>OZ024932.1:65152116-67589511 GCA_964017235.1 Sabellastarte sp. h YS-2021
GTGTCAGACAAAATCTCAAGAAATATGAAAGGTCTCTGTGGGCCAACTTAAAATCTGGTACATACCACTAGCAGTAGAAATGGGACAATGTAAAAGTAAATAATTATCATAAAATTATGTAATAATTAAGTTACTGAAAATGAACATTTCATGAACTTAAATAATTTAATACTTTAATAATATCTTACAGATGCTAAACCAAAAATTACAAATAAATGTTTTTTTTCTCTTAAATTTGTTTTCTTCTAATTTTCAGTCCTTTAATTATACCATTATGCACTGGCTAATTTTTTTAAGACTTTAGACTTGAACCTAAATGGCTGGGTTTTACTATGTTTTTGTTACTGTGAAAAAGTACATAACATCTTGTGTGTTTAGAAATATCTTTGTATAACTCACAGCAAGTAAATGAAATTGCAAATTTTAATTAGTAAATTAAATTTTTATTAGTTAATACCTTACCTACCAGACGATAGCTATATACCGGCGCCAGCCGGTCCCGCCAAACGAAAGAAAAAGACGTCCCGGGTTTCACCCCCGGCAGGACCGGTACACTACACTCCACTCGCCAGGTGGCCTAGTTCCTGCCTCACTCGCCAGAGGGACGTGACGTCATAGCATCTTTTTCGTCCCTAAGGTTGAATTGTAAGGCTGAAAGCGGGGAAGGCTGGGTGGGAATTTCCCGTCTGGTAGGTAAGGTATTAACTAATAAAAATTTAATTTACTAATTAAAATTTGCAATTTCATTGCGTTAATACATCTTACCTACCAGACGATAGCTAGAATAACTACCCAGTGGAAGGAGGGCAGCCTTCTGAGGATTGGAGAGAACTCTTATATTATACCTAGGTGTGAGGTACTAGTCCTTTGAGGAGACATGTTAGTCTCGAGGGTAACTAGACCCACCTGCCTCCCCCCCCTTTTTTTGACTGCTCTGAGGGGAGGAAGAGAGTAAGAGTTCAAGTCAATGATTCCCACAGATAACCTGGAAGAGTAGGGAAAGTCCTATACCCAGAGGATTACTCTGAAGTAAAAGACTTTGAGAAGCCAAGGCCTAGGCTAAAAGTGAGCCTACACCTAAAACTAACTAGTATGTATACTATATATAATTATATACAAAGAAGCTTAGGTGACTAGTGGTGGATCTGCTGGGCAGCCACCACAGGACCCAAGTGAAAAAGCTCCTTATCTGCCCAGGCAACATCCTTAAGGTAAAACTGTGTAAAGGTGTTGTGGGACTTCCAGTGGCATGCTGCTAGAATCTGATCCAGAGATATGCCACCTTGAAAGGCTTTGGAGGCCGCAAAGGCCCTAACATCATGGGCCTTAACCTGATGTAAGGTCAAGGAATCTTGGTCAGAGAGATCATAACACAACACTACTGTTTGTTTGATCCAGGACGAGATAGTGGCAGGAGAGATGTCCTTGTTAAAACCTTGTTTGAATGAAACAAAAACTAACTCCTTTCCCGTTCTTAGGTCCTGCGTTTTGTCCAGGTAGTAGCGAAGAGCCCGAACGGGGCAAAGGGATCTGTCTTCCTTTAAAGACTTATCCAGAGTGGGGGCTAAGGCCGGGATGACCACAGGGGCCACGCACTCTGGTCCCTCTTTTGCCAAGTGATTTTTCGCCAAGAAGCTTGGTGAAGGGTAGAGGGAAACTTTGGACCAATCAGCTTGGTGTCTGATATTTTTGTTTAACCAAGCGTGAATCTCACTCCTGCGTTTTCCCGAAGCCAGGGCTAGGAGAAAAACAGTTTTGAAAGTAAGGTGCTTCAGAGAAGCCTTTCTGAGTGGTTCAAAAGGCGGTTTTGTAAGCTGGTGTAAAACCAGGGAGAGGTTCCAAGCAGGAACCCCCCGGCGCCCTTTGGGTCTATCTCTGTGAAAACTGTCTAACAGTCTAGTCAAATTGTCATCCTTGCCGACATTAACCGAGGTATTTCCCAGTTTGTCTGCAATGGCTGACCTGTAACCATCAATAGTGCTGGGCTGGAGATTCTTCTCCTGGAAAAGATGCAGGAGGAAATCTGCTATTTGTTTTATAGATGGGTTCCTGAAGTCCACCTGACTTGTTTCGCACCATCTAACAAAAAGGGCCCACTTCGCTTCGTAGACTGCTCTGGTTGAGCGTCTTTGAGGCGCCTCAATTCTTGACGCCACTGGGCTAGAGAACCCTTGCTCCCTGATTGTCTGGGCTCTAGGAGCCAGGCATGGAGATTTAGGCTTGCCAGATCCCTGTGACGTGCCTTGTTGAAAGGTTGGGTCACTAGATCTGGATGGTGTGGAAGACAAAGAGGAACCATCGCCGACAGCTCCACTAGGTCCCAAAACCAAGGCATGTTGGGCCATCCCGGAGCAATCAGGATTGCTCTGTGATACCAGTGATCTGACAGCTTGCTGACCACCTTCCCCATTAGAGACACTGGAGGGAAAAGGTACATGTCCAGGCCTTCCCAGGACATTGTCAGAGCATCCACTGACCAGGCCTTTGGGTCTGGAATTGGGGACACAAATTGGACTAGTTTGCAGTTGTACCTTGTTGCAAACATGTCCACTTGGGGATAATGCCAAGTTCGACAAAGGATGTCGAAGATCTCCTGATGGAGGGACCACTCCGTCTGAATGACCTGTCCCTGGCGAGACAACTTGTCTGCAATTACATTCAGACGGCCCGGAATGTGTCTGGCCTTCAGTACTATTTGTCTGAGATTGCACCAACATAGGAGCCGCCAAAGAAGGGCACAGAGTGAACCTGACCTCATACCTCCTTCCTTGTTGATGTATGCCACAACTGTAGTGTTGTCTGTGGCAATCAGGACGACCTTTCCTTGCACTAATTGTTGGAACCTTCTTAGTGCTAACAACACGGCTTTTAGTTCTAAGAAGTTTATGTGCAACTTGCTTTCGGGCACTGACCAAGTACCGCTTGCTGTGAAGTCGCCTAAGTGAGCACCCCAGCCTTCTTTTGAGGCGTCTGTAAAGATTTGCACTGCGTGTCGTAGGGGGTGTAAGGGTTGACCCTTCAGGACATTTTCCTCCTGGGTCCACCACTGCAGGTGCGGATGGAGAGACCCCGGAATTGGAATCTCCTTTTCCAGAGATTCCGGGACTCTCCAGTGTTTCTTGAGGTGCCACTGAATAGGTCTCATGTGCAGTCTGCCTAGGGGCACCTGTTTCTCTGTCGCAGTGAGTAGACCTATAAGAGACATGAAGGTTCTCACTCGGCAAGATCTGTTCTGTAATAACCCTGTTACTTTTTGTTGAAGGGCTTCCCAACGGTTTTGAGTAGGTCTGACCAATCCGTTGAGTAGGTCGTACTGGTAGCCTACAAAATCGAAGACTTGTTGGGGTTCCAGTTCTGATTTTTGCATGTTTACCATCCAGCCCAACTCCTGGCAAAGGGCTAGGAGGGACTGGGTTCCCTGGTGGCAAGATTCTCTGGTAGGGGCTCGAATCAACCAGTCGTCTAGGTACTGGTGGATCCTTATACCTCGAGACTGAGCCATTAGTTTTACCTCTTTGACTACACAAGTGAACTCCATTGGAGCTGTTGACAGGCCAAAGGGAAGAGCCCGAAATTGGTAAGACTGGTTCTGGAAGTGGAACCTGAGGTATTTTCGGGAGTTGACATGGATTGGAATGTGGAAGTAAGCGTCGCTGAAGTCCAGCGATGTCACCCACTCTCCCTGTTGTAAGGAGGTTCGAATTGTCTCCGGGGTTTCCATTTTGAATGTTTTTACGCATAAAAACTGATTTAGAGTACTGAGGTCCAAGATTGGCCGCCACTTTTGGTTCGGTTTGGGAACAATGAATAGTCTGTTGAAGAAGGCTAGAGAGGTTCGAACCCTGACCCTCTCTACTGCCTTCTTCTTGATTAAGGCTTGTAGAGTCCCTTGCAAGTAGGAGTCTCTGATGGGATTGGCATAGCCGCTTACTATCAGGGGATCCCTCACTAGGCAAGGTCTGGGATTGAATGGGAGAACATAACCCTCTTTTAGTATGGACACTACTCTTGGGTTTGCACCTAGTCGTGCCCATACTTCCCAGAACAATTGTAGTCGCCCCCCCACTGGCTGGGCATTTGCAACACTGAGGGCATTTGGCACATTGGGGGCAAAAACACAGTGATTTACAAAAGAAGCACTTTTCACAGACTTTATTGTATTTTTCATGTTTGATATTGGTCTTACGCCTTTCTTTTGCGGCTGCCCACTTTTTGATTTTGTTACAGGAGGTACAAGACAAGCAACACTTTGACATTTTACAGAGTTCTTGACAAGCACATGAAAATCTGTCTGTTTTACATCTGACACATAATACTCCAGTTTTGTTTGTAACTCCGGAGGAATTCTGCAGTAATTGTCATTTATAATTTTTGGGATCCTTGGAGCCTCGCGAACCGCGACCGGGTTGACCACCCCTGCCTCTGCCGCGTGCTCTGCCCCGGCTACCAAATGATTTCCATGCGGGGAGATCTTTCCCGGAAGCACCGGTGGTACTTGAGTCGTCTTGCTTCCAACTAGTGGAGTAAGGCTGGTAGCGATGCTGCTTTTTCTGTACACCCGCGAACCCACCACGGCCCGGACCGGGCTGGTTGGTACGCTTGTGTGTTTCAAAGTTGTTTATCTCATCTTCCGCTTTTCTTATGATGTCATCTGGGAATAAAGCCCGGGTTTGAAGAGGGCAATTCCTGAGAGAGGAAAAGGTATCCGGTTTCACTCCTGCCCTCAGGTGATCCAGATAGGAATCTCTGCGGACTAGAGTCAAGTTAGCCATTTGGACGAAAGTAAAGTCCGAAAGGTGCTGAAGAGATTTCCCGACCGCAAAACTGATATTCTGGTTAAATGCTGTTAAAAAGTGAAGTTCGTCCAGAGCCCCCTGGGCTTTTGCGGAGGATTTACCTTTGCCAAGTTCTGTTTGTAGGGTTTTTAACTGTTCCTGAACAGCATCCTGCACTTTGGTTATACATCTATTGAAACCAGCTGACTGGTTACAAATATAGCTTGTTTCTTTGGCAGCCTTTTCCCATTTGCGGAGAGTTTCCTGAGACAGTGGTCGGGAAGTAGGTTGAGATGAAGCAATAGTAGATTTAGCAATCCGGGCAAAGGAACTATTGAGCTTTGCGGCATCGTTGGGCCAGGAAGTTACGTATTTACCAGGCCTAGTTATGTCTTTGTTTTCTGCCGGGTGTATCCCGTACCATCTTGTCTGAGATTTTGGTGGTCGGAGATATTGATCAACATGTAAACCGCCTGGTTCTGTTGATTTTGACGGGTAGCCTTCAATTAGTACTAGATTGAGGTTTTCCAATTTTTTGCATAACCAGTCCTCTGGTGGTAAGTCAATGGAAACTTTTCCAACCGGTTGAGCCCGGTGGCCAACCCAGGGGTTGTCAGATCTGGAGGTGGGAGTGTACTCAAGGTCCGGAATGTGATTCCAGCCCATAAAGGCACGGACACCCCTTACCGTCTCCCTGTAGTTCTGATCTTCACTTATTGTTTTGTCAATGTCTGGAGAGTCTTGTTCAGATGGGTCTAGAACTTCTTCTTGATCAGAAACTTCACCCTCTTCTGAATGCTCCGGGGGTGGTTGAGTGATAGATGAGGCCACCGGGCCGGAAGAGCTCTGAGAAGAGAATACCGGTTCCGGGTCTGGTTGCGGATAAACATTCTCCAGAGGAGAGGTCATATCCATAGAGCTGGTGATAGTAGCTGTTGCCTTTGTTCTATCCGGGCCATAAGCCGGACCGGCTTGGCCGGAAGGAACGGCGGATAGCAGAAAAGGTGCTTGTGACAAAGATCCAGCTGGAGCCTGATGCGTGACCGGTGCTTGGACCGGAGAGAAAGTAGGCTGTGGAGAGGGACGATGGCCCATGGTGATGAGTGCCTCCAAACGCGCCATGCGAGTAGACCATTTATCATCTAGATCTTTTAAATCTTGACGGAAGTTTGGTTGAGGCAAGGTGAGCTCCGTTTCAGTGTCATGAGGAGGGGAAGATGGAGCAACGTCCTGTTTTTCGACCTGTGACACTACAGTAACGGAAGAGGGATCCACAAGTGATTCCTTACTCTTCAACTTTTCTTTACCGAGTTTGTAAGTCGGAGTTGAAAGCTGAAGCAATTGTTCGGGAGAAAGATTGTCACAAAACTCACAACTTAATTTGAGAACGCAAGGGTCGTCCCCCAAACCTTTGTCCCTACATCTGGCACATCGAGAGTGTGGATCAAAATTAGCCATGATATGCCCGCAGGCTCCTTTTCTCTGTCCTGGAGATGCCATAGTGGTTTATCCAACTAATAGACAAATCTGAGAACGTAACACCCAATATAACTTAAGATATCTTTAAAATTAAAAGTGTTTCCACAAAATTCAAACTTGAATGTCGCGCCAAACGAAAAAGATGCTATGACGTCACGTCCCTCTGGCGAGTGAGGCAGGAACTAGGCCACCTGGCGAGTGGAGTGTAGTGTACCGGTCCTGCCGGGGGTGAAACCCGGGACGTCTTTTTCTTTCGTTTGGCGGGACCGGCTGGCGCCGGCATATAGCTATCGTCTGGTAGGTAAGATGTATTAACGCAATGAAAATATCTATTTGCAAGATTTGGTGCTAAACTAACAAGTCTAGTGAACAGTTTTGTAACTATGTATACACTGTTAAAATCCAATGCTTCCTATTCCTATTTCAAACTTATCTATCCTCTAATAATTTTATTCCAGAAAACAGCTCATATTTACCATGGCCCACATTAAACATAGTGAACAACCGTTTAAAAAAGATCAAGAGGACTTCTTATAATTTTCTATGTCCGAAACTCTTCCTGGTAATAAGAGACTTCTATTTGTTGGACTGCTCCTATTTTTGGTTTCCTGTTCTGGAAAATTGTCTGATAGTCTTTTTGGGGGGATTCAAGTTTTATGATACTGTTTTTCACTCACTGGTTAATAATGATTTATTTCGCACTGCGGTCAACTTTCACATCATGTTTTATATTACTGTATGTTTGGCAATAAAGATAACAACCAGGGAAGAGAAATAACACTGAAACACATATACTCCTTTTTTTATTTTGAACTAGTACCAAAATAAATGTTCAATGAAATATGTTATGATGATAATATCACACAAATTACACATTAATAAAGAGAACTTCCTCAAGCCCTTTCTACATACAACCAAAAAATAAACCTGTTGAATTTCAAAGGAGCAGAAGTTGTTTTTCTTAACCAGATTTCTAGATAACAGCTTCAATTTCAACATAAATAACCCTCTTATAAGCTTATGCTTAACTTGTACCTCAAAGAAAGCTCAACTGTTTCACAGGGTTGAATGTATGAGAACATGATGGATTTTTCTCACCTCTGCAAGTCTTTATTTGTCCAAGTTTTTGGGAGTGCTGATCCAATAATGTGCTCATACATTACAAAGTCTCAGACACGTGTACGTTATTGAGAAACCAACCATAAAAGCAGTCATTGTTGGTTTTAGACATGTAAACCTAATGCATAAACATCCAAATGTACACTAGGAAGGCACTTGGAGAGTGCAGAACTGGATCCAGACTATGATATGGATCACCACCAAATTTGAATGATTTGTTCCCTGTCCACTGTCAACATTACCTAAACATTTCATCAATACACGTCCACAACATTCCAATTATTTTTTTTAACGGACAAACAAACAAAACACTGTCGAGAACATATCATCCTCGGTGGCATTAACAAAAGAAACTGCTCACATTCCATCTTTTGTTACAAATACTTAAATATATATTGAATATTTATTATGCAGATACAGTATAACACTGCACTTCACACAGACTCAAAAATAGAATAATCACATTTGTAACAGTTGTGTAAGCACATGTTTCAAGTGATCAGCTTCAGATATGTAAATGTCTGTACACACTTAGCCAGATCCAATTATTTGTCATGGACAGTGTAGAGGGACACACTTGGAAAAATCCAGATGTGGATTTAAAGATCCCACCCTTATCCCCTCGAGTATGGCCATAGCACTTTCACTTAGTGTTGAAGACGGTAAACCGGAAACCTATTTGCCGACTGAAAGACAGTGATCCGGTTACGTTTCGTTTTCTTCTAACCAAAACCGGTTTCATCACATATTTCATTATTTTAACTTAAGTTTTCCAAAATATTGAACTACAACAAATATTTCCCAATATTTTATAATATTCTATTGATATATCACACGTTTTGTCCTCAAAAGTCTTCAAAAAGTCCCTTGTGGTTCTTATTTATATACAAGTTAAAGCTCATGTACACGTTTCAAAAACTTAATTCTTCGCGTTTCATAAATCAAACGTACCCGGTTTTTCGCCGAATTTCTGCTTTCGGAAACCGGTTCCAAAATTCGCATTCAACCACAACACTACTTTCACTGTTATTTTTACAATAACATTGAGTGCTGATACTCGGCTGTATTGGGGTATAAATCAGGTTTATAATAACTTACTACAATATGTTGCTATATTTGAGATGAGGTTAAACCTTTTTAGTAAATGTAGTAAATTCCCTTATAACTTGCTGTGAATAACAGGTCCCCAAAGGAGTTTTTTCATTGAAATTTGCCTGGTTATCTAGAATGGCTGGAAGAATAACTGTTCTAATCTTTTGAGATTCAAGTACACAAAGTTTTAACTGCTTAGTTATGAAAAGTACAGGCAAAAAGAAATCATTTCAAATATTTCATTAAACATTTGATGTCATCATCACAACAAAAGTGGCATCATGATCTGACTACACTGTGTACTATTATCAAGATGCCATTACAGTTAAAACACTGATGTTATCTTAATCTTGTGAAGCATTTTACCATTACAAATTATTTACCATTACAAATTTCACTGACTACCATTTTGACAATATAAAGTATGAACACAGATTTTAATGAGTTTTGGCACATTTTACTAATGAACAGCACTAATTGGCACAATACTTGTCTAAAATATGAAATTAATATCATAATATTAATTTATTAAACGTAAAATCACAATATCTTGCCTTAACATTTTCAAGTGCATTATGATATTACAATATTGCGATCATGTTGACTTTATAAGTATCATATGTTTGATAAAGGCTATCTTGTGGCATCTGTATAAAAGAGATTAATGTATGCATAATGTAAGAATACTAAGCAGCTTTATTGTACAAATAACAGCCATTTGGGTACCAGTACTGATAATAATGTCACACCTATAGTTTAACTACATAAGTGGAATTTATTTAAAATCTGTTCACACACAGACTCAAATATAGTGTCAATATTTTCACATGTAGAACATCTGATATATGTAGATGATTAAATCCTGATTATACAATTTTACAAATCAATGTAGCATCAATTTCAAATTTTCAAACTAAAGTCCAGCAAACATTTTTATCACATTTCTATCAATTCTTTAACAATCTTTGCTCAATGAGGCCTCACATAACCTTCAGGCAAATCCTCTTCTGTTAATGTTATCCAAGGTACCCACAATCCTCCATTGTTGATAGGAAAACCTTTTGGATCTTGAGGCTTGTTACCTGGTGGCACTGCTGTCTTATTGTATTGTGCAAGCCGTTCCATCATTTTCAACACAGCCTGAGGCATCTGATCAGCCAGGTTATGATACTCGCATGGATCTGCAGTGATGTTGTACAAACAAGGCTTGGCGGAGACATTGCAATTAATGGCTGCATGCGGAGGTTTCGGACCACAGTTGATGACGAAAGGAGTAGCTGCTTTTTTGACCGGTCTGCCCATAGTTTGGAGAAGGTCAGTAAGATCAGTCTGAAACAAGTGATCAGGAGCTACTTCCTTGTCTGTAGATGCAAAGGGTCCCTGGTGCCTAGATGGAACATCCCACTGATGGCTCTTCCAGTTATTGAACCTGTCACCCTCTGCTTTACTGAAAAGGCCAGATAACAGCAGCATAATGGAGTGTCTTGCGACTGTATCACCAGATGCTCAAATTATAAACTTTAAATAGGTTTAATTTTAAAATAAACTGTGGAAAAATAACATGAGAAAGTTTTCAAAATTTATGTTCAAACACACACAAAATGGCATGACAGTACAGAGAGACAGGAATAGAAAGAATAGCAGGGTACTGTACATCGGTATTTCACTGAATTCTTCAAAATTATGAATCAGTATTACAAAAAAGAAAAAAATCTAGAATATTGCCTGGAAAGCCCACATTTGGCTAAAATCAGTAAAGCTGATTTTCAAAACTATGACTGGAAGGTTAACTGAGAAGAATAAGTGGCAGGGAAAACACTGACACGGTTCACTCATCATAACTAGAACCTCCAACATACCCAGTATATAGCATCTAGTTATGCATAAATTCCAGTTATATACAGCATTTTCCGAAGTAGGGCCTTGCACATTAATCTGACTTATGGACAGTCAATTACTGTATCTAGGTTTTGCAAAGAGATTATCAAGTGTGATATACTCTTTATACCTAGAACTTTTAACAAAAATACAACATTTCCTGAGGTACAGACTTCTAAAATAGCTTCACTTACACCAAGATCTGAACTACACTGGTTCTATTTATACAAAGTCAACTATAATATGTTCAGTTACTCTTACATCCTGCCGAATGGGAAAAAACATGTACAGGCCCTACAATTTTTTATGAAATTTACAGCCGTGGCGAGTTTGTGGGTAAAGTAGATCTTTGCAAGTGTGTCTTACTTGTAAAGCTAGAGATCTTGTAGCCTGGTAGCATCTCAGTTAACACAGTAAACAATTCGCATACCAAATTATTTTCTATCACCATGGTGATCTGTGTGTTGAAAATACCAACAGAACACCTGCATTCCATTTGCTTGTCACTTGCAAGTTTGGCCACTTTTCCCCATAACCAGCACATAAGGACACACGCAGTGGGATGTAAGAGAGGCGTTACCTTTGCATATGCATCAGTCCTAAATGGATAACTAATTTCACATTTAATCACTTGACTCTCCCCTCTGGGGTTGTGGGTATCAACCCAGCTCATGACGAGGAATTGCTGGCCACCTGTCCTGACATAACTTTAGCTGCTGAAACCGATGTAAACCTGAACTTCGATCTAACCTTTGCAAACTGTCATCTACTGTCTCTGTTTTGTACCAGTTCCTCCAGTTGGCTGTATATCCACGCTGAGCTGAGATCAGTTTCAAATCTTCAATACGCAATGCCCACGATCCCTCATAGTCATCAATGTTATGTAACATTTCTGTCCTGTACTATAACAAGGTAGAACCACAAATATATGGATATATATTACAACTATATTGTTATAACCACAAATATATGGATATAACCACAACTATAACTGGTAAAAATCCTCCCTGAGAGTAAAGATACCCCAATTTTGCCACACAATTTGGTATTTGCGTCGTTAGTATGCACATATTTTTTGTCTCCATCAACACAATGGTGGTTTCAGGTAACATGTATCTGCATTAAAATGGTTGTGAAAGGTATTCAAAAGTTATTATATTGGTACAAAATGAGAAATATTATATGAAACTCCCAATGTACAAAGAATTTTGATGTTTTGCTGTGTTGTTATGTTTTGTCATACTAAAAAACAACATCACCTTGTGGGCAACAATATAATATATTGCAGTCATTAATGGCTACCAAGTGGACCAGAAAGCACTCAAGATCTTCCAAAATTGACCATGATTGTAAATACTAACCATGCGGTCACAGCCTTAACTATAACCATGATTATATATTATCTTTTTATTCATCTGTCCACTTATAAAACTGTAAATATGCACAATAAATATGTTCAAATGGAACACAATAAAAAAAATTAAAAATTAAACGTGAACATTGCAATTTTGTCCCAGGTGTTTTCAAGACATTATTTTGCAATGGTTTCTATGCAATACGGTTGTAAGAATTATTACAATGTAGTGGAACAGCCAGGGGAAATTACCTTTTAAACGTTCCGTGTAACTTTCAGATATATAATTGAAGCTGTCACTGGACTGACTTCCCTTTAAAGCAAGTAGCTAAAAAATAGCATCAGAGATGCCCGTACCCGAAATAGTTTTCAACACCATACGATGTAGAAGTAGTGAAACAGTACACAGACTGGGATACTTTCAGAGTAGTGTCAGTGTCCAAATAATGTTTAAGTAGAGAAAATAACATCTAACAGAAAGAAGCTGCATGTAAAGATAAAGTATTAAAACAAGACAATTCAGTAAACTAAAAATTAAGAAGCTTTAAGACTCGTCCCATTTTGATATTCATTTGTATGGTCGAATTATGGTTTGAATGTTTTGAATATTACCCATACATACAGATGTGGCAATACATGCTTTTATGTGGAGTTGGGGCAAAACCTGTGGCTCACTTAATGCAATACCATCTGTTACACAATGGGAAGTTGCAAAAGTAAAATGGTTGATGAATTCTAATATAACTTTTTGCTTAATCTACATCAAAAGACACCCAAAGGTGCAACAACCAAAATTCAAGTAAACAGATATAAGAGAGATACAATAGTATCAGATATCCCCACAGAGAGATAAAATAGCAACAAATATGCAAGATCGAAGGTCAAATCCAGGTCACACAATGACGTTGCACACCTATAAGCTTTAACGCCCGACTAATGTCCCTTCCAAATATCAACTTCCTACACCTTATGGTTTTGGAAATTTAGCCCTGACAAGGCATTATAGGTCAAGGTCACTACAGTAAGGTCAAATCAAGGTCACACAATGACGTTTTACATCTACACACCCTAGCCAATGTCCCTACCCAATATCAACTTCCTACACCTTACGGTTTGCGAGATATACCCTGGACAAAAATTTATATGTCAAGGTCACTACGGCAAGGTCAAAGATCAAATCAAGGTCACACAATGACGTTTTACATCTACACACCCTAGCCAATGTCCCTACCCAATATCAACTTCCTACACCTTACGGTTAGCGAGATATACCCTGGACAAAAATTTATATGTCAAGGTCACTACGGCAAGGTCAAAGATCAAATCAAGGTCACGCCATGACGTTGCACATCTACACTGCCTAACCAATGTCCCTACCAAGTATCAACTTCCTACACCTTATGGTTGCCGAGATATGGCCCTGACAAGATTTTATAGCTGAAGGTCACTACAGCACGGTCAAATCAAGGTCACACGATAAGGTTGCACACATACAACCCCTAACCAATGTCCCTACCAAGTACCAACTTTCTACACTGTACAGTTTCCAAGATATAGCCCGGACAAGTTTTTATAGGTCAAGGTCACTACGGCAAGATCAAAAGTCAAATTAAGGTCATACCATGACATTGCACCCCCATAACCCCAACCAATGTCCCTACCAAGTATCAACTTCCTACACCTTACAGTTTCCGAGATATAGCCTGGACAATATTTTATAGGTCAAGGTCACTACGCCAAGGTCAAAGGTCAATCAAGGCCACACCACGACGTTGCACACCTACACCCCCTAACCAATGTCCCTACAAAGTATCAACTTCCTACAGCTTACAGTTTCTGAGATACAGCCCAGACAAACTTTTTCCCGCTGCCTGCCCTTGAGGGCTGAGGGGTAAAAACTGAATTTTATTCAAGGATTCCTGTGCACAATAAATGTACCTTACCTGAAATAAGAAACCATTTAATATGATACTTCAAAGGTGTGACTGTAGTCCATTGTTTTAATAGATTTATCATTTAAACACATACAACACATACATTTAAAGTCTAAAAGGTCAAAGTTAGGATTTTACACTCTGTCCAGTACAACATCCTAAAAAGATATGTGTATGACCCCAGTTACACATCCAAGGATGGCCTGCCGGATCGTTCAAGGTTTCCTAATATGGAAAATGTGATTTACGGATCATCTTTTCCATCCATAAGGTCATCTGTGACATCCGTAATGTCCTTGTGAGATCACAGTGGCATGCTGCGATCTGTAGTAACATGCCAAGGATCAGATAAGATCTAGGGCATTACGGAAAAATCAAACTTGTCTGATTTTTCTGGGAAGTCTGTATGGACATTAGTATCCGTAGCTCTTCTATATCTCATCCGTGAGTGTCCTTATTGTCCCTAAACCCATCCCAGTCCTTGTAACATCCCTTTCATCTTTGACGCTTCCGCGGGAATAAATATCTGTAAAAATATTGCTGGATCTAACCGGATCTGCTACGGACTGACACGGAAAGGGTTTGCGGATTAAAAAACATAAGACCAATCTTTTGTGCAGTTTTTTTTGTCCGCAAACCTGTCCGTGGCGGTCCGTAGCAGATCTGTGCCAGATTCATAAATCTTTCACTCATCCCTTGTGCATCCCTGTCAGTTACCATATATGGAACCGTGGCCTATATCCATGGGGTATCCGTGGAAGTGTAACTGGCCCCTAAAGAATAAGATTTAGAGGTGTAACTGCCACTGGATAAAGTACCACTAGGGTATTTTCCCAATACATACTTTCAGAAAAAACCCAACAAGATAGGAGAAAGTAGCCAACAACCGTTGAACAACTAGTTGAACTTTGTTATTTTCATGATTGAAAAGGCTCATAGTCTCATACTATTTTTAAGCAAAGATACAATTGTATAAATCATAAAAAAAGAAAAGATACAATTGTATAAATCATAAAAAAGTTGTAAACCACATATATAAACTACGATATATGGAAACACTGCATTTGAATATACTGAAATGCACTAAAATTTATTTTTTTGTATGAAATACTGCTTTAAAGTATATTGTATGGTCTTATAAGATTACACTAAAAAGTAATAATTTCAGTTTCAAACAACCAATAATGACTAGATAACCAGACTAATAAACATATTAAAAAATCCTGAATGAAGTACTCACACTTTTTGGTTTTGCGTCACTGAGCACTGACCACTGGTCTATGCCATCAATATTCTGAGGTAAAGAAACCATGTCATATCCAGCAACACTGAGAAGAGTGGGTAGCCAGTCAATGACCTGGGATAACAAAGTGTCAAGTCTAATGTTTACATGTTGCTATGAGCTGGATTCAAACCCAGGACCCAGAGGTGGGAGGCAAGTGTGTTACCACTGTGCCACCGTGGTGCCAAGTGTGATGTCTAATGTTTTACATGTAGCCGGATTCAAACCCAAGACCCAGAGGTGGGAGTCAACTGACTGAATGTCAAACTGATGTACCTCTCCGAACCAATGTGTAGATTTAAAATATCCTGAAAGCATGGATCTGTCACACAGTGTCTTCCCTGCTGTTTGATATTCTATAAACATCTGTTACATGGTTTTAATTTATGTTCCTCTGGAGTAAAGAGCGACACAGTGACTAACACATGTGCCTTTTAAGGTTCTGGGTTCAGTTCCAGGCATGGCTTAAGTGGGAGAGTTGGAAGTTGCCTGTCTGTGCCAACTGGTTTTCAGTGCAGAATGACCAATATGCACTATTTTCATCCATGCATCCCGACCAGCCATCATGATTTGACCTTTACAATGTGTTGAAAGAAACTGCAAACCAAAATTAATCTATGTGCCTCTGTCACTGGCTAATTTCTGAAAAAAACATTTGTATCTCAATATTAAAGACTAGTATCTAAAAGCTTTGGAACAGTGAAAAACAGTTCTTATTTGCTACTTAATAATTCTCCTTGATTCCAGTGTTTCAATTTGGGTTTTGAAAATGGCACTTTGGTTGATACACAAAATTGAAAAATAGTGGTGAAATACTCTCAAAAGGAGAGGACAGAATAAAAGTTAACTTTTAAAACTTGAAAATAGATAAAAATATTATCTGAGAATGAATTTGATCAATTTATCTGAATAACACTCTGCATTATTCAGACATCAAAGTCCATTTCATTCACTACAGGTGCTTGTCAAAATGAAACACAAAATCATTGAAATCTCCAACACAAAAACAACATGCTGGCTGCATACACTTTGGAAGCAAGTTAATTCCAAATATTTCAGAGAATTTAAATGACAGATCATTTTTTCTTGTGGGTCAACCTTTTCAGTCTGAGTTCTATTGACTCCATATTTTTGAGCACCTGATTAACTTTGAACTGTTACCTTTCATTGTCTCTACAATTTCAAGAGAGCGGATTTTATTTCACTCTACCTGAATCATTGCATGTGAGATGTAGCCAGAGTTCTGTAGCAAGGGGCTCCATATAAATCCATCTCCATGAACACCACCTTCCCAGAGACCTGCTTTAGTGCCTCTACAACAGTTACCAACGGATACCAACAGTTAATGCAAGGTAAAAATATTTATCCTGGACATGTCAACACAAAGTTTTAGGTATGGTGAACATCATTTGACCGTGGAGGAGATGACATAGGTCAAATCCGGTATGGACTTAAAGATTCAAATTCTATTATTGGTCATAAATTGTTTGCTGTGACATTTCCAACCACTTGGACCAATACTAAGGGAGATACAAAAGGTTTTGGCTTGTGTCTAAGCCGTTTACAAAAAAGAATCAACCCTGTTTGTGGTGCATTTGAAATGAACACAATATGTTATTTCCAATGCTGGTTGCTGATACAGTGAAAACTTAAGACATAATTATACATGAGCCAAAATTTAAAATTGTGAATATATTCTCCAGATGCTTTGCAATTAAATCTTCCTTTTATGTTATTTTGAGATAAAATGTGAGATTTCCGGAAATATCAGCAGATGTAAAGAAATACTGATGTTATTTATAATAACCAGTTCTTAATTATTCTTGTAGTTTCATTACCAAAATGAATGAAAGTGTACACACCATTATCTATTGGAATTGTGCAATTTTTTACCTATCATGATATTATCTGACTTTGAATAAACCCAGCTTTAGTTCAGAGATACAATAATAATATATGAACACTCTCTGTGGTGTGTACATAACTGATTGCCACTTGTCACAACACCATCTGGCTTAAGATGAGTTGTGTATAACATAACTATTACACCAACATAGGAGTATAGCAGAAAGGCCCGTCAAACAACAGAAAAAGCCATCCTGTGTTACTATCAGCAAAGCCGGTCCAGTATTGTGCATTTGCTGGGTGGCGCATTGTGGTTCCTTCCTTTCTAGACAGAGTGATGTCAGTTCATCTTTTTTGTTGTCTAAACTTATTTAGATCCCTAGTAAGCTGATAGCAAGGTCGGTTGGGAGGGTCTTGTCTGTCCATTTGCAAATTTGCAATTATATTGCGTTAATACATCCTATCCAATGGACAATAACTACCGCTTGGTTGGTGGGTAAGTTACTAAGGACTTAAGTGAACTCATTAACAAACAAATTCTCCAGGCCTGGCTTGACTAAAGGTTGGGAAAGCCTTTGAGGCCATGGTCAGTTAGCAGCATCAAGTTACCCGCGGCTATACCGACAGTGTCCTCCCCCCCACCCCGTGTTTTGACAGACCTGCTCTGAGGTAGGGGAAGAGAGGGATGAGTTCAGTCCCAGGAAATAAACTGTGCAAAGGAAGCATGTCACCTTTTTTTTTTGACTATGTACCACTATTTACATATGTACAGATCTCCTCATAATATGGGCTACTGGTGGATCTGCTGAGCAGTCACAGCCAGTCCCCAGATGGTAGAGCTCTGAATCAGCCCAAGCCACATTATTCAGATACAACTGTATGAAGGTGCTATACGACTTCCAATGGCAGGCTGACAATATTTTTTCGAAGAGGACTCTAGATTGGAATGCCTTGGAAGCAGCGAATGCCCACACATCATGGGTTATAACCTGTTGTAAAGTGAGGGCCTCTTGGTCAGAGAGCTCATAGCATAAGATCACAGTTTGCTTGATCCATGAGGAGATATTGACAGGTGAGATGTCTTTGTCAAAGCCTTTCTTAAAGGAGACAAAAACCAACTCCTTGTTCTGCTGGAGGTCTTAGGTCCTGTCCAAAAAGTAGCGTAAAGCTCTGGCTGGACACAGGGACCCAGCAGACTTGATTACCTTATCCAGAGTTTGGGGCCAGGGTTGGTATAACCACTCAGGCCACACTATCGGAACCTCTTGGGCCAGCTGGTTCTTGGAAAGAAAGCTGGGTGAGGGGTACAAGGATACTTTAGACCAGTCTGATTGAATGCTGACATTATGGGTGAATTCCCTAGTTTGTCAGCAATGGCTGATCTGTAGCCATCAATGGTACTTGGCTGTAACTTGCTGTCCTGGAACAGGTACAGTAGGAAGTCACCTATTGAATTTACAAGGGTGCGCCAAAGTCCACCTGATCACTGAGGCACCACTTAGTAAAAATGGTCCACTTGCCTCATAGACTGATCTAGTTGATCCTCTTTGGAAAGCCTAAATTTGTGCCGGTGGAAACACAGACGGCTTTTGGAAAGCCTAAATTCGTGCTGCCACTGCTCTTCTGTTTATAACACTCTATCAGACGAATCTGAATAACAAGCACTGGTCATCTACCACCCCCACTACAGACTCTTTTACAAACACACAGAATTTCCTTACCTTTTATAGAAAAGGGTATCCAGTATATTTTCTTATATTGCTGTTCTGTCCCCATCGACACAAGGTTAAAAACAGCATCAGAGATGCCCGTACCCCACAGCCTAGGGAAATATTTTCAACACCATGAGATATAGAAGTACTGTACCAGTACAAAGTTCAGGATACTTTCAGAGCAAACAATGTTTAAATGGAGAAAATAATGTTTAAAGGAAAGATAATGCACATAAAGATGAAGTATTAAAACAAGATAATTCAATAACAAGATGACAGCATTGATCAGTAAACTAAAATTCAACACTCTTTATCTACATCTGCATGGCCGAATTATGGTTTAGATGTTTTAAATATTACCATGCATACAGAAGTGGTAATACATTGAATGAATGCTTATGTGTGGTGTTGGAGCAAAATCTGTGGCTCACTTGATGAAATTCTATCTCTTACAATGGGAAGTTATGAAAGTAAAATTCTTAATAAATTCTAATATGACTTTAACAGTGCTTAATCTGCATCAAAAGACAGACACAAAGGTGCAACAAGATTTAAAGGTCAAGGTCACTACGACAAGGTCAAAGGTCAAATTAAGGTCAGACCATGATAATACACACCTATAGCCACTAACCAATGTCCCTACCAAGTATCAACTTCCTACACCTTACGGTTTCCGAGACATAGCCCAGACAAGATTTTATAGGTCAAGGTCACTATGGCAAGATCAAAGGGCAAATCAAGGTCAGACCATGATGCTGCACACCTACACCCCCTGACCAATGTCTACCAAATATCAACTTCCTACACCTTACAGTTTCTGAAATGTAGCCCGGACAAGATTTTATAGGTCAAGGTCACTACGGCAAGGTCAAAGGTCAAATCATGACGTTGCACACCTACACCCCCTAACAAATGTCCCTACCGAATATCAACTTCCTACACCTTACAGTTTCTGAGATGTAGTCCGGACAAGATTTTATAGGTCAAGGTCACTACGGCAAGGTCAAAGGTCAAATCCTGGTCAGCCCATGACGTTGCACACCTACAACCCCCTTACCAATGTCCCTACCAAATATCTACTTCCTACACCTTACAGTTTCCGATATAGCCCAGACAAGATTTTATAGGTCAAGGTCACTACGGCAAGGTCAAAGGTCAAATTAAGGTCACACCATGATAATACACACCTATAGCCCCTAACCAATGTCCCTACCACGTATCAACTTCCTACACCTTACGGTTTCTGAGATATAGCCCGGACAAGATTTTATAGGTTAAGGTCACTACCGCAAGGTCAAATCAAAGTCACACCATGACGTTGCACACCTACACCCCCTAACAAATGTCCCTACCAAATATCAACTTCCTACACCTTACGGTTTCTGAGATATAGCCCGGACAAGATTTTATAGATCAAGGTCACTGCGGCAAGGTCAAAGGTCAAATCAAGGTCAGACCATGATGTTGCACACCTACACCCCCTAACCAATGTCCCTACCAAGTATCAACTTCCTACACCTTACAGTTTCCGAGATATAGCCCGGACAAGATTTTATAGGTCAAGGTCACTACGGCAAGGTCAAAGGTCAAATCAAGGTCACACCATGACGTTGCACACCTACACCCCCTAACCAATGTCCCTACCAAGTATCAACTTCCTACACCTTACAGTTTCCAAGATATAGCCCGGACAAGATTTTATAGGTCAAGGTCACTGTGGCACGGTCAAACGTCAAATCAAGGTCAGACCATGATGTTGCACACCTACACCCCCTAACCAGTGTCCCTACCAAGTATCAACTTCCTACACCTTACAGTTTCCGAGATATAGCCCGGACAAGATTTTATAGGTCAAGGTCACTACGGCAAGGTCAAAGGTCAAACCAAGGTCACACCATGACGTTGCACACCTACACCCCCTAACAAATGTCCCTACCAAATATCAACTTCCTACACCTTACGGTTTCTGAGATATAGCCCGGACAAGATTTTATAGATCAAGGTCACTACGGCAAGGTCAAAGGTAAAATCAAGGTCAGACCATGATGTTGCACACCTACACCCCCTAACCAATGTCCCTACCAAGTATCAACTTCCTACACCTTACAGTTTCCGAGATATAGCCCGGACAAGATTTTATAGGTCAAGGTCACTACGGCAAGGTCAAATCAAGGTCACACCATGACGTTGCACACCTACACCCCCTAACCAATGTCCCTACCAAGTATCAACTTCCTACACCTTACAGTTTCCGAGATATAGCCCGGTCAAGATTTTATAGGTCAAGGTCACTACGGCAAGGTCAAAGGTCAAACCAAGGTCACACCATGACGTTGCACACCTACACCCCCTAACAAATGTCCCTACCAAATATCAACTTCCTACACCTTACGGTTTCTGAGATATAGCCCGGACAAGATTTTATAGATCAAGGTCACTACGGCAAGGTCAAAGGTCAAATCAAGGTCAGACCATGATGTTGCACACCTACACCCCCTAACCAATGTCCCTACAAAGTATCAACTTCCTACACCTTACAGTTTCCGAGATATAGCCCAGACAAGATTTTATAGGTCAAGGTCACTGTGGCAAGGTCAAACGTCAAATCAAGGTCAGACCATGATGTTGCACACCTACACCCCCTAACCAATGTCCCTACCAAGTATCAACTTCCTACACCTTACAGTTTCCGAGATATAGCCCGGACAAGATTTTATAGGTCAAGGTCACTACGGCAAGGTCAAAGGTCAAATCAAGGTCAGACCATGACGTTGCACACCTACACCCCATAACCAATGTCCCTACCAAGTATCAACTTCCTACACCTTACAGTTTCCGAGATATAGCCCAGACAAGATTTTATAGGTCAAGGTCACTGTGGCAAGGTCAAACGTCAAATCAAGGTCAGACCATGATGTTGCACACCTACACCCCCTAACCAATGTCCCTACCAAGTATCAACTTCCTACACCTTACAGTTTCCGAGATATAGCCCAGACAAGATTTTATAGGTCAAGGTCACTGTGGCAAGGTCAAAACGTCAAATCAAGGTCAGACCATGATGTTGCACACCTACACCCCCTAACCAATGTCCCTACCAAGTATCAACTTCCTACACCTTACAGTTTCCGAGATATAGCCCAGACAAGATTTTATAGGTCAAGGTCACTGTGGCAAGGTCAAACGTCAAATCAAGGTCAGACCATGATGTTGCACACCTACACCCCCTAACCAATGTCCCTACCAAGTATCAACTTCCTACACCTTACAGTTTCCGAGATATAGCCCGGACAAGATTTTATAGGTCAAGGTCACTACGGCAAGGTCAAAGGTCAAATCAAGGTCAGACCATGACGTTGCACACCTACACCCCCTAACCAATGTCCCTACCAAGTATCAACTTTCTACACCTTACAGTTTCCAAGATATAGCCCGGACAAACTTTTTCCCGCCACCCGCCCGGACACCATGGGTGAAAACAATACCCCGACAGCCCTTACGGGCTGTGGGGTAAAAACTAGGGAGAAAACTAGCAACATGGCCGTCTGCATATCTTCTCGTTGCTTATTGCCCTATCATCAACATGGATTTGAATCGACTAGGGAGTGTCTCCAGCAGAGTTCTTTAAGTAAATCGGTCCTGAATCTGTAGCTAAACACTTCTACACCAAATAAGTTGCAAATAAGGTTGAAAATCCATCATAATCAATCTTTTTCCTTCAAAATTCTGGAGATTGTTGAAAACATGTCTGCACAGTACACGCGTCAAACGAAAAAGATGAACTGACATCACTCTCTAGACAGGAAGGAAGCACGATGCGCCACCTAGTGAATGCACAGTACTGGACCGGCCTGGCCGGTGGTAACACAGACGGCTTTTCTGTCGTTTGGCTGTCCGGTCTGCGCCTACCAGATTAACAATTGTCCACTGGATAGGATATTTTAAAAAAAATTAAGTTTTAAAACAGATCAACATTTCAGTAATGACTGATATTACTCACTAGATTTAAACATTTGAGTTTCAATGCTGAATGCGCCAATTACAATATCATCTCAAGCATTATGTATTGAAGCATAATTTTCAATATTTTGTTTTATTTATAATGATACCAAAATTGTGCTGTGCTTGCTTTGGAAGTTTGGAATATATATATTTTGACATCTTGTGAAATTTATTTGTTGTTACACCAGTATTTTCTTAACTCTGTCATACTGTTAAATATCAACACAAGCTCTCATGAAGACAAACATATCCTGAAAATTTTGCAAAAATCCGTCAGGCGGTTAGGTTTGCAGAGTCCTCTTAAATGAAAAATGTGACAAATTTAAAGAAAATAGTAACCATGCAACAGTTTTAAGCTGATGTAGTTCAAGGGCTAATAATCATAAGTCTCCCTAAGGATAAACATGTCCTGAAAATTTAAATCACTGATCTGTTGTGGGGTTTGGTCTGCAGAGACCCACAAAATAACATTGCTTAAAAATTGATAAAACGTTACCATGGCAAGTTTTGCCACATTGTTCTCCAAAACTTTTCAGGTTGAGCTTCCGTTGGTATAAACATATCCTGAAAATCGGGCAAAAAGCCTAAGAGGATTGAAGATGGGCTGGATGGATGGAATGGAGTATTCCTCTATCCCCCCTCAACTTTAGTTAACAAGGAATAAGCAGAACTGTGGACTGACCTAAGAGGCTCATTGCTTGCATAGTTCCAATCAAATCCATTGGGAGGTCCACCATTATCAGTGGAGAAGACGATCACAGAGTTCTGCAACATGCCTCTGTTGTGTAAGAGTTTGGTGATATTACCCACTGCATTATCCAGACACGACACCATAGCTACAACACATGGTTCAAAATAGTACTTGTTAGACAAAAGTTAAAGTTTAAGGCTTTTATGTCCCGTTCAACAGCCAAGGTGATACTGGGATAGGACTTCAGCAATGTCTCTTGTCGGAGTGGAACCCACACAGAGCTGATAGCCTGTGATTACATGCAAAATTCACTGACCTTTAGGTCACTGAGAAGTAAGGAAAAATAAGGAACAAACTACTCTTTATGTGCTAGATATCAGTAATACAAAGTATATTGTGTATTCTTATAAAATAAAGTTAATGATCCATCAATTAGTATCTTTAAATAAAATCATGCTATATCTGGCATAACTTTTTGAACAAGTACTTATTATACATAAAACGGTAATGGTGAAAGGGAACTCGAGTACTCAAATTGATATTTGTTCCTTCCAATATTTCCAGTATGAAAAGAAACATCAAGTTTTGCAGTAATGTATGCACAATAGCTGAGAAGACAATTTGCATTTCACCATAAATACAAAAGCATTTATTTTCACTATTATTTTCAACTAGACCTATCGCATCGGAGAACCGATGCAAATTGTATCCACCAGAAAGAAAACTCACCAAAACCATTCTAACATCGCTTAAACTTGAAGGAGAGGCCCAAGGTGAAATCTGACCATATCAAAAGATTCTTAGCCCATGATTTCCTATAGGCTGGTGTGACACTGTAAACCTCTAGGAATATGAATAAGCAAGATATAAACACTGTTAATTTTGGCAATCCTTATTTGACCTTGAAAGAGGGGCCAAAGGTCAAATCCGATCACACCAAAAGATTCCCAGCCCATGATTTCCTAGATTTTGATTTACCATTCCAAACCTCTAGGACCAATAATAAGTGAGTTATAAGCACCTTTAAGTTAGGCTATCCTCATTTGACCTTGAAGGAGGGGTCCAAGGTCAAATCTGACCACACCAAAAGATTCCCAGCCCATGATTTCCTATATGTTGGTTTACCATCCCAAACCTCTAGGACCAATAATAAGCGAGTTATAACCACTTTAAGTTGGGGTATCCTCGTTTGACCTTGAAGGAGGGGTCCAAGGTCAAATCCGACCACAGCAATAGATTCCCAGCCCATGATTTCCTATAGTTTGGTTTACCATCCCAAACCTCTAGGACCGATACTAAGCGAGTTATAAGCACTTTTAAGTTTGGCTATCCTCGTTTGACCCTGAAGGAGGGGTCCAAGGTCAAATCCGACCACACCAAAAGATTCCAAAAGATTTCCTATAAGTTGGTTTACCATCCCATGCCTCTAGGACCAATAATAAGCGCGATATAAGCACATTTAAGTTTGGCTAGGCTCGTTTGACCTTGAAGGAGGGGTCCATTTTCAAAATATGACAACACCAACAGATTCCCAGCCCATGATTTCCTATAGGTTGGTTTACCATCCCAAACCTCTAGGACCAATAATAAGCGAGTTATAAGCACTTTTAAGTTTGGCTATCGTCATTTAACCTTGAAGAAGGAGTCCAAGGTCAAATCCGACCACACCAAAAGATTCCCAGCCCATGATTTCCTATAGGTTGGTTTACCATCCTAAACCTGTAGGACCAATAATATGCGAGTTATAAGCACTTTTAAGTTTGGCTATGCTCGTTTGACCTTGAAGGAGGGGTCCAAGGTCAAATCTGACCACACCAAAAGATTCCCAGGCCATGATTTCCTACATGTTGGTTTACCATCCCAAACCTCTAGGACCAATAATAAGCGAGTTATAAGCAATTTTAAGTTTGGCTATCCTCATTTAAACTTCAAGGAGGGGTCCCAGGTGAAATCCGACCACACCAAAAGACTCCCAGCCCATGATTTCCTAAAGGTTGGTTTATCATCCTAAACTTCTACGACCAATAATAAGCAAGTTATAAGCCTTGTAAGTTTGGCTATCCTCATTTGACCTTGAAGGAGGGGTCCAAGGTCAAATCCCACCACACCAAAAGATTCCCAGCCCATGATTTCCTATATGTTGGTTTACCATCCTAAACCTCTAGGACCAATAATAAGTGAGTTATAAGCATTTTTAAGTTTGGCTATGCTCGTTTGACCTTGAACGAGGGGTCCAAGGTCAAATCCGACCACACCAAAAGATTCCCAGCCATGATTTCCTACATGTTGGTTTACCATCCCAAACCTCTAGGACCAATAATAAGCAAGTTATAAGCACTTTTAAGTTTGGCTATGATCGTTTGACCTTGAGGAGAGGCCCAAGGTCAAATCCAACCACACCAGAAGATTCCCAGCACATGATTTCCTACAGCTTGGTTTACCATCCCAAACCTCTAGGACCAATAATAAGCGAGTTATAAGCACTTTTATGTTTGGATATCCTTGTTTGACCTTGAAGAGGAGGCCCAAGGTCAAATCTGACAACACCAAAAGATTCCCAGCACATGATTTCCTATATGTTGGTATACCATCTAGGACCAATAATAAGCGAGTTTTAAGCACTTTTAAGTTTGGCTATGCTCGTTTGACCTTGAAGGAGGGGTCCAAGGTCAAATCCGACCACACCAAAAGACTCCCAGCCCATGATTTCCTATAGGTTGGTTTACCATCCTAAACCTATACGACCAATAATAAGAAAGTTATAAGCATTTTTAAGTTGGCTGTCATCGTCTGACCTTGAAGGAGGGGTCCAAGGTCAACTCCGACCACAGCAATAGATTCCCAGCCCATGATTTCCTATACGTTGGTTTACCATCCCAAACCTCTAGGATCAATAATAAGCAAGTTATAAGCACTTTTAAGTTTGGTTATCCTGGTTTGACCTTGAAGGTTATAAGCACTTTTATGTTTGCCTATCCTTGTTTGACCTTGAAGAGGAGGCCCAAGGTCAAATCTGACAACACCAAAAGATTCCCAGCACAAGATTTCCTATATGTTGGTTTACCATCTCAAACCTCTAGGACCAATAATAAGCGAGTTATAAGCACTTTTAAGTTTGGCTATCGTCATTTAACCTTGAAGGAGGAGTCCAAGGTCAAATCCGACCACACCAAAAGATTCCCAGTACATGATTTCCTATATTTTGGTTTATCATCCTAAACCTGTAGGACCAATAATAAGCGAGTTATAAGCACTTTTAAGTATGGCTACGCTCGTTTGACCTTGAAGGAGGGGTCCAAGGTCAAATCTGACCACACCAAAAGATTCCCAGCACAAGATTTCCTATATGTTGGTTTACCATCCCAAACCTCTAGGACCAATAATAAGCGAGTTATAAGCACTTTTAAGTTTGGCTGTCATCGTTTGACCTTGAAGGAGGGGTCCAAGGTCAACTCCGACCACAGCAATAGATTCCCAGCCCATGATTTCCTATACGTTGGTTTACCATCCCAAACCTCTAGGATCAATAATAAGCAAGTTATAAGCACTTTTAAGTTTGGTTATCCTGGTTTGACCTTGAAGGTTATAAGCACTTTTATGTTTGCCTATCCTTGTTTGACCTTGAAGAGGAGGCCCAAGGTCAAATCTGACAACACCAAAAGATTCCCAGCACAAGATTTCCTATATGTTGGTTTACCATCTCAAACCTCTAGGACCAATAATAAGCGAGTTATAAGCACTTTTAAGTTTGGCTATCGTCATTTAACCTTGAAGGAGGAGTCCAAGGTCATATCCGACCACACCAAAAGATTCCCAGTACATGATTTCCTATATGTTGGTTTACCATCCCAAATCTCTAGGATAGATAATAAGCAAGTTATAAGCACTTTTAAGTTTGGCTATGCTTGTTTGACCTTGAAGGAGGGGTCCAAGGTCATATCCGACCACACCAAAAGATTCCCAGTACATGATTTCCTATATGTTGGTTTACCATCCCAAATCTCTAGGATAGATAATAAGCAAGTTATAAGCACTTTTAAGTTGGGCTATCCACGTTTGACCTTGAAGGAGGGGTCCAAGGTCGAATCCGACCACACCAAAAGATTCCCAGGCCATGATTTCCTATAGGTTGGTTTACCATCCCAAACCTCTAGGACCAATAATAAGCGAGTTATAAGCAATTTGAGATCTCTACCTATAATACCCTTTGCTCTAGAGGGCCACCAAAAGTCCTTGTTTAAAGTCGAAAAACACCCGTGGCGGCCATCTTGTTTTTCAAAATGAGGCCAAAAATATTCCCAGGCAAGATTTTATGGTTATGAATATATCCTGCAAATTTGAGAAGGCTAACTATAATTTTTTTTTTGTTAGTTTTTGTTAGCAACGGTAAAATCTCTCTACACCCTGCGGCGGCGGCGTAACGAAGTCAAATCCATAGTATCCACCGGATGCTATCCGGTGGATACAATAATTGATAAAGTAGTGTATTCAGAATAAAGCTACACTTACATCCCAGGGTATGGGTAAAAATATGTACAGGCCCTGCAATTTTTTTGTGAAATTTATGGCTGTGGCTAGTGTGCTGGGGAAGAAGATATTTGCAAGGACATCTTGCTTGCAAGGTAAGTAAATCTTGTTCCTTAGATACGTGTCAATTATTTCTTTGGTCACATAGTAAAAAAATCTGCATTGTAGTTTCTATTCTACAGCCATGGTGTGCCATCTGTGCTGTGCAAATACCCACGGAAGATTGGAGTTTTACTTGCATTTCATGTGGGTGCAACATGGGCGTAACTTCGTTAGCCAACTTTTGGACATGGTCAATGTGCATGCATGTTGGGACGTAAGAGAGGCTTAGTGTATAAAGTAATATTATCATTACTTTACACTGAAATCATCAAAATGCATACATCAAAAGATATACTTTAAAATATTTTGCAAAATTCAATATTTTTTGGAGCTGCCTTGCATTCATTTTATGAATATTATGATAGTTTTAAATATATCTAACATAATATAAATCATATTTAAAAATATATACATATTCCCTGGGAAAAATGAGTCAAACGTTGTCTTACATTCAGTATAAAATGTATTGAACTTGAACTATTATAATGATCTTTGGCTGACCTCCGTTTGTTACCAGTTTGCAATAAGACACTACTGTTACCTGCAAACATTCGCCTCTTCTTGTTCTGTATGTATGAGAACTTCTGGTAATATTCATAAGGAGCTTCCAGTGGCTGCCACCCATTGCTGCTGTGTACAGCTTGGAATGGGAGATACAGGAACAGTGGCTACAGAAAGAAATATGAAATCGACAAAAAATATCCAAAAGTATGGCCCAGACATTAAAACATTTCAAAACTAGACTGCGCCGACTTGACACCAACATATCCCCAGACAGGCCATCTCTCACAGCACAAGCATTCACTGGGTATTTTTGCAGCACCCATTTTGCGTTATTCACCATGATTATAAACAATTTTTAATTTTTTTTTTTTTTTTGGGGGGGGGGGGGGGGGTATCAATTTACAATAAAAAGTCCTCTGAGTGGATCATTTATGGGTCTCACATACATGTTAAATGTCTACTTATTAATAAAGCCTTGATTTTTGGCACATGAAAAAAGAACATATTAATATATTCCAAGATGAGATTTCAGCTGTATTAGGTGAATATTATGACAGTTTTAGGGCTTAAAAGTGGTAAAAAGTCAATAACTTGGGGGTCTGTGGGCATGTAAGAGACCTTAAGGTGACCTTAAAATTAGAGTTACAGACTTAAAATTTTTGACAAAGACTTCATGTAAAAGTTACATCTATTACAGTTAGAGACTTACAGGACCAAATATGTTGAAAATGTCGTAAAAGGATTATTCGGGTGGGTGTTTATGGCCCTCATACACAGGTTAAACGTCTATTTAAAGCCTTGATTTTTGTCACATGTAAACAGAACATAATCATATATTCCCAGATGAGATTTCAGCTGTATCAGTCACATCATTTGACAGCTATAGGCCTTCAAAGTGGCAAAAAGTCCATAAATTGGATCTCTGTGTGCAATTTACAGACTTTAACGTGACCTTAAAGTTACAGACTTAAAATTTTTCAGAGACTTAAGAGTGCATGTAGAAGTTATATCTACTATAGTTTTAGACTTGTCAGACCTACCAATTTTTTGAGTATAGGGGAAAATATGGGAAAAATATTGAAAAAAATGTCTAAGTATGGTCTATATGGGCCTCAAAAACAAATTTAGCCTTAACATAAAGTCTTGATTTTTGGCATATGTACAGAGAATATAGTAATGTGTTTGCAGGTAAAATCTGAGCCACATAAGCAACAGTCTGTGACCTAGAGGGCATTAAGTGGCAAAAAGTCAAATTTCTGATCTTAAGGTGGCCATAAGTTCTTTACTATTGGGAGTTTAATGTCACCTTAAAATAGGGTTCCTCTCCTGACCCAAATACATGTGTGTGCTAAGTTTGAACAAAATCTGTTAAAGCGTTTTTGAGTTATCACGCACATAAGCCAAAATGTACGGCGGCGGCAGAGCGACGGATGTGAAACCAGTATATTCCCGACTATCATCTGGTGATATAATAAAGCAGACCAAGTATTAATATGAACCTGGTTAACATTTAAAATCTTAAAATACACTCAAACCTTTAGTAGTACAATTTCAAGTAAAACTTAGTTTAAAGTAGAGTTAAACATCATATCGGTCGAGGGTATTTGCACCCTTCTAGTCAAAGTTGAGGTTTTATGTCCCGTTCAAGAGCCAAGGTCATAATAGGACAGGTCTTCAGCTTTGCCACTTGTGGGGGTCGAACCCACACAGAGGTGACTGCCTGTGATTAGATGCCAAACTTGCTAATCACTAGGCCACTGGCGACCTTTTACACCTTTCTAGAAATTCTAAGATTGTTCTAGACAGACATTGAGACTTCTGGGCAAATTTGTTGCAAATCTATTTGAAGAATGGTCATACAACAATACAAAGATGAAGCAATAAGCAGTAGGGTGTGCTTTGGGGTGAAAAATGGAGCTGGGTATTTATGTTGTAGTAACCATGCCAAACCAGGGTTATTAGTTGTGTTTTAGTTGTAACTAGAAGTACTAGTAAAACAACTGTATCTGCTGATGTAAACAAAAATTAATGAAAACTGGACATTGCGTCTCGACTCAGTGTATCCCCAGACGGGACATAGTTAAGGCGTGAATGTGTCGGTCTTGAGCCTGTTTCCTGGGGCATCAGGTCAGGATTCTCCATAGTACCAGATTACTCCCAAAAGCTAATCACTTGTTCTTTCACTTATATCTGTCTTTAAAAATTACATTTCATGGATCCAGAAGATCCATATAGTGATCCGGATCACTTCCAAAATTTAATCATTTCATCCCTTTACCTTTTCAGACATATTCTAAAAATTTCATCAAAATCTGTCCATAAGTTTTTGAGTTATCTTGTACACAAACAGATCTGGCAGCCTGGATCCACATGATCCAGACAGTGATCCAGATTACTCCCAAAAGCTAATCACTTGTTCCTTTTCCCATTTAGAACATTTCCTGAAAACTTCATCAAAATCCATGACTTTTTGAGCTATTTGTCTTTAAAAATTATATTTCATGGATCCAGAAGATCCAGATAGTGGTCCAGATCACTCGCAAAATGGAATCATTTCTTCCTTTTACCACTTCTTCGTTTTACCATTTCTAACATATCCTAAATATATCAAAATCCATCCTAAAATTATGTGGCAGCCTGGATCCAGATGATCCAGATCACTCCAAAAATCTAATCACTTGTTCCTTGTACCATTTAGGCCATCTGCTGACAATGTCATCACAATCCATCCAAAATATTTTGAGGTATCTGTCTTAAAAAATTACATTTCATGGATCCAGAAGATCCATATAGTGCTCCAGATCACTTCCAAACTTCAATCATTCCATCCTTTTACCTTTTCAGACATATCCTGAAAATTTAATCGAAATCCGTCCATAAGTTTTTGAGTTATCTTGTACACAAACACATCTGGCAGCCTGGAGCCACATGATCCAGATCACTCCCAAAATCTAATCACATGTTCCCATTTAGGACATTTCCTGAAAATTTCATCAAAATCCATCAATGACCTTTTGAGCTATTTGTCTTTAAAAATTACATTTCATGGATCCAGAAGATCCAGATAGTGGTCCAGATCACTCGCAAAATTGAATCATTTCTTCCTTTTACCACTTCTTCGTTTTACCATTTCTAACATATCCTCAAAATATCATCAAAATTCATCCTAAAGTATGTGGCAGCCTGGATCCAGATGATCCAGATCACTCCAAAAATCTAATCACTTGTTCCTTGTACTATTTATGTCATTTGCTGAAAATGTCAATCCATCCATAACTTTTTGAGGTATGTGTCTTTAAAAATTACATTTCATGGATCCAGAAGATCCATATAGTGATCCGGATTACTTCCAAAATTCAATCATTTCATCCTTTTACCTTTTCACACATATCCTGAAAATTTCATCAAAATCTGTCCATAAGTTTTTGAGCTATCTTGTACACAAAAACATCTGCAAGCCTGGATCCAGATGATCCAGACAGTCATCCAGATCACTCCCAAAATCTAATCACTTGTTCCTCGCACCATTTAGGCCATTTGCTGAAAATGTCATCAAAATCCATCCATAACTTTTTGAGATATCTGTCTTTAAAAATTACATTTCATGGATGCAGAAGATTCATATAGTGATCCGGATCACTTCCAAAATTCAATCATTTCATTCTTTTACCTTTTCAGACATATCCTGAAAATTTCATCAAAATCCGTCCATAAGCTTTTGAGCTATCTCGTACACAAACACATCTGGCAGCCCGGATCCAGATGATCTAGACAGTGATCCAGATCACTCCCAAAATCTAATCACTTGTTTCTCATCCCATTTAGGACATTTCCTGAAAAATTCATCAAAATGTACCCATAAGTTTTTGAGTTATCTGTCTGTAAAAATTAAATTTCATGGATCCAGAAGATCCAGACAGTCATCCGGATGACTCCCAAAAATTTAATCATTTCTTCCTTTTACCATTTTTGACATATCCTGAAAATTTCATCAAAATCTATCTGTCAGTTTTTGAGTTATCTCGTTTACAAACAAACAGAGGGCCAAAAATGACCCTTGGTCAGGTACTTTGGCGGTCAGTGGATGACCTTCAATGAAGATCTGTAACTGGTAAGCCTGGATGCTGGTACTCCATCATGTACTCAACCTCCAAAGCCATTTTCAATAGTTTCCATGCAATGTAGTCAGCATTAAGTGTGAAAATATCTCCAAAAATGCCAAAAATGACCCTTGGTCAGGTACTTTGGCGGTCAGTGGATGACCTTCAATGAAGATCTGTAACCAGCCTGGTTGCTGGTACTCCATCATGTACTCAACGTCCACAGCCATTTTCAATAGTTTCCATGCAATATAGTCTGTGTTACGTGTGAAAATATCTCCAAAAAGGCCAAAAATGACCTTCGGTCAGGTACCTTGGCAGTCAGTGGATGACCTTCAATGAAGAGCTTCAAGGTCAAATTTCTGCATGCTTACAGAGGACATATATATTTATTATATATACCAGCCATAGGAGGATATATTTTCTGTATATGAGAACTGGGCCAAAATGTGAAAAAAATGGCCAAAATCTGACCTTTAAGAGGCCACCAGTGACCTTGAGATTGAAGGTCAAGGTCACCAAACAATAGTGATCGTGGCATTGTCCATATCTACCCACATACCAAATTTGAAAGTGCTATTTTTTAAGTTATCGTGTCCAAAAGAAATCTCTGCGGCGGCCGAGGCGACGGGTGGCAGCAGCGTGACCGTACTGAATCCTAAGTATCCCCGACTTTCGTCCGGGGATACAATAAAATGTCAAATATCTGTGACACTATATAAAACCATTTTAAAAATAAAGATTAGATAGAAAAACTGGACTTTCAATTAAATTTCTCCCATGTTATTTATTAAAATACACAATATTTTTAAAGTTTTATATGTACCCAGTTTGCAAGTGGTTAACATACACAGTTCATTTTTCGGTTCTCCGTTATCCTGTCCCAGCAGTAATAAATAGCCATATTTTGAAAATCTTTACCTCAGTTGTATTGTGTTCATTGATGATTTTCTCTGCTTCATTCGTAAAAAGCTCTGTGGAATACTTTCCAAAATCAGTCTTCACCACTTCGTTGTTTCTGTGAAAGTCCAAACCCCAAGTTTCCGGCTATGAAATATTAAATCAAAATGCTGCTGATATAGTGTATTTTGCATGAAATGAAAATATGCTACAACCTTACATTCAATATTAGCTACAGAAGTTGTTGTGATACAAATACATCAGGTCCACTTAATAATATTACATATTCTCATAGATTCTGTTAAACTAAATGGTAAATCTTTCCTGCAAATTTAATAATACAATGTACAAAGGCTAAGAAGATTACTAAATAATTGATATATTTCATAGTTACTCATAGTATTCTATGATACTAAATGGTACATGTACTTCTTTCTTGCAAATCTTACAATACAAATTACAAAGGATATAAAGATTGCTAAATAATTGATATATTTCACATGTTACATCACCAGCTTTACTTTATTCAATTATACAAAACAATTATTCAGTTTTACTTAGTTTTCTATTTTATAACTGTGCTTTTAAAATGTTCTGTAAAAGATACTGTTAATTTAAGACATTTAGTTGTGCATTTCCAGACTTGTAAGTCATAACAAGTGCAAAGAAAACATTTGAATCTGATACTATTTAACTTGACAACAGAGTGAGTTAATTATTACATGCAACAAGCAAAGCAATAGTTATAGAACATGCCCAAATCTAACTACACCACACTCACTAAATTATACCTGCTACGTAAGTCTTTCAAATGACTGACTTGGGAATAGAATCATAGAAAATACACTGCATAGATCATATCACAATGAGTAGTTGATAAGATTAGGAAAAGCAGTGTATACTAGCTGGTCAAGATTTCAAGTAGGAAATGATGAAACAGAACATTCCTAACTTTTGTTTCATGAATATGTCACAGTGGAGACTCCGATTCAGGGGAATCGGCGATTACCCTAGTGGAGATCCTGATCGGAATTTCCACTAGTGGAGACTCTGATCCATAATTTAAGGTGTAATCGTAGATTCCACTAGGAGAAACTCTGATTGGAGTCTCCACTAATGGAATCTCCGATTCCCCAGGCCCTTGGTTTTTCTAATATCAATACAATATGTAGTGATGACATTTTTGTGAAACAAAATATAAAATGCTAATTCTGAAGTTTTCCAGAGGATTTGATGATAATGAACTATATCCCATTTATAACATATGAATAGTATAATATGAACTATAGAATATCTTTTGTTATCAAATTTTGTTCAATAACTTTACTATTCTAGAAAGCTAAGCTTATACTGGGACAAAGTAACTGTGCACTTCACTATCTAGATCTGTAATTGTTTCAACATGAGTAACATATAAAATCTTATAATATGAATGAAGTGTTTTTGATCTACAAGGCTTGACTTGGAAATGATTGTTTCCCTGGAAGTTGGGATAAATTGGCATGAGGTGACAGTTAACTGCTGATCTTCTAGGAATAACTTATGAGTAACTTTTCCCCATGACGTTGGGCTCAGGTGAAGTGAGATTGAGGTTCAGTGAAATGCAATAAACTGATGATCTGTTACTGATTTAAATGACTGTTCCCTTGAAAGCTTTTACCTATTCTAATGAATTTCTGTGACCAGAGCAGATAATGCCTTTAATATACATTAAACCTTTATTATACATAATATACATTAATATACAAGTTTTCACTTATCTTGTACACTTTCATGCTTTACCTATTGTGTAGTTTTGCAATTCAGTAAGAGAAATATTACAAAAACTATGTTGTATTCATTTGTCTCAGAACAAGAATAAATAATGTGACTTAATGATTTTGAAGGATTTCTTTGGGCCAGGGGAATAAGCAATTCCACTTGTGCAAACTCTGATCAGAGTTTCCCCTAGTGGAAATTGTGACTGCAACCCTTAAATCATTGATCGGCATCTCCCCTAGTGGAAATTCCAATCGGAATCTCCACTAGAGGAATCACCGATTCCCCTGAATCGGAGTCTCCACTGTGATAAATACAAAGTGCAAGAAAAACTTAAGTGAAAAACCTTCCCTTACTTAGATCTAAGGTCATCATATTTAAGTACTGTTGTAGAATACTGTGAATATATGAATGAGATATGTGAAACTTGTGTGTCACCATAACACTAATTAAATTTTGCTCAATATGCCATTATTATAAGAATTTATGTGTGATTTAATAAACTACTATTATAATACAAACAACTTAATGGTTGCCTTATTACACATTCTCAGTGTTCTACGATACTAAATGGAAAACCTTCTTGCAAATGTGAACTATATGCATTTTTCTGGAAAAACATGATTCATTGGTGAAAGTTCTATAGATATAAGGCTGTATACTCAGATTACATTTCAAATGAAACATATCATAATCTAATGACTACAGCCTATTATTGTTTTTTATTGCTAAATAGTTGAAGCAAAAGATCTCATGAAAAATGGAGAAACATATCTATAAATTTTGTATATCCCAATCATGTGACCATAGCTGGTAAATTGGACAAAAAAACCCAATTTTGACTTACAGTCATTAAAATTAAGTAAAGTGAAAGATATTAATACTTAAAGTTGAATTTAAGAGAATGACTACATGGTGAAGTCTACTGTCAGAAAAATGGGAAATTATTGGGTTTTAAAAAACCAATACAAACTGTGGTGGCTTCGTATGTATGTTCCCAGTAATCTTCCATGCCCTGGTAGTAACCATAGTGACTATGGAAGCCCCTGTATGTGGGTGTGTACTCCTTAGCAAACATTCCCAGGTGCCACTTAAACAAAAGAACAGAAGTATCTTTTACATTCATTTTTGAAGCTGGAAATATTTGTCGTAACAATGCAGACGGATGTTCCACAAACTTTAGCTCCACAGCCTGAAAAACCATAAACCCAGTACAGGTAGCAGGGATATGTTCCACAAATATTCTCCCAGGAAGTGGGGGCACTTGTGAAAGCCAAAAAATAGGACCAGATCGGTGAATTTTGGACAAGCCATCTGCACCAAGTCTTCTGTTATTCATACACTGTCGCCTTTTCCAGTTGCTCACAACATATTGTTCACATTGTTTGTTGATATAGGAAAATTTATCACAGATATTTGTGGTGATGCTATGAACTGAATCTGAAGTATTATTAATGATGTATTTGAACTTTTGACTGAATGGCAATATAAAAATTTTAAAATTTGAAGTTAGGAACTTGAGATATAAAATTACTTCTTCACAAAGTTGCATAGGACATTTTGATTTTTTTTATTTCAATGAATATCCGGAGGTAGGATTTTATGAACATGCAATTAGAAGCACCTATGATGAGTTTAGTATTAAAGAAAGTTAAGTGTGAGATGCAAATGCTGCATAATTAATCACTGGGCAAATACTAAAAATATGGAGCTAACATATCACCCAAGAGCCACATGCAAAAGCCACGCAGAAAAAATATTTACACCAGGGACAAGTTCATGTCAACATTATGTTCATCTGCACCAAGAGCTGGTGAAACCATGATAGCAGTTGAATGTCTGTTTCGTACTTCTGGTTGGATACACACTGGGGCAAAAATGGAATATATATGTCACAAAATATAACTTTCAAGTAATTTACTCTTTCTTGTGATTTTCACTCAGTAATTCAAATGTAATTAAATGGAATGTGTGATTTGCTAATCTGATCATATAATCAACATGTGGGTTCAGATTTTATAAAAACGTTATAACTAAGTATCAAATAAAAGATTATCTTAACCTCCTAGTCTTTCTCAAGTGGAAATTTAGACAGAGAAACAGAAAGAATAAGAACAGTATAAGCCAGACATAATACAGCCAGATATGAATTATAATTTGAACCAAGCATTAACTTGAACCAGATATCAATTTGAACTACAAAAATGTTTTTGCTAATGCAAAAAGGAAGCAACACATATTTGATTTGTGATTTGTTATAGCCTCCCAAAACATCTCAAAGTTCCAGTGACAAAAAGACACTGAGCAATAACTAAAACTCTTTACCATTGAACCGAAAAAAGGCAAGAAGGGTTCAAAAAGCTGTTATTAGGTCTGAAAAGTCTTAAAGAATAATTCAGTGAAGTTTTACAGGATTTAAGACAATATTATTAGAGACTCGAGTGGGGGGATTTGATGGGCTTTTGGGAACCCAAGGCTCATGATATATTAAGCAAAAATAGCATCAGAGATGCCCCTACCCCACAGCCCAGGGAAATGGTTTTCAACACCATGACATACAGAAGAAATGAAACAGTACAAAGATCAAGAGAATTTCAGAGCAAACAGTACATCATTCTATAACCCCTCAACTACTGTCCCTTCCTACTACTTACAGTTACTGAGATATGGTCAACACAAGATTTGAAAGGTCAAGGTCACTACAGCAAGGCCAAAAATAGATCACACCATGACAATGCCCACCTACACTCCCTAACCAAAGTCCCTACCAAGTATGAACTTCCTATGCCTTATATTTTTCGAGACATACCCCAAACAAGATTTTTAAGGTAAAAGTCACTAAGCCAAGGTCAAAGGTCAAATCAAGGTCATATAATGATGTTGCACACCTACAACCCCTAACCAATGTCCATACCAAGTATTAACTTCCTACACTTTATGGTTCCTGTGGTATAGCCCAGACAAGATTTTAAAGGTTGACTACAATAAGGTCAAAGGTCAAATCAAGGTCACACCACAAAGTTGGGACACTCACTCCAGCCAAAAATGTCCCTACCAAATATCAACCTCCTAAAACATACAGATTCCAAGATAAGCCCAGACAAGATTTTAAAGGTCAAGTCACTACAAAAAGGTCAAATCAAAGTGGCACCATGGCACTGCACATCTACACTCCATGACCAATGTCCCTACTAAGCATCAACTTCCTTTGCTTTGCAGATGCCAAGATATAGTCCGGACAAGGCTTGAAAGGTCAAGGCCCCTACAGCAAGATCAAAGGTAAACTCAAGGTCACACCATAATGCTGCAATCCAAAATCCCCTAGCCATATGTTTTACTTTCACAGAAAATCTGGAAAAAAGGAAGTACTGTAGGAAAAAGTAATTGTTTTTGATCATGTGACCTTGATACGGACCAAAAGTTGAATTCACATCTGTCCAAACTTTTCCCACACCTAAACATGTATAACTGCCACAAATAAGTTTGATAGGCCTTATATTAACTTATTAAGGGAGATATTCAACTTACAAAATTCTGCTATAGTGACAGTGGCACTATAGGCTGTCTGAAAACGAGGGTCAAAACCAGTAAGTGTTCCCTTTTCAAGGGACGCCAAGAAGTCTTTTTTTAAAATCTGGTTTGCACAAGACATTAATTTTATTGTGGCTGTATCTTTTGGGTATTTATTGCATTTATTCTGTGCAAAAAGGTTTCTTGGAGAGCAAGAGCCTTTTGGGTTATCTGAGTGTCTTAACACCATGCCAAAAGCAACAGAGCATTGCCCATAGTACCAGCAACTAAAACACCTATTACATATACACGTTAGGAGAGAAACATATATTTTTAGATGTAAAATGTCTTTACCTTACTGAAAAAAAGAAAAGATATTTTACTATAAAACATTTGGAAAGTACAATTTTCGGATACTGAAAATAAGCCGATAAAATTACCACAAATGCTATATTTGAACTTAAAATTCAGCACCTCCAAATCAGAGAGACCTGTTGTAAATACAAAATATGTTGTTTGAGGCACAGAAAAACTCTGCATCAAAATAATAAATTTTCAGTAAGAAGGACATTACATTTTTAAAGGTGACTGCCTTGCACATGAGAATGTTGATGTCAAATATAAAACTGTATGATTTACCAATGAATGCATTGGTTTTAAAAAAATGCAATGTTGTAAATTGGGAAGTGATAGTAAATGACAAAATTTTCACAACAAAGACATTGATTACTGGATTTGAAAACAGAACTGACATTATATCAATGGAGCATTAAGTGTCAAAATGATTCGATTCTAGATATGATTTTCACATATGCATAAAAAGCTGCATTTCATAAATACATGTAGCTAGTTATACTAACAAAGAACTGTCATGTTCTGGGGAATTTATAAACTTGAATCTCACTGCAAACACTATACTGATCTTATTCCAAATAATCAATCATTAAAGTAATTGGGCAGAAATCATGGTCACCATGGGATTTTATGAAGCCTTCACAAAGAGGTTACTCGTAAAAGAAAGACATACACAAGAGATAAATAGATACAATAAGGATGATAAATTATATGACAAACAATGTCTGAGAATGCCCAAACCTGTGCTACATGGCGGGTAGTGCTGAAAAAAGCACAAAATGAATCTCGCCACAGATGCGTCCTTAGTCAAATTGCCTCAAATTTTACAAGCCTGAAAGGGTATTTTCGTCTACTGGCGTGAGCCGCAAAGCCATCAGAGACACGAGAAATGCACTGAAGTGGTCACAATCCAAGTACTAACATTGGCCACTGCTGCTTAACTTTAGTGGAGAGACAGGTACTCATCACACTACGCCACAATTCATTAAAGTCGGGAGACAAACATAAAACAAGCAATCAGTGCCCGTGAACGGGCTCTGTGTCAGCTGACTGTGTGTTTTGAGTTTCAGAGTAGAAGTGACAGAAGAAAAAAACACAAAAGTTGTGCCCTGGAAATGGTGTTTGGAAGAAAAGTAAAAAGGTAACTGTTAAGGTGTAAAAAGTAAGTTAAAAACATATTTAATGAAAATATTGCAAATGCAATAGTTTTAATTTTACTATGTTATAGCTGACCCCAAAATATGTGAATAACACACTGAAACTAGACCTATAGCATCGGAGAACTGATGCAAATTGTATCCACCAGAAAACTCACAAAAGCCATTAAAACATGCTTAACCTTGGAGCTCAAGGTGAAATCTGACCATGTCAAAAGATTCTTAGCCCATGATTCCTATGGGTTGGTGTGACATTGCAAACCTCTAGGAACACAAATAAGCGAGATATAAGCACTGTTAATTTTGGCTTTCCTCATTTGACCTTCAAAGAGGGGCCAAAGGTCAAATCTGATCACATCAAAAGATTCCTAGCCCATTATTTCCTATAGGTTTGTTTTCCATTCCAAACCTCTAGAACCAATAATAAGCGAGCTATAAGCACTTTTAAGTTTGGCTATCCTGGTTTGACCTTGAAGGAGGGTTTCAAGGTGAAATCCGACCACACCAAAAGATTCCCAGCCCATGATTTCCTAGAGGTTGGTTTCCATCCCAAACCTCTAGGACCAATAATAAGCAAGTTATAAGCACTTTTAAGTTTGGCTATTTTTGTTTGACCTTGAAGGAGGGGTCCAAGGTCAAATCCGACCACACCAAAAGAATCCAGGCCCATGATTTCCTATAGGTTGGTTTACCATCCCAAATCTCTAGGACCAATAATAAGCGAGCTATAAGCACTTTTAAGTTTGGCTACCCTCTTTTGACCTTGAAAGAGGGGTCCACGGTCAAATCCGACTACACCAAAAGAATCCAGGCCCATGATTTCCTATAGGTTGGTTCACCATCCCAAATCTCTAGGACCAATAATACGCAAGTTATAACCACTTTTAAGTTTGGCTATTTTTGTTTGACCTTGAAAGAGCGGTCCTAGGTCAAATCCAACCACACCAAAAGAATCCAGGCCCATGATTTCCTATAGGTTGGTTCACCATCCCAAATCTCTAGAACCAATAATAAGCGGCTTAAAAGCACTTTTAAGTTTGGCTATCCTCGTTTGACCTTGAAGGAGGGGTCCAAGGTCAAATCCGACAACACCAAAAGATTCCCAGCCCATGATTTCCTTTAGGTTGGTTTACCATCCCAAACCTCTAGGACCAATAATAGGCATGTTATAAACACTTTTAAGTTTGGGTATCCTCGCTTGACCTTGAAGGGGGGGTCCAAGGTCATATCTGACCACACCAAAAGATTCCCAGCCCGCGATTTCCTATAGGTTGTTCTACCATCCCAAACCTCTAGAACCAATAATAAGTGAGCTATAAGCACTTTTAAGTGTGGCTATCCTCGTTTGACCTTGAAAGAGGGGTCCAAGGTCAAATCTGACCACACCAAAAGAATCCAGGCCAATGATTTCCTATATGTTGGTTTACCATCCCAAACCTGTAGGACAATAATAAGCGAGTTATAAGCACTTTTAAGTTTGGCTATCCTCGTTTGACCTTGAAGGAGGGGTCCAAGGTCAAATCCGACCACACCAAAAGATTCCCGGCCCATGATTTCCTATATGTTGGTTTACCATCCCAAACCTGTAGGACCGATAATAAGCGACCTATAAGCACTTTTCATGACTGATAAAGAAACGCCTGTGGCGGCCATGTTTTTTTTTTTTTTCAAAATGAGGACCCAAATATTTCCAGTCAAGATTTTATAATGAGGAACATATCCTGCTGTCCGGTGGATACAACTAAATACTCTAAATGCAATACTTTTGAAGTTATAAGTGATTTACTCAACAGTGATAATCTAAAAGTAGCTATTACTCAGCTATGCCATGAGCTACAGGTCTAAAATTTTACTATGTTATAGCTGACCCAAAAGTAGCTGAATAACATATACAAACAAATTACTGTAAATGCAATAGTTTTCAAGTTATAAGTGATTTACTCAACAGTGATAACCTGAAAGTAGCTATTACTCAGCTATGCCATGAGCTACAGGTCTGAAATTTTACTATGTTATAGCTGACCCAAAAGTAGCTGAATAACATATACAAACAAATTACTGTAAATGCAATAGCTTTCAAGTTATAAGTGATTTACTCAACAGTGATAACCTGAAAGTAACTATTACTCAGCTATGCCATGAGCTACAGGTCTGAAATTTTACTATCTTATAGCTGACCCAAAAGTAGCTGAATAACATATACAAACAAATTACTGTAAATGCAATAGTTTTCAAGTTATAAGTGATTTACTCAACAGTGATAACCTGAAAGTAGCGATTACTCAGCTATGCCATGAGCTACAGGTCTGAAATTTTACTATGTTATAGCTGACCCAAAAGTAGCTGAATAACATATATACAGAAAATGCTCTAAATACAATACTATTCAAGTTATAGATGATTTAGTGTTGAGTAAAAACCTCAAAGTAGCTATTACTCAGCTATGCAATGAGCCACTGGTCTGGAATTTTACTATGTTATAGCTGACCACAAAATAGGTGAATAACATATGAAAGTAAATACTCTAAATGCAATAATTTTCAAGTTATAAGTGATTTACTCAACAGTGATACAGTGATAACCTAAAAGTAGCTATTACTCAGCTATGCCATGAGCTACAGGTCTGAAATTTTACTATGTTATAGCTGACCCAAAAGTAGCTGAATAACATATTTACACAAAATTCTCTAAATGCAATAGTTTTCAAGTTACAAGTGATTTTACTCATGATGTAAGTTACTGAAAAGTCCAAAAGTAGCTATTACTCGCTTAGCTATTGAGATAGACACCCAAGTTACTCACCATGTTGTAGCTATGGAAAAAGTAGCTGAATAACATATTTAAAGAAAATGCTCTAAATGCAATACTTTTCAAGTTATAGATGATTTAGTGTTGAGTAAGAACCTCAAAGTAGCTATTACTCAGCTAAGCAATGAGCCATTGGTCTGGAATTTTACTATGGTATAGCTTACCCCAAAATAGGTGAATAACATATGAAACTAAATTCTCTAAATACAATACTTTTCAAATTATAAGTGATTTACTCAACAGTGATAACCTAAAAGTAGCTATTACTCAGCTATGCCATGAGCTACAGGTCTGAAATTTTACTATGTTATAGCTGACCCAAAAGTAGCTGAATAACATATACAAACAAATTACTGTGAATGCAATAGTTTTCAAGTTATAAGTGATTTACTCAACAGTGATAACCTGAAAGTAGCTATTACTCAGCTATGCCATGAGCCACAGGTCTGAAATTTTACTATGTTATAGCTGACCCAAAAGTAGCTGAATAAAATATACAAACAAATTACTGTAAATGCAATAGTTTTCAAGTTATAAGTGATTTACTCAACAGTGATAACCTGAAAGTAGCTATTACTCAGCTATGCCATGAGCCACTGGTCTGGAATTTTACTATGTTATAGCTGACCCAAAAGTAGGTGAATAACATATGAAACTAAATACTCTAAATACAATACTTTTCAAGTTATAAGTGATTTACGCAACAGTGATAACATAAAAGTAGCTATTACTCAGCTATGCCATGACCTACAGGTCTGAAATTTTACTATGTTATAGCTGACCCAAAAGTAGCTGAATAACATATTTACACAAAATTCTCTAAATGCAATAGTTTTCAAGTTACAAGTGATTTTACTCATGATGGAAGTTATTGAAAAGTCCAAAAGTAGCTATTACTCACTTAGCTATTGAGATAGACACCCAAGTTACTCACCATGTTGTAGCTATGGAAAAAGTAGCTGAATAACATATTTTAATAAAATGCTCTAAATGCAATACTTTTCAAGTTATAATTGATTTAGTGCATGATTTCATGAATTTTATTGCATTAAAAATTATTTTAAAAATTAATAAAAAAAAATTAAGACAGATCCAGGTCTTATATTCACACAAGGTACTCTACTAGTGGCCTATTACATCTATGCAAGATATGAGAAAAATCCCCGCAATAGTGAATGAGAAAATTGTGATCAAGTGTTGAAATTTTCAAACTTTGGGTGGGGGTACCTCACTTGTAATGGCTCTGGCAAACAGACGAACAGACAGATCTGCATGAATTTTACGATTTATCATCCTCGATAGTTAAGGTATCTTTTAAAAAAAACAGCATGTCTCTGGGTCTTGTAGTTTTGGAGAAGAATTTTGTCACGCGGACGCGTACACAGACGCGGACGCCGCAGAGTGATGCCATAATGTCAGCTGACTGACAAGTCAGCTGACATAAAAAACAAAAACAAGAGGGTCAAAGATGCCCCAAAAGGTGGGTTGCGCAGGCAGCAATAAGGTTAGCGACTGCTGTAATTGCATTTAGAAACAAGGAAAGAAATGTTATTATGTTAGGTCAACCAGTTAAGGTGAATGTGTTAGACGTGCTAAGAAATGTAAAACTTGTAATCTAGGTTACAGAATTGTATCTATGCTATGAACGGACAAACGAACAGACGGAATTACACCAATTTCGAAAGCAACTTAGCTATGATATTGATCTAACTCCTTGTCAAGTTTGAATTCGATTGGACACAGCGTTTTCGAGTTAGAGTCCGGAAACGGAAATGTTGACGGACAAACGAACAGATGGAATTACACCAATTTTGAAAGGAACCTAGCTATGATGGTGATCTATCTCCCTGTCAAGTTTGAGTTTGATTGGACAAACCGTTTTCCAGGTACAATCCGGAAACTGAAATTTTTGACAGCCAGACAAATTGACCAAACACAGACAAACGAAAAGACAGAACTACACCAATTTTGAAAGGAACCTAGCTGTGATGGTGATCTATCTTCCTGTCAAGTTTGAATTCAATTGGACAGACCATTTTCGAGTTAGAGTCCAGAAACAGAAATGTTGACAAACAAACGGACGGAATTACACCAATTTCAAAAGGAACCTAGCTATGATGGTGATCTATCTCCCTGTCATGTTTGAATTCGATTGGACAAACCGTTTTCGAGTTAGAGTTCGGCAACAGAAATGTTGACGGACAGACAATTGGACAAAAAAACAGACAAACAAACGGAGAGAATTACACCAATTTCGAAAGGAACCTAGCTATGATAGTGATCTATCTCCCTGACAAGTTGAATTCAATTGGACATAGCATTTTGAGTTAGAGTCCAGAAACAGAAATGTTGACGGACAAATGGACAAAAAATAGACAAACGAACAGACAGAATTACACCAATTTCGAAAAGAACCTAGCTATGATGGCGATCTATCTCCCTGTAAAGTTTGAATTCGATTGGACAAACCATTTTCGAGTTAGAGTCCGGAAATGGAAATTTTGACGGACACACCAATTTCGAAAGGCACCTAGCTGTGATATGTCAAGTTTGAATGCGATCAGACAAACCTTTTTTTGAGTTAGAGTCCGGAAACGAAAATGTGGACGGACAGACAGACGGACGTCGGACACATCAATCTAATAGGCGGGTTGGTTACATGCAACCCGCCTAAAAAGTGATCTCTAGAAGCATGAGCCTCACTAGAGCTCAGGGTTAAGAAGAAGCTTTCAATGTGATCATCATCTTGTCTTCCCATTTCTCTCCCTTTAATTGGTTTGAACTCAATGACACCAAAACGCAATCCCTTGTCTTTTCTGTATAGTGCTCTGCTGTCACCTTTTGTGCGTAATAATTATAGAACATTTGTGAAAAATAAGGAAAAAATTATGGAGACAAGATATGTATCATCTTTGAGGAGGGCTGAGCCACAGATAGACCTCACCTTGTATGAAAACATGACCCCTGGTCCCAAGTATCGTTTTCAAGTTATGCGCACTCACAGACAGATGAGAGAACTGATTACAATATGCTCACACCCCATTAGAAGAATGATTAGTGTGAAAAAAGAGCTGTTAAGTATAATTCTACTTCAGAGAATTCCGAAGTAAATGCCTTTTGATCCCTTGTAATTGTATTTAACAGGATTCGGCTTACACTCTATATGGCAAAAAAAAAAAATCAAATAACCATCGCCATACAAAATCACAAACCAAACAATTTTTTTCTTTTTTTGCGGAAATTGCTTCCCCAATCAAACAATTAAGAGCATTATTATTAAGTCAAAGTTGGTGTTTTACATCCTTGGGACAGATCCTTGGCATTGCCATTAATATGGGAGTTGAACCAACACTGAAGCGATTGCCTGTGATTAGATACCAAACTAACTAACCCACTAGGCAACCAAGGACCCTCATTATTAAAACATTAATGTATCATCATGAGAATTAAACACCACATACAGCCCTTTTATACTACAGACAGGGTGTAAAATTCAATCTAATTTCATAAACTTATCCACAGCTTGGAATTCCCTACAAAGCAAACAAAAATAAACCGAATAGATCATAAAGTGCCTTTAAATTATAATATTTCCTGTTTGTGCTTGAAATTTACCTGCTTGAATGATGTAAAACCCCAACTCTGACCTTTGACAAGGTTATTTTGTCTTTAAAATTGAGAGTGAAATGAAAGAGGAAAAACAAATTTGCAAATCTTTCATGGGATAATTTGTAAGTGTTTATACATGATTGTAGAGTTAGAAGAATCCCAGTGGATGGAACTAATTAGTAGAATTAGACAAGTGTGTGAGGCCTATTCACACTGTTCTGTGTGGTTGTATCAACTTTTATGTGAATTTTGCTCCATGACCTTTTCCTCATTATTTTTGAAAAGGAAACTCGTATGTCAGTAGTGCTTGTTTAAAAAATACACCACACCATGTAGCTATTAATAATTATATCCCCTCTTCACCCCTTGAGTGTGTAGATTTTAGTATAATAGTATGTGAGAGTATTTGGAAGGTTTTTCAAACATTTTGGATACTATCTTATGGATTCCATCGAATCATGAAATCCATTGTGCCAGAAACAAGCCCTGACTAGTTAAATATTTTGCACTCATTATGTAGTTTGTAAAGCCAGCATTGAACAGTGTGATTTAGGCATTAATTAAGTCAACAGACTTGTGATTGTGCAAATTTATGCTTATCAAAGTATTGGTGAGAAGGTTTCTACAGTAACTATACCACACCAAAATGTTAAGCCCCTAGCCACCAACATTTTACCAATTTCTTTACAGAGAGATCAATAAAGTTTTAACATAAATGAAGAACTAAAGAACTCTAGAGCATGCAATAAGGCTGGAAATCTCAGCACTCGAGCACTCTTTAAGGGGTAGAGTAATAGATTGTTCAGAAATCAGTAAAAAAGAACTCTTTCCTACTTAAATATTCACTTTACTCTTGATATTCCGATTAAGTACTCACATTGGCATAAAATGATCAATTTTTTCTTTTTTATTATGATTTTTCAAGAATAAGCTGGCCACTTTTTTATCATAAAGACAGGACTGGTTAATAAGTTGCAGCAAAAGAGTTCTCGGGCACGAGAATAACAACTGGTGGCAGTTCCACTGCCCAAAGTTAATAAGAACGGAAAATTTGCTGCATATCCAGTGGTTTTCCTGCAAGACCTACACTCTTTCCTTCACCATTTGTATGGTCCCAATAATCTTCCTTCCCGGTGAAATATCCATAATGTGTAAGAAAGCCACGCTTTGTTGGTGTGTACTCTTCAGCAAAAAACCCTAGATGCCACTGTGCATAGATTATAGGAATTATTACTTCAAATATTCAGAATGCAATTCACAACATCACCACTGACAATTTATCTGAATGTTCACTGAAACTATTCAGTGATGAATTTATTAGGTGAAAAGTAACAGTCCCACAAACCTGAAAACCAAACAAGAATATTGATATATATTTTTAAAAAACAACAAATGTTTCTTTGAGAACAGTGAAACCGTTAAACTGTTTATAAGGGTTTAAGCTACACACACAACCTGATTACACATAAAACAGAATATTTATGCAACTGTATAATTAAATTTACTGATATCTAAGCCCTTTAATGCTCTTCTACCTGTCTCTGAAAAGACCTTTATGGTTACACAGAGGTCAACCTAAAACCATGGTCACCCGTATTGCCTTGCCAGTTTGACAAGACAAATAGTTTCTTAAATACAGTCTCAAATATTCTGTTGCAGAAAGAAGGTCAAAAATATAATTCCTATGTGAAATTTGCAATGTTCTCCTACAACAATAAATAACAAATCAGATAAATGATTGAAAATTGTCACAAAATCTCAAACTTGACAAGAATTTCCCATAATAAAATTTCTCCGCGGTGCTGACCCCTGCAATGTCTCTGGTTTTTGAATATTGAACAATGTTTTTGTGTGATGCGCCTTAGAGTCTGTCTTTTGACGGAGATAAAGCGCTATAAAAGTGCTATTAGAATTAGAATAATACATATTACAAAGTTAGGAAATGTGCATTGAATGCAAACGCTACCAGTGCACTATTCATTGCCATCCATCATTTGAGCCATTAGTGCCTTATTTGTTGCCATCAATTGAGCCAGACAAGTACAATAAGGTAAATTAGTTCACAGAAAGTTAAAAGGACAAAATTGTTCCAAGAAAAACAAAAAATCACTGATTGTATGCTTTAACTTATAATGCTATTATTGATGTTTATCATAGAAATAAAGCGCTCAAAGTTTAAACTTAGTCTGGAAATTAAAGACGACCACCTGGCATACATAATTGTAGAAAGAAATTACTTCAAATGACTGTCAATTACCCCTGTGAAAGTGATATTTAGCATCTAATGAACACATACCATTTTAGTATGGACAGAAGTATTGACAATGAAATGAAATGGTTTCCATAAAAATTTTGCAAAAAACAATTCCTTTTTGATACGTTATGCTGCTTATATGACCATAAAGAAAGCCAGACATAAATGGAAACCACAACAGAAAACTTTTTCCCTCAGGGCTCACTGAAGTGGTTACAAAAGGATGGACATTTAATCACTTGGCTGTGATCATAGGTTTCAACATGTGATAAAGTAACATGTGTGATATATTGAAGGCCTGTCCTAATATCAGTGAAATTATTGAAAATGTTGAATGTGATGGTAAACCTTAACTTTGACCCCAGCCTTATTGTTACACAAAACTAGATTGGGCCAACTCGGCGCCAACATATCCCCAGACAGGTCATCACTCATGCCACAGGTTTTGATCGGGAATTTTTTATGTAAGCCATTTGTTGTATGCCATAAATCTTGGGAAAAGTTATATGAACTTCAGCACATCAATCTACTAAGTTTATATCTTCCCAAGGAAGATGGTGTATCCCCAGACGCCGAATACATAACTCAACAGAGCATATTTTCAATCTTCCTGCAATGATAACTCTGAACCTATTTTCAAAGTATTTAAATGATTGATGATTGAATGTCCATTCCAAATTAATAATCCCAAAAGAGCATATCTGTTTCTATATTTGTTGACAAATAAAATATTATTTCTAACTCAACTCATCATACTTTTCAATCTTCCTGCAAAGGGTGACTCTGAACCTATTTTCAAAGTATTTAAATGATTCATAATCCCAAAAGCACATATCTGTTTCTATATTTGTTCACAAATAAAATATTATTTAAAAATTATATATTATTTATATTATTATTTTGTTATATTATTTTTAGAATTTGCATTGTTTTTCAGTTATTCATTTCCTCAATTCCTATATATGTGGTCCATATATATGCAACCTAAATATGTGACACAATCTCAGTTCTGACTCCCCTTTGTCTTATTAGATAATGAAGCAAACCCCATCTCCCAACCCCACCCCACCCCTCTCCCCTTCTCCACACCTCTCTCACTGTTACAGAAGATCTGCAACCCCACTGAAAAGTCTGGTTCTTTGTTTCTCATTTGATATCATTCAATACCTTTGTTTATTTAGTGTCACTCAATAGCTGGAGGTCCCAGAGGTGGATGGGGGGGGGGGGGGGGGGGGGGGGGGGGGGGACTACAAAGAGAGTGCTATAGCACAAATGGTAAACAAACAAAAGGGGTAATCAAATACAAAAAGCTCAGTTAATCTTATCACTAAAATAAAATCAAATATATAAATAAGGAATGTCCAACAGGAAAATTATATACCTCCAGAATTAAATATAAATTATCAAACCACAAGAACAGATTTATAATAATAATTCAGAATTGAGAATTTTAAGAATGTGATTATCAACTGAAATGAGTTAGTAACTGTAGGAACTGTGTCAAAATTAACTGAGGCAAACTGAATAAAACTGGGCTAGTTGAGGGTTAAAAATCCCCTATTTTTACTACATAAGGCTATAATTTCATTAATATTGGACTTATAGCTCACCAGAAAATAACAGTGTCCATTTTGCCTACTTGAATATGTTTAACCAGTTTCATTTTAAAAAGTTAAAAACTCAGCAAGCAGAGAGATAACACACAAAAATAAGTACTTAAAAGCCTAAGATAGCCATAACATTATTAATAAAAATTTAAATTGACAGGCACTTCCTTTGAAAAATTCAAAGATTTCAGCTCTATGACCCACATAGTTCGACAGTTACAGGGCTTTAAAGTGGTATAATATCCATAAACTGGGTCTCTGTGGGCATTTTACAATTGTTCAAGAGACCTTAGCAATTAAACTACAGAGCTGAAACTTTTTGGGGGACAAACATAACAAACAAAAATTATATATAATACAGTTTAAGACTTGTCACACTAAGCATTTCCAAATAACAGGGCAAAATACAGAAAAAAATGTCAAAAAAGGTCACTTGGGTGAGTGCTTATGGCCCTCATACACAGGTTAAATGTCTACTAAAAGCCTTGATTTTCGGCATATGTAGAAAGGACATAATAATGCATTCCCAGATGGGATTTCAGCTCCATCAATCACATAGTTTAACAGTCACAGGGCTTAAAGGTGGCAAAAAGTCCAAATATTGGGTCTCTGTGGGCCTTTTAGAGATCTCGATGTGGCCTTCAAATTAAAGCTTCAGATTTATAATCTGTCACATACTAAGATTATACATAGAATATATATCTAATAAAGTTTGAAACTTCTCAGACTTACCATTTCCAAGTTACAGAGCAAAATATGTGAAAAATGTCTTAAAAGGGTCACTCGGGTGGGTTTTTATGGTCCTCATACACAGTTTAAATGTCTACTTGAAGCCATGATTTTTGGCACATGTAAAAAGAACATAATAATGTATTCCCAGATGAGATTTCAGCCCTATCAGTCACATAGTTTAATAGTCACAGGGCTTAAAGGTGGCAAAAGTCCAAATACTGGGTCTTTGGGAGCCCGTCAGAGACCTCAATGTGGCCTTCAAATTAAAGCTTCAGACTTAAAATTTGTCACATACTAAGATTACTCATAGAATATGTATCTAATACAGTTTTAAACTTCTCAGACTTACCATTTCCAAGTTACAGGGCAAAATATGTGAAAAATGTCTAAAAAGGGTCACTCGGGTGGGGATTTATGGTCCTCATACATGGGTTAAATGTCTATTAAAGGCCTAAATTTTGGAGTACATACAAGAAAAACATATTAATATATTCTCAGATGATATTTCACTTAGATGAGAGACATTGTTTGAAAGCTACAGTGCTTGAAGGTGGCAAAAAGTCCATAAATTGGGTCTCTGTGGGCAATTTTGAGACCTCAAGTCGGCCTAACAGGTAAACCTACAGCCTTTAAATTTTTCACAGACAAGGATTACATATAAGAGTTACACCCAGAGCAGTTTGAGACTCATCAGAATTACCACCTCCAAATTATAGGGCAAAATATGTTAAAAATCTAGGAAAAAAGTCCTAAGTGGGGTCTTTATGGGCCCCAAACACAATTTTCTCCTCAACTTAAAGTCTTGATTTTCGTCACATGTACTAAGAATATATTAATGTGTTCTCAGGTAAAATTTAAGCCAGATACGCCTCATAGTTTGTGACCTAGAGGGCTCTAAGTGGTCAAAAGTGCAATTTCTGACCTTAAGGTGGCCATAAGTTCTTTATTATTGGGAGTTTAAGGTCACCTTAAAATAGGGATCTTCCTTTGGGCATCCTTAACATGTGTACCAAGTTTGAAAAAAAAAATATTAATCCGTTTTTGAGTTATCGCGTCCACAAGGAAATTTCTACGGCGGCGGCGGCGCGACGGACCTGAATCCGATATATCCCCGACTTTCGTCTGGGGATATAACTAGAGGATCGCTCGCAAAAAAAAAAGATAATGTTTTTGCATAGCAAAAACAAAGCGTCCCGAAAAGGATATAAAGGTGAGTGCTAAAGTATTAAGAAAATGCTTCGTTTCTAGCCTTATACTGTTGTGGCAACCAAAGTCAGCGCAGTCTGCTCTATCTAGCACGGTTTTCAAGATATAAGCATTTTTGTGTTTTGCAAAAAATAAAAAAATTAAAAATGTCCGCTATATTTGGCGAGACAAAAATATTTTGAAAATTGGCATGGCTACTCTGCAGAGATACCCAGCAGGCCCAAAATTTTGTTGAGTTCGCTCCATATAGCACGGTTTTCGAGATATAAGCATTTTTGTGTTTTGCAAAAACTTTGAAAATTCAAAATGGCCACCATTTTTGGGGAGACAAAAATTTTTGTCAAGACCACTGCCGTGGTGTGTATCTCCCGCCGAGCACTAAAGCAGAAGAAATAGCTTTTCCGAGATATTCACAATTTTTCATTTTCGTGTGTGAAAGGTCTTCCAAAAGTAGGTGAATGAGTTATTTGAGAAAAATTGGCTATCTGCAATACTATTAAGAGATAATTCACATTTACTCATTTTGAGTAGGTGAATAATTATCTATGGGTCTGAAACTTCACCAAGTGAAAGCTCTCCCAAAAGTAGGTGAATGAGTTATTTGAGAAAAATTGGCTATCTGCAATACTTTTAGAGATAATTCGCATTTACTCATTTTGAGTAGGTGAGTAATTAGCTATGGGTCTGAAACTTCACCATGTGAAAGCTCTTCCACAAGTAGATGAATGAGTATTTGATAAAAATTGGGTATCCGCAATACTTTTACAGATAATTAGCATTTACTCATTTTGAGTAGGTGAATAAATAGCTATGGGTCTGAAACTTCACCAAGTGAAAGCTCTGCCAAAAGTAGGTGAATGAGTTCTTTGAGAAAAATTGGCTATCTGCAATACTTTTAGAGATAATTCAACATATTTGACAAAACTCCTTTAAATTGAATAGTTTTGCTGTTAAAGTGAAAGCTCTCCCAAAAGTAGGTGAAGGAGTTATTTGAGAAAAATTGGCTATCTGCAATACTTTTAGAGATAATTCACATTTACTCATTTTGAGTAGGTGAATAATTAGCTATGGGTCTGAAACTTCATCAAGTGAAAGCTCTGCCAAAAGTAGGTGAATGAGTTATTTGAGAAAAATTGGCTATCTGCAATACTTTTAGAGATAATTCGCATTTACTCATTTTGAGTAGACGAGTAATTAGCTATGGGTCTGAAACTTCACCAAGTGAAAGCTCTCCCAAAAGTAGGTGAAAGATTAATTTGAGAAAAATTGGCTATCTGCAATACTTTTAGAGATAATTCGCATTTACTCATTTTGAGTAGGTGAGTAATTAGCTATGGGTCTGAAACTTCACCAAGTGAAAGCTCTCCCAAAAGTAGGTGAATGAGTTATTTGAGAAAAATTGGCTATCTGCAATACTTTTAGAGATAATTCGCATTTACTCATTTTGAGTAGGTGAGTAATTAGCTATGGGTCTGAAACTTCACCAAGTGAAAGCTCTCCCAAAAGTAGGTGAATGATTAATTTGACAAAAATTGGCTATCTGCAATACTTTTAGAGATAATTCGCATTTACTCATTTTGAGTAGGTGAGTAATTAGCTATGGGTCTGAAACTTCACAGAGTGAAAGCTCTCCCAAAAGTAGGTGAATGAGTTATTTGAGAAAAATTGGCTATCTGCAATACTTTTAGAGATAATTCGCATTTACTCATTTTGAGTAGGTGAGTAATTAGCTATGGGTCTGAAACTTCACCAAGTGAAAGCTCTCCCAAAAGTAGGTGAATGAGTTATTTGAGAAAAATTGGCTATCTGCAATACTTTTAGAGATAATTCGCATTTACTCATTTTGAGTAGGTGAGTAATTAGCTATGGGTCTGAAACTTCACAGAGTGAAAGCTCTCCCAAAAGTAGGTGAATGAGTTATTTGAGAAAAATTGGCTATCTGCAATACTTTTAGAGATAATTCGCATTTACTCATTTTGAGTAGGTGAGTAATTAGCTATGGGTCTGAAACTTCACCAAGTGAAAGCTCTCCCAAAAGTAGGTGAATGATTAATTTGACAAAAATTGGCTATCTGCAATACTTTTAGAGATAATTCGCATTTACTCATTTTGAGTAGGTGAGTAATTAGCTATGGGTCTGAAACTTCACCATGTGAAAGCTCTCCCACAAGTAGATGAATGAGTATTTGATAAAAATTGGGTATCCGCAATACTTTTACAGATAATTAGCATTTACTCATTTTGAGTAGGTGAATAAATAGCTATGGGTCTGAAACTTCACCAAGTGAAAGCTCTGCCAAAAGTAGGTGAATGAGTTATTTGAGAAAAATTGGCTATCTGCAATACTTTTAGAGATAATTCAACATATTTGACAAAACTCCTTTAAATTGAATAGTTTTGCTGTTAAAGTGAAAGCTCTCCCAAAAGTAGGTGAATGAGTTATTTGAGAAAAATTGGCTATCTGCAATACTTTTAGAGATAATTCACATTTACTCATTTTGAGTAGGTGAATAATTAGCTATGGGTCTGAAACTTCATCAAGTGAAAGCTCTGCCAAAAGTAGGTGAATGAGTTATTTGAGAAAAATTGGCTATCTGCAATACTTTTAGAGATAATTCGCATTTACTCATTTTGAGTAGGTGAGTAATTAGCTATGGGTCTGAAACTTCACCATGTGAAAGCTCTCCCACAAGTAGATGAATGAGTATTTGATAAAAATTGGGTATCCGCAATACTTTTACAGATAATTAGCATTTACTCATTTTGAGTAGGTGAATAAATAGCTATGGGTCTGAAACTTCACCAAGTGAAAGCTCTGCCAAAAGTAGGTGAATGAGTTATTTGAGAAAAATTGGCTATCTGCAATACTTTTAGAGATAATTCAACATATTTGACAAAACTCCTTTAAATTGAATAGTTTTGCTGTTAAAGTGAAAGCTCTCCCAAAAGTAGGTGAATGAGTTATTTGAGAAAAATTGGCTATCTGCAATACTTTTAGAGATAATTCACATTTACTCATTTTGAGTAGGTGAATAATTAGCTATGGGTCTGAAACTTCATCAAGTGAAAGCTCTGCCAAAAGTAGGTGAATGAGTTATTTGAGAAAAATTGGCTATCTGCAATACTTTTAGAGATAATTCGCATTTACTCATTTTGAGTAGGTGAGTAATTAGCTATGGATCTGAAACTTCACCAAGTGAAAGCTCTCCCACAAGTAGGTGAATGAGTTATTTGAGAAAAATTGGCTATCTGCAATACTTTTAGAGATAATTCGCATTTACTCATTTTGAGTAGACGAGTAATTAGCTATGGGTCTGAAACTTCACCAAGTGAAAGCTCTCCCAAAAGTAGGTGAAAGATTAATTTGAGAAAAATTGGCTATCTGCAATACTTTTAGAGATAATTCGCATTTACTCATTTTGAGTAGGTGAGTAATTAGCTATGGGTCTGAAACTTCACCAAGTGAAAGCTCTCCCAAAAGTAGGTGAATGAGTTATTTGAGAAAAATTGGCTATCTGCAATACTTTTAGAGATAATTCGCATGTACTCATTTTGAGTAGACGAGTAATTAGCTATGGGTCTGAAACTTCACCAAGTGAAAACTCTCCCAAAAGTAGGTGAAAGATTAATTTGAGAAAAATTGGCTATCTGCAATACTTTTAGAGATAATTCGCATTTACTCATTTTGAGTAGGTGAGTAATTAGCTATGGGTCTGAAACTTCACCAAGTGAAAGCTCTCCCAAAAGTAGGTGAATGAGTTATTTGAGAAAAATTGGCTATCTGCAATACTTTTAGAGATAATTCGCATTTACTCATTTTGAGTAGGTGAGTAATTAGCTATGGGTCTGAAACTTCACCAAGTGAAAGCTCTCCCAAAAGTAGGTGAATGAGTTATTTCAGAAAAATTGGCTATCTGCAATACTTTTAGAGATAATTCGCATTTACTCATTTTGAGTAGGTGAGTAATTAGCTATAGGTCTGAAACTTCACCAAGTGAAAGCTCTCCCAAAAGTAGGTGAATGAGTTATTTGAGAAAAATTGGCTATCTGCAATACTTTTAGAGATAATTCGCATTTACTCATTTTGAGTAGGTGAGTAATTAGCTATGGGTCTGAAACTTCACAGAGTGAAAGCTCTCCCAAAAGTAGGTGAATGAGTTATTTGAGAAAAATTGGCTATCTGCAATACTTTTAGAGATAATTCGCATTTACTCATTTTGAGTAGGTGAGTAATTAGCTATGGGTCTGAAACTTCACCAAGTGAAAGCTCTCCCAAAAGTAGGTGAATGATTAATTTGACAAAAATTGGCTATCTGCAATACTTTTAGAGATAATTCGCATTTACTCATTTTGAGTAGGTGAGTAATTAGCTATGGGTCTGAAACTTCACCAAGTGAAAGCTCTCCCAAAAGTAGGTGAATGAGTTATTTGAGAAAAATTGGCTATCTGCAATACTTTTAGAGATAATTCACATTTACTCATTTTGAGTAGGTGAGTAATTAGCTATGGGTCTGAAACTTCACCAAGTGAAAGCTCTCCCAAAAGTAGGTGAATGAGTTATTTGAGAAAAATTGGCTATCTGCAATACTTTTAGAGATAATTCACATTTACTCATTTTGAGTAGGTGAGTAATTAGCTATGGGTCTGAAACTTCACCAAGTGAAAGCTCTCCCAAAAGTAGGTGAATGAGTTATTTGAGAAAAATTGGCTATCTGCAATACTTTTAGAGATAATTCGCATTTACTCATTTTGAGTAGGTGAGTAATTAGCTATGGGTCTGAAACTTCACCATGTGAAAGCTCTCCCACAAGTAGATGAATGAGTTATTTGATAAAAATTGGGTATCCGCAATACTTTTAGAGATAATTAGCATTTACTCATTCTGAGTAGGTAAATAATTAGCTATGGGTCTGAAACTTCACCATGTGAAAGCTCTCCCAAAAGTAGGTGAATGAGTTATTTCAGAAAAATTGGCTATCTGCAATACTTTTAGAGATAATTCGCATTTACTCATTTTGAGTAGGTGAGTAATTAGCTATGGGTCTGAAACTTCACCAAGTGAAAGCTCTCCCAAAAGTAGGTGAATGAGTTATTTGAGAAAAATTGGCTATCTGCAATACTTTTAGAGATAATTCGCATTTACTCATTTTGAGTAGGTGAGTAATTAGCTATGGGTCTGAAACTTCACAGAGTGAAAGCTCTCCCAAAAGTAGGTGAATGAGTTATTTGAGAAAAATTGGCTATCTGCAATACTTTTAGAGATAATTCGCATTTACTCATTTTGAGTAGGTGAGTAATTAGCTATGGGTCTGAAACTTCACCAAGTGAAAGCTCTCCCAAAAGTAGGTGAATGATTAATTTGACAAAAATTGGCTATCTGCAATACTTTTAGAGATAATTCGCATTTACTCATTTTGAGTAGGTGAGTAATTAGCTATGGGTCTGAAACTTCACCAAGTGAAAGCTCTCCCAAAAGTAGGTGAATGAGTTATTTGAGAAAAATTGGCTATCTGCAATACTTTTAGAGATAATTCACATTTACTCATTTTGAGTAGGTGAGTAATTAGCTATGGGTCTGAAACTTCACCAAGTGAAAGCTCTCCCAAAAGTAGGTGAATGAGTTATTTGAGAAAAATTGGCTATCTGCAATACTTTTAGAGATAATTCGCATTTACTCATTTTGAGTAGGTGAGTAATTAGCTATGGGTCTGAAACTTCACCATGTGAAAGCTCTCCCACAAGTAGATGAATGAGTTATTTGATAAAAATTGGGTATCCGCAATACTTTTAGAGATAATTAGCATTTACTCATTCTGAGTAGGTAAATAATTAGCTATGGGTCTGAAACTTCACCATGTGAAAGCTCTCCCAAAAGTAGGTGAACGAGTTATTTGAGAAAAATTGGCTATCTGCAATACTTTTAGAGATAATTCGCATTTACTCATTTTGAGTAGGTGAGTAATTGGCTATGGGTCTGAAACTTCACCATGTGAAAGCTCTTCCAAAAGTAGGTGAATGAGTTATTTGAGAAAAATTGGCCATCTGCAATACTTTTAGAGGTAATTCGCATTTACTCTTTTCGAGTAGGTGAGCAATTAGCTATGGGTCTGAAACTTCACCAAGTGAAAGCTCTTTGGGATAGCTGCTCTGCAGAGATACCCTGAAGATAAAAAATTTCGTCGAAATCGCTCTATGTAGCACGGTTTTCGAAATATTAGCATTTTTGTGTTTTGCAATTTTTGCGCAAAAATTCGAAAATTCAAAATGGCCGCCATTTTTGGCAAGACAAAATTTTTTTGAAAATTGGCATGGCTACTCTGGAGAGATACCCTGTGGGTCAAAAATTTCGTCGAAATCGCTCTATCTAGCACGGTTTTCGAGATATAAGCATTTTTGTGTTTTGCAATTTTGCGAAAAATTAGAAAATTCAAAATGGCCGCCATTTTTTGCGAAAAATTTTTTGTTTGAAAATTGGCATGGCTACCCTGCAGACATACCCTGCGGGTCAAAAATTTTGTCGAAATCGCTCTATCTAGCACGGTTTTCGAGATATAAGCATTTTTATGTTTTGCAATTTTTGCGAAAAATTCGAAAATTCAAAATGGCCGCCATTTTTGGCGAGACAAAAATTTTTTTCAAAATTGGGATAACTACTCTGCAGAGATACCCTACGGGTCAAAAATTTCGTCAAAATTGCTCTATCTAGCACGGTTTTCGAGATATAAGCATTTTTGTGTTTTGCAATTTTTGCGAAAATTTCGAAAATTCAAAATGGCCGCCATTTTTGGCGAGACAAAATTTTTTTGAAAATTGGGAAAAGTACTCCGCAGAGATATCCTGCGGGTCAAAAATTTTGTCGAAATTGCTCTATTTAGCACGGTTTTTGAGATATAAGCATTTTTGTGTTTTGCAATTTTTGCGAAAATTTCGAAAATTCAAAATGGCCGCCATTTTGGGCGAGACAAAATTTTTTTGAAAATTGGGAAAACTACTCCGCAGAGATACCCTGCGGGTCAAAAATTTCGTCGAAATTGCTCTATCTAGCACGGTTTTTGAGATATAAGCATTTTTGTGTTTTCCTTATTTGGAAAATTCGTAATGATTAATTAATCATTAATTACTCGGCCATTTCTTGACCAATCAATGCCAAAATCTAATGATTTCCAGATTTTAATAGAATGAATGTATTTGCCAAGTTTCAGGTGAATTGATAAAATTCCTTTCAAGTTATCATCCGGACAAGCTTCCCCATCGAAAAAAGACATTTTTGGTCATGTGACCTCTCTGATTGGTTGAAATGTCACTGCAGCATATTCAAAAAAATTCCCCAAGGCTACTGCCTAAACCTGCCAAATTTGAAAAGAATCCGCCTAACGGTTACAGAGTTATAAGGAAAACAAAATGCGGAGCCGGCGGAGCCGGCGGAGCCGGCGGAGCCAGATGCTCTCCCATACACAAACAAGCGTCCCTTGCGGGACGCTTAATTAATATACCTATGTGGGTAGTGCATGTTTTAAACAGAGCCACCCTATAAATTAATACCACCACCCCCCCCCCCTTCACCCCCAGTGTGTGTAGAGTGTAATGGAACTTGTGAGAGGATGTGGGAAGTTTTACAAAATCGTACACATGCTGGAAATGTGGTCCATGTTGCGGCAAACACATCCTACCCAAATATAAATCTAGACTTCGGCATACTTCTGAAACTGAATGGATATACACGAAATGAGCCGCAAACAAACCCTGACAAATTAAATATTTTGTGCTGATATGTAGATAGTGAATCCAGCACAGATCTGTGTGAACTGGGAGACATACTCACACCAAGTTTGACAGATTACTTATTTTAACACTGTTTTCAACACATTTTCTAGTTGATATCAAGACAGGTTGTTGAATGGATGGAGGAAAGCAGTGCATACTAGTTGATCAAAGTTCTGCACTGAAAACCATGAGGCACTGGCAAACATATTCAGTCTTTCCCATTTCTGATTAGACAGGGAATCGAACCCGGATCTATGAGGCTGTAGGCACTAATTCAATAGAAATCTGTGCAGTGGTTGAAAGATACTCCATGTAATCACAAATAAATATAATACTTTGTTCCATATACAGACAAGCATCTTATAGAAACACGGTGCTGGAATATCTCATCAGCAATGTACACAATATTACACATGTAAAATCATTTTATAATCACTACATGGCAATAAGGGAATACTTTAAAATTATGAAAAGTTAAAGAAAACCTTTTTAAATCTACTTGCACAATAAAGTCAATGTACACTGAAACCCATCTTCAAATTTCTGAATATTTTTTTTTAATTTTGCTTTTGTGACAAGGTCAGGTTTGCTTGAAACAGCCAATGCTCCCTGAGAATTGTCTAATCATAACTATTGTGTAAACCTAATACTGTATATATTTTCTTTTACTTTCAATGCAAACAAGTAATAGTTAAACCCTGGATTTATGTCCCCAGAAAACCTTCCCCAGAAAACCACTGGCAATAGCTCACTATCTGATGTCATTTGATATTGGCCAAAGTCAATGTAAGAAAATTAATGGCTGCATACCAAAGCAGATTCATTTATTTATTTAGGCTTAAAATCTGAAAAGATTGCAAAGAAGATGGACAAGCCCTTGCATTGTAAACAGTAGTATTTATGTTATCAACAATCATGGCATCATGATAACAATAGCACACACTATCAACTACGATTATTATGATCACAGTTTTAAAACCCCAATCATGCATAGACTAAATAAAATACTTTTTATTCTGGGTAGGCATTTATTTTATACATTCAGCATGCAGACACTTTAAACTTTGGCAAAGTGTAAGAAGTTATATTAAAATCAGTGTACCTGTCTTGTCAAAAAGTTTTTAATGTCTTTATCACTAGATTTTTTCTGTGGTGAAAATGACAACGAATTAATATTTTACAGTCTCAGATACTTCAACACAATCAATTAAGTTCAATTTTTGTCAAAATTTTGAGGTCATCATAAACATTTATGATGAGATTGTGCGGACAACTTTGAGGAGAGTCTACTCCCAACTTCAAAGACAAAAACTCTTATCGACAATAATTGCAAGACTGTAGAATTAGAAGACTGGCACCAAACCAGTATGGGGTTATAAGTACATGTATTTGTTACTGAATTTCAATTTTATATTTGTCAAACTTAAATTGGGATTTCTATATGGCTCAACATGGAACGTTTGTTTCTTGCTGTAAAATACATCCCTTTAAAAATAATAATTTATAACAAATTCATGCCCAATTCCGCAGTATGTTGTGTTATTTTGTGTAAAATGTTTTAAAATAACCATTACTCTCATAGTCCATTGCAATATGGCTTTCAAAAAAACATAATTCAAATATATATAATTAACAATTTAATGTTCAATTATTGTAAATTACAGAAATATATTGAGAAAATTGCTCAATAATATTTAAACTGACATTTTAAGTTTAAAATGTTAAAATTCAACATAAAAGATTTATCAGAATTAAAATATGTATATGTGATACAAAACATACTAGTTTTAATAAGTTTTATTGCTTTCTTTATTGGAAGATATATAAACTAGACCTAGCGCATCGGAGAACCGATGCAAATTGTATCCACCATAAAGACAATGCACCAAAACCTCTAGAACCAAGAATAAGCGAGTTATAAGCACTTTTAAGTTTGGCTGTCCTCATTTGACCTCCCAGAACATGATTTCCTATGTTGGTTTACTATCCCAAACATCTAGGACCAATAATAAGCGAGTTATAAGCACTTTTTAGTTTGGCTGTCCTCACACTTGACCTTGAAGGAGGGGCCCAAGGTCAAATCCAACCACGACAGAAGATTCCCCGCCCATGATTTCCTGTATGTTGGTTTACCATCCCAAACCACTAGGATCAATAATAAGCGAGTTATAAGCACTTTTAAGTTTGGCTGTCCTCATTTGACCTTGAAGAAGGGGCCCAAGATCAAATCTGACCATGACAGAACATTCCCCGCCCATGATTTCCTATATGTTGGTTTATCATCCCAAACCTCTAGGACCAATAATAAGCGAGTTATAAACACTTTTAAGTTTGGTTGTCCTCGTTGGACCTTGAATGAGGGGCCCAAGGTCAAATCCGACCACACCAGAAGAATCCCAGCCCATGATTTCCTATAGGTTGGTTTACCATCCCAAACCTCTAGGACCAATAATAAGCGAGTTATAGGCACTTTAAGCTTTGGCTATCCTCGTTTGACCTTGAAGGAGGGGCCCAAGGTCAAATCTGACCACGCCAGAAGATTCTCAGCCCATGATTTCCTATAGGTTGGTTTACCATCCCAAACCTCTAGGACCAATAATAAGCGAGTTATAAGCACTTTTAAGTTTGGCTGTAATCATTTGACCTTGAAAGCGGTGCCCAAGGTCAAATCCGACCACACCAGAAGATTCCCAGCCCATGATTTCCTATAGGTTGGTTTACCATCCCAAACCTCTAGGACCAATAATAAGCGAGTTATAGGCACTTTAACCTTTGGCTATCCTCGTTTGACCTTGAAGGAGGGGCCCAAGGTCAAATCCGACCACACCAGAAGATTCCCAGTGCATGATTTCCTATATGTTGGTTTACCATCCCAAACATCTAGGACCAATAATAAGCGAGTTATAAGCACTTTTAAGTTTGGCTGTCCTCATTTGACCTTGAAGGAGGGGCCCAAGGTCAAATCAGACCTCACCAGAAGATTCCCAGCCCATGGTTTCCTATATGTTGGTTTACCATCCCAAACCTCTAGGACCAATAATAAGCGAGTCATAAGCACTTTTAAGTTTGGCTGTCCTCATTTGACCTTGAAGGAGGATCCCAAGGTCAAATCCGACCACACCAGAAGATTCCCAGCCCATGATTTCCTATATGTTGGTTTACCATCCCAAACCTCTAGGACCAATAATAAGCGAGTTATAAGCACTTTTATGTTTGGCTATCCTCGTTTGACCTTGAAGGAGGGGCCCAAGGTCAAATCCGACCACACCAAAAGATTCCCAGTGCATGATTTCCTATATGTTGGTTTACCATCCCAAACATCTAGGACCAATAATAAGCGAGTTATAAGCACTTTTAAGTTTCGCTGTCCTCATTTGACCTTGAAGGAGGGGCCCAAGGTCAAATCCGACCACGACAGAAGATTCCCAGCCCATGATTTCCTATATGCTGGTTTACCATCCCAAACCTCTAGGACCAATAATAAGCGAGTTATAAGCACTTTTAAGTTTGGCTGTCCTCGTTTGACCTTGAATGAGGGGCCCAAGGTCAAATCAGACCTCACCAGAAGATTCCCAGCCCATGATTTTCTATATGTTGGTTTACCATCCCAAACCTCTAGGACCAATAATAAGAGAGTTATAGGCACTTTTACCTTTGGCTATCCTCGTTTGACCTTGAAGGAGGGGCCCAAGGTCAAATCCGACCACACCAGAAGATTCCCAGCCAATGATTTCCTATATGTTGGTTTACCATCCCAAACCTCTAGGACCAATAATAAGCGAGTTATAAGCACTTTTAAGTTTGGCTGTCCTCGTTTGACCTTGAAGGAGGGGCCCAAGGTCAAATCCAACCACGCCAGAAGATTCCCAGCCCATGATTTCCTATATCTTGGTTTACCATCCCAAACCTCTAGGATCGATAATAAGCGAGTTATAAGCACTTTTAAGTTCTGCTATCCTCGTTTGACCTTGAAGGAGGGGTCCAAGGTCAAATATGACCACATCAGAAGATTCGCAGCACATGATTTCCTATAGGTTGGCTTCACATTGCAAACCTCTAGGACCAATAATAAGGGAGATATAGGCACTTTTAAAGTCCGCTATGTGGGTTACTTCGGCACTCCGTGGATGACCTTGAATTAGGAGCTTCAAGGTCAAATGTGTGCAAGGTTGTAGAGGACATGTATATGTGTCATACATATCACCTATGAAGAGATTCAACCTTCTACCTATGAGGAACAGCCAGTAGAAAAATGTAGATTATTTTCAAAGAAATGCCCGTGGCGGCCATCTTGTTTTTCAGAATGAGGCTATTTTCCTTCCCAGAGAAGCTTACCCCCCAATGAAGATATCCTGCAAATTTGGTGAACCTAGCTGCTGTTGTTTTCCTCTTAGAGCGTTAACGCCGAAAATCTCTCTACGCGCGGCGGCAGCGGCGGCGGCGGCGTAGCGGACGCTAAACCAAAGTATCCACCGGATGCTTCCGGTGGATACAATTAACTTTATCTAATATAAAGGTTTAAAAAACAGTCAGGTTTAAACACTAACTTTTTCCACTTATACATGAAGCCATTATTTCACTATACTTGTTAAAGCTTAGGTGTTTAGTTGTTGTAGGAGATTAAATACCAAGGTCTTCAGAAGATCTGAATTAGAAACTATTTATAAACAGTTAACCAGGGCATCAAAACACTGTGAAACATCAAATGAATATTATTAAACAGTTAAAACTTCAAATTTCTCTGTAACAGACATTTTTTACATCTCAAGCTCTCTTCCTAACAGCCTTACCTTTCCAACTATATGTGACTTGTATCCCAGTTTATTTAGGTACTGTGGTAACACGGTTTCATTTAGAGGCAATCCATAAGGTGCTGAACCAACAATTACACCTCGTTGAAGTCCTGCACATGTCAAGAGACAAAGTTTAAGGACAGTTTCATCAAATTACAAGTATTTACTGGTGGCTGTAAGATTAGACGAGTGGTGGTTGTAGAAAGCAAACCCCTGGTCCTGTGGTTGGTTATTGATACCTAAATGATAATTTGTTCAACTGAGAGTTTTGTTTCTTTAAAAAACAAACTAGTTTATGCAGTTTTATTTAAATAACTGGAGAAATCTGTCCCAACTTTACATCTGTTTTCATTTACCAACATATTTTACAGGAAAACTAAAAACTAAAACATTTATGGATTCATATATACTTCACCCAAAAATTGTTCCACAGTACAATCAGCAATAAAAAACAAACTGAGTTAAATAATCCTTTCGTGCTCCATCATTAGTCAGCAAAATGTGCAATTAATTGACAACTAGGACGTAATCTGACGTATCCTAACAGTAATCAACAAATTGACAACAATATTTATATACAAGAATTAGTCGGTTAGTAAACTCATGAATGATGTTACTTTTAGGGTGATAGCTTCCATTAAATATCTTCTAGTATTTAACAAGACTGAGCAGTTGCTGGCTTTCAACCAACCACTGAGTCAAATCTTTGGATTAAAGTAGTGTTGAACCCAGAACTCTAGCTGTGAATTTATTGTGTCAAGGTTGCTGTGAAGATTAGAGAACTAATTCTAATTCATATAACAACTAGACCAAGGACATATCTGTGGCCAGATGCAAGATGCATCCACCGGAAAAGGACAACTAACACAGCTTCAAAGATAAACAGCATTTTTCAATAATAAGCAAGTTGTAAGCACTTTTAAGTTTGGCTACCCTCATTTGACCTTGAAGCAGGGCCCCAAGGTCAAATCTGATCACATCAGAAGCTTCGCAGCCCATGATATCCTATAGGTTGGTTTCACATTGCAAACCTCTAGGACCAATAATAAGCAAGTAATAGGCGCTTTTTAGTTTGGCTATCCTCATTTGACCTTGACGGAGGGGCCCAAGGTCAAATCTGACCACATCAGAAGATTCCTATAGGTTGGTTTCATATTGAAAACCTCTAGGACCAATAATAAGTGAGTTTTAAGCACTTTTAAGTTTGGCTATCCTGTTTGACCTTGAAGAAGGGGGCCAAGGTCAAATCTGACCACATCAGAAGATTCGCAGCCCATGATTTTCTATAGGATGCTTTCATATTGCAAACCTCTTGGATCAGTAATAAGTGAGTTATAAGCACTTTTAAGTTTGGCTATCCTCATTTGACCTTGAAGGAAGGGGCCAAGGTCAAATCTGACCACATCAGAAGATTCCTAGCCTATGATTTACTGTAAGTTGGTTGCACATTAAAAATCTCGAGGACCAATAATAAGCGAGTTATTGACACTTTTAAGTTTGGCTGTGCTCATTTGACCTTGAAGCAGGGGCCTAAGGTCAAATGTGACCACATCAAAAGATTCCTAGCCCATGATTTCCTATAGATTGGTTTCACATTGCAAACCTCAAGGACCAATAATAAGCAAGTTATAAGCACTTTTAAAATTGGCTATCCTCATTTGACCTTGAAGGAGGGCCCAAGGTCAAATCTGGCCACATCAGAAGATTCGCAGCCCAAGATTTCCTATAGGTTGGTTTCACACTGCAACCTCTAGGACCAATAATAAGCTAGTTATAAGTGCTTTTAAGTTTGGCTATCCTCATTGGACGTTGAAGGAGGGGTCCAAGGTCAAATCTGACCACATACCTCTAGGACCAATAATACGGGAGATATAAGCACTTTTCATGACTGAAAAGAAGTGCCCGTGGCAGCCGTCATGTTTTTTCAAAATGAGGCCAAAAATATTTTCACTCAAAATTTTGTAATGATGAACATATTCTGCGAATTTGAGATCTCTATCTATAATACCCTTTGTTTTAGAGGGCCAACAAAACTAGTTGATAAAAGTCGAAAAACGCCCGTGGTGGCAATCTTGTTTTTTAAAATGAGGCCAAAAATATTCCCAGGCAAGATTTTATGTTTGTGAATACAGTAGACTCTGTGTAACTTGATTCACCATTATTCGAATTTCGGCATTATTCGAACCATTTCTCATGTACCAACATTTTACTGTTGAAATTCACAGAATTACTCGAATGTTTGAATGTTTTGAACTTTTGGTATTATTCGAACTTAAATTGGGGTCACAAAAAATATTTTACCGTAAATGACCTATTTAGCGCACAGTGCGCTAAGCAAAGTCTATTTTTATTCAATATTTGATGCAAAAAAATTCCCCTTTTAGCGCACCCATCATGAAACACTTTCCGGGATGAAGTTTAGGTCAATCCGGTAGAAAAACGGTATTTCGACATTTAGAAATACCCACTTCCTGTAAATATGGCGGTAGATGAAAACAAACTCGAAAGTCGTGACAAAAATGTCAATTTATTCAGTAAAAATACGTGCAATATTTAAAAAATATGTGGATATTGAGGAAAATTAAGAAAGGTAAGATTTAAGCTGGATAGTCGATCATTAGAAACCTTTAGTAACCAACCGCGAGTGTGCACTGTCGCAGTCTACTGTACTGTAGTACTGTAATTTTCCTCCCAGTACTGTAGAAGTTGTCAAGTATATTGCCTTGAAAAGCAATGGGGTGCGGTTACAAGGGCGGGTGCGCTAAATAGGTCATTTACGGGATGTAGAATTTTGAAGGGATTACTCAAACCAAGCCTCAGTGACACATATTGATACAAATATTTGAAAGAGGATTAAGTGCACACCATAATTCAATGGGAATACATAATGCTACCAATGGATAACAATAGGTGTGTCACAGGGCCTAATACATTGATCACAACACAACCACTCACCAGAAACACTTTCACAACATCAAAGTACATAATATTCTCAAATTTTAACTGTTAATCCAGTGGTTTTATGATTACATGGGCACTGCCATGTTTGATCTCTGGCGAGATTTATAAACCCCATTCCTCATTCTCTCCCTAATTCGACCGATTGCAATTAAGGTATGCAGCAATCTCTTTTCATCTGTCTATCAAAGACTTAACAGTTTTCTGTGATCTGTCATATCAAAGAAAACTGTGTTAATCTCTGGGATTTATCCAAAATTTATTACATGCAATCAGAAGTTGGCCAGGGTCTATATAAGTTGAGTCAAAATATGTCAGAATCATTGAGTTTTCTAACTTCTATACATACGCATAAACTGGATTAAAATATGGCAACAAAGAGGAAAGTAACTTCTAAACCACTACATGAGAAGTACCAGGCACTGTTAGAAGTAGGAGGTGGGAAAAAATAGCATCAGAGATGCCCGTACCCCACAGCCTAGGGAAATATTTTTAACACCATGAGATATAGAAGTACTGTATCAGTACAAAGTTCAGGATACTTTCAGAGCACTGTCAGTTATATAAAGGTCCAAACAATGTTTAATAGACAAAATAATAAGAGAAAGATAATGCATGCAAAGATGAAGTATTAAAACAAGACAATTCAATAACAAGATGACAGCATTAATCAGTAGAGAAAACACTACCACACTCTTTACTTTATCTACATCTGACATGGCTGAATTATGGTTTGGATGTTTTGAATATTACCATGCATACAGAAGTGGTAATAGATTCAACTAGATTGGGCCAACTCGGCGCCAACATATCCCCAGACAGGTCATCACTCACGCCACAGGTTTTGATCGGGAATTTTTTATTTAATCCATTTGTTGTATGCCATAAATATTGGGAAAAGTTATATGAATTTCAGCACATCAATCTACTAAGTTTATATCTTCCCAAGGAAGATGGTGTATCCCCAGACGTCGAATACATAACTCAACAGATCATATTTTCAATCTTCCTGCAATGATAACTCTGAACCTATTTTCAAAGTATTTAAATGATTGATGATTGAATGTCCATTCTAAATTAATAATCTCAAAAGAGCATATCTGTTTCTATATTTGTTGACAAATAAAATATTATTTTTAACTCAACTCATCATACTTTTCAATCTTCCTGCAAAGGGTAACTCTGAACCTATTTTCAAAGTATTTAAATGATTGATGATTGAATGTCCATTCTAAATTCATAATTCCAAAAGCGTATCTCTGTTTCTATATTTGTTCACAAATAAAATATTATTTAAAAATCATATATTATTTATATTATTATTTTATTATATTATTTTTAGAATTTGCATTGTTTTTCAGTTATTCATTTCCTCAATTCCTATATATGTGGTCCATATATATGCAACCTAAATATGTGACACAATCTCAGTTCTGACTCCCTTTGTCTTAGATAATTAGATAATGAAGCAAACACCACCTCCCACCCCCACCCCACCTCTTTCCCCTTCTCCACACCTCTCTCACTATTACAGAAGATCTGTATACCTTTGTTTATTTAGTGTCACTCAATAGCTGGAGGTCCCAGAGGTGGGTGGGGGATGGGGGGTGGGACTACAAAGAGATGGAGTGCTGCAGCACAAATGGTAAACAAACACTTATAATATAAAAGGGGTGATCAAATACAAAAAGCTCAGTTAATCTTATCACTAAAATAAAATCAAATATATAAATAAGGAATGTCCAACAGGAAGATTATATACCTCCAGAATTAAATATAAATTATCAAACGACAAGAACAGATTTATAATAATAATTCAGAATTGAGAATTTTAAGTATGTGATTATCAATTGAAATGAGTTCGTAACTGTAGGAGCTGTGTCAAAATTAAGGCAAGTTGAATAAAACTGGGCTAGTTGAGGGTTAAAAATCCCCTATTTTTACTATATAAGGCTATAATTTCATTAATATTTGGGACTTAAAGCTCACCAGAAAATAACAGTGTCCATTTTGCCTACTTGAATATGTTTAACCAGTTTCATATTAAAAAGTTAAAAACTCAGCAAGCAGAGAGATAACACACAAAAATAAGTTCTTAAAAGCCTAAGATAGCCATAACATTATTAATATTCAAAATTTAAATAGACAGGCACTTCCTTTGAAAAATTCAAAGATTTCAGCTCTATGAGCCACATAGTTTGACAGTTACAGGGCTTTAAAGTGGCATAATATCCATAAATTGGGTCTCTGTGGGCATTTTACAATTGTTAAAGAGACCTTAGCAATTAAACTACAGAACTGAAACTTTTTGGGGGACATACACAACAAACAAAAATTATATATAATACAGTTTAAGGCTTGTCACACTAAGCATTTCCAAATAACAGGGCAAAATACAGAAAAAAATGTCAAAAAAGGTCACTTGGGCAAGTGTCTATGGCCCTCATACACAGGTTAAATGTCTACTAAAAGCCTTGATTTTCGGCACATGTGAAAAGGACATAATAATGCATTCCCAGATGGGATTTCAGCTCAATCAATCACATAGTTTAACAGTCACAGGGCTTAAAGGTAGCAAAAAGTCCAAATGTTGGGTCTCTGTGGGCCTTTTAGAGATCTCGATGTGGTTTTCAAATTAAAGCATCAGACTTAAAATCTGCTACATACTAAGACTACACATAGAATATGTATCTAATAATAAAGTTTGAAACTTCTCAGACTCACCATTCCCAAGTTACAGAGCAAAATATGTGAAAAATGTCTTAAAACGGTCACTCGGGTGGGTGTTAATGGTCCTCATACACAGTTTAAATGTCTACTTGAAGCCTTGATTTTTGGCACATGTAAAAAGAACATAATAATGTATTCCCAGATGAGATTTCAGCTCTATCAGTCACATAGTTAACAGTCATGGGCCTTAAAACTGGCAAAAAGTCCAAATAGTGGGTCTCTATGGGGCCTTTTAGAGACCTCAATGTGGCCTTCAAATTAAAGCTCCAGACTTAAAATTTGTCACATACTAAGATTACACATAGAATATGTATCTAATAAAGTTTGAAACTTCTCAGACTTACCATTTCCAAGTTACAGAGCAAAATATGTGAAAAATGTCTAAAAAGGGTCACTCAGGTGGGGATTTATGGTCCTCAAACACAGGTTAAATGTCTACTTAAAGCCTTGATTTTCGGCACATGTAAAAAGGACATAATAATGCATTCCCAAATGGGATTTCAGCTCCATCAATAACATAGTTTAACAGTCACAGGGCTTAAAGGTGGCAAAAAGTCCATATATTGGGTCTTTGGGAGCCCGTCAGAGACCTCAATTTGACCTTCAAATTAAAGCTTCAGACTTAAAATCTGTTACATACTAACATTACACATAGGATATATATCTAATACAGTTTGAAACTTCTCAGACTTACCATTTCCAAATTACAGAGCAAAATATGTGAAAAATGTCTTAAAAGGGTCACTCGGGTGGGTGTTTATGGTCCTAATACATGGGTTAAATGTCTATTAAAGGCCTAAATTTTGGAGTACATACAAGAAAAACATATTGATATATTCTCAGATGATATTTCACTTAGATGAGAGACATAGTTTGAAAGCTACAGTGCTTGAAGATGGCAAAAAGTCCATAAATTGGGTCTCTGTGGGCAATTTTGAGATCTTAAGTCGGCCTAACAGGTAAACCTACAGCCTTTAAATTTTTCACAGACAAGGATTACATATAAGAGTTACATCTAGTGCAGTTTGAGACTCATCAGAATTACCAATTCCAAATTATAGGGCAAAATAAGTTAAAAATATAGGAAAAAAGTCCTAAGTGGGGTCTTTATGGGCCTCAAAGACAATTTTCTCCTCAACTTAAAGTCTTGATTTTCAGCACATGTACTAAGAATATATTAATGTGTTCTCGGGTAAAATTTGAGGCAGATAAGCCTCATAGTTTGTGACCTACAGGGCTCTAAGTGGCCAAAAGTGCAATTTCTGACCTTAAGGTGGCCATAAGTTCTTTATTATTGGGAGTTTAAGGTCACCTTAAAATAGGGATCTTCCTTTGGGCATCCTTAACATGTGTACCAAGTTTGAAAAAAAAATATTAATCCGTTTTTGAGTTATCGCGTCCACAAGGAAATTTCTACGGCGGCGGCAGAGGCGGCGTGACGGACCTGAATCCAATATATCCCCAACTTTCGTCTGGGGATATAATGAATGCTTATGTGTGGTGTTGGAGCAAAATTTGTGGCTCACTTGATGAAATTCCATCTGTTACAATGGTAAGTTGTAAAAGTAAAATTCTTAATCAATTCTAATATGACTTTAATAGTGCTTAATCTGCATCAAAAGACAGACCCAAATGTGCAACAAGATTTTAAAGGTCAAGGTCACTACGGCAAGGTCAAAGGTAAAATCAAGGTCACACCATGATACTGCACACCTACAACCCCTAACCAATGTCCCTACAAACGATCAACTTCCTACACCTCATGGTTTCCGAGAGATATAGCCCGGACAAGATATTATAGGTCAAGGTCACTACGGCAAGGTCAAAGGTCAAATCAAGGTCACACCATGACATTGCACACCTACATCCCCTAACCAATGTCCCTACCAAGTATCAACTTCCTACACCTTACGGTTTCTGAGATATAGCCCAGACAAGATTTTATAGGTCAAGATCACTACGGCAAGGTCAAAGGTCAAATCAAGGTCAGACCATGATGTTGCACACCTACACATCCTAACCAATGTCCCTACCAAGTATCAACTTCCTACACCTTACGGTTTCCGGGATATAGCCCGGACAAGATTTTATAGGTCAAGGTCACTATGGCAAGGTCAAAGGTCAAATCAAGGTCAGACCATGACATTGCACACCTACACCTCCTAACCAATGTCCCTACCAAGTATACACTTCCTACACCTTACGGTTTCTGAGATATAGCCCGGACAAGATTTTCAAACTCAAGGTCACTACAGCAAGGTCAAAGGTCAAATCAAGGTCCGACCCTGACATTGCACACCTACAAATCCTAACCAATGTCCCTACCAAGTATCAACTTCCTACACCTTACGGTTTCTGAGATATAGCCCGGACAAGATTTTATAGGTCAAGGTCACTATGGCAAGGTCAAAGGTCAAATCAAGGTCAGACCATGACATTGCACACCTACACCTCCTAACCAATGTCCCTACCAAGTATACACTTCCTACACCTTACGGTTTCTGAGATATAGCCCGGACAAGATTTTCAAACTCAAGGTCACTACAGCAAGGTCAAAGGTCAAATCAAGGTCCGACCATGACATTGCACACCTACAAATCCTAACCAATGTCCCTACCAAGTATCAACTTCCTACACCTTACGGTTTCTGAGATATAGCCCGGACAAGATTTTATAGGTCAAGGTCACTACGGCAATGTCAAAGATCAAATCAAGGTCACACCATGACGTTGCACACCTACACCCCCAACCAATGTCCCTACCAAGTATCAACTTCCTACACCTTACAGTTTCCGCGATATAGCCCAGACAAGATTTTCTATCTCAAGGTCACTACGGCAAGGTCAAAGGTCAAATCAAGGTCAGACCATGACTTTGCACACCTACACCTCCTAACCAATGTCCCTACCAAGTATACACTTCTTACACCTTACGGTTTCTGAGATATAGCCCGGACAAGATTTTCAACCTCAAGGTCACTACGGCAAGGTCAAAGGTCAAATCAAGGTCCGACCATGACATTGCACACCTACAAATCCTAACCAATGTCCCTACCAAGTATCAACTTCCTACACCTTACGGTTTCTGAGATATAGCCCGGACATGATTTTATAGGTCAAGGTCACAACGGCAATGTCAAAGATCAAATCAAGGTCACACCATGACGTTGCACACCTACACCCCCAACCAATGTCCCTACCAAGTATCAACTTCCTACACCTTACAGTTTCCGGGATATAGCCCGGACAAGATTTTATAGGTCAAGGTCACTATGGCAAGGTCAAAGGTCAAATCAAGGTCAAACCATGACATTGCACACCTACACCTCCTAACCAATGTCCCTACCAAGTATACACTTCCTACACCTTACGGTTTCTGAGATATAGCCCGGACAAGATTTTCAAACTCAAGGTCACTACAGCAAGGTCAAAGGTCAAATCAAGGTCCGACCATGACATTGCACACCTACAAATCCTAACCAATGTCCCTAACAAGTATCAACTTCCTACACCTTACGGTTTCTGAGATATAGCCCGGACAAGATTTTATAGGTCAAGGTCACTACGGCAATGTCAAAGATCAAATCAAGGTCACACCATGACGTTGCACACCTACACTCCCAACCAATGTCCCTACCAAGTATCAACTTCCTACACCTTACAGTTTCCGCGATATAGCCCAGACAAGATTTTATAGGTCAAGGTCACTACGGCAAGGTCAAAGGTCAAATCAAGGTCAGACCATGACTTTGCACACCTACACCCCCTAACCAATATCCCTACCAAGTATCAACTTCCTACACCTTACGGTTTCTGAGATATAGCCCGGACAAGATTTTCAAACTCAAGGTCACTACGGCAAGGTCAAAGGTCAAATCAAGGTCAGACCATGACTTTGCACACCTACACCCCCTAACCAATGTCCCTACCAAGTATCAACTTCCTACACTTATGGTTTCTGAGATATAGCCTGGACAAGATTTTATAGGTCAAGGTCACTACGGCAATGTCAAAGGTCAAATCAAGGTCAGACCATGACGTTGCACACCTACACCCCCTAACCAATGTCCCTACCAAGTATCAACTTCCTACACCTTACGGTTTCCGAGATATAGCCCGGACAAGATTTTCAAACTCAAGGTCATTAGGGCAAGGTCAAATCAAGGTCAGACCATGACGTTGCACACCTACACATCCTAACCAATGTCCCTACCAAGTATCAACTTCCTACACCTTACGGTTTCTGAGATACAGCCCGGACAAACTGACCCCCAGGGAAGTCGTCCCACCAGTCAGTGACCAACCAGGCCTTCCATGTGAGAAATTCAGCCTGTACACTGAAGTAGATGATGAGCTCATCACCTCTGAAATGCTTTCTGATGAGGAAATTGTGAAGGAAGTCACAGGAGCAGAGAAGGAGGAGAACAGTGACCAGGAAGAAGAGGGACCCCAGGAAGAGCCCACCCCCTCCCAACAGGAAGCTGAATGAATGTGCAAACGGCTGAGAAGATTCATTGAATGAATTGAAAACTCATCACAAGAACTTGAATATGTGACCAAACTTGAAATTTTCTTAAGACCAGAAATGAATCAATGAAACATCACAATTTCGGACTTTTTTGCAGAAATTAGTTAGATCCAACTGACCACAAAAGTATATACCATGGATGATTCACCTCTATGACATTTTTAAAAGTACAGAACGTGAACTGTTTTCATGCATTTTAATATTCTTGTATGTTTAAATGTTGTTAAATGTTGAAATGAATGAATTCCTCAACAAACATATTTTAATAATTTGTAGTTTATAGTGTCTTACAAAGATTCGCCCATTATCGCCCATTCAGGCCAATTCATGGAGCCGAAAAAAGTAAAAATATTACTCGAACTTGGTACAATTCGAACTATTTTGACAGGATTTTCACGGTTCGAAATATACAGAGTCTACTTTATATCCTGCAAATTTGAAAAGTTTACCTATAATACCCTGGCCTCTAGAGGGGTAACAAGAAAATCTCTACACACTGCGGCAGCGGCGTCGCATACTCATGCGTAATCCATAGTATCCACTGGATGCTGTATGATAAAATATTCAACAATTAACAAACAGTTAAAAGTAGATCCGGTAGAGCATTAGGTGTCGAAATTTGTAAACTCTTTTGTTATTGCCCGCACTTTCAGCAGCCAGTTTTATGTTGGGTACTTGTAGTAGTGTGACCAAAAATGTGACGTCAAAGGTTTACAAAAGTGCATGGGGTTATCTGTGTAACTGAGCAGTTTGAATATTGATTTTGAAGGAAGAAGACATATTTTAAATTTGAAGCATGGATATTGTAAGATATTAGTGAGCTAAATAATAAATATAAAATAGCATCAGATATGACCGTACCCCACTGCCCAGAGAAATAGTTTTCAACACCATGAGAAATGTGGTAGTGAAAGCGTACAAAGATCAGGATACTTTCAGAGCAGTGTCCATTATATAAAGGTTCAAATAATGTTTAAATAGAGAAAATAACATCTGAGAGAAAGAAAAGTATGTAAAGATAAAGTATTAAAACAAGATCATTAATCAGCAAGATGACACCTTTAATCAGTAAACTAAAATTACAAAGCCATAAAATTTATTAATTGGAGTATAGCTGTCAATGGAAATAGGACAATTATGTAAAAGTACATATAATAATCAGTTGTGCCAATCCATATATCTTTGTCATAAGAGAAACATGTCTCAAATATGGCAGGTGAAAACACTTTGGCAGAGCCAAAGTTAAAGGTCACACCATGATGACGCATACTTACACCCCCTAATCAATGGATCTTTCCGCGAGCTTCCCTAAGCCCCGCCTACTTATCATATGGTCGATAGCTTATCACAAACATAGCCATTTGAAAAAGGCGGCAAATCACGATGAATTTTCAAGAAATGTAAACAAAATTTAAAAGAGAGAATGTAATTCAAAAATAAAGTCTTGATAATAAATATTTATACTATTATTAACATTTATGTATGATGCAGGCATATTGACAGTAAAACTACACGAATGTTTTTGCTAACAAAAGCGAAGCATCCCTGAAAGTTTAAAATGCTTTGTGGTTTTAATAAGCATGCTGTAAAGCTAAGAATGCACAAAGCTGCGCTGTATGCTTTCCCAATACCTCTTAATACATTCTGAAGCTATAAAAGCAACGATAAAGGAGATATAAGGCAAAAATCCAAAGCAGCTATTTATGACCCCAGTTTGGCCCATAAGGGGGGGGGGGTCGGGGGATAAAACTGACCGGCTATTTAGACTCTCCACATATGCTTTCCAAATACCTCTTAAGACATTCTGAGGGTATAAAAGCAACAATAAAGGAGATATAAGGCAAAAACTCAATATCAGCTATTTTATGGACCCAGTTTGACCCATAAGGGGGGGGGGGGGGGGCGTGGGGTAAAAACTGACCGGCTATTTAGACTCTCCACATATGGTTTCCTATTACCTCCCAGTACATTTTATGGCTTTTTTAGTTTTTCCTGAACTGCGATGACGGGGGGGGGTGTACTTCAAAAAAATTGTGTTTGATCATGTGACCTTCATAAAGGTCAAAGATCAAATTTAAGCATGCACAAATATTTTCCCACACCTAAGGTATATAACTGCCAAATATGGTTTGAATCCTTCTAATAATAAGGGAGATATTCAAGGAAGACCATAATGCTGCAGTGGCAGCGGCGGCGGCGAGGAAACTGAGGCGAAAACAAATAAGCGCCCATTCAGGGACGCTTAATTATTTATTTTTATTTTGGTGTTAAACAGGACCACAGACAAATGGCCAAACCAGGAAGTAAAAGCAAATTAGCAAAATATATTAGAAATATTAATTTGTGGTCCTATATGTTGCACCACCCTTCATTACAGTAAAAAGTGCATGCAGAAATGTGTATGTTACAACCCCAGACAAGTTATTTTTTAATAATGCAACATGAAATATTAATATATTTTTTTTAGGTGATCAGTATGTAAACATGCATTACCAGGAAACAAAGTGGCTGTTTGTTGGTTGAGCCTCATTTTCGTTGGATTTCCTGTAAGATTTCATTGGCCAGTGAGCTGTCAATCAAATCTGTCACCAGATGCCACAGAAAGGTCCATGTCCTTATCAAGTGTCAACCTTCTACACCTTCAAACTCATGTTCACTGCGACAAGGTCAAAGATCAAATCAAGATCACACACTGATATGGCAAACCTACAAACCCTAAGCAATGTCCCTAATAAATGTCAACTTCCTACAATTTACAGTTTCTGAGATATTGCCTGGGCAAGATTTTAAAGGTCAAGGTCACTACAGCAAGGTTAAAGGTAAAATCAAGGCCACACCATAATGTTACACATATACAACCCCCAACCAATGTCCCTACCAAGTATCAACTTCCTATACCTGACAGGATTTTATAGGTCCAGGTCACTACGGCAAGGTCAAAAGTCAAATCAAGGTCGCACCATGACAATGCACACCTGCAACCCCCAGCCAATGTCCCTATTACGTATCAACTTCCTACACCTAGTGCAGACAAGATCAAAGGTCAAATCAAGTTCACACCATGGTGTTGCACATCTACACCCCCTAGCCAATAACCCTACCAAGTATCAACTTCCTACACCTTAGGTATTTCTCAGATACAGGCTGGACAAAATCTTTCTTAACATTAGAAAAAAGTTTTTGCTAACAAAAACGAGCAGCCGGGATGGAGACTGGGTTAACTAGAGGATCGCTCGCAAAAAAAAAAGATAATGTTTTTGCTATGCAAAAACAAAGCATCCCGAAAAGGATATAAAGGTGAGTGCTAAAGTATTAAGAAAATGCTTCATTTCTAGCCTTATACTGTTGTGGCAACCAAAGTCAGCGCAGTCTGCTCTATCTAGCACGGTTTTCAAGATATAAGCATTTTTGTGTTATGCAAAAAATTAAAAAATTAAAAATGTCCGCTATATTTGGCGAGACAAAAATATTTTGAAAATTGGCATGGCTACTCTGCAGAGATACCCAGCAGGTCAAAAATTTTGTTGAGTTCGCTCCATATAGCACGGTTTTCAAGATATAAGCATTTTTATGTTTTGCAAAAACTTTGAAAATTCAAAATGGCCACCATTTTTGGGGAGACAAAAATTTTTGTCAAGACCACTGCCGCGGTGTGTATCTTCCGCCGAGCATTAAAGGAGAAGAAATAGCTTTTCCGAGATATTCACAATTTTTCATTTTCGTGTGTGAAAGCTCTTCCAAAAGTAGGTGAATGAGTTATTTGAGAAAAATTGGCTATCTGCAATACTATTAAGAGATAATTCACATTTACTCATTTTGAGTAGGTGAATAATTAGCTATGGGTCTGAAACTTCACCAAGTGAAAGCTCTCCCAAAAGTAGGTGAATGAGTTATTTGAGAAAATTGGCTATCTGCAATACTTTTATAGATAATTCGCATTTACTCATTTTGAGTAGGTGAGTAATTAGCTATGGGTCTGAAACTTCACCATGTGAAAGCTGTCCCACAAGTAGATGAATGAGTATTTGATAAAAATTGGGTATCCGCAATACTTTTACAGATAATTAGCATTTATTCATTTTGAGTAGGTGAATAAATAGCTATGGGTCTGAAACTTCACAGAGTGAAAGCTCTCCCAAAAGTAGGTGAATGAGTTGAGAAAAATTGGCTATCTGCAATACTTTTAGAGATAATTCGCATTTACTCATTTTGAGTAGGTGAATAATTAGCTATGGGTGTGAAACTTCACCAAGTGAAAGCTCTCCCAAAAGTAGGTGAATGAATTTATTTGAGAAAAATTGGCTATCTGCAATACTTTTAGAGATAATTCGCATTTACTCATTTTGAGTAGGTGAGTAATTAGCTATGGGTCTGAAACTTCACCATGTGAAAGCTCTGCCACAAGTAGATGAATGAGTATTCGATAAAAATTGGGTATCCGCAATACTTTTACAGATAATTAGCATTTACTCATTTTGAGTAGGTGAATAAATAGCTATGGGTCTGAAACTTCACCATGTGAAAGCTCTCCCAAAAGTAGGTGAATGAGTTATTTGAGAAAAATTGGCTATCTGCAATACTTTAAGAGATAATTCGCATTTACTCATTTTGAGTAGGTGAGTAATTAGCTATGGGTCTGAAACTTCACCATGTGAAAGCTCTGCCACAAGTAGATGAATGAGTATTCGATAAAAATTGGGTATCCACAATACTTTTACAGATAATTAGCATTTACTCATTTTGAGTAGGTGAATAAATAGCTATGGGTCTGAAACTTCACAGAGTGAAAGCTCTCCCAAAAGTAGGTGAATGAGTTATTTGAGAAAAATTGGCTATCTGCAATACTTTTAGAGATAATTCGCATTTACTCATTTTGAGTAGGTGAATAATTAGCTATGGGTGTGAAACTTCACCAAGTGAAAGCTCTCCCAAAAGTAGGTGAATGAGTTATTTGAGAAAAATTGGCTATCTGCAATACTTTTAGAGATAATTCGCATTTACTCATTTTGAGTAGGTGAGTAAATAGCTATGGGTCTGAAACTTCACCATGTGAAAGCTCTCCCACAAGTAGATGAATGAGTATTTGATAAAAATTGGGTATCCGCAATACTTTTACAGATAATTAGCATTTACTCATTTTGAGTAGGTGAATAAATAGTTATGGGTCTGAAACTTCACAGAGTGAAAGCTCTCCCAAAAGTAGGTGAAAGAGTTATTTGAGAAAAATTGGCTATCTGCAATACTTTTAGAGATAATTCGCATTTACTCATTTTGAGTAGGTGAGTAATTAGCTATGGGTCTGAAACTTCACCATGTGAAAGCTCTTCCACAAGTAGGTGAATGAGTTATTTGAGAAAAATTGGCTATCTGCAATACTTTTAAGAGATAATTCGCATTTACTCATTTTGAGTAGGTGAGTAATTATCTACGGGTCTGAAACTTCACCATGTGAAAGCTGTCCCAAAAGTACATGAATGAGTTATTTGATAAAAATTGGGTATCTGCAATAGTTTTTGAGATAATTAGCATTTACTCATTTTGAGTAGGTGAGTAATTAGCTACGGGTCTGAAACTTCACCAAGTGAAAGTTCTCCCAAAAGTAGGTGAATGAGTTATTTCAGAAAAATTGGCTATCTGCAATACTTTTAGAGGTAATTCGCATTTACTCATTTTGAGTAGGTGAGCAATTAGCTATGGGTCTGAAACTTCACCAAGTGAAAGCTCTTTGGGATAGCTGCTCTGCAGAGATACCCTGTGGTTCAAAAAATTTCGTCGAAATCGCTCTATCTAGCACGGTTTTCGAGATATAAGCATTTTTGTGTTTTGCAATTTTTGCGAAAAATTCGAAAATTCAAAATGGCCGCCATTTTTGGCAAGACAAAATTTTTTTGAAAATTGCATGGCTACTCTGCAGAGATACCCTGTGGGTCAAAAACATTGTTGAAATCGCTCTATCTAGCACGGTTTTCGAGATATAAGCATTTTTACGTTTTGCAATTTTGCGAAAAATTCGAAAAATCAAAATGGCCGCCATTTTTTGCGAGAAATTTTTTTTTTAAAAATTGGCATGGCTACTCTGCAGATATACCCTGCGGGTCAAAAATTTCGTCGAAATCGCTCTATCTAGCAGGGTTTTCGAGATATAAGCATTTTTATGTTTTGCAATTTTTGCGAAAAATTCAAAAATTCAAAATGGCCGCCATTTTTGGCGAGATAAAATTTTTTTCAAAATTGGGATAACTACTCCGCAGAGATACCCTGTGGGTCAAAAATTTTGTCGAAATCGCTCTATCTAGCACGGTTTTCGAGATATAAGCATTTTTGTGTTTTCCTTATTTGGAAAATTCATATTGATTAATTAATCATTAATTACTCGGCCATTTCTTAACCAATCAATGCCAAAATCTAATGATTTCCAGATTTTAATAGAATGAATGTATTTGCCAAGTTTCAGGTGAATTGATAAAATTCCTTTCAAGTTATCATCCGGACAAGCTTCCCCATCAAAAAAAGACATTTTTGGTCATGTGACCTCTCTGATTGGTTGAAATGTCACTGCAGCATATTCAAAAAAATTCGCCAAGGCTACTGCCTAAACCTGCCAAATTTGAAAAGAATCCGCCTAACGGTTACAGAGTTATAAGGAAAACAATATGCGGAGCCGGCAGAGCCGCCGGAGCCGCCGGAGCCTGAAGGTCTCCCATACACAAACAAGCGTCCCTTGCGGGACGCTTAATAAAGCTGTAGTAGTTGCGGTATGGGACTGTAAGCAGAATGTTAGCTTGACTGTGCTTTGTATCTGATGGAAAAGTGGATTATTTAAAAACTGTAGCAGTTGCAGTATTAGACTGTAAGCAGAATGTGAGCTTTAAAGTTGTATATTTTATGAAAAGAATATATCATTATTGCTATAGGTTGGCTGAAGAGAAATTGTTGCTGTAAATTTGGGATCATAGATACAGGCTGGACAAAATTATTCTTAATATTACCTTATTTTGATTTTAAACCTTTGCAGATCTTTGTATCAGTTATATTCACTGATGAAAGCAATTTCTTGTCATGCTTTCGAATCAAAATGTCACGAGTTCATGAATATTAATGAGATTTACAAATCCTCGAACAGTACTCATTTGTCAAAAAAATAAACCGCAAAGAAATTAATGAATGACACAATGTCATAGTAGTATGAGACATTGGTCACATGACAGAAGCCTTCAAAAAATATGCGGGATGTGCAAACAATGATTTTACAGTAACAGTGACTTCAGAATTTTATTAAAAGCATTCTAGACAATGATATTCATGAGTTAATTTGCTTGCTATGCGTTTGTTGCTATTCATTTCTATTTCTGACTAAGATGACATTAATAATTGCAAATACACAATTCTGTGTACATTGCCATTTTGTCATTTGGTTAGAAGATGTACAATTCAACCATGAGGAAGTCACTGCACATGTGTGAAGAAAACATGACAACAAGATGACTGATAAGGTTATATCATGTTAGAAATGAAAAACACACTTCTGATTGGCTAGAAGACGTATTCACAACAATGATATTCATGGGTTAATTTGTTTTCTACACGTTAATTGCTATTTATTTCTATTTGTGACAAAGATGACATTAATAATTGCAAATATATAATTCTGTGTACACTACCACATGTAGTGCACATGTGTGGAGAAAACAAGACCACTGCCGTGGTATGATCTCCCGCCGCACTACATCAAAAAGTAGGTGAACAACATATTTGACAAAACTCCTTTAAATTGAATAGTTTTGCTTGAATGTACATATTCCGCAGTTATGTACATGTAAGATATGCACTAAAAAGGTTTGGATATCTTCATTCCACCTCAAAGAAGGGGCCCAAGGTCTTACCCTTACCCTGTGCTTTTCCGCAGGTTGGTTTGAAGCTCTCCCAAAAGTAGGTGAATGAGTTATTTGAGAAAAATTGGCTATCTGCAATACTTTTAGCAATAATTTGCATTTACTCATTTTCAGTAGGCGAGTAATTAGCTATGGGTCTGAAACTTCACTATGTGAAGGCCCTTGCAAAAGTAGGTGAATGAGTTATTTGAGAAAAAATTGGCTATCTGCAACAGATCTGATCTGCAATACTTTTCAGAGATAATTCGCATTTACTCATTTTGAGTAGGTGAGTAATTAGCTATGGGTGTGAAACTTCACCAAGTGAAAGCTCTCCCAAAAGTAGGTGAATGAGTTATTTGAGAAAAATTGGCTATCTGCAATACTTTTATTACTCATTTTGAGTAGGTGAGTAATTAGCTATGAGTGTGAAACTTCACCAAGTGAAAGGTCTCCCAAAAGTAGGTGAATGAGTTATTTGAGAAAAATTGGCTATCTGCAATACTTTTAGCGATAATTCGCATTTACTCATTTTCAGTAGGTGAGTAATTATCTACGGGTCTGAAATTTCACCATGTGAAAGCTCTCCCAAAAGTAGATGAATGAGTTATTTGAGACAAGAGGAGAGTGCCCGTGAACGGGCACTGTGTCAGCTGACTGAATGTTTTTGATTTGTGATGGTGATAATGAGAGGAAAGCATAATTATCAGGGAAAGGGCTGTACAGAAATACAGTAAATGGTAACTGAACAGCATGTTCGAAAGATATTCCGAAGCTGACAGAAGAAAAGGACAAAAAAGTTGTGCCCTGCAAATGGTATTATGAAATAAAGTAACAAGGTAATTGTTTAAGTGTAAAAAGTAGGTTAAAAATATTTAAAGAAATACTATAAATGCAATATCCTCGTTCGACCATGAAGAAGGGGTCCAAAGGTCAAATCTGACCATACCAAAAGATTCCCAGCCAAAGAATTTAGGATGGTTTACCATCCCAAACCTCTCGGACCAATAATAAGTGAGTCATAGGCACTTTTTAAGTTTGGCTATCCTTGTTTGACCTTGAAGGAGGGGTCCAAGGTCAAATCCGACCACACAAAAAAATTCCCAGCCCATGATTTCCTGTAGCTTGTTTACCATCCCAAACCTGTAGGACCAATAATAAGCGAGTTCTAAGCCATTGTAAGTTTGGCTATCCTCAATTGACCTTGAAGGAGGGGTCCCAGGTCAAATCTGACCACACCAAAAGAATCCCAGCCCATGATTTCCTATATGTTGGTTTACCATCCCAAACCTCCAAGACCAATAATACGCGAGTTATAAGCACTTTAAGTTTGGCTATCTTCGTTTGATCTGGAAGGAGGGGTCTAAGGTGAAATCCGACCACACCAAAAGATTCCCAGCCCATGATTTTCTATATGTTGGTTTTCCATTCCAAACCTCTAAGACCAATAATAAGTGAGTTATAAGCACTTTTAAGTTTGGCTATCCTCATTTGACCTTGAAGGAGGGGTCCAAGGTGAAATCCGACCACACCAAAAAATTCCCAGCTCATGATTTTCTATAGGTTGGTTTTCATTCCAAACCTCTAGGACAATAATAAGCGAGTTATAAGCACTTTTATGTTTGGCTATCCTCATTTGACCTTGAAGGAGGGTTCCAAGGTCAAATCAGACCATATTAACAGATTCCCAGCCCATGATTTCCTACAGGTTGGATACAATGATTTACTCAACAGTGAGAACCTGAAAGAAGCTATTGCTCAGCTATGCCATGACATAGAGGTCTGCAATTTCACTATGTTATAGCTGACCAAAACGTCTGTGAATAACATATTTAACAAAATACTCTAAATGTAATAGTTTTCAAGTTACAACTGATTTACTCAAGAGTGAGAACCTCAAAGTAACTATTACTCAGCTATGCAATGAGCTACATGTCTGAATTTTTGCTCTGTTATAGCTGACCTAAAAGTAGGTGAACAACATATTTAAGCAAAATACTGTAAATGCAATAGTTTTCAAGTTACAACTGATTTACTCAATAGTGAGAACCTGAAAATAGCTATTGCTCCGCTATGCCATGAGCTATAGGTCTGTAATTTCACTATGTAATAGCTAACCCAAAAGTAGGTGAACAATATATTTTAACAAAATACTCCAAATGCAATATTTTTCAAGTTATAGCCAATTTACTCAACAGTCAGTGCCTGAGAATAGCTATTCCTCAGTTGTGCCATGAGCTACAGGTCTGTAATTTCACTATGTTATAGCTGACCCAAAAGTAGCTGAATAACATATTTGCACAAATTTCTGTAAAGGCAATAGTTTTCCAATTACAACTGATTTACTCAACAGTGAGAACTTCAAAGTAGCTATTACTCAGCTATGCAATGAGCCACAGGTCTGGAACTTCACTATGTTATAGCTGACCCCAAAATAGGTGAATAACATATGCAACAAAATACTCTAAATGCAATAGTTTCCAAGTTATAAGTGATTTACTCAACAGTGATAACCTAAAAGTAGCTATTACTCAGCTATGCCATGAGCTACAGGTCTGAAATTTGACTATGTTATAGCAGACCCAAAAGTAGCTGAATAACATATTTATACTAAATTCTCTAACTGCAATAGTTTTCAAATTATAAGTGATTTACTCAACATTGAGAACTCAAAGTAGCTATTACTCAGCTATGCAATGAGTCACAGGTCTGGAACTTCACTATGTTATAGCTGACCCAAAAATAGGTGAATAACATATTGAAACAAAATACTCTAAATGCAATAATTTCCAAGTTATAAGCGATTTACTCAACAGTGATAACCTAAAAGTAGCTATTACTCAGCTATGCCATGAGCTACAGGTCTGAAATTTTACTATGTTATAGCTGACCCAAAAGTAGGTGAACAACATATTTAAGCAAAATACTGTACATGCAATAGTTTTCAAGTTACAACTGATTTACTCAAAAGTGATGACCTAAAAGTAGCTATTACTCAGCTATGCCATGAGCTACAGGTCTGAAATTTTACTATGTTATAGCTGACCCAAAAGTAGCTGAATAACATATTTATATTAAATTCTCTAAATGCAATAGTTTTGCAATTACAACTGATTTACTCAATAGTGAGAATCTCAAAGTAGTTATTACTCAGCTATGCAATGAGCTACAGGTCTGAAATTTTACTATGTTATAGCTGACCCAAAAGTAGGTGAACAACATATTTAAGCAAAATACTGTAAATGCAATAGTTTTAAAGTTACAACTGATTTACTCAATAGTGATGACCTAAAAGTAGCTATTACTCAGCTATGCCATGAGCTACAGGTCTGAAATTTTACTATGTTATAGCTGACCCAAAAGTAACTGAATAACATATTTATACGAAATTCTGTAAATGCAATAGTTTTCCAATTACAACTGATTTACTCAATAGTGAGAACTTCAAAGTAGCTATTACTCAGCTATGCCATGACCTACAGATCTGAAATTTCACTATGTTATAGCTGGCCCAAAAGTAGCTGAATAACACATTTATACGAAATTCTCTAAATGCAATAGTTTTGCAATTACAACTGATTTACTCAATAGTGAGAACCTCAAAGAAGTTATTACTCAGCTATGCAATGAGCTACAGGTCTGAAATTTTACTATGTTATAGCTGCCCCAAAAGTAGGTGAACAACATATTTATGCAAAATACTGTAAATGCAATAGTTTTCAAGTTACAACTGATTTACTCAATAGCGATGACCTAAAAGTAGCTATTACTCAGCTATGCCATGAGCTACAGGTCTGAAATTTTACTATGTTATAGCTGACCCAAAAGTAGCTGAATAACATATTTACATGAAATTCTCTAAATGCAACAGTTTTCCAATTACAACTGATTTACTCAATAGTGAGAACTTTTAAGTAGCTATTACTCAGCTATGCCATGACCTACAGATCTGAAATTTCACTATGTTATAGCTGGCCCAAAAGTAGCTGAATAACATATTTATACGAAATTCTCTAAATGCAATAGGTTTTAAGTTACAAGTGATTTACTCAATAGTGAGAACTTCAAAGTAGCTATTACTCAGCTATGCAATGAGCCACAGATCTATGTTATAGCTGATCCCAAAATAGGTGAATAACATATTGAAACAAAATACTGTAAATGCAATAGTTTCTAAGTTATAAGCGATTTACTCAACAGTGATAACCTAAAAGTAGCTATTACTCAGCTATGCCATGAGCTACAGGTCTAAAATTTTACTATGTTATAGCTGACCCAAAAGTAGCTGAACAACATATTTATATTAAATTCTCTAAATGCAATAGTTTTGCAATTACAACTGATTTACTCAATAGTGAGAACCTCAAAGTAGTTATTACTCAGCTATGCAATGAGCTACAGGTCTGAAATTTTACTATGTTATAGCTGACCCAAAAGTAGGTGAACAACATATTTAAGCAAAATACTGTAAATGCAATAGTTTTCAAGCTACAACTGATTTACTCAATAGTGATGACCTAAAAGTAGCTATTACTCAGCTATACCATGAGCTACAGGTCTGAAATTTTACTATGTTATAGCTGACCCAAAAGTAACTGAATAACATATTTATACGAAATTCTGTAAATGCAATAGTTTTCCAATTACAACTGATTTACTCAATAGTGAGAACTTCAAAGTAGCTATTACTCAGCTATGCCATGACCTACAGATCTGAAATTTCACTATGTTATAGCTGGCCCAAAAGTAGCTGAATAACATATTTATACGAAATTCTCTAAATGCAATAGTTTTGCAATTACAACTGATTTACTCAATAGTGAGAACCTCAAAGTAGTTATTACTCAGCTATTCAATGAGCTACAGGTCTGAAATTTTACTATGTTATAGCTGACCCAAAAGTAGGTGAACAACATATTTAAGCAAAATACTGTAAATGCAATAGTTTTCAAGTTACAACTGATTTACTCAATAGCGATGACCTAAAAGTAGCTATTACTCAGCTATGCCATGAGCTACAGGTCTGAAATTTTACTATGTTATAGCTGACCCAAAAGTAGCTGAATAACATATTTATACGAAATTCTCTAAATGCAACAGTTTTCCAATTACAACTGATTTACTCAATAGTGAGAACTTTAAAGTAGCTATTACTCAGCTATGCCATGACCTACAGATCTGAAATTTCACTATGTTATAGCTGGCCCAAAAGTAGCTGAATAACATATTTATACGAAATTCTCTAAATGCAATAGGTTTTAAGTTACAAGTGATTTACTCAATAGTGAGAACTTCAAAGTAGCTATTACTCAGCTATGCAATGAGCCACAGATTTGAAACTTCACTATGTTATAGCTGATCCCAAAATAGGTGAATAACATATTGAAACAAAATACTGTAAATGCAATAGTTTCCAAGTTATAAGCGATTTACTCAACAGTGATAACCTAAAAGTAGCTATTACTCAGCTATGCCATGAGCTACAGGTCTGAAATTTTACTATGTTATAGCTGACCCAAAAGTAGCTGAATAACATATTTATACGAAATTCTCTAAATGCAATAGTTTTGAAGTTATAAGCGATTTACTCAACAGTGGTAACCTAAAAGTAGCTATTACTCAGCTATGCCATGAGCTACAGGTCTAAAATTTTACTATGTTATAGCTGACCCAAAAGTAGCTGAATAACATATTTATACGAAATTCTCTAAATGCAATAGTTTTTAAGTTACAAGTGATTTTACTCATGATGGAAGTTACTGAAAAGCCCAAAAGTAGCTATTACTCACTTAGCTATTGAGACAGGCACCCAACTTACTCACCATATTGTAGCTATGAAAAAAGTAGCTGAATAACATATTTTAACAAAATGCTCTAAATGCAACACTTTTCAAGTTATAAATGATTTTGTGCATGATTTCATGAATTTTAATGCATTAAAAATTATTAAAAAAATTTATTAAAAAAAAAGTAAGACAGATCCAGGTCTCATACTCACACAAGAGAATCTACCTCTGGCCTAGTACATATATGCAAGATATGAGAGAGATCCCTGCAATAGTCACTGAGAAAATTGTGATTAAGTGTTGAAATTTTCACACTTTTGGTGGGGGTACCCCCCTTGTAATGTCTCTAGCAAACAGACAAACAGACAGATTTGCATGCCTTGAATAATTTTTCATCCTCGATAGATAAGGTATCTTTTAAAAAAAACAGCACGTCTCTAGGCCTTGTAGTTTTGGAGGAGAAGTTGTTCACGCGTACACGTACGCCCACGCCGCAGAGTGACGACATAATGTCAGCTGACATAAAAAATTGGCTATCTGCAATACTTTTACAGATAATTCACATTTACTCATTTTGAGTAGGTGAGTAATTAGCTATGGGTCTGAAACTTCACCAAGTGAAAGCTCTCCCAAAAGTAGGTGAATGAGTTATTTGAGAAAAATTGGCTATCTGCAATATTTTTAGCGATAATTCACATTTACTCATTTTGAGTAGGTGAGTAATTAGCTATGGGTGTGAAACTTCACCAAGTGAAAGTTCTCCCAAAAGTAGGTGAATGAGTTATTTGAGAAAAATTGGCTATCTGCAATACTTTTAGCGATAATTCGCATTTACTCATTTTGAGTAGGTGAGTAATTAGCTATGGGTGTGAAACTTCACCAAGTGAAAGTTCTCCTAAAAGTAGGTGAATGAGTTATTTGAGAAAAATTGGCCATCTGCAATACTTTTAGAGATAATTCGCATTTACTCATTTTGAGTAGGTGAGTAATTAGCTATGGGTCTGAAACTTCACCATGTGAAAGCTCTTCCAAAAGTAGGTGAATGAGTTATTTGAGAAAAATTGGCTATCTGCAATACTTTTAGAGATAATTCGCATTTACTCATTTTCAGTAGGTGAGTAATTAGCTATGGGTGTGAAACTTCACCATGTGAAAGCTCTCCCAAAAGTAGATGAAGGAGTTATTTGAGAAAAATTGGCTATCTGCAATACTTTTAGCGATAATTCGCATTTACTCATTTTTAGTAGGTGAGGAATTAGCTATGGGTCTGAAACTTCATCAAGTGAAAGCTCTCCCAAAAGTAGGTGAATGAGTTATTTGAGAAAAATTGGCTATCTGCAATAGTTTTAGCGATACTTCGCATTTACTCATTTTGAGTAGGTGAGTAATTAGCTATGGGTCTGAAACTTCACCAAGTGAAAGCTCTCCCAAAAGTAGGTGAATGAGTTATTTCAGAAAAATTGGCTATCTGCAATACTTTTAGAGATAATTCGCATTTACTCATTTTGAGTAGGTGAGTAATTAGCTATGGGTCTGAAACTTCACCAAGTGAAAGCTCTCCCAAAAGTAGGTGAATGAGTTATTTGAGAAAAATTGGCTATCTGCAATACTTTTAGCGATAATTCGCATTTACTCATTTTCAGTAGGTGAGTAATTAGCTATGGGTCTGAAACTTCACCATGTGAAAGCTCTCCCAAAAGTAGATGAATGACTTAAAAAGTAGATGAACAACTTATTTGAGAGAAATTGTGTAGCTGCAATACTTTTGAAGATATAAGGCATTTACTCATTATGGTTATCATTAAAAATTGACAAAGTAGCTATTACGGTTTGCGAGATATTTGTCATTTTTCACATTTTCACCAAAAGTAGCAATAAAGTAGCCATTACTCACTTGTACATTGAGCAACAGTTGTGAAACTTAAATATGTTACAGTTCACAAAAAAGTAGATGAACAACTTATTTGAGAGAAATTGTGTAGCTGCAATACCTTTGAAGATATAAGGCATTTACTCATTATGGTTATCATTAAAAATTGACAAAGTAGCTATTACTCACTTAGCTATGGAGATACACTTCCAAACTAGTGACCATGTTGTAGCTGTGGAGACAGTAGCTGAACAACATATTGGAACAAAATTGTGTAGCTGCAATACTTTTGAAGATATAAGCCATTTAATCATTATGGTTATCATCAAAGTAGCTATTACTCAGTTAGCTATGGAGTTACAGCTGTGAAAATTCACAATACAGTATATCCAAAAGATAGGTGAACAACATATTCGACAAAAATCCTCTATATTCAATAGCTTTTGAGTTATAAGTGACTTGCTGAATGGTCAAATGTTAAACTTAGTATAGCTATTACTCAGTTAGCTATGGTGCTACACCTTGGACACCTCACCATGATATAGTACATGAAGGAGTTGTTGAACAACATATTTCAGGCCAATATTGTAAGTAACAGTTACAAAGACAAAGTCAATTTACTCATTTTGCTCATTGTTAATAACAGAAAATAGCTATTACTCACTTAGCTATGAAGATAGAACCCTAAAAATGGTACCATCTTGTAGGCATGGAGAAAGTAGCTGAACAACGTATTTTACAGAAACACTCTAAATGCAGTCGTTTTGGAGTTATGAGCACTTTACTCAAAGTAGCCACCATTGCTATTACTCACTTAGCTATGGTCCTAGGTGTGAAATAACAGCATCAAATGAAAGGACATAAGCAATAAGGTCATAAAAAACATTGAAAAGGCCAAGGAGAAACAACCAGTGTGATGTACAGCCCTTTATAAAAGCGTGACACACTCAATAACACACGCACGCACGGAATGCGTTTTATAATCTCCCGCCCGGCCGGCGGGAGATAACTAGGTGACAAGATGACTGATAAGGTTAACATATACTAGAAATAGAGCAATGACATCTCACTTCTGATTGGCTAGAAGGTGTACAACTTACCCAGACAAAGAAACACAGACACAAAGGAAACAGACAGCAAGGCTGAGGTTATATAATGGAAATGCAGCAATAAAAGCCTGCCTCTGATTGGCTTAGAAGACGTACATACCAGAGGAGCTCACTGCACAGACGTGAAGGAAACAGACAAGATATGAATGAAATGACATAATTCTTTACTTACAGATTGGTCACAACAGAGCCTTCGATGAAGACATACACTTTAATTGGGGATCTGCAGATGATGAAACTACATTAACAGGAAAACAATGGCCAGAACAAAGGTTTTGAGTACATACAGGACCTTACATCAAGCCAGAAGTAGTGCTAGACCAGCTTTTTAATTTTTAAAATATACCCTCATAAAACCATCAAACAAAAATCTAAATGACAGAGTGTATACTATACACCTTGATGTACAAGTATGCATACAAAAAGGTGTACAAGTATGTGTACAAATATTGTGCAGAATCTTCATATTTAAAGCTTAAACAGGCAATATAAAATTGATTAATTAAAGAAGAATTACTAGATGTTGTTGATTTTTCTTAATGAGTGTATACTTTTGTAGAATTATTTCTTACAAGTTACGAGTAAACTCACACATTGCTCTGTTTATACAACTCGACTAAAACGCTGACTCTTTCAAGCAAACCTTTGATGATGCCAAAAAGTCTCTTGCAATCAAGACTGTGCATCATCTTTCTCAAAGTTTTGTACAAATAGAGAATGAAGATGCAGTATGATCTTGTCCAAACCTTTAGTACACCTCATACTACACAAAGTCCTCCAAGTAGATCTCTGTGACTAGAATTTATTTTTAAATAAAGGTACTTATCTGGTTCTTAAGGAGCAATTTACAATGGAAATTTGCCCATTTTCTAAAATCCCAGGGGCCGTATCCACAAAAAGTCTAAGCCTGATCTGGGGATTAACTTTTGTGTACAAATATAGCCACTTAAGCCTAAAGTTTGGATAAGACATTTCATGTAATAGGACCCCTAGTTAATTAGAAGTATTTCTGAGGTCCCTTAAGATCTGATGTAACTGGGTTTCACTGAGATCATTTTTCCACTGAAATTTAGACTGTTGTCTGGAATTTATGGTCAGGTAAAAGTATTTTGACTGTCCCTGGAGATTCAACAGGAGTTACCTGTTTTATATGCAAGATCTATATACAGGAATATATAATTTGAATTTAGAAGTTCAGATATGATTAAGCAGATGCTAAAAAACTCTACATTATGTATACTAGTATTTGCATCTTACCTTGCCAACCATATGTGACCTGTAGCCTAGTTTGTTGAGATACTGTGGCAAAGTGGTTTCATTCAGTGGGAGACCATATGGTTCTGATCCCAAGATTACGCTCTGCTGTAGGCCTAAATAGGGCAAGCTGGTTATGGTTAAGGTTAAAAATGGAAAGCGTTTTTTTACACTGGTTGTACTGGTGATGAAAACCAACAATGAATCACAATCAAATTTTTAAAACTGTTTGATGCATTCTGTATTAAATAAATTATAATTTCATTAAAAAGGCTAGCTACATAATACAATTACAATTATTTGACATTCCTAGACCTTTTGCCTGGAATTAATATAAGATACACCAAACTGACAAAGCAATGTGCTTCACTTATAGTTGGTGAAGATATTTTTCATACATATTCAAATCCAGTTTGTAACCACCTATCTGCTGATTCTTCAATCCAACAACCAGTTTTGGAACATATTAAAACTTACTGTGAAGCCAGTTAATTTTTTTTCATACACCATAGTTGAGTAAAAACTGAAAAGTTTGTAACACTGTTAACAGTATGCGAGATTCACAACAGTATGTGAAATTTACTAGTGAGGAGCATTTTTTTCTATTTCCTTAATGTGAGGACACTTGGTCAGATTACATCAGTCCTCTAATCTCCCTGATGCAGAACGGGTACCAAATTTAATAATTTTATCTTACATTTAAAGAATGCAGTGCCTCCAGAGGCAAATTTACATACTGTTAGAAATTTCACATTTCTTTCTCTAATACCTACTCAAACAGAAAAACTATGAGGGAAATTAATGCTAAAACAACTAGAGGATTGCTTGCAAAGTAAAGCGATTGTTTTTGCATGTGTCCCGAAAAGGAAAAATAATGGCAGCTTAATCATGTAAGAAAGTTCTGCTTATAGCTCAACAAAGCCAGAATATAGGAAAAGTGGTTCTTGGGCAGGGTAGTTATCTTGGATACAGTGTGTTTCAAAAATTTTGATGAAATTGCTCTATCTTGCATGGTTAAGAAGACAGAGGCAATTTGGTGTTTTACACTTTTTATCACAAATTTGAAAATTGACAATGATCCCCATTTTTGGGAAGGGTAAATTTTTGGGGGAAATTTGGTAGAGCAGTTCGCCTACATACCCAAAGAAATGGCCGCCATTTTTGGTGAGTGAAATATTCGTTGAAACTTGGAAAGGCTAGTCTTCACAGATACCATGTGGCTCAAAAAGTTTGCCAAATTCACTCTATCTGGTACGGTTTTCGAGATACAAGCATTTTTGTGTTTTGCTAGTTTTGCGAAAAATTCGAAAATTCAAAATGGCTGCCATTTTTGGCAGGACAAAATATTTTTGAAAATTGTGTCACCTACCCCAGTTTCAAAAATTTCGTTGAAATCGCTCTATCTAGCACGATTTTCGAGATACAAGCATTTTTGTGTTTTGCATTTTTGAAAAAAATTTGAAAATTCAAAATGGCTGCCATTTGTTGAAACTTGGAAAGGCTAGTCTTCACAGATACCCTGTCGGTCAAAAATTTTGCCAAAATCCCACCAGTAAATTTTTATTTTATGAAGAAAATGGTTTCAAAAAGTACTCGTATATCAGTATTGGTCTATACGTGTACCTTATGAGCCTACATTTTCAATTTTTTGTTTTGCATTTTTTGTCCAAAATTCGAAAATTGAATATGACTTGCTGATTGCTGCAACTGATTATCACATGCATAAGATTTCAAAGGTCAAGGTCTAATCAAGGCCACACCATGATGTTGTACAACCCCCTCCAACCAGTACCAATTTTCAAGACCTTGTGGTTTCTAAGATTTCAAATGTCAAATCCACTATAGCAAGGTCACAGGTAAATCAAGTTCGCACCATGACATTGCACCCCTACACCCCCAAGCCAATGGTCCCACCAAGCAACAACTTCCTACACCTCATGGTTTCTGAAATACAGCTTGGACCAGACTTTTACTGTCACCCAACAAGCTAGATGCCATGGATAACAAAAATACCCGTACAGCATTTCAAAACTGTGGTGCAAAAAAAGGAAAACGGTGTAAGACACACCTTGAGAACTGACTTTAATGGAACTCAGCTTGAATTTAAGTTACACTAGTGGGTCCAACCTGCCATGCTTTGACAAACACAGGCCTTCTCTCCCAAATCTGTTATGATCCAAATTTTATACATCAACATAAACCTTGAATTTGTGAAGTATATATTATGTAAGAATGTGTAGTTCTGGGCATCCATCATAAAAGAGGTTAATGCTGGTGGATATTATAAATGGGATAGTACCACTATTTTAATTTTTTCTAGTCAAAACCCAGAATTGAACAACTTACAGATAAAACCAGGATTAGGTATTCAACAGTGTCCTTTGCATAGCTTGAACTTATGTTAGGAGTAATGCAGTGTTAAGAATTTGTGGCTGTAAAAAGTGCATTTGTTATGAGAAGCAATTAAAACGTTAAAGTTTTACAACTATTATACTTACCATTTTACAACACAATGTCAATAGCATCGAAGTATTATTTACAACATGGAAACCCCATTTTTAAGCAGTTAGATATTTAATACACAAGCAAACAAGTTTGATTTTAAATGTTACCTCCACAATGTGAGATAGAGTTAGAAAACTTTATTACTAAGCCAGTAGCCTAGCAAACATGCTGCAATTATCTCTGTTGATTAATTATTCTGTGAAAAGACATTTCAACTTACTTATATGCATGTACAGTAAAACTTGTCTTATCCAACCCTCTTGAAGGAGTAAGAATTAGGTCGAATAATAGAAGGGTCAGAAAATAGAAGGGCTAAAATAACAGACATAAAGGAGTTAGGAGAGTGGGTTTGACGTTGTTTAATTGAAAATTAGGATAATAGAGGGTCGGATAATAGAGGTTCTACTGTACTTGCAAATGGTCTCTTCTCAAATAGTACATAGAAGTCATACATCTGACCTACACCAGAGAAACCAAAAAATGTTAAAGATATATATGTATATTATATACTTAAACATTTAACATGACTTCAATGAATTTTCCTTGAAAGGCTTCTTTGTGAGATGTATGTCACAAAGATTTAATTCAATGAGAATTATTTCACATTTTACAATCAATACGAGGAAATGAGAACTTTACCAGTATGTATTGGATGTCTCCCTGTGAGCAAGGCACCTCTAGTTGGTGTACAAATAGGCTGTACATAGTAATTTGCCAGAAGAATGCCATCATATGCTAAAGCATCCAGGTTAGGTGTTGGGATCTGTCTTGATCCATGGAAGCTCACATCATCCCAACCCTAAAAATAAATAAAATAAGGAAATTTTTATTCAAAATATTGTTGGCCAAAGGTATTATTTCATTACACAAGCATTTGATGAGAATGCACAAACCCTCATCTGTGGCTAGTGCTGAAAAAAGGAAACTGGTTTTTAAATAATTTTCAATTGAGATCAGAACAAATTAAGTTTGAGGAGGTCCAAGCCATGGGTAGATCTGGCCTTAAGTAAAAAATAAAAGCCTGATAAAATTAACAGTTGTGAACGCTGAAAATTTTTTTTAAAAAAAACAATTTTTTGATCAGTGATCCTGATCTTGTTTGAACAACAGTGAGACACAGGCAGACCACAACTTGTGTAAAATTAAGAAGCTGATCCAATTTCTGTTTTTATTTTACAGTTACAGGCAAGAAGAGACAGATGGGATTACAATATCCTCACCTTTCCCTTTGGGCAACAAGGCTGATATTTCTGGGGTGTACCTCTGGTAAATGTTTCTTCGACCCACAAACAAACCTAATTTTCTCATGTTGTTGTTGTTTTTAGGGGGCAGGAAAAATTGCAAATTTGATGGTCATGTTCCACTTTTGCAATCATTGGTAAGAACAGAGATTTCCCAGTGGTAGTGCAGAGGAAGTGCAGAGGAAGTGGCACAGATATTGATAACCTTTGCTGCAAGAGCTTCAACTGACATGCATACTTATCAAACAAAGGAAAGTACACACTATATTTATTCTTTACAAAGCTTACATTTCTTTTTTTGGTTAAGTATATTTAGACTTTTAAAAATAGGGCTTTTCTGATGTGGCTATCAAAAAGTTATTTGCTGACAAGAGTAATGCCACTAATATTTCATTTTGGTATTTCAGTAAAATGTTCTCGATTCTGTGATGCCAGTAATTACCATCTCTTCACAAATATTGTTGCTTTTGTTTATGTTTGTATCTCCTTGATACAAAGTGCAGGTTCTTCACCAACTATTCCAGTAAAATTACAGATGAACTTCTATTATCAAAAACATGTTGGCACGGCGAGATTTTGTTTGGATAACACAGTTCATAAAACAGAAGCTGTAGTTTAGTTTAAAACTAGAAATAGGCCGCCCTGTTGATAGTAGATGCGAATAGAAACAGGATAGCATAGAAGAACACACATTATCATGTGTAATGTCCACCCATGAACCTTTTGCCCAAATTGTACAGTAGTCTTACAAGACCCTGGTTTATTTGTAAAATATATCAATGATGCTTAAATATTTGTTAGTGTAGATGTAAATTATTTCAGCTTCATGCCTTTTTGCATTGGTTGGGTTGAAAATTTTGACGAAATCACTCTATCTTGCACGGTTAAGAAGATAGAAGCAAATTCCTGTTTTTCTATTTTTGGCAAAAATTTGAAAATTCAAAATGGCCGCCATTTTTGGGAAAAGGAAATTTTTTTGAAAATTGCCAAGAGTACATTTCTTAGATACCCTATGGGTCGAAAATTTCAACGAAATAACTCTATTTTGCACGGTTAAGGCCAGTTTGTGTTTTTCCATTTTGGGCAAAAATTCGAAAATTCAAAATGGCTGCCATTTTTGGGGAGGGGAAAATTTTTTGAAAATTGCAAAGATTACATTCCTTAGATACCCTGTGGGTTGAAAATTTCGACGAAATCGCTCTATCTCGCACGGTTAAGGAGATAGAAGCAAATTTGTGTTTTGCCATTTTTGGCAAAAATTCGAAAATTCAAAATGGCCGCCATTTTTGGGGAGGGGAAAATTTTTTAAAAATTACCAAGAGTACAATGCTCAGATACCCTGTGGTTCGAAAATTTTGACGAAATCGCTCTATCTGGCACGGTTAAGGAGATAGAAGCAAATTAGTGTTTTGCCATTTTTGGCAAAAATTCGAAAATTCAAAATGGCCGCCATTTTTGGGGAGGGGAAAATTTTTTGAAAATTGCAAAGATTGCATTCGTTAGATACCCTGTGGGTCAAAAATTTCGACGAAATCGCTCTATCTCGCACGGTTAAGGAGATAGAAGCAAATTAGTGTTTTGCCATTTTTGGCAAAAATTCGAAAATTCAAAATGGCCGCCATTTTTGGGGAGGGGAAAATTTTTTGAAAATTGCAAAGATTGCATTCGTTAGATACCCTGTGGGTCGAAAATTTCGACGAAATCGCTCTATCTCGCACGGTTAAGGAGATAGAAGCAAATTAGTGTTTTGCCATTTTTGGCAAAAATTCGAAAATTCAAAGATTGCATTCCTTAGATACCCTGTGGGTCGAAAATTTCGACGAAATCGCTCTATCTCGCACGGTTAAGGAGATAGAAGCAAATTTGTGTTTTGCCATTTTTGGCAAAAATTCGAAAATTCAAAATGGCCGCCATTTTTGGGGAGGGGAAAATTTTTTAAAAATTACCAAGAGTACAATGCTCAGATACCCTGTGGTTCGAAAATTTTGACGAAATCGCTCTATCTGGCACGGTTAAGGAGATAGAAGCAAATTAGTGTTTTGCCATTTTTGGCAAAAATTCGAAAATTCAAAATGGCCGCCATTTTTGGGGAGGGGAAAATTTTTTGAAAATTGCAAAGATTGCATTCGTTAGATACCCTGTGGGTCAAAAATTTCGACGAAATCGCTCTATCTCGCACGGTTAAGGAGATAGAAGCAAATTAGTGTTTTGCCATTTTTGGCAAAAATTCGAAAATTCAAAATGGCCGCCATTTTTGGGGAGGGGAAAATTTTTTGAAAATTGCAAAGATTGCATTCGTTAGATACCCTGTAGGTCGAAAATTTCGACGAAATCGCTCTATCTCGCACGGTTAAGGAGATAGAAGCAAATTAGTGTTTTGCCATTTTTGGCAAAAATTCGAAAATTCAAAGATTGCATTCCTTAGATACCCTGTGGGTCGAAAATTTCGACGAAATCGCTCTATCTCGCACGGTTAAGGAGATAGAAGCAAATTTGTGTTTTGCCATTTTTGGCAAAAATTCGAAAATTCAAAATGGCCGCCATTTTTGGGGAGGGGAAAATTTTTTGAAAATTGCAAAGATTGCATTCGTTAGATACCCTGTGGGTCGAAAATTTCGACGAAATCGCTCTATCTCGCACGGTTAAGGAGATAGAAGCAAATTAGTGTTTTGCCATTTTTGGCAAAAATTCGAAAATTCAAAATGGCCGCCATTTTTGGGGAGGGGAAAATTTTTTGAAAATTGCAAAGATTGCATTCGTTAGATACCCTGTGGGTCGAAAATTTCGACGAAATCGCTCTATCTCGCACGGTTAAGGAGATAGAAGCAAATTAGTGTTTTGCCATTTTTGGCAAAAATTCGAAAATTCAAAATGGCCGCCATTTTTGGGGAGGGGAAAATTTTTTGAAAATTGCAAAGATTGCATTCCTTAGATACCCTGTGGGTCGAAAATTTCGACGAAATCGCTCTATCTCGCACGGTTAAGGAGATAGAAGCAAATTAGTGTTTTGCCATTTTTGGCAAAAATTCGAAAATTCAAAATGGCCGCCATTTTTGGGGAGGGGAAAATTTTTTGAAAATTGCAAATATTACATTCCTTAGATACCCTGTGGGTCGAAAATTTCGACGAAATCGCTCTATCTCGCACGGTTAAGGAGATAGAAGCAAATTTGTGTTTTGCCATTTTTGGCAAAAATTCGAAAATTCAAAATGGCCGCCATTTTTGGGGAGGGGAAAATTTTTTAAAAATTGGCAAGAGTAGAATTATTAGATACCCTGTGGGTCGAAAATTTTGCCGAAATCGCTCTATCTCGCACGGTTAAGGAGATAGAAGCAAATTAGTGTTTTGCCATTTTTGGCAAAAATTCAAAATGGCCGCCATTTTTGGGGAGGGGAAAATTTTTGGAAAATTGCATAGATTGCATTCCTTAGATACCCTGTGGGTCAAAAATTCTGTCGAAATCGCTCTATCTCTTACGGTTTCTGAGATATTAGCAAATTACTCAAAAGTAGTACTGAAAATACACAATGAAGTACCTAAATGGCTATTACTCATGTACTGACAAAGCTATCAGTCCCAAATGCAATACCAAGCGAGCTATGGACATAACAATCTTGTATTCAAAATTGTAGTAAAATATCTTTAATTATTTTGGCTTAAATGCACGGAAACCAATGGGTACTGAAAATAGCTGTACTTAAGTATTACTCAGTAAGCAAAAGAGGTACAACAGCCAAAAGCAATCCCAAGCAAGCTACTGACCCAATAAGCCTGCATACCAAATTTGGTGACAATAGCTCTAATACTTTTCCTTTAAATGAGCGGAAACCATGCGTGACGCCGGACATCGGACGCCGGACGCCGGACATCGGACAACAGACATCGGACGGCGAAAAAAGCAAAAATAATATATCCACCCCCCAGGGGGGTGGACATAATGAACTTCTACTGTACATTTTTTATCTGTACCATTAGGTTTCTTTGCTTAGCGTTAGTGTTGGTGGTTTCTAACTTTACAGATATGTTGTGTCCTGTCTCAAAACAATCACAGCACACCATACGAAAGATTTTCCATGACAGCAAGCTGCAACTGTTTCTTTGCTTAGCTTTAGTGGTGGTGGTTTCTGACTTTACAGATATGTTGTGTCCTGTCTCAAAACAATCACAGCACACCATATGAAAGATTTTCCATGACAGCAAGCTGCAACTGTTGTCAGTCTTTTCCAATCAATATTTCTGTGCTAGCACTCTTGATAATGTGAACATCTGCAGTCACACAAAGTTATGGGACAACCACTGACTATTTTATTACAGATACTTGGTTCTAAAAATGGGGCAAGTTTCTAATGTCGAAGGACATACATGCAGGTTAGTGGGCCAATTTCACTATTCTACCACTCTTAAACTATTTTATTACAGATACTTGGTTCTGAAAATGGGGCAAGTTTCTAATGTCCAAGGACATACATTCAGGTTGGTGGGCCAATTTCATTATTCTACCACTCTGAAAAAAGAAGCAGCAATTGCTCAAAGTCCTAGAGAATAAACTCATAATTGACTGTGAGACCAGATGGAACAGTTGCTTTGACATGATTTGTAGAGTTTTTGAACAACAGCTCTCAATTTGTGCTGTTCTATTAGAAAATCCTTCCAAAATCTATTTGAGTCTTGAGACTAAAGACATTAAGTTGCTTGAGGACCTTAGCGATCTGTTGAAGCCACTTAAGGAACTTACAATACTTCTGAGTAGCCAGTCATATGCAACCCTCTCAACAGTTCTTCCATCATTGCAAAAACTGATTAACCAACATCTGGCCATCAATGAGTCTGATTCAAATGTTTTTAAGGATTTTATGACCACAATGTTGGAAGACCCGAGAAAGCGCTATATACATGGTTCTAGTGCAAGGAAAGTCCTGGTTCTTGCTTCATTTTTTGTCGTTTGATGAATGGCAAGAGGCTCATGACACTGTCAAGAATCAGCTCCTGGCTCTGTAGCAAAATTTCACTGATCAAATTCAAACTTCTCACACAGCCCTTACTACCATTAAGCAGGAGCCAGAATCTGATTCTGTTACATCCAACAAAACAAGTGCAAGTGCTGCCCCTGACCATTCTCCAGCATACATAAGGCCCAAGGTAGAATTTGATTTTACTTTTGATGATGTAACTTGTTGTGGGGTGAAGATGGGCGAGTTGACCATGATTAAAAAAGTTGAAAAGGAAATGGAGAAATACATTAAAGACCCAGTCGATATTAATTCTCTGAGAGAAAAGAGTTTTTATCCACTCAAATGGTTGAAAAACAAGAACTTTTATTTAACAGCATTAGCCAATATTGCCAAAAAGTATTTGTGTATACCAGCAACATCAACACCCTCAGTATGTGTGTTTAGTCTAGCAGGTAACATAGTTACAAAGAAAAGGTACCAGCTGTTGCCTGAAAATGTTGATAGATTGTTTTTTTTTTCAAACAAAAAATACTTTTGGTTAATTTTCATTGCAGAAATGAACATCTACTCTGTGGTGTTGATGTTGGTGTTGATGTTTTTCTATTTCTTTTTTCACTTTTATGATTAAATGGCAATAAACATTTGTCAAAGTAGTTAAGCATTGTACTTTTCAGTGAAATTTGGACTTTACTAGAAACTGAATGAACTACATGTTTTTTACTGCTGGGGAATCATTTCTGTTTATCTGCTGCTTCATTTTTTATCAAATGCCCATAAATGCTTGTAATAGTAATTAACCATTGTCTTGTCAAGTAAAACTTGCACTTTGGTTAAAATTTGCCAAGGTACATCTAATTTGTCATATAGATGTCTTGCATGTTTTTTTCTGGTGATGGGCTATTTTGTTCATTAAAGTGTATTTGTGTTATTACTGTATTAATTCGTAACCATTTGGGTAGTACTGCACCCATGTTAATAAATGTTTTTGTTCTGCTGCTGAATGATGATTGTTTATACCTACCTTAATATTTTCACTTGTCTAAGATATTTCGACTTTCCATATTTGTTTACATCTCTACAAAATGGCACAGGTGAAATGGCAATATAGTGGCATTACTTGGATATATGTATACATGAGATTAAAAAGGTGAGTTTTCTTTATATTATGACAATATATAAACAAGCATTCTGACGCATGCATTTATCTCCCGCCGTATAAATTAGATGTCCTAAAGATAGTGGAATATAAATTTTCCTGCGAGATGGAGGCACATGTAGAAGTGACAAGTTTAATGTTTGATTGCAATACTTTTAAAGACAAAAGGCATTTACTCATTTTAGTAGCTATTACTTTGCCATCCAAAGAGCTACCGTTCTGCCACTTCATTATGCAGATCAACTCAAAGTAGGGAAGCACGTCTTTAGAAGAAATAGCCTATCTGTACTACTTTTAGAGATACAAGACATTTACTTATTTTAGTGGCTATTACTCTGCCATCTAAAGAGCTACAGTTCTGCAACTTCACTATGTGGTAGATCACCCAAAAGTAGGTGAATGACTTATTTAGAAGAAATTGCCCACCTGTAATACTTTTAGAGACTAGACCAAGGATGCATCTGTGGCCAGATGCAAAATGTATCCACCGGCAAAGGCAAAAGTAGCTATTACTCAGCTATGGCACGAGCTAGAGGTCTGAAATTTTAGTATGTTATAGCTGACCCAAAAGTAGGTGAATAACATATTTGCACAAAATTCTCTAAATGCAATAGTTTTCAAGTTACAAGTGATTTTACTCATGATGGAAGTTAGTGAAAAGCCCAAAAGTAGCTATTACTCACTTAGCTATTCAGATAGACACCCAAGTTACTCACCATGTTGTTGCTATGGAAAAAGTAGGTGAATGACATATTTTAACAAAATGCTCTAAATGTAATACTTTTCAAGTTATAAATGATTTAGTGTTGAGTAAGAACTTCAAAGTAGCTATTACTCCGCTATGCAATGAGCCACAGGTCTGGAATTTTACTATGTTATAGCTGCCTCAAAATAGGTGAATAACATACTGAAACTAAATAATGTAAATGCAAAAGTTTTCAAGTTATAAGTGATTTACCCAACAGTGATAACCTAAAAGTAGTTATTATTCAGCTATGCCATGAGCTACAGGTCTGAAATTTTACTATGTTATAGCTGACCCAAAAGTAGCTGCATAACATATTTGCACAAAGTGCTCTAAATGCAGTACTTTTCAAGTTATAATTGATTTAGTGCATGATTTAATTAATTTTAATGTATTAAAATTTACTTTAAAAATTCATAAAAAAACTTAAGCATGTGAAACTTCTCCAAAATGTAGGTAAATGAGTTATTTGAGAAATACTGGCTATCTGCAATACTTTTAGTGATAATAGGCATTTACTTATTTTGAGTAGGTGAGTAATTAGCTACAGGTCTGAAACTTCACCAAGTGAAAGCTGTCCCAAAAGTAGGTGAATGACTTATTCGAGAAAAATTGGCTATCTGCAATACTTTTAGAGATAATTAGCATTTACTCATTTTGAGTAGGTGAGTAATTACCTACGGGTCTGGAACTTCACCATGTGAAGGCAATCCGCAATACTTCTAGGGATAATTAGCATTTACTCATTTTGAGTAGGTGAATAATTAGCTACGGGTCTGAAACTTCACCAAGTGATGGCTCTCCCAATAGTAGATGAATGAGTTATTTGAGAAAAATTGGCTATCTGCAATACTTTTAGAGATAATTAGCATTTACTCATTTTGAGCAGGTGAGTAATTAGCTATGGGTCTGAAACTTCACCAAGTGAAAGCTCTCCTAAAAGTAGGTGAATGAGTTATTTGACAAAAAATGGCTATCTGCAATCCTTTTAGAGATAATTAGCATTTACTCATTTTGAGTAGGTGAGTAATTAGCTACAGGTCTGAAACTTCACCAAGTGAAAGCTCTCCCAAAAGTAGGTGAATGAGTTATCTGAGAAAATTAGCTATCTGCAATACTTTTAGAGATAATTCGTATTTACTCATTTTGAGTAGGTGAGTAATTAGCTACGGATCTGAAACTTGACCATGTGAAAGCTCTTCCAAAAGTATACGAAGGAGTTATTTGAGAAAAATTGGCTACCTGCAATACTTTTAGAGATAATTAGCATTTACTCATTTTCAGAAGGTGAATAATTAGCTATGGGTCTGAAACTTTACCAAGTGAAAGCTCTCCCAAAAGTAGATGAACAAGTTATTTGAGAAAAATTGTCTATCTGCAATAATTTTAGAGATAATTAGCATTTACTCATTTTGAGTAGGTGAGTAATTAGCTACGGATCTGTAACTTCACCATGTGAAAGCTCTTCCAAAAGTACATGAAGGAGTTATTTGAGAAAAATTGGCTACCTGCAATACTTTTAGAGATAATTAGCATTTACTCATTTTCAGCAGGTGAATAATTAGCTACGGGTCTGAAACTTCACGAAGTGAAAGCTCTTTCAAAAGTAGGTGAATGAGTTATTTGAGAAAAATTGGCTATCTGCAATACTTTTAGAGATAATTAGCATTTACTCATTTTGAGTAGGTGAATAATTAGCTACAGGTCTGAAACTTCACCAAGTGAAAGCTCTCTAAAAAGTAGGTGAATGAGTTATTTGAGAAAAATTGGCTATCTGCAATACTTTTAGAGATGATTCGCATTTACTCATTTTGAGCAGGTGAGTAATTAGCTACGGGTCTGAAACTTCACCAAGTGAAAGCTCTTCCAAAAGTAGGTGAATGAGTTATTTGAGAAAAATTGGCTATCTGCAATACTTTTACAGATAATTTGCATTTACTCATTTTGAGTAGGTGAATAATTAGCTACAGGTCTGAAACTTCATCAAGCGAAAGCTCTCTCAAAAGTAGGTGAATGAGTTATTTGAGAAAAATTGGCTATCTGCAATACTTTTAGAGATAATTCGCATTTACTCATTTTGAGTAGGTGAGTAATTAGCTACGGGTCTGAAACTTGACCAAGTGAAAGCTCTCCCAAAAGTAGGTGAATGAGTTATTTGAGAAAAATTGGCTATCTGCAATACTTTTAGAGATAATTAGCATTTACTCATTTTGAGTAATTAGCTACGGGTCTGAAACTTGACCATGTGAAAGCTCTTCCAAAAGTAGGTGAATGAGTTGAGAAAAATTGGCTATCTGCAATACTTTTAGAGATAATTCGCATTTACTCATTTTGAGTAGGTGTGTAAATAACTAAGCGTAGGGTCTGAAACTTCACCAAGTGAAAGCTCTCAATTAGCTACAAATGAGAAAATAGCTATTACTCACTTATGGCATGCAATAGAACCCCAAACTATGTACCATCTTATAGCTAAGGACAAAGTAGCTGAACAACATATTTTAGGCAAACACTCTAACTGCAATAGTTTTGGAGTTACAATGGCTTTACTCAACAGTCAGAATTTCAAAGTAGCTATTACTCAGCTATCAAAGATTCAACAGGTCTGAAACTTTACTATGTGATAGCTTACCAAAAAGTAGATGAACAACATATTTGAAAAGATTTCCCTAACTTTAATACTTTTGAAGATATTTGACATTTACTTCTTTTGTTATTTAGCTACAAATGAGAAAATAGCTATTACTCACTTATGGCATGCAATAGAACCCCAAACTATGTACCATCTTATAGCTAAGGACAAAGTAGCTGAACAACATATTTTAGGAAAACACTCTAGCTGCAATAGTTTTGGAGATACAATGGCTTTACTCAACAGTCGGAATTTGAAAGTAGCTATGACTCAGCTATCAAAGGTTCAACAGGTCTGAAACTTTACTATGTAATAGCTTACCAAAAAGTAGATGGACAACATATTTGAAAAGATTTCCCTAACTTTAATACTTTTGAAGATATTTGACATTTACTTCTTTTGTTATTTAGCTACAAATGAGAAAATAGCTATTACTCACTTATGGCATGCAATAGAACCCCAAACTATGTACCATCTTATAGCTAAGGACAAAGTAGCTGAACAACATATTTTAGGAAAACACTGTAACTGCAATAGTTTTGGAGATACAATGGCTTTACTCAACAGTCGGAATTTGAAAGTAGCTATTACTCAGCTATCCATGGTGCAACAGGTCTGAAACTTAACTATGTGATAGCTTACCCAAAAGTAGATGAATAACATATTTGAAAAGATTTCTGTAACTCTAATACTTTTGAAGATATTTGGCATTTACTTCTTTTGTTATTTAGCTACAAATGAGAAAATAGCTATTACTCACTTATGGCATGCAATAGAACCCCAAACTATGTACCATCTTATAGCTAAGGACAAAGTAGCTGAACAACATATTTTAGGAAAACACTCTAACTGCAATAGTTTTGGAGATACAATGGCTTTACTCAACAGTCGGAATTTGAAAGTAGCTATTACTCAGCTATCCACGGTGCAACAGGTCTGAAACTTTATTATGTGATAGCTTACCCAAAAGTAGATGAATAACATATTTGAAAAGATTTCTGTAACTGTAATACTTTTGAAGATACTTGGCATTTACTTCTTTTGTTATTTAGCTACAAATGAGAAAATAGCTATTACTCACTTATGGCATGCAATAGAACCCCAAACTATGTACCATCTTATAGCTAAGGACAAAGTAGCTGAACAACATATTTTAGGAAAACACTGTAACTGCAATAGTTTTGGAGTTACAATGGCTTTACTCAACAGTCAGAATTTCAAAGTAGCTATTACTCAGCTATCCAAGGTGCAACAGGTCTGAAACTTTACTATGTGATAGCTTACCAAAAAGTAGATGAACAACATATTTGAAAAGATTTCTGTAACTCTAATACTTTTGAAGATATTTGACATTTACTCCTTTTGTTATTTAGCTACAAATGAGAAAATAGCTATTACTCACTTATGGCATGCAATGGGACCCCAAACTATGTACCATCTTATAGCTAAGGACAAAGTAGCTGAACAACATATTTGAAGAAAAAGTTGTAACTGCAATAGTTTTTAAGTTATGAGCCCTTTACTCCAAGTAGCTAAGATAGCTATTACTCAGTTATCTTTAGGCCTAAGTCCATAAAACCAAAAAAATTTTCGAGGGCGTGAAAATTCATTGGGACAATTAATTTACACAAAATCTGTAGCTGTAGTAGTTTTGGAGGAATCTGCGTGACTAACGCACGCACACACGCACGCATGCACGCACGCACGCACACACAGGCATCATTTCATAATCTCCCTCCCGGGCTAAAGCCCGGCGGGAGATAACAAGGGTACAGCGGCTGGCTTTCTGCCAACCACGGAGTCGAATCTTAGGACAGCAATGTGTGTTGAAATCTGTAAATTGTTCTATTATCGTCCACATTTGCAAACCGCTTGCAAGGACGTTTACAGATCTGTGTAGCGAGATGTGTTTGGTATTTCTAGTGACCAGAAATGTTTAACTACGCAGTTTAGATATTGATTTCGAAGGGAGAAGATGTAGTATTTATGTTTGAAGCATACACATAAAATAAGATTAACGAACAGATTTATTTTGCAAATATAAAACCATTTGGAACACATAAATTAAGTGTTATACGGATATTTTACACAAGCAAACTGTAAGTATTTTAATAAAATATTCAATGATTTTATTTAAAATAAGATGAAATATTGCATATTTTCATGATCTGTGTGACGTCCTATGCAGTCTTTCATGAAAGTCATTTTGTCATCCTTTTGAAACCAAATCTCACAGATCAGCTCATGAATATTAATGAGATGTACAAGTCCACGAATAGATCTTCAGTTATATTTATTCTGTGGTCAAGCTAGTGTGTTTTGTCTTCTTTTTACCTAAGCTGTTGATGATCAATATTTTAATCTCAGATATGATATATATGCAACTTATTTTTTTTAACAAATTGATTTCTTTGAAATCAATGTAAATCCATTGTCATTTGTCAAGCATTTGATCTTAAAGCAAATATGTTAATGACTGCATATACACTGCGAATTTGTAATATTTTCATTCTCAAGCAAAACAGACATTCCCAGTGATGCTTGCTCCAAAAATTATATATTTTCCAGATATATAAAATATTTTAGAAGTTCTGGCAACACTTCGAAACAGCTGACAGACAAATATTAAATCACGTGAAAACTTCTAGGAAATGGAAACCCCAATAGCCCCTTCAAGTGGTTGAATGTAGAACTACAGAGTTGTGCATACTTTTATTGAAGGCTTTTGTCACGGACAAATTTTTCTGTCTATCAGGGTCCGATATTAGAAGAACTAACAGGTTCTGAAATTGGAGGGGTACTGTACATTCTAATTCTAATTGGACTTTTATTGCGCTTAATCTCCCCAAACAAGAGGACTCTAAGGCGCAACAAAACAAAAAGCAGTCAACAAAATTCTGTGTCCAGGGACATAACAGGGGTCGAACACCACGGAGAACGCCAGGAGGATGATTCAGGCTAGGGTGGATATGCTTTGGTGTACAGGTAGGTTTTAAGCTGTTTTCTGAAGGAGGCCAGGGATGGAGAGGCACGAATCACATCAGGGAGAGTATTCCACACAGTAGGAGCATCAAACGCAAAACTATTACCAAACTGTTTGACAGATTTATGAACAGAGGGGCAGAACTTTGGAATAACTAGGAAATTACCACCACTTTGACTGCGCCTGGTACTATAAGAACTGCTGTAGGAAGAAAGATGTGGTGAAAAATACCTGGGAAAACCTGTGTGAAGATACTTATAAACAAGTGTGACTGTCTTGAACACAATGCGCTGTTCAACAGGAAGCCAATGCAGTTTCTTTAGCACAGGAGTTATGCTGGTGTATCGACTGGTGTTTGATACAATTCTAGCTGCACTATTTTGGATGCACTGTAATTTGCGTAGATTGAACTTGGACAGGCTCCTAAAAAGTGAGTTGCAGTAATCCAACCGACTACTAACAAGAGCGTTGGCTACAAGCACAGAAACATCATGAGTAAGAAACCGCCTGACATGTCTGAAGTCACGGAGTTTAACAAAACAACTTTTACAGACATTCTGAACATGCTTGGACAAAGAGAAATCTGAATCAAACCACACACCCAGATTTTTTACTGAATCTGCAGGGCAGAGTGAGTTGCCCAGGATATCAATTGGAAAACATGCTTTCAACTTATCCCTTTGTCTCTTCGAACCAAAGATGATAAACTCAGTCTTATCAGGATTCAGTTTGAGCTTACTAGTTGTCATCCACTCTTTAACATCATTTAGGCACTTATTTAGCTTTTCAAAGGCAGCAGATGCATTCTTCTGGGATAAATGTATATAAAGTTGGCTATCATCTGCATAGAAATGAAACTTTATTCCATTATGTTTACTGATAATGGAACTGAGGGGGGTAGTGTACAATGAGAACAACAAAGGACCCAGGACAGAACCTTGGGGAACACCAAATAGGAGTTTACAAACATCTGACAAAGTAGAACCAATTTTTACTGATTGGTAACGGTCCATTAGGTAGGATGTGAACCATTTCAGAACGGAGCCACTGACCCCAAACCAGTTTTGGAGGCAACCCAGAAGAGTAGAGTGATCAATGGTGTCGAAGGCAGCAGACAAGTCAAGCAATACCAAGGCAGTGGATTCACCTCTTGGCAATGATAAATGAACCTCATTTTTTATGTAGAGAAGAGCAGTCTCAGTTGAATGGCCCGCCTTATATGCCGACTGGTACGGGTTGTCTAAGTTATTGGCATTAATATGTTCTAACAGCTGCTTAGCAACCACACGTTCTACCAATTTAGATATAAAACTGAGACCTGATACAGGGCGATAATTCTTAAGGTCATTTGAGGGAAGATTTGGCTTTTTAATAAGTGGAGTGACCACAGCAGATTTGAAGGCATCAGGAACGCATCCCTCCATGAGTGAGCAGTTGACCAGCTTTGTAAGGGATGGTAGCAATATATCAATGCATTCCTTAATCAGGAATGTCGGCAGAGGGTCCAACAGGCATGATTTTGTTGGTGATGCTTTAATTATTTTATCAACAGCATCTTCAGAAACTTGCCTAAAGACAGTAATTTGGGGAGGATCTGAAGGAGGGTTAACATCATATTCAGTGCCAGAAGAAGCAAAATTATCTCTAATCTTCTTAATTTTGTTGGTGAAGAAGGAGGCAAACTGGTCAGCCAATGACTTTTCGGACTCATGAGATGGAAGTGTGGCATCAGAAACCCTGTTCAGGGTCTTATGGAGCTCACGCCAAAGTTTTCGAGAGTCATGACTATTGTCTGAGATCAGTTTGCTATAGTAGTCTGATTTATCTTTATTTACAAGTGCATTGCACCGAGCAATCTGGCGACGAAGCCTACTCCTGTTAAGTGTACTTTTAGCCCTACTCCAGGTTCTCTCAAATTGGCGCCTAAGGGACTTTGCACGTCGATAATCATCAGACATCCAATCGGCGGACTCCTTTTTCGTCAATTTAGATATAAGAGGTGCATGCCTATCCAGAACATCACTCAAATCATGTACATATTGATCATACAGATCGACAACAGCATCAGCTGGAGACTTGACGAAGGACGTATTTTTGAGATCTGAGCGGAAGTCAGACATATTGATACGGTGGAACCTTCTATATTGAACTACATTTGGAGTATGAGACACTTGACAAGGGAAGGCAACTGAACATTTGACTAATGCGTGATCAGAAACAAAGTCACAAATTTTAACATCAGCAATGGTGTCCTGATCACAGGGGGATAAAATCAGGTCCAATATGTGACCATGTAGATGAGTAGGTTTATTGACTAACTGTTTGAGGTCACATGAATCAAGAAAGGTAGTGAATTTCTGACCGTCACCAACTGGAACATCAACATGAATGTTGAAGTCGCCACAAATGTAATATGAAGAATTAATGGATGAAAGGTAACCAACAAATGACATGAATTCTTCCAGAAAATTACAGGTACATGATCCTGGAGGGCGATAGATGCAGGCAAGCAACACTGAATGGCCATGAAGCCCGATTGACACCACTATATTTTCAAATGACTGATAACAAGGAGTTTCAATTATATGGGGTCTGTAGGAGGATCTGATGAAAAAACCCACACCACCACCAATACCTGAGGGACGAGGCTTGTGAGGAAAGTTAAAATCGGGAGGAGTTATAGACCGTAAGAAGCTGTCAGAGTCAAATGGACGTATGTGTGTTTCCGTGAGGCATAGAAGATCAAGGTCGTATGAAGCCACCATGTCGGCAAGGAGAGGACCCTTGTTCCTTACGGATCTGGCATTCAAAACACCGAGTGTAAATGGACCAGGGTTGAGGGATACATCTCCACCCAGTAACAGTAACAACATGAGCCCTCTTCCATTAACCATGGTCGGAAATTTTCGGCAGGAACACAAATATGATAAATTTTTCGCAACCCGTGTCAAAGGAGGACATGATGTGTAAGATGCTCTGGACATGGAATATATTTGCAATTATTCAGGTCATCTTTGTGAAAAATGCAAATAAATAGTGATAAACATGTAGAAAGCAAATTAACTCGCGAATTTCAATCTCATAAATGCTTCTAATATAACCCTCAAGTGTTGTGCAGTCAAGGTTAGTGTAAAACCATTGTCTGCGCATCCTCCCATATTTTTATTGGCCAATGTCTGGCACTACCGTGATGTCATTTCATTCATTAATTTCTTTACGGTTTACTTGCTTGACAAATGGTAAGGCTGCGACTTCGTATTTTAAACTCAAATATCTGTCCACCTATGTGATTGGTTCATAATAAATGTTTTGTAAATTAATTGTCATGCTTCGATGAATGAATGAAGGCACATAGATGCGCAGACAATGATTTTATGTTAACAGTGACAGTGACAAATAAATATGTACTTTAATTAGAGATGTGCAGACGACTTTTACAACACCTTACACAAAGGCAGATGTAGTGCCAGACAAGCATTTTACTTTATAAAATATACTTTAATAAAAACATTTTTAAAAGATCAAAATGGCCGAGTGTATAATATACACCTTAATGTACACATATGTGTACAAATAGTATGCAGAATTTGGATATTTAAGGGCTTAAACAGCCGATTTCAAATGGTGGCCACAACTCAGTAGATAACTCGAATCAAAGATTCGACTAAAAAAGCAAATTAACTCACAAATTTCATTGTTGTAAATGCTTCTTATTTTATCCTCAAGTGTCACGCAGTCACTGTTAGTGTAAAATCGTTGTCTGCGCATCCCCCATATTTTTAATGACCATGCAATATCTAGTAAAAGCGCCTTCAAGTGGTTGAATGTAGAACCACGGAGTTGTGCATATTTTCATTGTCTGTGCCACGAATCAATCTGTAGTAAAATAACATCCATTCATTTTTCTGTCTATCCATTTTGAAGGCCAATAACAGGTTCCCTGCATAACCCCACGCTAGTCGTGTGTTCTTTCCACAATATCTAGTGCTACCTTGACATCACTTCATTCATTAATTTCTTTGCGGTTTATTTGTTTGACAAATAAGAAGGCTGTGACTACCACAAATATTTGTCAAGCGATGTGATTGGTTCATAAATACTTTTAAAATTAATTGTCAAGCTTCAATGAATAAAGTCACGTAGATGCGCAGACAACGATTTTACATTAACAGTGACTGCGTCATAAACCAGCAGACGAATAAATATATGTACTTTAATTGGGTGTGCACGTCTAGAAACCAGCAGACGAAACCTTTAAAAAAGACTCGTTCGAGTAGGCCATCACAATAGCAAACACAATAGTTTCTAGGACATACAGGACCTTACAGAAAGCCAGACATAGTGCTAGACAAGCTTCTTACTTTATAAAATATAACTGAATAAAAGTATTAAAAATTTTCAAAATGGCAGAGTGTATACTTTACACCTTAATGTACAGATATGTGAACAAATATAAGGCAGATTTTGATATTTAAGGGCTTAAACGGCCGATTTAAAATCGCGGCCAGAACCCAGTACATAACTCGAATCAAAGATTTGACTAATAAGAGGCGACTTTCAGTTGAAATCCAATTACGTTTGATTTTAACTTAAGATTCCAGTTCCGAAAATCTGTATCAATCATAACACTAAGACTAGGGCATCTTTCTACAGGATTCCATTATGAGAGAGACATCTGAAAAGTTTTGAGAAGTGGTCCTTGCTGACTCAACACATAAAACAAACGACAATGATATGCCATTTTTTTGTAATACTGAACAGAGAAGCACATGGGGAAAGCCATATAATAGCTGCCTGTCTGATGACCAGTGAAGAACTTTACACTAGATGATCCAGCTAATATTCCATTCACAATGTAGGCAGCATGTCCTGCGGTTAGAAGTTTTTCTCGGCAACAGAACTGCCTCCAGGTCGCCCAATTTGGTCAGAGCCGTTCACACTATAGGCAGATGGCCACTGATTCGACATTGTCTTTTTTAACCGTTAAAACAGTTGGATGACAGTACCACAAACATTGGTCACTGAGAGACAACCGCCATCAACCTCAACTCACCTTCAGTTGTCGTCGGACAAATAAGTGGCGAAATGGCCAATACCTTAACTCACCTTATGTAGCCGCATTACACAAAAAGATGACCAAATCACAAACTTATGGGCACCATTGACAAGACCTTTGGTTACTGTAGAAAGAAATTCATACGCGCATGCGCGAAATCATCTGCGCATGCTCACGGTACCGAAATCAGAGGCGGAAAATTCAAGTATTTTAAAACTTCTGTAGGACTTGCAAGGTAATGGACGAGTTCCGCTGACCGTGGCCTCTAACAAAGAACTAGATTGGGCCAACTCGGCGCCAACATATCCCCAGACAGGTCATCACTCACGCCACAGGTTTTGATCGGGAATTTTTTAAAACATAATTACCCATTATTATATGAACTTCAGCACATCAACCTACTCTGTTTATATCTCCCCAAGGAAGATGGTGTATCCCCAGACGCCGAATACATAACTCAAATTATATTTTCAATCTTCCTGCAACGATAACTCTAAACCTATTTTCAAAGTATTTAAATGATTGATGATTGAATGTCCATTCTAAAATAATAATCCCAAAAGAGCATATCTGTTTCTATATTTGTTGACAAATAAAATATTATTTTTAACTCAACTCATCATATTTTTCAATCTTCCTTCAAAGTATTTAAATGATTGATGATTCAATGTCCATTCTAAAATTCATAATCCCAAAAGCGCATATCTGTTTCTATATTTGTTCACAAAGAAAATATTATTTAAAAAAAAATTATTTATATTATTATTTTATTATATTATTTTTAGAATTTGCAAATTGTTTTCAGTTATTCATTTCCTCTATACCTATATATGTGGTCCATATATATGCAACCTAAATATGTGACACAATCTCAGTTCTGACTCCCCTTTGTGTTATATGTAATGAAGCCCACCACCTCCCACCCCCACCCCTCTCCCCTTCTCCACACCTCTCTCACTATTACACAAGATCTGCAACCCCATTGAGTTCTTTGTTTCTCATCTGATATCATTAAATACCTTTGTTTATTTAGTGTCACTCAATATAGCTGGAGGTCCCAGAGGTGGGTGGGGGGAATCCAGGTGGGGGATGTGGGTTGAGCATAAATGGTAAACAAACAATCTATATAAAAGGGGTACTCAAATACAAAAAGAATTGAGAATTTTAAGTATGTGATTATCAACTGAAATGAGTTCATAACTGTAGGAGCTGTGCCAAAATTAGCTGAGGCAAGTTGAATAAAACTGGGCTAGTTGAGGGTTAAAAATCCCCTAGTTTTACTACATAAGGATATAATTTCATTAATATTGGGACTTAAAGCTCACTTAAAGTGTCCATTTTGTCTACTTCAATATGTTTCACCAGTTTCATTTTAAAAAGTGAAAAACTCAGCAAGCAGAGGTATAACACACAAAAATAAGTTCTTAAAAGACTAAGATAGCCATAACATTATTAATATTCAAAATTTAAATAGACAGGCATTTCCTTTTAAAAATTCAAAGATTTCAGCTCTATAACCCACATAGTTTGACAGTTACTGGGCTTTAAAGTGGCATAATATCCATAAATTGGGTTTCTGTGGGCATTTTACAATTGTTAAAGAGACCTTAGCAATTAAACTACAGATCTGAAACTTTTTGGGGGGACATACATAACAAACAAAAATCATATATAATACAGTTTAAGACTTGTCACACTAAGCATTTCCAAATAACAGGGCAAAATACGGAAAAAATGTCAAAAAAGGCACTTGGGCGAGTGTCTATGGCCCTCATACACAGGTTAAATGTCTACTAAAAACCTTGATTTTCGGCATACACATAGAATATGTATCTAATAAAGTTTGAAACTTCTCAGACTTACCATTTCCAAGTTACAGAGCAAAATATGTGAAAAATGTCTTAAAAGGGTCACTCAGGTGGGTGTTAAAGGTCCTCATACACAGGTTAAATGTCTACTTGAAGCCTTGATTTTTGGCACATGTAAAAAGAACATAATAATGTATTCCCAGATGAGATTTCAGCTCTATCAGTCACATAGTTTAACAGTCACAGGCCTTAAAATTGGCAAAAAGTCCAAATACTGGGTCTTTATGGGGCCTTCTAGAGACCTAAATGTGGCCTTCAAATTAAAGCTTCAGACTTAAAATTTGTCACATACTAAGATTACACATAGAATATGCATCTAATACAGTTTGAAACTTCTTAGACTTACCATTTCCAAGTTACAGGGAAAAATATGTGAAAAATGTCTAAAAATGGTCACTCGGGTGGGGATTTATGGTCCTCATACACAGGTTAAATGTCTTCTTAAAGCCTTAATTTTTGGCACATATAAAAATAACATACTAATATCTTCTCAGATAGGATTTGAGCTCTATCAGTCACATAGTTTGACAGTCACAGGGCTTAAAAGTAGCAAAAAGTCCAAATATTGGGTCTTTGGGAGCCTTTTAGAGACCTCAATTTGACCTTCAAAATTAAAGCTTCAGACTTAAAATCTGTTACATACTAAGATTACACACAGAATATATATCTAATACAGTTTGAAACTTCTCAGACTTACCATTTCCAAGTTACAGGGGAAAAGATGTGAAAAATGTCTTATAAGGGTCACTCGGGTGGGTGTTTATGGTCCTGATACACAGGTTAACTGTCTATTAAAGGCCTAAATGTTGGGGCACATATAAGAAAACACATAGATATATTCCCAGATGATATTTAACTTAGATGAGAGACATAGTTTGAAAGCTACAGTGCTTGAAAGTGGCAAAAAGTGCATAAATTGGGTCTCTGTGGGCACTTTTGAGACCTTAAGTCGACCCCTTTGGGTAAACCTACAGCCCTAAAATTTTCTACAGACAAGGATTACATATCAAAGTTATACCTAGCGCAGTTTGAGACTCATCAGAATTATCACTTCCAAATTATAGGGCAAAATATGTGTAAAGTATAGCAAAAAATCCCTAAGTGGGGGTATTTATGGGCCTCAAACACAATTTTCTCCTCAACTTAAAGTCATGATTTTCGGCACATGTACTAAGAACATATTAATGTGTTGTCAGGTAAAATTTCAGCCAGCTGAGCATCATAGTTTGTGACCTACAGGGCTCTAAGTGGCCAAAAGTGCAATTTCTGACCTTAAGGTGGCCATAAGTTCTTTTTTACTGGGAGTTTAAGGTCACCTTAAAATAGGGATCTTCCTTTGGGCACCCTTAACATGTGTACCAAGTTTGAAAAAAAAATATTAATTTGTTTTTGAGTTATCGCGTCCACAAGGAAATTTCTACGGCGGCGGCGGCGGCGGCGCGACGGACCTGAATCCAATATATCCCCGACTTTCGTCTGGGGATATAATTAATTATAGGCAGGCGTTCACTGGTAGGGGGGGGGGCGTTTACTTGTAGAAAGCCACTATAGTGGTGGTGGACCAGTTCACGCCCGTGTACCTATTCACGCCCACTAGGGCTGTAATCATTAGTGATTTCTGTAGATCGAGGATCGCCTGTTAGTGCTGTAACGAGTTGACCGAAACTCGAGTCGTAATTCGATATGCGATATTTGGGGATGACATTGGTTTACGCAATTTAAACTCGAGTTTTTAAGAAATATATAATGACATACTAATCTTGTTACAAACCAACACTTTTGCAATTTTTTTAACCATAAAGATGTAAAAATCAATTAGCAATGGTCGGCTTTTTATTTCCCTGATTTACGTGGCTGTTCCATAAAGTGCTCATATATATCTGTACGTCATGGTGGATCCCTTAATGACAATATTTGGACATTGTTATTTTATTTATATTTGTGTCATTTACTCGAGTTCAACTCGAGTTCAACTCGAGTAAATGACACAAATATAAATAAAATAACAATGTCCAAATATTGTCATTAAGGGATCCACCATGACGTACAGATATATATGAGCACTTTATGGAACAGCCACGTAAATCAGGGAAATAAAAAGCCGACCATTGCTAATTGATTTTTACATCTTTATGGTTAAAAAAATTGCAAAAGTGTTGGTTTGTAACAAGATTAGTATGTCATTATATATTTCTTAAAAACTCGAGTTTAAATTGCGTAAACCAATGTCATCCCCAAATATCGCATATCGAGTTACGACTCGAGTTTCGGTCAACTCGTTACAGCACTAACGCCCACCCCTAAATTTCTCCAAAACAATCAGTTACACAATAAATTACCAATTGTATATGACCAATTTGATAAGTATCTATGATATGGTAAACATCTTTTCTAAGAAAAACTATGAATCTTTAAGAAAATTGAGGGTGGGCGCGAATAGGTACACGGGCGTGAACTGGTCCACCACCACTAGTTTTAATATTATATCATTGATTCTGGGTTTATATTGATTTCTTTTAAATTATGTTAAACATGAATTTGGAAAGAAATCTATCTATATTCTGACATTACAGTAAAGCAGACAGTGACACTGTAGTACGAAGTAAAAACACATTGATAAAGCGCAAGCGGGCGTTAACCTGTTTTTAACTCATGACAAACTTACCAAGTCATCCGCTAAAATAAAGATAATGTTTGGGCGGGTAGTACTGGCTGATAATGTAACATGATAAAGCAAATAAACAAACGTAGAGACTTTTAAGAAACACCCCATTTTGCCACCTGAAACTTGGAAGAGAATTCGATCACATGATCTTAAAGTCACATGATAAAAATCTCATCTAAACCTCGGAAATACAACGGCATTTTGCCCGGAAAGATTGAACTTGATTTTTAGATCTAGTACAATAATGTACTACATTCTAGAAAATATTCTTCAAGTTTTTAAACAGTTCCTTACATTTATAATAAAACTTATCTCAGAAAAGATTCGACCCTGAATCATGCTTTACTTCATAATGATTTTTCTTCACGATTTGTATTATGATTCAGTGGAATGATTGTTATTACTCATGCATCTCGATATAATAGCTATTATCAAGATACAGTTCAAATTTTGGCAATTATTTTGTAGATTTGGCGATCTTAATACTTCTATCACTTAACACTCTATGTTGGGGATAAAAAAAACACAAACGCATTCTGACATTGTAATGTAGAGATATATGACAAATGAGCTGTTTTAATATTGATTTATATGCAAAAGAAACCAGATTAGGCTTATTAAAATATGAGTTCAAAACTGTCTGCAATTGCTACTTGAAAACATCTAAGTTATAGAGGTGCAACAAAGTATATATACAGTCAAAGCTGCTTCTAAGTCAGGCATTTGTTATCATATTAGCCGTATCGAGGAATATATATGAAAAGCCTTATCTCTTTGAAACCTTTCAGTTGAACAAAACAAGTGTACAAATAAAGTTATCTTGACATGCTTTACAAAAGAGAAAACACCATAGAAATCGTATAAAACAGCTACAATGGACATTCCTTATGAAAAAAATCGAATTTCAGCCAGTATAGCAACATTTCATAAAAATGTTATTTTTGACTCAATTTTGACAAATAATATATAATTTTTAAGCTTAATTACAACATGTGTAATCTATCTAGCATGCTGTTTCTTATTTGGAAGGGGAAAGAGTTTCAAAGAACTGGGTCATAGTGACTGAAAGAATTAGAGAAGTGTTTGATTGATTTATGAAATCTACAGTCGAAAGTGGGGGTATGAAGGAACTTGAGTTTAGGGGTGCTTCTCCTTGTATTACTATAGGTCTTGAGCATTATATTTAGATATGACATATGGATATTTTGGGGAAGAGGGACATTTTATGTATTTTTTTCTATATTTTGTAAAGGCTAAATAGTAGTGTCTAATGCTGAGGGTGTGCTTTGTTGATATTGGCCATTTAAAGAAAACAATAAAGATTTGATTCATGTGACCTTAGGACACCCAAAATGGAAAAAAAATGATTTTAGCACATGATACACAGTAGATTTGACAGAGCCCTGTTGGGTCAAAATTCACTCAAAATATTTCTAATTCACTTTGTTTTCGAGATACTGACTGCTACAAAATATTACTCAAATAAAACTATAATAGAAGCATTTGTGCAGCACAAAATAGATAAGGATCCTCTAATCCAAAGAGGGACAGTCCCAAAACCAAGCAAATGTCATAACGCTAACCCAGTGAGTACCTTCTAGGGGAGAATAACTACTGGGGGTGGGTAAGCTAGCCTAGACAGTTAAGCCCTGAGTTGGCATCTAAAGTCTGAAATGGTCTGTTCTGATCTGACATTTAGTTAGAGTCTGTACCATTCCACTGGTGCAGCTGGGGGCTAAACACTCCTGTCTATACCCTTTCTAGCACTGACTGAGGAATCTGGTAGTCTATTGGCCTTGCTAGCACTGACCGAGGAACCTGGTAATCTATTTTTGTGAGTCAGACTACTAGACTTGATCAAATATGACAAATAAGGAAATTATGAGAAATGTATGTCTTTCAAAGTGAGGTTATTTTTGAAATGGATACAATATGAAATGGGAAGCCAATGGGGTTTCTGTACAAAGGGTGTGACATGACTCCATTCTGTCCAGTGTGAACACAATTGGCTGAGAGCATTTTGAGCTTGTTGAAATTTAGCAACACTGTCCCTGCAGACCCCATATAGGAGGGAATTACAGCAGTCGAAATGATTACTGACCATAGCGTTTGCCACAAGAGCTACTACTCACTAAGGCATTAGCCAGAAGAATTGATCTTCGGAGGTCTAGCAGATAACAAATTCTGAAAAGAAGTAGTATGACCTTGAAACAATATCATTATGGTTCTTTGAAACCCAAACACCAATATTAAAGAATATAAATCCGTTTTTGTGGGATGACGTAGCTCAACCTTGAAGCAGGAATCAAGTTTTAAAGTTTTACAGAATGTTAATGATTTGCCAACAATGAGCTATAGCAGCCATTTTGTTTTTTAAAATATTGCCAAAAAATTTGTAGAGACATGTTTTATGGAAAAAACATTCTTTTGCAATCTGCTGAAAATCTTTGCGAATAACATATAAAGGTTATGTAAAAATATGAGGACTTGGAGGTTCGTACCAAAGACATTTCAGTCTCCTAACCCCAACCTTCGGTGGGCAGGAGTTAATCAGTCAGAATTTTATTTTTGGAACCCATATTGTGATATACAGAAAGATGGCTGTTGTATATGGCTACAAGCAGCCAGATATTTCTGGCCAGGTTTCATATTACTGGTCATGCTAGTGTATAATACTTATTTATACATGTGTTATAAAGCTTGTACATGTATATCAAAAGTCGACAGAGCCTAAATTTTTGGACTTAGTAAGAAATATAAAAAATATTCTTCTGCAAAACATAATGAGCCAAATCGATATTAATGAATACTTTGTGGTGCCTCAGTCATAAAAAGGCTGTTAAAATTTATAAAAAAAAAAAACTTATGCATTGCTTTGTGAGATTTGTTCCAATTTTTCGGCACAGCTGATCCTTCCTATGTGAAAACAGACTTGAGCCAAAGATCAAATGAGCTATTTTTTCTTGATTTTGGTCTGATTTTTTATTTAGCCTGAACCTGTTAGAGAATACGAACTCTGGGCAATTTATTTATCAGTGAAATGCTTATCATCTGCCTTTTACTGTGCTTTTTGGGATTAAAAATCGATGTAATATTCACTGAAATATTGGAATTTATAATTAAAGGCTGACCATTTTGCAGCATATTATGTTCACAAGCATAAAAATGGGTGTCACTTTTGTAGAAACGATACTTTGTTTCCCTGTACTTACAAGTTACTTTATCCGATAGGGACAAACCTATAAAACAAACTTGGGCCTGACAAATTTAAGGAGACTAATACAAACCACAACAGTGCTTACCTCCACCAAGGCCCAACACCCCCAACATCGCTTGTGAGTGCAGCAATAAAAATCTTTAGTAATTGTTTTTTTGATCCAGATCATAAATCCAGTAATAAAATAATAGATATGGAGAGTAACTGGGTTGTGGTATCAACTTTCTATTCTACAAAGCAACATTTATAACAGGGGATTCATAATGATATCAATGTATTCATTGGTACCTCTATCTTGGTACAGTTATGTTTTGGCACTGTGCATTTGTTTGCAAAATAACTCTAAAAATTATTCATGGATATAAATGAAATTTTTCAGGAAGTGCTGGTAAAGAACAGATGGTTACATTTTGGTGGTGACCTGGATCACCACATGGATCCAGGAATTTTAAAGAATCATATTAGCAGTGTTAGAGGTGTTGGGCCTTAGAATCCACTACTCAGTGGAGATTAAGCGCTATAAAAGTCAAATTAGGATTAGAATTGGGCCTTTGCGGAGGTATGCACTCTCCGAATGCTCCTGTAAAATTTAAATGAAGCCTACACATATCCCATACATGTTAAACTTTAGCTTAGAGATATATGATCCTATTATTAATAATGATTTGGTAGTTTTGAATACATATACCTGTTATAAACGTGTTATTTAACCCGTTTTGAATCAATCATTTCGTTCACTAACACTAATAGAATAAGAATACACTTTAGAATTGATAAAAATGCACGACGATAATTTATAACAAATCAACAGTTGTCATTTGTTTCAACACACAGACGTTACTGCGTACAAACAATAACTAAAGAGGAAAAATATTTACCTTTGTTTACACGTGTCATGAGATATTGTGATATTTATAGCCGTGGAAAACTTTTGCCAGTCTTTTTTGCATTATTTATAGTTCCGACTACCTTTTAATATTTCGAGGTGATATCGAACTAATATGATATCATATACAAATTACGCAAATAGCTTTTTTAGTGGATTAGAATAAAAATTTTCAGAACTGTCAAATTTCAAATATCCAAATATTTACAATTTTTATATTAATAAAATAGTATGTTGAATATGATATATGACAGTCTAATAAAGCGAACATGTTATTTGGCCAAATGTCAAAGATGATGCTTTACACTCATTCAACAGCTAAAGCCATATCAGGATAGGCCTTCAGTACACCGTACATAGTTCCAGGACATGGATTTGAACCCACGATTTTCGAGGAAGGAGCCTGCAGTGATTAAATACTAAATTTCTCAAACACCAGGTCACTACTGCTTCTGAGTGATGTCTGGAGATTGGGAAGCCTTTTTATTTTTGGAGTTATCTCAACTTCAAACACAAAATCATTAAAAATTGAACAGTTGAATATTTAGGACTTTTTTTGTATCCAGTGAATGATCAGGATCTTTGCCCAAATTTAGTAGTTTCTTCCTTCTGCTAGGCCCTACACACATAACAAATTTCATAAAGATGCCTTCATTAGTTTTGGAGTGGTTGCCAACAGAGTTAGACAAACAGACAAACAAAAAGACAAACAAACGAAAAAAACACACCTCAAAACATAACCTCGCTGGAGGGAGGTAATGAATATCAAACATAGACACCATGGGGGTATCAATTCCCAAACGCACCAGAAAAGTCTAGATACATGAAACCAGTGAAAACTACCCTGTTCAGGGTTTTGTAGAAAGACACTTTTGAACAGTTTAAAAAATATCGTATCCAACACAATTTTTGTTATTGTTCCAAAATATGTTTATCGTACATAAAAAGACAGAAAAAGTAAGAGCAGGGAATAATCAATATTGTGTTCAGGCTGTTATAGATGTTTTAAAGTAACCAAAATTAATATTGTGTTCAGGCTGTTATAGATGTTTTAAAGTAAGCAAAACTCTATCTATGAAAACCCAGACAGTGTGATTTCTGGTCCAGCAAGTGCCATGTTTCTCATTCTCCTGTGCTATGTTTTTTGTTACGATGGCCCCATTTTAATTACATAGTGATATGTTACTGACAGAGAAAATTAAGAATGTGTGGGGCAACTCATGAAAATTGGATAAATGTATATTGTCATGATTTTATCTAATCAATATCATAAGACAAATGGGAAAAACCACAAAACTTTTGTCTTATGATAGTGGGAAAATTATTGACTCACATATGCTCTCTTTTATCCTGTAAATAGCTAGGTTGCTACCAAGTGGGCATGACATTGGTATGAGTAATTGTAAAAATTTATTTTGGCATGAGCAAATGTACATTCATATGAAGTGTTAATACTTGAGTATGTGTTTTATTTTCTGTGAGATTATTTTACAATATATTATACCAGATATACGCACTTTGTGCAGAACTATCCTGTTGTAGATACACAATCGGCCTTTTTGTACAATTATATGACAATTAAAATGTCTTCAGGATCAACAACCAATTACATACTAGTTAGTCAAGATTCTGTAATGTAAACTACCAGGCATCTGTAAGCAACTACCAACTTTCCCACATAGGATCAGGTATCGGGTTTGAACTGCCCATCTCACAACTGAGAGGCGAGTGTTACTACTGTTCCTAGCCCCCCTATACATGAGACTTTCATAAGAGCACGCTCACTTCAGTCTGAGTTTAAGTGGATCATACCACAACGGAAGATCCAACCTCAGTTTAAGTAAACATTACCTTAACTAATGTCACAGGTGAAATTATAGGTGCCGTATAACAACTTAAGTTTAAGACATTACAGAAAAAATAAAATTCTGAGTGAAGTAATTTAGAATGTAAAGTGAATCAATTGGAAAGTAAATAATTAAGTTAAGGTTAACTCTGTGACATTCACATGGGAGGGAATAGACTGGTGGGATGTGAAGCACTATAAAAGTATACAATATTCAGGGGCGGATCCAGCTTTTATGTAAGGTGGGGGTTCACATCGAGTAAGGTGGGGGTTCACATTGAGTAAGGTGGGGGTTCACATTGAGTAAGGTGGGGGTTCACATTGAGTAAGGTGGGAGTTCACATTGAGTAAGGTGGGAGTTCACATTGAGTAAGGTGGGGGTTCACATTGAGTAAGGTGGGAGTTCACATTGAGTAAGGTGGGGGTTCACATCAGACATATTATAACTAAGGGGGTCGGGGGGCATACCCCCCTGGAAAAAAATTAATTTTTGGTAAAAATAGAGTGCATTTCCTGTAAATTTAACACCACTGTCAAGAAATAATTTTGTACTTTGGGTTGAACCCCTTTATATTATTTTTCAAGGGGGGGTTCGAACCCCCTGAACCACCCCCCCCCCCTTGGATTCGCTGGTGAATATAATAGAATTCATAATTTAGAGTTCAATAATCCAGAACAAAAACAAAGTTGTCAAAAAAAGGTTGTCACAGAAACAACTGAGATGAAGTTGTGGTATGATTAAAAATAAATAAAAAAGGAGAGATCAACTTTACATATTAATTCAAAGATAAAACATATACAAAACACTACAGAAAGCTAGGGTCACCAGAATTAAGTTCAAATTGGTAGTTATTCAGAGATGAACCAAAATATGGAAACCCAAATAGGGAAAGATTATCTCTGATTTACTCAAGTTTGGAGATTGATTCAGTTGAGCTCTCAGGAAAATCTCTTTGATGAAATCATATGACGTTGTTACACAAAAATTACACAGAGTAGAAAATACGTTGAACATAATATAATAATCCAGGTTATATCTTATGTATGGATTTGGCATGTAGTAGGAGTCGACATTGAATAACTCATAACCACCCACCAAATTTGTCAAGTTTCGAATTCTTTCTCTGGTCAGTGTAACTCAGTATTAAAACTATGTTTTGTTTTCTTTTTGCTTATATCAGCGCATACTTGTCCAATAACTTTATCTGGAAATGACATAATTCCCCATATAGAATCTACCAGACTGTATAAATATGGAATAATCTTTTAATCTGACCAGAGATTGCTTCTACAAAAATAAGAGACACCACAGTCTGTTGGACCAAGAAAGCAGCTCTTTATTAAAACAAATAAAATGGAGGAAATAGTGATGGACGACGCTGTGGAACCATATGCACTATATATGTTCCACAAAACCCAGGTATGTTCACTAAATTATGTTTTTGTCATTCCATATATACTATAATTTAACAATATTAAACCTGTTTCATATTATCCATTCCTTCGGTCCATAGTCAACGAAGGAGAGAACATTTTATTTGACTTAATGGTACATTTAAATACAACATAATTTCTTTTATATGATAGATTCAGGTCCGTTTATCTGAGCTGCTGTGATCACTTCAAACTGAGAAAAAACTACTGTAGGCTTCCAAGGAGCAGTTTTTTGCCAAGCAAATGTAACAATTACCCGGTTTCTGTTATATTTCTGTTATATACCATTCACACTTCTAAGTAGACTTGCTCCAAGTCTTTGTATTTCTTATTCCATCAAATCTGACATACATGGAATCATTATGAATCCATCATGATTGGTGGGGAAATTACTGAGGGAAGAAACATTCTGGCCAAAAAAGTCATTCAGTCCTCATATAATACCTAAGACAAAAGGACTTGAGGAAAGTCTAACTTCTAATATAAAACATTTTATGTATAGACCTTTGGGAAAAGTGTATATCATCATCTCTCTCCCCTCCCACAAGATAAGTCATCCCAGATATTTTAAACTGTTCAAACCAATGGTGTAAACCATAAAGCAACAATTTGGGCCATTTTATTCAACTGCAGCTTATGTTTTCAAAACTTTCCTAGTTCTTCAGGGATCTGTTCCTGTTATTTGACCTACATTACTGATTGCATTCTTTTGTGTCAGAACTTTTTTGATGTACATTTCTGTTGGAATATCATAGCTTAAAGTAACTGTATAAAATAGACACAATCATTTGCTCCCATTAACCCTCTCTGTTCTTCCTTTGTTTGCATTTTTTGTACACATTCTTTACCTAAATCATATGAATTGGGCTGTTGACAAGTTATGTTGGGTTTCCCTTATCTATGTACTGTAATGAATCGTCCTTGTAAAATGAGGTTCATCATTTCTTTCATTTTCTTGGTCTCCTGGTCCAAGCTGCATGGAAAATAGCTCATACTTTGTTTTAAATTCAATCACATTCACACATAAATCAGTTTAGAAGTGGTCCAGAAATACATTGAGTGAGAAAAAAAAACATATATGTTTCTGGTGATAAGTGTTTTCCCCACTATCCCCTGATCCAGTTATAACCACACCAAAATGAAAATGTATCCATTACATTGAAGAACTGTGATTGGAATATTTAATTAATCCGCAAAATACCAACCGTTTAGAGAATATAAGGAAATCATGTTCTTCAATATAAGTTTTCACTGTATAGTAAAAAAAAATGGAAAACTTAAAACATATATATAGAGAATCTATTGAAAGTTTCAGTAAATACACATATTTACTGATTTACGACACGTGTTATTTCACAAGTTTACTGGTTTGACTTTCAGTAAATATGTGAAATGAAACTTGATGTTCACTAGTTGGAAATATATAATACTGAACTGCAAAAAAAATACACATTCTATTAGAACATTTTATATTCTATTATGATGACTATCAGAGCATACTAAGCATACTTCATTTTACAGTACATTAGATGCAAATGTTATGTTGGAAAAATAGCACTAGACTTTAAATATTTATATTTACAAATTTTGGGTACGTGGTTTCAGTAAGTATTTCATTTAAGCTTACATTATTTTCAATCCCACAGCTACTAAGGACTTATGACATCCCTACAAATGATTAAAGATCATTTAACTTTCACCATATTTATGTGACTGATAGCAAAAATTGTTTTTTTTTATTGGCAATAAATAAAAGTTTAAGAAATTAATGTAAATTTGAGTTTCAAAATTTTAACATATTTTAACTATACTTTCATTCAACAGAAATTTTACCTTATCACTTAAGACAAAATGATTTACATCCAAACCAATCTGCATGTATTCTTTAAGAATCTATTGTTAACCAGAGATTATCAGTAAGTGATCTCAATCAAGGCTTAATATTTTTCTATTTTCTGGTAGATATACGAATTTCATGTAGGTACTGGCTACTTGATCAAAGAATTGTTGTTACAAACAATGAAAAGGCCAGCTAGCCCCAAATTGTATTTCATCATAGTCTTTCAGAGGGACTTAATCCCGATAAAGGAACCTATGGTTATAGTATGGCTTACTCTATTAAAGGGAGAACATTAAAGGGACATTTTATTCAACCCTAATTACAGATCTAAATTTTGTTGGTGACTTTTGGAAAAGAAATACATTGTTAAAATACATTGGTAAAACTACAGTGATATTCAGTTCTTGAACAAGAAATATATCTTAATGTTATTACCTTACTTGTTCTTCATTATACATAAAGTATCATTATTTGTCAAATATGTGAAATTTAAATTATAAACTTGTTGATTTAAATTAAAATTTACTTTAAATGACAAAAATATTACAACTTTGTATCAAATATCACTTGCAACTGCTTTTGGGATTATAAAGTGATGTAAAATAGTTATCCAAGTGCTGGATGGCAAACAAGGAAAAACGTTTAATATGACAAAGCCATTTAAAGTTTGAAATCTGAACTGTTAGTATGAAGACATAGCAGGTAATACTCAACTATTAAAGATATAATGTCTTCATGGTGATGTTAGTAAATACACATATTTACTGGACCAAAAAAAAAAAACAATAATTACGCGTATTTACTGAAATTTTTAGGGAATACGCATATTTACTGATTTCACATATTTACTGTAACATATATAAAACTGCTAGAATTACACCTGAGAGTTCACTGACCTATATTTATAATAATAATAATAATATTTATCAACTCATTTCAGGAAGGTGACCAAAGGCAAGTCACCTTTGAAATCAACTATAACAAAGTCAGAATACGCCATGGCCGTCCACAGTTAGTCAAAAGAAGGGACATTTTTGTGAGTAAAGGACACAAAGATAGCGTGCTTGTGGATAGCCCTTGTTCCAATGGTGGGTCCTTTCCTTCTCAGGCTGAGATCCAGCACAAGAAATCCTTTTCAGGTAATATCACATTGGTAAAACCAGTGATTTTTGGTGATAGTTCTAGGATTAAGCTGCACACTGATGACTTAATACCGCAGAGTTCATACCACAAGTATATCTCTGCGGATGAATGCTTCAACGTAGTAAATGAGGAATTAGAATGCTCCATAGTATACAAGGTGCCGCTGCCTCCAAAGAAAGTAACCACTGCCAAAGTGATATTTTCAGATAAAACTGAAGATGGAGATTTCACCATTGATTCAACAGTCAGTGGTAAAGTCTTGATTACTGTGCTTGATCAAGAGACACAGCAATTTGTCAGGGTCATAGAAGGTGAGGTCCACCAGATAGTGAGCTTTGCACAGAATAAACTAGGTGGTCCATGGGACCACTTTCACGTGGATTATTGCAGAAAATGTGTAAAATACACAACGGAGGGAAAATTTAGTCTTGTAGCTCGGATAAAATCACAGTTAACTACAAGTGAGACGAAGCTTAGGGCCAATGGAAACTGTTGTGACTGTTGTTGTGATGGTTGTTGCGATAATTGCTGTGACTGCAACTGTGATGCATGTGTCATTCAATAAGACTAGCTAGCTAGCTAGAATAGTTTTGATTATCATTTCATTTAAGTCTACTTGTTTCATTCTTAGATATGACCTGGAGAAACTGTATATTCCTGTAAATCAGCCTTATTTTATATTTTGCTTTTTAGTTCTACATATATGTAACTGTATGTTTATTGTTACATTTAGTGCCAATCTGAAAATATGTCTTAAAATTCACTGTCTCTCCTGTAAGCTTGTGGGAAACTTGGTCTTAGCTATGTTTATGGCACAGTTACACATCTAGTTATCACTCATATATACCAAATTTGATTACTCACTGAACTTTAAATAAAACTGTTGACTGGAGAGTCCATGGATTTGCCTTAATATTTCTTTATGAGTCATCTAGGCCACACGGTTCTTGTGGTTAACAAATTTGACATTCTATCACTTGGTCGTCACTCTGATCATGGTTTTAGTCCAGTTTATAACAGCATATGTTATTTGCTCAGGGCCTGTTCAGACCCCCAGCTTCTGAAACGGTGGTAAAGCACCAACTTTCATGGTACCTTACTATGGCATAACACATCTTTGATTGTTAAATACTTTAAACAAAGCCCCTCCCCCATTTTCTTCCTGGACAATGCATCTACCAATTCCTAGACATGTTTTATGTTATTAAATCACACAAAACTCTTTATGTCAACTTTTGATCTCTTGTCAGCAAATTAAAATCAACCAGCTCCTCATTTTCTTCCTCATAATGATGTGATATGGCCATGAAAACATGTCTGTGCAGAATTTTGGCCTCATTTTGAAAAGCAAAATGGTCGCCATAGCCAATTGTTTGAAAATCATAAAGGTACTCTAAATCTTGAAAAATTGCAGCTAGCTCCATCAAATTTGCACTTAAGATTGCACCTGAAAGTAATATTGGCCTAGTTTCAAGAACAAAATGGCCGCCATATCACATGTTAAGTGCAAATGGGGTTATCTATTAAAAAGGCCTTATATCTCCCTTACCATTGCTCCTAGGGTTTCGGATTGTGAAACAACATGGAGGAAGTCATGGCCTGGCAATTTTTTCCAGGGGTTGAATTTGACCTTTGATACCTGCTTCAAGGTTAAATTGGATCATCATACTAAAACGTCCTATTATCTTCCTTATTGTTAGTGCAAAATGTAAAAACAGCCCATGGGAAGTCCTGGCCTGCAGATGTTTTGCCTGTGAACAATTTAGGTCTCATGCTGAAAAAAGACAAAAATGACCGCCATAGCCAATTATTGAAGAATCATAAAGGTGCTCTAAATCATGAAATATTGCAGCTGGTTTAATCAAGTTTGCACAAAAGATATGTGGATAGAAAAGTTAATCTGATAGTAATCTGGCCTAGTTTCGAAAAAAATGGCGGCCATAACACATGTTTAATGTCTAATAGGATGATCCTATTTAAAAGGTCTTATATCTCCCTTATCATTGCTACTAGGGGTTCGGAATGTGAAAACAACTTATAGGAAGTCATGGCCTGGGAATCTTTTCCATATCTTGCATTTGACCTTCGACCCCTGCTTCAAAGCCAAATGGGGTCAACATACTAAAATATCCTGATATATCCCTTCTTATTGGTCCTACAGCTTCAGAATGTAAAAACGGCCCATGGGAAGTTCTGGCCAGCAAATGTTTTGCCTGTGAAAAGTTTTCCTTTCATTTTGAAAAACAAAATAACCGTCATAGCCGATTGTTTGAAAATCATTAAGATACTTTAAATCTTAAAATATTGCAGCTGGGTTAATCAACTTTGCACAACAGACAAATGGCTAGTAAATCTAGCATGATGGTAATTCGATCTAGTTTCAAAAACAAAATGGCAATCATACCGTGTTTCATATCACATGGAGTTATCTTATTAAAAGGAATTATATCTCCCTTTTCATTGCCCCATGGGGTTCCAAATGTGAAAACAACTTATAGGAAGTCATGGCTTGAGACTCTTTTCCAAATGTTGACTTTGACCCCTTTAGTCAGTGTCAAGTGGGGTGGGTCATCTTACTACAAAGGCCTTCTATCTCCCTTAGATTTTTATTATTACTGGTCCTAAGGCGTGAGATAACCACTATGGCAGTAGTCTTGTTTTTTTGCAACTGTTTACTCTGTGAGACTTGAATGTCTCAGGCAAAAAAAAGTGTTGACTTTATCAATATTTAGTTTTAAATAAAAAAACAGTGTCTGTTTAATGTTTTATTTAACCAAAGTTTAAAAAAATTGCGAATGACTTTTAAGTGAGCTAGTTAGGCTCCATTTCTACACCTTATACTTATCATCTTCTGACTAATACTGGTTTGCACAGAATGTAAGCCCTTAGCCACCGGCATTGTTTTACCTGAAATACTATAGTAACTTATGATCACATATTCATAAAATTCAGTAATATACCCTAAATAAAGAGGTCACATGATCAGGGATGTTAGTAATTCATATACACAAATTGGGATTAAACCATTACCTTGAAAGGATCTCTCGGTGGCTATGTGACATGAATGTATTAGAAATGCTTAAAGTTCCAGACTAGTAACTTAAAAGTGCTGATTGTGGTATTATCTCAAAAGAAGGGTTATGTCTCTGATATGCTGAATTGATGGAAAGCTTGTTTGCAATGGAAATATAATGGGACAATATGCTTGGCAAAACTAATCTAACCTGGAAAGATGTTCCTGGATCTGAATACCTGTGATAAATAGAAACCAAAGCTTCTCAGATCTGACACTTTTACCTTGCTTATTTATATAAAAACGTTCACAGGATGATATTGTAATAAATTATACATTTTCTACATAATTTTTCCTTGAAATATAGATACTGGAATATATGACACTACAATATATAATATTATACATTTATTTAATTGCAAAGTATTGACTCTTGATTAAATACTGCATTTACATTTAACTACAAAGACAAGCATAAATTAACATGACTGTATGTTTTAAACTTAGTCCATCTTTAAACTTCTTTATAACTGCTTTAACTTACTTACAAGGATGTATCATTTTTAAACGTTACATAAGTTAAATGCCTCAAACTGGTTCCCATAAAGAGATTATGTAATAATAAACAACACCAACAATTACAACTGTGTTTGAAGGACAGAAAGCAACACACTGAACAGAGTAGCACAAGTTTGTTAAAAGACATACAAATATTATCAGATTTGTATTACTTATCATGATTAATACACGCTGTTTTAAACCATTTCAGATATCAGTATTACTAAAACAGCAGAATTAATGAAACAATTATTAACAATTATAAAGACACTTTCCTCTTTGATGATGCATAGAACCTCTGAAGTTCTCATAATGAAATAAAATTCTGTCATACATCAAATAAGCCCGAAAGAAGAAATAGTTCCATCATGTATTGAATATTGCAGAAAGGAAAACTAAGAATGCATAAGAGTATGTTTTGTTTTATCGATACAAAAGAAAAGGTTTGAGACCAAATTACTGTTTGAAAAAAGGCAACTTTATGGCCACGAAACTTTGGTTACACAATTCAAAGAAAAGAAATAATAGTACGATATTTATTTACCTCTTCGAAATATGGAGCATTTTTAGCAAGTTGTACTTGAAAAGTTGCTTTATCTTTTTCATACTATACCTGTGGATAGCCCATCAGTCAGATGACTGGGAAATAAAATTTTAATTTTGTTCCCCATTCTAAAATTGTTTCGTTATTTCAATATTTGTTTCTTGTTTCTAGACTTTTGCTATCTCGTAATTATGATATAGGATTTTTTATTCCATTTCTATTTTTTTTTTTTTTGGCTGTCGCGTCATTTCAACTGAGCAATTTGCTTACCTGTTTCTGAGGTGTTTTCCCTAATTCGTATTACTAATGGCCTTCCATAAAAATATCATCTATCAAGTGTGGCAGGGAGTATTCTGTATGGTTAATTTTTATGTTTTTTGTGTTCATCAACACCACCACCTTCATCACCACCACGTATTATGCCTTTTCAATTCCAAATAACCAATCTTAGCACTGAAAATGTTGTGCCAAAAACAGCGTTGTCAGCGTGCTAGTCTGAATAAATATCATCTTCCAAGTCTGCCGATTCTTCTTCCAGAGAAACGTGTTTCTCTATGCCAAACCTGAAGGAGCAATATCCCTTGGATTGGAAAACTGCCTGTTTACTTGTGAAGCTAAGCCCCGGAGTTCCTTTCGCGTAGTTCTGCAATATGGTTATGATGTCCCCATCATGGCTTGTGTATTCGCCGGTGTTTAGATTGATGACGTCACAGTGTACATTTCCCCGAATACGTGTGTTGATTTTAAAATGGGACTCATGGGTTTTCTCTGTCACAGATACAGTGGCGGTCACTGTAGATTTCTTTGGCACCTTCACCTGTGTATCTACTGACCATGACAAGGATTCCTTCATTTCATGGACACCTGTGTATGGTAAAAGACGTATATGATGAGCATAGTGAGACAGGTAATATGTTTAGTGATACATCACATGTACATAGTGATTGTGTATAATGATGCAAGTATTTTAAAAACAAACTGATATATAATGGCCACGAATAACCTTGACCTTAAACAACATTCAGCCATACCTATGAAAGTATGTATACTAAAATTACGTACTATATTCCAAAGCCTGGGGGTAGAAAACAAGCCCCACCTTATTCAGTGCACCCCAGGGAAAAATATTCCTGTTCCTCAATGCTCTCGATTGGTATTGCCAATTCATTTTACCGCCAAATGCTATTATTTCTCATTCAACACTGCGAGCCAAAGGGGCAGGACGTGTTTTATGTAAAAACTTTACCCTCCTCCCACCCTGGTTCATCCTTCATTTCATCAGGAGCAATCAGGAGGTCGCCCTTCTGTGAACCTAACTTAACACCTTCTGTGGCGCAGGGGAGGGGGTGAGTTCCATGTATGTGCTCCTAGCTTCTTACCAATGGGGTTCACAGCACTGACGCTTGCTAGCTAACAGGGGGATTTCCTCCTTGGCCCCCTCAAAGTTTTTTATCCTTAACAGATGCTTCACTTTCTTCATATCATTATTGTCCAGGGTCATTTTGGATGTGTATAAACATTAAACTACTAGGGATACGTTTCACTGGGTCCTGACAGATGCAGGATGTATAGTATATCATATTAATTGCATAAAAATGTTTTTAGGAAGCTGTTTACAGAAACAACTGGTGCATAACATTGTTGTGGGTTGTGTTTATGTTTGATGTTATGTGTATAGTACAATTTATCAAGATGTTAAAAAAGTGTTTGTAGTTTCAGAGTCTCGATGTGTGGGAAAGCGGCCAAGCCCACTGCTGAATATATATCTTAATGTTCGATTTTACTGGCTTATTGTATATAAGGGCTAGCCAAATCACAAAAAACATGTTCATACTGATTATTGTTAGTGTGAGAGCCGAAATATTCGGCTACTTAAGGTTTAAGGTAGGCATGGACTGACCATATGGACTCTAGTCATATTTCAATTGAGTTTTAGCTAGGAACATGTTTTTATCATTCTTTTAAACTGGTGGAGGTTGGCATCTACCTCGCTTACATATATATCTCTTTTAATTGATAGTATTATTAAACTTTAAATTAGGGTCACCTTATTTTGATTATAAGTAAGTACTACGTTTCAACTGTAATTCTTAAGGCCACCCTATCTTGAACTGTCAGCTTAAACTCAGTAATTCTTATGATGTAAAGTGACTTTATCTTGATAATAATTTTACAGTAATTTGTAATTTAGTTTGAGGTGGCATTAAACTTAGTTTTTTTCTAAAACTCTTTAAGGTGACCCTAAAGTGCAAAGATGCTTGTAGTATTGAAAATAAATCTTAGAAGTAGAAAATAAAAATATTAAATCCTATGCAGGTGTATTCACTTAAATACATCTTGTCATGGTCACACGGGTAGGGGCACTGAACTCATATCAGGTCAATTGTAGTTGAATTGGTAAAGTTACTAGACCTCAAGTAAGTTGTATTGTTTACCTTCCATCATCAAATAAAACCAATTCAGTGAAATCATAAATAATAACAGTAAACTTAACTAGAAAAAAACCCTAAAAACCCTGATGTGTAAGTCACATTGTTGTACGATATGCTGTGAAGAGGACTTTTAACCGTAAGTAGATAAAAGTTTTAAAAAAACAGACATAACAGAGTCGGTGTCTATGTGGTAATGGCCTTTGTGCTATGCCTATGGACCAAAAACAAAACTTTAAAATCATTTTTGGATGTCTCACCTTAGAGTGCCAATATATTTTAATTACCTGTATCCTGAAAGTTGATCTCACTGCCAAAACCTGCAGTGATTGGAACTTCATCTGGCAGATTTCTCATCCGTATTCTGCACTGGCCATCCATCACAAGGGCATTTGATAGGTCAATTCTTCCCACAGACATTGTCTGTCTACTAAGTTTCAGGGAAAACATCTGTTGCCTGTTTGTGTCATTTCTGTAAATTTCTTCATAGAGAATCTCTGCAGATGGACCGTCATTTGCATGCCTGGTCCTGACGTCAAATTCAGGAATATCGTCAATGAATTTGACCCGGGAATAGTCCCTCTTGTAGTCAAATTTGGGCTTTTCCCTGTTTTGAGATTTAGCAGTTGATTCATTGAGATCAGCTGCCCATTCATTCACAATTTTATCAACGCTCAGTTCCTGATACTGGCTCATCTGAAACCAAAAACAGGATAAATGTGTAGACAAATATGTGATGTGACCGTTATTTACAAGTTTATGTTTTCAAAACTAAGGTGAAAATACAGTTTTCTGTTGTAAAGTGGAATTTCAAATGGTTTAAACTGCTTACTATATAAATAATAACTTTAATTACAGCCAATGTGAATATTGTTTAATTGTCGGAGAAAATGAAAGAGACATTTGTAAAAGGGATTCTAATTTTGTAGATTTACAATAAATCTGTCATATGATTAAGCTCAGCCTTTTAATAGATATTCAGGGCCACGGTGGCAGAGTGGTAACACTCTCGCCTCCCACCTCTGAGATCGGAGTTCAATTCTTGGCCCGACCTCAAGTGGGAAAGCTAGTAGTTGCTTGGTGTTGGTCAGCAGTTTACAGTACACAACCTTGACCAACTGTATTCACTGGTTTCCTCTGCCCACAAAACTACCTATCGTGATATGACCTGCACAGTGTTGAAAGCAGAGTTAAAACCCGAATAAATCAATAAATTTAATAGATATCTCAATATGTGTTACCAGGACATTTTGTTTCTTAATTTATTGCATTTCTCATTTTTTCCCAAATATGAACTATACAATGTGTTGAAAGCCGAGTTAAAACCCAAATAAATAAATAAATTTAATAGACATCTCAATATCTGTTATCAGGGCATTTTGTTTCTTAATTTATTGAAGTTTTCCAAATATCTTGCTTTATAAGTACGCAAGAGTGACACACAGAATGACAAATGGTTTGGCTTCACTGCATTTGTGACCACCAAAACATGTGTAAAATTGAGTCATACAAGTAGACTACATTATAAACTCACTTTTATTTACTATATAGTATTTTAAATAGAATTAAACACCAAGTTGTTTCCTAGGACTAGATGGTTATAGAACATGGGGTTACATGAGAGTACCTTTGCATTAAATTCCCTTGTGTTTGTGTTATCAATCAAATATGTCTTTACTTAAAAAATAAAAATTACATTAACTTTTTTGGTTGTTAAAAAACCAATAATGGCAAAGAAAACCGTAAAACCTGATGCTGAAATGTAATACATTATTGTTGATAACAAATGAATCTACGAAAAGTGTTATTCAGTTTGTCGTTGTCGTAATTAAACAATCAGCTGAACCAGTTTTATTGTATGTATCTTGCTTTCAAACAATAATGTCTTTAATAATATTATTATCTAATCTCAAAACTCACAGTAGTATATTTGTAGAATACTCACGTTTACAGCTATGTTGACCCACGCCAGAAGACCAAGAGCAAATAAAGTTGATTCTCTGGGCACAGGGATATATATCACATAAAATTACCAAAAATGGGATTTCCCGTAAAATTTTACATCTATTTATAATGGTGATCTCATCACAAAGATCCATAATCCAAAATTCCTTTCTTATTGATCTGTATATTTCAGCTAGATGCAAAGTTTAGTTACTATTACCATTGTTGTTAGGTCGTGGGTAATGGGATGGTCACACTCTCCAGACAAACATATCTCTTAATGTTAAATATGTCCGTGTTGCACAATAGACATTGCAGTAAAGTTTCCGCGAGTGCCAATATTTTTAATTATAATTTAGCTGTCACTGAACAATGGAAACAAATGTCAACATGTTGACAACACACAAGTCTGGTATAAGGAAAAGAGGTGAAATATCTCCATCTCTACACGAAAAAAAATCCTTATTAGGATCTCGACAACTTATGTTCATTGTAAAGGGACCATATTTGTAGAATGCACACTTATATTTTTATGATAATTTAATAATAAGTAATGTAAGTAGCTTGATGCAAAAATAGCCTAACCTTTGCTTTTGTTGGTACCAAAACCTTTGATAATGTCACAAATATGCGACATGTATTGACGCAGAAAATCATGTGCATTCCATGCATTTGCTGGTGAGGAGGTGAATGTGTTAGTGGACTTAAGACGTCACTCCACCGACTAGTAAAATGATACATGGATAGCTAGGAGAGTTTATCTATACCACCATATTGCCTTTGCCTCCCAACTGTCATGTTTACCAGCAGGACAGTGCCAGCAGCATGAACAAGGTGATCACAGAAGCTGGTCATAAACACTCAACATCTTTTAAAACGATTCTTTTCCGGGAATTTGTGACTGACCTTTCAGTCGTACTTGGTATATAATTGCTCCTTTTGGTATTACAATCTATCCTTTTAGTACTAAGACATATCCTGCCCTTTCTTTTCATTATTAAACTTCCTGTTAAAATAGAGCCAATTGAGCCGGTCCCCGGAGAAGATAAGTTGTGGGAATCTGCAGAATGATTTTCCCTGCTTTCCAAGAGTGAATAGGACTTTGTGTCAATTGTAATCTTCATGACTCAGGCAGGCTGATCTTTATGGTGGTATGACCAGTCCTTTGACTCTGGACCAAGAATGTGAACTTTTGTTTCAATTTTCCAGCTGAGAATCAAGCATATTATCCTTCGAGTTTGAATTAGCAAGAGCTCGGGGTGGGTCACAAATGTGGGACGGGGGTGTAAAAACCATGACTGCAAAGTTTTGGATATTGATGTGTTCTGTCAAACAGAAGTCAGCTGGTAGAGTAGGTCAACAAGTGTTTAGTTTTATCCTTAACGTCGTCTAAAAGGTACAGAAAAGAAAAAAATGTAATTTTAATGTTTAGACATTTCATAAAAACAACAAAAACAAAAAATTAACAACGGAATATACTAAAACTATCTGCTTGAACAGTAACAAACATAAGAAACAAGAATGTGAAAATACAAATATTAAACAAACTTAGTAGAACATTTGTATTCTTTAGGATATAATAACTGATAGCAGCTCATGAATTTAATGTCAAGGATCACATTTTTAATAAATATAAATATTACACATATATATCATGTCACCGAAAATTAATGAAACAAAACACTGATAAAAAGATCCTCCAATCAATCCATATATTTACCGCCGAAAACACGTTGCATGTAAAATCTCAAATTATTTTTTTATCTATCGATCATCACAGCAGATTCAGTGCTGACGTGTCATTACCTTAATCATTACGTGGTATGTCTTCATTGGACAATGTTTGATTGGCAGTTTATAATATATGTGATCAAATTAGATGATGGAACAGTGTGATTGATTAGGGTTTAATGTCACTTTCAAAACATTATGCACCACATATCTGTGCGTGCTATATAATCCTTGGCATATTGCTGAACATTTAACACTAAACATTTCCATTGAATGAGATGTCGATTGTACCATAGTGGCATGATGGTGAAGAATTTGTGACATTTTTTTTTCACTTTTTCCTCATCTCTGCTGGCGTGGCTTCAAAACGTACATATGGTAACATCGTTTCACTGGCGATCTGACCTGGTATGTCCTAAAAATAAGTGTAAAATCCTGATTTGACATTTGGTATATTACCAGTGGACATATGATTAAAATGTAATAGACATATACATGTAAATCAGCCATTCGAATATCTTAAAATGTTTTAGAGTACAAAACAGTACAAAAACAGGCTTTTATGTTAAAGGCCATTAATCACTGTCATATCTATATATATATCACATTAATGTCTTATGTCACCCCAAAACAATGACACAAAAATAGCACAACAGGGATTTTGAAGAGCCACTACAATGAATCCATAAATATATTAGGGGGAAAATACAAAACCACAGGTAAATACCCATATGGTTGATTAATAATTATCAAATCTGCCAGAAAAACAGCAGATTCAGCACTGACGTGTCAGTTTAGTACGGGTTGCAATTTTCACTGGATATCTATTTACAGTTGATAATGTTAGTGCATAAATAACCTTATGTTATAGAAATCTGTGCTATCTGGCCCCTGATATATTACTGTTCATATTGATTTATTTACCAAAGTCACATGTATACTGTACAATAAGTCTTAATGAAGAGCACAAAATGACAGACTGTCAAGGTTCTACGTTGTGAACGATCCTAGCAGGGGCAACCTGGCATCAATTTGTTGAACTGAACTCCAGGGCTGAGATTCACTTCCATGGCGTCATACGTGGGCAGAAAGTATGTTATCAGATACACAAAGCCAGTGCGTATTGATCACGGCACCACGAAATACATTTAATAATATCAGACAGACAGATATACCATCTGAACTAATCTGGGTTTAATATCTGGAACTTCCTGTCACCATTGGTGAGGGTTGGCATGAAGTAATGCAGTGCATACTTTGTAGTCAGGACTCTGTACTGTAAACAAACAGGTTACAGCAACAAACGACAACTCTGCTTAAGGTTGAAGTTAAAAGGTTTAAAATGCGCGGTGAGTATATCATCTGATGCACCTTGTCATACCCCGGACTCCAAGCCCAGAACCAACCCAAAGAATATAAACTTTGTTAGGTTTATATATTTATATATCTATTTAAAACAATGTTTATAATTTTACTCTTATCCCAAAATGGGGAGGGGTGAGGGTACTGTGATCAGGTCTGTTTGTCTGTCTGTCCTTGCACATAACACACCATACATCTGATCTAAGTCATATTTTACACTTAGGTGGGGTTTAACAATGGCTCGGTCTTCCTCAAAGATGGTCTGGATCCGAATCTGGATCGTGAATTCAAAACTGTTTTAGCATAACCCATGGACTAGGGTTTGCTTGTTCGTTTACTGATAAATAGCGTATAAGGGCTTTAAGCCTCAACTCAGTATAATATATTAATGTTAAACATTCTCTCTCTTTAATTGCTGCTAAATTTGTACAAAGTAGAAGAATTGCAAAGTTTTTTTATTCAGCAAGTCCTATGGTGATAAACTGGACGGTGACTGTATTCACTAATCCTCTTTATTCTAAGAAATTCTTCAAGATTAATGGTTTCATCGATTGGTTATACCTTCCTTTATATCAGTATTAAACATCAAATTTCTTATTTGTTTTAATTGAAAGGATTCAATAAAAACTAAGGAAATCATAGATTTTTCAAAATTTGAGTTTTACTGACCTTGCCTTACCCTGTACCACTATAAAGGACCATCCAGGAGTGGTCCCAGATCTAGTATCCCGGAAGACTTGGTCGTTCCCCCCAGTCCCACCAAGGCCTATGAGGAAGAATTAGGATTATTCTTTATTTATAATATAACATAATCTATATATGAATAAATGTGACTGCTAAGATGATGTACAGCATAGGTTCAAATGGGTTTTAATTTTACAAGACAATAGAAGAACAGATATATGTGATATGCACGCAGTAGTTATAAAGCACACGTACATCGGCGAGTTAATTACAGTAAAACTATATAATAATACATTACTGAAGGTCAAATAAAGGTCAACCTCACGACTAGAATACTATAAATTTTAAACCTAGGTACTATTAAGGTCCAGTAATTGCAATAAACCACCAATCAGAAGCTGCTGACAAGGTTCTGTAAATGGATTAAGTTAAAAGGTCATACGGCAAGGTCATATAAGGTATGGGGGCCCCATTAGGTGATGCAATTAAAGCAAAGTTAAAATTAAATGAAATTTCCTATAAATTCCTACAAATAGAGGTAAAGCCAGGCTCCAAGAATTATACTAAAAGAAAATTATCTAATGCAAAGGGGATGGCACAGGCTAAAACTAGCCCCCAGCTATGGGGGTGTTCCACTGGAGCTCAACCTACAAATGAATCTATGACTCTGGGGTTGGTTTGAAAAATCAGGGATTGGGGACCAAAATCGGGGAAAAAGATGAACACAAATTTTGGGTCGGTTACACCTCAAGACATCGCACATGCCGTCTTGCCTGGAGCAAGATCCACACCTGACTTGGGATCTGTGTGTTTTTCTTCACAACTGGACGAGAAACCATATTAGGCCATAACAATCATTGTGACAAACCGACAAGATTGGAGCAGTGTCTCGATCCACCCCGACTTGACTGATGAATTTCTGAGTATGAATTATGAATATGGATCAAACAACCCCTTGTGGCTGCTGTAACTCATCATTTATCACTGCAAAGATGCCAGCTACACATCGGAGAGACTTTCTACAAAAACGTAGGACCCTGCTGTTTTATTAAGTTAAATATTTAGAGTTTCACTCTGATTTGCATACAAAAAAGGAGACATCTGAACACAGGATCAGCCAACTGGACATAGATCCCATAACCGACAAGCCGTGAGTCAGTGAAATGAAACAGACCTGTCATATATACATTTCCCAGCTTGTCTGTTGCTGTAAAAATCTTGTCATTTCCTCTTACATCTTGTCCTGCTCTGATGAAACTGACTCTGCAACCAAAGACATGGAGACTTCAAATCTTGATGGGTAGCAACCAAGTCAGGTCTTGGTTGCTTATGACACACCAGTTTCCTTTCGACTGCAGTCAGTTTTGTTCTATCGCCTGTCGTGGAGTGAGGTTGGGGGGTATTTGAATAAGACAGCCCAGCAAGTGTTTCCTGACAAGATGGTATCAAGATGCTTACCAGGTGGGCGGAGCCATGGTCAGGATTAATAGTCGGGGAAAGTCGGTGAAATATCAAACATGTTTGATATTTCACTGACCCACCACGACAACACGACGGGAACTCACAACTGATCCTAACTGACTATATTAAATCAATAGTTACTGACAAGACAGCCAAGTGGAACACCCCCATTATTGAATCCCAAATCATAAAATATGAAAGGCAAGCATTCTAACATCATATGTAGCAGTCCCTAAGCCTATAAATCAACACAAAGTACAAAAAAGATACAGTGGAAATCTTACATGAGTACATAATGACAAATAACAGTTACCTTTAAATAAATGTGGCCTATTGAACAACAGTGTAGAAGTTAAGATACTGCAAAAGCTGCAAAGCCCAGTAATCATAAATTTACCAACAAATTACAGATTAATCAACTCGGAGGTTTATAATACAGAATGCATAAATATTACCAATATAGTTTAAGAGGATATATAATTAAAAGCAAGAATCTTACAAGAGTACATAATCACAATTAGATAGGTACATTAAGCTGAGTATGGCCGGTGTAGCATCAGATAATGTATCCCTCAAAAAGTGTGTGGGGATACAGAATATGACAGGTGGGGCTGTCAGATTCTGTATCCCCTGTTAAATTGTGTATCCCCTTGTCATATTTTGTATCCCCTGAAGTTGGGCTAGTCCTATTGGTATTTCAGTCACATGTGTGTGTTGTTTTCTTTACTTTGTGATTAACAAATACATGTATATTGTATGTTGTACCTGTATGATGTTTGTTCTACCATTCTTTTGAACTTTATTCCTTTAACCTCTGGTTAAGTGACTAGCTAAAAGTATTAATTGGGCATTGTTGTAAGACTCTTTAATGTGTTTTAAAGGTGATACTCTTTGCATGTATAACTGTTTATACACAAAAGTTTTTATTAAATCATAATTTTCAAATGTTTAAATGCTAAGTTCTTAAATAGACAATAGACAATTACCCATCAGGGTTGAGTCTAGTACATTTGTACTAATAGAACATAATAAAAAAGTCAAATTTTTTATGTGTGTATTACTAAATTCATCAAATTAACACATTTGATTTATTTATATTTTCATATTAACAAGTGTAATTTAAAGAAGAAATTTTATAATTCTTTGTTAAATTTTATAATCAGGTTCACCCATAAAATCATCCTATATATTTGTGTGGCCCTATTAGTGTTTTACCCAATAAAGGTTTGACAGAATTAAGCCTCATTATATTTAGAGATAACTTTGATGTTGATTTGTTTCACCTTATGATTTGGGGTGTTCCCTATTGTATACTTCACCCAACCCAAGTGAAACAAATCAACATCAATAGAATATTAAGACAATAGACACAAATCCAATTAAGAAATCACCTCAATGAACAACAAATAAATCAACATGAAATGAATATGTTAATACTTCTCAGGGCTCAGGATACATAATTCATTTTAGTTTCTTCAATTCAACACTATTTGTTGATGCTAGATAAATTTAAAACATTTGTGTAAAATCAGAAAGAATGTACAGAGTAAAACTTCTGTATCAAGGTCAGTTAAGCTGATCAATATTTATGTTACCTTTTTCATGAAAATGTCATTTCTCCAAAATGTCATGTAATTTACTTTTATTTGCACATTCTTTTTAATAGTTTTCATTATATTCAGCATAAAAGTCATTATTGAATTTTATTAACTTAAGTTGGCCTGATATGTTTTCTCCCATCTTAAGATAGGCTGACTCCTAAGTTGTGCTCCCACATCTATAATGTATTTTTATACAATATGTTTTAAATTGTTTGGGTCTTGTTGCAAAAATAAGCTTATACAATGTGTTAAGAACAGTGTGTCTTAGGACAACTCAATGATTATATCTTGTTTTCATATAATTGGCCTTAATGTAACTTGTTTTAATCTCCCTCCCCAAGGGCCACTTCAAAAGGATACAGGTTTTGATGGGGATACAATATTTGATTGTCAAATAGTGCACCCCCTTAATCCCTCTATTGTTGGGGATACAAAATATTCTGTATCCCCTAAAAGATCAAAGAGGGGATACAGAATTTGATGGGGATACAGAATTTGATGTTACATGGCCGGCTATAATAAAGCTATAATCACTGGTGAATCACCATAATAACCCATTATTAAAATTTACGAACAAAATGCTGATTGATAAGATCGAACTTAATAAACATGAAATATATAAGTTACCAATGTAATCTATCACAATGTATTATTAAAATTCATGTTGCAGCTAAATGGCTAGAAGCAAACAATGCAATGTAAACTAAAATTGTGTATCCCAATCTGTCTAAAGTCCTCAAGGTGTGCAGCTCATGCCAACAGCAGGCACCTGCGATAACAACACCGGCTCCAGACCACAGGAGCCCTAGAAGTGTACCAGAGCTTGACGAAAAGGTGCACCACTGACATATAAGAATGTCAACATGTAGATTATGTGACCACTTAACACTATGACAAAACAACACCTTCGCAAGTACAATCCCTACCAGTCCTAAAGATGTTTCTTATACACTACTTCAGTAACCAACACAAGCAGGTGCTCTCCTATAACAACTGACTGCCTGCTACCAAAGCCAGTGGACGAGGTGAAGTAGCACAAGTTCCAACTACTTGATGATAATATTACACATAAGAAGCTCAGTTCGTGATTATGAAGAACAAAATAAGTAGGGTGAAGTGGGTGGTTAAATATGCTTTATGCTTTTTAATATCCTCAGCAAGCAGTGGTCGGTGCTCCAGCTGACCATACAACAAGAGCCAGAGCTGGCATCCCTCATCACAATAGCATACTGCGTCCTGCATAACACGTTGAGGTTGAAATCTGGCCACCTTGCGCTTGAGGAATAAATAGGAGCACCAGCACTCAGTGGGGATGACCAGGTCGTGACCAGTACAAACTCTACTGTAGAGGGCAAAGACCAATGGGAGGTGCTGGTCCAGAAATTCAGTTGTGAGGGACAGCAGGGATTGAAGCAAAGTCCTTGGTACAAGATTAATTTATCATTGTAATCTCCGAAGAAATCATGCTTTCTCGACCCATGGCCTACAATCCTCGTCGAGGCCAATTTACATGATATGTAACTGTTATAACATTAATGCTTCACTTGAAGAAGTTAGTGCCCAATATTTATCAAGCAAACCCAACTTACTCCTTAAAACCCTTGATAGAAAAGTATTTGAGGCCATGTTTTGGGCACAATACTTTTTTCTTTGTACAACAATCCACTTAGTTCTATTATTCATTCACACAATGGTATCGAACACCAGTTTTATTATTATGACACATAATTGTACATAACACTATTAATCCAGTCAAACTAGGCCAAAAGATGGCCTAACCTTAAACAAATTGCAACAGAAATAAAACTACTTTAATAAGTATCAAAGACCACTCCTGTGTTATGTATAAAAAGTTTTCAGTCAAAATTCAAGATGACCACCAAAACTTATAATTTCAGTGAAAGTATGTATATTTTGACAATCTTTCAGCTTCAAAATCTTGGTAAGATGACAAAAATTTGTCTTGAGAACCTCGATTATCCAAACTGTATGGAGGACATGTAATAGGGTTGGATACTCAATGGGTTCAGATAGATGAAGGAACTCTGAATTCACCATCTATAGGTTACCGGGTGGGAAATGATTGAAGGAAGATCATTTTTTGGCTTTAAATATACACGTGGCTGTTCACTGATGAAGCAGTTTAATATATTTACGGTTGGCATTGCATTGTTGAGGTTTTTATAGTCTGTGAATAGACCTACTCCAGTAGATTATAAATTAAAAAGTGCAAAGAGGTCGTGTAAAAATGAATCCCTCCCCAATAAAAATAATGTTCTCTAAAGATCAAAGAAGTTAAGCATTTCTGAGGATGATATATTATATAAAGTATAAGAATTTTTGGTTTCCAAGAATGTGTAAAATAGTTTATTATAGCTCATGCTACACCTCACATCATACATCTATGTAGGGAGACACGGTTTCGGATCAGTTAATCCGGAGATTCTGATGATAGAGGGCTGGATAATCAAGGTTCTACTGTATATAGTTAGAAACTTTAAAAAAACTAAACATGTAACATTTTCCAATACAACTTAAAACGTTTTGATTAACTTTGTTGTGTTTCAAATACTTGTTTTAATATTAAACATGACCCAGATTTCTATATTTTCCACCAGTTTTTTACCCAGATTTAATACTTTGTCAGAGTAACAGAATAAGCAAACCAAGTAAACATGACACGATGCCAATGGCAACTTTCACATCTTCTCATGTGTCATGCCATACTTTTATACTTTTTAAATTGGTAATGTCGGTAGTTTGTTACAGTAGAAATCCTAACCAATAATCATATTGTAAATGCTATAAATTGTATAAACTATGCATAATGCTTAATTAAGTTTCTCTTTAATCCTAATTCTGTAAAAAATATATAAAACATGCAAATCAAAGTATTATATGGGCAAATCTTACCAGATTTGCAGGCAGACCCATTGGGGACAGACCAATTGAGGGCAGATCAATGTACATTACTGGGGTCAAGGTGGTGGTTTGATTAAGATTGGTTCATTCTTTTCCAATGGTTATCCCACTGAAATTAGTTCAACAGTTTACGAGAAATATAAGAATTTGTGTTCCCCCACACACTTTTAAATGAAATATACAAAGTGGCTGGGCTACTGTCATTGACATATGTAGAACAATACATGTTGATTACTGCCTTACTTGCAGTAACAAGTTATGATAATTTCCATGGTATCAGTCAATTTGAATGTAATTTTTTTCAGAAAACAACCACATTTTGCACTAAAAAGGGAGAAAAATTTCCAAATTTTGGGTGCATAAATATGCATAAATATCATGTTATAGTTTAAAATACTCGTCCATAGCTTATATAAAAAGAATATAAAAAACTAACTTGGTCAAGGAGTAAATATAACTGTAAAAGATCTATTGGTGGACTTAAACATCTCATTAATATTCATGAAAACATGTATATGATTTGGTTAAAAGCGTTAGGAAAAAACATTTTTAAATTATTGGTATTATCATTGAATTTAACTACAACAAAGATCTGTAAGGTTTGAAAGCATTATATTTAATATAAAAATAAGATAATTTTTATAAACGTTGAATATGGCCACAAGAAATGCTCTTTTTCATGAATTTTGTCCAATGAAATTGCTCCACAGAAATCCCAAAAGAGGCCACACACAGCCTGGAGGTTGTCAAGTAACTTCTTATGTTTGTTTGTTTCACTTGATAATGTACTTAACAAATGACGATGAATTTCAAAGAAAGCCATTTACTTTCAAATAAGGTGCACATATACATCCTGGGTCAATAGGTCAGTCTATTTTATGAATTTTTACATCACTTCAGTATTAAAGATACCCATTTACTCACCCAGTATGTTGCAAACAGGAGACAAATATTTTATTTACTTATTTCTGATGGTTCCATTTTAATTCACTCTGCTTTTTTACTATGATACTATTTAACACAGATACATAAAATAATATGATCTATTTAAAACAAGAATACATTATTTCAAAAACCACAAATGTTGTTAGAAAACCTTTGTTTTACTTGAAATTTGTTGAATATTTTAAAATACTTTCAATGTCCTTCAATAAAATATCCAAACAATACACTGTGATATGGTCTAAGTAGTTTAATATTTATTATCTAAACTAGTTCCTTTAACATCACATTGCTGGTTGCTGGAAGTCAACTTCCACATCCATGCCTACTCATGAGATGTAACTGATTCGGTCAGAGTGAGTGCTTGTTCAAAATTATTTTGTCACATGTAACCTATCTATAATATGTTAAAATTCTGTTGTGATCATGATATACTGCAATTGCAATGGACAAATACCTCTTTCATTTTTATTCCTGAGCACAAATTAAGTGATCTGCTTACAGATTGGTCATATTTGTGATTTCATCTGTTTGTGTTATCTCTGTTAATTCTTTGTATCAAAAGAATGCTGAAATTGAAGTTGCAACTATTAACCTATGCAATATTGTTTTTCTTTCTGATTTAAGCAAGAATTCCTTGCTTACTTCTTTGCGGCAAAATTTTTCTATCCTGAGTTTATGGTTAATGTTCCTAATGGCAACTTTCTCTACACATAGGATTTGAACTGGGGATCTAAGAGGTGGGTTGTGTGGAAATGCCATGCAACTGAGCCCCTTTGATATTAAACAACACTGTTTTGTATATTTATTGTAAATTGTTACCCCTTTCTTAGTTTTATGTCACTATTCAGCCTTTTGTTCACTGTCATTAATCTGTATGGTGGCCATATTGGATTAATGCAAATCAGACCAAACTCTACCAAATAAAATTTTATAAACTTTTTTTCCTTTGAAAGTGAAACTATTTGGGAAGCAATGGTGGTAAAATTGTTTCTGTTGCAATTTGTTTGAGATCAAACCCTATTTTGACTCGACTATATTACCAGCAATTTTTGCTCAATGTACGTTCTCTAAGAAGACTAAAACTAAATTGTAATATAAAACAAAATTGGATTTGGCTGCGTCAGAAAACAGTGGTAAGCAACCACAATATGATCTGATAATAAAGTTGGTAGTCTTATGATATACCTCCGCTATTTGCACAACCCCAAAAAACCAATGCAATAATCATCATTAATTTACATAGACTTTAGCAGGTTGATGCCATGTAGACATCGGGTAGTTTATGGGCTACGGTGGAAAAGCCTTTTTGAAAAGATAAGGTTTTATTCTATTTTATTTATGTACAGAGTCAGACAATTCCCTCCCACATTTGGTGTGCTCTGTTCAATTAGAAAAAAATTCATTAGTCCTATTAGTTGGTTTGAGAAAACAGGCTTCATTGTCTTCAAGTCAAGGTCATTTAATACTCTTTCAGGAAAAGATTATGCTGGCCAGTTTTCTGAAAGCCTCTTCTGTCAACAGTACCTACTCCAAAGAGATTTTGTTAATCTATAGGACACAACAAGCATTGGTTGTCTGGAAAATTGGGTACTTTGTCTGATGTAGAAAAATCTGTCACCCACAACTGACTTTGATATGGCCACAAAATCTGATATCACACATGATAGTTAATGATTATCTCTCAATTTGATGGATTAATCCCGTCAATATTCTTATGATCTCTCAATGTGTGGCATACTGACCTGTAAAGCATTAATCTCACACAAGCTTCACATTCTGTTTCAAAATATTTGTTTGCATATTGGTACCAAGGTTTACATGATTAGGGTCCGATCAACTGTTACAGTTACTAAATACAATAATGATGAAATTTTTTAACACAGCCGTATTCGTATGTGCTATTGTTACTATAGGAGTATGTTTTCCTAGAAGAAGGCTAGATGTTGACCGTGTGGACTTGTATGAAGATGGTAAGTAAGTAAATCTACAACATTTTTGTCCGCTATTCTGGTTGGTGGGGAAACAAAAATAGCCAGATTAAAATTTTGTATAACAGTCTGCTATTTTAAAAGTTTTAAATGACTGTCTGCCATGGTATGATTTTTTTCCTTTAGTAGCACTATTAATCATTGCACTTTGTAAAATTATAGTGACAGAACTCAAGAATTATTTGAAAAGATTATGCATTAGTAAAAATGCGTGCTGTGGGAACTTTTGTACCATGAGGAGCAGGTTAAATTGAGAGAACAAAGTACTATTCTTGCCTTATTTAAAAGAAAGAAACATGGGATAACTATCACTTTGAGTTAGTTGAATATCTATTTGCATATTTGCCGTTTTTGAATTGTAATAATCAACTGAATGATTCTAACCTGCTGATTGGACTATAAAATCTGCATATCTAGTGATATAAGATACATATGGACAGGCTTTTTCATGCACTTTACTTATTAAATATTATCCATTTCAAAGAACACAATGCTGGGCTCATAGTTTTCTGGTTTATTGGATCTGGTGTAATTCTGACACTGCTTAAGGATAAAAATGAATTGAACAACATTTCTATTATTTTCTCACAATAGAAACAAATATTTCCGTAGTTCTCACACAGCAAGATACATCAGTAGCAGAAGTAACAAGTCCCTAAAATATCAGGAAAGTTAAGAAACGTCACCCTTTGATCAAATCAAGTTTCTGATCTTGTGTCAAAGAGTGGTCAAATCCGAGAGTGAGTGATTATAAACTTATTAAAATAATGTGATACACTATGAAGACACGAACCTGATGCTATTAGCTTAGATAAAAACTTTTATTACACTATTTTTTTAAAATTTAGAATAGAAATAAGGTTGTTCTGTTTATTTCCACTGGTATTCAATGCATATATATAAGGTTTTTGTGAGTTCCCAATTGATAATCAGAGTATCAAATCTATCATATCTTTCTTGGTGTATACAAGTCTTTAGACTTTAAAGACTTGTATACAAACACGGGTATACCAGAGTATCTTATTGGGTATGTGTGAACGGAACATTATGTGATTACATGCCATTCTCTCCTTAGATATTGTTTCAATCAAAACCTATCTCTCTCAGAAACCGTATAGTGCCTACGGTCTATTGTGTACCTACACAGTACTTTGCATCATACCTTTGCCTCATATTTTAGAGAATAACTATACTGAGATATATCGGGCCCAGGTTCAAATTTCAGCCCAACCTAAAAGTGGGAAAGTTGGTAGTTGCTTGCTAGTATGGTTTTCAGTGAGGGATTTTAATCAACTAGTGTGCATTGATTGCTTTCCTTCATCGATTACCTGTTGTGATATGATTTATAAAATGTGTTGAAAGTGATGTTATGTGGGAAAGTTGGTATGGTCTGCAGCGTACAGTACAGAGCCTTGACAAACTAATACATTATCTGGTTGCGTCTGCCCGCAAAACTACACACTATGACCTGTACAGTGTTGAAAGTGGTGTCAAACCCCAAAAAGTAAGTGATGTTAAATGCAGAACTGAAGTCAATGTAAGCTTTGAACCACTGATTTGTATAAATCTATCATAATACTTAGGCTACACCTTTCCTTACTACTGTATCTGTATATATTTATTTCTGCTGATCTCATCCTTATGGTTCTGAAAAAATACTTTGTATGTGATAAGTATATACTGAAAAACAAGCCACCGCTTTTTTCCATCCCTACCCACTTCACCCTCATGTATATTTGAGTACAGCTTGTGAATACTCCTAAGGGCTGGTGAGAGGTACATGTATTTCAGACATTTCAAAAACATGTTCTGATTTGTGTTGAATTACATGGAAGGCATCCTACCAAACCGTTAATTCCACTGTATGTGTCATGCATAATTTGATTGAACATGGTCAAACAGAAACCAAAGGTAGACAGACCCATTGTAGATCATGCTCCCCAAAGGATAGTTGTGACATAATGTCAGCAGCTAATGTTAGGAATTTGCTCATATTGTCACTTACCTGTTGTAGACTGTGGCAGAACAGCTTATGACAAGAGGGTTTGGCATGGAACTGAAAGTGCTCCAAACAACTGGCCCTGGATGGTTTGTCTAATTTCTTTTGTCAATCCAAATTTTAGTATAAAGACTTCTATAATGTATTAACATGCAATTAAAATATACCAACAGATTTATGTAAGTAGTATTTGTTAATGTGCCATATTATCTTAACAACAACTATGTTCCTCCTAATTCCTCCTAGTAACTGACATGAGGCAGAAAACCCCGACAGTTTTATCAAATTACACCATATACAATAAGTAGCCAGCAAAAATTATATTTCTTCTGTTACAAAAGCAAATGGCGGGGCCACGGTGGCAGAGTGGTAACACTTTCGGCTCCAACCTCTGAGGCTGGGGTTCAGTTCCCGGCATAGTCTCAAGTGGGAAAGCTGGTAGTGGCTTGCTGTTGGTTGGCAGTTACAGTACAGAGCCCTGATGAACTGTATTTACTGGTTTCCTCTGCCCTTCAAACTACCCATCGTGATATGATCTGTACAGTGTTGAAAGCAATGTAAAACTCCAAATAAATAAATAAACAAAAGCAAATGGCAAAGATTGGCCAAAATGATTTGATAGGTTAGAAACTTTGTATGACATAATGTGTGACCATGCATAATGAATACTTGTTTTCATGAATTACTATCTGTTTTGAACAAGTGTAAAGATGATTTGTGTTGTATATTTCTTACTAAGTGCGATATATCCCTGTACTTCAGGCCTCGAAGCACTATTTGACCTATCATGACTGTACAGGTAAAGTTCAAGCTCTCTAGTGACTGATATTCCCCTAATTGAATGACTGACCCTCAATGATGAACATTTATCAACATGCTTGTGTCTCTTTAGCCTCCTACTGAGGATAGGACCCAATGACATAGGGCCATTTTAAGTAGTTATCCGAGCCACTGTGTATCTGCCTGTACCCACGTCCTCGGTGTTCCTGATCGAGTGTGTTGCTCACTAGGCTACATTGGCAGATAATGCTAATTACGCGGATTTTATGTTATATTTTGACGTTACGACACTGAATATTTTCCATTTCAAACTGAGGGTATGTTATCACATTCACAAATCATGTGAATACATGCATGCGTTTTGACAATAATAAATATCTGTCCCAGTTTGCACAGACCATAAAAATTTGCGCAAATGTATCATAGGTCAAATTGCAAAATTCTAATCATGTAAATGGGAACACACACTTCCAGTGTTTTCTAGTGTATTAACATCACAGGAGACAGTGTCATTGCCAATATTTCAACAGCTGATTTATGTGTAGTTTGCAAGATGTTAAAAGCATTTAAAATGCTATTGGAGTTACTCAGAAAATAAAACATTTTATGTGTAGGTGATGCTTATAGCTGGAGGAATTCAGTGCGGAGGAAGTATCATTGGCTCCCAGTGGATTGTCACAGCAGCACATTGTGTAGCAGACAGGTCTGTGGTTTGTAAACACAAGCAAGGAAGGAAAATATCGATATAAAATAACTGTCGCATCTTTCTAATTTTGCATCAATATGACATAAAGTGGCATGGTAGTTCATTCCAACATTACCCAATAAAACAAGTCCTTTCATTTTAACTTATGATATTTAAAGGGCTTTTACTGGTATTTAAGAAAATCACTTTTACAGGCATTATTCTTACACTTTATACCTGTAGTTAATACTAGACACACACTGTACGCACGAAGGAGTATCTGAATGAGCACATTATTACTCTTACTCATTCCACTGATAAATGTTTCAGCATCAGACGTACGTTTGTCTGAGGAATTGTGCTGTTGAAGTCTGAGTATAGTAACTTCTTTAAGCCCACAAGTGATCCCTAGAATTGACGATGATTCCAAATTTCCCTGTTGCAAGTGCAATAATCAGGCTATTTTGTGGGTTAAAGGTCAAAGATGAGGTGTTATTTCCCTATCAACAGTGCAGTTATCTGCACAAGCCATTTTTAGTTTGTATAGCTGTAGAAATGCCGTTGCCTTGGGTGTTATTATATCTGTATACTTATTACTTTTATTTCTGCTATAATGTTCATAGAGAAAGAAAGATCACTCCATTTTACATAGTTCCTGGGCTTGACAACCTCATTCAAGACAGCTGGCAGTCATATCATGTGGATGAATACTTCATACGCAAGTTCAAAATGAATCCTATACAGAATGACATAGCCTTGCTGAAACTCAAGAAACCCATCAGATTTAATGAAGAAATCTCACCGATCTGTCTTCCAGACGCTTATGAAAACTTTGAAGGTCAACATTGTGTAGCCACTGGCTGGGGAGTTTCAGGTTGGTTGACACTAAAGTACCTTGTAATGCTATATTTTACATTCATTGATAATTATTACTAAAGTTAGTACCTTTGTTTCTTATATAACTTAAGAGGAAACATGGATAGTTAGACTTTGGTCTGCATTTTAATAGTATCCGAGTTTGACCTAGAACTAGTGCAACATTCTTCCATAGTGCAATATGATTCTCTATGAACATTTTCTCCCAGAAACACAGACCCTGTCAATTGGCCTGGAAATAACTTGATCTACATATTAATGAAATCAAAGCTATGGACTGGGCAGGTTTTTCAAAAGCCATATATAACTTCTACTGTCCATATAAATCATTTGTGGCAACAGTTTGTGTCACCAGGACTTGCCCAAATTTAACACGGTTCAGGTACTTCTAGTGAGGGTATAAAATCCAGACCATCATAAAATGCACTCTGTCATTGTTGATAAAACACATGAAACAAAAGACGTGTGTAAGCAAGTATAAGTCGAACCATTCTATTAGCTTCTTTATTATTCTTTCCTCTTTCATGTCCCGCTATGTCTTCTGTCTTGGATTTTTCTATTTCATCAAAATCTCCATAAAGGGTGATTGTTCCACACCAATATCTGAACATCATTCAGTCGAACACCCAAAACTTATTTTCGGCAGAGAAAAAAAGGAAGTTTGTCAGCCCAAAATCTAAGGTGTGCTACAAACCCCTTTATTATTTTAATTCTTGTGACCATGTTTAATGCAATTTTGGCATCAATCTTTGGGTCTTTTCTCACAATGTACCCAGTGAATACTTTAAAGTTTGTCAAATATTCTTGTAGAAGTATAGTTTGAATATAACATTCACCAGCTTGCATGATTAGGTGAGGATATACAAAAACATAAAAGTGTTTATACCAATGATTATTTACAAATGATAAGTTCAGCACTAAAATCGTAATAAAAACTAAAATGAACACTGTATATTTATACAATATAAAAAAAGTCTATAATATCTTACCAGCTTCATATAAGAAATACAAAAACGAAGAATTGTTGATTTAAGAACCATGTCAGAACATTCACAACTACACGATACAATTGACTACATAACTATAATTGACACTACTTATATTTTTGGCACTGATATCTGTACAGAATGTTATCATTGAACTTGGATATTGTCAAAAATGACTTAACATACACATATATACAATGATACTTGCTTAAAACCATGATGAATATAAAGTAATAGTGCTTTTATATTGTTTCCAATGGGCCAAACAACAGAAGACACAGAGTACCCAGAAGTGTTGCAGCAGGTTAACCAAACAGTTCTGAATGGGACGGTGTGTAAGGAATCCCTGGCAGGGTCATACTATGCAGATGAAGACATGTTCTTCTGTGCCACGGGTCCTGGAACCACTTGCAGTGTGAGTGTAGAGATTCACTGACTAAGTCTTTGTCAGTGGTTTTGTTATTGTTAACATAAAAATACATGCTAAATAAGATAAATTATGTACAAAATGATGTGCATGTCTTCAACTGGTACTGAAACATATTGCCATGAAAGTAGTACAATATAGATACACCTACTGCAGGTTTAATGGTGTTGAAAGTGCATGATATGATAGTAAAATATTGATACATCTACTGCAGGTTTAGTAATGTTGAAATTGCACCAGTAATCAGTCCACATGGGTACACAGAGGCTGGAAACCATGTTCCCAGTTCACCAATCCTGTATATCGAAACACAGATTGAAATTTTCCGTGCGTATTCTGATGGCAGCCTGTTTATACTGTAGGGTGACAGTGGAGGACCTCTGGCCTGCCATGTTGATGGTGTGTGGAAACTGGCTGGTATAGTGAGCTTTGGAGAGTTGTGTGAGCTTTCTGATGGCCAGTCTAATGCTTATTACACCGATGTATCTTATTACACAAACTGGGTAGAGAGAATCATTGCAAGAAATTAATGATCTGTGTAAAGTTTTCAAAATACTTAAGCTATATCGTGGGATTCTGAATTTACCATATCATTTTGTGTTGTAGATAATAGGTAACATTGCTTAAGGCTAAAATTTGTAACATATCTGTTTTCAAACATGTACACAGATATTTGGTATTCATAAAACACTTAGGCGCCACGGTGGCAGAGTGGTAACACTCTCGCCTCCCACCTCTTAGATCGGGGTTCGCTTCCTGGCCCGACCTCAAATGGGAAAGCTGGTAGTTGCTTGCCATTGGTCAGCAGTTTACAGTACAAAACTTTGACCAAGTGTATGTACCAGTTTCCTCTGCCCTTCCAACTATCCATCATGATATGACCTGTACAGTGTTGAAAGTGACGTAAAACCCCAAATAAATAAATCATAAAGCACTTGCACATGTTAGGATATTTAAGCTCACATTAGCAGTATACTGATGTAAAGCTGGTGCATGTAACAGCACATTACATTTACTGACTTTTTTATTTACACTGAAACTTTTCAGTAATTGCACAGAAATTCGAACCTTTAGCAAGAATAGATACTAGGTAATAAATATACATAGATAAACTAAGAAAAGAGCACTGATTCAACCTAAATCCACTGATTTCAGTTAAAGGCCAAACTAATTTCAGAAGAGTTGACATTGCATATGTAATATTTACCAGAAAGCAACATGTTACATAAAAATAGAGATAAATGGTCATCATGATGGCCATAACAATGTTTTGAGCCTCAGGATGCAGTTTAGTAGAACAGTCTCTCATTCACCACCCATAAACTTTATGCAATAATTATTTTACTCTATTTTACCCAGTTGAATTGCTTTCCATTAAATCACTCCGTCCTTCAGCCACCTTAGCTTCTAACTCAAATGTCCCTAACAAGAAGTTTAGGCCCATGGCACCTGGACTTCGCAGTGTGTTTGGAATTACATTACTCGGGATCATCAGGCTTCCCATCAAGAAGCCACGGCCTTCAAGCCATGGATTTTCCTCTCTCCTACCTCCTAGTTTGGGGTCTTCTTCGATCCAAACAATTATCTATCCCTGCTACACTGAATAAGTTTCATCTCTCATTTAAGTTTAGGCCACTTTAAACCGCATTTTGTAAAATATTGTAACCTCAGTGTAAATATCAGAGTAAAATCATGTTGTAATTCTTTGTCCTTTGGTTAATGTGGCCTTATTTGTTTAACATTTTAAGGTAACCTTAACTTCATGTATATTTGTTAATGGTAGATAACAAGTGTAAATAATCAGTGGAAATAAATGTTTTAATCCATATGTGGCTTTCAATGTCTAACATTATCTCATGACCTTGTATATGACCTTGGGGAGGTAATGAAGCGGGGCAGAGAGAATCATTGCAAGGGATTAATGGTCTGTGTAAAGTTTTCAAAATACATGTACTTAGGCTGTATTGTGGGATTCTGAATTTATCCTATTATTTTGTGTTGTTGATGATAGGTAACCTTGCTTAAGGCTCAAATTTGTAATGTATCTTTTTCAAACATGTACGCAAATATTTGGTATTCATAAAGCACTGGCACGTGTTAGGATATATAAGCTCATCTTAGCAGTATGCTGATGTAAAGTCAGTGCATTTAACAGCATATTATATTAACTAATTCTTTTATCTACACTAAAACTTCTCCTTAATTGCAAAGAAATTCGAACCTTTAACGAGACTAGATTGTATGTGATAAATATACACACATAAACTATGAATAAGCTAATTTAACTTCATATGGCCATTTGGAAATTTGACTTATAATTTACCTGGAAGAATTGAACCTCTAGAGCCAGATGTTCTAGATGCAAGTCCCCCGGAAAGCCTGTGTTGTGACATTTTGATTTTGATATAAAACCAGGAAAAATTAGAGGAATTATTTAAGTTAAATTTAGTCCAATTGAACTGCTAACATAAAGGGTTTCATTTTCCAGATAATATGCAAAAGGAACGTTAACATGACAGGCGAGCGTAAGAGAGCACTGATCCAAACCAAATGCAGTGATTTCAGTCAAGGACACAGCTAGTTTTCAGAAGATGTTACTAAACATGTAGGGATAAATTATCATGGCCAACAGCAATTGTTTTGAGCTTCAATATTCAGTTTAGAAAACAGTCTCTGATTCACCACCCATAAACTTTATGCAACAACTATTTTATTACAATTACCCAGTTGGATTGTTTTTGTGTCCATGTTATCCAGAGCTGAATCTCTTTTTCTAAATTGCATAACCATCAACTAAATTCTTTAATATTCTCAAAACACCAGGTGTTACATATTCGTTTCCTGTCCTTCAGCAAAAAAAAAATGCATTACATAACTGTTAGAAACACACAGAGACACTTCTTCAGTCGACATTTTCAATGAATGCCAGTTTGAAGCACTGTCCAAAGCATACACAATAACACAGGTACAGAAGCAGAAGGCCCATGTAACTCTGCCCCAGAAATAACTCGTGCTATTTTCACATGCTTTCCATCTGGACCAGAACATGCCTTAGTCATGAACATGGACCCTGCATAGATCCGAGAAGACCCATTGGTCAAAGCATAGATCTGTGCTATCGAACTTCCTCTTTTTCTCAGCAAGCCAGCACCGCCCAAACCACGAAGTTGAGCATAGCAGCCGAAATAGAGTACGATTTCATCTCGGTTGATGTTGTGTGGAACCTTGGCTATCGCTACACCCGTGACAATAGTAGATATCAGTCTGCTCTCAGCTCCAGGAGGGGCTAAACATATACAGACAAGAATTTATGTAATTTATATTTGAGTTACGAAACTCAAGCCTATATTAGGCTAACCTATTTTACACGCCAGGGATTATTTGGGGTTAGGACAAGGTATACCAAGGGGGGGAATTGTCACGGGAAATTTTAAGGGCTTTCAGCCATTTTGCTGTACTCAACATAAACAATTTTCCCCTCTATCAACCAATAGGTACTATACATAGAACATTCCCGGAGGTCATTCTGATAAAAAAAAAATCATATTTATACCAGGACATAATACAATATATGACAGTTTAAATGCTGGGGTGTATTTTGGGATAGGCTATTTTACACCTTGGATTACTTTGAGCTAACCAAAAATAACCCTAAGTTTATTCTAATATTATGGATTTATTCTGGCCAATAACAAAGTAACCCCATGATGGATATATTTGAGGGACTCAGTTGAAAGTTATGTTGAATATATTTTTGTACAGGGTGGTATGGTATGGACTATACCAAAGTCAAGACATTAGAGAGCATATAGGATTATTTATTTCTCAAATGTGATGCTAAAACAACACCGTTATATGACATGTGTCCTAAAATTACCAAAAGAGGAGCCAAATAAGAGCTCTCTTTTTTTTAAAAAAAAATCCCTCATTGCTGATGCCTTCATATTTGAAACAAGAAATCAGTTCCCGTAAAAGGGCTCTGTGTCAGCTGACTGTGTGTTTTGAGTTTCAGAGTAGAAGTGACAGAAGAAAAGGACACAAAAGTTGTGCCCTGGAAATGGTGTTCAGAAGGAAAGTAAGAAGGTAACTGTTAAGGTGTAAAAAGTAAGTTAAGCTACCCTATGGGTAAAAAAATCACTCGAAATGGCTCTATCTGTTACGGTTTTTGAGATATTCACACTTTTTCATTTTCCACAAAAATCCAAGATGGCTGCCAAAAGTGGCGATAATTGAAATTTTTCCCCTTTGCATAGTACACTCTTGTACTACCCTGTGTGTCGAAAAATCACTCGAAATGGCTCTATCTGTTACGGTTTTCACGATATTCACACTTTTTCATTTTCCGCTAAAATCCAAGATGGCCGCCAAAAGTGACGAAAATTGAAGTTTTTCCCCTTTGCATAGGATAGTCTTGTAATACCCTGTGGGTCAAAAATTTGCTCGAAATCGCTCTATCTCTTACAGTTTTCGAGATATTCACACTTTTTCATTTTCTGCTAAAGTCCAAGATGGCCGCCAAAAGTGGCGAAAATTGAAATTTTTCCCCTTTGTATAGGATACTCTTGCACTACCCTATGGGTCAAAAATTCACTCGACATCGCTCTATCTCTTACGATTTTTGAGATATTCACACTTTTTCATTTTCCGCAAAAATCCAAGATGGCCGCCAAAAATGGCAAAAATTAAAATTTTTCCCCTTTACATAGGATACTCTTGGATACCCTGTGGGTCAAAAATTTGCTCAAAATTGCTCTATCTCTTACGGTTTGCGAGATATTTGTGATTTTTCACATTTTCACTAAAAGTAGCAATAAAGTAGTGATTGCTCACTTGTATATTAAGCAACAGTTGTGAAACTTAAATATGTTACAGTTCACAAAAAAATAGATGAACAACATATTTGAGAGAAATTGTGTAGCTGCAATATTTTTGAAGATATAAGCCATTTACTCATTATGGTTATCATTATAAATTGACAAAGTACCTATTACTCACTTAGCTATTGAGATAGACACCCAAGTTACTCACCATGTTGTAGCTATGGAAAAAGTAGCTGAATAACATATTTTAACAAAATACTCTAAATGCAATACTTTTCAAGTTATAATTGATTTAGTGCATGATTTCATTAATTTTAATGTATTAAAAATTATTTTAAAAATTCGCGAAAAATAACTAAGAATAGTCACTGAGAAAATTGTGATAAAGTGTTAAAATTTTCATACTTAGGGTGGGGGGACCTCACTTATAATGGCTCTAGCAAACGGACGAACAAACAGATCTGCATGCCTTGAACACATTTTCATGCTAGGTAGATAAGTTATCTTTAAAAAACAGCATGTCTCTGGGCCTTGTAGTTTCGGAGGAGAAGTCGCTCGCGCAAACTCGTCCTTAATCGCCACAGAGTGATGCCATAATGTCAGCTGATTGACAAGTCAGCTGACATAAAAAGAGTGCACGAGCTCCATCAATTGGGTGATAATTTATATAATGAGATGATTCAGATAGCAGAAGTATAACTGACATATATCTAAATAAGAGCACTAAATGCATCACCATTGTACTCAAGATTTTACTCCCACAATGAAAAATTTCCCATTTATAAAAGGATAAAAAAAAGCGTTGTCCTGCCCTAGCTTGACCGCTGGATAAAGCAATAACAGCAACAGAGTTTTCGAACAGACTTACCTTGGCAAACCTTCCTCACATCTTTCTTATACAACACATTTGCTTTATTTGACAGCCGGCCTCTACTGTCCACATGGCCACAGATGATTCTATCCAGGGCTGACCAGCAGAGCATACCCATGCGATAAGTGATTTGCCCGAGGCTTTCTATGATAAAGGAGGTGTGAGAATCCCCAATGTACTCTTCATATACTTTACTGGGACTATAGCCTTGTCGGACTCTGTACAACACCATAGCATTGTGGGAGCCCTGGGGTAAATTACTTTGGTGAAGTCTCTGTTCTAACTGTACAAAGAACACAAGTTTGTTTCCTTCAGCTGGGACTATAGCCAATCCGGAAGTGGTGTGGTAGGTTGACAAATGTTTGTAGGTTTCGTGAACAACAACTGAAATCAAGGTGGAACATCTTTCAACCTTGAATGGGCTGGATGTCTTGAAAGGATAAGTGATGTTGCGGTTACCTAAATTACAGTGTTTCAGTTTCCGTAGTTCTATCATCTTATCCTTTTCCTTTGCGGAAACCCCAATGATTTTTTCCGAAACAAAGTAGATTTCCCCATTGTGTATGGCAAATGCTGCAATCTTGTGCTGTAATGTTACATCCAGGAATACAACTTCCAATCCATGATTAGGACAGCTATGATCACCAGCGCAGAGTTTACCCTTGAGCAAGGTCACACCACTACTTTTACCAATCTGTCCAAGTGTTAACAGCACCTCAGCTGTCACAAGGTCATATGAAGTGTCTTTGATTTCAAATCCATGTAATGCATGAGCACCAAGCTGTACACAAGTAAACCCATATTTATATACTCCAGTGCTGTTACCACCTTGTTCATATTTCACTGGACCGCCATATAGTCCAGAATAGAGGTAAGGGGAGAGGGTACCAGGCGAAGCAAAGTATAGGTAATCCTTGCGGGCATAAGTGTCTCGAATAAAAAAGCAACAGCATGTTGACAGGAAGAGGGCGAGGAAGCTACCCATCTTTATTATTAAATCTCACTGGTATGTAACTGAAAAACAAACAAAATGTTAAGCCATTAGTTTAGCATCTCTACTGTATAATATAGTCACTGCATCAACACACTTAACGTCTATTTCTTACCATATCAGTGAACAATGTTATTTCTAAACACTCTAACACTTAACTTTCAGTTCAGATGAGAGAGTAAAAAAAACATTAAAAAATACTTCATATTTTTCAGTATTTAATTAATTCATATATCAATTTTATTTCAGTTTTGTACAGGGTACGTGGCTTATAAAAAGGAAAAAAAAACTTTAATTATAAATAAATATACGTGTTTGAAAAAAGAGGGAAAGTATATTACATACAATTGTAAAGCCATTATTTTTTTGTACATAAATATTCAACCCTAGAAGTTAAATCATCTTACATAAATTATGAGCAATTATTATTTTTTCTAACTTAGATCAAGTAACATATATTGCCAGTTTCTCACAAATATTTTAGGGATTTAAGTACTACAAACTATTATTAAATATTTATTTTGTTTCAATAAATGTAACTCTTGGATTAAAGTGTTAATGAATTTGGACAGGGAGGCATTTAAAGCAGACCTGAGACATAGATGGAGCAGTTTATTTCTGCACATATTAAAAATGTATGTTACGATCCATCTGTGAAATGGACAAAATCACAAGAATCATCACAAGTATCATGCCATCTATTTCGCGAATGGACAAAGTTAAATTTCATTTATGGCAATTACTTTAGCATTCCAATTCAAGTAACTTACTATTTAAAAATTAAAAGTTAATTTGATACCTGGCAGTAATAAAAAGAGATAGTTTGTTATTAATACTATTATTTAGAACTTAAAATAATTTTAATGAAGTCTTTTAGTGTAAAAATCGAGTGTAAATGTAAAGTTTCAGATCATTTTTATCATGCTGTCCTTTTCAAAAGGGTCACATATATTTTTAAAGTTTCTGCGTAATAAGTGATTAAAAGAGACTGATCCAGCAGTTTCACCTGATAAACTCCAGTCAGTTGTTACTTTTGATAGCCATAAAGGTTATTTACCAACACTCTCTTGATTTCAATCAAATCCAACTGACTTGCTCTAAGTCTTTGTATTTGTATCCACCAATAATCTGAACATTTAAATTGGAAACTTACAGGAGTTCATTATACCAAAAGCATTCAGATCGTCTCTGAAAAAAATATTGTCAGGGCTGTCTGTTTCTCCAGAAGTCATACAGTACCATGTATTGCAAAAGGACTTTGTGAAAGTCTAACAGTGTGAGGCTATCATTCAATTATTAAAACTGAGGAATTCCACAAATATCAGTCCATTTAACAGCTGGAAGCTATTTCATTGGTAACAAGGTCTGTGGATTATTATAAATAACTGTTAAATGTGAATGACAGATTATAATTGTTACACAACTGGGACCGGAGCTAGTATAGTAAGAGGTACTTTCTAAAGAAATCAAGTAAAATTTATGAAATTTTCTGGACTGCATAACATGTATATATGGGAGATTTGACCGTATATTGGGGATATATCTGATGTTAGATTTTAAGCTACAGTTCCCTTCATAAGCTATTCTGATATCATGTTTCAATAAAAATATACAAGAATTTTTTTGCTGTACATGAAGGTTGAAATATCATACGTTTAGTTGTCCCAAGAAAAAGGCAGCCATTTTGTCCTTTCGCGAAGTAGAAAATTTAACAGATGGGTCGTAACATACATAGAATTATAAAAAATGAGAGAAGGTAATCACATAAAACTACAGTGTAAAAGCTTATACAAGTATTAAACCACGCACTTCACTTTATCTTGATCTCGTTGACCTTTTAATCTGTTTTATCAGAAGTTAAGCCAATTCAATAAATGGGTTATGGGTGATAATAAAGCTATAGTAAATTATATTTTTTTTTCTCAGTTAATGACCCCCATGAGACGTCACCCTTCTGTATCAAAGCAATTCTGTTCTCATGTTATGACTAACAGCTTTAGAAGTTCACACAGAGTTGTTAATACTTTGATCAAAGTCCAATTCAACTTAACAAGCAACGGCAACATCTGCATTGCATTCTTCCAAAAATGGTCGTTCTCAATAGTCACTGCGTGTTTCAGGTATCGTGAATCACGTGATTTAAAACAAACATTGTAGGCACACGTGACTGAGTTCTTATTTTAATAATTTGCCAACCTCTGCCCATAACCTCAGAGTGTGCCATTTATCATGTATAAATTTTAGGCAGATTATTCGGTACAAAACAAATATAATATAGGCCCAGTCACAAAGGTAAGTTGCAAGGATTAAAACAGTAAAAAGTAGCTGGACAAACTTAAGTAACAAAACAAAAAGAGCCTCAGCTAGCTACCAGCATTTGTGCAACTTAAGTTTAGTGTCAGGATTGGAACCTGTGGATACCTCAGTTGTCTCATTACAATACCAAGTATGGCATTTAGTCTCCTGGCTCTCACTTCTGAGGTTGTTGGTACGAATCCAGTATTTTTACGTACTGGTCGTAATACGGCTTTGGCTCAGGGACCCCAAACGCAAGTTTTGAGACTGGTATGTTACCAATACCGTGCTGCCGCTAGTGCCGTGAAAAGTCAAACATTGTTAATATGTTGAAAATTACATGTAGAAAATAATATGTAATATGTGAAAAATAATAGAACTATACATTATAAAATATAGGAAGTAATACAGCCATTATACATGTTACCTCCAATAAGGGCTAACCTCTTCAAATAGGTATGAATATGTACAGTATTCCTTGTAGAAAATGATGTGCAGCAAACCTAAAATGAGTAATGTTTGGTGCCGTGATGTGTCTCGATTTATCAAGATTTTAAGTCGATAGAAAATTTAGCTTTGACATTCTGTTCTTCCATAAAGAGGGTACTTTATTATAGACCTGTAGAGTTCGTGTTTTCTGCATTTTGTCTTAGAATGATTTTCACTTTTTACATTTCGCACATGTCTTAGGATTTGTCACTATTTACATTAAAATAAGTACAAAATACGTAGAGGTGAAGTGAACTCCATTCAAAGCCAGATGCAAGGTAAAACTTTATTATAGTAATAGTTTTTTTTTCTCTCTGCAGATTATGTACCACTGGGGTCCCTGTAATAACATCCCATGCGATGTGGACATCTCACCCTTGGCCAATTTCAGATTTTTACATTTTTCAAAATGGCCGCCATAATAACTTATTTTTGTTATATTTCTTTTGGTTTTGCTTCATACATATTTATCAGTTTAGGAACAAAATCTTTTTTTAGTCAGTGAAATGGATAAAACAATTATTTAGCCATCAGATCAAATGTTGTGTGTTATTCACCAAAAAAAACAACTAAAAACTAAAATCCAATATGGCTACCATACTTTTTACAAATTTTCAGGCAAAAGTCCATAACATCTTGTTTAGTAGTGAAACTGGACATAATTTGAAGTGTCTAATCCAATATGTTCTTTAACAAATTGGTAAAAAATATTTCATGCTTTTTAATCAAAGACTCTAACAAATGAATTTTCTTTCAAAATCTAGAAGGTGGCACTTCTACTTTGGTTCTTAATTTCATTGTTGAGAAGATTTTAATTTAAAAACTCAAAATAATACTTGTTTTAGCCTGTGACAGAAAAAACAATAAAAAAAGACATACGTGTTTCTCATATATTCTCAAAGAGAGAATTTTGATCAGCTGGGGAAATTTTGTATTTGTCAGTGGTATTATTATGATCACCTTTGGTCATGAGTTGATGTTCACCACTTTAGGGTACGAGCAAATTGGTTGATCAGCTTCAAATATGCATAATTTCTTATAGTGGCACTATAGGAGACAAAAAATTGGAAAAGGGGATGTTCAATGTTTCTCCTGACCATGTTTCTCTAGGTTTCGAACATTAGTTAAGAAGAATCTACATTGTGCCTCCATATGGCACCTCCAAATCAGTTCTGGCAACATTTAGAATAAAAACTTAAGATGTTGGTGGTTTAGATGCCAGCTGTGGGTGGAACCAATGCAAAATACCGGTATAACTTTTGAGAATAACAGGCAACCATAAATGAACAGCTTACACTGTATCATGATCCACTACTTCAAAAATATTTCTTACATCATCTGCAATGTGATGGTGCCCACAAAGAACTTTCAGCACTACCTTTTTGTTCCTCTAATATTTTGCATACAGTGTCACATGCAGTTAGTCCATGGAAATGTAAAGACTTCCCAGTGTATATGATGTTCTAGCATTTTCATCAATTGTGCTGTGACCTAAAGAAGTAGGGTTTATCATGGTGTTACCCCTGATGGCTTTTATGAACACCAAAACGCAGAGATGAAAATAATCTGTGTCATCAGTGACAAGTAGCACATTGTATTCATTGCTCTTTTTGATTTGGTGAATGGTCATAGTGTCAGCTTTTGACATGGGTTATTTCTATCTGACCAGCTTGTAGCTTTTCCTGACGCAATATGTATAGGTACTGGCAAATTGGATATCAAAGAAATGAAAGCAGACAATGTTTTGTTGAATGTTGCAATTGCTAAGGTCATAACTTAATTGGATGTAAATGTTGGTGATGTTTGATCAGAAACAGATGATGGAATTTGAAAAGGGTTGGGCTGAATATATTTAGAAGGGAAACTTTGTATCCCAAAGGACGTTGTCTATAATACAGCCTGAGAGATTTCAATAGAAAGAATTTTTATCCTATGACCTATTACCAGGAGTACTAACTATGTTTAACCACAAGGCAGAGAGTCCACTACATCCAAATCTATGCAAATGAAATCAAACTCAAGAACACCAAGTGAAAATTTCTTTAAAAAGTATTGAAGATGGAACATTCCTGAATAATTGTGCAGTATTATAAGTAGTCCCCTTTGCCTGCAACTGAGCAAGACTGATCAAACCTTCTTGGACAATTTCAGGATACACAAAACTAATTATTTCCACAGAAGTGCATATCTCATATTTGATTGGTATAATGGTGAAAGGATGAAAGTGACTACCCATGTGAACCATCACAGAACTTTCTCAACTAGTCTAATATTTTCTGTTCAAACAACTGGTTTATTACATTGTGTGTGTCTAGAAACAAGAAAATGATATGATGGACAACAGTAACACATTTTGTTTTAATAATTTTATGATATTCAATTCCTCAATACCTATACCTGCAGGTCTATTGCAGAGGCTCTTCAAAAAGCTCTGATCATTAAAGTTACATGTTACATTTTCAAACCCAAAGCTGGAATCTTACTTCGTGCTTCATGTTGGCAGAGCCCATATACAGGTTACTGTATGATGGCATTGAGTGCAGATTTGTCAGGGAGTGTATGGTTGGAAAAAAGAGGGAACACCACTTGTTCCAGTTTCACTGCCTACAAATAAACTTATGGCACCAAAATTAACTGATCAGTTATAGCTTTGGAAAAGAAAGGGCGTGCAAAACCATGCAAGTTGGATAAAGCAAAGCAAGCTTGCCATGTACAGAATCCTGCATGTGTCAAGCCAGTCAACAAATCTGCCAGCAGTCTGTAAATATGTAAATATCAACTCATGACAGAGAATGATGATGTTGATGATAGCATTGACTAATATAAAATTTGTTCAACTAATTAACATTATTCCTCTAAAATTATTTGAGCATAGCATGTGACCTGGATAACTTATATTATTTCTGTCCTTTTGAATGAAAATAGGTGTACTTGCTATTTTATCCTTTGTGTGTGACACCCTTTTAAAATAAATTTATAATTTAAAGTTTCTTTTCTTTTGTACTTATTGCACTGTCACCTGCCATTGTAAAAGGGCTTTGAAATGATAATCCTTGAAAGAATGAAATTAAGAGCCAAAGTTTGGCCAGTACTATCTTGTGGTCCTGAAAGTTTGATTTGTCATAGCTTTTGATTAAAATATCAGTAATTACCTTGTATATGTTTTGTCAAAGAATATCTTGAATTAGAAACTTCAAATTATATCCAGTTCCACTACTTAAAAAATTTGAAAAGTATGGCGGCCATATTGGATTTTAATATTTTGGTGAATACATAGAACATTTGATCTGATAGCTGAATAATTGTTTTATGTAATTCATTGACTAAAAAAAGATTTTTTCCCTAAACAAATAGATATGCATGAAGCAAAACCAAAAAAATAAATGACAAAAATAAGTTATTATGGCGGCCATTTTGAAAAAACACAAATATCTGAAATTGCCCAAGGGTGAGATGTCCACATCATACAGGATGTTATTACAGGGACCCCAGGGGTACATAATCTGCAGAGAAAAAACTATTACTGGCATTTTCGTTCAAGCTAAAATATCCACTTTGGCTGCCAGACTATATTTTAAATCAAATTAGTCTGCATCCCCCCAACTTGGACTCCTCTTGACCTTTGACCCCGACCTATATGATTTCAGGAGATTAGTTAAAATCCCAGCCTCCTGATCTGTGAGCAATAAAACTGAAAGATAAGAGATGGCTCACCATAGTCACCCATTGCATAGTCTTAATCAAAGTATGGGGCAGTTAAACACCAACCTATACTATTTCAATGTGATTAGGCATGTTCCAACAATATGATTTAACATATTGGTGATAGGATGTGTTTGAAGGTAATTCCATTAAGACAAGTCGGTGTTAAAGAGGTGGTTCCATTTTGCCGATGATCTAGGAAGAAATTGGGAAATTGTGCAGGAGATGGGCATTTCTTGTTATCCTGTAGCAGTGATCCCCCCAAAATGCATTCCTGCATAGAAAAACAAATGTATTTCAGATGCTTGTCTAATAAGAGAGCAATACTTGTCATTTGGGAAACAATCCTACACTTCCAGGAACAGCCACGACCCCACCTTCCCACCCCCTGTATCTCCATTAAGTATGAATGTCTTTGATCTTGGGTTGCTCCAGGAAACTATGTGCCACACCAAATATTCAGGAGCTTTGTTGGATGGGGCAGAAACTGACAGAACTTTTCCAGAATGCTTCTGGATTGTTTAGAAAGGACTGTTTTTTTGGTTCGGGAACGTTTCGGTATCTAATAGACAGAAATTAAATGGCTACTTAAGACTTTCCAACTTTGGAGTGGGCCGCAAAGTATTTTGAAGCATATTTGATATACTCCCAGCTGTTACCAACTTTCTAGATTTCGGTTGCTGAAATATACAATTGCTGAAATTTTTGTCCCGACGTCAAAATCTGCAAGAATCAGGAATAACTTTAGAGAGATGATCACACCACATTTCCCAATGCAAGGCTATAAGGGTACCTTAGATTAAAAGGTGAGGTTGAGGTTTAAGTCTAGAATTGTGTAAAAACTCTTCTTTGCCACTATTTCACCCAAAACACTCGGCACAAATCCTCGTCAATGGTTAAAACTCCAGATGTTTGTCTCATGAGAAAACTAGTTTTCCATTTCCCTCCATCACAAACTGAGTGGTCAGGAATGAATATTTAGTGTTGGTCTGCCAATTTAAAGTTCTCTTCCAGAAAGACATTGTTTATCTTCCTTATGTAACTTGCCTTTTTGTCCATTATCTGAGAAGACTTTTGCATCAATCAAGTTTTCTGAAATATCAGAGTTAATTCGCACAAGACAAAGTTATGTGAAAAACAACATGACATCACAGTTAATAGCTTTGTGGTGTATTGTCTTATGATGGTACAAAGCTCATAAGAACCATCCTGCAGAATTGTAAACAGTTTTGCATTAAACTTTAACCCCTATCACACAAAAGTGTGTGGCTTCCGTTTGGGCTTTATATCGCTGTTATTGTTTCAGTTTCATCATATTGTTTCAGTTTCATCATATATTATAAAATTAACCTGAACGTTATACCTAGACACGTCTCACATGTACTACACCCCACAATGTTTGTTTCATTGCTATTGTTTAGTTAACACTAGGGCTTCCTCACATCAAAAACAACAAGGCTCCTAATGAAGGAATTACAATAGTCACGCTAACTGTTCATGAGAGCATTTGCAGCAATCCTAGTTGCTTCAAGTGTGTAAAGATACTGTCTCAGTCTCTAAGATCTGTGAGTTGGACAAAATAGGCCTTACAGACACTCCAAAGATGCCTAGAAAAGGAGAAATATGAATTAAACCACATGCCCAGATTGTTTATCCCTTTGGCAGGATACATGGGATTATCCAATGTATTGACTGACAAGCAACTCTTCAGCTTTTCACACTGCATGTTTTGACCCCAGTTGACCTCACCGGAGCAGTGGTATATTATAAAAAATAATATGGGACCCAAGGCTGAACCTCGTAGGACCCTTTACAAAAGCTTCCTAAGTGGTGAAATGGTTGATCCAATGTTAATACACTGAAAATAATCACTGAGGTAAGAATTGAACCACCTGACACCTAATAAAGTGCCACCAAATTGTCGTTCCATTTCACTTAAATTTGTTTGCATTAAGTGTGTCTTAAAAACTCTGTGTAACAATGCATAGATTATCCAAAGGGTGGTAAAATTGTGCATGTAAAGTTCTAAGAATCATTAGGAATTTACCAACTTCCAACTTAAAGCCAGAATATTTTAACCCACTTCTCCATCGGTGGAAGATGGTTATTGTCCATTGCATCGGCCAGAATTTAATGAAGATGATTATAACGATTGAGACATATTGCATCATTCATTTTATATTCGTTCTTAGATGTTTACACCACTATGAGCTCAGTCTTAATCAACTTTGTGTTCATCAATCTCAGATTGTCGATCGCATGGAAACATAGACTAATGATGACCTACTACCTGGATCAAAGCATTACTTACGATTTATGATTGAACACCTTATGTGCTAAAACAAGCATCAAAACTAATTGCATCAGACACAACTAAACACAAGTTAGAAGAAGCTAACCCTTAATGTTTAATATTAGAAATGACCAATAACCTTCTGTTGGTTAGCTGAGACAGGAATCAGGGAATTCAGAACAAAACATGCAACAAAATAAGCCATAATGCCCAAACAGACAAATCGTATCTGGTAACAACAAGCAACAAGACTGGAGAAGTGATCCAATCCACCCGACAAGATTGATTAATTTTGGAGTCAGGATCGCCAGTCACAATCAAAGCAACACTATTGTCTGCAGGGTCATCCTTGCTGAATTACAGGAAGAGTTTAAGATTTGGCCTACACCTCCATAAGACTGGAAACAGCTTAAAGAGAGGTTCAGACAAGATGGAATGTCCCGCACTCTGTTGATGTACTAGACGGGAAACGTAGAGTCATGAGGAAGCAAAACAAATCTGGAAGTTTATTTTACAATTACAAAGGCTTCTTTTCCCTGGTGATGCTGATGTTGAGTCAAGTGGATCTTCATCAGATGCACAAATATTTAACCGCTGCAAGTTGAAGAAAAAGATAAAGAATGGCACCTTTGGGCTTCTACCACTTGAACCTCTGGGGGAGGGAAGGCCAGTTTTGCTTTATTTTTTTCCGGTCGACAATGCCTTCACCTTGATGACAGGACTTGTGAAACCCTACAGCAGAAGACAACTCACTAGCGAAGAGAGAATAGCAAACTACAGGATCTCCAGAGGTAGGAAGGTAATGGAAAATGCATTTGAAATCCTAGCAAGAGGATTCAGGATCCTACTAGACCCTATTACAGAAAAAAGGTTTATGTCCAATTATTATTAGATTTCTTATTAAAATGTACACATGTCAAAAATTAAGAATTAAATGGGGAAATGAATTATCACCTGAATTTTCTGTTTCAAATGGCGTAAAGCAGGGTGGAGTACTGTCTCCTATTTTATTTTGTATATATATTGATGAGCTTCTGCATAGGCTTAAAGCCAGTGGCTATGGATGTCATATTGGTGATATGTTTTTGGGGGCCTTGGGATATGCCGATGATGTTACATTGCTAGCCCCAAGATTGTCGAGTTTGAAGTGTATGTTAAGTGTAGTTCAGAAATTTGGTGAAGATTATAATGTGACTTTTAATCCTTCAAAGAGTCAACTTTTGATTTATGGTAAAAACAAAACAGAAAACATTAATGTGATATTCAATGGCAGTGAGATAAAAGCTGTGCCATACACTAAACATCTTGGTAATCTTATTGGACCTAAGGTGAGACACAAAACGATAGAAGATATACAGAATGATTTTATTATACGAGTCAACTTTATAATGTCAAATTTCGGAAATTGTAATCATGATGTAAAGTATAAACTAATGAAAAGTTACTGTATGGCATTATATGGTGCTGTACTATGGGACGTCACTGACCCAAAAGTAAATGCTTTTTGTTCTTCATGGAGGAGATGTGTTCGTAAACTGATAAAGGTAAATGCTAGAACTCATTCAAATCTGTTGTACTTGGTTGTTGAGGATTTAAACATTGAAGGCCATATACATAGAAGAATAGTAAAGTTCCTGAATAGTATTTTAACCAGTCAAAACCCTATCTTATCTAGGTGTGGCAATCTGATTAAGAAAGGCAGCAGATCTAGTGTTAGCCAAAGTATTCGTAGTATACTTTCAAAATATAATGTACATTGGAACATGTTGTATGATGTAAAATGCATGTGTGATACCATCAGTCAGTACTACTTTACTACTTCTTACACGGAGTTAGATTATTTATATGCTGAAAACATAAAGACATTATTGTTCCACAGAGACAGCGTTATTAAAAGTGGAGTGGGATGTATGCTTACAAATGAAGAATTGCATATTATGCTTGACTATTTCTGTACAGGGTGTGAGTAATACCATATGTGTTTTGAGTTGTATATATTTAATCTAGTGCTACAGCTCTTTTCTTTTGTTTCCATGTTCTGAGTCTATACTCTCTTCTTTTTTTCTGTAATCTTTAATATGTATTTGTACCAAATACGAGAAATAAAGAAATAATAATAATAGAGCAAAAGCCACAGGTTTTCAGAGACATAGCTTTCACATGTGTTGCACAACATGCTGAGGACACAGCCAGACACCCATCCCAGCAAATGACATAGCAGCCCTATGTATGAAGTATGCTGCCCCCTTGACACCAATTGACACCACTTGGCTTTGATAAACTGGATGTATGACCTGGTTTGCTGGCTCCTGGGTTTCTGGCATAGTCAAAATGTATTCCCTGGCAGTGGCTGCTGCAGCTGCTGCTGATAAGTCTGTGGCACATATATGGAAGTGGCACTGGAGCTCCTAAAGGATAGAATCCTCTGGCTGATGGTCCCTTTCCTCTGTCCTGCTCTGTATCCCACTTAAAAGTTTAACTGCATCATTTGCAAAAGTCTGAAAGTCTTTTTCCTCGAAGTTTTCAACTTCAGGTGTCAGGTAGTTGTAGAAGGTTGTTCTGGGGGTCATCCTGTCTTTGCTCCAGGAAAATGTGAGCATAGTCTTCATCGGGGCATATTGATCCATGACCTGCCAGTCGACTGATGAAGGCTGGGACATGACCCTTTTACTGAGAGTGCTGAAAATGGATGCTGATATGTTGTGTCAGAGCGGATACTGTCAGTATCCATGGATCCTAATGAAATGTCATGAGCTGAGGCCTCAGTAGCACTAGTTCCTTGGAGGTAACTTAAATCCATAGGACTTGCTCCTTCTGATGTGGCTCCTCAAAAAAATTAACTTATTTCTTTGGAAGCCTGGCCAGACATGGACTGGGTTAATTTTCCATAGAGAGTCCTTTGGGATTCGAACCAAGTTTTTCACATTTTCACTGAGAGGTTGCAGCTGCTTGTGAATCTCTCCCACAGACAATCCTTTCTGTCCTCGTCCTTAAACTTGTGGGTTTTGTCATAAAGCTCCACATGATCCCTGACAAAGTCTACTATAGCCTACTCACTCATCTGAGCCTGTTAGATAAATGCTCGTCATACGTCCTTTCTTGCACCTGGACTAGCACTGAGTAGATGGTTTGCTGGCCTCTCCATCACCCTCTGTGTCAACCACTGTCTCCTTCGTCTGTGAAATATCCTCCTGTGGAGTATCCAGCCTCGTGGCTTCCTTTCTTTCCTCCCTCTTTTGTTTATTTATCTCCTCCCTCTCCCTCTGTTCTCTCTCCCCCTCCTCCTCTGGATGTCAGCTGCTGTATCTCCAAACTCAAACTTTGCAATTTGCAGTGTCTGTGGGGACTTCTATCTTCATCACATGCTTTTTGACTTTTTAGAACCTTAAAATTCATATCAAGGCAAAAAAAAATCCTATCAGCTAGCCAGCGAAAGTTATATCTGTGCACTAAATCCTAACTTTATTTGCAAAAAAACAAAAGGCTATCTGAACACTGCCAGTTGTCATCTGTTGGTGTTTAAAATACAAATGATGTATTCCACGAGCTGACTTGCCTTTTACAGATACAGTTCCCATAACCAAGAAGCTGTGAGTCAGTGAAATGAAGCCTGTGTGTCCTACACACTTGTCCATATTTGTCTGTTGCTGTAGCTGCCTTATCGGTTTATTCTTGCATCTTGTTCTGCTGTGTTCCTGGCTTGACCTGATGTGATTAATCTGCAGACAAAGACTTGGAGAGCTCCCATCTTGATTGATTACAACATGCTGAATTCTTTTCCAGTATGGTCGGTATTGTTCTACGTATTGGGGTCGGGGTACTTGAATACAATAGGCCGGCAATTTGCCATCTGTAACACTAGTCATACAGTTGTCGTATGGATCACGTTTCTTTGACATGTTTGCATAAAAAAGGTTTGGTTGCATTGTGTACTCTTTCAAATATACTAATTTTCATATCAGCATACTGTTATGACAGTCTCTGGCAGGTTTGGGCTAATGTCTCATAACATATGCGAGTATTTTATGAACAGTAAACCTGTATGTATATGTTTAAACATTACATTGGTACAAATTGGAGCCTTCAGAAAGGTTAAGGAAACACTTCAATGAAATCAGTGAAATGGAAACACAGTTATTATTGTTTAGGGAGGAGCAGCAGTTGAAGGAACGGGGTCATTCTTATCAACAGACTTCAGTGTTAAATTTGAGTAGTTTGTATTTTTATGTAGAGAGCTTATAGGAAAGTATTATTTTTCTATTGAAGTATTTTTTCTTCATCAATGATTCTATATTTTCTGAGGCATAATAGTACTATGAAAGCAGTATTTCTGAATTTTATACAGAACCAGAACAACCTTCATCAAAAATATAATAACCCTGATGATTATTTGCTAAAAAGGAAGTAATGAAAATGACTCAAAGATGCTGAAAATGTAATCAGCTACCTCCATGTGCCTCTGTTTGTACAAAAGCTGTGTTTCTTATTTTTGGTCTGCTTGTAGAATACAATTTTTGTATTTTCCCAAAATTAACAAGCGGTGGCTGCGAATACAATAAAGCCCATTGTACACTGGCGCGGTGCGGCGTGGCTAAATAAAATAGAAATAAAGGAAGTAGTTCACTGCTTATACATATGTGCGTCGCGGCAGCTAGCGGTGCGGTGCGGATTTTTCCATTTAGAAAATTTTCTATTTTTTTCAAAAAACCGCGCGGCTTTTTTCACTGTTTTCCCCAAGTTTTCATAGATATTTGGATTTCCCACCAAAAATGGTAGTATATCACATAACTATACACAAATATATTACTAGTAATTGGAAAACAAAATGCAAAGTCCTCAGGTCCATTGTGAAGGGATTAATTACTGGGAGATAGATGACAACATTTGTGTATGTTTACATAGACACATAAGAGGGTTTAATTGAATGAGGATTGCAATTACCAGTAATTCTAAAAGGGCCAGTATCTTGTTTGTGGATGGATTGATTACTTATAATGGAGAAAGGGATGTCAAGTTAGGTGTATGGCAATATATGTATACACAGCACAGCCACTAGGTAATTAATTGAAAGGGGTGTAATCAGTATTATAAAAGGGACACTGGTCAAGGGCAAAGCTCTTCATTGTAGAGAGATTAAATGTATGTAAGGTTAGGATAGGTGTGGGAATGTACTGTGGGGTGTTAGATGTTTAATTATATGTGATTGTTTTAACTATTGTAGTCACTTTCGTTGTAGTTTAATATTTTGTCAATTTAATATAAAAAACGCTGGGAAAAATTGCCCAAATGTGCAAGATAAAGAAAAGTCGCCTGCTCAGCATGTAGTAAAAATCGTACCGCGCCGCACCGCCACGTATATGTGCAACAGCCTTTACTGTTGTCTGCCGGTAGTGCTGAAGAAAACAACAAATGTTTGTTTTGATTTCTAGTCCAGATCCAGTTCAGGATCAACCTTTCAGAGAAGCAAGCCAAAGGTAATTACACTTTGTGTGAAAATAGGACCCTAATCTGATGATGGTGACTTTTTGAGTAATGCATACATTGCTGAAAAATTACAAAAACATTTTAGATCCATGATCTGGATCTTGGTCTTCTTAACATAGGACCGAGCCTTGATTAGACCTAACCTTGTGTGATAATATGACCTCAATCCAAGTTATGCACACAGACAAACAAACAGACCTGATAGCAATAACTTTGCCCCTTAAGGGCGAGGGTGATAAATAAGTACTACAAATTGGCATAGTCCCAATCAACATAGAGCTTACAAATGAAACTTTCGTATCATTATTATTGTTTGACTAGTGTTTTAATTCATTACCCGCACTAGCGGATCCGGGGGGGGGGGGGGGGGCGTTCAGGGGGTTCGAACCCTCCCCCCCTTGAAAAATAATGTAAAGGGGTTTAACCCAAAGTACAAAATTATTTCTTGAGAGTGGTGTTAAATTTACAGGAAATGCACTATATTTTTACCAAAAATTAATTTTTTTCCCGAGGGGCATGCCCCCGACCCCCTTACTTATAATATGTCTGATGTGAACCACCACCTTAGTCAATGTGAACCCCCACCTTACTTAATGTGAACCCCCACCTTACTCAATGTGAACCCCCACCTTACTTAAAAGTTGGATCCGCCCCTGACCCGGGATTCCATTTGTGCCATTTTGCGGGAATTTCTAAGTTAGTAGACCAGTACTAACCAGCACATCTTTTATATTCACATTTTTTCCTCTTTAACTGAGACATGCTTCAGCCCATTCTGTTTACTAACAAGCTCTTGTCTGTTAATGCTGTACATCAAACTTTGTATCAAATTAAGGCTCATTAATCATTGCTCACTCAACAAATAGTACTACCTAAACTACTACAACAAAAACAATTTTTTATTCATAGCCTTCAATACGGCTTACAAAGCTAGCTTGTCAATTTAAAACCTTCACAATGGGTAAAACTGATAAAATTTTAGATCACATGGAAAATAAAGATCCGAATCAGTTATGTTATAAAGCAAGTTAATGGTATAGATCAATTTCAAACTTCAAGATATTATGTGTACAGCATATTGATAAGTCTCATACCTACTTAAATTTTATCAATGATAAATCAATGACTCTTGATGTAGACTTGCTCCAAGTCTTTGTATTTGTATCAATCAGTAACCTAAAGAGTTAAATTTAAATTGGAAACTTACAGGAGATCATTATACCACCAGCATTTAGGAGTAAGGCGGATAGTCTCTGAAAAAAACAATTTGTCAGGGCTGACTGCTTCTCCAAAAGCATACAGTACCCACATGTTACACAAAGACAAAATGACTTGGTGAAAGTCTACCCTTGGTGTAAATATTTTACTATTTCTGTATGACAGTCACTTAAAAAAATTGGAGTAAAAGATGCCAAAATTCGCAACAGTATGAACAGTAAGACACATAATTGAAATTTGTGTCAACTTGGCATCAGTAGCCATACTGCAAACATCAGTAGAGATCAGAGCCATACTGCAAACATCAGTAGAGATCAGAGCCCAAGAATAACAAATGTGTAAAGGACTCTCCACAGGTAAAAAAAAACAGAATGGGTTTTTATTGCAGGCGAATTTCACCTACTATTATAGTGAATGTCACATGTCTTGTTGTATTTAATGATGTTTTATTGGTTATCTGCTCAAATACCCCCCCCCCCCCCCCCAAAAAAAAAAAAAAAAAAAAAAAAAAAAGAGATGGGTCGGCTCTCTTACAAAGTTAGAGGTTTTGGTCTCAATACTTTATCTCAGTCTTAACTTGGAAAACTTGGTACACAAGTTGCCTTTTGATACCTCGTGCCTTTCACAATCTAGAATCTTGAAAATCTGTTTCATACCAAACAATCACACATTTATATGAAACAATTTCAGGGTGGAAAATAATACTGAATAGGGCTGCAATGGACAAACCAGCTTGACTGCAATTTAGAGCCTTAAATGCTAAACAGGTTGTACCTGAAATGGCTGCACTGTTGGATAGGTTTAAATATAACAATAAAACATCCTCTGAATGGTGTTAAATAGCATACACCATGGATGTTAATATGTTTTACTATTACCTCCACACCCTTTCTCCATACATCACAAGTGTACTTAGTGGGTCTGATGTATGGGACATTGATGAATAGCTTTACACAGTCAGAGATGGACTCTTCACAGTGATAAGTGCTTCTGTTTACATGTCTATCAATTTAAAGGTGGTGCTGTGGTGGTTAATTAGACAGATAGCCTTCACAAGATCTGGGTCACTCGTGGTGAAGATGAAAGTCCATTGTCATGTTATCATAAAAGGAAAAATAGCATCAGAGAAAAACAAGAAAAGCAATTTATCAGAATAAACTGTAAGTTTTGTAACGGTAGATGAAAAATAACACTGAGTAAAGAGAAAAAATTGTGTAAAGACAAAATACCTACACAAGAAAATTTACTAGCAAGATGACAGTATGAGGCTGTAAAACTTGTTAATTGGTCAAGAGAAATGGAACACATGCAATAATTAGTTGCAGCAATCCATTGAGCTAAGTGATAGGAGAAATATGTCTCAAACATGGCAGTCCAAAGCCTCCTGGCAAGAGCCCAGGTCCAAGGTCACATCGTTGTCACACAATTATGTGGCAAATCTACACCCGAATATAGCCCTGACAAGATCTTTAATATTAGATTCATTATGACAAGGTCATATCAAGATCACACTCTTTCGTTGCATACCTACACCCTCCAGCCAATGTGCGTGCCAAAGATTCAATTTCTGACACCTTATGGTTTCCAATAATATAGCCTGGTGAAGATTTTAAAAGTCAAGGTTACTACAACAAAGTTAAAGGTCAAATCAAGGCCACACCATGACATTGCACACTCACACTCCAAACCAATGTCCGACCAACTATGAACTGTCTATACCATGATACCTAATCATTTCTGAGATACGGCCCACCAAACCGCCTGCCCAGCCAACTGTCAAGGGTGAAACTAATACTCGCAAAGACTGTGTGGTAAAAACAGATACAATGTTGAGAGTGCCAAACACAGCACTAATGACAGCAAGGTTTATACTTCTCACTTGATGTCCCTCCATTGTGAACTATATATTTCATCCAAAACTGTTGGAGGATGTTTTAAGTTTCAGCATTTCTCCATACTGACTATAATTTGAATCTATAGAGTGACAAGGAGGTAATGTTTTGGCAATGTTTTGCTTGCAAAATAACAAAAAAAGTCATGAACAGACTACCATGAAAATGTTGACAGTAGCAACATTGGAAGTGTTGGGTCTTGGCGGAGGTATGCACTCTCTGAGTACTCTTTTTACTTGCATATTACCAATAACTATATTTGTAGAAAACATTCAATCCACACTTTGGATTAATATGTTTCTAAATGCAGGATTCACATAACTTTTTCAGACATTACTCCATTCCTTATCACGTTTCCTTTACAGCCAGTACATTTCCAGTATGTAACCTAAAGGCCGTTGCACATATACGCGGCGCGGTGCGGCGCGGTACGATTTTTACTACATGCTGAGCAGGCGACTTTTCTTTATCTTGCACATTTGGGCAATTTTTCCCAGCGTTTTTTATATTAAATTGACAAAATATTAAACTACAACGAAAGTGACTACAATAGTTAAAACAATCACATATAATTAAACAGCTAACACCCCACAGTACATTCCCACACCTATCCTAACCTTACATACATTTAATCTCTCTACAATGAAGAGCTTTGCCCTTGACCAGTGTCCCTTTTATAATACTGATTACACCCCTTTCAATTAATTACCTAGTGGCTGTGCTGTGTATACATATATTGCCATACACCTAACTTGACATCCCTTTCTCCATTATAAGTAATCAATCCATCCACAAACAAGATACTGGCCCTTTTAGAATTACTGGTAATTGCAATCCTCATTCAATTAAACCCTCTTATGTGTCTATGTAAACATACACAAATGTTGTCATCTATCTCCCAGTAATTAATCCCTTCACAATGGACCTGAGGACTTTGCATTTTGTTTTCCAATTACTAGTAATATATTTGTGTATAGTTATGTGATATACTACCATTTTTGGTGGGAAATCCAAATATCTATGAAAACTTGGGGAAAACAGTGAAAAAAGCCGCACGGTTTTTTGAAAAAAATAGAAAATTTTCTAAATGGAAAAATCCGCACCGCACCGCTAGCTGCCGCGACGCACATATGTATAAGCAGTGAACTACTTCCTTTATTTCTATTTTATTTAGCCGTGCCGCACCGCGCCAGTGTACAATGGGCTTAAGTCCCCCTGTGCATTACAACTGTTGGAAAGTACTGTGTGCAAACTGGCATGTGGCTGTTTAAGTTGATTTGGTCCATGGAGGGTCATATTTCTAAACCTTTTTGATGTTTTTTGGACATTAAAAGTATGATAATTTCAAATTGTGGAAGATAAACTTATGTTCACGTTTAACCACAACAGTGATTTCGTTCAGCATCACCATTTCTCATTAAAATCCTACACTTGATGCATTGTATTTTTTCTGTTATATTATACTGTTAAAGTTTTTAAGAAAATATACCCACCATGCATGTGGTATATAATAATTTGAAAAGTTAAATTATGTTTACGTTTGGAGTGAATATAATATGGTGAAAGAAGTTCTAAGCCCATCGTTTGCATGTTTAAACATTGGTCATGTGACATACTTTCAATGGATTCTTTACACAGAAAAATGGTTTTATTTGTACAGGAGTATGTAATCTTAGATCAAAACTGACATCCTATCAATGAGTTATAATAAAGAATGTTTATAATGCTATATTTATAAGGTTAGATAACTTTACTTAAGCATAATGGTACTTTAGTATATATAAAGTAGTATGTTTGATAACTACCATGATATAGCTATCATATCACATTTTTTTTAAATAACACAAATTATTGGGAGTGCTATGGTGTGTGTAAGTACACCTTCAGCCATCACCAACTTTTACAAGGAAAGAAAAGATGTTCCCAAAATATACTTTTACTCACATACAAACTCACAACCAAAACCCAGCCATAAAGAATTTTAATTACCCGAGTTAGACAAGCATAAGGACCCTATATCAACTCTAGCGGGAGATTTTCTCTCCCAGTGCACATCACGTAACAGAAATAAGGCTTATTCTAATCAAAGGCATTTTGACCTTATCTGAAAAGTTCTGCAAATAAATCCTGAACCCTCTGGTCCCTATCAGTTTTTGGATAATGGTGTTTTACTTTTGTTTTCTGATTTTTATCCCTAGCCAGGTATAGGCTTTACTGGTCAAGTCCTCTGGGGATGGGACTTTGTGAACTAATTCTTTCTCTACACCTTCTGTCAATCATAAATAAGTTTTCAGTGGTTCAATTTCTATTGAGTTATTTTCTGTCGCAGACCTGGGAGTTAAAGTAAACTGGTAGTGATCAGATTTAGTAAATAAACACTTTATTTTGCCCCCTGTGGTCTTGTGTTTCAATTATACTGATAGAAATTTTTTGAGAAACACTGATCTCCTGTCCCAGTATGACTTTTGTTAGAAATACTAACATCCATATACCATTCCATATACAAGTTTACTTCAACTAGTAGTTTCTATAATCATCGGGTAGTCATTAATTATTTAAAAAAACAATAACGCAGCACAGATTTTACTATGCAATACTATACTAGACTGTACCACACAAAACCATACGTTACTGTACTAAACTGCACTGCACTATAGTGCACTGCAGTATAGTGTAATGTACCACATCATACCATGTCACACAATACCATATAATATCAAATAATACCATATCATACTATACCATACTTCACTATACTATAAAAGTATTTTTATAAATTGTTTTTAAATTGTCTTATGCAGTTTTCATGGATTAAAATTATGAAGTTGTCACACAACTTTTGGATTGTTTGGACTTGCCACCGATTAACAGAAGCTAGCTATGTTTTGTAAAGAGAAAATCCTAAAACCAAAATTCATTTGAAAACCACTCTTTTTAACAATATTTTAATATCGATGAGTTGCTTCTTCCAAATTTCTAGCACTCTATGAAAATTTGAAATGAGGACTTGAAGGTTGGAAAGTGTGCTTACTTCTCGCCGATGGTTTATATTGCAACCATTTAAACTAACAACTCTACAGTGGATCCTTCTAATATTATTGACATCTCTTTTAACAGCTAAGACCACATTGAGATAGACCATCAGTTTATCCTCTATAACTGGATTCGAACCAAGTGAGAGCCAAATGATGAAACTGCCAAGTGTTAAAATCAACAATGACTGGGTCACTAATAGTATCTGTACTGTGGTTTCTCTGTCATCTTTCAGGTGCAAATTAAAGAAAAGCCACTTTAGTAAATCTTACCCTCCATAGCCCTCCCATCTCCCTGGTATCCGTGGTTTTCCTTCTCTGATAGAGCCATAGAGGCTGTTATATGACAGAGATTTAGCTCTACAAAAGTACTCATTACATTACATCAGTCAATTATTAAACCCTAAAACTTAAACTTATCTACATCCAAAGACTCATTACATTTACATCGGTCAATGATTAAACCATTAAAGCTCAACTTGTTTACATCAAAGGACTCATTACATTACATTGGTCAATGATTAAAACCTAAAACTTCAACTTATCTACATCAAAGGATGAACTATCACATACATAAGATTTTTGTATGCATAATGAATCAAGAGAATTAATATTGTAATCCTGTATATATAGTTTGAAGTCAGTGGTAACTCGAGCTTGTGAAAGGCTACTGCACACCCTGCTTATTATTGTATTGTTATTATGACGCTATAACTGTAAACCATTGTTTTTTATGACTTATTTTGTTTATTTTATGATTACGCTGGATATTACAGCTGAAAATTAAATTTTTCATAAACTAAATACAGACCTTTCCCAACATATAACGGAATCATGCCTCCAGAGTGAAAACTGACAGAATGATACATGTGGCGGAAATACGTAAGACAGTTTTAAAGGAGATTTTTTTTTTCAATTTTGCTCTATCTTTATACATTTCTCACTGGATTATAGTTTTCCCAAATATTAAACCATGTTCCGAGGTGATCTTCTTTGATAAAAATGAAATAATTATTATAAAATTGTGTTTCTTTTCCTTTGCCAATTCCGGAATACAAACTGACTAAAACTACTATATCCTTGTATATATTGATGACTAACAGAGGAGTCAATCCATCTTAAAGGTAAATACTTAGTTGGGAAACCGTCTTAGCATGGACTATTAACTAGGGATTCAAAGTTGGCTTTTATTGTCCATCTTTAGATAGGCTTCCTCCTAAGTTAGGTCACCATACAAATGTGGGACCAACCTTATCTCACATACCTTAGTTGATTATTTTTCTATTATTTATTTGTTGGCGACCAAGCTTAGCCAATGTTTTCACTATATAGAGGTAAAGCCAAAACCAAGGTCAATGGTCAGCCATTTGTATCGGGTCATGGTGGAGTGTAAGGAAAAACGTCCAATATATTCAGAGAAAGGGATTAGTGATTGCATGGAGTAGGTTGATGCTTTCGGAACCCACATTAATGGCATACAGATACTAGCTTCACTGCAAAGTAGTTTGCTAGAACTGTTAAATGTAGAATTTTTTGTGTACCTTATAATAGTATAATTGATTTAACAATCCATAAATAAATACAAACCCATTACTGAAAATTTGAAAATTTGATTATTAATTACTGAATATTGTGATTATTCCCAAACACCCGTACCAGGGTAGACTTGTTATGAACACTGTTACTTATGTAAGGCGATATTTTTTCTATGATTTTTATTTACATCTCATATAATAGTCTGTAACACATCATTGTCTCTGTGGAACATAATTATACTTATAAGCTGCAACAACAATCTCTGTCAGTAAATTGCCCCTGAATTTGTGTTACTAAAGTGGTCACATTAATTTGAGATTTAACATGAAACAGTTAATATATACCTAACCAAAACAGAAAAACAAGATATATTACAATTTTTATTATTTATTCTTTATAAAGCTTGAGTTTCTTTTGTGGCTAAGTATATATGATAGGTTAAGCATTTAGTTTCAAAAAATAGCTACATTGAAGTTTAAATCACTGTATCTTTGCATTTAAGAATTATTTATTTCTGTAAGTTTGTTTGTAAGTCTGTTATGGCTCATTTACATGTCACTTGGCTGAATGTGCAGTTCCAAGTTTCAAATGTATTGGGCAAATTGTCCAGAAAAGGTGTCCTTTTTCATGCAAGTGACATAATTTTTATATTTGTGGTACTATTACACATAACACATCATCTCTATGATAATCGTTTTGTGTTGTCAGAAGGATGGTACTACATTGTCAGAAGGATGGTACCACATTGCCTACATTGTAAGAAGGATGGCACCACATTGTCAGAAGGATGGTACTACATTGTCAGAAGGATGGTACTACATTGTCTGAAGGATGGTCCCACATTGTCAGAAGGATGGTTCTACATTGTCAGAAGGATGGTTCTACATTGTCAGAAGGATGGCACTACATTGTCAGAAGGATGGTACTACATTGTTAGAAGGATGTTACTGTATTGTCAGAAGGATTGTAGAACATTCCCTCACTTTTACCCCTTTCACGCTTCAAGCAATATGTTCTATGGTTACAGGTGTTCCTCGGTGGCAAGTCTAGTCATCCGAGTTGTTCACACTACAGTCAGTGTAATTTGCAGTTATAGGTGTTTGGAGAAATGCCACTGTTCTTTAACTACCATTCGAGATTCATATTCAACCTTGTGTCACAGTGGCGAAATGTCTATGTACCTCCAATGAGCTTATGTCACTGTATTGCACCATAAGATGACTGAATCACAACCTTTTGTACACTGTGGACCACACCTTTGGTTATTGAGAAATAAATTCATATGCGCATGCACAAAATCATCTGAGCATGCTCACGGTACCAAATTCAGAGGCGGAAATTTTAAACATTTCAAAACTTCCTTAAGACCACACAAGGTAATGGACGGGCCTGCCACTGACTCACAAGATTGCAAACGAAATTCAGGTGGTGATCCAAGGACAGGGATGTTTCACGAAATGGCTAATATCGCCTGTAGTGTGACAGGGGTATTTTAGATCCATTTGGCACTTAGAAATAGCACTTCCATCAAATACCATCACATCAAACCTACAGCCTTTTACTTACTGATACGATTTAATTACAACCTTCAGGACCATGCTTCAGACAATGTATGTGTAAAACATTTATGATACTTTACGCTCTGTTGATACTGCATTTAGCTACAAACTGCTACATTGTGTTACCTTGGTATAATGAAGTACTAAGACAATGTTCATTTGTATACATTTCAGAGTAATCAACATATCCACCAGAATTATTTCAAACGTTTTAAAACAATCGTATGGGGTGACAAAATGTGTCCATTTGAGAAATATTAAGGCGATTGCATAAAGTATCTCCACTTACACCTACTTACAGGTACTTTGGACCATGTCTTAATTCATGGAAGATTCATACTAGTGAAATGCAGAGGTTTGATCTGGACCTTATGATCATATATATGAAAAAGAATAAACAACAACATCTTCAAAAATGTACAATAGTCCAATTGCCTAATTTCCATTACTTTATTACAAGGAAAGATTTTCTAACGCTAACACTTTCTGCAATAATTTCGGTTAATGATTTGTGTTATTTTCTTAAATTTATACTCCAACATTGTGATAATAACTTATTTTTTGGCCTGTGATTTCTGTGAAGGGAGTTTCCCATTCCTCACAGGGTGAAGTTATTTATGTGTTTATTTGTTAGTGCAATGAGAAACTGACCGCAGATAGCACATTCCCTTGTTTGTTTATGTAGTTTGTGACTGGCCACATATAAAATATATAAATATTCACAGAATAGATGAGAAGGTATGCAGGCTATCTCTCTAAGAAAATGGCTATCTATGTTGAAAGAAATTGTATCTTCAACTAGAAAGCAATCAGAGAGTGCAGACACGAAAGGAACAGGGTGTTTTTGAATATTGGATATTTTTTATTCAGAATATGATCCTAACTTTTTTCAAAGTATAATGATTTCTTCCCTTGGCTCTATCCACATAAAACATTTTGAGAAGACCCACTCATTACTTCTGAAGTTATGTCATACAGAAAGCCAAAGTTATTAAAAATACATTGAAAGTAGGACCTTTGAAATCTCGGGATTTTTTTTTAATTTTCAGAATATGATCTGGATTTTCCCGAAATTTAATTGATTCTTACTTCGTTCAGGCCCTACTCACACACACAAATCAGAATGATCTTTCATTACTTTTGGAGTAGTGTCAACCAGAAGCCACAGTCATTGAAAATACATTAAAAATATGAACATTCAAAATTTGAAAAAATATTGGGGTATCCAAAATATGATCTGAATTTTTCAAAACTTTAATCACTTTTTTTAATAACATCATCAATATATGTGGCTTGTAGTTCAGATTCTAATTGCAGTTTTTATGTGGATTTGTACAAGTTTTAAATTTATAAAATATTTGGTTAACTCAGCATCTGTAAGGTTGGGGATATCTTCTTCTGATGCAAACCCACAGGAATACCTTAAATATATAGCATAGATCTAACATAGAAATCTATAGTCTTTTATATCTGGTTATCTGTATGTTATCTGTATGGCTCATTATATGGCTATGTTTTCTCTATTTATTCATCTCCAAAGACAACCTTGCTCAAGGTTCACCTTCGCACTTAAAAGCTATGTCAAACATATTTACAAGTATCCGATATTTGGAAAGCACTTTTATATGTTATAGGATACTAGCTCACCAGATAGATCCTTGAAAAATATTTATATGTAAGAGTGCATTATTTAAGCTCATTAAATTTTTCCCAGTTATAAATACACTCGAGCCTTACACAAGGCTAGTTGGACCATTCATGTCCATCTCATTCAACTGGTGATATACACAACACACACAAGCATCTGCAATTGATGCCACAGTTTGTTTACGTTCATTACAACCAGATCCACACAGACCAAAGCTACACATCTTTTTATCCCATGCTGACAAATGACCAATGCTTGTCCATTACAGCAAAACTAATGGAGCATGGCATACCTACTTATAGTTTGCAAGGACCACAGATTGGTTGGCCATCTTGGAACAAAGTTATAGTCTGTCTTAGGCTAATAGTTGTAATGAAATATGACAGAATCTACCATATATGGACATTACCTCATCACCAATCCTATTGCTTGACATACAGAATTTAAACTTTTAAAATATAAAAAGACTTTTCTTTACACTGTTTTAAATATTTGCATGTAGTAGTCGAATCTTGACTAGTAATTACAATAATGAAGATAAAGGCATCAAATGAGTTTTGTCAAAGTTTAAATTGGTTGGCACAGAGTAATACCGCATTTCAATACAGAGAACTAGCTTTTGAGCAATTTTACATTAATTTAACATAAAATAATGATAAGCTTTAATTGCAGATATAGTTTAACATTGGACTTAAACTAGGTAAAGGTCTGCATCTGTTGAGATAAGTTTAGCTAGCTTTTGGAGCCACATAAAAGTTTTTGGTGTTTATCCAAAATACTGTGAGCTCTATACACAAAACCTACATTTCACTGGCAAAGTGATATTTCGCTTCAATGTCTATCAGTGTACACAGTACCAAATACATACAAAACAACCGGATGGCTGACAGCCCTTTTCACTTAATGTATTAGAGTGTTTACTTACAGTTGACCATAGCGAAACACATGTCCAGTTACTGACAACGATCTCAGTTTTCCTACATGTATTGTGAAGACATTCAGTTATTTCTGTTAGACAGTAATTGGCAAATATCATATTCAGGTCTATGATTATTTTACTGACTGTAAACACATTTGGTATGAGAAGTAATAAGGACAGAGGTAAGGAAATAGTCATAATTGCTTATCAAATATATAAAAGTCTGTTTTAATATTTATAAATGAGGGCTTTTTGTTAAATAAATAAAGAAATGTTCCCATTTTTGCTACGCCCATTTTTGCTATCGATTTCGGCCGTCACCTAGTTTAGTAGTGGCAGTCTGGAGAAAACAAGGTCCTATAGTCCGTTTACAAGGTCACCAAAATTGGACAAGTTCAGAAGATTTTAGATTTGTTTCATCTGCCTCTGTTTTGCAGGATAAATTAAAACTGTTTTGCAGAGCTATGTGAAGTTTCTGATCTTGAATGACTTAGTCTTGGAAAAGTAGATAAAAACAATGAGGATAAAGTGAAAATGAGTTTTTCAAACCATTTCAACAGCTAGGGTCATATTGGGAAAACTCATAGCATTTCTCACATCAAACCCACAACCACAGACATGAGAGTTAGCAATTACTATTTGGGAGACAGAGGGGAATTTGACTCCAACTGTTCAAGAATCCTAAGATATCGCTCAAATATGGACAAGAATGAGCAAAAAAAATTCACTAAAGCACACATATTTATAAGTTTTTTTCCAAACCATTTGTGATAATGGAACAGCCCTTTTATATAGGAGTTTTGTCCCAAACTAAAAAATATGCCTCTTACGTTTTTAAATAACAACATTAACTTAACAAGTATTGTTCCATCAGGTCAGGACAGTTTAACAGGAGTCAATACCTTCCTTTGACCTATACTTGTTTGCCTCATAAACATACACGAATACCATTTCCATAATTATACAGATAAATGTATGTAGATATCAAGTAGTTTTTTTAAACAGGCGTGGTCATTGCAACGGTATCAACAACAATAACACTTGGGGAGTGCATACTTTCGCCAAGGGATGTAATGATAAGCAAATGGAAACCTCCGGATTGTATTTTATTTTGTATCCAGACAGTGATCCAGATCACTCTCAAAATTTAATGGGACCTAAGATGGACCACGGCCCGTCTTCATATTTAACTTTATTTATTTGTAAGAATTTATTTGTTGTTTTTTTACATCGCGTTCAACAGCCAGGGTGATATTGCGACGGGTAGTTTACAGGTGGAGGAAACCAGTGCATACTGCACTGTAAACCACCAGGCATCGGCAAGTAACTACCAACTTTCCAACATGAAGCGCCCGGCCCGAGATTCGAACCGGCGGCCTCAGAGGTTGGAGGCGAGAACTATAACCACTACACCACCGAGCCCCCCTCTTCATATTTAACATCCAACCAATAGTTTATGTGTAATCCTGCTAACAAACAGTCAAAAACAGACAATGGCGGAGATAACAAATAAACCATGCCGTAAATCATTAACAAAGGGTTTTTACAATGACCCACCAACCAGAGATTAAAACCAGGGTAATAACCATAGAAGGAAACCATTGTACTTACATTAGAGGTTTCAGAAGTAAGTGGCATCAATCAAAATGATAAAACAGAGACTTAAACCGAAAGTTCAAACAAAGTAATATTTCAGGGGAAGATTCTTGACCTATGTAGACATATAAACCCAGATTAGGATTGTGCTATTTACCAACGCAAATCCGTTTCAGACTAAATTGTTTGTCCAATATTTACATCTAATGACAAACCTGCCCATGTACTAGTGTAATTATGTAGGTAGAGCTTTAAGATCGAGGTGAAATATCAATAAATGTCATACTAAGTATAAAAGTTTGCTACAAATATTAGAATTAACACTCTAAGGATAGAACGAAGTATTGACTTGAATAATGAAATTTCTTTTTTTTTTTCTTTTTTTTTGAAATTAGAAGCACTTGGGTAGATCAGAAATCAAAAGTTTTTTTCTAAGAGTAAGTATAAAAGTTTGCTACAAATATTAGAATTAACACTCTAAGGATAAAACGAAGTATTGACTTGAATAATGAAATTTCTTTTTTTTTCTTTTTTTTTGTAATTAGAAGTACTTGGTAGATCAGAAATCCAAAAGCTTTTTAAACATAGCCATGACAACACTTTTCAGCTTGATAATTTAAATGTTTTTTAAATTTTAAATTTTAAACAAGAATACAACAAGCTTAATCACATCCTGATTATCTTCACGTAGCAAACACGATTAGCTGCAGACTGCTGCAAGGTAACAATTAAATGTCTATGTAACTGGAATCCTGGGGAGGATATTGGATGGAATGAATACCTCTATGGTATGTTCAATTTGAGAAGCTGTGTGATTTGCACCCGAGGTTATGTAAACTCATAATTAGACCCTGCCCTTACCTCCAGAATATCTACTCAAGCTTAAAAGGTCACACCTGCAAGTTAAAGCCAAAAGCCACTACGCAGATTCATGTTGGAACCATGCCAAAAATCATAGGGATAAAAATATAAATAACACCATTTGCTGACCATTACTAGTCTCTCTCAGGCTACATTGCATTTAGTATATGGGGAGGTTACACATCACTTTAACAGGTTTACCAAGCAAAGCACCAAAATGAAAATGGATATAACTTTTTTATATAAATTGTACAGCTTTTGAAGCAGGAAACATGTAAAAAATGCAACCAAATGTATATTAAATTTTTCAGCTGAGTTAAATTAAACCAGCTAAAATTTACATTCAGATACTTTTAAGGTATTGCATTGCATACCAGTTTTTGTCAATTTTCTTCACTAAAATCAACAGACAGTTGCCAAATTCGCTAAGTCCCAGTGAAATTCTATTCTTTATTCACTGATTATAAAGAAAAATGAGGTTACTAGTTCTCATTTCAATAATCTACAATTTGAACCTTTTCCAAACTTGACAATCTCCCTATGGTAGTGCAGCTGATTTAGGTATCAATTATAATTTCATTTTCTCTATTACAGTTATAGCTTTTGCTACAAAATAAGTCTTTTCATGATTATTCTGTATTTTAATTTAAATGTATCAAGTACAACAACTGGGAACAAAATAAACACTTATTTCAAAAATAATTTGTCTTTGTATATCTAATGGAATTTGTCTTAGTCAAAGCACTGTAGAATCATATGAACGAAATGAAATGTTAGGAAGTCATACTATTAACGTAAAATAAACCAGTAAACTACACAATCTCATAATGAAAAAAAATTTATCCCACCAAGCAGTCCTTCTGCAGACTTTATTTATTTGAGAAGCCTCAACCAAGGTTGTATTTTGGGTGTAAGCCATAAACACAGTGGATCATAGTAAATATTATCAATTCAATCTGTCAGCCCATAGTACTAACATCTAAATATTTATAGTTCTGTCAAATTATTGCTTCTTAGCACCAGTTTAGCATCTGTATAATTGTGATAATGTTTCCAGACTACCTCATTCATGCCTTCTTCCGTAAGGATTATGTCTCGTGTTTTCCTGTTACAGTGCTTTGATTTATTACCTATTGTAATTATATACAAAGTCAGAGACACACCAATTCTTAAACAGCATCTGAACGTCAGACATGTATTGACTAACCATCTCTGACCATAGAAGTTAATTTGTGCACCCTTGAACTATTAAAAGCGATTCAGAAACACTAATTTCTCTGTCAAATATGATGTCGAAATTCAAATGCCAAGGTCAGTGGATTCGCACTTAGGTAGGAGACAGTCATTGGCATTCCACACAACTTGCAACGCATTATACCTTTGGGGTGACTAGAAGGGTGAGAAGTGGAGCAGGGTGTACATGTGGGGCCATTCATTTTTCAACGTGTATTAACCATATACAACCCAGTAAACATTAGAAACGTTTTAAAATGGGTTAAACTTTTACATAACGTTTTTGAAACCTATTTAAACCCTATAGTATGGTTTTCTCAAACGTTTCCAAGTAAACGTTTACACTATAATGTTTAAAAAATGTTTTATAAACATTCTCTATCCAAATGCTTTTACTAAAAACGTTTATTAAACATTTATAAAATAACTTGAGAAGCTAGGTTTGACTGGAAATGATTTTAGACATTTATTTATATAGCTGAAGAAATTAAGGTTATGCTGGAAATGTTTTTCAAAAATTCATCATGAAATGTTTGATAAACAGTACACATAAAATGTTTAAAAAACGTTTGTTGAAAATGTTTTGTAAACATTTGCTCTGAAAATGTTTTAGAAACGTTTAATAGCAACTGGTTTTCATACACATCATTTTAAAAGCGTTTTTCAAATGTTTTAAAATCATTCCATCAAAAATATTTTTTAAACCTCTATTTTCACAATGCTTATTAAACCTTCACCTTCAAACATGTCCAAACAAAGATGGCGGTGAGCAATAATAGGGGATTTTAGAGGATTTTGTTAAAAATTGACCCTCATGAGCAACCTTAAAAAGATATCGAATTTGACCTCTAACCCTGTTATTATTCAGACATTATTATGTTCCATTGTAACATTTTTCTAGCATTAATCATTAAATGTTTAATAAACGGTATACATAAAACGTTTTAAAAAGATTCTATTATAAATGGTTTCCGTACCCATTACTTTAACCTTTGCCAAACGTTTGCAAAACCCAAAAATGTTTACTGGGAAGGTCTCTCTTTCACCCTGTAAGATCAAGGTCGTGAAGTGGAAATTAGTTATTAGGCACAATTATTACAATTTTGTCAACAAGTGCCGATTTTTCGTTAATATTTCTGAAAGTGTGTAACTTACAATTATGTCATAGATCATAGAAGGTATTTAGTACTTCTGCTCATTTTATGTCATTATAATGTAAGTGGAAATGGTAGAGAAATCTCAAGTTAAATGCTGAAGTTTTTTTATATTTACTCTTTTTTATTTGCTTAATATGGACTTCTACTTTTTATTCATAAAAAATGGCGGATAACAGTGAACATATGTAACACTAATGAAGATGAACAATATAATATACTTGTGCTGCTCACTCATACAATGTTGTCATATTCATTTGTGATAAATATGTTTTCTCCTACGTGTCTGATCCGTGATGAGGAATGCTTGAATTTTATACTCAATACCTGAGTAGCCATCTGCAGGTTTATTATTATTATTATTGCATTTATATATTTGGGGTTTTACATTGCTTTCAACACTGTACAGGTCATATCACGATTGGTAGTTTTGTGGGCAGAGGAAACTAGTACATACAGTTGGTCAAGGTTCGGTACTGTAAACCGCCGACCTCTGGTAAGCAAACTAACAACTTTCTCGCATAAGGTCCGGGGTTTGAATTTGAACCCAGACCTCAGAGGTGGGAGACAAGTGCGTTACCACTACACCACCGTGCCCTCTTTGTATTGTAGATAACATCTCTTTTTACACAAAAGCGATATTTAATAGGATGTTCGTACTGGAACTAAAGTCACCCCTTTCAAGACTCAGGACTACATAAATGGACGCAGTTGTACAATATTGTTCAAAACAGGATTCTATTGTAGTTTTGGAATGCAAAAATGTAAGAGGGTGTATCCGGATATATATAAAACATTTGCTTTAAGTTATTTCACCCCCGAGGTCAACAGATTTATAAATTAGGTCATATTTTAAACTGCATACTTTTCTTACTTTAAGATACATGTGAAGCTCTTTTAGAAGAAAGTTTACATTATTCTTTATTTAATTAGTGAATGATTTCTGTTATAAACACACAGTCCAATATTGGAAAGTTGTTGATTTACACTCTATTAACACGCTTATTTGAGTGGGATTGATGAAAAAAAGCTGAGGTTTTGGCAAGTTGCAGTTCCAATGTCCACTGAAGCGTGAGAACAATAAAAAGAAAATGAACGGTACACAGATTGATAGATTGGTTCAAGTTCATATAAAGAGAAGGGGGTCGGTATGAATGTCTGGCTGGGTGGCTAGATGAATGGGTGAGTAAACCATAGGAACCACATCCAGGGTGACAGAGGAATGACATTAAGTTTATGTCCATATGTAATCAAAGCTCAAAAAGTAATCGATGAACGTGAAATATAGCTGCTCATACCAAGACTGATCAAACTTGATTTGATTATTGAAAATCAGATAATACAATACAATATGTAAGGTCTAGAAAGTGTCAAAGTCTATCAAATATATTGAGACATTTATGCATTTATAAAAGGTGACTGTATGCTTCATTGAACAATAATCCTTCAATTTGAATTTTTAAACATCATTAACTCTTCTGATTTCAATTGGCAGATTGTTCAGGTGCACTGTAATAAAAGGATCTGTCGCCTGTGGTTCTGTGGTTTGACTCAGGCACAGTGAGAAGCAAGCCATCAGAGGATCTTAGTTTTTGTGCAGGGTTATACTGTTTCAGTAGCTTCCTTATGTAACTAGGATCACTGTTATTCAAAGCTTTGAAAGTTAGTGGCAAAATTTTGGTGATGTTTATCCTAATTCTGGCTATGTTTCTAAGATGGAAGTTTGCAAATTTGCAGATATATGGTCAGCCATGAACATGCTTTTATCAAGGTTAACTCCAAAGTTCCTGGCACTTTGCCATATCTTAACAGAAACACCGCTTAGTGAAACTCTGTCTGTAGAAAATTTCCTCTTAAAATGTGGTGTCTTAAAAATAAAATAATTTTTCTTCATTTAGTTTGAGCCTGTTTGTAGATGTCCACTGGCTAATTTCATAAATGCAATCTTTAAGTTTTTCAATAGCAAGTGTAAGAGAATTTTCACTAGAAAGGTCAAGGGCTGCATACAGCTGTTATTGTTGTGAACAATAAACAGGTTTTCCGTTTGTTTCTGGCAAAAAGAATGAAATAATGAAGAATATTTGGAAACCAGTTATTGAAAACGTCACCATTTTAGGCGACTATGCCTGATACTTTGTCAAAACAACAAAAAATATACATATTTTGTGAAATATGTCACATTTATTACTTTTTTGAGCAAAAATCGTGTTTAAGTACTTAATAATTTCTCGCGAAAGCCATTTTTTACAGTTGTAAGTTCTGCCTCATGTACGCCATGCGAATAATTTTACTACACACTAACAAGCATACGAAATACAGTCTTGAGTTCATTTCTCAGCCCTGGTAACCGGTTTTGATTTCTGTAAAGATTATTTTTGTTAAGATCAAGTCTTAACTTGCTAAAAAGCATTCAACCAAAAATATATGCAAATACCATTTTCAGTTTTTCCCTCCTAGACCAAAAACCATATGATTTTGTGGGTTCAACCAATACTTACTGATATAAGAAAGATGTGATGTAATTTTTTGCAGTGTACATGCAAACACATACCATAATCGCCTGTATGGATAGATACACATACTTTACGGAAAGTTACTGAATATATATGTGTATATAATTGATCACTGTAATACAAGTAGTCTAAGTGGCTTACTTATTATTTCGAATTTTACTCTTAAATGTATCATGCATAACAAGCTTCATTAGACCTGCAGAGTATATTCAGAATTTCCCCTGCTTTTAAATAAACCACTGAACAGGCAGACATAGTCAACTGATGGTGCATGTATAAGATTTTTTTCACTGAATGCAAAGATAATCTACAGTGTATGCTCTCACTTAGACCAGAAGTCTCACTGGCGGAGAATTTAACAAGTTAGACTTTTAATCACTTGGTTCTGACACCAGCCTATAGAAACATGTGGCCTGAGCTGTTATGGTTTTTGGCTATGTAAGGGGATTAAAATCTCAAAACTTTGAGGCTGACTCACTGAAAGGTTTATTAAAGTTCTTGTAACTTTCTCACACATTACTAGCTGAATCAGTTAAGTGAGAAGGACGTGGCAAAATGGTCTTTGGCAAATTGAGTCCCTGTACTAGTTTGTTTATATGTATATTTCAGATGTAAACAAAGTGTCTCTGTTGCTGTAACACACAAAGGCACCATCTCCTGTATGACAAATTACACTGAATATTCAAGGATGTTATGCCATCGGCAAAATGCCAGAACTTTGGTGATACAAATCTTTGCTTTGAATGATTTCTTGGCTTATCTTCTAATTCTATAATTCATGATGAAAATAGGATACAACAACAACACATGTTCATCAGGAATAGTGATAAGGAAATGTGTTCCTTTTATAGTTATATTTGTATTTCTTATAATACTTTTCCTTCTGTTACCAATGTCACATGATCTTTTACATCGTACATCAAATAGCAGAAATCCATAAAGCCAAAACCAGTCAAAAAATCTTTTTACCTGAGGCATCTACATTTGTTCTGCAAACAAGGTCATTAACTTAACTCCAATACATCAAAAATCAATCTGCTGAACTAGAAAACCACTGCGGTGTGGCTTTATAATTTGACAGGTTCTGTAATTTGGCAGTACCGTGAAATATCCAAGAGTAAAGCAAAAGCATTAATAAAACAAAAAGTATGGCTGTAACAAATGAATATTTACAATTATGAGAAAATTATAATTCAGAAATACGTTGCAGCATAACTAAGCAGGGGCAACCAGCAAATAATCGTATTCTATTACAAACGTTTACAAAAAAAACTGTGAAACAGCATTGCAACCATGAAAATACAATTTTAAAAGTATTTGTGAATGTTTTAAAGCAATTTCGTCGCCCTTTAGGGCAACAAGTATTAACGCATAATATACTTAATCATTGTGATATTTTTTATGCATTTTAAATATAATTCATATTTCTTCACATCAGTATTTACTATCTAATACATGTGCACTAAACAATCATCATGATATATACTGTGCATTTTAAAAGTAAATCATTTTCTTCGTTTCTTCATCATTATTTACTATCCATTCCAAAACTTTATATATATTTACAAATCCTTTCAATTAAAACCTTAATCAGCACATAATAATAAATGTAACATGGAAATTATAACATGGTATGTTATGCAACCAGTAAATCCTTAAATCAACTCTTTTACGTTATTATTAAATTTATAATTCAATCATTACTCACCAAATTTTATACAGCTGAAATCCAAATTGTTTCTAAAAACTCAGTCCAGAATACTCATTGCTCCAAATCACTGAACCCACAGCCAAGAAGCCTCCTCCAAAATAGGTTAAATGTTTCTGAGATAAGGCTTATCCTGTTTAACACTTCTGCTTGAACCACTTGCTAACTTATCTCTCTGTTTCTCTACAAGAAATGCTGTGTGGTTTTAAGTGGTGGCTTCCAGTAATTGATACACTACACAGCACTGAGGGTGTGCACGCTTGTGTGAGGGATTAAATCGCTTATTACAAGTGTTATCTGAAGACTTCCTATGCATGTATTTGTAACAACCTTTTAGTTACAATTCATAGCTATCTAATACACTTTGCTTATTTGTGGATTGTATTGGTTGTTAATCTAATCTATAACTTCAAATCTAAACATAAAAAGTAATGCAATTTGATTGATTTGTTATTATATTAAGTTGTTTCCCCACATTAGACGTACTTATTAACTGATATATCCCCCATAAAATAAATCGAAGATTAACAAATATCTTTTTGACTGTGACGTTAGCAAATAATCTGATTTTACATTTTTTCAGGACATAAAGAGGTTAATTAAAGCTTTACCCAACGTAAATAAACCATGCTCAGTGGTGCAGTTGTCTAAGGGTTTGAACCCAGAGTGATAGCGATTCATAACCAATAGGTGAGATAATGCAGTGTGCGTTGTTAAACCTGTGATTGCCACTCTTTGCAGATACATGGTTAGATGTAGAGATCAACTGGAGGTGAACGGTTTTAACGAAAGGTCAGAGAGGTCATGGTCTGGTATGTATACCAGGTAGTAACAGATAGGTTTGACAATTTTATTTTACATGTTAGTACATAGTATACAGTGGTTAATTTGTAAAGAGGTTTAAAATGATATTAAAGGAAATTTAAAAAAAAACACCAAGCCCAGCTACAGGAGTCGGGGAATGATTTTAATTCTAATTGGACTTTTATAGCGCTTAATCTCCCCATACAAGAGGACTCTAAGGAGCAACAAAACCAGAAGAGTATTACATCAAATGTCAGTACCCAGAGACAGAAGAGGGCTCAAGCACACCAGGGGATGATCCAGACTAAGGTGGGCATGTTTTGGTGTACAGGTAGGTTTTGAGCTGCTTTCTGCAAGAGGCCAAGGATGGAGAGGCATGAATCTCATCTAGAAGAGCATTCCAAACAGTGGGAGCATCAAAAGCAAAACTATTACCAAACTGCTTGACAGATTTATGAACAGAAGGGTAGAATTTTGGAATGACAAGGAAATTGCCACCACTTTGGCTGCACCTGGTGCTGTAAGAACTGGTGTAGGAAGAAAGATATGGAGCAAAATACCTAGGAAAACCTGTGTGAAAAACTTGTAAGCAAGTGTGGCTGTCTTAAACACTATGCCCTGTTCAACAGGAAGCCATTGCAATTTCTTAAGCACAGGAGTTATACTGGTGTATCGACTGGTGTTAGATATAATTCTGGCTGCACTATTTTGGATGCACTGCAACTTGAGTAGATTGAACTTGGAGAGGCTCCTGAAAAGTGAGTTGCAGTAATCCAACCGTCTACTAACAAGAGCATATGCCACAAGTACAGAAACATGAGTAAGAAACTGCCTGACATGTCTGAAATCATGGAGTTTGGCAAAACAACTTTTGCAGACATTCTAACATGCTTGGACAAGCAATAATCTGAATCGAACCACACACCCAAATTCATCATTATATGATGGAGGAGAAAGTAGTGGGAATGATAGAAGGGGCTTGAGAGGCATTTTGCAAGTAGGCCATGGGACATGATGTTTTGTACTGGAATATTATGATCAAAGACTAGGGTGGCGCCTGACCTTCTGAAGGTATGAAACCCATGGCCTACATGATAAATATTTCTAATTGTGAGGACTGTTTTGAGGGCCTGTCTAGCATGAGTATTAATAACCTGGTGAAATGGAGGGGTATTGGTAGCAAATAAGGGGCCGTGGGTGGGAGTTGCTTAGTTGTCAGGAGGGCTTTTAAAGACTTAACAGGGCACAGATACAGGTTACAAATCTCTGGAAGCTGAACCACATGGTGAGATTTGTTGTCCTGAAGAGTTTTGTTCCACTTGATTACAAGATCTGCCGAAGAACGTCCACCCCAGGTATGATAGAGTCCCTGTGTAGATCCTGCGTTTGAGGCCACCCATTGTCCCCTTGTGGAGGTAAATGTTGAGGTAAGTTGACTCATCTGTTCGTTTGCTGATCCATATGTAATGTGTGTGAAGTTGAAGGAACAGGGTCTTGGAATCTGAGCGAATGACAGTTCTGATTCCCAGTTGACACTGATGGTAACAGGAAGGTGTTTGGTGGGTCCCCTTCGTGGGAGTGTGACCGTTGCCTACCGGGTGTGATATCAGGTTATTTGTTTTCTCTCAATTGCTTGTACCTGTTCACCTAAGGCTTTTGTTGTATCGTCAGTTTTCCTCAAATATGCCAATATAGCGTCATTTGGTGTTTGTTGAAGGGCGGGGCCAGAATCAGGACCAGTGGATGGCAAATTATGAACGTTACTTACAGGTTTTAGTGGTTTCCTGGATATATAATCCATTATTGTCTGAGGTCCTTTTAGCCCTTACTGTGTTAATCCTGGTCCTGGCTGACACCGTCACCTACTTCCTGGAATTAAGCTGCCGGTGCTTCCTTTGTACTTGGCATTGTATCATTTAAATATAACTAAAATCAACTAAAATCTGCTAATTATCACTACTAAAAATGTTTTTATGATTCTCTTTGACATTTTGAAGTGACCCCTTCTATTTGCCAGGAAAATCAGAGAGGCATCAATTAGATTTGATTGGCCTAGAATCAACGAACAGAAGCATTTTCCTAGAAAGAGGAACAGTATGCCTAAAATAAAATAAGGTAGGGCCAAACTGCTCCGGCAGGTTCCTACAGTAACTGTACTGATAATACCGGGCAGGATATTAGTCTCCCAGCCCTTAGGTCAATGGTTTGAATGTGAGCACTAACCTAATTCCCTGAGCACTGTCTTAATACCATTGTCTCTTCATTAACCATCTCTTACACTTTACAAGAAACACAATGGATCTTGAGATCCAACAATAAAACTGACCTCTTTAAATCAAAATTATCACCAGGCAGCAAGACATAAAATTAAATATTTAAAAAAAAACTTCTGCGAACGGTTTATATGTACCTTTTCCATGAATGCTTTATATATAGTCATAATTTCAACTGGAAAATCAAACAAGAACCTAAAATAAATTCAAAATTATTTTCATATTAAGAGTCATGGTTGGGTTATATGTGCTGATATCATTTCATTATCCCAAGCTACAGTTATACACCCATTACCAGTTTCTCATATGTGGGTTAAGTATATCTTGGAAGGGAATCTGCGAAGTAGCTATCACAAATACAAACCCCTATTACTTATGATCATAAATCGGCCCTCTAATAACGTGGAGTCATTATTTATGAAAATAGAACAACAACGGCCTCAGGCTGAAAAAAAGAGTATAAGGTATTTGTTCATTTAAAGCCCATAACCCATATCATTCTCCACAAACAACTTCAAATGCACTAAAAGTGCTATGAGCCATAATTATTACAGCTGTATGCATATACAATAAGAATTTTACCAATATAAAATTATCTCGTATTACTGAATTTTCAAACGTGACTAAATTTGAAACAATAATAGCAGAATACTCACAGAAAGAGATGGATTTATTCTTTAGATTAAGTCTGAACTTGGATTGACAGTGCCGGGAAAGGAGGCATACTGGTTTAATTCCTCCTTAAGTCTAGTAGCAAGCAGGTCACTAATCTTTCTCCTGTTTAGGGGGTTCCTGTTGTGATAGCAGTGTATGATGGTTGCCATTCCATTTCCCCTGCCATACTGACTAGAGGGGCTTTCACATATCTCGGGTTGAATGATTGCTTTCCCAGAACATCTCTAGCTGTATTCGGCACAGTAAAAAGAATGTAAAAAATATATTGTGTTGTATGTTTTGTACAGGACTCAAAGTGCTATTTTTTAAGCATCCAAACTGAACAAGTACAGTCCAAGCTTTCAAGTGACTGACAGTTCCCCGACTGAAAGATTGAGGTTCAAGGATGACCATTTACCAATGTCCCAGAGGTTCTTTCATATGCCACAGAGATACAATTGTGATCAGGCAAGTACCTTGAATGTTTCAGGCGCCATAATAGATTCATGTAAACAGACAAGGTATTGGCCTAATTACACTTCTGTGCAACTGATCTATTTAGTTTGATCCAGATAACACAAACAGATAAAATCATACGACAAAAGCCCACTACCGGATATATGGGATCAACTTTCTCGACCCAGTTGTTTTTGGACTGATTCTCATATGATTAAAATCCACACTCTAGTGAATCAGCTATTCTTATGGGAACAGAAAATAACATTTTGAATCTATTTCAACCCTTCTTATGTTCCGATAAAAAAGAGTGTTTTTACAGTTCCAGAAGCCAGTTTTACAGATCCTGTGACACAATGACCAAGCAGGATTAGAATCACTTTATAATGGGTGCGTGTGTGTGCGGTTCACACAAACAGGGAGCCCCGCTTTAAAAAGTTTGTGCTAACTTTGGGCTAAGGGGCCAGTTACACATAGCAGGATGCACCATGGATATAGCCCACGGTCGCACATATGGTAACTGATAGGGAAGCACAAGGGACGGGGATGGTCAGGTAAAAGATTTACGGAACCGCCAGATCTTCCATGGATCTGCTACGGACAGGTTTGCGGATGAAAAGATTGCACCAAGGATTGGCCTTATGACTGTTTTTTAATCCGCAAACCCTGTCCGTGTCAGTCCGTAGCAGATCCGGTTAGATCCGGCAATGTTTTTATGGATATTTTTGCCATGGAAGCATCAAGGATGTAAGGCATGCCACAAGGACATCCAGGATGAGTATACAGACAATAAGGACACTCATGGATGAGCTACAGATGAGATATGGAAGAGCTACAGATATCAATTACAGATAAGATCCGCAAAGCTTTTATGGAAAAATCAAGCAGTTTGATTTTTCCGTGGCGTCCCGACAGACACATGGCATCCGTGGCAGAAGCCACAAGGACATTACAGACAGAAAAGATGATCCATAAATCACTCAGCAGTTTCCATATAAGGAATCCTGCTGCGATCTAGTGATACATCTGGCTATATGCAACTGGGGTCTAATGGCTAATAATGGAGAGACTATTAGGGTCGTGAACAGAATAGTGAGACGGTAACGGTTAACAGTTTAATTTGTCTAGTGTTAGATAAGAGAAACTGTAAGGATATAGGGTGTGTGTAATGATATTTAACAAAAAGGCAGTGTTTTTGATGAGGTAATCATGTTGTTCTGAGAAAACTAGAATGTTAGCTTTTCGGGGGTTACAATAATAAATATGTAAAGAATTTTTGTTGTCAGTAAAAGTTTGCTGATTTGGTCAGATTTTCTCATAAAAAATAGTTTTGCACGAGATGAATATTAATTTCTTCACAGCCACAGTAAAAATTCATTTGAGGGAGTGAAATCTAATCTATCTAATCTGATATGGACTTTTATAGCACTTAACCAGCAATTGGCGGACTCTAAGGCGCAGCTGAACATAAACAATGTGAATAGTCGTAAGTCCATTAACAAAGCCAAGTCATACCAGAGAAGATGCAAGGATGATGGGATTACTAAGACTGAGAGATTTTGCAAACAGGTCAGTTTTCAGGTCGGTTCTGAAGAAGGCAATAGATGTTGCACTGTGTACATTGTCGGAAAGGTCATTCCAAATCACTTGAGCATCAAGGCAAAACTATGGGCAAACTGTAGACTGACTTGTACTGATGACTTGTAGAGTGAACTATTTTTATTTATATAAAGCCAAAGGCCAATATTTCAAAAAGGTAAATAAAATTATTCACTTTTTTAGTGAAATGTCATGCTTGAACAACCTAATATAGCAAGTACCACACAGAGTGGTCTGCATGGCATATCTGAATACAAGGATTCCAGGTGGATTTTTCTGTCAAGTATATAGTTATGCAATATAACAGCTGCCAGTTGGATTTGTTTATTCGTGTAAATAACACCTATAAATATGCTCAAAAGGAAATTTAGTAGAATTTTCTTCCTGGAACAAAAGTACCTTCCCAAGCCAGTATTATTACCCATTTGATTCCACATGTATTGAAGGCTATCTGGCATGCAAAGACATTCAGGCCAGTCACAAAGCCAAGATTGTCACTTTCTTACATAGAAGGAGATATGTTAATATAAATGAATTCTATTTGATGACTAATATTTGACAATTACATTTTATAAATTTAAGTTACATTTAGCTTGACAATGGACATATTTCTGACAATATGTGTTGTCTTTGTATTTAAAACAAGGGGGAACTGGTCATATGTTATTGGTGGAATCGTACCAACAATTCCTTTACATCGATTGACAGTCATTACAAATCATGTGGATCAATCGTTGATTACTGATCGTATACATGTAAATATTGCATATAAAAGGTAAAATGGATGATTTTATGGTAGAATGCATTTGCAATTGGATGGTTAATGTAAAACAGACGAAATTAATATATAAGGTATACAAAAGGTTTTAGCTATACAAAATACATTCCATTTTCCATTCCCCAGGGAGAACACCAATTGCAACTTCTATTGTGACAACTTTTATAGATGGTTCTATTTCCGGAGTACTGGCTTGATGTGCAGTATTTTTTCTACTGCAAGGTGCTGTATTTTTACTTGCCGGTTTGTGCAAATTTTTTTGAGCCAGATGTCCCCTCCCCACTCCCCAGATCACTGTCTTGTCGACCAGAGTCCATCTGTGGGAGGTTTTCCAAAATTTTAAATCAATTACCCAATGGCATAGCAAAGGAATCGACCGACATTTTTGGTTTGACCCCATTTTTGACCCTCTGTATCATGTGGGGGCCAGGACGGGAACTGTGGCTGTTATTTTGTATACAAACCTTGGAAGAGGTAACAAAAGTGGCATTTGCATTATGACGACCCGAAGTGACGAGGCGAGCACATTTGAAGGGGTTATCTTGATGTTATACAACATCCCTGTGCTTGTTGTTTTTCAATACTTGGGCGTACGTGTGGCCATCCCTGATTGTTTGAAATGCTTTTTGATGGTGAAACCAAGCAAAAGCTTGGTGTTTGGTTGCATTAGTTTGTCTAAGTAATTTTTTTTTTCGAGAAAGTATTATTCCAAATATCCCTTGGAGTGTAAATTCTAGGGGATGGCCCTACCTCAGCCCATGCTAGTCGTTTTTTGACTATTTATTTTATTTCTGCATTCACTTTCCACGTGTGGAAGGGCCTTATCAATTTTACTGTGACATAAAGCACAAATGTGCCTATAAAGTGTCCCCTTAGTGTCATAAGTTGATGACTGCATGTAAGTACCTAAATTGAAAAATTGGCAGATCATGGAGTTTGTGCTCCTGTCTCGCTTGGTATTTTGATTTTTACTGAAATTTTGAGCAGTTTGACTACTATGTCTTTGAGCCTGTGCTCTATGTATTCGATCAATCTTAGCAGTTTGTGTGAAATTTTTTAATCTCACCCTGCTCCATGCGGCAAAGGAGCACAGCATGGTTGGCTTTGCCTGCAGACCATGAGAAGTCATTAGCATTATCCAATAACGAAATGAGGTACTTTAACATAGCCTCTCTATTCGTTTGATAAATTTCGTCTCTCATGGATCTGCAGAAGCCAGCCACCCATTGACCCATGGTCAACTGATCATAGGACACCCTTTCTTTTTGACTTCTGGCCAAAACGTACTCATGAATCCGTTTTACTTTGTTCTTTACAAACACTTCTACTTGACCACCTCTCTGGGATTTATTTTTGGGCACAACCATACCTGCCTTATAGAGTTTGTGCAACTCTCTAAGCCTCTCGTCGTACATTAGCCCTCATTTGATCTACTGTAGGTAACCCCACAGTACTATAGCCAGTATTTTGGGAAGTACTTTACGCTGCATGAGAGTGATTATTTGGTTCTGTGCCTTTGTGTCTGTTTATGGTGCTCCTGCTGTTGCTTCCAGCACTCCTACCCTTTATTTTTTGTGTATCATTGGTTTTCTTTGTTTTTTTTATCTTCTAATTTTGTCAATCTATCAGTAGTGGGACTGAGTTGTGCTAAAATCTGCTGGTTAACCAATGCTTGTACACCCTGAGAGTCGAAATTCTGGGTAGAGCTGCTGGAGGTTTCCGGTTCAAGCCGGTTAAATGAATGGCCGGATGTGCTCGCATCGTCACTATCGAATCCATTAATGACAGCACTACAATCTAATTTACTGTCAAAGGAAGAGTTTTGCAATTCTTGTTGAGCCATAGCCAAAGTCTCATAAACCCAGCAAGTTTGTTATGAAATCAAAATCACTTTATAACTGCAATTGTACGGGTACCTGAAGTTGTATTTCTTCTTCTCCATATACACAGCTGTAAATACCAAAAAGCCTTATAAAAACAATGTGAACTAAAAATAATAAAGTTAAGTCCAGCTATGCAAGTGAAAAAGAAGAAATAAATTTTTTGTGATGTTACCCCTTCCAAGAGTGAAATGCAAATGGCAGAGGAGTTGTAATTTACTAGTCCAGGAAAAAAAACTTTGGGCCAATGAGAAAGGAGTTTACAAACACAATGGTGGTGTAAACTAAAAATTTATATAAGGTTCCCCCAAAGGAATTATCTAGCTGGCACCTATTCTGATGTTTAATCAATAAATCGATAAATGCTATATGTCAAGTAACCAAGTTCAGTAACACAAACAGGACTGAAATGCAGACTTAAGTCCTTTGTGACAGATTGGGTCACACTGAGGCAAACCATCATCATGCCACATTAGGCACCCCGCTTCCCTTGTCTCTCTGGTAGAATCTATGACCTGACTGTGTTATGGACCAACTCTTGTTCAATATATGTTTATGTATTGTCACATGATTGAGAGTATGTGCTCTATTATATTAGATTAGATACTAGTTCAGTATTTCCAGTTAATGACAGGAGTGGGATTTGAACCCGTAACTACTGAAATGAGAGTGAAGTGATCTTTTTGCAAAACTTGATAACCACTGAGACCCTGGTCTGAAAAAGAAAGATTTGTGGTAAAAACTTTACTTTAATGTGAGCCACTTTTAAAAGTGTTGGACAGTATTGAACACACAGTGCAAAGGCTCGTTCTCATTACCAACGACACAGTAACAGGTATCGCTAAGTGTTCTATGACATTCCTTTGCTTTGATCACCAATGACGATATGAACTGATATGGAATGATTTTTATTTTGAAAAATCCTGTAAAAACTTTTATCAGATAGGTAGGTGTCATCAGCATACAACAAGACTTCATTCAAAATTAAAGGAACTATTTAATATTTTTATCCCAGTGTCTTTAGCTTAATGATGGCTTGTATGTGAGTTTAATGTGTCAGTTTGGTACGTACAGCCCTTTTATCAAATCACAACAAGGTATATATAGTTGGTCCAGTTATTTTTTTGCAAACTTAATCTTTTTTTATTATTAGAGTATATTATTATAGTGACATGTAAAACAGATAAACGATAAATAATACAATATATATATTTTTAGCATTTATCATTTTTCCCTTTTCATTCAGAAAAATTAAAAAAGGAAAGAAAACAGAAACTTGATGAAATTTGAAACTGATAGTTGAAAAATAAGCTACTTGTATCACCTTGACAATGTGTTAATATCCCAAAGAGAATGTTACATTAGGCAAACATAGACAACCCAACACATGGACAGACAAATAACAACACATATTTGCTCTGGCTACAACAAAAATCAAGTTCCAAAAATAGCCATTGTAAATGTCACAGCTGACGTCTAATCTCTTGTTTTATGAGGCATAACTTTGGCGGGGAATGGGGGGTATGGAGAGATTGTAGTGACTCTTAGTCTGACTGCAATATGTCATCCATAAACTGTCTCCAGGCAAGTATGGTTCCTGTAATACAAGCTTCCACCGCCCACTTTGAGAGGATTTTGGGACACACACAAAAAAACTTTCATATTATGTTTGATTTTATTTTATTGGAGTGGCACTTGTGCATTAATTCACTAACTGGTGACAGGCAATCTGAAACTACTTGCTTCTCATTCGTTTAATATCCACAAACCATTGTACGGATTTGTACTGAAACAGATTTATTAATTAGCTGGGAAATAAACGCTCAGTGGTTAAGTGGGTAAACACACCCGTTATGTTATCACTGGGACCATGGGGTCAAGTCCACCTTATAACCACATTTGACATGAATATTCCAAATACATTTTTGTCCACTCGTTTCCTGTTTATTTATTATTCTATTTGGCTCCTCAGACTATTTAGAATAGCTTATTTTATTCAATCTTAGTCTTCTATTATATTGTTTGCTTATTTTGCCTATGTCTGTCTTGCTGTGTTTAAAATGTGTGTTGCTTTTCTCATTTGTAAGTTGAATAACTTGTGGTCTCAATCTTGTGGGGACGGTGGGGGAGGGGGGGGGGGGGGGGTTAATGGCAATTTTATCTCTCTGTTTTCCAACTTAATATCAATATTCAAGTCAGGTACACCAATATTCAAATTTGTTAATTAACTCTCCGCCAAGGAGGCTGTGTTTTGTGGTGTATTGGTTTTGTCTGCTTATATTCATAATCACTGCGAAACCAATAAGCCCAACTTTATAAAATTTCTTTATGTGGGTAGGGTACATTTTAAGAAAGATCCAGATCCTATTCTGCACACAAAATTATTTTCAACAGTTCCCAGTTTACTTTAATGGCCATGCTATCCCATTACGAGGTTTAAAATTTAAAAAAAATCAGTATTTCGGTGACATTACAAAAATTGAAATATTTGAATGCCTTGGCGGAAGCCTGCGCTCCAGAGGTGCTTTCTAGTTCTTTATGGTTTACACCTAAAATGCCTCTTCGACATTGGGAACATTATTTTACAAGGAAACAAACTCCATTCAAAATTATGTCTGAAAAATTGTTGTTGTACTGTTCCCATATAAGTATTGCATATTGAATACACACGACAGCATGTTTCTAAAATCAATACTTTTCAAATGTACTTATTGTGGGCTTTGATATCTATTGTGTACTACTTGAGAAGGTACACAGTGCATATTAGCTATATCTGCTGTTTTTGCAAGTATAGAACTTTTATTGTTACAGTCTAGTTTGTTGAATGTCAGTGCTATCTCATGTGATATTTAATAAAGGATATAGGAGAACACAGAGTATGAAGTGATCTGTTCAGACTGTGAAGTTATTTTCTGATATACAAATTAAAGAAAATGGAAAGAAAGCCAATTACTGAACAAAGTAATCCTAAGTCAGAGAATATAGATGTGTCCAGCCCAGAAGACATTGTGAACATTCTTGCAAACTGTGATGATGAATTGTTTGAGGGGTTTGACAGCAGCCAAGGGCTCTTCCAGGAAGATGTTCTAAAGTCCATAGAATCAGTGGCTACCATTGTATCAGATCTACTTTATACACCGAATGAGTCATGCATTATTTTGAGTGGATGTGGTACTAGTGGAAGGCTGGCATTTATGGTTTGTAGCACATTCAATGTAAAGCTCAAAGCACTAAATAGCAAACCTTGTTTTAAATATCTCATTGCTGGCGGAGACGAGGCCTTGTTTACATCACAGGAAGCTTTTGAAGATGACCCTGGTACTGGGAAAGCTGACTTGATGAAAGCCATTGCAGGAAAGAGGAGAATTGTGTACATTGGCATAACATGTGGACTGTCTGCTCCTTATGTTGGAGGGCAGATTGAATATTCTATTCAGCATAAGGATACCATTACACCAGTTCTGATTGGCTTTAACCCAACATCTCGTGCAAGAGATAATCGAGTGGAGAAATGGGACAAGACATTCAGAGATATTTGCATGGATTTGGAAACAGAACAAAGTCAAGGACATGCCTTTATCATTAATCCAGTGATTGGTCCAGAGCCTATTACAGGATCCAGTCGAATGAAAGGAGGATCGGCAACTAAGATTCTGCTGGATTCTATATTTATTTCTGCATTTCTGAGGCTCAATATGGCAACATCTAACATACTGAACACACCATCTGCCTCACAGCTTATTGAAAGTTATAAAATTGTGAAAAAAGCAACCTATAAGAAGTCCAAAGAATTAGCCAAAGTTGTGGAAAGCGCCGGTAACAATTTTCTTCATGGCGGTCACATATATTACATATCAGATGACAGATGTGGCATTGTAGGCTTAATTGATGGTTCAGAATGCCCACCCACATATGGATCCTCCATGGATGATGTGAGAGGATTTCTGCATGATGGCTATTTACAGTTAGGTAACAAGGAGGGTGACATTTCAACTTTCTTTGATATCTCCAAGAAACACTTCGTGGTAGATGTAGTTCCTACTTTAACCAGTCATGACACTGTTATTGTGTTACAGGAATGTCATCTTGAAGATAGCATCCTGAATTGCCCTGCCACAAAGATGAAGCTCCACGTGAGTGATAGTGAAAGCCTCAAACCTTCAGACAAGTCACTAGATGTTTACATTGCTATACCAAAGGCAAACTTGGTGGAAAGTTTGGGAGAAACATGTATAGATTTTTCCTGGAACCTTTATGTTGAAATAGCACTGAAGTGGGCATGTAATGTCATTTCTACAGGATCACATATAATGAAAGGTAAAGTCTATCAGAATATCATGGTTGATGTGAAGGTTAGCAACAATAAGCTATTCCACAGGGCTGTTGGAATTGTGGAGAAACTAGGAAACTGTAGTAAAGATGTGGCTGTGTCTTGTTTATTGAAGTCTATATATGGTGTAAATGAGTTGACAGGAGAAATAACAGAAGCACCACTCAGCAGACATATTGCCTTGGCCAATCCACAGAATGGAGTGGTTCCACTGGCCATTGTAATGGCAAAAACTGGATTAGCTTACCACAAGGCCAGACAGGAGATAAAACTGAAGCCTGTTATCAGACATATGCTGGCAGAGTTGGTTTCATGAATTTTCTCTTGGAAAATGTATGTGTAATATCCCTCTCCCATTGCTGCATTAATTTCACTCCTGTGGCTGTATCCACCAAAAGCCCTAGCCAAATCTTAGATCTTACTTTGGCTATATTTGTATACAAAGGGTTAAAGACCAAGCTAAGACCTTTGGTGAATAGAGCCCCTGTTTGAACATTCAGATGATAAATCCCACTACGTTCATAAGCATAGCCCAAAGTGAATGTACAAATACTAGATTCGTACCATGAGTACTAACCACAACTGGATTTTTTACCCAGAGCCTTTAAAGGTCTGTATGTTGGAAGCCATCAGGTGTTGATGCTTTGTAGTGACATTGGTTGGTCGTGTAGGTGCGCAACATCATGATGTCAGCGTGATTTGACCTTTGACCTTGCTGTAGTGACCTTGACCTTTAAAATGCTATCTCTATCGACAGCTATACTTATTGTGATATCTCCATTGACAGCTTTACTTCAACATACAATTTGAGTTTCTTATGTGTTATTGTCCCTGTTACACTTAGTTAGACTCTTAGTTTTGTATGTAATGTTGGGCAATGCTATGTCCCCGCACTGTGGTGTACGGACATGTCTGATGCTATTTTTTCATATGCACAGGTTCTTCACTGCTATATTATCTAGGTTTAAAATACACTTTGATGCTCTATCACATCTGGAATACGTTGTATTGTTACGTTTTATTAACCACGCACATAAATAGAAAACATTTATTGTAATCCTTTATTTTTTTTAATTGTACAACCTCATCTGGCCAAGTAACCGAAACTAAGCTGCCATAAGTGGCATGAATATCAAGGTCGGATCCAAGGTTAACCTGCATGACCCTCAGTTCAAGAAAGGTCAAAACCATGCATGGCGAATGCAAAAGAAAGGCAGGTGGATTAGGCAGAAAATAATGCAAGCAATTTTAGAGTTGGCCAGCAAAATTTGCCAGTAAAACAGTCAGTGTATTCCAATATAAAAGTCATAAAAGAATATAATTTAAAAGGTCTTCCAGGGTTGGTGTGTTAGCACTTGTATTACTGTTTTTCAATTACTGTATATACAAAATCTGGCAAATGAAAAAGGACACCCTTCCTAAACTTGCTTTTATTTAAGCAGAGAAATGTATCCCTTGAAGATTTTTTATGTTAGATGTTGAGCCTCAGAAATGCCGAAATAAATATAGAAGATTTTTTATTATATTGTGATAACTATTCTGATAACTATTCTGCAATTATTCTCTTTTCAAACACAAAATAAGATTCGTTGTTCTGGAGTGAATATCGTTATAATATACATTTTATTTTGATGTTTTCCTGATTCATTTTTCTGTACATACATTTAAATGTATTCTTTATTAAAAATAAACCAAGATCTCTCAAATATGATGTTGGAAATTAGAATCCACCTGGTTTACATGATCTTGTTTTGTCAATTTTAAAACTTGTAGTGGATGATATTGATGTGACTGGTGCAGGATGATCTATATAGCAGAATTTTTACCAAGTAGTTTGCATTACTTTCCTTCATCCCTTCACCTGGCTGTCTTGATGACCAAAACAATGGATAAAAATGTGTTTAATCAAAATCAATCAATCGTGGTTTGTAAGGTTAGTCTTTAAGGCTTCTGCTTCGTTTAGTCATATAACTTATATAAATACTCACATCAGGTCCCCTATAATTCCCTATTATGATGTACTTCTGAGTTCAGTTGACTTAGTGTTATCTTATTTTATTGTAACATAAGGTAGCTAGATCTCAACTTTATGCAGCATACTAAATCATTTTAAACACCCAAATCACCAAACAACAAAACATTTTAGACTCTGCCTTCCACTATCTTCAATAAAGTCTAAAATGCAATCGTTTGGTATTTTAAACTAAAAATAGCTTGTGTACGGTTACTAGTGGACATGTTTGTGGCTGCTGGACCGCTTTGCTATGTCATAAGCCATGTCATAACTAAATTGAACGTGTACCAAATGGATATAAATAAATTATTTAAAACTTTATCTCAAAGTTTCCTGATTTACGATGGATTAGTAGAAGATAACAAACTGGTCCGCGTCCACATTAGAGGAAATAGTTACTTGAGAACCAGTCTAGTTGAAGGTCAATGCTGGCAATACCATTCCCTTTTCGTTGAAGTGTTCTGATGACCCGTCAACCCCAAGTGGCCAGCTTCCGAGAAATTCAGGTGTAGCATGACTTTTTATGTTAATTTTTTCGGAAAATCATTTTTCATGAGTGGCCTTGAAGGAATAACCTCAATTGAGGGCTGGCTTCTGACCAATATTATGGTTGTCTTTAACTCATGACTTGATGATCCTCAACTGACCGCATGGAGGGGGTAATTTGTAAACAGGCAAAAGATAGATTGCAATTTATTCTTTATAAAACTTGCTTTTCTTTTTTGAGTAAGTATAAGTCGAACGACAGCCAGCAATGTTCACAAGACAGTCTGCAGAGGACAAATGACAGCGATTTCGTAACTTTCTGTTTGTGACCTTGAAATATTTTACTCAAAAGAAATTAAAGTTGAACTTTAAAAAATTGCAAACATCCACATTTTTCTTTTATTCGAGTGTTTCTGTTTGTTATGGGGCATGTTAAACAAAAGTGAAGAAATTATATTGATCTCTAATTTATCAGAAAATACTTAGACCTTGTGCTAGCTCCTTCCTTGGTGCACTATGATTATCTGAGTGCATCCATCTCTACTTCTAGTGAGAAAACAAAATCCAGACTGTTATAAAATGCACGCAATCACTGTCTAAAAAAGAGCTCAAAGACTTGTGAGCAAGTCCAGAAAAAAATGAATGTCATTCACAAGAGTAGTATTTTAAGAATAAAAAATCAACACAAGTAGATTATTCAGAATTGCTGGCGACCTGCTGTCACCTAATAGAAAGTCTTGGTGTCTTACAGATTTTTGTAGAGGTTACCAATCTATTACTCTGTAGGTCCTAAATGGTGAAACTTCGTGGTCACCTTTAAATAATTATATTATTAATTCACCTAATGGGGTTGTTCCACCGGAGCTGACCAGTCAGTAACTATGTAGTTTTTGAGAGTTGGGACCAATGTTTACAAAGTCGGTTAGGGTCGGTTGTAGTTTCCCAGCCTGTCGGGAGAGTCGGTGAAATATCAAACATGTTTGATATTTCTGCGACCATTGCCAACCCTTGTAACAGACCCGAATTTCATCCACCTAGCAAAATTTATTTATTTGGGGTTTTACATCGCTTTCAACACTGTACAGGTCATATCACGACAGGTAATTGGAAGGGCAGAGGAAACCAGTACATACAGCTCGTCAGGGTTCTGTACTGTAAACTGGCGACCAACGGTAAGCAACTACCAGCTTTCCCACTTGAGGCCAGGACGGGAACCGAACCCCGGCCTTAGAGGTGGGAGGCGAGAGTGTTACCACTCTGCCACCATGGCCCCTCCCACCTAGCAAAAGGCATGTCAGTTAACTTAACGGCCTGTTGGTTACACTTTCCGACTTGTCAGTTAATCAAACAGGCCTGTCTGTACCAAGTATCCGGCTTGTCCCAAATATGGTGATCCAGACTGTACGTGATGACAAACAGACTGTGCAGTAAATGTTACAGTACAGTTGGTAACTTTAGCTGGCCTGTCTTTAAGTGTTGCCGACAGGCCTGTAAACTTTCCAGGCCAGTCGGTAACTTTTACCAACAGTGTCTTAGATTTGGGAATATTTGTAACCGACAGGCCCTAAACCGAAACAGACAAGCCGTAAACAACAACCGACAGGCCTGTAACACTAACAGACAGGAACTGTAACCAACAGACCGGCAATATTTTTGCTTCTTATGGTCTGTCGGTATCAAAATCTGTGGCTATAAAAATGTGAGTCGGCAGACAATCTGCGTATATTTGGGCTTTGACGTGTCGAGAGACAACTGGTGTGCAGCTTTTATTTTAGCATTTTCATTATTTTGTAAATTGCTTAAGTTTGAGCTAGGCTGGACTGGCTGGGAAAGAAATCTGTTCTTTGAGGTTTCACTTTTATTTTTAAGTTTTTTGTTTCTTACAACAAGCTGTACATGTAATTGATCAGCATGCCAAGGGGCAAAGGAGAAAGGTTGAAGTACGTACAGACACTCAACCATAGTTTGAGTTAGGAGATAGAGCTGAGGATATAGAGAGAAGGAGGGGGATGAGAGGGAGAGGAGAGAGCAGGAAGAGAGGCAAAGACAGAGGATAGAGAGAGAGAGCAGGGAAGAGAGCCAGAAAAGGGGAGAAAAGAGAACATGAACAGACAAGGATACTGATGTAGAATCCACTCAATCCAGACAGAAGAAGGGGCAAATGAAGTCCATTTTCCTGAATGATTCAGATGAGGAAGCCATCGTGGAGTTCGTTAAACAGCATGAGGAACTTTATGATAAGACTAACGACAGTTTCAAAGACAAGCAGAAGAAAGAAAGACTTTGGGAGACACTTGCAGCTACCAGCAAGTTACCTGTCAACACTGTCAAGAAGTGATTTGAGACTCAACGTACCAGATATGGCAAGCACACTCAGACGAAGTCAGGACAAGCACCTGAGAAGAGCACAGAATGACAGACCTGGCTGGAGGACAGTTTCAGTTTTCTACGAGGTCACATCAGTAGGAAGGGAGTTTCAAAGTCTTCCACGTTCAAGTCACCAATGAGACCTTCTGCAGCCGCAGCCACAGCTTCAGTTCCGGATACATCAAGAGACACTGAATCTGAGATGGAAATCAGCATGACATCAGATGTTACTCATCAGCCTTCGAGCACCAGCCCTAAACGACGACAACCTACAGTCGCCACCACCACTGCTACAGATCCAGTTTTAGATCAGTTCCAGCAGATGAGGTCGATGATTTCCACATTTCTGGGTGCATGTCAGGACCCCACTCCAAGACAGTCATTCTGCAACTATCTCCAATCTGAGATTGAACACCTGGAGGAGCGAGACTTTTTGACCTTCAGGAATGAGACAGTGAAACTTCTCAGTGAAATACAGTACAAGGCTGAAGAATGCAAGAGACAGGTCACAACAACTCAGCAGGTCACCACATTTCAACTTCCAGAAACAACACAGGCCACAGCAGGACGTGAATACACCATACCAGATACTCAACCAGTCTCCGTTCCAGTTGTACATTGTACAACCCACCCAGACAGCCACAATAGAGCCTGCTACAATGATTACCAGCAAGTACAGCATCCATCAAGGCCTTCATCAGCATCAGCACAGCCAACATCTTATTTATTTGTGGATGACCAAAAGCCTGGGACTCTCAGACAGCTGATGTTCAGTTTGAGTCCAACAAAGACAATCAACCCACCTTCAGTTGCAGCTGTACAACAGGAGGAAAGTCAACACAACACTTCTGGATTATCCAGTCTCTTTGGAGGGATTCCCAGTGTACTGTAGTACCAGCAGATCGACACACCACAACCATTTTCACCCTCTCAACTTCAACCATCACCAGTGCCATCTTCTGCTCATCAAGAACAGTCAAGACCTCCCAGCCAGTCCCTTCTAAGGGCCGCCCAAATCTTCCAAAAACAATTATTCAGCTGTTGTTGTCCCAATTCAAAAAAGCACACCATCCAACACTTACACTCCCCCCCAATACATGAAAAAAATTGTGTGAATGAATGAGTGAATGTTGAACTAATAAAATTCCACAAAAAAAACAAAAAAAAAAAGATTATAAAAAAGACTTTAAAAAATTGTCCCCTAAGAATTTAAAAAGAAAACACCCCACCCCAAAAAGATAATTTTAGAGCAAAACTTCCCCCCCCCCAAAAAAAAAATAATAGCGAAGATCCAGACACAAATCTATGTCCCTCCAACAAAAAAAAAACAAAATTGCACTGAAACCCGACATCTACACAAGTAACTTGCTTTGCATGTGTGGAGGGACTGACAGACAAACAGATGGTGCAACATAACAAAACATGTGACTGATAATTGGGTGACTGACAGACTGACGGACTGACTGAAAAAAATGTTAAAGTAGGACTGTCACCTTGTACAATTGTGATTTTGAAATTTTCTTTAAAATTTTTTTTTATTAATTTTGGGGACAAAATTTCTCATCAAATTGCTTTTTCTTTGCGGTGTTTGGGGGCCAGAGATCATTTGGAAAATGGGTAATTTGGTTTTTATGATTTGGCAGGTTATTTATCTAACAATAAACCCAGGTCATGTTGGTGTGGGATGTGAGCTTTGTAAAAAGAAGGCCTAGGTTTAAATCTGTAGGAGTTGATATTTAATTTTGTGAAATGAGTTTTGGATGGATTTGTGTTTCTGATGGGGGATGATTTTCGGTGAAATTGAAATTGGGGTTATTTTAAACTTAACACTGTGCTAAGCAAAAGTTTTTGGATTGTTTGGATGATAGCATGTTCTCCCCTAAGTCTTCTTAAACTCTGTGCTCCTGCCCAGCCAGTGCCCCCACATGATTGAAGTAGTCTTTCAGCAGGTCCCGTTGATGTTTGGCCTCCCTCAATGGGTTTCTAAAGTTCTCATTAGGTCCCTGTTCCCCCTGGTCTGCCTGTGGTGGTTGTATGTCATCAGCTGTAGTAGGTGGTCTGTCTGCTCCCCCTGATGGCATCGTCCCCAGCAGGAAGTAGTATAGATTTGGCCCCCCAGGTCCAAGTGGTTCAGGTGGTGGTATTCCCAAGCTTCCGTTCTCAATTCTTCTTCTCAGTTTGCTGTTGAATATCGGAGCATCAGATGATGACCCAGTGGCCCCCACGTTGACCCACAGGAACTTGTAATCTGCATCAACTAAAGCCAAAAATACCAGGGAGACTTAGTCCTTATAGTTGAAATATTCACTGTCTGATTCTTGGGCTTCTTTATAGCAATGTGTTTTCCATCTAGTGCATCGACTGCATGGGGGATATTCCATCTGTTCCTAAATATTTCTTCAATTTTCTTCCAGTCTTCAGAATCTGTGGGATACATCAAATATTCCTGTTGAAATTCTTTCAAAATGGCTTTGCAGACCAGGGGGACAAATGTGCAGATGGTCGTTCTTCCAACCCTCCAGTGGAACTGCAGTGAAGTGTAGCTTTCTCCGGTGGATAAGTGTCTCAATGTAACTGCCAGTTTCAACCCGATTTCCTGAAGTTGGTGGTTGACTTCCTGAGATGGGGGGTATTTTTTCTTCAATCAAATCAAAAACTGCTGGTTCCATCCGGGTAAAGGTTCTGTAGCCTGGTGTGTCAGTTGTGATTAGTTCATCCAAGAGTGTTCTGTAGCATCCTCTCTCCTGTATCTGCAGTATCCAGGGCAAAACCCATGGATTCTATGGCTTTCTTCTCCTTCTGAGTGGTGGGGGATGGTGATGCTGGCTTGGCAGGTGCTGGGTTCTGCTGTCTTCTGTGTCTTGAAATCATGATGTATAATAACATTTTCAACTCAATAAAGACAAAAGGACCCTCTAGTGATCAAGCAGTTGCTCTGGATGTGTTCCTGTCATCTTTGAAGTGTGAAATGAGTGGCACATCACAGGGGGGGTGTTATATAGTGTGACATGGATCCTGATTCTGGATCACGACTATAGACACCGACCCATAAAATCAATCAGTCCTGTTGGCAAGGGTCGGGAACATGCTGCCGGCTTGTCTGTGTCTTTATGGCTTGTCTGTTTGTGATACGGCTTGTCTGTTAGGGGTTTAAGGCTTCTCTTAGTACTTCTATGACTGGCCGAGCAAAAAAACGTCCTGTCTGCAACTATACCGACCTGTCTGGGATTTCATAACCGACTCAGCCCTTTTTCCCACTACCCTACGACTTTCACAACCCACCCTAGAGTTGTAGGGTTGGTTGCAGGGTCAGCTCAGTGGAACAACCCCATAAAAGAAAGTCTTACAGATTTTTGTAGAGGTTACCAGCCTACTACTCTGTAGGTCCTAAATGGTAAACATTTGTGGTCACTTTTAAATAATTATATTATTAATATCCATTTTGTGTATGTTTCATTTTTTTCAAATATATAATAGGACTATTATATAATAATATATAATATATAATAATGCCAATAAAATAGAATAATACTTGGTTTAACAGTTTACTGAAAAGCTAAAACTTATTTTTGGTGATAGGAAGACATGCACATTTCTTATATAACTCAAATGTCATTCAATTATTATGCCACTATGGGTATAATATTAGTGTGTGCACCATACACGTTGACCTCAAGGTTGGCGACCATCAGTATATGCCTTCCCCCACTCAAAATGGACTAGGTTATCACCTGTGCCTGGTTTTGGACTGCACCTTTCTGGGTTCCAGCACATTAGAGAATGTTTCTATTACAAAATATATATGCGAGATTTGTGGGACAAATGAGGACTTTAAAACAATACCCATTTTGCGTTATATTTTTACTTTGAAATCATTTCTCTGATTCTCGAGACAATGATTGAGCGCATTTTATAACATCCTGGATTTTATACTATCACAAGGTGGCTCTAGTTACTTCTAGGTAAGTAAACAAGGTCATTCCTTCTAGAGGGAAATGTGCTTAGAGAATCATAGTGTACTAAGGAAGGATCTTGCACTGAGTCTTATTTTGTACATATATTGAAAGAGGTATGTCACTTTTAAATGGTTTAAGTGGGAACAGTTATGGTGGGTCTTCATCAAGCGGGTCATCATTCCCCTTTAATGATAAAGGGACTAGCACAGCCTACAGTGGCCTTCACCTAGTATGGTTTTATACAGCTTTTTTCAGGTTACCAGTTAACTAATCTGATGGTATTGTCATGAAATCATGAGACTTTGTGATTATTCTTAAATAATCAATTTTGTATGTGTTCAAATTATTTTTACAATATGTTATAGGACTTATGCAATGAAATATTGCTAATCTGCCACTGTGGCCTAGCGGGTAACACACTTGTCTAGGAACTCAGAGGACGTGGGTTCAATCCCAGGTACAGGCATAGTGGCTCGGATGACCACTTCAAATGGTGGTCCTCTGTCATTGGGTCCTATCCCCAGTGGCAGGTTAAAGAACCTCAAGGATTTTGATAAATGGTCATCCTATCTTCCAGTTAGGGGAATGTCAGTTACTTGTGAGTTGGGGCAGTACCTGTACAGTCGGATTGGTTAAATAGCCCTTTGAGTCCTGCAGTATATGCAGATATTGCGCCGAGTATAAATACATAATAATAAATTAAAATAATATTTGGTTTGACCATTAACATTTAAAAATCAAAATCGTATTTTGAGTGATAATAAGGGATTTACAACACTTAAACTGATGCACACTTTTTGTTTAAAACAAATTTTATTCAATTAGTTTGCGATAAAAATACTCAGAAAAAGCTGGGTATGATGTCAAAATGTGTATCATATATGTTGACCAGAAACATATAATATCAAATATTTTCTCAACTATTGCCAAGCGTAACTAAGAATGCTAATTGTTCAAACTGGTTGCCCAAGTCTGACTCTTTGTTGACTCTTCTGTATCGCCTTAGTAAGGAGGTGAAACGGGTGAGTTTAGTATAGTTACTTAACATAGCTGGAGAGGATTAAGTTGCTATTGTTTGGATTAAGTTTGGATTAAGTTTGCTATTACTATTGTTTGGGTGATTGTTTTCAGTCAAACAAATCAACTGTCTCTTTCTGACCAAATTTTGATTTCATTCATTCAAGAGTGAATGGGGTTGGAATTTTATATATTTATAAACTCAATGAAAATGACATTTGATGAAATTTAATTTTGCACAGAAAATATATTTCATAGAAAAATATAGTTTGCTATTCAGTACCATGCCTCATAAATAGAAACTATTAAAATTCATACCAGTCCCTACGAAACAGACCAACATTGGTTTATTATAATTTATTTAAAACTACTATATTTGTTATAAACTTTATTTCAAAGATACTTGAAAGGACAGTAGCTGTCCAGCTACAAACTCACCTTGATGAAACCGGCCTCATGACTGGCTTCCAATCGACTTATAGGAAATACCATTCTACTGAAAGTGCCCTCCTTAATATTCATAATGATATTCTTCTCAATATGGCCAAAGGGTGTGTCACTGCCCTTACCCTTCTGGATCTCTCTGCCACATTCAATACCATCGACCACACCATTCTCCTGGACAGACTTAATGTTTACTATGGAATCAGTGAGCTAGCACTTGGCGGTTCAAATCATACCTGTCGGGAAGGACACACTCGGTCAAGGTAGGTAGCATACTCTCACATCCTGCTGCGCTCCAGTATGGGGCTATACTTTACACTAACCCAATCAGCTCAATCATTCATTCCCACAGTAGTATTAACTACCACTTTTACGCTGATGACACCCAGTTATACATAACACTCTCACCAGCAAATATCTCTCACTCTACACAAAAACTAAACAACTGCCTAATGCCCCCGTTCCACCGAGCGATTGGCCGGCGATTCAGTCTGCAACCCTTATTCCTGTACAATCTTGGACATTCTGGAAAAAAATGGGTGGAGCAAGCAGTCGGTTGCTTGTCTTGGGCAGGCCTCAAGATTTATCCCAGACTGCCTGCACTTACCTCAGATTGCCACCAATTAACTCAGGACTAGTCTCAGGCTGAGCCAAGATTAAGCCTGGAATGATCCACAATTGACAAAGACTTGTCGCAAACTTGTCGCAGGCAACTGCAGGCTGCCAGCGACCAGCCTGCAACTGGACCAACGATTCATCGGCGATTCATCCAAGACAGGTGTAAGACTCCCACAGACTGTCTGGGGCCATCCCAGGCAGCCTGGGACTAGCCGCAGGATGACCCCAGGTCTCCCCAGGCAGCAATTGCGATTTTTGTTTTGACATTTTTGACCAAATTTTGACCTAAATTTTGGATATAAAAGCTGCAATTGAAGCTCTAACAGTTTTACACAGTCTGGACTCAAATCAAGATGCCATTTTCAGATGCAAGTTAGGGCTTTTTTAGTTTTTATTCAGATACAGATCTTGGCATCTAATCAGGGTTCGACCCCAGCAACAAGCACCACCAGCACCATCACCTCAACCACCAGCACCAGCAAGGCCCAGAATGAGGCCTTGTTGGGTCCGGCCTTATATAACACAGCGTGAAGAAAAGGGGGCATATCACAACCTACTTGCAGAATTGTATGACTTTGATGTGCCAGGATTCACAAACTTTATGAGGATGACCCCAGAATTTTTTTTAATGATCAAGGCAAGAGTACACCCACACCTGGTTAGGCAAGCAACAAACTACAGAGGGCCACTCAGTGTTGGAATGAAATTAGCCATTACGTTTTGTGGCCACTGGGGAGTCATACCAGTCATTATCATACCAGTTTATGGTTGGCAGGTCCTCAATATCAAAATTTGTGCCAAAGGTGTCCAGGGCTATCCAAGATGAATTTCTATGTGAATATGTGAGATGTCCAACCACCCCAGATGCCTAGAAAGAAGTCGAGTGAGAATTCAGAGTCAGGTGGCATGTACCACATGCGAATGGGGCCTTGGATGGGAAACACATTGCCATCAAGAAACTGAAGAATTCAGGGACGCTCTATCATAACTACAAGGGCTTCTTCTCCATAGTGATGCTGGCACTAGTGGACGGTGAATATAAGTTCAGATGGCTGGAACAGCCGGATCATGCTCTGATGGTCAAATTTTTAATGCCTCCCAACTGAAGGAAATGATTGAAGACGAGACCCTGGGGTTGCCTCAAGCCAGCCCGATTATCCAAGGGCAAAGGGATGTCAGTTATTTCATTCTTGCAGATAATGCTTTTGCCTTGAAGAAATGGTTACTCAAACCCAACAGTAGAAGAGGGCTCAATAGACAGGAAAGGATTGCAAACTACAGAATTTCAAGGCAAGAAGAGTGGTGGAAAATGCATTTGGGATACTGGCAGCCAGGTTCAGGGTGCTGTTGACTACCATAGAACTTCCACCAGAGACTGTGAGAGGCGTTGTCATGACTTGTGTAGTGTTGCACAACATACCAAGGAGCCAGACTTTGGTGGTGGACAGCTGGTTGGTGGTGGTGGAAATCCTGGTGCAGAGAGGAATCCATCCAGGGAAGCCAAAGGACAGTGGGACTACATGAAAGAGTACTTCAACAATGCTGGTGCTGTGCCATGGCAAGACGACCAGATTTGAGTCCAGACAAATTCCAACACACCTACATCAGTCAGGACTACAAATAAGTACTTTTCAGGACTACCAAATCTTCCAAAAACAATTAATAGCTGCTGTTGTTTACCCATTATATCATTAAAAAAACTTTAAAGTCCCCCCAAATTAATGAATTTAGTAATCCAAAAGACTTTAGAAATAATTGAAAAAAAATAACTTAAACTTGAACATAATTAATTTTTAAGAAAGATCTCCCAAAAAGATAAAAATATATTTCTATTAATGACATTATCAATTTAAAAAAAAAACATAAATGCAAATCTGCTTAGAATGTAACCAATCCAACACTTCAGGCCCATTAAATTATTGTCCAGGTCACCGGACCAAGAATATCTCTAAAATGTCAAGGCCACAGAAAATATTTGGATCCTATTTTCATGGGAAAATATACTGTAGAAAACTTTTTTCACACACTTTAATTGTTTTGTTTTTGTTTTTTGTTTTTTTGTTTTTTTTTTGGGGGGGGGGGCTGGCTGGCTGGCTGGCTGGCCTTTTTTACATGGAAATGCTGACAAATAATTTTATTTTAAAGCTTTTGGTGGAAATGAAATGGCAGTATTTCATTTACAGGAAAATTGAATAAATTTTATTTGGCTAATCCACCAAAAGAAACCAAACTTGAAATTTCTAGATAATTTTGAAATAGCCAAATATTTGTTTCTTCAACACTATTAATTTGAAAGAATTTCAGAAAATTTAGAATAGCCGAAATATAATAGCCAAATATTCATTCAAATTTTGAATATATCTTTATAAATGGAGACCTCAACGGCCACTTTTTCTAATATTTTGTTTAAGTTTTTTTTTCTGTTCAAGCTTTAAAGATTTATTTTTCTTTAAAACTTCAACCTTTTTTTATTTATCTAGGGGCAATTAAACTAGTATTTCTATGGCCATATTTGATAGTGGAAATTACTTTAAGTTATGTATGTGGCCTTTGTTATAAATATGTACTGATACTTTTGTGTATTGAGGGGGTCAGTGTGAGTGTTTGTTTGAGTGTGTGACTTTTTTTGTTTTGTTTTTTTGTAATATGTAATATGTACTGATACTTTTGTGTATTGAGGGGGTCAGTGTGAGTGTTTGTTTGAGTGTGTGACTTTTTTTTGTTTTGTTTTTTTTGTAAGTATTTGTACTGAGCTTTGTTTGTTTTTAGGGAGGGATGAGTATTAATAACACAGCTTAATAATTGTTTTGGGAAGTATTGGTGGCCCTGAAAAGGGCCGAAAAAATTGGTAGGCTGAGTTTCTGGCTGGCTACTGAGGCGGCTGTTGCTGCTGAGCTGAAGGTGTTGCTGGTGACGCAATGAAGACTTGTGGTGTGTTAGCATCTGAAACTCCTGTAATGTTGGAGAAACTCAAAAATCCTGACAAGTTGTGACGGCTACTCTTGTCCTGTACAAATCCCACTTGCGACGTGTGTAGTAAACCAGGCTGCTGCTGGAACCTGAAGCTGTCTCTGTTGTCGTGGTTGCTTGTGGTGGTAAAATCCCCAATGTCTGTGAATCTGAAGTTATAGTATAGTAGCTGTTCTTCTTGACAGTGGTGTTGGTTGCCTTTGAGTTGGTGGTGGAGCTGGGGTTGGAGCTGGGGTTGGAGCTGGACTTGGAGTTGCAGGTTTCAGGTTGCTGGCAGTGACGTTCTGCAGTGCATTGAAGACCTTCCCCTTCAAAGTGTGGTACTGCTCTTGGCTCAACTTGCTCGCCTCTGATGCTACAAAGTCGAAAAACAGGGTCCTTTTGTCCACCGGCTTCTCTACAAACTTGGACACCATAGTTCTCATGGCTTCAAAATGTTCAAGTAACTTGGGCTCTGTAGCTAGCCCTGTGGATAACAGCATCAACGTCATAGGTAATCCCTGTTGGCCACTTGTGTCTAGTGATTCAACGTCCGTACTGGAGCGAGTACTGTCGTTGTGCACCTTGGAAGTACTGGCATCTAGCCCTGCTGTTCTGCTTTCTCCCTTCCTGCGGATGTGACAACAGATGAAGGACATGCGGTCGTAAACCCACTTCTGTCTTGGTGTGTAGCTGGCTGGAGATTGTCCAGACTTATTCTTCGACACCTTGCCAAAAGCTGTCCTCTTGGATGTATACCAGCGTTTCACATCGTTCACATCTAGCCTCAGTTCTTTTGCAATCTGTACCCATAGAGCTTCCTTGTGATATTTGTCTGCATATCTCTCGTGCTCCTTGTTGTATATTTCTGGGTGATTCTGAAAAAATTCGATGATGGCATCCTCCTCTCTATCTGTAAATGCTGTCACAAGCCTACATCTCTTAGAAATTACAGGTGCTGCACTCTCTTGCTCCTCATCATCATCAATGGCTGCCTCAGTAGTTGGCAGTATCTCATCACAAGGTGGAGAGTGGAGTGCTGAAGGCTGTACAATGGTGTCAGTGTTGGAGTCAGTAGTTGTTTCCTCCCCTGTAGCCTCTTCTCTCCTCCTGCTGCTTGCTCTTTCTTTTCCTCTTATACATTGTATATAAAAAAATTTAAAAAGTAAAATGTGTGTCTATCTGTAAAACTTGCCCTAAGCTCAACTAATATATTCAAATAAAAACTGAAATCCGTAAATAAAAACCCTATTAGACACAATCGACATTCTCAGTAGCCAGCCAGTTCCATAAATGAGGTGAAAACAAGCTGGGGTCTCTTTTTATAGTTGCCGACCATGAGACAAACAACTGCACATCCAATGTGCGCAGACAAGCCCGCCACAGCAATCTTGGGCTTAGTCTGCCTTTGATCTCAGACCGCCCCAGACAATCTGCGACATTTCCAGGCACACTTTTCTTTGTCTGTGGTGGCCTGGGCAGCTGGCTACAGTCTTGAACATGGCACCTGCAAGAATCTTGTGTCAGTCTGGAAATGGTAGGTGACTATTAGCCAACTGTCCCAGGCTGCCTCAGACAATCTTTTGATGTCCGCGACAGTCTGCGACTAAAGGTTGACGATTAAGAAAGTGTTGGAAAATTATAAGTGTTGGTCGGCTACCAGTTGCAGACTGTCTGGGACAATAATTTTTTAGTCGGCGACTAGCAGTCGCAGATTGTATAAGACTGTCGGAGAGTGCTCAACATTCTGTCTGAGGCCACCTGCGGCAGTCTGCGGCTGTCGGAGATTCAACAAGATTAAGGTTCACAATTAAGGCAGTCGGTAGCAGTCGTGGAAAATATCAACCACGTTTGATATCGCTCACGACAGCTACCGACTCTAAGCGACAGTCGGAGAATGACCCAAGATTCATTCGAGACTGGCAAAATGCCTTAATCGGGAGGCTTAATCGCTCGATGGAACGGGGGCATAAACGACATTCAAAATTTCATGTTTACAAAATAAATTAAAACTTAACCCTGACAAAACCGAGTTTATTCTCATTGGCTCCCCAAAAAGATGTAAACAACTCCTTCCTCACTTCCCTATTAATATTCTTGGAAATCAGGTCTCACCAGCACAAGGTGTCAAGAACCTCAGACCGGTGTTCGACTCCAATTTCACTTTCTCAGACCACGTGTCGCAGGTCATAATGTCAATGCGAGAGACCTCTACAGAATTTGTCCCCTTCTAGACCTTAAAACATCAGTTCTGTTAGAAAATACTTTGGTGAGCAGCAGATTGGACTATTGCTATTCACTGTTTTTATCGCTCACTGATTTTGGGTTAAGGAGATTGCAGTTAGTCCAAAACTCAGTCTGCAGGGTTGTCACCGTTCCTCTAAATTCTCTCACATTACCCCTCAACTAAAAAAACTCCACTTGCTCACAGTCAGGTACAGGGTACAATTTAAAATAGACCTCATTACATACATACAGTCAGGTACAGGGTACAATTTAAAATAGGCCTCATTACATACAAAATTCTCAACCAAGGTTAATCAGAATTAATTCACCACTATACCTCTTCCAGAAATACAAGGCGAAGCACCCCCAAACTCAAGTTCCTTCATACCCCCACTTCTGGCCATAGAAACACTTCTCTAATTATTTCAGTCAATATGCCCCAGTTCTTTGGAACTCTTTCCCCTTGCAAGTAAGAAACAATCCCTCTGTCACATCTTTTAGCAAACACCTCGAAACCCACCTCTTCAACTCTAGTTTCCCAACTTAGTCTTCTACCCTCCTGGTCACACCCACAATTCTGGATTACTGACCCTGAACGCCCCTCTACTCTCCCTATGATAATGATTTTTGTTTAACTAGTGCAATGAGTGTCGCTTTATGGGGAAAATATTGCGCCTGCAAAGCAGTAGATTAGATTAGAGTTTCTTCAATAAATTATGATTTTTTTTGCATAAACATTTGAATACAATGAAACATTATTTTATGTGTATTCCCACAGTTAGCAGCCAAACACCTTTCAGGCATTCTTCTCTAGGTCTAAAATTATAAACAATTGCTTATATGCACAACTGTGCTCTTACGTATGTAGAAGCAATAGTTTGCTTTTTTGTAAGTATACATCATACTAAAATGTATCCACCAACAAAACAATTACTTTTTAGCTGGAAAAAGTTTCTGTTGTATGCAGATAAGTGAGTAACAAGAATTGGTGAAACATAAGCTACATATAGACAACACAAAATAACATACACCAAATACTTACCATATATGTATTTCAGAATATATTCTAGTTCAATAATTATTTTGCATCAAGGAAGAAATAATTTTATTATGAGATATTCTAAAGTCATTTTTTAACATTTACAAATATTAAACTGGTAATTACTTGATTCAGTAACAAAACAGCAGAAATGCAATTAAAACACTGGACTGTATATTACAGATGCTAAACATAAAGATAATACAAAAAATGATGCTTTGTAAGAAAACAAAAGGTTTTTTAGACTTCAAAATACTACACATACACTGTTTTTGTACTGATGTATGTATCAGAGATTTGGTGTGTTCATGTGATGAAGTGTGAACACGTGATCCAGGGGTCAAATGTTCAGTGAGGCAGATTTCTGTGTTGATGGGGAACCAGTCTACTTTAACAATAAAGATACTGGTATCGCCTACGATAACCTTGCTTATTAATGCTGCATTCTTTTTTACGTCGTCAGGCGCGGGTAAATACCTGTGAAACAGTTTTTTTTACATTTTTAACCCCCTTTTTCCGTCATGTATTGTAAAATCTCAATCGATATTTTAATTATTTATGTGCATTTTGTATACATTCAAAATATTTTTGACATATATTATTGGTCTTATAACATCAAATAATACGAAGTATACTTAAAAATATTTTGGGATGGCAATTATCTTTAGAAGCCAATGCGTGTTATGGGTGATAACAGAAGATCAACAACACTTAAACTGATGCACATTTTTTTGTTTATCACAAATGTTGTTTAATTATTATGTGATATCATTACACAGTAAAAGGGGAATATTGTGTCAAAATGTACACCAAACTAGAAACTATAACTAGAAATATATTATATTTAATTTCTTCTTGGTCGTAGGTGTAACTACGGAAGCCTAGTACCCAATATGGTGGGCTATACCTGACCCTATATTGCAGTAGTGGTCAGGAACCAGACCAATTTCTGTGGGGAAGCTAAACAAAAGCATTTTTGGTTATGTGAATATTTGTCTACTGTGTTGGGTACTTTGTGTGTTGATAAACATATACTGAGAAAATAGTTGTTTTTTCTGGTTGCAGTGGCCCTTAACACAATGCACTGTATATAAGTAACTAATAATATTGTATGTTATAATAAAATAATGCTTATATCTTGACAATGACATCTGGGTCAGTACTCTCCATTGAACAAGTATATCAATGTGGATTAACGGCTATGTGTGAAGATCTAAGTACCAATACTGACGAAATAACTAGATTTCACAACAAACCAAATTGAAAAAAAAACATAAGGTGCAGTGTCAACACTCTCAAAAATGTATAAACTTTTCAATATAGAGTAAACTATGTGTTATGAATACTAAAGTGGCTTCACAGTTTAACTAGTTAATCTTTCAAAATGTATTGCGGTTATTTTTCCTTCTGTCGCAAATGGATTTTTAATTAAGTCAGAAATCTTTTTTAACCAATGACAGAAAAAATGTAAAAAAATTTGAGTGATAAATTAAGCTCATCTTGCATTGCAACCAATAAGATAGGTCTCATGACCTCTTTACGACAGTCACAAGTTATGACGATAACTCGTTGTATAAAGTCACCTCTGTGGGTTCGAGTCCCACAAGTGGCAATTCTGAGGACCTGTCCCAATATGACCCTGGCTGTTGAACGGGACGTAAAACCCCAACTTTGACCTTTGTCGTTGTATAAAACATATCAAGTGATGATCACTCTTAACATGCTGGGAAGATAAACTTAGAGAAACTCCTAACTTCCCATGGGATTGACTGTCCAGTACCAGTTACAGGAAAATTAGTTGTACAGTAAAGAATGAACAATATAGATTATACCACCGTGAAGATAGTTTGCATCACCATAAAGGTCCGTTCTGACAGCCAAAGATAAGTTGTAATACAATTACAATTGACAAGATCTGCCATAACTAGCTGGGATCAAAATACTCGCCAAAGGTTTTCAAACATGGTTGAAATATTTGACAGGCATCTATGTATAGGTTAATGGCCGAGTAAGAGTCCAATATTTGAAAATAATGGACTGTTTACGAGGCCCAAAAGGGACCTAGTCAACAGTTTATTGTTTTTAAATATTGGACAAATACGATATGAAATACAAGACGTGTCATCGGGGTCCAATGTCAAAATTTCGTCAAAATTGGGAGTTGACTAATGCTTCAACATTGCATAACATAAGAACACACACAAGAACCACAATGGAACATACAATCTCACAATATATGGTCATATATGAGTTATAGGAGATATATGAGTTCTGATAGAGTAAAGGAAACTAGAAAACCTCAATTGATGTTTATTAAGAATACTATTCACACATGAGTCTGTGAATATTTTGTGTAAAATAAATCTGAAATTTATAAAATAAATTGGGGATGGGTTGATTGGCCTGGTGTCTCAGGATCGAGAGCATTGTACTGAAATACCATGATGAGATTTTACTACCGCCACTTCGTTTATCAACACATTTAATGGAAGGAAGAGTTAAAATATTTGAAATATACCCAAAATGTGAAGAAATTATAAGCTTTCATCCCATATTTTTTGTTCATTTTGCAGACTTTTATACACTGGCGAATACATTGAGCAGAACTGCCATGTTTTGGATATGACACTTTATAACCTTAATATTGCTTGTCAGCATATAATTGAAGGAAATTAAAATATTGGGAACAAACCTGAAATCTGAAGAAACTGTACATGTTTATCTCAAATTTTATGCAGTTGGGGACTTTTATTGTGATGTCATTTTATAGCAAACGTCCATGTTTGGTCCAGAATCTCCCGATGTCCACATTTTTGGTGCCGACATATCCCTATAATAAAATGAACTGTTTACTGAAGCATGTTAAAATAAACAGAGGGGCAGCCAGGGCTTTGCTTTAGCATTCACTACACCACCATCAGAGATTTTGACATTAATGCTCTAAGCAGGAAACTAGACCAGCCAGCTTCACCGAATTTGTAGGATATCTTCATTGGGAGGTAAGCTTCTCTGGGAGTGACAGCCTCATTCAGTAAAACAAGATGGCCGCCAGGGCATTTCTTCGAAACTTATCTACCTTTTTCTACTGTCTGGTTGTCATAAGTAGAAGGTTGAATCTCTCCATAGGTGATATTTATAACAGATAAAAATGTCCTCTGCAAGCTTGCAGACATTTGACCTTGAAGCTTTTCCATTCAAGGTCATCCACAAAGTGCCAAAATACCCCCCATATAGTGGACTTTTAAAAGTGCCTATATCTCCCTTATTATTGGTCCTAGAGGTTTGGCATGTGCGAAACCAACCTATGGGAAATCATTGGCTGGAAATCTTCTGATATGGTCAGATTTGAACTTGGATCCCTCCTTCAAGGTCAAACGAGGATAGTCAAACTTAAAAGTGTTTATAACTCGCTTATTATTGGTCCTGAAGGTTTGTACTGTGAAACCAACTTATAGGAAATCATGGGCTGGGAATCTTCCGATAAGGTCAGATTTGACCTTGAGCCTCTCCTTCAAGGTCTAATGGGGGTCGCCAAAATAAAAGTGCCTATTACTTCCTTATTATTATTATTACAGGTTTGGAGTGTGAAACCAACCAATAGGAAATCATGGACTGGGAATCTTCTGATGTTGTCATATTTTACCTTGGTCCCTACTTTAAGGTCAAAAGAGGCTAGTCAAACTAAAATGTGCTTATAACTTGCTTAGTATTGGTCCTAGAGGTTAGTAATGCGAAACCAGTTTATAGGTAATCATAGGAATCTTTTGATGTGGTCAAATTGTACCCTCCTGCAAGGTCAAATGTTCACGTTCACTGGCTTTGGTGGGTTGTCTTTCCAGTGGATACAATTTGCATCGGTTCTCCGATGTACTAGGTCTAGTTATCCTTTCGGTCTACTATGTCTGGAAGCATGACATCACAACTGAGGTTTCTATGAAGAACTATGATGGACTATCATGCACATTTCACTGCCACTGTGAGGCAGAATCTAACCGTGGAAATGAAACTACTGTACACTGTCTTTTACTGCTGACTCCGATAAAGAATAGAATTATTATTTTGATGTCTATGAAGCTGTTTCAAATATATCGGTTCAGTGTGTGAATGATGTTCACTCTTTTTATGTGAGATGACTTGAACGAAGACTTACTTTATTTGTAATACAAATATCATGATTTATGTCAATTAATTTATGTTTAGAAATATGTGTATATTAAATCTATGCATTTTTTTCTAATTTGTGTTTTGACCATGTGATAGAGTATAAAAGTCTGAAAAATGATGTATTATACATGAAAATTAATAACGAAATAACGATTTAATGGCCATATTTGATGCAACAGAACCGATACGGCAGCAATCTTGAATTTCGGTAAATAAAGAAGTACTCAACAATGCCAGAGTGACACCCGTCAGATAATTGATCTACGCCTCCTGAAGAATTGGTTTCATCAATGCTAAATTTCTCACTTTTCAAATTTCTACTGGAAATGTGGCACACGAGTAAATTCAACAAAATGTAAATTATGCATTCATTCCCCATTTACAATATTTTTTACCAACTATTAGGAAGACTATATGCAAAATTAAAGGTAAACAAAATATATTTAAGGCCGGACACTACCAGCTTTTGCTCTTTCCAAACCTAACCATCAGGCCAAGAAGGATTAGAAGCAATTAACTAAATTCTACCTGTAAACAGAGTATGAAATCAACATAAAAAGAATGTCTTCCTATTAACACAGACACGGGGGAATAAGGCCTGTGATGATTAGTTTATGATTAGTTAACTGGATTTACTCAGGCCTTATATTGCTGGGCCCCTTCAGTCTCAACAGGAAGCCATGCTTTAATGTTGATTTGTTCACTGTCTTAACAGGTTGATGAGTTGAAGAAGCTTTATTGCCGCTGGTCTGTCAACATTTGACTGAAAACAGAGAAGGTAAATATGATGAAACACTATAGTCATATTAAATCCTAGCCTTATATTCCAGGAATCGCATTTACTTAATCTGATATTAGTCTTGTACACAGGAATAACTTTCCATAATTCTATTCTAAAATTACATACACAGGTTTTGTAGAACTAATGCATTTTATATATGGTTTACACAGTAATGAGATGGATATATATTTAGAATACAATTAAAACCAGACATACACATCGGAGAACCGATGCAAATTTGTATCCACCAGAAAGACAACTCACCAAAGCTAGTGAACCATTGTTTGACCTTGAAGGAGGGGCCAAAGGTCAAATCTAACATCAGAAGATTCCTAGCCCAGGATTTTGTATGAGTTGGTTTCGCATTGTAAACCTCTAGGATCAATAATAAGCGAGTTATAAGCACTTTTAAGTTTGGCTATCCTCGTTTGACCTTGAAGGAGGGATCCAAGGTCAAATCCGACCACACCAAAAGATTCCCTGCCCATGATTTCTTATAGGTTGGTTTACCATCCTAAACCTCTAGGACAAATATAAATGAGTTATAAACACTTTGGCTATCCTTGTTTGACCTTGAAGAGGGGGTCCGAGGTCAAATCAGAACACACCAAAAGATTCCCATCCCACAATTTCCTATAGGTTGGTTTACCATCCCAAACCTCTAGGATGAATAATAAGCGAGTTACAAGCACTTTTAAGTTTGGCTATCCTCGTTTGACCTTGAAGGAGGGGCCCAAGTTCAAATCCGTCCACACGAGAAGATTCCCAGCCAGTGATTTCCTATATGTTGGTTTACCATCCCAAACATCTAGGACCAATAATAGGCGAGTTATAAGCAGTTTTAAGTTTGGCTATCCTCGTTTGACCTTGAAGGAGGGGCCCAAGGTCAAATCCGACCACACCAGAAGATTCCCAGCCCATGATTTCCTGTATGTTGCTCTACCATTCTAAACCTCTAGGACCAATAATAAGCGAGTTATAAGCACTTATAAATTTGGGTAACCTTATTTGACCTTGAAGGAGGGGTCCAAGGTCAAATCTTACAATATCAGAAGATTCGCAGCACATGATTTCCTATAGGTTGGTTTAACATTGCAAACCTCTAGGACCAATAATGAGGGAGATATAGGCACTTTTAAAGTCCGCTATGTGGGTTACTTCGGCACTCTGTGGATAACCTTGAATTAAGAGCTTCAAGGTCAAATGTGTGCAAGGTTGTGGAGGACATGTTTATCTGTTACTCATATCACCTATGAAGAGATTGTTTTTCAGAATGAGGCTATTTTCAGTCCCAGAGAAGCTTACCCCCCAATGAAGATATCCTGCAAATTTGGTGAACCTAGCTGGTGTAGTTTTCCTCTTAGAGTGTTAACCCCAAAAATCTCTCTACGCGCAGCGGCGGTGGTGGTGTAGCGAACGCTAAACCAAAGTATCCACCGGATGCCTCCGGTGGATACAATTAAATATTTAATCAAATTAACCAAAGGTAAAATATTGTAATTGAGAGTTAACACATAACTCACATCATCTTGAATTCACTTATGTAATGAATATTCATTACATATACAAAGATAATAGTATCAAAAACCTTTCTATAAACTTAGAAATAACTGCAAAGTTCAGTTGAAAGGTGCTGATATAAATACCCCATCTTACTGGCCAGCCCATCTTAAAGGGTTATTACACCCCAAAAATAATAGGCCTTTAAAACATGTATTACTTCATGATAAATCATTTCTCCAAGCAGAATTTTGAAAAACAGCTTAATAACTGAGTAATCAGCAATTAAAGAAAATACACCTTTGCCATATATGGCAATTTTTTTACTGTTTTGTGTATTTCATAGGTGGGATCAATAGCATGGCTAATTCTAAATTGAAATGAGGTGTAGCATATCTCATTTATATAGTTATATAAAAGTTCTTATAACTCGTATATATGAATTTAAGTAAGTACATTGCAGTAATGGCACAAATAATCATTTTTATTGAAATGAATTTTGCCCAATTTTGTTTGTAAGGTCAGTATTTACCCCAAATATTTCCAATGAGTGAAATTTTTTACTGATATGTGAAAATAAACATTATACCTCAAATAATTTTGTTTAATATTAGTGTTTACAATGACTGCCCAGTATCTATCCCTATTCAGTAAAGTTGTAAACTGCACACATATAGGTGATGATACAAACATTAGACAATAAGTAATAAATACTAGGCTCCACCACATACAACATGATTTGAAACAGTTAAAATTGATTATTTCTGAAAACCTAGCAATGTTATATAAACATCACCAATTCAATCCCAATGTGTTTCATTTTTTCATAAACTTATTTTTAGCTGAAGAAATACTGAAGAAAATTCAGACGTCTGAATCTGCTTTGTAATTATTTAAAAGGGCCCAAAAATGGACAAAATAACTCCTTGTCATATACAAATCCTTTTCACATATTTTTTTCAATGGCCATTGAGTTGATTATTCATATTTTTTATTTTTTTCAATGCAAATAACAAAAACATAATCAAATTCACTGCAAAAAAAATCTTTTTTTACAATGCTCTTCCCATTGCACGCAACACTTGTAAAACAGTACAAATTTATATACATTTGCTAAAATTTTCTCCCTGTACTCACATCTAAATTTTCTCTGTTTTTGTATCATGTAATTTTGAAGCTAGCAAATCATCGAATTTTCATCTTCACTAAACATTTGTTCAATCATGTTAATTACTTTCTTATATCACCATTTGTGAAGTATAAGCCCTGCTTGTATCTTTCTACTTATAATCTTTCAGCACTCTATATAAAGTTGTACTGGAGTTTAAATATTTTTAAAAACCCTGTCTTTTTTCCTTTTTTTTACCTTTTGGCAGATGTCTCATGCATTCATCATGATAAAAAATACTTTTAAATTCAATGATCCTGAAAGTAAGACATGTATACTTATACTAAACACAGACATGCACCTAAATAGGCTCTAGCCAGACTCTCTCATGGGGCACTACTGACGTAAGAGCACCGGCTCACTCGCTGAAGTGAGGAGTGTGTACTATTACCTTGACATGCTTGTAATAAAAGTCATCTTATAAAGTGTGTGTTTTGTTTTGAGAATGTAACTATAGGTAATGTATATAAATACATTAGAGGAATTGATTACAAGAAAAAAAGATATAGTAAACTTTGGAGGATAGTAACCCTTTAAGATTAGTCAGCTAATCTTAAGATTGGCAGCCAAACTTAGGATCCTAAGTTGGCTAGTAACAATCTTAAGATTGGCGAGATCTCAAGTTTGGCTCCAACAGATACATCTCCAGTCAAATATTTCATACAACCATAAGCTACCATATACAAGCAGAACCATAAAAAAATACTTGATTTAAAGTAATTTTCAGGTGATCTTAAAATAATGGATAATAGGGCAAGCAATTATATGGGCTAAGCCACCGTAAAATCATAGATGTCCGAAAATGAGAAGTTCTAACTGGGTAAGTATTGTCATTAAGATTATTAGAAACTTTAAGGTGACATTAACTTGTCAATTATCCACGCAAATGTAACATTAATAATGTTATATAATCGCCTTCACAATGTGAAAAACTTATTAAAGAAGATATCAACGATTTTCAATCACACCCGCAGTTATCTCATTATTGTTGACGAAGCACAATATGATAGAGGTTCTATATCATAAGCTGGGCACATGGAATCCCACATTTATTACTCTTCATATGAGCTAAGTGTGCGCATTTCACTACTCTTAATATTCCCCGAGAATGACATCATCCAAACCCAAAACGAGGCCAAGTATGCATGGATCGAAACAAACAAAACATGGATGCTAGCTTAACTGTAGTCCCATATTTTACACACTGTTTTGTGTTAAAATTTGTACAAAATACATCAAAATCATCAGGTATTAGTCATATTGACAAATGATATAAATATTTCAGTTAAGGATTTATAAAAGCTAAAACAAAAAAAAATTGTACATGAAGGGTTTAGATAAGGTTTGTAAGTGTACATTTGACATCATTTTAACTAGATGCAAACAGATAACTTAATCTACAGTATCCAGTACCTGTGTGGAATAAAGAGAAACTTTACTCTCCAATAAGTAGAATTATTTAAGTCCTCTAATATCTAGAAATATAATTTTATTTATTGAAAGCATAAATAGAACTCACAATTTCTGCTTTAAGATTATCTTTACAGGTATCACTAACTTTGAATGGTATGCATCAATATATGTGCAAGTATAACATAAAATGTGTACTGGAAGACTTTTTTCAACTCAAACTCTAAAACATCTATTGATATCGACTTTTATTTGGTCTGTGCATGTCTATGGAGAAGAAGTTTTTGTAAACTGAAAGGGTCACTCTATATAAAAATTTTACAGTTTAGGACACAGACAGTGGTTGTAGAATAACTTATAGGTGTATGAAGAAAAATGACACACACATAAGATTTCTGTTAGTAAATCAGTAACAGACACTTAATGTATGGAATGGAATTCTGAAAAGTGTCTTAAGTATTTTTAACTATCTTGCCTATTACTTATTAATTACAATCAAAGTTACTTAACTGGTTATGAATAATATGAACATTAAGAAAACCCAATTACAACATGTTATTTGTAGGCTGAACTCTTATCAAACTCCAGTCTGCAAGTTTTCAATGCCATCGGTTCTTGTACAATTTGACAGAAAGGTGCATGTGGTCACGTCATTGCTTCATTGTATAAGGTTGTGGAATTCAAAATGCTCAATTATCTTGCAGTTTTCGAAGATGGTATTTGTACATCCAAACCCCAAACATGGCACAAGTCTCGCGATGATAAGATAAAATCACTAGAAATTCAGTCTCTAGAAGTAGGCAGTTATAAAAAACATGAAGTTATGACAGAGAGTATGAAAGGCATGAGCTCTAAGTTTCTTAAATCAATTGTATGATGCTTCCAGCCTAACAGCAAACCAGTTGAGTTAACCATGTATAGTCCCAGTTTGGAAGTTTTTCAAAAGGTTTATCACTGGCTTTACAACAAAGTGATTAATATCTACGATGGAAATAAATATCCTCAACTTCCAGTGATGGATAGAATGAATAACAATATTTCTTTTGTGGCATCATTGAAGCAGATTTCTATTCTTTAACAACTTTCAGTTACTCAGAAAGTCGTGAAATCAACTGTTGCTGCAGTCATCTTAAAATACATAACACTCTTAGACAATTGCATAAAGAATATTATATTTTGAAGTAGCATTGTGTACTGATTATTAATAAATTCCAAATAATGTCTAATTATTTAAAGTCCCTGGATATTTCATCAGCTCAAAATAAAATAGTTTGCATGTATAATGAGAGTGACCCCTATGTTTTTGTGGGGGAGAAGAAGACTTTCCTAAAGGCCTTGATGTGTGATAAGGATATGACTGTGTACTGTATAAGTTTAAATTTTGGCTAAAAATTAATTTATTGGTAATTTAGCTAACAGCTTTAAATAGTGAATATTAATTTCTATTGAAAATTTTAAGTTCCATTGACTTTGGTGAGGAAGGTTTCTGATTCTCAAAATTAAATTCTGTTTCATTTAATTCCCTTACATTTGACAATTAGTGAAATTTTCTTCTACCTAAAATTTTGACTGTATGTGTAGAGGTTGAACCAGTACTTGTTTACATTTGAGATTTATCAAATAGGTAGAATTTACAAAGTAGAGAAATATACAGATTTAGAAGAGCTTGCATGCTTCTCTTATTAATAGCAAGTAGCCACTTCTTTCTCTGTTTTTTCATGTTTTGGAATTTTATGGAAATGAATTTTTTCTTCCATATCACATTTCGATCTTTTATCCACATACTTTCACAAAATGGCACACAGCAGTGTGAATTATATGCTGCCATGCTGCAACTCTCATTCATACAAAACAACTGAGGATCTTTTGTTTACATCCATGCATCCTTAGCCTCGTTCTGAGTGAGGAATGTAAAACATGCATAAATATTGAGAGAGGTGCAGCAATACTCTTCTATGTCTGTTTATACTGGTACAGTGCCTTTTGATGGGAGGTAGGTCAGTTTTAACCGAGCGTGAGACCACATGAATGGACTGGAAACCCTGTAACGGATTATATATGAATAAACAAACACCTTGGTATATGGAATGGTATTGTGGAATCGTCAATATATTTGTATATGCCAAAAGACTTGCGGTGGGATATTATTATATTCATTTGTGCGATCTTGTGTGATTTTGGACTAATTCAATAGATATATTTTCACTATGGAAGAATCCGTGGAATTGAACGAAAAAGCTTCCCTCGTCAATGAGAAGAGGGAATTGCCAGACATTGAAGATGACAGGACAACTATCATGCAAATTAAAGGATATATATTTGCATTCACATCTACAATGTCAAATGCTTCAGCAGTAATGGCATTGCAGGCGATAGGGAGTCTGCTATCACTTCTGCTTCTCCAAACTGTTATCAGCTTCATTTATTTCTTTGGCTCTACCATATACTGCATAACTTCCAAGGAGAGTCTACGGATTACTTCCAAGAAGGATTTTCTGGCCACAATTGCAATGGCTGTCGGTTTTGGGATGTACAGATACTTCTATTTTATGTCTGCTTATTTTCTGTCCCCAAGTACCACAGAAGGGATGTTCACCACGGGATGGGTGGTTATAGCTTTATTTATCACCCTCTTTCAGAGAAGATGTGAATGGCATATGCTAATATCAGCCGTTATTTGTGTCATTGGAATCATTCTGCTGTCTCAGCCAGAAGGGATTTTTCCACAATCCAAACTCAGTTTCATCATGCAAGCTATTCCATGCAACAGTTTCATAACTGACAATATTTCTCTGAATACTTCCCCTACCACTGCTGGCTGTAATAGTTTAAGTTACATCACCAACAACAGTTCCATCTCTGTAAATCAGTCCCTGGATGTAGACTACCAAATGGGTAACTGTACGACCAATGGAATATTTTCGGAGAACGATACACTGCCAGATAATGAACCTGCATCTGTGTTTTCTATGAAATATCAGGGAATCGGATACTTTCTGAATATTGTCAGCAGCTGTTTCATTGCTGTCTACGCAGCTAGTGTCCAGTACCTTCAGAAATCTCATGGGGATGCCTTCATAGCATTTTGGTCTTCGGCTTTGACTCTGGCAGCCTCCATTGTGATCAATGGGATTTTCTGGACCTCACCAAGTCAACTGTTCCATGCTGCATGGCCATGTTACATCATACTCATCGCACATTGCTTCTTCGCAGTGTTACTGATCGTTATGACTATCAACTCTTTGACTTGCATCTCACAGGCTGAAGTAGCTCTGGTGTCTTCTGTTGCCATGGTCTTCCTCTACATCAGTCAGCTGACCTTTATGTCTGGTATACACCCAGGAAGGGGAAATGTCCTGGAACTCATTGGAGCCATTGAAATTATCATTGGCAATGTGGTATCTCCATTTTGGGTTCTATTCTGTTCTTCAGTTGGTTAGTGATCGTTGAACCATTTCTTGATCAAAGTCCGTTGAATCAGTGTGTCCCATTGTTTGGCAGTAATTGTTTTTTCTTTGGTATTCATATATGCTTTCAGATTGAAGCAACACAGTTGAAATAGAGTGACAAATGTCAAATATATACTCTCCAGTATTCATTATCATGGCAAAAATTAGGTACACCTCTAATTTCTCAATATTTTCTATTTTGTAAGACATCGAGACCTTGATGATAGTACATTAGTTTAGGCTAATATTGAAGTAATATGTAAATGTGTGTTTTATCTATAAAAATCTAGACATTTATAAGTAATTAATGGATGCGCTTTCTACCAACTACAACCTTACTTTCCACATTGAAAAGATATGTATTTCACAATAGCTGTACAGTTTCATCAATATTTTTAGTTTAAAGTTAATTTCTCCAATCATGGTTATGGCGTAAAATTTTTGTCTGCTACATGGGCATGCAAATTTAGCAGTTAATAATGTTTTGATGAATTATCAAATATTGTATGAGTTCTCAGATAAAGAACTATTAATGTCGTGTTTTCCTGTGATTCTGAAGGTTGTTACACAAAACACTTGAATAGAAATGGAGTTGAAGCCAAACATTGCAATTGCATTTCCACGCACCAGTTCACACTGCACAGCCTTGATTGCATTGATCCTGAGCAGAGGCCAGGTTATTTTGTACACTGATTACAGTAAATACTTGTAATTGTCTGTGATATTTTGTCTCTATGAACAGATATATTGAGCACTGAGCACACTGTCGTGGCATAATAAGTTAGGGATAATGTGATTGCAATAAGCTTCCCTTTGACAGATACATCTTTCAAGTCTCTTTAGAATTTATTTTATGTAAGTAACAGAGGGGTAAATAAAACATATTAAATCTATGAACATTAAGGTATATTTTGTGTTGTGTTTTATAAATATATTATAACGTTTAAACACTCTTTTTGTTAATTTAGTGCACTAAGTTCCACATTATGGGGAAGATATTGTGCCTGCCAAGTAGATATTAAATTCATAGCATCTTAAAACGATTTTAGAATGGGGAATGAGATTAGATAAACATAAAATGTTTATACATTTGATTTATGACAATAGATGAAATGTAAACTGTTTATACTTCAAATGTGTGTGTACACTACACAAGAGCTTGTACACACAGTTATAATCTTTAGTATAACTCTACCATTTAGATCATTTGATATCACTTTGCATGACATCAGTGCGGTAAAAGCCAGCCAAATACAATGTTGGATGAAAAAAAAGATACTAGCTTACTCCTTTGTGATGCAAACATAACATCTGCTACATCGGAAACTGTTCTTACATAAAGCAAATAAAAACGAACACAGCAGGTTTTGTGTAAAAACATTTGGTTACCAACATCAGCAGAAACGCACTGATAAAATGGGCAAAAATTACCATCTTTGTGAAAATGCAATCGATATTAATATACTTCCTGCCCAAGTAGCATGCAAGAGCAACGACAAAAATTGCACTAGTTGTGAAGTCACACAGTTCATTCACAAACAGTCCAAACACGATGATACTGTGATATGTTTCAAAAACTGTTCTCACAAGGAAAATAACATCAAAATTACTGCTTTGGGATTGAAGGGGGAATGTTTTCGTCCCGGGGTCAAGAATCTCATATATATCATGTAAAAAAAAAAAATTTTTTTTTTTATTATTCTTTTCATCTGCAGGAAAATGTCGATTGAGGTTATGTGCTAATTACGCTGAACTGTTTATTAACTTGATGCTAGTTGTTATTGTTTTGAAATCTTTGTTTTTCTGTTAAACATGTTCTCTGGAATAGTTTAGATGTACATATAGAAACAAAAATAAAGAAATAAAAAAAAAAGAATCTCATTAAATTTCACTCTTGGAATATTCATAGATGTCATCTACAAGAATTAACAAACCCAACTTGCTGTTTAGGGTATTGCATATCATCTGTGTCACATTGAAATCCTCTTTAAACCCTTATATTTGCAGTAGTGACATGTACAAATCAGTGCCCAAGCTTTCATAAGTACAATGTATATTAATCATGTGGTATGTACCATGTATATGTTGGGATGTCTACTTTAGCATCACATCACATTGGATTCAGAAATGAGTGATTTCAATGCCCTCTGACCTCTCTACACTGGGCTTTAAACAGGGATGATACTCTCAATTATTATTATACAACATTGGTGAACAGTTGGAAATACAGCCTACTCGTGCATGTGGACAACCTGGTTATGATGGGTCCAAAAACATACAAAAATTCCTGGTAATCTTGACAAATGATCCCTGACATGTTACAGACCCATAGCATTATACTTGACAGTGGAGTTACTTTTTTAAAATGTAGAATGTCAGTAGAAATGCAGTTAAATTAGGACATTTGGAGGGAATACCTCCAAAACTATTAGGACAGACAGCTACCAGACTTATTATTATATTGTTTTTCTCTAGATTTTGACAGGCCCCTCTTTTCTCAGCTGAGAAGAGTCATACTTCGGTAGTACAATTAAATTTATGGGCCATTTGAAAACCATGCTTTTCAAGTTCATATCTTTCCACTTGATGAATCATTTTTGTTGGAAGCACCTTTGACTGTGCTGGGGGCACGTTTTTGGCGTGTGTTATTTGGTGGGTTTCTATGGAGCTGAATTAATGTTAATATTCATTTAAGAACAGACAACAAGATAGGTCTTGACACTACAAGCATTTATTCTAAACTCCCAGATTTCACATAACAAAGTCTTATATATACATTGTATGTACAATATGTAATAGTTGGTACATTACAAATAGTGGAGCACACACATATATAACATGCCCCTCTTTTATTAAAATTTAATTGTTTAATTAATTAATACAAAATTATCTTTATAAATGTCTATCAAGATTATTCTTTAAAATATAAGCATATAGGTTCTATTGGAGATGTTATGGTAGCTAGAAAAGGTTGACTGGATTTAATGGCTTGTCAGATCTGTGTAGTGTTCCTTTAAAGTGATAAATTATGTTATTCTTATCTTGATATAAGAGCTTCCTGACATCATAGGAAATGCTGTTACTGTACACAATAAAATGTAATACATCAGTAGCTTCTACAATTACTTTAAATTTATGCACTGAGATAATCATTTGTTGGAAAGTTGTTTTCACAGATGTAGCATTTCCTGTGAAAGATATATTTGCCTTTGAATTTTCTCCTCTCTGGTATTAATTCTGGTGCACCAAATATTGTAGAGTGGATCTTACAAGAGAGTGGGTTAGTACAAATCAAGTGTCACTGCATTATTTAATATGTTTAAAATGTTCCCCTATTTTTTTTTTATCAAGGAACTAACATGCATTTTCCAATGCTGAGAAACAGGGTAGACTGCCCTTTCTCTGTTTTATCACCCAAGGGATTATTCTGCCCTTTTATTGGTGTGATAGTAATTTGCCTAGCTTAATAAATGCACAAATAGCTACAGATCTAGTAATCAGGTTGAATTATATATACAAAGTATCCACTTAGACACAAAACTTCCAGTATTGCCCAGAAAGTTTCTTGTAATAAGGTTTCTGTGAACTGATTTATATTTCAACTGTATTCCACATTTTTAGTGATGCAGTTTCTGTAAATGGATTCTATTTCGCCTGTATTCTGCCCCGTCCTCTGTTGTGACAATGTAAGAACGATCACTGTGGACTGCTTTGACAACAGCTTGTTTCCAGCGTTTGTTTGGTTGTTGCATCATGATGTATTCTCCTACGGCAAGCTTAGGCAGGGGTTTAGAGCCTTGGTCATAATACCTCTTTTGCCTTTGCTGTTTTAATCTCAGTCGTGTCTTCATGTGTTGTGGAGACACATAACGGGGTTTCAGGTGATTACTATGGGTTGGGAGAATGGAGCGTAGTTCTCGGCCCATGAGGAGAACGCTGGGTGCCTCTATCTGGTCGACAGGTGTGTTACGATATTCAAGTAGGGCTAAGTTTATATCTTGGGAACTGTCTTTACATTTCTGTAACAGGTCCTTAGCTATCCCAACAGTTTTTTCAGCTAGACCATTTGACTGAGGATGTTTTGCACTAATTGTCGTGTGGATAAATCCATAGTCCTCTGCAAAGCTCTGGAATTCTTGTGAAGTGTACTGAGTTCCGTTGTCTGAGATAACTTGCTGTGGAATCCCATGTGTAGCAAACACTCTTTTCATCTTTGTTATGACAGCTTTGCTCGAGATAGACCCCAGTTTTTTCATTTCAAAGAATCTGCTTAAGTAATCCACTATAACCAAATAGTTGTCATTATTCCAACTGAACAGATCAGTTGCAATCTTTGCCCATGGATTTAAAGGTATGTCATGTTGTCTTAGTGGTTCCTTGGTGTTTGATTTCCTGTGGATCTGACATATGATGCATTTAGTGATCATGTTATATATGTCAGAATTAAGTTTGGGCCAATAGAACAGTGTCCTGGCTCTCTGTTTACACTTCTCAATGCCCTTGTGACCAATATGGAGTTTATCCAACATTGTTTTTCGCAGGGCTTGTGGCATCAGTATCCTGTCTCCCTTGAATATGATTCCATCAATGATGCACAATTCTTCCCTCACTGACCAATATTCAAGGGTTTCTGCAGGACAGTTGGCTTTGTGATCTGGCCATCCTGTATTTATGACATTGGCTAAAACTTGCAGCTGTCTGTCTTTCTTGGTTTCTAACTTGACTTCATTAAGTCGATTATCACTGATTGGCAGATTTTGCACAACAGCATGGACCTGCGCTTCAATGTCCTCATCCCCTAGGTTGTCAGTGCTTTTCATGTGCTTACGTGACAGAGCATCAGCGACAGGTATTTCTTTTCCTGGCCTGTGGATGACAGTAATGTCATACTTTTGTAGTCGTAATAGCATGCGCTGCAATCGAGGGGGAGCTGAAGCAAGTGGCTTTTTTGTGATGGCTTCTAGTGGCTTGTGGTCTGATTCAACTATCACCTTTCTGCCATAGAGGTATTCATGAAATTTTTCACAGCCAAATAGGATTGCAAGCAGTTCTTTCTCAATCTGTGCATAGGCCTTTTGTGTCTCAGTTAGGGATTTGGACGCAAAAGCCACAGGCTTGCCATCTTGCATTAGAGTTGCTCCTAATCCATTTTTAGATGCGTCCACTTGAATGTGGGTCTCTTTTTCTGGGTCAAAATAAGCAAGTACTGGTGAAGCTGTGATCACATCTTTTACCTTCTGGAAGATTGACTCCGTGTTACAGTCCCATTTGAATACTGTGTTCTTCCTTGTTAGTTCTCTCAAAGGGGCTGTCATGTCCGAGAGCATAGGGGCAAATGCCGACAGGTAGTTGAGCATTCCCAAGACTGATTCTAGTTCACCTTTGTTTGTAGGGCTTGGCATATTCTTGATTGCTTCCACCTTTTTCTTGTCAGCCTTCAGGCCATCTTTTGATAGCACATGTCCAAAGAAGGAGACTTCAGTTAAGCCAAATTTGCACTTTTCCTTGTTTAACTTGATGCCTTTTTCCCTGGATCTCTGCAGCATTTTCCTTTGATTGGCCTCATACTCCTCAAGGCTATTTCCCCAGATCAGAATATCATCAGCAATTGGTTCTACACCTTCTAACCCTTCATACGCCTGATCAATTTTCTGTTGGAAGATATCTTGGGAAGAAATCAAACCAAATGGGAGGCGTAGAAATTTATACCTGCCAAAGGCTGTGTTGAAGGTTGTCAGTTTTGCACTTTCTTCATCAAGTTTTATTGTCCAATAGCCACTTCTGGCATCACAAGTACCAAAATACTTTGCATCCTTGAGGTTTGGCAGGATGTCGTGTAAGGTACGGGTTCTGTAATGTTGTCGCCTTATGGCCTGGTTTAGGTCCTTTGGGTCAAGGCAAATTCTAATATCTGAGTTAGCTTTCTGGACCACAACCATGGAGTTGACCCAAGCTGTCGGTTCGGTAACCTTGGCAATCACATTTAATTTCTCCATACGGTCTAGCTCCGATTTAACCTTATTCTTTATTGCAACAGGTATTCGTCGTGGGGGGTGAACAACTGGTTGGTAGTTTGGGTCCACATGAATATGGTATTCTCCTTCAAACATACCAAGACCACTGAAGACATCTTTAAATTCTTCCATGAAATTTGTTGGCTTGTCCTTGTCCACCGAGAGGATGACTTTTATCAGACCCATATCTGTGCATGCCTTGAGACCTAGCACTGGTGGTGCTGATGTCTGAACAACATAGAGATCCAGAGTCTTTGTTGTTTCCTTGTACTGGCCTTGCAAAGAGACCTTTCCTTCTACTTTCAACGGGTTGCCACTGTAACTTGTCAGGCGGATGGAAGTTGGCTTTAAGAGTATAGCAGGAAGACCTAATTTTCTGTAAAGCTTCAATGGCAAAACATTTACTTGTGCTCCCGTATCCAGCTTGAAACTGACAGCTTTTGCTTTTGATCCAGTGGACAGTTTTACAGGGACAAATACTTCATCTTGTTTGCAATTGGCACTTATTTCACCTATATAGAAGTGTTCACCTTGGTCGCTGTCTGTGTCACTTTCAGTTGCACTTTCATTAACCGCATGAACTTTTGGTGGGTTTGACCTACATTTGCTGGCAAAGTGATTAGCTTTTCCACATCTATAGCATTCTTTCCCCATCGCAGGACAGGTTCCACCTGGGCTGTGTTGACCACCACACCTGGGGCATTCCTTTTTAGGTCTTGTGTTTTGATGGTTTTTCTTACTTTTGCTGGATTTTCCATAAGAAGTTTTCCTCCTAACTACATGTACTTTGTGGCGAACGTGATTTGCGGTAAAATTCGGCGATATTCGGCGATTTTCGGTGATTTCGGGGGGTTGGCGATCGTGGGATCTCTCTCTTAGGTTTCCTGGGTTTAGTATGGGCCGGAAATCCCATTTGACCACACAAAGAGGTGAGTAATCCAGGGATTACAGGATGTGGGTGAGCACATGTTAGGCTTTCTCTTTGGATCTGGACTTTGAGGGAGAAGGACTGATTTTAGTGATAGGTATGAAATCTTGAAATATCACCCAGTTATTTGAGCAATCATGTCAAGTTTGATAAAGTTATGAAAATTATAAGGATAGTAAGGATTCATCTCATCAATTTTAGGAATTTATGGTAATAGTTTCCTTGTTTGGTAAGTACTTTTAAATTTATAGTTTGAACCAATTGGTGTGGGGTCATGTGTCACATGGATTGGCCAGTCTGTGTGATATTTTGATCCTCTTTGGAAATTTACAATCATTTTGACCAGCATGTCAGAAAAATGGCTTTTGATTTCATTCATTATCATCTTTCACTAAAAAAATACCATGGGACAAGTTTGGTCTGTTTGTTTTGTGTTTTCCCTATTTTGACCTGGGAGGGACTTTTGTTCATGTGCAGGTGGACAAACATGGTATTTAATCATCATTGTTATCAGGTTACTGCACACCTGTTGGGTATTTTGACTCCCAGGGGATGGGTGCACTGGGACTTGGACTGTGGCGTAGATGCCTGGAACAGTCACAGGACTATGGGTCAGGAACCCATGGAGAGTCCTGACTTTTAAAGTAGGCCACTGAAGGGTTTGGAGTTCTGCAGGTCTTTGAAAACCCTGCACCCATTCAAAAGGTCAACTTTCATTCATCTCATTCATTCATTTCATTGAGTTAGATTCCCTCAAGTCCATGGGGCAAAATTCATAGGTTGGGGTTTCAGGTTCAGATTTGGGTGGTGAGATTTTGGATGACTGAGTCCCGGTTTATCCGCCGACTGAGTCAGTTGAAATTTACCCACCTTAGCTGATGGGGTTTTGAATACATGGTAGGTTTTTGGAGGGTTCAGGTATGTTTTGGGTATAGTTACATGGAGATTTATTCGTTGTTACATGTTTAATATTGAAATTCAGTGACAGGTCCCAGGTTTATATTTTTTTGTATTTATAGTTTTGAATAATTTTAGCCATGTCAGGTCAGTTTGATAAATGTTTAATTAATTTTAACTTCCGTGTGACCTGCATGTTGCTATATATTTTTATAAATTATTATTTTTGGGAAAGTGGTATTATTACTGGTCATGAATGTAACTTCTGTTGATCTGAATTTTGCTACATATTTTATATTACTGCTCATGAAATATAATTTAAGTATTCAATAATGAATATACTATTAAATTGATTAAATAATCTCTGAAGGTAAAATATTAAAGTAATGGATTAATTAATTAATTAATTGGCTTGATAAAATAATCATTTCTTGAAGAAGTTTGTGTGATACTTTTGTTGTTGAAATTTGTCAGTTCAGATCAAGTTCAGACTTGACTCTGGCTAATTTTTAATTCATTCTGATTTAACTTGTTCTATATTTTTATAATTATGTATCCCTTAGCATTTTCAAGTTGTAATAATAATTCATAATGTGAACTATTTCTTAATATTTGTGGTGGTGTCTTTATTTTCTTATCAATTAATTTATACTTTAATTTTCACACACACTCTTAATTACTTTCTTTTTCCAGTTTGACATGTCTTAAGTCATACTGTGGTTTTGGGTTTTACTTATACTTTTGAATCATATTTGATACATTACCTATTCTTAATAATTTTCTGTTTCCTATAATTTAATTGTTTAACTATCTCATCCTATTTGCTATTTCTGTGTGTTGTTCTATTATTTCATGAATTCTATGTTGATATTTGTTGAGTGTGTGTTTCTCTCCGTTTAATTGCTATATACATGTTATTTTGAATAAATATCAATAATTTTATAATTTTACATAATGTGTTTCATTACATGTGTTATGAGTCATAACTATTGAAGTTTCAGGTTAGGGTCAGATCTCAGTACTTGGGCTGCAAAGGTTCCATCTTGCTCACGTTCTCCTACTCTACAGTAATTGTGTCATGCTACTTGTGTGGAGATTCAGGTTCGTTTTACCTATGAATTGAATCTCGGGTCAAATCCAGTGTACTGACAATAGTTTGACCGTTATATTGTCAGGGTTAAGTTGTTTTAATGGTTTGGTTGAGCCATAATTCAACCTGGTGGCAGCCTATCGTGTGATAAATGGTCTGAGCCTTCTGGCAAAAATATCTAAAATATGGAAGTAATAAAATTTGAACAAAATGTGAGAGAATCAGATTTTTGATTCGGGGAGGGATCCGGCCCGACGGGAGCCCCGTTTTGAACGACAACCCCCGGGGGGTCACCCGCTTTGTAGAGTGCGGGTGCGCCACCGGCTCCGGATGTTTCCGCGACCGGGGCCAAAACTCCCGTCCCCGGAAACGTGAGACCTCCCCCGATCCGACACGGCGGAGGCGGACCGAGGCCAGGGGTCCCGTCTCGCCACAACTTCTTCAGGTGGACTGGCCATAGTTTTCAGTTGTTGCTTGCAGACCTCGTAGGTTTGGGCCATTTCAATGGCGCTATCCAGGGTGAGTTCATTTCCTTTATTAATGAGTTTTTCACGTATATTTGGGTTGTGCACACCAAACACAATACGATCACGCACCATTTTGTCATCTTCTGGATATGAACAGTCTTTTACTAATAACTTCAGATCGGTGACAAAGTTTTCAAAAGGCTCACCTTCAGCCTGAACTCGAGCTTGGAACTTGTAGCGGGCGAAAACTTCATTACTTTTTGGGGTGACATAAGCTTCAAATTTGTCATAGAAGGTTTGTAACCTCTTCCCTTCTTCATCTGACAAAGTCCAAGTATTCCGAATGTCTCTTCCCTTTTCACCTACCCATATCAGTAAAAAACTGACTTTGGCTTCTTCACCAAGCCTTCGGAGTGGACCAGAAAACATTAACTCTGTATGTTGCCTGAATTTTTTCCAGACTTCTGGCAAGTTTTTAGCTTCCCAGTCCATTACAGGTGTTGTTACATGCCTATCCATTGTCAAAATTGTATCCAGTTGTACACAAAATATCCAAAGTATATGTAAGTTACCACTCTGACACCATGTGTTATTTGGTGGGTTTCTATGGAGCTGAATTAATGTTAATATTCATTTAAGAACAGACAACAAGATAGGTCTTGACACTACAAGCATTTATTCTAAACTCCCAGATTTCACATAACAAAGTCTTATATATACATTGTATGTACAATATGTAATAGTTGGTACATTACAAATAGTGGAGCACACACATATATAACAAGTGTCCAGTACCTTCAGAAATCTCATGGGGATGCCTTCATAGCATTTTGGTCTTCGGCTTTGACTCTGGCAGCCTCCATTGTGATCAATGGGATTTTCTGGACCTCACCAAGTCAACTGTTCCATGCTGCATGGCCATGTTACATCATACTCATCGCACATTGCTTCTTCGCAGTGTTACTGATCGTTATGACTATCAACTCTTTGACTTGCATCTCACAGGCTGAAGTAGCTCTGGTGTCTTCTGTTGCCATGGTCTTCCTCTACATCAGTCAGCTGACCTTTATGTCTGGTATACACCCAGGAAGGGGAAATGTCCTGGAACTCATTGGAGCCATTGAAATTATCATTGGCAATGTGGTATCTCCATTTTGGGTTCTATTCTGTTCTTCAGTTGGTTAGTGATCGTTGAACCATTTCTTGATCAAAGTCCGTTGAATCAGTGTGTCCCATTGTTTGGCAGTAATTGTTTTTTCTTTGGTATTCATATATGCTTTCAGATTGAAGCAACACAGTTGAAATAGAGTGACAAATGTCAAATATATACTCTCCAGTATTCATTATCATGGCAAAAATTAGGTACACCTCTAATTTCTCAATATTTTCTATTTTGTAAGACATCGAGACCTTGATGATAGTACATTAGTTTAGGCTAATATTGAAGTAATATGTAAATGTGTGTTTTATCTATAAAAATCTAGACATTTATAAGTAATTAATGGATGCGCTTTCTACCAACTACAACCTTACTTTCCACATTGAAAAGATATGTATTTCACAATAGCTGTACAGTTTCATCAATATTTTTAGTTTAAAGTTAATTTCTCCAATCATGGTTATGGCGTAAAATTTTTGTCTGCTACATGGGCATGCAAATTTAGCAGTTAATAATGTTTTGATGAATTATCAAATATTGTATGAGTTCTCAGATAAAGAACTATTAATGTCGTGTTTTCCTGTGATTCTGAAGGTTGTTACACAAAACACTTGAATAGAAATGGAGTTGAAGCCAAACATTGCAATTGCATTTCCACGCACCAGTTCACACTGCACAGCCTTGATTGCATTGATCCTGAGCAGAGGCCAGGTTATTTTGTACACTGATTACAGTAAATACTTGTAATTGTCTGTGATATTTTGTCTCTATGAACAGATATATTGAGCACTGAGCACACTGTCGTGGCATAATAAGTTAGGGATAATGTGATTGCAATAAGCTTCCCTTTGACAGATACATCTTTCAAGTCTCTTTAGAATTTATTTTATGTAAGTAACAGAGGGGTAAATAAAACATATTAAATCTATGAACATTAAGGTATATTTTGTGTTGTGTTTTATAAATATATTATAACGTTTAAACACTCTTTTTGTTAATTTAGTGCACTAAGTTCCACATTATGGGGAAGATATTGTGCCTGCCAAGTAGATATTAAATTCATAGCATCTTAAAACGATTTTAGAATGGGGAATGAGATTAGATAAACATAAAATGTTTATACATTTGATTTATGACAATAGATGAAATGTAAACTGTTTATACTTCAAATGTGTGTGTACACTACACAAGAGCTTGTACACACAGTTATAATCTTTAGTATAACTCTACCATTTAGATCATTTGATATCACTTTGCATGACATCAGTGCGGTAAAAGCCAGCCAAATACAATGTTGGATGAAAAAAAAGATACTAGCTTACTCCTTTGTGATGCAAACATAACATCTGCTACATCGGAAACTGTTCTTACATAAAGTAAATAAAAACGAACACAGCAGGTTTTGTGTAAAAACATTTGGTTACCAACATCAGCAGAAACGCACTGATAAAATGGGCAAAAATTACCATCTTTGTGAAAATGCAATCGATATTAATATACTTCCTGCCCAAGTAGCATGCAAGAGCAACGACAAAAATTGCACTAGTTGTGAAGTCACACAGTTCATTCACAAACAGTCCAAACACGATGATACTGTGATATGTTTCAAAAACTGTTCTCACAAGGAAAATAACATCAAAATTACTGCTTTGGGATTAAAGGGGGAATGTTTTCGTCCCGGGGTCAAGAATCTCATATATATCATGTAAAAAAAAAATTTTTTTTTTTTATTATTCTTTTCATCTGCAGGAAAATGTCGATTGAGGTTATGTGCTAATTACGCTGAACTGTTTATTAACTTGATGCTAGTTGTTATTGTTTTGAAATCTTTGTTTTTCTGTTAAACATGTTCTCTGGAATAGTTTAGATGTACATATAGAAACAAAAATAAAGAAATAAAAAAAAAAGAATCTCATTAAATTTCACTCTTGGAATATTCATAGATGTCATCTACAAGAATTAACAAACCCAACTTGCTGTTTAGGGTATTGCATATCATCTGTGTCACATTGAAATCCTCTTTAAACCCTTATATTTGCAGTAGTGACATGTACAAATCAGTGCCCAAGCTTTCATAAGTACAATGTATATTAATCATGTGGTATGTACCATGTATATGTTGGGATGTCTACTTTAGCATCACATCACATTGGATTCAGAAATGAGTGATTTCAATGCCCTCTGACCTCTCTACACTGGGCTTTAAACAGGGATGATACTCTCAATTATTATTATACAACATTGGTGAACAGTTGGAAATACAGCCTACTCGTGCATGTGGACAACCTGGTTATGATGGGTCCAAAAACATACAAAAATTCCTGGTAATCTTGACAAATGATCCCTGACATGTTACAGACCCATAGCATTATACTTGACAGTGGAGTTACTTTTTTAAAATGTAGAATGTCAGTAGAAATGCAGTTAAATTAGGACATTTGGAGGGAATACCTCCAAAACTATTAGGACAGACAGCTACCAGACTTATTATTATATTGTTTTTCTCTAGATTTTGACAGGCCCCTCTTTTCTCAGCTGAGAAGAGTCATACTTCGGTAGTACAATTAAATTTATGGGCCATTTGAAAACCATGCTTTTCAAGTTCATATCTTTCCACTTGATGAATCATTTTTGTTGGATGCACCTTTGACTGTGCTGGGGGCACGTTTTTGGCAATATCATGCAAACATTTCATTTACCGCAGGAATTGCAGACATTCCATATTGCTCAGAGATGTTGAACAATTGTAACATTCAAAGCTTGGGAAGATATTTGGACGCAGGGGTGAGTAGAAGTCTTTTTGTACAAGCAAGAGACCATCCAACTTTTGCCACATATATGTTGCAATAAATGTATAGCTTCAATTGTAACATTCAAAGTTTGGGAAAATATTCGGATGCAGAGGTATATAGAACATGGTCCTTAAGAAGTCTTTTTTTGTACAAGCAAGAGACCGTCCAACTTTTTCACATATATGTTGCAAGCCTCAATTTTAATACAATTGACTTATTATCTAGATAAACAACTAGAAAAAAGACCAACCTTTGGGTAACACAGATATTGCCAGAATATGTATGTATTCCACATTTTAATATGTGTATAGCCACATTTTAATCTCTCCATTTAAAAATATAATAGATAGTTTCTACACCATGGATTTCTGCATAATTTTCATTCCTGGTTCTCATTGGGGTTACAGCCCAGTTAGCCATAAGTAATTCTTCTCATTGGATTTCTGACTTTCGACCTGCAACTCAAAAGAACTTCCAAATTTTGGGTGGTCTTGTTGGTTACACGGCTGTCTCTCTCACAGGTGAACCATTTTGTACTTTCGTATTCATGAAATATTGACATGTAGCTAATTTAATTTCCTCAGATATAAACAGTGATGTGGCTGGCATCAGATCATTACAGATATAGTCTATTGATGTGACAGTTATGTTTTCAGGAACTGAGCAGATTAAGCTGTCCCAGAAAGTCAGGCTCGTGCAAGTTTTTAAACCAAATGCGGTGGCCATTATTGACACAATTGTTTAGTATTATTTTGGTATGTGAGCACCATGAATTTCTGATAGTGTTTATAGCTCTGTATCCCTTTAGCCTTTTTTCATTCTTTATCATTTCTAACATGCTTTATTTTACAAGGTCGCATGACCCTACTAGACAGCTTTGCGAGACGGGTGTGGTGTTTTGAGAACATGGTGCCACCATTTGAAATGGTCAAAAACTTTGCAACATAGACAAGGCATAGACAAGGCATAACTACAACGGCTGTTCTTAGCTTTGTAGCTTCTCTGATTTGCCCAGTGGCTGCTTTGAAAAATATTATTGGTTTGGGATGGTGGCACTTACAGTAATACATTATTTTAGATACCTAGGAGATCTGGTCTGGTTCTCTCAACCGATTCAGTTACGTGAAAACATAAAGAAAGATGTCCAGATTATTAGACTGTGTTCCTTCTCCTCTCAGGTTGCATAACTTTAGAATTTCCAGCACCATTTGGGGCTGATGCTTTTGTCAATTTTTTTTCAAAATTGCCCAATTTTCACACCTCTCTGTGGCTCAAAACTCACTTCCTGGACACTATTTACATCAAAGCAATCATTTGAACTTTAATTTGTAGATATTAAATGATGTCTGTAAAGTTCTGTTTGAGTTGGCTGCAATCACAGATTCGAACGGCAATAATCTGAACCCAATTACATTTACAAAACATAATGTCCTCATATATATTAAATAATAAATAAAATATTTAAGCAGCATAAGTATTTATAACCCCAACCCCTTGTGTTCGTGTCATTGAATGACTATTTCAGGAATTTAAAAGTACACGACTCTACTTACACACTGTTTATTTACACAAGTATAAGGTCCTATTACGAACATTGAGGAGGAAGTGAATATTAAGGAACACAGAATATTGATAAACACTTGTTTTGTAGAAATCAAGTTGAATTTCTTTGGATTAGAAACTGCTCTGAACCAAGTTAAAGTAGTAACTCTACTTTAAAATACCTGCATGAATAGCAGTGCTTCTAGTTTCCTTCGAATGTGTAATAACTGTAACAACTGTAATAACTGAAAACAACTGAAGTGGTCTTCTACCATAACCAAAAATGATATGGCTTCCAGTTAAGCGAATTGAACTCGTGTCTTCTGTGAAAGCTATCTCGTGTATTTTATGTGTTATTAGGTCAAAGAACTTAAACAATAATGACTGGATTTTTTTCTTTCTCTCAGGGTGCAGTTCAACTGTTGTGGCTAATCCATAAGCTACTCTTACATCGCACTTTATGGCTTATTTGGCTTTTAACGTCGTTTTCAACACTGTATAGCTAGGTCATAACACGACAGGTCATTTTACGGGCAGAGGAAAGCAGTACATATAGTTGGTGAAGATTCTGCACAGTAAACTACCGATCATCCGTAAGAAACTACCATCTTTCCCACATAGGGTTTGCACTACCGACCTCAGAGGTGGGAGGCAAGTGTGTTACCGCTGGGTCATCATGCCCGCCCCCCCCCCCCCCCCCATGACTCATACAGGTTGCTGTTAACACCAAAACCCTGACCACTTTTGTGTAAAAACCTTTGACTTCTGGAACAAGTTTTCTCGATCTTGATACCATGTCATGTGGCTCCATTTTACAGACAAGTAAACAAAGTCCAATTTTTTTGTTTCATTTTCTCTTCATTAGCTCTTTTCTAACATCAACCGTAACCTGGGGGTGGCAAACCTCAAATCAGGATTTTACAATATTTCTTATACACAGTACAAGTTAAATAAAATATTTTAGCAAACAGTTTAGGTTTTAGACAGATTAATTACAAATATATGATACAGCCTTGAAATATCACTAATTAAAGCTAGATATAATGTAAGGGCATTTCTAATTTATATTTAGTAGTGGGGATTATATAAGATACATATACAATTTATAGCTCTTATCTTTACTTATCAGTCATTTCTTCATTTCTAGTTAGCAAAGTAAACACAGACCATGACTTTTTTTAATTTCTCATAGCGCATTTCTTTTTGATATTTCTGCTCAGTATATAACTATATATATATAATTCTGATACTGAAGTATGTTTAATTCTTGCTTTTTCTTTGAGCTCTTGAAGATATATCTTTTTGCTAAAATGCTAATTATACTGTTTATGTTTTGGCATTGTAAAATGCTTGGGCTTAAATCAAAGTTTATACTTCCCTTTTGCATTGACCAAGTTCTTATGGTCTTCCAAAAATTGGATGTTTTTTTTTCACGCCTAACAAATAAATGGTAAATAGTTTCTTCTTTTATAGTAAGATGAGATATTGCATTTGTTATTGCACACTTTTACAATTCTATTTCAAGTGCGCAGTTACATGGAAGTCTATCAATAATACTTGTCTAAGAGATATTTCTTGACCTTTTCCTGAACAGTTTCAGATTGTTACAGTCCTTGATGTTGTCAGGTAACTCATTCACGCTGAATGTTCTGAATGCAAAGGTGTGCTGGCTTGTTTTTAGGTACATGAAGATCGTTTGAGAAATTCGAGGATCTCAGACCTTTTCTGAACACTGGTTGTGAATCAGCAGGATTTGTATATATTCTGGAGTATTTCCTCAAAGGCATTTATACACAAACGCAATTATTTTGAATTGAATCCTAGCAGCAATTGGAAGCCAGTGATGCAGCATTCTAGATTCAGTTGAACTTTCGTATTTTGTTCTGTTAAGGACTAATTTGGCAGCTATGTTTCGAACTCTTTGCAGTTTCCTGATTGATTTTTGTGGTAAACCAAACATTACGCAATTGCAAATGTTGCTTCTGTTGTGAGGGTGGATCTGATGTTTCTAATTCGATGGATGTTTAGCATAGCTACTTTATGGGTAATGTGTTTATTGAAGTTAAGTTGGCTACCAGACTCCTAGATACTAAATGTCAACACTTCAATTTACATCTTCACCATTCACTTCCAAACTATTTGAGAAACATTTTCTGTGTTGCTTTGGATGACCGAACAGAATGAATTTAGTTTTATAGCTGTTTATTTTAAGACAGTTAGAATGCATCCATAATTTTATGTCCTTAGCACAATTTTCTAGGCACCCAAGAGTGTTGGCCTCTGCTGTAATGTTGTTGGCTAAAAATGACAATTTGATTGCATGGTCATCTGCATATCTATGCAGTGACATGTTAGGTGGAGCTATGTATTTCATAGTTCCTAAATAGTTGCATAGTTAGAGTAGAAAATTCTACCAGCACAACTGTACTGTGGTCCTAAAAGATCCAGTGGCGTTTTATCACAACAGGTTTTACCTATGTTCACATAGAATGATCTTGGATGTAGATAATACAGAAATTGAATTGTTCTGAATGCCAGTTTCCTGTTATAAAGAAGTGAATTTGTTCCGGTAAATCTATAGATGATTTTATATTGAAACCAAATTAATGTCTTATCTTGGATTGTATAGAAACAATTTTTGATTTAAGGAGTAGTTTCACATGGTTATGGAAGGATGGCCTTTGGAATCTTGATTGGTTTTTGCAGTCCTCTACATATGATTTCAAAGCTGATATTTAGCTGTGATAGGAAAGAAAATCCAGTTTTAAATTGTGGGATTCAGTCATCTGATCATTGTTATGAATTAACCCTTATCTCTTATAAGGTCAATATGGCACAAAATTCCATTTTTTATAGAATTGTGATAAGAAATTGGTGACCTCTTCAATATGAATATTATACCATAAGGGCCCATACCACTTCTTATAGCCATATATTTTGCCAAGTATGTTTTTATAGTGTAACTCCAAGCTAAAAGGGGGGGGCCACGGTGGCAGAGTGGTAACACTCTCGCCTCCCACCTCTGAGGTCGGGGGTTCGATCCCCGTGACGGCCTTAAGTGGGAAAGCTGGTAGTTGCTTGCCGTTGGTCGGCAGTTTACAGTACACAACCCTAGCGAACTCTATGTACTGGTTTACAACGTATTTCAGTGAAACTTTAGTATCACGGTGCAAAAAGGGTCACATTCCAAAGTTTTTGGGAAAAAAGTTTATGATGCCAATTTGCATGTTTTTAACCAAACATAACACTTCAATAGCCGCAAACATCATGCAAATTAACCATTCAGAGGGATTTCTTGGGATCGATAAGGCAATACTACACAAAATTAATGCCCCAATTCCAATATAAATCCGATTTGCCGGAACATATATGAGTGTGGCCTCCTACTAACAAATATAATGGATCCTTCTTGCAACTGAATCATTCCAGAAAAATGTCTTACCTATGTAAATTATAGTTACAATCCGTGGTCCGAATTTGGCCCGAGTAGACACATACGGGCTGAATTTCATGACATTCGGGTCTAGATACCAACATTTGAAAAAAATTCTTCCCTGGATACAAATTATGACCAGACTTAAGAAATACATATGATTACAATATGAAAATGATTGCAAGCGATATACTTTGGCATCTGAATACAAAAGTCTGAATTCATTTTAGACCTGATGCAAATTTATTCTAACTACCTCTTCATTTTATGGACGTGTGAGGCCAGGACTCGTATAGTGTTTATGTGCATTTGTAATCTCTAATGACCAGGAATAATTATTCACCCTTTCCATTTTATCCTTGGCCTCCTTCCAACTTGCCTCCTTTGCAGGACCAATGGCCAGAGGAGATTGAGGCTTTTACATAACAGAAGCTCATAGGTATGAAGGCGATTTTTTATCCAAATATCTTTATATTACAAGGAAATATATTGAATATTATGTTGTTCTTTTTTTCAAATCACATAATCACATCTGTTCATAAACTGAACTGGCCATAATTCCTTCAAATTATGTTAGTAATTAGTCAAGTATACGCAGATTCATCCGTTTGTAAATGGTTCATCCAAGACACGGATGCAAACTTTGGTTCCTGATCCCGATTACATCCATATGCCTAGACTCGTTCAAAATGTGAATTATAATTAAACTTGAAACAGACTGGAATTACTGTATCAACATTTCGAAAGTGGGTAAATGAGCCCTTTGAGTGTGCTTCCAGTAAAATAAATTATCATGATCCAAATATGTATGTTTTAAATAAAGTGGAAACCTATATTGAAAAGAGTGTGCTAGTAGTACCTTGCATGAATATGAAATGTGAAATTTGAAACAGTATATATGTGAAAATTTCTCACTGAAGGGATAATTCTTTGAAAGTAAGTCAAAATAATTAAACTTTGGGGCAATTTGACATCAGGCAGGATTGGAGGCCTTAAACCCCAATCACTCTAAAGGTGGTACTTCCCAGTGGGTACAGCCATCACCCCTGTCCTTCAACTACCGTCCAAGGTTCTAATTCGACCTTGTAACACAGTGGCGAAACATCCACTACCTTGCATCCTGCGGAAGTTTTAAAATGCTTAAAATTTCTGCCTCCGAATTTCGTACTGTGGACTTGCACAGATGAAATGAGAGCATGCTCATATGACTTTCTTGCTATGTTAACTTAAGTTAGTCCACTATGTATATAAGGTTGTGTCTCACTCGTCTTTTGGTGTAACACGGCGACATAAGGTGAGCTAAGGTATTGGACATTTTACCACTGTGCCACAACTTTGCATACGAACCTCACGTGGACAGGGGAATTTCGCCCAACACCTATAATTTAAAATTGTAACGCCTGTAGTATGATGAAAGCACCAAATCTCGGAAAGTATGAGGCATCCTTGTAGGAGGTTCCACCACTAGGTAAAACCTCTAACTACAGGACATACCTCCCTGTAGTGTGACTAGGGCATCATAAAGTTACAAAAATGACAAACAGGTGAAAAATTAACCCCCAAATCAAAAATATGGAAGGGGTTTCCTCTTAGCGAATGTTATATAATGTTGCTATTATTAGATTTGTTCCTGCAAATAAATAAACACACATCCTGTTTCTGATCTGAGTTTTACAGAGCCATAAGAATATTATGCTAATGTATTCAATGGTACAAGTTGAGTTCCGCCAAAGGCAATTTGAGATTTTATTCAATTTCCTACGGAAGCCATTAGAGACACAGTAAATATACAGCTTAAAATTTTCATTGGGCATTAATTTTAGCTAATCAACTACTGAGCTTGGATACTGAAAATTAATTTCTAATGGATTATTAAATTTGTATTAAACTCTCAAGTAGAAACTGGCCATCAGTGAAAATTAATTCGAGTAAACACCTTAAAAATGAAGAATTAATGAAATTTTGATCCGGATAAAAATTTTTACTAATGAAGTTCATGAGTTTGGGGGGGATATATGTTGCATGGGAAATAAATTAAGTGCAAAGGGTATTAATAGATAGTGGTCAGTAACAGGATAATAACTGTGCTCACGAGAAGTAAATCAGACCTAAAATTTACTTCTGTACTATACATAGACATATTGGTATATTAATTACAGTCATTTTGCTATTTTTAAAAAAAATTAAACATAAATTCTCCCTTTGTGATTCCGCAGTTTTAATACACAAGTCATTTTTTGGCCAATCCGTACCACGACGTGACTTCAAATGACTTAGTCATTCTTTGGGTATTGTCTATTATACCTATTAAATCAGTTTATTTGAAATCTTGTATGTCTCTGTTTTAAACAATTACTGTCTCGTTGAATAATTTAAACAAACTGACACTATAGGGGAATACTTGTGTTTGGAAATCAATTAAACTTGATACAAAGTTTTGACATCCATGACTGCCATGACATATTTGTGGAGGATTATTGTAATACTTTGTCTGTTTGCAGTACGAAGCAATGCTATCTGCCGGCAGTGCAAACTATGCCTGCAGACCGGTGCCGGTATGGGCACTGATTCTGGTGAGTACAGTTATATCAGTGTAAAATTACAGTTAAAGTACACTTATACTGATTCGCTTGGAAAATTGCTACATCCCTTAAACTGGCATAAGAATGATCTCAATGAAGAATTCAAACTATAGCCAAGGGCCACGGTGGCACAGTGGTAACACACTTGCCTCCCACCTCTTAGGTCAGCGGTTCAAACCCTGGACCTTATGTGGGAAAGTTGGTAGTTGCTTACCGATGGTCGGCAGTTTACAGTACAGAACCTTGATCAACCTTATGTACTGGTTTCCTCCGCCCACAAAACTACCATTGTCATATGAGCTGAACACTGTTGAAAGTGCCTTAAAACACCAATTAAACAAAACAAACTACAGCCAATAAGGGACAACCTGTATAACAATCATGCTTTGTAGTAATTGTGTTTTTGTTTGTGTAAGCACAGATATAGTTTGAGCCTGATGAATAGCAGTAACATAATTATGTTGATCATGAACTTCTGGCTCAGTCTTCTAAACACGTTTGTATTCTTTTAAAAGTGGGTCTTTCTCTTCCCAGTACTTGTTTGATTTTGTGAGTTGTAACTGCACCCAGACTTATCTTCAAAGGTTTATAATGTATCATTATTTTCGTGTCAAAAACGAATTTCAAGCTGGTTGATACTCTAACATGAAAAGATTCCATTGTGGCGATCCAATCATATACCTACTTCCCAATTGGAAAAATAAAATCATTCATAATCCATGAGTGTATTTTAGGATAGGTTTACGACAATTTGCTGATAGCTTTTGGAGTAACCGTTGCAATTGGTTCAAGAAGTTTTGCATTTGGCTCCTAAAAAGTTTGCAACATTTTTCAAATCCATCCGAATGATTAACAAACCTTAAGGATCGGCTTAAGATATTTAAAGATTGTTTTACGAATCTTAAGACTGGTTTAATGTTTCTATAAGATAAATAAGATGACTTTACAACCTGTACAATAAGCCTACAATGGGTCTGCATTGGGTTCCCAAATACAATATCTGATAAGAATTGGGAACGGTTTGCGATAACATTAAACGGTTTAACATAATCAGGATCAAGCCCATCCCACACACACCCAACATTCTGTTTGGTTCTCGATTCAAAACTCCCAGTCATGAATGGTGTTCAAATGTTCTGATTGGGACAAATATTCCAATAGCCTCCTGAACAGCACAGTTTCAGGATCATAACCCAATAGGGGAGGTTACTCACCATAATGAGACAGGTCTATGCGCAATAACTCAGTATAAGTCTCCAGATTTAGCTTTTTTCTGCCAAGACACACCAGGCTCACTTGATACCGTTTTGGTGGGATAAGGCATAGAAACCACCTCTTAAGTGGAATTATAAGTTGTCTGATCACTTACAAATCAAGGAGAAAGTAGGCAGCTATAGGAGACACTCCTGAAAGCCCCACCCCTGCTTTTATCAGAGATCATGCTGGCTGAATCTCATGAGAAGGCTTGAGACCTAAGAGGAAGCAGAAACCCTGGAAAAACGGAGATTAGCCATCATGAGGACTCTAAGGTTGTCAGAGTTTTGATCCCCTGTTATCTTGGCTCTAGACTTGAATAATCTCAAGAAAAATTTTAAAATGACCTTAAAATGTACCTTTTCATACAGAATCTAAAAATAATAGGTGAGATGTATATATTAAATCATAATTCTGAAGAGACGAAATAAATTTTAGTAAGTTAAATGCATATGCTCTTTAAAAGATCCATAACCTGCATTAGTTACAGTTATAAAAATCCATAAAACACTTAATTTGACATTTATTAAAAACATATCATAAAATAAAGGATATGTTCTAATGCCCCTGTTCCACCAAAGGACTAAGCCCCGATCCTGTCCCCGACCCTTAATCGTGGACAGTCTGTGAAAAAAATGTAAAATGGGCGGGACTACTGAATCGGTATCAAAGTCTGGGAATAAGTTCAGATCGGCCTGAAGAGGCCCCAGGCGGCCCCACAGAGTCCCAGACTAAGAACCGATTAAGCCATTTTTCTAGTCGTAGACATACCGACTGGGTCCCAGGATGCCTCAGGCTAAGTCCCGGCGTCCTCAGGCCTCCTCAGTCTTCCCCAGACCAAGGAGGCCGAATTTTGTTTTGCAATGGGACTAAGGGTCGCAGGAGGCCTGGGACTAAGGGATAGAGGGTCTGGGACTAAGGGTCGGGGACTAAGGGTCGCAGGAGGCCTGGGACAACATAGGACTGGGTAAATTTGGTCTGAGGAGGCCTGGGACTGGACATTTGTTTATGGCGGGAAAAAATAATCGGTTGGGGTCGGGAGAAATATCAAACATGTTTCATTTTTCTCACGGCCCCAACCGACAACTACCGACCCTTACAGAACGCCTGGGACTAAGCAAATTTTTGAAACAGACCCCCCCAAAACCCTTAATCGGGAGCCTTAGTCGTGTGGTGGAACACCCACATAAGAATATTTTCAGGTGATTTTGTAAAGTTACAACTTCTACACAATGTCTATATTTGTTCAGTTAGACACAACAAGTCGTTTGGTTCAGACAGTGGAATCAATAGCTTTCACCCAAAAACAGGTATATTCTGTATTGTTCTGGTAGAGAATTCAGACAAAGATGTACCTGGAACAAAAATTTCAAAATTGTGTCATAGGCAAATAGACCATACATTCTATTTTGGTGTGTTTACTTTCTCATAAAATATCACACTATGGGGGACATATATCATGACACATGAAGTATGTAACTGTATGTACCATCTTAAATGGAGAAATACAATTTTTTTTCAGTCTATGGTATATTTTATTACTTCATTTAGTTTGACAAGGAGACAGTGGTGTCTCAGTAAAATCTCTATTATTTGAACATGCTAGGGAAGTAAGACTGTGTCTGGATAAAAAAAGTTCATAAAAAGAAAAGCATTTTATTCTATACAAAAGAGAAATGCATATTAATTAGGAAGGTGGAACTGAGTAAATGAAATCCATTATTGTGGTTATAGAGGTTCTATATCGGTTTCAGTCTGTCAGGACACTCAAGCACTTCTGATCCAATTCCCACAGATAGGTTGGATGATTTATTGTAATTTTGGTTTACATCCCAATAAACATGTCAAAATATCCAGTGGCAAGGGCTTGTCTCCCCATGAATTTGTTGAATGGGATGCTAATCCCTAACTTTGCGCTCTTTCTTAGATGTCAAATGCCTAAAAGTAATAGATATATAACCAATAAATACTTCCAACACAGTGTCACTATATGTGAAAGAAGCAATCTACTTTAGTATACTTCAGTATTATTAGTACTATATCAATATGGCGCTGTGTACTTATTGATTGTTAAATTTAACCACTTCTTCTTTTAGTCAGGCCATACTCACATAAAAAAGTTAATAAAAAATCTGTTCAATACTTTTGTAGTAATCACAAATATAAACTAACAGATGGACAAAACAGATAAACAAATGCACACAAAACTATAACGTTCTGTGGAGGTAGTTATAATGCTGCTCTGAACCATCAACATATAACCACAACAGTCATAGATCACAGATATCCACACAGGTGTTTTTCTGAAAATTCAAGCTTTGTTGTATCCACAATATGATGCACATCTTTTCCAAAATTTAATTATTTCTTCCTCCAGTCAGACCTTAACCACATAAAATTAGAGAGATCTGTTCATTACTTGTGTCGTTATCAGAAACAAACAAACATACAGATGAACACACCAAAACATAACCCAGTAATTATAACACTAAAGTGTTTTAAGTGATTAAAGCTCCAAGGGAAATATGTAAATCGATCATGATTTGCTTACCAAATCTTATTTTGTACCATTAATGTTTTGAAAAGTGACATTTCTAACAATCTTGTATATATAACATCATAATTTTAAATGTTTAATCTCACAATCTCTCTATTTTTGTTGTTTTTTTTTCTTTTTCATTTTTTTTTGTCTCCAGACTTTCATGAATTGTGGTGTACCTGTTTCATCACTCTAGTTAATTGGAAATGGGCTACGTTAGGAGTTGGATGGGTGACCGCCTTAGTGCACTGCTCGTGTCTCTGATGGCAGTGCTCGTAGACTGAAACCCCTTTGGCCTTGTTTATTGTTGTTTTTTTCAGTTTTTGTTTTCTATCCACACTTTCTGAGTTGACTTGTGCTATATTCTTAGATACTGATGATTCCAGTGAAGGTGACTTGTGTGGGACTGCATTAAGGACATTTCGTCAACAGTTGTTATTTATCTACCCAGAAAACATCCAAGATGCCACTGTGCCCTGCTATAAAGGTACTTCATTGAAATATGTCTGCTTGATGAATTTTACAGATCTCCAGAGTGTTTGTTTTTTATTGTGGAACTTCAATAGAATTTCTTAAGACATAGGATTTGCATAAAAGCCTGTTTTGTCCTTAAAATCGACCATAAAACTATATCTATACTCTTTATTGCACACATTGTGGGGTACACAACTACACATATTCCTTGTTTCAAGGTCAAACAGCATTTTTGTACCTATAAGACCTCAAATCTTGCTTATCATTGCTCCTTTAGAAGTTAGAGATGTTAAAAACAACTTAAAAAGGAAATCATGGTGTGCTACACTTGTGCAAGATAATAGTTGGTCTTTGACTGCTTGAAGGTGAAACAGCATTTTACGCCATAGAATCTAACTTACTGGCCCCACAGCTATGGCAAGTAACAGCAACATGAAGCAATTTTAATGACTGCAAAACAGTTGGCATTATTTTTACTGGTTCACATTAGCAGTGGCATAGTTTTATATCAGTTTACAATAAACTTTTACCATACTTATCTTGTGATTAGTTTAACCCATCCTTTGAGGAACACAAAAAAACAACAATTTTCTATTTTTTATTCAGTTTGCAGTATCTGCGTCCAAAGTGCAAGAGTTTGTGAAGCTGGAAAAGGAATACCAGCACAAAAACATCAACTGGAAAAAGCCTTTCCTGGGATGTTTTTTATTGAGAATCAGATGCCAAGCCTTCCAAAACCTTCGCCTTGCTTTTTCCCACTATTTTGCAAAGGGAATCGTTGCTGTAGCACGTAAGTTAAGTCATTGAGTGCATGATATGTTCATGATTTATTTCTTTGGATCAGTTAGTATACCTACCACATGATAATACACTTTGTGTATTTGTACCCACCAACATCTCAAGTTCATGCATACTTTTGGAGGACACAAAGGTTTAAGTGCAGTGTGCAATCCCCTGTAAACATTTACTGCATGCCTTGTAAAACCATCTTAATAATGTTCAAAATAACTTTGTCCCCAAAATCCAGTAGACAAAGAAAGTTTCAGCAAGTTTGCTTCTCCAGTGCAGAAGGTCAGCCGGATTATACACTATTATACACCTACAGCCTTCAATATATGCATGATTTGGTTTTCCTAGTTAACAATGGTTTTACTAAAACACAGTCTACTGTATTACTTCTCTTTAGTGTTGTTTTCTCTTTTACAGATCAAAATTGCAAGTTCAATAAGTAAATTAAATTTTTATAAGTTAATACCTTACCCAAAGGACAATTAGCTGTAAAGGTTAGCATGACCGGGCTCGCTAATGTCTGAAAAAGATGTCTTCTGCAGTACACCTGCAAGACGCAGCGATAATGTGCAATCACCAGGGAGCACACTGTACTTCCTTCCTGTCTAGTCAACGTGATGTCATATCTTTTTGAGTTGCCTAAACCTAGATAAACCCCAAGTAAGTTGATAGCAGGGTCGGTCTGGACGATCTCTTTCGCTTGATCCAGAAAAATATATCTTTGTCAAAACCTTTCTTGAAGGAGAACAGTTCTTTGTTCTGCCTAAGGTCTGCAATCGTGTCCAGATAATGACGTAGGGCTCTAACAGGACAAAGTGACCTATTAGCCTTTTCTCCAGAGTTGGAACCAAGGCTGGAAGAACCACTAGAACCAGCTGGTTCTTCAAAAGAAAGCCTTGTGAGGGGTAGAGAGACACATTTGACCAGTCTGTATAGCATCTGATACTTTTGTGTAGCCAAGCATGGATCCCACTCCTGTGTTTGCCAGAACTCAGGGCAAAACCAAAGACAGTCTGGAGGGACAAATGCTTCAAGGATGCCTTTTAAAGGGGCCCAACAGGAGCCTTTGTTAGTTGATGTAAGACCACGAAATGTTCCAAGAGAGAATACCTCTGCAACCCTTAGACCTGTCTCAAAACTATCCAAGAGACAAGTGTTTTATAGGTGGTGCCCTGAAATCCACCGGATTTCTGTGGCAACATATTGTAAAAATGGTCTATTTTGTGTCATAGACTGACTTGATTGGGCCTCTTTGAGAAACCTCAATTCATGCTCCACTGAGTAACCTTGCTCCTTGATCCCTGATGCTCCAGGAGCCAGGCACAGAGATTTAGATTCGGCAGATTCCTGTATCAAGTCTGACTGAATGGTTGGGTTAGCAGATAGGGGAGGTTGGGTAGGCACACAGGGATCTTGTTGACATACTGGCCAGATCCCAGAAACAGGGCATGTTGGGCCACCCCGGTGCAATGATAATGACATGCTCTTACACAGGTTTTGTCAGTTTTGTCACAACATTGCAGAGGATGGCCACTGATGGGAATGCATGAGTCACAGTCCTCCCAAGGTATGCTGAATGCATCAACTTGTTGTTGAACCTTGTCACAAAAGGTCTATTTGAGGTTGATGCCACCTGGTGTATACCAACTGAAACCTGTGAAGGAGAGACCATTCTGTCTTAATTATCTGGCCCACCTGGATAGCTTAGCCACCACATTCAGTTGGCCTGTTTCCTGGAGCACCAGGTCAAGATTCTCCACAGAAGGGCACACAGAGGGCCCAACCTCATGTCTCTTACCTTGTTTATGTAGGCAACAACTTTGGTGTTGTCTGTTGCAATGAGCACCGTCTTGTTTGAACAGGGGTCTTGGAACTCCTTTAGGGCCAAGAAGACTGCCTTCAGTTACAGGTAGTTTATGTGCAAATTGCTTATGGTCAGACACCAAGCCCCTCTTGCTATAAGATATAATAAGTGGGTGCCCCAACCTTCTCTTGAGGCATCTGTAAAGATCTGAAGAGCATGGCTGAGTGGGTGTAGTGGCTGCTCTTGCAGGACAATTTCCTCTTGGGGCCACTATTTTAAGGACAATTTCCTCTTGGAGCCACCATTTTAAGGATGAATAGATCTTGAAATCAGGATTACCTTTTCTAGTGATTACGTGGACTTGCATCTGTGCAGCTGTTAACAGGCCTCTGAGTGACATGAGCTGCCTGACCTGACAGGAAGGTCTGTTGAGAAGACCCTGAACCTTCAAATTCAAGGCTTCCCACCTTTCCAAGGTGGGCCTGACCGTGCCCTCTCAGACAATGTACTGGTAACCTACAAAATCAAGGCTCTGCTTGGGTCCCAGATGCCCAGTTTGGATTTCTTTATGTCTAAGTTGTTAATGTTAATTGTTGCTTAATGTTATGTTTATATCATCCAGCCAAATCCCTGGCACAGAACTACTAGGGTCTGGGTCTGCTGGAGACAAGTTTGGTGGGATGTGGCTCTGACCAACCAATAGTCAAGTTACTGGTGGATTCTTATACCCTTGTTCTGAGCCATCAGTTTGGTTTAGTTGTCCACTGTTGTGAATTCTCTGAAGCAGTGGACAGACCAACAGGTAGTGCTTTGAATTGGTTGGACTGATTCTGTATTGGATATATTGGTGTATGCAAATAAGTATCCTTGAAATCCATGGATGTTACCCATTCAGCAATCTTTAATGAAGTCCTTATGCTCACTATGTCTTCATTTTGAAGGTCTCTGATTTCAGAAATTTATTTAGTAAACTCGGATCTAGTATTGGCCTCCATCAGTTGTTGGGTTTGGAACCAAGAAAAATCTTTTAAAGAAACCCAGAGATGTCTGATTAGTGACCTTTCTACTGGATTCATTGAATAAATATGTGTAATATCTCCATCAGGTAGCTGGTCCAGAGAGGACATAACCACTTACTATCACTGGAAACTTGGTCAAAATTGGTTGGTTCTGAAAGGGGAGGGAATAGCCTACAGGCAGATTTATAGCAACAGTGTGGACATTGGTGGTATGTTGGACAAAAGCAATTGATCTACACAGGAAACACGTTTCACATATTTTAATTCTCTGTTTTGCAATAATGGGACTTAGGTCTTTCTTTTGTGGCTGCCCAGCAAAAAGGGCGTGATCTGCCACCAAATATACATTTAAAGTATGGTAATTGTCCTGAAAAGTCCCTGTCCTTTTGGCCATAGTCAAGAAACCCCACTGGGATACACATTAACTTGAAAATTTTAATTACTTAAATGTAGCTTTTATAAGCTACAAGCTTACCATGTGGGACTGAATGCTTTACTGGTTGCCGCGAGGAACTACGACCAACGTCTAAGAAAAAAAGACATTTATTCTTGGCCGTAGCCTCAGGTTGTCGTCACGTGATCTGCCCCTTATGTTACAACTTTTCTCGTTGAGATTTAAACCCATACCCCTCAGCTGTAATACAGCGGGGAGGCAGGGTGGGACTCTCCTCAGTCCCACATGGCAAGCTTGAAGCTTATAAAAGCTACATTTAAGTAATTAAAATTTTCAATTTTATTGCGCTACAATAGCTTACCATGTGGGACTGAATGCTGAATCCAACTGTCCGGAGGAGGGATTACAGCTGAGACTGGCAGATAAATTTTGATAATAATAGTAGAATGAAAGATAGAAAGTACCAGTCTGAGTCCCGTCTACAGGGCCCCAATCCCGAAGACCGGGCCTGTAGAAGCCAAAGACCTGAATGAATGACAGTGCTAAAAAACTGTCAGGGTGTTTGACCAGAAGGAGATGTGTACCCTAGATACACAGACGGGGTCAGTCCCAAGGGCGATCACGGAAGGCTCGGGTACTGACTAAAATGACAACCTTAAGGTCCTTAATACAATGTACAATTATAATGATTTAAAGATTAGATAGACCTTACCGGATACACCCTGATGAGGTAGACATATACCTAGACCCTGGGCTTAGACTCCTGAAGACTTGGTTGTAGCGGATGTGCCCCCCCTTCTTTTCTTTCCGAGGAAGACTGGACTGAGGAGAAGGGTCTAGGACCTGTTGTGCCGCTACTACTGGTCCCAGATACAGATTGTTGTCATTGTCCGACCAAGTAGATAAAAATTGGTAAAAGTGTTGTGAGCTTTCCAGTGACAGGCTTGCATGATCTGGTCCACCGATACCCCACCGTAAAACGCCTTAGAGGCTTAGAGGCCCGAATGTCATGCGCCTTGACTTGGACTAAATCCAAGGCTTGCGGGTCTGCTTGTTTATAACTAAGTAGGATGGTTTGTTTCAACCAAGAAGAGAGAGTAGTGGGTCTGATGTCTGAGGTATGTCCTTTCTTGAAGGAAATGAAAAGGAGGGACCGGGAACCTCTTAGGTCCTTGGTTCGGTCCAGATAGTACCTCAGGGCCCGCACCGGACACAGGGTCCTGTCTTCTTGAACTGTCTATCCACAATGGTAGTCAAAGCAGGGATAGTCACCGGAGACACACTTTGAGAATCTTCTCTTGCTAGTTGGTTTTTGGCTATGAAGTCAGAAGAAGGGAACAAGGAGACCTTTTCCCAGTGGCCTTGATTAGATACTTTGTTTGCAACCCAGGCATGGATTTCGCTGCGGCGCTTACAGGAGGCCAAAGCTAGCAAGAAAGCAGTTTTGAGAGTGAGATGTTTGAGGTCTGTGTCATTCATAGGCTCAAAGGGTGCTTTTGTGAGCTCATTGAGAACAACAGAAAGGTTCCACTTGGGGAGATTTCTGGAACTTTTGGGGCGATCCCTGTGGAAACTGGAGAGCAACCTATGAAGGTCCTCATTATGAGCAATATGTTGGCCCGATGGGTCCAAGGTGTCAACAATGGCAGTCCTGTAACCATCAATAGTGGAGGGGCTCTTGTTAAGGTCTTGGTACAGATACATGAAGAAATCTGAGGTTTGTTTCAAAGATGGAGTGGAGAAATCCACCAAATTTTCTCTGCACCATTTTTCAAATAGGGCCCACTTGATTGGTAGATGGTCCTTGTTGATGACTGCTGAGGTGCAGCCATTCTCTCTGTCACCTCCACAGAGAAGCCTTGTTCTTGGAGTTGTACACTCCTAGACACCAGGCATGGAGGTTGAGGTGCTGCGGGTTGCTGTGGAACACATAGTTGTGGGACTGGTTGAGGAGTGTTGTCGACACAGGGAGCTGCAGTGGGATCTCTGTTGAGAGCTGCACTAGGTCCCAAAACCAGGGCATCCCTGGCCAGCTTGGGGCTATTACTATGATTAGGCAATGGCATTGCCTGATTTTTTGGATCACCTTGTGAAGGAGAGCCGTTGGAGGGGAAGCATAGGCAGTGAGACCCGTCCAGTTTATGTTTAGAGCATCTATGTCCCAGGCCTTGGGATCTGGGATAGGAGACAGCGGAAGCTTGTGGTTCAGATGAGTGGTAAACAGGTCCATGTGGGGCGTGAACCACCATTGGGATATCTGTTTGAACACCTGTGGATGTAGTGACCATTCCGTCGACTGGACCTGATTGACCTGGACAGTAGGTCGGCCATCACATTCAGGCACCCTGGAATGTGCCTGGCTTTCAATGTTATGTGAAAGTGATGGCACCAGGTCATGATTTTCCACAGGAGTGCGCACATCTCCGCTGAGTGTGTTCCTCCTTGTTTGTTTATGTAAGCTACCACAGTTGAGTTGTCTGTCGCAACTAGCACTGTTTGGTCCTGACACTGGTCTTGAAGTGTCTCAGGGCCAGAAAGACAGCTTTCAATACTAGGACGTTTCTGTGTAGCCCTTTTTCCTGGGGTGACCACAGACCTTGAGTAGAATTTTGTTCTAAATGAGCGCCCCAACCTTCGTATGAGGCATCTGTAAAGAGTTGGATACTGTGGTCTTTGGGATGAAGGTCTGAGCCTTTCATCACGTTTGCAAGATTCTGCCACCAATCCAGGTGTGCAGAGATGGCTTCTGTCCAAGGAAGGAGGCTGTCCAGTGGTTGAGGAAATTTCCAGTGCTCCTTGATGTGAAACTGAAAGGGTCTCATGTTAAGTCGTCCCTATGGGACCATTTACTCCATTGAGGCTAGCAACCCAATTAGAGACATCAAACATCTTGCAGTCAAAACATGTTTTGACTTGAGGTGTAGGATAAAATCCTGGTTTGAGCCATCTCTCTTGAGTGGCCTTTACAAGGGCTGAATCCCGGTGGTATTCGTAACCAACGAACGAAAAACACCTGAGTGGGATTCAGTTGTGATTTTTCCTGATTGATGATCCATCCCAAGGGCTGGGTTAGATCTACCACTGCCTGAGTGTTCACTAGGGCTTCCTCCTGCGACTGAGACCTAATCAGCCAGTTGTCCAGGTATTGGTGGAGTCTGAGACCTCTGGAGAGGGCCGTGAGCTTCACCTCCTTTACGATCATGGTAAAGACCTGGGGGGCTGTGAACAGTCCGAAAGGAAGGGAGGAGAACTGGAATACCTGAGACCTGTGGCAAAATCTTAGGTATTTCCTTGAGTGGGGATGGATGGGGATGTGAAGGTAGGCGTCCGATAGACCTATCGACGATACCCATTCCCCTGGAATCAGGGAGTTCTGATGGACTCTGGAGTTTTCATCTTGAACTTGTCTACATGTAGAAAAGTGTTGAACCTGCTTAAGTTTATAATTGGCCTCCACCTTGGTGAGGCATGGGTACTAGAAACAGGCGATTGTAAAACCCGAGAGATTTTACATTTTCCACCCTTTCGATAACGTTCTTTGACAGTAGAGACTGGATGCAATGGGGCAAGGCTTGGTCCTTTGGGAGGGCCTTGTATTCTGATATTATCAGAGAAAAACTGACCAAGTTGGGCTTTGAGAGGAATGGCAGTACGTAGCCATTGGTGATAAGGTTTAATACGTTGGATGAACAATTGTTTGTGTGCCAGTCTCTGCTGAAAGAATGGAGGCGACCTCCTACTGGTGGACTGCTTGAGGCTTTAAAGGAGTCATTGGGAAGAGGGATCCACGCCCTCTTCCCCTGTTGTGGGGTCGAAAAAAACGACCCCTTGGAGCCTCTGAAGTTCTGTTTTCCCCTGTTGGAAGAAAAACGACTGGTTACTGCTGTGTGAGGAATTGCCCCCATAGGGGCGTTTCCTGTAGGAGCCTCTTTTCTTGTGGGGAGCATGAAAGGGCTTATTCTGGTAGGGTCCGAAACCCTGAGAATCTTTGAGGTGCCTTTTTAGGAAGGAAGTCCTTGCCTTCCTTCACCAACTATGATTTAAACAAGGAAGACGGCCATAAGGACGCCTTTTGGAGTTCTTAAAGGGCTTATTCTGGTAGGGTCCGAAACCCTGAGAACCTTTTGAGGTGCCATTTTAAAGAAGGAAGTCCTCGTCTTCCTTCACCAACTACTTCTTGGTGCCTGGTTTCTCCTAAGTGTGGTTGTAATAGGTTCATTTCGGCTTCGAGTCTAATCAACCCGGTATTGCCCATTGAGTATAATTTTTTCTGGAGAATATGGGACAAGGACTACTAAGGCAAGTCAAGGCCCTGTGTTGGATCAGGATGGTCTTATTCCACAGATCCAGAGACTCACAGGCTTCCTCATAACCACGTTTCGCTACTTTATCAGGGTCGGCACCTCTCCTGATCTGAGACTTGGCGTGTTTGAAAGTGTTTCAGGCTATATTGACACTTCTCCAAAGTGGCATGACAGAAAGAGGAAGTCTTGGCAAAGGTAGTAGCGAAATTGCAAGTGGAAAATTTCTGTCTTGCCTGATATTCCAATTCTTTAAGAATTGGAAGAGGAACCTTGACCATAGGAGCCCAGATGACTTAGGAGAAATACAAATCTTGGCAAAGTCTGTATTAAGCTCTTGTATTTTGTCCTCATAACAAGACTGGCCTAGCTGATACCACTTGACAGTGGAAGGAGGTGGTTGGATGTACTTACCCTCAGGTAAATTTGCTGTTTGAAAGTCCTGATCAAATTTATCAAAGGCATTCTTAATGATTGAATTGAGAGGCAACATGGAGGAAGGACCTCTTGGTCTAAGTTTTTGCCTGCCTTTCTCATCATCAAGGCACATGACCGCAGTTGAAGATCTAGGTAAGGATTCCCTAGTTTCAGGCAACTTGGGGATGCGTCGAAACGTATCCACCTCCTCAGCATATTGGAATGGGATGTCAGCCAATGTTACTTCCCTATAATAAGGAGGGTAGGGGTCACGGGGTTTCCTTCACCAACTGTGAATTAAGTGGTCCTGATCAGGGTATGACTTCCTGGAGGGCTTAGAGAACCTATGCATATGTTCAGGGGACTGATCTTCCTCTGAAGATGGCGGTACGAATCTGGCCCTCGACTTGTGTTGGCTTATCAGAGTGCTTTGGGCCTACTAGGGCTGGTTGAGGGTCATTAGAAGAGTGTGAATATTGTTTTGGGCTGGTCAAGACAACCTTCGAAGGATCCTCAACTAAACTACGACCTTGACCCGAGTCATCTACGAGGCGACTAGAATACGAGTCGAGGCGAGAAATTTGAAGTTCTGGGGCGAACTCCACCTCCAGTGACTCGATAGCACTACTGGATTCGAGGATTTGTCCAGATCTTGGAGGGTGCGTTCGTTTTATGAGCAGAAGAAGAGGTCTGATCCACCTCCCTCTGCTTTTGTAAAGATTTCTGAAAATCTTCACGGAAATTATTGAACGCCTCCAATATATGTATGTCGACGCGAGAAGACAAAGATATTTTAAGATTAGCTGTGACACACAGATCGTCAACCTTACCTGCCTCTCTGCAGGTAGGAAGGAAATAAATGCATTTGCTGTAGGTATTTTTACTATTTGGGTGTGTTCCTCCTTGAGAAGACATGCTTTAACGCAATAAGACAAACATGAGTAGACCTCGAGTCAACAACTCGCAGAAGAAAAGCCAGTCGAGGCGAGTTCAGAAAACTTAAAATGAGGACAATTTACAAAAGCGGAAGTGCTGAAAATTGACCAGAATGGGCTTTATACAGTAATAAATGAAATACATAAACGGGAACGTTTAACAATAATACTGCACTGAGATATAGAAAGAAAAAGGCAGTAAATACTTCCCAAAGATTGTAAGATGGCGGCGACCAACGAGAAAAGTTGTAACATAAGGGGCAGATCACGTGACGACAACCTGAGGCTACGACCAAGAATAAATGTCTTTTTTTCTTAGACGTTGGTCGTAGTTCCTCGCGGCAACCAGTAAAGCATTCAATCCCACATGGTAAGCTATTGTAGCACAATAAAATGTCATTTATAAGAACTGTGATGCTTGGCTGGTCACTGTGAGTAGTTTCTGCAAAGACATTTGTTCTGACCATGCCCACCAACTTTCTGCCAGGCTGACTGCCCCGACTTCCTACTGACTTCCAGTGCATGTCTATTGAGTTTTAGGAGTGGTACCTGTCAGATAATTTGTGAAAACCACAAGAGTGTTTTGTGGTGGATGATCTCCTACTCCGCCTTAGAGATCCATCATCTGGGAAGAGAGAGGTCATGTGCAGAGGGGAGTTTCTAACAGCTGCCATTGTGTCTTCTTTAACCCCATGTTTCACTAAGTCCAGATAAGCCGTTGTTATAGATACAAAGCCTGACAGGTCCTGCATAGATGTGTGCCAGTTCATCTTATTTGGATGGTCATGTTCTTTGCACCTTGGTCAGACAGCAACTAAGACTGTCTCTCAGTTACAAATGCATGTAGAATCTCTGGCTGACCTCTTCCATTTCTGTAGTGTTTTCTGAGCTATTTGCAGGAAGCTGATGCTCTCTAAGTCAGTGTGGATCTAGCAATTCCGAAAATCCTTGGTAAAGCAGTGTAAAGTTTAGCACTAGAATTAACATATTTCTTTGTAGACTAGTCCTTCATAGGGTTCACTTTTCTCTTCTCACTAGCTGACTTCTTCACAGAAGAAATGGCCTCGACCTCTCCCAACACAGTAACAATTTTAGGATGAATGATCTGTGGGGATGGCTATTTTCTTGTTCTTGCATTCTTTATAAGAGTGGGTGGCTCATCGTGTCTTTTCATCAGAGCTGAAGGAGTAACAGAACTCACAGTATTTTATCAACACACAGGAGTCCTCCCTAATGGGTATGTCTTGACAACACATGCATTTTACATGCAAGATAAACGCGGACATGAGGCAACCACAGGTACCTGGTTTCTGTCCTGGAGAGGCCAATATATATATATAAAAATGTCTTTATATGTACAATTCCACAAAATAAGACATGTTGGCACAGTATTGAGAAAAATTTTCTTCCAGCTTTCAAAAGCAGCTGATTGTACTTGTATCAATGAAAAAAAAATGCTATAATGTCATGTTTTCTAGACAGGAAGGAAGTATGGTGTGCCACCTGGTGACTGCACACTACGACCAGGTCGTGCCAGTGCATTGCACATCTTGTTCTGGTGGTGAGCCTGGCTGCACTGACTTGTATAGCCAATTGACCAGTAAGTTAGATGTATTAATGCAATAAAATGCACATTTTAAGCATATAAGTCATTCTGGTTTGTTTTAATACATGGAAATACATTCATTGAATGATAAAAGTGCACAATCAATTACCTACAAGTCTTACTCTCAAAAAAATAAAGCTGTATATTTGATTTATCTTAAGGACACTGGAGTATCTACCACATAGTGAACAGAGACACAACAGTGAAACCTGGTATCCTATCTGGTTCACAAGTCCTTGGAATGATCAACTAGCCTCAAAGCAATTATATGAACATGCCAGCTGTCAGTAAGTTATGATGACGGCCACATTAGGGGCTATATATTAAGAACACCTGTAGTCATTATTATATTAGGCTGAACACTTTCACCACTGAAACATCAATCAGATTAAGCTGCCTTTTATGTTTGGCTGCACCAGTAACAGTCATTGGCCACTTTGTACAATAATAGATTCCTCCATCTGAATAGAAATAGCTGGCATATCATAATTAGGAAGCAGAAGGATATATATTCATAATGATTTTTCAAACTGTTAGAAAATTAGGCCATGTCATGTCATTTGTTCTGGTAAAGTAGAATTTTGATTCCTACTTAATGAGCTGATTAAGCATTGTTTTTATTGGTATATGAAATAGATTCCTCATGTGTGTACTGCTGTAAAGGTCCACTTACTTTGCTTAATTACTTTGAAAGAGACCAAATTTATATTTTACCTGTAGTGTACTGGGATGCGTTATCTGTGAGAAATCAACAAACCCGACTGGCTGTTAAGGGTTGCATATACTGTATTTAACAAAGAAATCTTCTAGAGGCCCCTTCCTGCACAACAGCAGTATTTTTAATATACCGTATGTTGATATTTAGCACTTGTGTTGTGTAGGAGGTTTACTTAAGAAGGTGTACTCGGTGACATCATGGTTAGGAAGTTTGTCATCTTATCACAGGCTGTCACCTATGTTTGGGTTCCACTCCCACAAGTCACGATTCTGTGTATTTATCCCAATATGACCTTGCAGGCCTGGTAGTTGAACAGGATATAAAGCAATAATTTTCACTTTTGCTTATGCTAGCACATTTGACAGAGGAAGAATTTTCTGAATGGGTTTCATCTTTAGGGTTTGAAAATGAAGTTTCTTCAAAGGGTTTGACACAGCTTTTTTTTCTTTTCTTTCACTGACAGACACAGCACCGGTTGTGCATACTGCATTACTCACAGTACAAGAAGAACAGCAGCCATGACAACGATCAAGCCAGATGAGAAATTTGGGCATTTTTTTACTTACTTTGCTCCTTTTACTGATAAAGTGAGATTTATGCACCCACCAAAGCCTGCTTACTGTAAATGTATCTACTAAAACTTTGGTTATACCAGAAGTTCTCACAGAAAACAGAGAACTTTATATTTATCTCATTCCAAGAACACTCACTTGATGTGATTTGTACATATGCATGCAGTAAAATTTAACTGTTTTATAAAAAAATATATATTTACACTTTTCTTTCTAAACATTATTGGAGTTCAGATGTGTGGAATTTTCCACAATATATGAAATTTACCAATAAGAGAATCTCCCTCTATTTTCACACTTAATTGCAGGAAGTTATTTAGTCGCTGCAAATAAATAAAGTCTCTTAATGTCTATTATATTTTATTTCAAAAGGATGTAACAAAATTACACAGGAGTATACATAAGATGTAATGTACAGAGATTTTTCAGATAACAAAACCACACCGAGTACCTGAGCAATATTTCAACACCTACCATATGTATGCCACGTCAAACACATTACTATTTTCAGATAACTTCAGAACATTGTGATACAATAGGCACTGGGATCGAATCCAGTTTCCAATTTACACTGAACACCTTCAAACACTGGCAGGGAACAGAGGGGTTTTGTTGGTAACACAATCTTCTCCCAACTCTAAACCTGTGGGTCCACATCCTGGTACTAATTTTAAGGGGAAACTTTGTAGCTGGTTGAGGAAGTCTGGTGGTTTACAGTGCAGAATCTGGAGTAACTGCATGTGAACTGTGTAATATTTTCAAAGCAATGTTAAAAGAAAAAAAATCAATCAGTGAGTTTACTTACACGTCTAACCACTTCCAACGCTGTACTATTTACAATGTCCTAGTGTTTTATACATGTTGTATACATGTTTGTCAAAGGGTAAAATGGGCTGACAATATTCTACTATCAAAACTTACTTTAAAATGGACATAAAACTCACACTTATTGACCTTTTATCAGCAAATGCTTTCATACAGCTTTCTGTAAAAGGGTTCTATGTATTTGTAAAGGTCTGTATATACACCAGTGATGACAGGATACCATCCGGTCAGAAAATTCGATGAAACTGCATATCTTGTCTATACACACCAAGATGATAGAAGTCAGTCCGAAATATTTTCTCTTTTGAAGAATTATCTTCACTTAACTTTTATCAGAAACAGAAGGTATTGTTAGCATAAAAATTAAAACAGAACATCTTTATATCTGGTACACTTTTAAACATTTCTTCACAAATTTTGTCCAATGTGAAAAGGGTCCTTATCTGAGATCATAGTATTGTGAACATATAAAATCAGTGTGGTGAGTACAGGCTTTTAGCCTTCTAACACAAGTTGTCCCTATACAGCAGAATCTCTTCTGTATTTTCATATATATCAAAACAGCTCTGTTCACATAAATATTGTCTCTTAAATTGATTTTATCTTTATTTATTGAGGTTTGATGTTGCTTCATACACAATTTATAACACACAGAAATCAATACCTGCTCCATAAATGTTGGAAACATTAACTTCACACCTGAGGCCATATGCAGAAAAGGAACCAGGAAAATAAGTTAGCTTATTATAAACTAAAAATCAGATAGGACTAAGATTGGTATCCGTACAGAAGTTGAGCCAATATATACCTCAACTTTTGGCTTAACATTAATCATCCCATCAAAATGGATTAAATTCTGTATCAAATGTGACTGCATCTCTTGCACTTGATCACTTAACTTAGCCATTTTCTGCCAAGTTTGATCTGATTTTTATGGCTAAGCTTGATCCTTCATTGTGAATACAGCCCCATTAATATACATTAATATATATCCAAAGCTTTACATATTGCCTTTTATTGCATAATCCTTAAAACAAGAGGAGAGTGCCCATGAACGGGCACTGTGTCAGCTGACTGAGTGTTTTTGATTTGTGAAGGTGATTAGACGACAGAATAATTATCAGGAAAAGGGCTGTACAGAAATACAGTAAATGGTAACTGAACAGCAAGTTCGAAAGAAATTCCGAAGCTGACAGAAGAAAAGGATAAAAAAGTTGTGCCCTGTAAATGGTATTATGAAGGAAAATAACAAGGTAATTGTTTAAGTGTAAAAAATAGGTTAAAACATATTTAAAGAAATACTACAAATGCAATATCCTCGTTCGACCTTGAAGAAGGGGTCCAAGGTCAAATCTAACCACACAAATACATTCCCAGCCCATGATTTCCTATGGTTTACCATTCCAAACCTCTAGGACCAATTATAAATGAGTTATAAGCACTTTTAAGCTTGGCTGTCCTCATTTGACCTTGAAGGAGGGGTCCAAAGGTCAAAGCTGACCATACCAAAAGATTCCGAGCCAATGATTTCCTATCTGTCACCAATAATAAGCGAGTTGTAGGCACTTTCAATTTTCGCTATCCTCATTTGACCTTGAAGGAGGGTTCCAAGGTCAAATCGGACCATATCAACAGATTCACAGCCCATGATTTCCTGTCTGTTTACCATCCCAAGCCTCTGGGACCAATAATAAGCGAGTTATAAGCACTTTTAAGTTTGGCTATCCTTGTTTGACCTTGAAGGAGGGGTCATTGAAGGTCAAATCTGACCACACCAAAAGATTCCCACCCCATGATTTCCTACAGGTTGGTTTATCATCCCAAACCTCTAGGATCAATAATAAGGGCGATATAAGCACTTTTCATGACTGACAAAAAACACCTGTGGCGGCCATCTTGTTTCTCAAAATGAGGCCAAAAATATTCCCAGACAACATTTTATGGTTATTAATATATACTGCAAACTTAAGAAAGCTAGCTATAATATTTTTTTTCATCAGAGCAGTAATGGTGAAATCTCTCTCTACACACTGCGGCTATCCAGTGGATACAATGATTTACTCAACAGTGAGAACCTGAAAGTAGCTATTGCTCAGCTATGCCATGACATAGAGGTCTGCAATTTCACTAAGTTATAGCTGACCAAAAATTCTCTGAATAACATATTTAACAAATTACTCTAAATGTAATAGTTTTCAAGTTACAACTGATTTACTCAACAGTGAGAACCTCAAAGGAACTATTACTCAGCTATGCAATGAGCTACATGTCTGAAATTTTACTATGTTATAGCTAACCCAAAAGTAGGTGAACAACATATTTAAGCAAACTACTGTAAATGCAATAGTTTTCAAGCAACAACTGATTTACTCAATAGTGAGAACCTGAAAATAGCTATTGCTCCGCTATGCCATGAGCTATAGGTCTGTAATTTCACTATGTTATAGCTGACCCAAAAGTAGGTGAACAATATATTTTAACAAAATACTCCAAATGCAATATTTTTCAAGTTATAGCTGATTTACTCAACAGTCAGTACCTGAGAATAGCTATTGCTCAGTTGTGCCATGAGCTATAGGTCTATAATTTCACTATGTTATAGCTGACCCAAAAGTAGCTGAATAACATATTTGCACAAATTTCTGTAAATGCAATAGTTTTCCAATTATAACTGATTTACTCAACAGTGAGAACTTCAAAGTAGCTATTACTCAGCTATGAAATGAGCCACAGGTCTGAAACTTCACTATGTTATAGCTGACCCCAAAATAGGTGAATAACATATTGAAACAAAATACTCTAAATGCAATAGTTTTCAAGTTATAAGTGATTTACTCAACAGTGATAACCTAAAAGTAGCTATTACTCAGCTATGCCATGAGCTACAGGTCTGAAATTTTACTATGTTATAGCTGGCCCAAAAGTAGCTGAATAACATATTTATACGAAATTCTCTAAATGCAATAGTTTTTAAGTTACAAGTGATTTTACTCATGATGGAAGTTACTGAAAAGCCCAAAAGTAGCTATTACTCACTTAGCTATTGAGACAGACACCCAACTTACTCACCATATTGTAGCTATGAAAAAAGTAGCTGAATAACATATTTTAAAAAATGCTCTAAATGCAATAGTTTTCAAGTTATAAGTGATTTACTCAACAGTGATAACCTAAAAGTAGCTATTACTCAGCTATGCCATGAGCTACAGGTCTGAAATTTCACTATGTTATAGCTGGCCCAAAAGTAGCTGAATAACATTTTTATACGAAATTCTCTAAATGCAATAGTTTTCAAGTTATAAGCGATTTACTCAACAGTGATAACCTAAAAGTAGCTATTACTCAGCTATGCCATGAGCTACAGGTCTGAAATTTCACTATGTTATAGCTGGCCCAAAAGTAGCTGAATAACATATTTATACAAAATTCTCTAAATGCAATAGTTTTTAAGTTACAAGTGATTTTACTCATAATGGAAGTTACTGAAAAGCCCAAAAGTAGCTATTACTCACTTAGCTATTGAGACAGACACCCAACTTACTCACCATATTGTAGCTATGAAAAAAGTAGCTGAACAACATATTTTCACAAAATGCTGTAAATGCAACACTTTTGAAGTTATAAGTGATTTAGTGCATGATTTCATGAATTTTAATGCATTAAAAATTATTAAAAAAATTTATTAAAAAAAAGTAAGACAGATCCAGGTCTCATACTCACACAAGAGAATCTACCTCTGGCCTAGTACATATATGCAAGATATGAGAGAAATCCCTGCAATAGTCACTGAGAAAATTGTGATAAAAAGTTGAAATTTTCACACTTTTGGTGGGGGTACCCCCCTTGTAATGTCTCTAGCAAACAGACGAACAGACAGATTTGCATGCCTTGAACAATTTTTCATCCTCGATAGATAAGGTATCTTTTAAAAAAAACAGCATGTCTCTAGGCCTTGTAGTTTTGGAGAAGAAGTTGTTCACGCATACGCGTACGCCCACGCCGCAGAGTGATGACATAATGTCAGCTGACTGACAAGTCAGCTGACATAATTACATGAAAAGTGATAGCTTCTAAAACACACAATGAGGACTGACACTCCAAGTTGCGACATAAAGCTTATTTGTACTTGGCATACAATCAAAACCTCTTCTATTTCTTTGATGCTAAACACGTGAAATTCCCCCACCTCCCAATCATTTCTGACTTGTACCAAATTAAGGCAAGTTCCAATTAAGAGTAATTTACTAAATACATTCACTATACATCCTACACATTCTAAGAAAGCACCACATATGATTCCACTGAAGCTGCATGCTACAGACAACCAGTACCGATTTATTGCCTAAAATAACATGTCATCACCATAACAACTATAACACTCTGCACAAACACACTCCACAGCATTATCTTCATCTTTAAGACTCAACAGTAACATTAGAATCTAATATCTGTGACACAAAAACAGAAATAGAAGGTATCAGGACAGTACTCTATCACAAGCAATGGTGACATTCAATTAATGAGTATGCAAGTTAATCTCGAAAGTTATCTGGTTAAACACAACTGGATCAATCTTTTTGGCTAACAGTTATGTAAATTACTACAGTTATATTAGAATGAAACATTTCCATCACTCCTTACTGTGTTAACGACTGCAGGTCACTTAAATGTTAACAGAGTTCACACTTACGAGCACTTCTTGGGAAAATAATTGTAGTAGAAAAATGTCTAACGAGAGAAATTAAAAAAATTTTAAAGTATCAAAATTCTGAAGCTAAACTGGACACAGGAGTTTTGCACATCTCTGGTCATGTGAACCCAGTGGGTCAAGTCTCGCAGATAATAAATTTTCAAATATTCTTGCTCACCACCTGCATTTAGTTCAACTAAACCAAAAGTACTAGTGAAAACAAGGTAAGTCTATCTGAGGCAATAAATCCCATTCTTTTGTTTTCAGAAATTTAGGCTTTCACAGCAATGGCATCATAGAAATGTGTATTATAAAATATCAGGACAAAATTCTTTGTAAAAACAGAGTTAAATTTTCCATTTTGACGAATGTCATCATAACAGAGACTTTAATTAAAAGTCTCAATTTTACATGTATATAACATATTCTGAATTAAACACTATAAACAAAAGTGAGACTTTAAGGTTCTTTTAGAACTTAATCAGACAAAGTACAATATAGGCCAAATAATATAAATAAATGGTTAGAAATGATGGGTGTAGGCTTAGATTTTTTATCGCATCTCAGCACTGAACAAATTACATGACAAATGCAGATTGTTAGGTCTTCTCGAGTCTTGAAAATTTAAATATGCATAATGTGGGTTGTCTTCCTTTCATTACCCACATTCTAAAATGATGAATAAATGTCTCATAGAATATTGATAAAAATAAATACCAGATATTCACTTTTACAATTATGTGATCTGGCTTTGCCATCCTTGGCATCCTTGAAACTTTTAATTTGGACATTTTTTCATTCCAGATGGATTTAAATGCAACTAAAATCAGGAGAAAAAATACTGAAATGTCTTTTCAAATATATGAATAACTGATGGTGTCATACTGTGCAAAAGGAAGTTTCAGCTTAAAGAAAATTTCACAAGATTTAAAATTTCACTACAAATTCTTTTCACTATCCAAAATTAATTCAGAAAATAGTGTATTTCAAAAGATAAACAATTAAGTCTTGGTATATGGCCAGTGTATGTGGCTTCTCAGTAAAAACTTCAATCCAAATGTAATTTTTAAATGAAGTTTCTTAAATTTCATGAGAACTGGCATAGTGGGATGAGCACCTGTCTCTTCACTGAAGTTAAGAAGCATTGGGCTACATATAGTACTTGGATGGGTGACAGATTCAGTGCACTATTCGTGTCTCCGATGGCTTTGTGGCTCACGCTAGTAGACCAAAACCCCTTTCGGCCTTGTTTATTTATATGTCACTTGTGAAGTCCTGTGAACAATATCTGGTTGGGGGGGGGGGGGGGGGGGGGGAGGAAGTGAGCAGTGTATAGCACACTCATCTCTCAAGCCCTATGTTTAACTCTCAGCCTGATATGAAGCGAGGGAGTTGGTAGTTACGGTTTTCAGTGAAAAGGCTTGACCAAATAATATGCGCTGCTTTGCTCCATCTGCTCAATTACCTATTGTAATATGACCTACACAGTGTGCTGAATAGGACATTCAACCCAAATCAGTCATTCAGTCTTACAAGATCTGGGTAGATATACATAAACTTGTAGATACTATGATGTGGGACTGTCTAGACAGGAATAAAGTACGATGCACCAGCTTGTGAGTGCACAGTACGTGACCAGCCCAGCCAGTGGATACACAGGACAACTTTTTCTGGCTGCACCGACTGGATTAGCAATTGTCTATTGGGTAGGATGTATTAACGCAATAAAAATTCTCATTCTTGGAATATCCTTATTCTAAGAATTATCTCAGAAAATAGGCATGTTAGAAAAATGCTGTGAATAATAAAATATTCTTAGAAAAGGATTTTTTTTAAAATGGGTATAATGTTTGTTAATACATTCAACAAATAACATCTTCATGTTTTTCAACAACTGTAATACTAAATTCTACTTGTTTTCATTGCGTTCAATTTGTCATTATTAACTTAACAATTCTACAAGAATTCTTTCTAATTTCTTCTTATTCTTATATTCTTCTTGAGAAATGGTTGTATAAAAAACAAAGAATAAGAGTAATTCTAAGAATAAAAATAAATGCAGACTCGGGCTGAAAAGTAAAAAACTCTTATTCTGAAAAAAAAATCAAATTTACCAGGACACCAAAAGCATCTTTGCAAGTAGCAAAGAAAATACGAAATGAACAAATAGAATATTGAATTAACATTAATGAACAATAATTCTGACAGAGAATTGAAATGAATCTGCTGTTTTTATACATACACTACCACACTAACAGTGTAATATCGCAAAATAGGAACATACAGTACAAAATTACACAGTACTTGATTAGAAACATACCAGCAGTTACATAGAGATTACCTAGTTCAACACATTATGGTGGATATTTATAACCCATTAAATTAACAGAACTTTTTCACCATTTTGTCAGCTTGAAGAGAAGCTATATCTGTATCTTACTGGATTGATTTGCTGTGTACTGACTTTAAGTCAAATTAAAACAGTTGACTGAAAGGACACTGTGACATACATTTGCAATTTAGTGAAATGAGTGCAGTGGGAAGTATTCCAGAAAAGTAAAATTCATGAACTTTGAATATTGTGAATGATCAAACACACCGCTTGTCTGTAAAGTATCATACAGTGGTTGATAGACAAAGCAGAGAGGGTTAACAAGAGTTTAAAAGTGTGTAATTTTACGCACATATAATTACATATCCAATACTTCGCTGAAACATTTATATCAAAAGCTCAATATCACGTTAAGTAATGGTACAACCTCAACAAATGACACAAGTTTTAAATTTACTAAGAATCTGTTGTCAATACTTTAGCATTGTTATAAGCAGTATCAAACCTATATACAATATGAACTACAATATACAAAGCACCACTGAAGACTTATCCATTCAGTCCACTGACTTCAATGACAATCCATACATTCTGTGACAATCATTTTTCTTACTTTCCAACAGTTTATCATTTATAATAAACTCTCCTTGCCTTAACTTGCATAATTGGAACTGACATTGACAGACTGTAAATTAATTGTGTGGGTATCATATTGATGTAGTTTGTCAGTAAAAGCTTCCTTAAATTACAGGGGAGACAAATTTTGTTTTAATGAAATTCCCAAATGTGGAAATTCCTATCATTGTATGGAGGTAAGTGTTTATTCTGAAAATGAGATGCACCTTGGTACCTGAATCCCTAACAATCCCTATTTTACATAACCTTAAGAGTTCTCTCAGTTGACATGATTTTAAAGAACATTTTTGTTGCACTGATTATTACTGAGCCTTTGCCCTGAAAGAATGACTTAGTTTTCAGCCAGGAATACAATTTTTACTAAATATTAAATTCATCAACTACTGTATGAAAGATATTGAAATTTGACATTTTATAATTTAAACACTTACCTTATCCTCGTAACTGTTTGTTGTTTTTGTGTGTTTTTAACAAATACAATGAGTTAGGTTAACATTGTTTGAAACCAAAGTGACCATGAATTGTCAAGATAAGTTTAAGGCTTTTTAGCAGATGTATTTTTAATTCCAGGGTCACAGCTATTGGTCTATGTGATAAATACTAAAAAAAATCCTTTAATAAGTAAATTAAATTTTTATAAGTTAATACCCTATCCAATGGACAATTGCTTTACCGGTTGGCGCGACCGGTCCCGCCAAACACCAGAAAAAGACGTCCTGTATATAATACCGGCAGGACCGGTCAGTAGTGTGCATTCGCTAGGTGGTGCATCATACTTGCTTCCTGTCCAGACAGAGTGACGTCAGTTCATCTTTTTCGTTGTCTAAACAGATTTAGACACCTAGTAAGCTGGTAGCGGGGTCGGTTGGGGGGGGCCTTGCCTGTCCATTGGATAGGGTATTAACTTATAAAAACTTAAAATTTAATTTACTTATTAAATTTGCAATTTTATTGCGTTAATACATCCTATCCAATGGACAATTGCTGAATAACTACCGCTTGGTAGGCGGGTAAGCAGCTAGGAACTTCTGTGAACTCATAACAAAACAAAATAGTACAGTACCTAGGGTCAGAGAACCCTGACAGGTCAAGGTCGGCCACCAACTCACCGGTTAACCGGGAGTCTACCAACGTTGCCCCCCCTTTTTTCTTTCCTTCCAGAGTCGGTTTGAGAAGGGAAAGATAGAGAGAGAGGGGCTGAGTTCAGTCCCAGAAGAAATAAACTTCCCAAGGGAAGCAAGTCACAGTTTTTTTTTTTGTTTTTTTTTTACAATATGTACATATTTACATATATACAACATCCCCTCACTTCTGGGCCTGGTGGTGCACCTGCTGGGCAGCCACTACAGGTCCCAGGTGGAAAAGCTCCGAGTCAGCCCAGGCAACATCCTTCAAATAGAATTGGGTGAAGGTGTTGTGAGATTTCCAGTGGCAGGCTGACAAGATCTGATCTAAGGAAATCCCTGATTGGAAAGCCTTAGAGGCAGCAAAGGCCCTAACATCATGGGCTTTAACCTGATGTAAGGTGAGGGCCTCCTGGTCAGAGAGCTCATAGCACAGAACCACAGTCTGTTTGATCCATGAGGAGATGGTGGCAGGTGAGATGTCTTTATCAAAACCCTTCTTGAAGGAGACAAAGACTAACTCCTTATTCTGCCTGAGGTCTGCAGTCCTGTCCAAGTAGTAGCGCAGGGCTCTAACTGGACATAGGGACCTGTCACCCTTGAGTGACCTATCCAGAGATGGTGCCAGGGCTGGGATGACCACTGGTGCCACACTATCTGGACCTTCCTTAGCCAGCTGGTTCTTGGATAGGAAGCTGGGTGAGGGGTATAAAGACACCTTAGACCAGTCTGACTGGTGTCTGATGTTCTTATGTAACCAAGCATGGATCTCACTCCTGCGTTTACCTGAACCCAAAGCCAGCAAAAAAACAGTCTTGAAAGTTAGATGTTTCAAGGAGGCCTCTTTCAGGGAATCAAAGGGAGCCTTTGTGAGCTGATGTAAAACCAGTGCAAGGTTCCAGGAGGGGATGCCCCTCCTGCCCTTAGGTCTGTCTCTATGGAAACTATCCAGGAGACGAGTGAGATTCTCATCTTTGCTGACATTAATGGTGGAATTGCACAGTTTGTCAGCAATGGCGGATCTGTAGCCATCAATAGTGCTTGGTTGTAACTTCTTCCCCTGAAACAAGTGCAGGGGGAAGTCAGCAATGGCTTTCAGAGGTGGTGCCCTGAAGTCCACCTGATTACTGAGGCACCACTTTGTAAAAATGGTCCACTTTGCCTCATAGACAGATCTGGTTGATCTTCTTTGAGGAGCCTCAATTCGTGCTGCCACTGCCTCAGAGAAACCTTGCTCCTTGATTGCTGAGGCTCTAGGAGCCAGGCATGTAGGTTCAGATTCGACAGGTTCCTGTGAAGGACCTGGTTGAATGGCTGAGACACTAGGTTGGGTATGCTGGGCAGACACAGTGGGATCTGGCTTGACATTGCTACCAGGTCCCAAAACCAGGGCATGTTGGGCCACCCTGGAGCAATCAGAATTATTCCGTTGCAGGGGTAGTCCTGGAGCTTCTCCACCACTTTGCCCAAGATGGCTGCCGGTGGGAAGGCATATGGGTCCAGGTCCTCCCAGGAGAGGCTGAGTGCATCCACTGCCCAAGCCTGGGGGTCTGGTACCGGTGATACAAACTGTGGTAGTTTGTTGTTGAACCTGGTGGCAAACAGGTCCACTTGTGGCTGATGCCACCTTGAACATACAGCTTGGAACACTTCTGGATGAAGTGACCACTCTGTTTGAATGGTCTGGCCAAGCCTGGATAGCTTGTCTGCTATCACGTTCAGCCGGCCGGGATGTGACGTGCCCTGAGGGTTACTTGCTGCCTGGTGCACCAGGACAGAATTCTCCACAGTAGGGCACACAGAGAGCCCAATTTCATCCCCCCTTCTTTGTTGATAAAGGCAACCACTGTTGTGTTGTCTGTAGCTACCAACACTGTCTTGTTGAAGACTAGGGTTTGAAACTCTTTTAGAGCTAGAAATACTGCTTTCAGCTCCAAGTGGTTTATGTGTAACTTGCTCTCTGGTAGGGACCACTATCCCCTTGCAGTGTGCTCGTCTAAGTGAGCGCCCCACCCTTCTTTTGATGCATCTGTAAAGATTTGCAGAGCATGTTTTAGAGGGTGTAATGGTTGACCTAGAAGCACATTGCTTTCCTCCAGCCACCACCTTAGATGGGGGTGGAGGGATTTGGGGTCACCTTTTCCAGTGACTCTGGGACCCTCCAGTAGTTTTTCAAGTGCCACTGTATGGGTCTCATGTGTAGTCGCCCGAAGTGGACTTGCTTTTCTATTGCTGTGAGTACACCTATGAGGGACATGAATTGTCGGACCGGGCAAAGCGGATCCGACAATATTGATCTGATCTTGTGTGTCAAGGCCTGCCAACGTTCTTCTGTTGGTCTGACCTTGCCTTCTTTCAGGTCGAACTGGTAACCTACGAAGTTGAAGACCTGTTTGGGAACCAGCTCTGACTTTTCCTTGTTCACCAGCCACCCTAATTCCTGACAAAGTGTGACTAGGGTTTGAGTATGCTGGAGACAGGTGTGGTGGGTAGAGGCTCTCACCAGCCAGTCGTCTAGGTACTGGTGGATCCTTATACCCTTCTGAAAAGCCACGAGTTTGACCTCTTTGGCCACCACTGTGAACTCCATGGGAGCTGTGGACAGGCCAAAGGGAAGGGCTTTGAACTGGTAGGACCGACCCTGGAGGTGAAAGCGCATGTACTTCCTGGACTGACTGTGAATTGGTATGTGGAAGTATGCTTCTTTGAACTCTATGGATGTGACCCACTCCCCTGCTTGGAGGGAGGTTCTTATTGTCTCTGGGGTTTCCATCTTGAACGTCCCTGTGTTTAAAAAGGTGTTCAAGGTGCTCAGGTCTAGGATCGGTCTCCACCGGTTGTTGGGTTTGGGTACCAAAAATAGCCGGTTGTAAAACCCCAGTGAGTTTTGATTTTCCACCGGTTCGACTGCATTCTTGTTTATCAGCTGATACAGTGCCTCTAAAAGGAAGGACTGTTTGGTTGGATTGTGGTAGTTGCTTATTACAGTCGGTGACCTCGTCAAGTGGGGTCTGAACTGGAAGGGGAGAGTGTAACCCTCCCTCAATCTCTAGCCACTGTCTGACCAGCTGGGACCCGAAAGGGTAGGCTGGCTGACTGGTCAGGTAGCTTGACAGGCATTTCACCGGGACCAGTGACTGGTCAAAGAATTCCTCTGTAACCAGTTCCTTAGGCTGCCACTGGTTGGCCTAAACAGCTGTTTTGGCCTTTAAGGAACTTCTGCCGGTCTGTCAGTCAGTCCTGGAGACCTGCCCAGTACCAGGCTTTAAACGGTTATACGTGAGGCAATGCTCTGTAACCGGTTCCTGGTGGCTCCACAGTTCTGCATAAACTCACCGGAGTTGGCAGAACTGGGTGAACTACTTCTTAGCAAGGATAGGCTCATATGAAGTTGCCTTCTTCCTGTCCACAGTGGTGGTTCAGCAGCTTTTCTCTGCAATCAAACAAGCTCTGTAACCGGTCAAACCGGTAGGCTCTGAGAGAAGGCTAACTGTTGAACCTGTTGCCAGCACTGAATTTGAAGCTGGTTCCTTGCCAGTAAGGATGGGAACAGCAGATTTCTTGTAACCAGCAGCACTACGGTTCCGGAACCAGCAACACTCCGGAACCGGCAATTCTCTGTAACCAGCAAACTTGTTGTCAGCACTGGATTTGAAGCTGGTTTCTTGCCCTTAAGGATGGGTACAGATTCCTCTGTAACCGGCAACACTCAGGAGCCGGTAATTCTCTGAACTAGTAGCCCTGCTGTATGTCACCAGCAACTCTGTGTAACCGGTAATCCTGTTTAACCGGTAGCCCTTGCTGGATTTCTGTGACCACAACCGGCAGTCTGAACAGAACTGGTGCCGGTATCCCTCATCACTGGCTGGCTAGTGACCCTACCGGTAGCCTGAACAGGACCGGTACCGGTCCAAAATTCTGCACAGGGAAGATAAGGGTCTCAATGGTCACCGCGACTTCTGGTAGGTGAACCCTCTGAGCAGCCGCACCGGTGGTCTGAACAAGACTGGAACCGGTACCCCCAACAGTCACACCAGTGGAAAGGCCTCTGGTGGAGGTTCCAGTATCAACACAGGGCTGATCACTGGTAACCACTGAAGGGGGGTTCCTTGACAGCTTCACAGGAACATGACTGGAACCGGTACCCCAACAGTCCCACCAGTGGGGAGGCGTCTGGTGGAGGTTCCAGGATCAAAAAGGGGTGATCACTGGCAACCACTGAAGGGGTTTCTTCACAGGAACAGCACCCACCGGTAGTCTGTACAGACCGGAACCGGTACCCCCAACAGTCCCACCAGTGGAAAGGCCTCTGGTGAAGGTTCCAGTATCAACACAGGGCTGATCACTGGAACCACTGAAGGGGGGTTTCTTGACAGCTTCACAGGAACATGACTGGAACAGGTACCCCAACAGTCCCAACAGTGGAAAGGCCTCTGGTGGAGGTTCCAGGATCAACAGGGGTGATCACTGGCAACCACTGAAGGGGTTTCTTCACAGGAACAGCACCCACCGGTAGTCTGTACAGACTAGAACCGGTAAAACTCATCACTAGTGCTCCCCACTGGTAGTCTGACCAGAACTGGTACCGGTAAAACTCATCACTTCTTGTCAGCTGAACCAGTCACGCTTGGGGATTTGCTTGCCGGTAGTTGTGTTGAGATCTGTGAAGTCACATGACCAGCACCGGCAAAAATTCGCAGAGTTCAATGACCATTTGTCATCTAACTTCTTCAGGCCAACAGACGAGTTTGCTGGATTTCTTCTTGCCAGTTAAAAATGGGTGTTGATTGATAAATGATCGTCTTCTTCTGATGAAAACTTCTGTTGAAAAATACGATTCCTCCATTGTTAAATGCGTATCACGTGACCTCCATAGTTGAATGCGTATCACGTGACCAGGTCCGTGTCACGTGACAAGCATAAGCTGGAAGTGATGACGTCAGACGATGCATTCTTAGTTTCCTTCTAAATTCTTCTCGTCGACATACACTCCGTGTTACTCGACTATGAAGAATTAAATGGAGGGAAGATACAACCTTCTGTGCAGAAGAAGGAATGCTGCAGGGACAACACACGACCTCTCACCCACGATCCCCTCTCGACGACAAGTACACAGAAAATCTTCAAAACTGGCTATAAAATGCTGGATAATGCCTTGTTAAAGTCCTGGAGAGGCCCTGATATGTATGAAACACAATATATATATTTTCAGATGAAAATAAGCTTTAAATTCGTAGAATAAACCGCGTTTTCTTCAAACTTGGAGATAACTTCAAAACGCGTCTGCACACTACACGCGCCAAACGAAAAAGAAGAACTGACGTCACTCTGTCTGGACAAAAAGCAAGTATGATGCGCCACCTAGCGAATGCACACTACTGACCGATCCTGCCGGTATTATATACAGGACGTCTTTTTCTGGCATTTGGCGGGACCGGTCGCGCCGACCGGTAAAGCAATTGTTCATTGGATAGGATGTATTAACGCAATAAAAGATGTATTTCAACCTTCCCTTTACAACCCAACAACTTGTTCTTGATAAACCTTATACAAAAACACTTACACTTATGTTCAGTGTTTGGATATTCAGATCCACTTTTGTAATTTCCATATGTATTAGCACATTTCTTTGCAAGAAATTACTCATGTTTATTTATTTATTCCAACCCCCCCCCCCCCCCCCCCCTTTTTTTGTCACAATCAACCTGGGTACATTTCAATTCTGCTTTCCGTTTCTCTTTATTCTTTATTGAACCGCTTCCCATCAAATCTATGACAATTGTAACTTTTTCAGAATATTAAAACTTTCTACAAACACACTAAGAATGTGTTAAATCACTGAGTATTTCTGTATTTAATACAGTACTAGGTGTTTCACTGTAAACCAGGGCTAAATAGCTTCATTGTGTTTATATAGCTGATACAGTGTTCATGTGTGTTTTACAACTGATCACCAAAGCTGTTCCAATACTTATACTTTCAGAAAACTGAAACTCTCTAAAAAACAAAGTATTAAAAACCTCTTGTATCACTGAGTATTCTGTATAGTTTTTTGGTTTGTTTTATTTTTCAATCTACCTAGTCTGAAAATATTATATTACAGACATCTTTAACTAAAAGCCATTTGAGTCTGTATGAGCTTTTCAAAAACCATGAATTTTTTACCTACAGACTGCAGAGTAAAAACAACTTAAGGTTCTCTCTTATTCTGATATATGCTGCTGTTTAATCCATGTGCTTTTCATCAGTCTACATGGTCAACACTTCTTCACAGTAAGACTTTATAGCCTCCTCTTCATCAATGTTACTATCTGTTTCTGCAAAATCTTCACTGTCTGCTGTAGGCACTAGTTGTGTTTGAGTTTCCTGTACTTTAACCTCTTTACGCATTGATTGTTCAGGGACCTCTGGCTCTGCACTGAGCAAATCTCTGTCTTTAGACCTACAGGGCAAAGTAGGATATTCCAGTCCATCTTTATCATCATCACTATTCCCACCTGGCTCACCAACATGCAATTTTGACACTGCATCACCAACTACAATGTCATCTGAGTCAGGCTCTTTCATCATATTGACCTTCACCAACACATGGTCATCTGCATCTGTTTTCTGACCATCTTTCAGATAATCTTTCTCTGGTAGATATAGTCCTGTATCATCTGTGTTATCATCCACTGGTATGATACCATCTTTCCCACTGCTGTGCCTGGACACCAGATGATTATTCTTCTGAATGTCACTGCCATCTCTCTCTCTGTTGTTAGTATTTATATCAGTTTGTCTTGCTTTACCATCTTTGCTAAAGCTCATGTTATCAGTGTGATCAGAGTCCATCTTGAATGGCACACCTTCTACCTGGGCCATGTTGCATGCTGCTGTAATACCATTGGGAGTATGGACCATGCTACTTGTACTCCCTCTATCTTTGTCAGCATCATCCATGTCTGACATACTACTTCTATAGTTAACATTCTCTATTCTCACACCATTGGTATAGTCCACACCTTGTTTAGATGGAATGGCAAATGAATAGTCCATGTTTTGCTTGGTGTCATCACCTCTGGGAGACAGAGGATTCCCTCCTGCTGGTTCCCCTCTCTTTTCTTGAATGTCAAAGGCTGCAACATACAGAAAATGTAAACTAAGAAATATGGAATTCATCACAGTATGTGTAATTTTAAATCTTGTCATGGGGGAGAATCCAATGACAAATTTTACAACTATTGAAACCCAGTAACTAACAATGTATGCATAAACTGCATGAAGTCATTCTTTCAGCTGTTTAAAATTACTGCAATTTTTATGTATGTCTACAGTTTTAGTGAATCAAGTCATGCTATAAAAACTTCTAAAGAAAATTGATTTTGCTATCTATCAAAATTCAATTCTAAAAGAAAATTAAAGAATACTAGAAATTTTTTCATGCATAATTATATTGTTAATATAAGTTTTGTTAATGTAGCATAACATATTGCATTCAGCTATATGAATAAGCAGTCAAATTATATTGAATGGTTGTATTAAAATATATCTACATAATGTACCAATGTACTTCTTTTGTAATTATTCTAGACCACAGTATTTCAGCTGAGTGCCTTATTATAAGGTAGTAGAATATTGTTTAACAGATAGAGTAAAAAAAAAATTAAAAACCTTTGTCAGTTCTGGCAGATGTTTGCCTGTTTTATCTAAAAAAATGCAAACCTTTTATTTTTGTAACTAACTTTGAAGCATAAAATATGACTGTACCTGTTACTTTTATCTCGTTAATATAAATATTCTTGGCAAAAAAACTTTTCAGAATCTGCCTTAAGATCTGCTAATAAAGAGACCAAGCACCATAATGGTACGATTAGAGAGGATCTATGCGATGCAGTCATTTTTATTAAATAAACCTGGATTTCTCAAATACATACATTTCTATGTATATATAACAATATTTCATATACCTTACTTCTATTATGATTTTGGTGTCCCTGCTCTCCACATTTTTAACAACAGTTTTTAGTAGCCAAACATTTTAAATTAAAGCTAACAGTTCTCTATGGAGAAAAGTTATAGAAATTCTTGTATATGTTACTGGTTTTAAATCTGGATCTTTGCCATCATACAAATATAATAAAAACTCAGTAAGACATCCACATTAAAACATACTATTACCTGAAAAACTTTTTTACAGTACCTGACTGCTAAGAATACAATTAAGGGTATACAGTGAAGGTTCTTGCAATGTTAATTTGGCCGGCCAAATCTGTTAATTTTTCCACCGGCAGAACTTATTGCAATAAAGTACAATAAATACTAGAGAACTTTTTGAAAGATTCTAAGGTAGTTATCTGTTAGAAATCTTATTTTATGATAGTGCTTTTCATTATAATAAATGTCCTCAACCACCCCCACCCCTTTGGAAAACACCATAATCACCAGAAATTACAGTAGGTTCTTCACGTCTGTTTTTAACTGCTATGGTCTTACTGACTGAGGCTATCTGCATTTTCCATGTTCCCAAATCAAGTGCTTATTTGCCAACCTTGATAACCACAGAGCCACAACTGAAGCCTCTGTATTAAACAGAGAATCTGAAAGTCCTATTTGTATTTAAATTATAAAATTTATGGTCCATGAAATATGATTGACTATACCTCTGCTATATCATATAGGAGTTTCCTTCACATGTGTCTGGTTCATATCTTTATGGTTCATCATAAAGTCAGAGTCCTGTATGTGGTTCTCCATGATTGGGAACGGTTCCATTGGAGTGTGTTCCCCCAGCATGCAGAGAGGTCCATCTGTGGGATCAGGGATAGCAGTCAGCATGCATTGTGGGAATGTATTCACAATGGGCCAAATCATAAGATACACTTGAACCCAGTTAAACCAAGTCTCATGGACACAGAAATAATTATGTTTATGGTACCAAGGTCTGTATTCACAAAATAGATCAAGCAGTTGATCCAAAATTCATCTCACATTGAGCTAAATATGGATCAGGATTAAGTTTGTATTAGTAAAAGGTTCAGCAGATTATTTGGCCCATCTTTCAGATTAACTTTGACTCTCCTATCAAAATGGACTAAGTTATGGACAAAAAAAAATTAGCCAAACTCTGTGAAAATTAATTACTGCTATAAATTAGCTGAGCCATTTCCTGTAATTTTTTTCCTGTAATCTATTTTTTTTCTTTTTGTTGGTTCAGCGTAATCCTTTGTGGATTTGGCCCCAGGAATTCTAGATAGTAGGGATAAATTTTGATGCTCAAGATTTCTTTCTTGTTGAGGGAAAATCTGAGGGACAGAACTACTTTCTGGGGCTCAAGTGTATGTCATTTAGACGGTTGATATTGCAAAATAATTCTTTAGTCTAATGAAAATAGACAGCCTTGCAGAGCTACACCCATTTTCTCAAAACATATTGGCATAGCTAAGTTCTCAGCAAATGTTTTGAAATGTGTTTATCAGCTATGAACCCAGTTAGGTAGCTTTAAGTCACTTGCCTACTACTGCATACTAAAACACTGGAACTAATTTTGTTATTGTGCTAAAAATATAGTAAAACAGCTAGTAATATAACAAAAAGGTACATACTGATCATCTCTGGAAATCTATGGTATATCTATTAAGATCCTTATATAATAGCCATGCCATGGTCAAATTTACACAATTGGGCTGTCAAATCATAAAAGGATGGGACCTTTTCTGATGAGCATGACAATTTGATTAGCTCAGCTGCATAGCTTTGAGAATATGGGCTCAGGTTGTCTATCACAAGTAAAAGGAAATTAGATCCATGCATTAGATTAAGAAATGTGAAACTGACCACATGATGTAAAATTTTTAATGTGAAATTCACCACAATACTTGAAAATCTTTATTTAATTTATGTTATCAAAACTTCAGTGAATTTCTGTGTCATTATTTGTTTGTTTTTTTATATTCAGTTCTAAGGTGGTTTTTAAGTGCTGACGTTCATGCACTATGGTGAATTTCAGATATTATTAAACTAAAGTATATTAATTGAAATATATATTTTTTCACAATTGGACATACTTACTTAAATTGAATCAACCATTAGCTCACTACATATTGTATACTTCTTTCTTTTTTTTTTTTTGCATAGTATATTTATTTTTTCATATACCATATTTCCTTTCTTCACTGAAAGTTCTTTGATATATGAAAGATAAATATACTACTTAAAAAAGAAAGAAGTATACAATATTTAGTGAGTTAATGGTTGTTTTAACTTAATAAAGTATGTCCAATTGTGATATTAAGCCAAATAGAATTGTGTTTTATTGACCATAATAATGTATCAAGTAACAAACAGTAAATTTAATACATTAACTGATATGGAATCAATTTTATATAGAGCATACTTACCTTTAATAACATGTAATGCACAGCGGTTAACAAATTACCTGAATCTTTGTATTATGATTTTTACACAGTATTTTATGAATACAGAATTATTTACAGACACAAACTAGAGGATCGCTCGCAAAAAAAAAGATAATGTTTTTGCTATGCAAAAACAAAGCGTCCCGAAAAGGATATAAAGGTGAGTGCTAAAGTATTAAGAAAATGCTTCGCTTCTAGCCTTATACTGTTGTGGCAACCAAAGCCAGCGCAGTCTGCTCTATCTAGCACGGTTTTCAAGATATAAGCATTTTTGTGTTTTGCAAAAAATTAAAACATTCAAAATGTCTGCTATATTTGGCGAGACAAAAATATTTTGAAAACTGGCACTCTACTCTGCAGAGATACCCAGCAGGTCAAAAATTTTGTTGAGTGCGCTCCATATAGCACGGTTTTCGAGATATAAGCATTTTTGTGTTTTGCAAAAACTTTGAAAATTCAAAATGGCCACCATTTTTGGGGAGACAAAAATTTTTGTCAAGACCACTGCTGCGGTGTGTATCTCCCGGTGAGCATTAAAGGAGAAGAAATAGCTTTTCCGAGATATTCACAATTTTTCATTTTCATGTGTGAAAGCTCTTCCAAAAGTAGGTGAATGAGTTATTTGAGAAAAATTGGCTATCTGCAATACTATTAAGAGATAATTCACATTTACTCATTTTGAGTAGGTGAATAATTAGCTATGGGTCTGAAACTTCACGGAGTGAAAGCTCTCCCAAAAGTAGGTGAATGAGTTATTTGAGAAAAATTGGCTATCTGCAATACTTTTAGAGATAATTCGCATTTTACTCATTTTGAGTAGGTGAGTAATTAGCTATGGGTCTGAAACTTCACCCTGTGAAAGCTCTCCCACAAGTAGATGAATGAGTATTTGATAAAAATTGGGTATCCGCAATACTTTTACAGATAATTACCATTTACTCATTTTGAGTACTAGGTGAACAAATAGCTATGGGTCTGAAACTTCACAGAGTGAAAGCTCTCCCACAAGAGGAGAGTGCCCATGAACGGGCACTGTGTCAGCTGACTGAGTGTTTTTGATTTGTGAAGGTGATTAGAGGACAGAATAATTATCAGGAAAAGGGCTGTACAGAAATACAGTAAATGGTAACTGAACAGCAAGTTCGAAAGAAATTCCGAAGCTGACAGAAGAAAAGGATAAAAAAGTTGTGCCCTGTAAATGGTATTATGAAGGAAAATAACAAGGTAATTGTTTAAGTGTAAAAACTAGGTTAAAACATATTTAAAGAAATACTACAAATGCAATATCCTCGTTCGACCTTGAAGAAGGGGTCCAAGGTCAAATCTAACCACACAAATACATTCCCAGCCCATGATTTCCTATGGTTTACCATTCCAAACCTCTAGGACCAATTATAAATGAGTTATAAGCACTTTTAAGCTTGGCTGTCCTCATTTGACCTTGAAGGAGGGGTCCAAAGGTCAAATCTGACCATACCAAAAGATTCCGAGCCAATGATTTCCTATGGGATGGTTTACCATCCCAAATCTCTGTCACCAATATTAAGCGAGTTGTAGGCACTTTCAATTTTCGCTATCCTCATTTGACCTTGAAGGAGGGTTCCAAGGTCAAATCGGACCATATCAACAGATTCACAGCCCATGATTTCCTGTCTGTTTACCATCCCAAACCTCTGGGACCAATAATAAGTGAGTTATAAGCACTTTTAAGTTTGGCTATCCTTGTTTGACCTTGAAGGAGGGGTCATTGAAGGTCAAATCTGACCACACCAAAAGATTCCCACCCCATGATTTCCTACAGGTTGGTTTATCATCCCAAACCTCTAGGATCAATAATAAGGGAGATATAAGCACTTTTCATGACTGACAAAAAACACCTGTGGCGGCCATCTTGTTTCTCAAAATGAGGCCAAAAATATTCCCAGACAACATTTTATGGTTATTAATATATACTGCAAACTTAAGAAAGCTAGCTATAATATTTTTTTTCATCAGAGCAGTAATGGTGAAATCTCTCTCTACACACTGCGGCTATCCAGTGGATACAATGATTTACTCAACAGTGAGAACCTGAAAGTAGCTATTGCTCAGCTATGCCATGACATAGAGGTCTGCAATTTCACTATGTTATAGCTGACCAAAAATTCTGTGAATAACATATTTAACAAATTACTCTAAATGTAATAGTTTTCAAGTTACAACTGATTTACTCAACAGTGAGAACCTCAAAGGAACTATTACTCAGCTATGCAATGAGCGACATGTCTGAAATTTTACTATGTTATAGCTAACCCAAAAGTAGGTGAACAACATATTTAAGCAAACTACTGTAAATGCAATAGTTTTCAAGCAACAACTGATTTACTCAATAGTGAGAACCTGAAAATAGCTATTGCTCCGCTATGCTATAGGTCTGTAATTTCACTATGTTATAGCTGACCCAAAAGTAGGTGAACAATATATTTTAACAAAATACTCCAAATGCAATATTTTTCAAGTTATAGCTGATTTACTCAACAGTCAGTACCTGAGAATAGCTATTGCTCAGTTGTGCCATGAGCTATAGGTCTATAATTTCACTATGTTATAGCTGACCCAAAAGTAGCTGAATAACAGATTTGCACAAATTTCTGTAAATGCAATAGTTTTCCAATTATAACTGATTTACTCAACAGTGAGAACTTCAAAGTAGCTATTACTCAGCTATGAAATGAGCCACAGGTCTGAAACTTCACTATGTTATAGCTGACCCCAAAATAGGTGAATAACATATTGAAACAAAATACTCTAAATGCAATAGTTTTCAAGTTATAAGTGATTTACTCAACAGTGATAACCTAAAAGTAGCTATTACTCAGCTATGCCATGAGCTACAGGTCTGAAATTTTACTATGTTATAGCTGGCCCAAAAGTAGCTGAATAACATATTTATACGAAATTCTCTAAATGCAATAGTTTTTAAGTTACAAGTGATTTTACTCATGATGGAAGTTACTGAAAAGCCCAAAAGTAGCTATTACTCACTCAGCTATTGAGACAGACACCCAACTTACTCACCATATTGTAGCTATAAAAAAAGTAGCTGAATAACATATTTTAACAAAATACTCTAAATGCAACACTTTTCAAGTTATAAGTGATTTACTCAACAGTGATAACCTAAAAGTAGCTATTTCTCAGCTATGCCATGAGCTACAGGTCTGAAATTTTACTATGTTATAGCTGACCCAAAAGTAGCTGAATAACATATTTATACGAAATTCTCTAAATGCAATAGTTTTCAAGTTATAAGCGATTTACTCAACAGTGATAACCTAAAAGTAGCCATTACTCAGCTATGCCATGAGCTACAGGTCTGAAATTTCACTATGTTATAGCTGGCCCAAAAGTAGCTGAATAACATATTTATACGAAATTCTCTAAATGCAATAGTTTTTAAGTTACAAGTGATTTTACTCATAATGGAAGTTACTGAAAAGCCCAAAAGTAGCTATTACTCACTTAGCTATTGAGACAGACACCCAACTTACTCACCATATTGTAGCTATGAAAAAAGTAGCTGAACAACATATTTTCACAAAATGCGGTAAATGCAACACTTTTGAAGTTATAAGTAATTTAGTGCATGATCTCATGAATTTTAATGCATTAAAAATTATTAAAAAAATTTATTAAAAAAAAAGTAAGACAGATCCAGTTCTCATACTCACACAAGAGAATCTACCTCTGGCCTAGTACATATATGCAAGATATGAGAGAAATCCCTGCAATAGTCACTGAGAAAATTGTGATAAAAAGTTGAAATTTTCACACTTTTGGTGGGGGTACCCCCCTTGTAATGTCTCTAGCAAACAGACGAACAGACAGATTTGCATGCCTTGAACAAATTTTCATCCTCGATAGATAAGGTATCTTTTAAAAAAAAACAGCATGTCTCTAGGCCTTGTAGTTTTAGAGAAGAAGTTGTTCACGCGGACGCGTACGCCCACGCCGCAGAGTGATGACATAATGTCAGCTGACTGACAAGTCAGCTGACATAAAAAGTACGTGAATAAGTTATTTGAGAAAAATTGGCTATCTGCAATACTTTTAGAGATAATTCGCATTTACTCATTTTGAGTAGGTGAATAATTAGCTATGGGTCTGAAACTTCACGGAGTGAAAGCTCTCCCAAAAGTAGGTGAATGAGTTATTTGAGAAAAATTGGCTATCTGCAATACTTTTAGAGACAATTCGCATTTACTCATTTTGAGCAGGTGAGTAATTAGCTATGGGTCTGAAACTTTACCATGTGAAAGCTCTCCCACAAGTAGATGAATGAGTATTTGATAAAAATTGGGTATCCGCAATACTTTTACAGATAATTAGCATTTACTCATTTTGAGTAGGTGAATAAATAGCTATGGGTCTGAAACTTCACAGAGTGAAAGCTCTCCCAAAAGTAGGTGAATGATTTATTTGAGAAAAATTGGCTATCTGCAATACTTTTAGAGATAATTCGCATTTACTCATTTTGAGTAGGTGAGTAATTAGCTATGGGTCTGAAACTTCACCAAGTGAAAGCTCTCCCAAAAGTAGGTGAATGATTTATTTGAGAAAAATTGGCTATCTGCAATACTTTTAGAGATAATTCGCATTTACTGATTTTGAGTAGGTGAATAATTAGCTATGGGTGTGAAACTTCACCAAGTGAAAGCTCTCTCAAAAGTAGGTGAATGATTTATTTGAGAAAAATTGGCTATCTGCAATACTTTTAGAGACAATTCGCATTTACTCATTTTGAGTAGGTGAGTAATTAGCTATGGGTCTGAAACTTCACCATGTGAAAGCTCTCACACAAGTAGATGAATGAGTATATGATAAAAATTGGGTATCCGCAATACTTTTACAGATAATTAGCATTTACTCATTTTGAGTAGGTGAATAAATAGCTATGGGTCTGAAACTTCACAGAGTGAAAGCTCTCCCAAAAGTAGGTGAATGAGTTATTTGATAAAAAATGGCTATCTGCAATACTTTTAAGAGATAATTCGCATTTACTCATTTTGAGTAGGTGAATAATTAGCTATGGGTCTGAAACTTCACCAAGTGAAAGCTCTCCCAAAAGTAGGTGAATGAGTTATTTGAGAAAAATTGGCTATCTGCAATACTTTTAGAGATAATTCGCATTTACTCATTTTGAGTAGGTGAGTAATTAGCTATGGGTCTGAAACTTCACCATGTGAAAGCTCTCCCACAAGTAGATGAATGAGTATTTGATAAAAATTGGGTATCCGCAATACTTTTACAGATAATTCGCATTTACTCATTTTGAGTAGGTGAATAAATAGCTATGGGTCTGAAACTTCACAGACTGAAAGCTCTCCCAAAAGTAGGTGAATGAGTTATTTGAGAAAAATTGGCTATCTGCAATACTTTTAGAGATAATTCGCATTTACTCATTTTGAGTAGGTGAAAAATTAGCTATGGGTGTGAAACTTCACCAAGTGAAAGCTCTCCCAAAAGTAGGTGAATGATTTATTTGAGAAAAATTGGCTATCTGCAATACTTTTAGAGATAATTCGCATTTACTCATTTTGAGTAGGTGCGTAATTAGCTATGGGTCTGAAACTTCACCATGTGAAAGCTCTCCCAAAAGTACATGAATGAGTTATTTGATAAAAATTGGGTATCTGCAATACTTTTATAGATAATTAGCATTTACTCATTTTGAGTAGGTAAATAATTAGCTATGGGTCTGAAACTTCACGGAGTGAAAGCTCTCCCAAAAGTAGGTGAATGATTTATTTGAGAAAAATTGGCTATCTGCAATACTTTTAGAGATAATTCGCATTTACTCATTTTGAGTAAGTGAGTAATTAGCTATGGGTCTGAAACTTCACCATGTGAAAGCTGTTCCAAAAGTAGGTGAATGAGTTATTTGAGAAAAATTGGCTATCTGCAATACTTTTAAGAGATAATTCGCATTTACTCATTTTGAGTAGGTGAGTAATTATCTACGGGTCTGAAACTTCACCATGTGAAAGCTCTCCCAAAAGTACATGAATGAGTTATTTGATAAAAATTGGGTATCCGCAATAGTTTTTGAGATAATTAGCATTTACTCATTTTGAGTAGGTGAGTAATTAGCTACGGGTCTGAAACTTCACCAAGTGAAAGCTCTCCCAAAAGTAGGTGAATGATTTATTTCAGAAAAATTGGCTATCTGCAATACTTTTAGAGGTAATTCGCATTTACTCATTTTGAGTAGGTGAGCAATTAGCTATGGGTCTGAAACTTCACCAAGTAAAAGCTCTTTGGGATAGCTGCTCTTCAGAGATACCCTGAAGTTCAAAAATTTCGTCGAAATCGCTCTATGTAGCACGGTTTTCAAAATATTAGCATTTTTGTGTTTTGCAATTTTTGCGCAAAAATTCGAAAATTCAAAATGGCCGCCATTTTAGGCAAGATAAATTTTTTTTGAAAATTGGCATGGCTACTCTGCAGAGATACCCTGTGGGTCAAAAATTTCGTCGAAATTGCTCTATCTAGCACGGTTTTCGAGATATAAGCATTTTTACGTTTTGCAATTTTGCGAAAAATTCGAAAATTCAAAATGGCCGCCATTTTTTGTGAGAAATTTTTTTTTGAAAATTGGCATGGCTACTCTGCAGAGATACCCTGTGGGTCCAAAATTTTGTCGAAATCGCTCTATCTAGCAGGGTTTTCGAGATATAAGCATTTTTATGTTTTGCAATTTTTGCGAAAAATTAGAAAATTCAAAATGGCCGCCATTTTTGGCGAGACAAAATGTTTTTTGAAAATTGGCATGGCTACTCTACAGAGATTCCCTGTGGTTAAAAATTTCATCGAAATCGCTCTATCTAGTACGGTGTTCGAGATATAAGCATTTTTATGTTTTGCAATTTTTGCGAAAAATTCGAAAATTCAAAATGGCCGCCATTTTTGGCGAGACAAATTTTTTTTCAAAATTGGGATAACTACTCTGCAGAGATACCCTGTCTGTCAAAATTTCGTCGAAATCGCTCTATCTAGCACGGTTTTCGAGATATAAGCATTTTTGTGTTTTCCTTATTTGGAAAATTCATAATGATTAATTAATCGTTAATTACTCGGCCATTTCTTAACCAATCAATGCCAAAATCTAATGATTTCCAGCTTTTAATAGAATGAATGTATTTGCCAAGTTTCAGGTGAATTGATAAAATTCCTTTCAAGTTATCATCTGGACAAGCTTCCCCATCGAAAAAAGACATTTTTGGTCATGTGACCTCTCTGATTGGTTGAAATGTCACTGCAGCATATTCAAAAAAATTCCCCAAGGCTACTGCCTAAACCTGCCAAATTTGAAAAGAATCCGCCCAACGGTTACAGAGTTATAAGGAAAACAAAATGCGGAGCCGGCGGAGCCGGCAGAGCCTGAAGGTCTCCCATACACAAACAAGCGTCCCTTGCGGGACGCTTAATAATGAGCAATCTAGGAAAAGGGAAACCATCTGACCATCAGAGGGAGTCAGAATCTCATCTGTTGTAGTCATATTAATGTAAATTTTTATCTGTGTGTAAAAAGTCTCCGACAAAAATAAATAAAATATTCTGTTCCTTCAAATTACTATAATAATTGACTTATAAAAACTGACAAGAGAAGATCATATTCTAGCAGTTTCATCCCTCAGATGAAAGTGATGTGTGTAAATTTTCTTAAAAACTGTTATAAGAAAGTTCTAACTGTGGTAAAACATCTCCACCCATGTTTGTATTTGATCCAACAGCTAGAGAAGTAAGACTGACTGTTTACACAGAGTCTAAGTTGTTTTATGTCCCTCTGACAACTAAGTTCATATCAGAACAGACCATCAGTGTGTTATGTAGTGACTGGGCCTGAAATACACCTATTAATGCCAAGTTGAAACATGGTTGAAGTCAGTTTTCTCACACAATACCATGTATCATCACCAAGTATTACATGGCTCGAGTAAAAATGGTGTATGAAATAAATGTACCATGCAAAAAGGGAAGGAAATATGGAATATGTATTGGGTTTATAGTTGCTCCATATTTGCTTAAGTATGACCAATTTTGATTGGGTTTCTTGAATGCATGCATGATCTCCAAATGTGTTTCAAGATGTGACCCAGGGATGCTTAATCGAGGGACCTTCAGCATTCAAATCTAATTCTGTCAGGTTACAATAGATTTCATAGTGTTAACTTGTGACATATATTTAGGACAGAAAACAAAAGAAAAAAAACTGAAATATTACCTGTAATCCTTTAGTTGCAATAAAAAAAAGAAATAAAAATTAATCACTTCAGATTTACCCCAGACATATGACTTTGGGTACATGGTTATCTGATAAACAGATTTTTCCCAAATAAGTGAAATAACATTTAATTTTAACAACAATTTTAGAATGTTATTTAATAAATCTTTTTCCTTGCATGAAAGTGACTTAACACTGCTATGAATATCCATATTTTAAAAAGATAATTAGTTAAGTTTCAGGCCGTCAAGACTTTATTATATTTTTTCAGTCATTTTGGTAAACTGTAACAATGAGAAAATAAGTTGTGATCACCATATGATCTTGTCCTCCCTAGTCCCTACTTATTATGTCATGCTACCATTTTTTTATGTTGTACTCACCACTTATGTTGTGCTCACACCTTACAAGAAGATAAGAATGTTTTTTGTAATAACAAATTGGTACATGCTAACTACGGCTGCATAGTTAAAACCTCTTGCCTTGATGCATTGTTCACCATTTCATTTCTAAACTTTCTGATGAGCCTTATTTAAAAAAAAAATGTGACAAATGATTAACTACTTACTGCTTATTGCCTGCTTCTACAGTTTTAGGTCCAAAGTACTTCACATTACCTGTAAATTGACATAAATGAATTTAAAAAGTCGTAATAAATTTAATGATTAAATATGTATTGAACATATGTGAATAGAGTGGCAGACAGATGAATGCAAATATAATTACAACCGCAAAAGAAAGTCAACCCTGATATGAAGTTCTGACCAACAGAAAATATCTTAGATACCAACGAAAGCTTAATATCATTGTATATATTCACCAAAAGTAGTCTTAGCTTATGATTTCAAATGACTACTTCCTCATCTACTTGACTACTTGTCACATATCTTACTTGTTTTAATGGCCTCCACCAATCTATTTAAACCAGCTTTTCTGCCTTGATATCTATGGTATCTGCATGAGTTAAATGACCCATGCTTATCTAATAATTAGATGATTTTCAAACAACAATTTTTGTAGTATGCATCAGCATATTATGTGCTATAAAACTTGTATCAGTAAATAACACATGAATTTAAAATAAATTAAATTTTAGCACAGGGGAGCGGGGAAGGAGGAGAGGGGTTGTGCCAGCTTCTGCCCACTGGTGGGAGATGCCATAAAGCACAATTCATGTAACAAATTTCACCCCACAAGATTATAGTTTAGAAAAGATAGCTAAAGGTAAGTTTTGGCTCAATCCAACACTGACAATGTTGATTATAGTTTGTACAAGATTCAGCATTATATACTGGAGCTAATACTGACCATTGCCTATTGATGTTAGTCCATACATTTTACTTATTTTGCTACCCAGGTTTGCATTTGCACGACTGTATCATAAATACTATACCATGGAAACAAACAAAAAGATATACAACTTTTACAAGAACAATGAAATACATGTAGTTGCACTATAATACACAAAGTGCATCATCAGATGTGTTATAAATCCATACAACCCTCAAAATAGCTAATTAGCACTTTTACAGCCTACATGCTAGATCTTGTCTGGAAGATTTCCTTTTGTTCAGGTGTTTACACGTGGCAATAAATAACAAAATTTATTATCCACCATGTATTGTGTTTTACCTAAATAGTGAAACAAATGGACCAGCACATATTTCTTCTTTATGCACTATCACTTATAACAATGAAATACGTTTTGCTGATTTTGTATAAAGAAGTAAAGATCTTTCATTAATATTTTAACATTTTCACTCTTTAATCCATTCATATCTTATATGCAACATTAGAAAGCTATTTTTGCAAAATATCTGCTTGTTTTTTTTTCTTTCTTTTTGTATAAAATATAAAAACAGCAGATAAACCTTAAATGTTGAAATTTTCATATTTATTGGTATATAGCTTAACTATGGAAATCTACATCACTCAGGTTAAATTTCCAATTATACAGCAATCTTGGGCTAAATATTTCATTATTTGAAAGACTGCTTACTTGTCTCTCAAATATATGGATTCATGAAGGGGCCAGTGCTGTTAGTATTGTATGGTAGAAGAATTTGTAAACATTGGAAAGTTACTTTGGCTCTGGGGTATAAATTTATTCAATAACGTATTTCGGAAGTGGTGAACTATAAACATTTTACCAGACTTACCAAACTTCCCATTACCATATCGCATGTGTTTGGCTCGTTTTTTTCTTCTCTTGATATACCGTGTGCCTAAGACAATCAGTATACATAGAAAGAATAAGGCAACCAGCCCTCCAATGAAGCTGGCAATCACAGTCGGTGAGATACGCACCCCCTCATCCATAGGGTCTGAAATACAAACAGCTTGGTACAAAATACAATAATGATGACAATCACACTGAGTAGGAGACAAAGCCCCTCATGCATAGGGTCTGAAACACAAACAACTTGGTACAAAATACAATAAAGATAACAATCAAAGTAGAGGGACACACCCCCTTATCTACAGAGACAGTGACACATATGCTGCTCAGTGCAAAATACACCAAAGGAGAAAATCATAGTGGCAGAAATAAGAAACCACAGGAGTGTGTGAAATATGTTGGTGAGGAAACACCGCTGTTTTGTTTCAAATTATAGTTCAACGTTCTTACCACATGTGCAGTTTTTGTGACAATTCTGTAATATTTAGCTAACTTTATTTTTTTGTATCTTGGATGTAGGGTGTGGATTTCACATTTGATCTGCAATTTTTGTGTAAAAACAAATGTCATAAAGCAACATCAAACTTTCCACTTAGCAACATCACTCTATCAGTCAGATGGTAATGGTTGCTTACAGACAATCACAGAAATTTAAATAAAGGGGGTAAAGACTGGGGATGTGTGAGACAACATAAAAATCACACTTTACTTTGTTTTTAAACCTACCTTTGGTCTCAAAAGTCACAGTTTTGCTGGGCAGTGTACTGCGGCCCACATCACCATAGCTGTACACACGGAAATAGTAGTGAGCTGACCTAGACACGGTCTTCCAGAGGAACCAGGTGCCCACGATTTTATTGGTGAGGTTCACCCACCTGAAATGAGTTGATTGAAAAAGCTAGCTATGACAAATTTACCGCTACATCTCTTACCTCATTGATTTTGAGATATGCATGAAAACATACTACATCAGTGTCAAAAGTGGTTTCCAGATTCATTTTGGCATAAACTGCAAAAAGTAACTTTAAAAATTATGATATTCACATATTTGTAGAAAGATAATATTTGATTTGAATTATTGCCCATTTAAATGAATCAATGGCCACCTGACAAGAGTTGACCCACAAACACTTGTACATGGAGTATGGTATCATTAGCAATTAATGTTTATCCCAAGTTTAAAATGATAAAAATATGAATGATTTGCTTTTGGTTTCCACCTCTAACTGACACATACACTTTGTGGAAATGGTTATGATGAAATTTTCAAAAAACAATACACTTATTCCACATTGTGCATACAGAAAAGACATCAAGACAAAGCAATTGTTCATTTGAATGTTCATTTCACATAATTTTCATTATAAAGATGTACTTCAAGGTAGCTGGCCACTACAAGAAAACATCCTGTGTGGCTGCTGATGTGTACTTACTGGCCCACAGTTCTGAACTGGATGACATAATATAACACAGGTATGGGAGAATTCCTGGGAGCATTCCAGGAAATATTGAGCTGTTCCTCTGCATTCTGTCTCACAGTCAGATTATAAGGAGGATCCGGAAAAGGACCTGTAATATACAAGTGCACAAAAGTTACTTTGTCAAAAGGTGGCAAAGTCAGGTCATTTTTACCATGCAGCCAATAGACTAAAGGGGTATTCAGTCTCAATATGTAAGATTTAAAGCACACTTGTGATGTCATTCTATTGTTAAAAGTGTGCATTATTTTTAGGTAATGCACACTTTTTTTGGTTCTAATTTGCAGACACTTGAAACAGCCAAACGGTTTTTGCCAGAACCATGAGATAAATACTATAAATTTTAAAAAAAATAAACCTGAAATAAATGAATTCATCAAGAGGATGACATAACAAGTGTGTTTTAATTCTAGTAAAAACTGTTTAACAGTTGAATTATCCAGTTCATTTGCCCAAAAAGTATTCTGAGCTTTTATTCCTGCTCTCCATATTAGAGCAGAAATTCTACAGAAATACTACTTTACCTATCACATAATAGTAGAGTGATAAGTGGGAATGTATACCAGGTATTAATTACTCCCATCCCTCTGAATGGGTGAGGGTATTGTTTTTTTTTTGTATTGTGTATTTATACTCAGCGCAATATCTCCATATACTACAGGACTCAAAGCGCTATTTAACCAATCGAACTGTACAGGTACAGCCCCAACTCACAAGTAACTGACATTCCCCTAACTGGAAGATAGAGGCTCAAGGATGACCATTTATCAACGTCCTTGAGGTTCTTTAACCTGCCACTGGGGATAGGACCCAATGACAGAGGACCGCCATTTTAAGTGGTCATCCGAGCCACTATGTATCTGCCTGTACCTGGGATTGAACCCACGTCCTCTGAGTTCCTAGACAAGTGTGTTTCCCGCTAGGCCACAGTGATAGTTTCTCTTTGTTTTTTGTGCATATAACACCTGTATGATATCCATATTAAGAAATGCGAAAGTCTGTTCATCCATCTGAGGCCTGAATTCTATAAATTTGCAAAGCCTATTGAAAAAAAATGTGGAATTCTTACAATTAAATATTTATCTGTGTCTATTATGGGCATATTATACATGTATACCACTTGAAACATCTACCTCTCTACTTTTCAGATTTTATAGAATTGATCCTTAAATCTAAACAATAATGGTTATGAAAAAATAATCATATGTAATACTGCTGGAATGTGGTGATCTTAATTATTTTCAAATATCATTATTATGAATTTATTTCACTCTGGTACTGTAACAAAATATAGACTCTTAACAAATGTTTTTATATTGTTACTGGGTCTTATACTTGTAATATTTTGTAATCCTTGTTGAGGAGCTAGCTTAAAATGCTGCACATGCAGAATTTCAACTAGCATTTTTCCATAATATATACTTCTGTGATATAAAATCTATGAGCTTCACTCACCTCTATAAGGAGTTGTGGAGGGAGTACTGATACCTGAGCTAAATGTGGAACGATCGCCTGAAATATAGAAAAATACAATTTTCAGTTAGTACAGTAAACCACTTATTATCTGTATATATTTGATTTTGTGAAAACCATCCAGTAACACAGTGTAATCAGATGCAGAGATGTCACTAGAGGCTCTAGTCATTCGGAATTTCAACTGATGCAACTTCTTTTGATAGTGAGTCTACTACATTAAGTTGATTGACCAGATTGTCATTAAGGCCTTGAATCATTTAATATTTGATGGATATGGCTGGAACAAACAAATTCAGTTTTTGTTAAATAGTGCATTGAGATTGATGGTTAGTTGTGAAACAACTTTGGGTATGGTAGTTAGTACCAACAGTTACTGCTAGGTAATACTTACTAATAAGTAATACTACTTAGTACTGACATAGCATTAACCCTTACTTTAACTACTGAACTATATACTCATAGTGAATCTTATTTTATCTGAACATGATTGGTTTGTGAGATATTGTGATAAGACATGGCGTGTAAAATAGAAGGGATTTATAGTCTAAGATGTCAGATCATGTTTCTGAAAATTTTGGGTCTTTTAGTATCTAGAATAAGATCTGGATATTTCCCAAAATATAATCAGACCCTAACCACACAAAAAGATTCCGAAAGATCCATTTATTACCACTGGAGTAATCAAAAACACAGATAATCTAAAGACAGGCAAACATACCCAAAAACATAACCTCCTACTGGAGATAAAAATAGATTTGGCACAGGAGACCTGTGTTCATAAAATCAAATAACTGGATTATAGAAGATAAGGTAATTGAAGCTTTAGTATATATACAGTAAGATATCTAAATTTGCTACATATCTGAAATTTGCCACATGTGGAAATACTAATAAAAATAATGATTTGAGGTCACCGTGAAAATTGTTGAATGTATAAAAATTCAAGGCTTTTTGAACTAAAATAAGACAAAGCCTCATTCCCTTCATAGAATTAACTAAGGTTTTAGAGGTGGCAAATTTTAAATTTCTTACTCTAATTTGAAAACAGTTTGAATAATTGACAGAGAAATGTCTTTAAAAAATGCAATGCAATGGTAATATGCATATAATTAGAAAGTACTCATACAGCCAGCCCATCCGACTACCAGGTCACTTTCTGAAGATAGGGAATTTTTATATGAAGAATATGAAACAGATCTTTCCAAAAAGGTAACCATTTCCTTCCTTTGGCCTGTCCTTACACATATAGAATATTTCTGCTCATGACTGTTGGAATGATGTCAGCCAGAAAGCAGGTATCATTGGAAATAAATTGAGACATGGGACATTGAAATTTTTTTTTGAAAAACCACACCTCTGAAGGTGCTCAGATAAATGTCATCTTATATTCAAGTTTTTCCTTGCATTTTTCACTTCTTAATGAAACCCAGTTTCACAAACCCTCCTTAGTTAAAGAAAACCTTGAAATTGCAAGGAAAATCTGTTAAATTGTAAGAAAACAACTGAACAAATGTTTTCCAAGGAATGTTTAATAATTTTAAACAAAAGTGATCTTTCCAAAGGAAAGAAATTGACCTTCCTTTACTTAAGGTCCTTTCCAAGGGAGGCTTTGAATAACTGGGCCCTGTTTAGGAGTGAGTGTACATCTCCTTATCGGAAAAGTATGAATGTGGTTTTACACACACTCAGATACTGCCTGATACTGAGGACTGATGCAAAATTTTCACTATTTTGCATTACTTTTATAGTGGGTGCACCCCAGTGGCAAAGTTCATATAGCATGACAAATTTCACACTTCTCAGTCTAGGTCATTTAAGTACAAATGGTTGTTGAGGTTGTATAAAACAGAAGATCAAGGTTTATACCACAGAATGCCCCCTGCCCTCCCCAGCACAAGAGCAGTAGGCTATATTTTAATAATCATGTAGGGTTTAGAAGGCACAGCTTAGCTTAATGTTATATTACGAATCATAAAATAAACTATTTACATAATGGGCAAATCCCACAAATCATCACTGCCCGATGATATTTCCAAACAAAAATAAAGTTGAAATAAACAATTTCCTTAAAGTTACAAATTGGTAATTTTTTTCTGGAATGACTCTGAACACTTTAAACAGGAATCTTAATCATGCATTGCTCAAAATTTAAACATGCAAAAAGTTACAAAAGCATGCTCAATATGTACAACATACATCAACAGAAAGAAAAACAGGTGAACAAAACATGGGTGAAAATACAACAACAGGGACTAGGTGTATGAATACATGCTTTGTGGCTCCTGACATACGACTCATGATTTATAATTTGTAACTGCAAATTTTGTGTTCACATGTACACAAAATTACAATTTATTGAATTATTCCTCTTTAATTCTAAATGAAAGCAAAAGGAGTTAACCCCACCCCCCCCCCCACCCCTAATTATTACTAAGTGTCTCTTCAGTAGATACACACACATACTAAATAGAATTAGCAACTGCAAAAGGCCAAATCACTGGGTCTGGATATAATCTCTCAATAGGCTAGAAAGATGTAATTGCAATAATAAAAGACATTTTAAGCAATAAGTGAAACTCTGACCAATTTGGGATCATGGAATTGCACTTGAAAGGCAAGAAAGGGACACAAAGGCATATCACTATTATTATTTACGCTCCATGATAGGAGGGGGTTATTGTGACACTTTGTGACTGTATTTCTGTCTGTGCACCGTTTACCCTTATAACTCAAAAACTATAACATCAATCAAGCTCAAATTTGGTGGGCCGATATTTCATTGGGTACAGATGGATTCCCCCAAATTTGGTAAAATTCGAGTGAAAATTAAAGTCTCAAGACAGTTATTCTTATTTTCAATTGGGCATATACAGAGAAACTGATCGATCTTTTCATCACATATGTAAAAAATCAATACTTTGCTTTCTGATGATGTCATTACTTAATGATATCACAATGCAAATGTAATTGTGAGGTCACAAACATAGTTTGTTTTACTTGCTGTCTTTAAGTAAAATTATTTCTTCTCATTTCATTTTATGTCTTGAGATTGACATAACGATAATAAAAAGGGAGGTGGTGTATTCATCATTTTTATTTATTTATGTTTTTATTTTTTTTTTTTTCCTTTCAATTCCTTGACCATCCACAAAAAATTTACCCTTTGTGATTTTCACTAAGAAGTGACTTTTAGGCAATATTTTTACCTCAATCAGGAGTTTATCTTTTTTGTGTGCTAAGTGTTTGTCTATTTGTCTGTCTGTCTGTTTTTTGGTGTATTTAGATTACTCCAGAACTAATGAACATATTTATTTATTTGAGGTTTTACATCGCTTTCAACACTGTTCAGGTCATATCACGATGGGTAGTTTTATGGGCAGAGGAAATCAGTGCATAAAGTTGGACAAGGATCTGTACTGTAAACTGCCGACCATCAGTAAGAAACTATCAACTTTCCCACATAAGGTCCGGGGTTTGAACTGCCCACCTCAAAGGTGAAAGGCGAGTGTGCTACCACTGTGCCACCATGGCCCCTAACTTTAAGAAAAAGGGGCTCATATTATGTGACTTTCACTTAGTCACTCTGATATACAATGCCTGTTGGTAGTCATTTTATTTTTTAACCCTCTGATTCATAAGTCTAAAACTCATTTTGACAGATCCTTTGCAAACGATGGACCCAGCCTTTTTAACAGTCTCCCATCTGCTGTAAGATCTGACTCCCACACTGGCATCTTTGAGGCACAAGCTTAAGGCTGTTTCATGAAGCCTATCCTCCTTAGTGTCCTCTCCTCTGGTTGCACAACTGCTTTCTGATACCGACTGTTTTTCTGCCCTTGGACTTACGATATTTCTTCTAACCCTTATGATTTATTGCACCTTAGAATTTGATACACATAAAAATTAAGTGCTTTAAAAGTTTGTAACTAATAATATTAATAACAAAAATAATAATAGTGTTTGTTGTGTATCAAGAACTTCTGTGAGTTTTTTTAGTAATTAGAGTATTTATATCTATTGTTTGTAGTATTAAGTATGTTAATGTATAATCACACTTACAACATAAAATAAGAAATATTGATAATGGATATAAGATTTAGCAATTTATTTAATAGGGAAAATTTATTTTGTGAGTGATAAGTAACAATTTTAAACTTTCAAAGTGATGTATATTTTCTATTTAAGACAAATTTATTTAAATTATCATCTCATGACATTATACAATAAAAAAGCTACATACATAATAAATATCAAAATGTGCACCATATAGGCCAAGCAAGATACATTATCAGTTTTTGTACTGTAGCAGGGTGATGTTAGTAAAAGGCTTGATACATTATCGAGTTGATATCTTACCCTTTTCTGCACAGAAAAATTGAACGGGAAACAGTTTAAGAAAGTTAACCCTTCTTTGTATTTGGTTACATGATCTAACTTTACAGGTCATCGTTACTGGTCATCATTTTCCACATATTAAAATGGGAAATATTCCTGGTGTTAAATTAAAAGTTTTGATTCTTGATTAAGAAAAATGATAAAAAGTGTAAAAAATAATGATAGTAATAAAAATTAAAAATTTTTGCCTTCTAAAGATGCCATGTTATGTGCGATGAGATGTTTGTAAGAACAACAGTCTTTTCTTGTATATTCTTGGTCAAATCAAACATTATAATAAGTAGGGATATTACAAGTACACATATTAAATGGGAAAATAAAAAACATGTTCAGTATGACAGGCTTCTAGTGACAAAATATTTTAAAAAATTATTTTGACTTTGTTACGAAGAAAGTTAGACAGGAAACCTACAGAGGAGATCTGAGTCACTGAATAATTCAGATTACTCATCCCAATATGTCAGAAAGTAACTGTGACTTGAGAGAAAAGGGCAATTAATCACTTCACAAATAAACAATTTCATACAATTTAAAAAGTCAGGTCAGTAAAGTCACAGATTTGCAAGGAAACCCTATTTAACTAATAATTATCCACTTCATATATATGATACAGTTCAAATATGTGAAATCAGTAAATATCAAAATTTACAAAAGTTTTTAACAAGAACTATGCATAATCCCTGAAAATTTCAGTAAAAACATGTCCTGAATGTCCTAATTCACGCTTTTTGTATTATTATATAACCATGCAAGAATATGTCACTGAGTAATATATACAAAGTAAAGTATCTGTAAACTTCACAGCAGTAACAGAATCAAATCAATCCCTTGTCAGAATTAAAAAATGGTCAGATTTCCATAACATCCAACTTCATGTTTTTACGTACACCAGATATGTGGACAATTACCAGTGATAGCTGTAAACACCGTCAGTAAGTCTATAGGTGCCTTTTAGGAAGGGAAACATTTATTGCCGTTGCCACTGGGGTAATGCTTTTGTTAGTATGTCATATGGTCATTAAGAGCAAAATACATGTGACTCCAAAGAGTAGTGACCTGACAGTAACTAATTTAATTATAAAAAGGATTCTGCAATGCTGCAAGCTAACAGTAGCACAGCAGTGCTGCGTCATGTGTAACTTCAATTATATGAGCAAATTTTGTTATTGTATTAAAGATAACACATTCATTTATATTTCTATAGGGCTCTGACTAATTGTTTGTCTGTCTGCATAACTTGAAAACTATATATTCGATCTGGGTCATATTTTCTCACACTGCGGAGTTTATTCATGTCTTGGTCTTCCTCAAAGATGGTCTGGATCCAGATGTGAATCGGGATGTTTCAGTACTACTCATAGGCGAGAATGTGTATATTCTCATGCGCTGCTTGTTTCTGTATGATTTATTACAGAAAAGGTGTACTTATGAAAGAGAGGTTAATGGTGATAGAGTTCAGCTATTACAGCTCTTCTTTGCACTTCGCAAGACAGTGGTTAGCTCAGACACATATTTTATCTAATAACATACAAGTCATTATCCACTACGGGATGTATTTGACTGAAATGATAATTAGGACATATAGACTTGGTCATACATTTTTTATATTCACCAACATGCCTTGCCATGGACAATTTATTTATATTTCCCACACAATGAAGATTTTGTCATATTTTTTCTTTACAGAGTCAGATATCTGATTTGTTATCTGCTCATGTAAACATTAGAAAATATGTTTCACTTCCCTGATGGCTAATTTTCCATTTCTTATGATCATTTTATAATACCTGTAGTCATATTTTCACCATTATTTTTACTTGTTATTTATCATAGAAAAGAAAAACAGACATTTTATACACCTGAGCAATGCACTGAAGGATGCATTTTTAAATATTTAAAGTGCAATCAGACAGAAAACAATTCTGTCATTTTGCATAAAGTGATATACAAGATAATGAGTTTATGACAAAAAATATAATAATCCGTATAATCTACAAAAGATATAGTTTCACTGAGAAGTCCACATATTACTACTGTGTCTACACTGTGGACTTGAGACCTATACCATGTTTCTTAGTGCCACCCACTAAATGTATAGTGTAAACATCAGTTTTGTACAGAACTTTAGAGAGTGAGTCATGGGGTGAAATAAGCACACAGGGGGCTTCAGTGAGAATGCACACCATGAGGGAACATTTATGTTGCAGGGTTACAATGCAAGGTTACACAAAAATTGAATTCTAAAACTTATAGTCATTTTAGTTATTTATTTAGTAAAGTTAGCCATAAACCAGAAGTAGTAAAATGAGGTGATATATTTACTCTCATAGTGTGTTTACAAAAAACACCAGATGAAATAAATGTATGTTTGGTTTACTTATTTAATAAGTTAGATCAAGAAATTATCCTATCCTATTGAGAATAGGGGCAATAACATGACTTCAGCACCCAAATGTAGGGTTAAAACATATCCTTAAGAAGCATATAACACAGTTCAGCTTCTGGCAGAGCAAGATTGTAGCTAGATAATACTAAAAGCTAGTGAAATAGGAAAGGCATTTTAATTTGTGAAAAGATAAGGAAATACAAATTTGGCACAATGGAAATGTCGATTGAGATAATAAATATCCAATATATGAAAAAAATAGATTTTAATATAACAGAGATTCTACTCTATCTCTGCATGGGATAATCCAGGCTAAGTGAGTCTGTCCCACTGTTATGAACTCTATGAAACAAAAACTGAGAAAAAAACAAATTAGAGTAAGTATGTATCTGCCTCATTATACAGGATCGAACCCTGGATCATCATGCCAAAAAGCAAGTGGGTTACCTACACGGGGATTTGACATCAAAACATACATTTTTGTATTGCACAAAAGTTTGTCATTTCAGTAGAATCACTTGAAAAGCTTGATAGTAATGCAGACTTCCACTGCAACAGTTTGAAGGAAATTGTATTGGACTGAACTGCTTTTAGTCTAATGCAATTTGAGCTGTTATATACAATGGGGATTTCATGCATATATACATAGTATTTATATACAACACAACAAAAGTTCACTTATTCATTCTAAGCAATGCATTATCTAACTAGTTCAAGATACAAACGTAGAGAGAAAAAAAAACTGTGCATTACCCAGGGTAGATGTAATGGTCATGGGAAGCACTGGGGTTGCATAGAGACAAAACAGCATAGATTAAAACAACAGAACACAGCCCACTATATCAATACAAATGTGGCTGACAAATCAACTGTATATTGTCAATGTAAACCTGACACGTTGTCAAGAACAGAAGTGCTAATGGTCTCAGGATATAGAGAAGTAGATCTGACAGGCAATGTGTTTGAATGTGAGATGATTTCTAATAGAAAAACTACACAAGTGGCACATATTTTTAAATTTCATCACGAGAGGAGAAAAATCAACACAATCTGAGTCCAAAGGATGAGGAATGTGTGATGTGTCTTCTCAAGGCATAAAATGTAAAAATTTACAATGAGAGGGTTGTTTTAGTTTTATTACCTGTTACTTTACTTCAATAAAAAGTAAAATAATAAGCCCATCTTACACAAAGAATGCAAAAAATAGCTGTGAAAAGTGTCCATTGTAAGTGAGAAGCACCAGTGAATATAAAAACTTTTAATATAAAAATTTTTAACTTGAAATTTCTCTCTCATTTCTATAGACACAAGGACGAGCAGAAACTCTGTCTAAAATAGTACCTTTGTAGCTAACTTAATTAATGAAGTATTTAAGAAAAATCAGCACTTGTTTACACATTTGTAATGCTAAGTATCCATAGTAAGAGGTGTGGGGGAATAGCAAAAAAAACCACCTGATCTGCATGTCCCAATATTTAGGTCAAATATGTTGTCTGGTGGATAATAAAATTATATTATGTGCAAGATGTGAGTTTTTACAAGTTGAAACTTATGCAGGAAATCTTCACAAGGTGCAGTTGGTTCAATTTTCTTGGTAATTCTGGAGCTGTAGGGCTTCCATATTTTATCAAACTGAACACTGTATTTTAATGAAGTTATACTTTCAAATACAAAAAAAATCAGCATGAATAATGTCCATAAATGACTTTTCAATGTCAAATATACTTTGGAGGTAGATCTAGAATTATTCAACAAAACTGAGATGAACAAAACTGGATCTTTTATGACAATATAAACCAAGCTTAAATTTTAAGACAATGCAATACATACAATTGGCTGGGATTTTATTAATGAGATGCATCATCTATTGCAATTCTACCTATGCTGTCGTGTGTCAAGCTTTTTCTTTAAGCAGTTAGTTTGTTTATTTATTTTATCGCATCCAGAGTGCCAAAAGAAAGAGATCCTAGTTTATTGCCTTGAAGTAAATAAAAAAGTATCTCAGATATTAGTGAACAAGTTGGAGTTGGTGGTGCTCACAAGGTTTATTGAAGTTCTAATTTTGCTTTTTATTATTTCATTTAGTTGTTCAGGCCACATTAACAACAATGTTACTTTATTTTTGTGTAATGAACTGCACAATGGCACTGTACTAGTAGGGTTTATTTGAGGATGAAATTCTCTACATTTATTAGTTACACTTTGTGCATAGATCTTTTTTTCAATTTTTGGTTTATGCCTGGACCATCTTGTCGTTTCTGAAGCTTTCTGCTGTGGGTAAACATCCGCAATACTGGAACCATCATAGGGTCCTCTATTTCCCATTTTAGTGTATTTTCTGTGGTAATTATAGATGGTTTGAAATATGCAGGGCTAAACACTGCTTTAACTTAACATATTTAACACATTTTATACATCATATCACAATGAGTAGGGTCAGGGTTACATGAAAGCAGTGCATAAAGTTGGTAGAGATTCGGCACTGCATATTGACATATTTGCTATAGTCAAATTTACTTTTCAAAGACTAGTTTCATTTGGATGAAACCCTTATTAGATTTCACCTTTGGCATATATCAGGTATCAGGTAGCCCAACTGGTTACTCCATAGCATCTATATGATGTTACCTCTATAAACCATCTATATTACGTTAAACCCTATAAACCCTTATATGCATAGCAGTATAATTTATTACTACTTGATAATAATACTAATGTACATTGAAGTTTGCAGCATTTGCCACATGTATGTTACTTTTCCATCACACTGGACAGCAGGAAATTAATTTGATTTTGATACCCCTTGACCCCCTGAATTTTAATTTGAAGTAGAACTCTGTAGAATAATTTCCCCTTCTATTTAGAACTAGAGGACCACTGGGATGATATTCCTAAAAATCTGAAACTCAGTCTCAATTATAGTCCTTATAATTTAGGGTTTAAATCTCAAGTTGCATGAAAGGAGTGTTAAGTGTTTGAGTTTTGTTTGACCGTGCTGTTAAGTTTGTTACCCTCAACTCCCAAAAGGGATGGGCGAGGCTATTGTAATCAGTTATTTTAAATCGGGTAATTTGCTTTTCTCTCTGTCAGTGCACATAACTCTAACACTAAACATTGGATCTCAGGGTCCTATTTTAATAAAACTTGGGGTATAACTGTGGGTTATGTATTCCTCAAAGGTGGTCTGGATCCAGAACTTGATTGTGAATCAAGAATTGATTTTTTGACACCATGTTTTTAAATTGAGTCTGTATAATACACTACTTAGATAGGATTTCACAGGAGAATACTAAATTTGAGTTTATAATGCAGAAATGAAGCTGCTACACCTCAACTAAAGTACTGATTTATAAACAAGTGTAGCTTTTCAATTGTGAAAAGCCTTTTCACTTTTGAATTAAATTAAAGTCTTATCACATGAGTCATTTGTGAAAAAAACAATGTAATTATGTGACTCTGCAACTATTACCGGTAAGTGTCTCATATGTGATAACTGTTGGTCATTACAATGACTGGAAATGTTCACTGAACACAAAACTGTCAGTGCACATTTCATAGCTGCCAATCTGCTATCTGTGTCAACTGAATTTGGTGAGAAAAAGTAGGTTTAAGGAAATAATAGAGATTAAATAGTTGGACTATATCTGTCTGGTTGCATTAAGCTATGTCTAAACCTGTCTCTGTACCAGAAATAAATTCAGTGAGGCTGTATTTAGTTGGTAAATTAAGGACCTTCATTTAAAGCCATCCTTAATTTTTCAACTTTTTGACTCTTTATTTCTACACTCCTTCTTCTGATCTATTTTTATTGGAGAAATACATTTGTATAAATTTAACTGTAGCCAAGCCAGGCAACAGGGAAAAATTAATGTTTTTAATAATTATAACATACAGTTGAAATAGTCCACCAACTCGGTCTGTGTGGATAAAAATTACACACAAAATTACATCAAAACAGCACACAGTTACTCAGATAGCAATGCAAATAGCACTGAACTGTGAAACACAGACAATACTCATAGACAAACATAAGCATCAACATGACAAAACATTTGTTAGAAAAATCTAACAAAATCTACAATTTGAGATATTTCTAATTGTTGTACACTATGCAAAATAAGCATAGCAAAATGTTGATTTTCAAAAAAATCATATTTACAATCATGGTAATTGATACACCTTTTAAATTGGTACTGCCAAATTGAGATTAAGCAATTGCATGTTATTGTATGGCCATCAGTTTCTATGTGAAACTATTAAACATGGCTGCCAGGTTTCCAATCAATCAATTGTATATACCATACTACATTAGAATGGTAGATGCAACTCTTTGAAAAGAAGAACAATGAACTATGTTGATGTATCAATTTACTGGCACCTGACTGAGATGATTTGAATGATTCAAATCAATGTTGTATTGTCTAAAAACCTTGTGAGAGATTTTGAATCCTTAGATGAGTCTAACACTGATACAATAGGATTACATTATGGATATACTTGTATTATTAGAGTGATTTGTTTTAATGTGCAAAAATGCAGTTTACATTAGTAAGCATATTCACAAGCAATTTAGACCAATTATTGGCTGTTTAAAAATGCAAAATGTCTGTTGAACAAGCAAATTAGCTTGAGTAGATGTCCATGCAGTCAAATGCTTTGTTTAGTAAAAGTGAACTTACAGGTGAAAGAAGTTCTACCTTTTAAAATATCCTTGTCAGTCAGATTTTTCAGCTATCATTATATAAATCGACTGAAATCTGTCCTGATGTTTGGACATCCTGATAAGGTTTCAGTATTTAGTAATTCTTTTAATCTTCTATAGCAGTTCTTATATCACCAGGCAGCCAAAGTAGTGGCAATTTCCTTGTCATTCCAAAGTTCTACCCTTTCTGTTCATAAATCTGTCAAGCAGTTTGGTAATAGTTTTGCTTTTGATGCTCCCACTGTTTGGAATGCTCTTCCAGATAAGATTTGTGCCTTTCCATCCTTGGCCTCTTTCAGAAAGCAGCTTAAAACCTACCTGTACACCAAAGCATAGTTTTACCCACCTTAGTCTGGATCATCCCCTGGTGTTCTCCGTGGTACTTGACCCCTCTTCTGTCTCTGGATACTAAAATTTTGTCGACTGCTTTTTTGGTTTTGTTGCGCTTTAGAGTCCTCTTGTATGGGGAGATTAAGCACTATAAAAGTCCAATTAGAATTAGGATCTTAATTGAACAGGGTCAAAAAGTTCAGCAGAAGTTTAAAGCAGAAGACCAGACTATGTGAAGCTTTCCAATCTCAGAATACTCTACCACTTGCCATGATATGTATAGAATTCCTTGTGTAATACCTTCTGCATTCAGATAAAACATTATAATTCTGCATAAAATACAGCACTCATAAAGCTTCATTGTTAGAGAGCAAGGTTAAATCTTTAATTAGTATTTTCAGTGTAAATATAAACAAAATAAGGTGAGTTTCTTACCTTTAGTTTTGGCTGTATGTATATTACTGAATTTTGCCTCTCCTTCACTGAAAAAAAAAAATAGAAACTTTTACAAAAAGCAACAAATTCCTTTTTATCATCTATTTTTAAATATGAAATGTCTATGAAATATTATTTCATGTTTATTTCTGAGTTTAAAACCCTTGAAGCCAATTTAGCCAATGTCTATTCATATGTCTCATCTGCATGTTTGTGTCCATAGTTTTAAATGAAATTTCTCATTTATAAATCTACAATAGCAGTGCATATAATCCATTAGTGTCATACCGCTGTTAGGAAAACAGTTTACCCTGTATCTTGGAAGGTTTGATGCATTTCAGTTAATGTTTAATATATTTCTATTTTGAGAACACTATGCATTAAGATCACCATTTTAAACTGAGTTTCTACCTGTTCCTTGAAAGCACTATAAATTGGTAAACTGTATCAGACTGCAGTCTGTGTATGGTCATGGAGGTTGCCCCATCAGGCACCACTTGCAGTGTCTGCCAGTTCTCCTGGGAGTTTTTCTTTTTATACCTGTGACAAACAGAGTAAGTCAAAATCAAGGTTAATGAGTTTCCATCACTTTCAACAGTAAGGTCACATTAGGAAGTCAAAATAAGCACAAAGTGCATTCCATGTCTTACCATAAGCTGGATCCAAACCCACATCTACACGGATGACAGTCAGGTGAGAACATGCTAAACTTACTGCCCATTTGGTTACTGAGGCCTTAGAAAAATTGTAAATTTTACCATCAAGGAAAACCTGAGACTTAAAAGCTAGCTTCAGTGTCAGCCAGATGCAGTTGAATAATTACAAGTGTTCAGAACCTACCATACAACATAGTGATATGGACCACTCCCATCATATGCAGGTAACCAGGTGATTGTTGCTGATAATTGTGCTGTGGTCACCGTGAGGTTATAAGGTGCATGTAATGGAGACACTGAAACACAAGACAATACTAAAATTAGCAGAGTGATGAATATGTTTAAATTTAAATCATGAGAGAAGACCAATACACACAAGCAGAGTACGTATGAAAAGGTATGGTAATGGGCACCAGTCAATATAAAGCCTTCAATTTTTAATCTTAAGATTTCTCTGCCATTTCTTAGTGGGTTGAATCATTTTGAAACATTGGACCAATTTCTGAGGCTTTGAAACCAAATAAAATCTAGTATTTCTTTATTTGGGTTTTAATGACGGATAGTTTTATGGACAGAGGAAACCACTATATATAGTTGATCAAGGTTCTGCACTGTAAACTGCTGAACATTGGTAAGATATTACTAGCTTTCCCACATGGGGTCTGGGTTTGAACCACCGACCTCAGAGGTGCAAGGTGAGTGTGTTACCACTGCACCATTGTGCCCCCCAAATCTAGTATGTTATACACATATACAGTTGCCATAGATACAGTAAAGTTAACTGCAAACATACATTAGCCAAGACTTAAAACAGGAATTGTATTCACAAATTATTTTGAAGTTAATAAACTTCATTTACAATGGATATAAAGTGAAAATGTGAGATATTTTCCATTTTTTTGTGGTTTTTACAAAGTATTAAACAGCAGAAAGCCTAAAATAAGGACATTTTCAATAACTGGTTCCCAAATATTCTTTGTGACTTTCATATATTTGTAGCTTACTCAGTTTTAGAAGGATTAATGAAAAATTGGCACTTTGTTACAGAAAACTGGCAAAATGTATCAATAGAATAAAGAAAGATTTTTTAATACTTTTATTACAATTTACCAAAAAACTTCAGAATCTTAATTTAACTTCACAAAATTTGAATGTCTGCTTTGGCCTATGAGCTGGATGGCCTCTACAAATTGCTGTCAGTTAGTCCAAAAAACTCACCTATTTTGTTACATATTCAATATCACTACATGACTCACTCATTAATGCTACTGAACCTACACTAGTCTTACTGTTTTTTCTACCATGTAGGTGGTGTTAGCAGATAGAGCTTAATAATGTTCACTTGCCTCTTACTTCTCAGGTCCTATTCTGAAACCTGACACTTAAATAGGAAAGTTGACAGGCCCTTGTTTATGCTTAGAAGTTTACACTCCAGAATCTACAATTACATGCACTGTTTTCTCTGTCATGAAAAATGTACGCAGTGGTATGATGTGTAAAGTCTGCCAGAGTGATGTTAAATTTAAATTAAAGAATCAGAAAAAAGTCACTAGGTTTTCCAACCAAAAGACAAGTCTGACAGTGAGGATAAGGTAATGCTACTTAGGACATTAAAATACTAAATAAGGAAAGATTCTGTTATGACCTGATATCAAAGAAAGTAAAAAATACCAGTAATACACAGATAATGTGTATTGTATTGTGTATTTATACTCAGTGCAATATTTCCATGTACTACAGGACTCAAAGCACTATTTGGCTCATCTGACTGCACAAGTACAGTCCAACTCTCAAGATGCTGCCATTCCCCTAACTGCAAGACAGAGACTCAAGGATGATCATTTATCAACGTCCTTGAGGTTCGTTAACCTGCCACTGGGGATAGGACACAACAACAGAGGACACTATTTTAAGTGGTTATTTGAGCCACTATGTATCTGCCTGTGCCTGGGCCTGGGTTTGAACCCACGTCCTCTGTGTTCCTAGGTGAGTGTTATCCACTAGGCCAGAGTGGCAGTGAACGTGTCTATAATCAGAGCATTATCACATCATCTGCCCTCCTTGTGAAAAGATGCTCCTTAGCTGGCTTCTAAAGTTGGTAAAGTTGCTGGTAATTTTATTTTGTGATCAAACAAATTCCAGCGGCTTTGTACAGCAAACATACATTAGAGCGTTTTTATACTGGGTCTGTTAAAATCGTCATCTCTTCTGTTTGATGAACTTTTATTCAGTTAAAGGCAATAATTCTGAGTAATCGTGTAAGACCTAATAGCTGGATATGTTTGTACAACAACATATTCAAACACATACAGCTTTTATATAAACACTATGTGAATCTTTCTTTAAACAAAAAAGTCTACTGACATTGTCACATTCTTGCAGTCATCCATTTCTAAAATTCCAATTCTCTAAATTTAGTTTTTAGAAATGTGAAAAAATAGAAGATATTATTACTAATAATAAACAAATTTTCCAACAAAAAAGTTTAATAGGAAATTATAAATTACTTCAGTTCTTTAATTCAATCAAATTACTGCATTTTGAAGTTCTTATTTAATCCTCTTTTAATAAAGGCAAACTCACATTCACTGATAAAACTATTCTGCATGTATTTGATGACCAAAATACTATTTGAATAGAAGGACCCCGGTAGTGCTGAACCATACCTAATACAATTATTTCAAATAAAAGAATAGTTTATTCACTCACTGATTACCAGATATAATCAGAGTAATAAGGATTTATCTGAAACAGTTCTTCTGATTGTTTTAAATAATATCTCAGTATGAATCACATTCTGCACATCCACACAAGTATGCATGAATCATAAATTCAGAATACTCTTCATTTCCTTGAGGAAAGATGAAAATTTCATCCATAAGAAAACCATTGGTCCTCTTATCATCAATCAAAAGTCCACTGTGATATAGTCAACTTTATGGACGAATATATTCTGGAATTTCCTTAACTTTGACAATTCAATCATTCTTTGTTGATTCTTAATGATTTGAAAAAGAAGGAATCAAAGAATATCTTAACATGTATCTTTTAGTTTGCATGTTATGAGATAAAAGGATGTTTATTCGATGCAAAAAAGAAAAGAAACTGATGCCTGTCTAAGACATCACTAAATTATTACATAGAAAGCCAATATCTGTCAGAAACATTTACCAAATAAAGCTAAGATCCGGAAAACTGTACTCTGGTTTGGTTATCAATTTTGATACCGCTGCTCAGTGTATCAAAGATAAATCCCCTCACAAAAAATAGTATTTTCATAAAACTTTAAAAGCAAGGCATAGTGTATCAAAGATAATTCAGCCAATAGATGTTATTTTATGACTGGTTTGATCTTTTGCAAGAAAGCTACTGAAAAGAATGTCTCAAGAGGGAGGCAATTCTTTACTAAACAAAAAATTCCAGTGCATAAATCAAGCCAACAAATCACATCCTTTTGAGGATTTCTTATGTCAAAGTCATGAATGATCATTCAAGCCGTCTAAATATGTATGGAGCTCATGGACTACTGAAAAGCTTAGAAATTTGCAGTTGCAACTAAAGTTTAGCTACCTCTGTACTAAGCCATGTTGTCATATTCAGAGCAATTTATTTTAAGATGTCTTGGTTTAGGATTTTCACATTGTTTTAGTGTTAGCCCAATACTCTGCACACATGTCTATAGTGCTAGACTTGGTTAAATATGGCATAAAACTTAAATGTGTTGATCATATTCCAATTTGAGAAACTCCTTTGCCATTGGAAATTGTACAATTTTTTGCTTTAAAAGCACTCTGCAAGATTAATTAATGTGATATTACATTTGTAAGGTCTATACATATAGCTTGTGTTAGTGCATATTTTTGTAAAAGAAGTTCAGAAAATAAGCACAAATAAATAATACATGTTCAGTTTGTGCTAATTTATGGGAGGGAAAGTGTAATTTCAGACACGACAGACTGGATGCTTTTATAACTGTGCTACATACTGGACCATTAGATCTTTAGATCCAAGAATGATTTTGATAATATTTTCTTACATAATGATAAAAATATCCACAATATAAACTTGTAAATGTCTGATGACCCTAACCAGAGAAGGAACAATACAAAACTTGGTGTTTGTTATGTCAAAACATAAGTAAAGAGAGGAAACACGAAATATTCTAGACACAAAAGTGAAGTAGACTACTTTGGTGGCCATATGTTCATACATGCAGTGATACTACACAGTGATAAAATTAATGCTATAAATTTTACCAAGAGATAAATTTAAGATTTTATGTTGTCTGGTGTCAAAAGCCCCTGCATTCAACTAGAATTAGTCAAGCAGTTTTTTCAAGTATAAGAAACCCTTGCATTGAATCTGTATAAGTTTACCAGTTGATGTAATTGTGACACCAGAGATGACACAGACTGTCTTAGTCAGTGTTGAGAGACAGGATGTGCAAGAGTTGTTGTAATGAAGTGTTAAATGTTCTTACATTCAATCAGTAGAAGTGTAGCAGTCACTATAGTGGTCACAATGTTGCTAGCCACACATTCATAAGTACCATGGTCTTCTCTACTCAGGTTCACTATTGTCAAGTTCCCACCATCTTGCAAGGTCTTTCTTGAAGAAGGAAAAGAACCATCAGCCTGAAAGATTCCAATTTATATAAGAGTATAACTGTATATCCTGTGCATTATTTATCATCTTATTATTGATATTAAAGAACTTTAATCGCATATACTGCAGAATTATCATTTATATATTGCAGTTACCATAATGATATTCAAACTGAGAAATACCATTGCTGTAATTAAACATACAATAATGATAAGTACAACAGATATTCAACCCACTTCAATTGTCAACAGATGCCCACAATAAAACTGCTGCTTAAGATTTATCCAAAAGTTAAGTCATGGTGCAGACAACAGTAAAATCAATAATAGTGTTCAGATACATTTCACAGTGGTCTATACAGTGCTAAGTTCAGATACCTTTTTCCTTAAAAGTTCTCTATGTGAGTCTACTCCACATACACTTCTCTACAACATTGCTCTCTATGGCTCTGAACTCACATTCCTTTCTCAATGATTGTGCTCTATAAGGTTATGTACCTTTTTCCATGACAGTGCTCTGTATGGTTCTGAACTCTAATATCTTTCTCAATGATTGTGCCCTATATGGTTATAAACTCACATACCTTTCTCCATGACAGTGCTCCATATTGTTATGAACTAATACAATTCTCTATGACACTGTTCTTTATGGTTCTGAACTCGCATATCTTTCTCAATGATAGTGCTCTATATGGTTCTAAACTCATGTACCTTTTTCTATGTCAGTGCTCTATATGGTTCTTTACTGACATACCTTCCACAATGTCAGTGCTCTGTATGTTCCTAAACACACATACCTTTTACTCTAACAGTACTCAGTACGGGTTTGGGCTCACATGTCTTTCTCTATGACAGGGTCCTTTCTCTATGACAATTTCCAGTTCACATACCTTTCTCCAGGACATCCTTGGCACTGGGTCTCCATCTGCCATGCAGTGCATCACGACTTGCTGTCCTGGAATGCGCTGGTATGTGTGTTCTGGCCGCACCACAAAATGGGGAGGGTCTGAAAGATAATAAATATACTGATACCATAAACAAAGAGTACCAAGAAGATCATGTTTTCAATAACTGTGTATGTTTTCATTCTTTTACAAATAAGTATATGCCCTATGGTTATAAAATATTAACCCCTTGATGACCTTTTCCTTCAACTAGCAGTTGACAGCAAAGTGTATTCACTAGAGCCATGTCTGACTTGTCTGTTGGCCATTAATCTACATCACTGTATGGTTATTTTACTTCCCTTCAGCACTGTGAAATAAAACTTTTGGTATATTGGAATTCATTGTTTAAATATTATATATTGTGTGGATGATGATGAGCACTTATGTGTTTTAGCAAACTCAACTGTTTGCAAACTCTTCTGTCACAGAATTTCCCTTCTTACAGATGAATACTCCTCCAATGACGGCAAAAGTGCAAAAAATGGCAAATGGTTGGTTTACATTTTATTGAAGTGTAGCAGCTTTATCAATCTGATATTTGTGATGAATAGGGAACAAACCATACAGACAAAGGAAGGACTAAGCAATATTAACTTGCCTTTTTCAGGCTTCAGATAAGCAGCAAACAATCAGTTTGTGTGGTGTGGATATGTAAATGTTCTTTGCAACGGAAACATTGATAAATGTTTCAAATATTCAAAAATAATATAAATTTTAAAAAAAATACATCAGCACCTAAATAAATGTGTTTATTGACTACCAAAAAATTTTTGAGTTTAAAACCAGGAGTACTCAGATACTAGCAGGACAATTTATATTGCAATGCACAAGGGCTTTTCTACCTGTTATTGGCACAATGCTACCCTTGTAAAGAGTTACTTTTATCTCCTTAACTGCTTCACCTCATAAAAATCTATTCTGCTTTTCTCTTTCTTTGAGGAGTCCCTTTCATCACAGTACTAGAAATTGAGACACATCTGCACTGATGATTCTTATTGTGTCCATAGCTCAGTTGGAAACCTACTGTTACTGACAAATGTCGAGCTGTTATTTGCTTGATAAGAACAGTTAACAAATAACACATGTTGGCATCAAGCTTTGAATTTTTCACATTGAATCTTTTATCAAAGTTGTGATTACACTTTCAGACTATTTTTCAAACTCTCTTTTCACTTGAAAATGCAAGTTTGAGTTAAGTTGTGGTTTAACAAATGAGTCAAAAGATTTAAAGAAAACTGGGCCTTTAGAAATAAACTTCTTTGGGTAGGCGGAAAAAATCAATTGGCTTGCAGTTTATCATTAGCTGGTGACACAAGACTAAAAGTAGAATCCTTGATACATATTAATAGCTAGCTCTTGTGATAGGCAAAACAGGAGGGATAGGAAAGTGATTAGTCAGTACATAAAACATTATTGAATCTATTTCTAACATCTGACTATGTAAAATACAACAACCAGTTACAGTTACCAGAATTAACAGGCTCAGAGTTTCAATTTACAAAATGGCTTTCTTAAAGAAATACAAAAAATGGTTGAACCAATTCAATTTAGAGTATTTACAAGGTAATCAATTTTATGCATGCAGAAATAGCATAAGCTGAATTTAGGAACAAGTAGAACCAGTAATATGAGCAAACAAATATCTGCAAAAAATGTAGTATTTTTGTACTTCTTAGTGGATATTGGAGGATATTTCAAAGTCACACAAAGTCCACTCTACCAGTAACCTTTATATTTTGCTAGTCACCTTGGCAACTGAGTTTACCTTCTTATTTGATTATCTGTATTAAATATATCAACATAAAACTGAGTTAGGCATGTGAGTAATTCCATAAAACGTCTGCTTTGACTCAAACACCAGCAGAGAAATTTTCAAAGATCAAATGTTGAACTTACTTAAACTTGTCAGAAGAACAAGGTCAAAGAGGTGCTTTATCAATTCTCACAGTACAATACCTTTGATACTGTTTATATCACAAGGAAATGTAATCAGAAATACGAACTTAATTTTGTTCCTCAATAAACTGCAAAAACCTAATGAATGAAGTCCGTCAACAAAAACATGTTCTAAATGCTGAAATATTAATACACCCCATTAAAGCATCAATAATATTGCTGTAAAAAAAGTTGGTACATTTTGAATGAACTCTTCAGCATCAATTTATGACAAACTCAACTAGTTGGCGTTTTCACAGAAAAAAATAGTTACTGTATTTATAAATATCAACTTAAAGGTCGTAAGATTTGTACATTAAATGAAGCTTAATCATAGTGCCTCACTCTGTTGGACAAACTAGGTCAGGACTTCCAAATACTAGGTCACTGAGGGGATCTTCAAATGTTATACTCTTAGAAGCTTTAATAATGGTTACATCTTTCATGACCTTTACTCCTTTGAAATTTTTCTGGATGTATCATTATATCCCTCTGAATTGCAAAAACATATTTCGAATTTGGAAAAGTAGTCCACAATAATTGTCAGAGTAAATGTGCCTAAAATCTTACAATTCATCAACATCTTAATTGGACCATCAAAAACCTAGGTGATATCCTAATATTCCATACAATTTCCAGCTTTAAACAGAAGTTACTCAGGTGGAAGAACTAAGTCAGTGGGGTGTCACATGACTTGTAAGAACCAGGTCAGTGGGGTGTCACACGACTCTTGTACTCTGATATCTTCAATGATGGTTTTTGTGTGACCTTGATTACTTTCAAGTGACTTCCTTCTCATTACTTTCCTTAAATTGCATCGCTTCAGTGCTTCAAATAATGTACTTAACAATACATTTGATCCCTCTCAAGGCATCATAAGAAATACTACTACTTAACCATATGAGCCAGGAAATGGCAATTTTTGCACAGAGCTCATGCTGACTGATGATTCAATATATATATATATATTTCTTCAGTTCAACTTAAAGGGATTTTACTGTTATGAAGGACTGAGTCACACAAAAAGTTTCCAAATATTTTCCATTTTAAAAGAGAATTTACCTTGAACTCAACATTTTATCAAAAAATGTTTATTTGTAGGATGTATTGTCATTTCAATGATGACGTTATCAATAAAAGTAATTACAAAAATATCAATATACACCTACTTATTTAGAAAGCAAAGTTAATGTATGTGGAAAAGTGAGTTTATTGTTTAATGATAGATAATATCCATTTGTGATATTTATAAGAAATATTAAAAAGTAAAGAAAGACTGTCATATTAAAAGGTAAATGTATAGAAAGAGTGCCAGATGACTATGCATATACCGTAAGGGCTAAAAATATTGTTGAAATCACCCTATCTCACACTGTTTTGAGTTTTATGTAGGCATTCAAGATGGCTGCCAAAAATGGCGGGAAAATGATTTTTGGCAAAAAGTGCCACATGACTCTGCATATACACTGTGGACCAAAAATTTCCTTGAAATTGCTCTATCTCGCACTGTTACCAAGATAAATTAAAGGTCCCTGATGGCCAAGTGCTTAGCAAGTTTGGCATCTAATCACAGGCTGTCATCTATGTGGGTTCGAGTCCCACAAGTGGTTATGCTGAAGACCAGTCTCAACATGACCCTGGTTGTTGAACAGGATGTAAAACCCCAACTTTGACTTTGTCCAGGATAAATGCATTTTTGCATTTTACGTAGAAATTCAATATGGCCACCAAAACTGGCTGGAAAATGATTTTTGGTAAAAAGTTCCAAAAGACACTCACTTGGGCCAAAACATTTCATTGAAATTAATGACAAAACAGATTAATACTTGAAATTACCTAATGGTTACCAGTGTGCTAAAAAGGTAAATTATTTTTAATTTTTTAAATAAAATAAAATTTTTGTTTTTTTGACTAGCATCATTTGTATTATTAGGTCTGAGGTTATTCCTATTTTGCAAAATCGAAGTTTATAAATGAGCACATATTATTAACTAAACCATATGTTTCTTGCAATCCTTCACCCATTCACAACATGTTGCTCAGTTAAACAACAAACACACAATTCTGGAGGACATCTAAATGAACCATAATGAATTAAACAAAGTGCTTTACTTTCCAAAATAACTTATTTGTTGCAACAGAGAAAAACAGATACAAAAAAAAGAAAGAAAAAAACTGAATGCCCTATGAAACATTCTGAAGACAATTTTTTGGTAAAAGATTCTCTTTTTTATCACTGTACTTCCTATTGCAATGCCATATCAAATAAAGACAGGTATGAGTTTGTTAAAAATGTCTCCTTTCAGAGTAAGGATTCACTCATACAAGTATCAAGCAATCCTACCAGAAAATCAAGCTTTTTTTATTCCTCCCAGTGGCTGTAGATATCTGCTGCAATATATCCCAACCCCAGTAAAGCCAAAACATATCTGAAGACTATATTGATGTTTCTCCATTTCTATACCAAACTAAAGAGTTGATTTCTTTTCAGACATATTCAACTCATTGTATCTGCATGTAAAACAATAATACAACAGCTACTATACCCTTGAATGTTCAAACATATTATTCACTAAAGTTACAGATATCTGCACAGTAAGTCTGAATTTGGAGTTAGGGGGTTTTCATTGTGTCTTCTTTGAAGAGATAATATGGAATAATGAGGTGACAGAGCCTTATCTCTTTTGTGCAGTGCTGAAATGCCAAATACTCTGTATATGTATAATGTCTGCGATATGTCCTTTTCTGTCCTCAGCCAATTGTTTGCAGCAATACAGTAAAACATGAAAAAGTAGCCACGAACAACAAGGACAAAAATTCCATCCAATTCTGCAGCTTAGCTTAACTGATTAGATACAAACGCCTAAATTGTTACAAACTAATTTGATATTAGTGATTCGTAATTAAAACTGGATACATCCTACAAGGAATTTTTCATCAGTGGTGAATTTAACAAATTGCTGCGAAATTTTTATGTTCTTACCCTGTAGCCACAGGAGACAGAAGATTTTGAAAAAAAGAACTCATGGAAAAGTTTTTAAGCTGTCACGAAGATTGCAAATGTCATTATTGTATTTGAAGTAATTTCATGAAGAACTGATAAATGTTGACACCTACTGGATAGAATTAATCTATAATGCAGGCTTTTATGTTCATAAAAATACTATTGCTTTAGAATGCTGATTTCACAGGAAAATTTAATGTCAATTATTCTACTTTGATTAAGACAGCTACAAAGTTGCGTTGTTGCTTCAAGGTAATATAAGCACTCAGAAATATATTATGACAGCATTTTCATTTACAATCTCCAGTCAAAACCTGTTAAAAAGTCATATCACAAGTAATCAGAAAAAATACATGTATGTCTACTTGAGAAAGAATTTCCACTTAATTGGGTAAATCTGTAACAGAAAAGTCTGGCTAATAAGACTTAAATAAATAAATAAGTATCGGTTTGGGTCGTGAGAAATATCAAACATGTTTGATTTCTCTCACGGCCACAACCGACAACTACCGACCCTTACAGGACGTCTGGGACTAAGCAAATATTTGAAACCGACTCCCAAAAACCCTTAATCGGGGAGCGTAGTCATGTGGTGGAACACCCACATAAAGGACATGACATTTACTTTTCCTTAAAGAGGATTCTACTTTAAGTTAATACAGTTCTGTTAAAAAGTAATTTGAGTGTATGAAGGAAATAGAAGTAGTACTATTTGCATGTACATCATTAGGCAATGTCAAGATGATGTTTTCAGTAAAACAACCTCCATTTTGGACAGCAAAAATAGGAGATTTTATTAATGTTCTTCGACAAAAATCTAATTGTTACCTTCATATTTCTTATATTTTGGCACTGTAAAAAGGAAATTAATGCTAAATAGAATTACCCGGGGACATCATGGCTTTTCACATTATAATTATTTGTCTTCTAATATAAATTTCACATCTTATGCAAATTTTTATCATTTAATTTCTGACCATGAAACATGAACAATAGAAAATGCATCTAAAAGTTGCAAGTTTAAAATGCTAATTTCTCGATGTATAATTTTTCTTTATCATAGAGTAAATATAATGAATTTTACAATGAGCTAACATTTTTATATTTTCCTGTATTTAAAACACATTTTTACAAAAAAATATGGTTATTTTTTCATTTTTAATGAAATTTATAAAATTTCAGTGTTGTTTATTTGAGTAATCCTTTACATCATTGTCAATTTGTGAAATCTGTCAGATAGGCCAGTGCTAACATTTGTATGTGACAGACTGTGCACTTTCAAAGTCAATACAATACCTAGTTATTTTATAATTAATTTTTTAAAAAGGCTATCTCTTCCCATATATATATTTAACCCTTTCGCTACTGAAGGAACATTATTCCACCGGACTGTAGCCATATGACGTCATATCACGTCAGAAACGCCAATGAAGTAAAATAATAACTCACTACCTTATGCACTTTATTTGCGGTATTTTTTGGCATATTTCATTAGGAATTGATGAAAGTCGACTGGGAAAATTCGTGGGAATTCCCCAAATAAAAATAACCATGTGTAAACAATATGCAGGTATATGCGGTAAATACGGCAATATATACACAAACCAGTAAAAATAGGTGAAATGGTGAATTTGTTTAGAAAATATAGCATAACTTTCATATAAAATACTTAAAATATCGGTTTAATACTGATACACCAAAGAAAACGTATAACAGTACACTGAAGGGAGAGAAGAAATATATATTATTGCCGTCGACCCTTGGTCGACAGACATGGTCCCCTGTAATACACATTGATGTCGACTGCTAGTCGACATACATGGTAGCGAAAGGGTTAATTTACAGGTGTATTTCTTCAAGCGTGATGTTTTGCCATCCAAATCATAATACATAATATTGTGATGTAAGATGCAAACGGTCACCTAAGATATGCATCTTCAATGTATATTGATGTATAATCATCCTTAAAAATCAACACACACAACCTTCTGAGTCTGTGTAGCCTAATTTTATTTGCGATCAAGGTTACAGCCTATCTTTAATTGTATTACAAGAATACAGGAATCCTGTGGGACTGGAGCTATAGGAGACGACGTTGAATCAAATTTGAGAAGCTTATAGAATGCTCCATCTTTAACCAACATCATCTGAACCCACCGAACAATGGGACACTCATGAAAAACAAATTATGGCTAGTGCTCAAGTAAAACTAATAGAAATGTGACACTGTATATGCAATCTGCCACTAGTTGAACACAATCCTAGTGAGCTAAAGAACTAAAAATACCAGATTTATTGAAATTCTACAACACATTAGGCACACTGTCTAAACTGGTCACAAGAATAATAAATTTGACGAAAATGACCAATAATTCGCGGGCAAAATATGAGACCTTTACTCAGTAGTGAATATGACATACTATAGCAATTTTCACATTAATTTTTCCCATTTTATATTTATTAGTCTTCCAGTAACTCTCATTGATGATATGTTTTGGTGTCACAGGCTCTAGTGCTCACAAAAGCAGTCATTTAGTATCAGTCACTTCTCCTTGTAGCGGTATTGTATACCATTCTTCATTTCTTTATCACGTCATCTGAAAATGCTTGTATTTTTTGTGACCACAGTCAAAAGCTTTAGGTAAAAATCTGATGTGTAAAACTCCTGCTAAAGCAAAAGTAAATGACAGGTCTTTAGAAGACCTCTTTATCTGGAATTTCTGGTTAACTATAAGCATTTTCTTTGATGCTTGAGATTCCACTTATTAACAGGGTTCAACTTTTTAAAGAGTACCCCCACAACACGTAAAACAGGCATAAAAGCCTACCCTTTCCAGCAAAATGCAGAGTTCAGACTGTCTAAGGAATTTTTATATATTTTACTTAATTTTTTCTGGCTTTAGTTTTTTGAAAAAGTGCATTATTGTAGCTTTATTGCAAAAATGTATATAATCGTGTAATAAAAGTGGAATCTAACCACATTTTGAGAAGTCATGGATTGTTACATAAAATACATTCTTGTGTGACATTATTTGGTATGTAATTTTTGATACATGTTTCATGGCATTTATAACATAACAATCCATGCTTATGCAAATGCCCATCACCAATATATATTTTTCCTGATTTATTACCCAGTAGGTGGTTAGGCCAATGACTTTGGTATCATGAATTCTTCTTTAATTTGGGGAATAACTAATATATCCTGTGGACATTCCAAGCACTTCCTGTACTCTAACAGCATTTTACAAATAGTTTTGTCTGGCACTTCGCATCAGACATTCCAATTATACAGTGTGTCTGCATGTTCACTTATCAAGTGGAAGCCTGCAACTTATCATATGTCAAATTATGTCTAGCAAATGAGGGCAATTCACAGATGATAAACATCATTGGCCTGCCATGCTACTGAGCAGAGGTCTTTGAAAAATCACTATATTACCTCATGTAAAAATGAAAGCCTGGTTGGTTGCCCGTTGTCCTGTTGTCCCTGGCCGCCTGTTATCCAGGGTTCATTTCTAGTTTCAATAGTAGGAAGTGACTCAACAATACTTCTACTCCCCTAAGCACAATGTCATTCTATTGCAGATTTCTGTTGGGACCCATTTGTACACCTAATTATGGGGCAAGAACACATGTGTCTACACTAGTATCTTGTCCAAGGGTTTAGGCTCCATGACCAATTTGAAGATTGAACCCCAGACCTAACTCCACAGTCTCCACAAGGCTACAGAGACAATTATTGTGTCTAATTGCCAATGAATAAAATAAAAATGACGAAACAGATACCATGTTGGGATACCAAATTTCGGTTTTACATCCTTTTTACAGTAAGGGTAAATAAATTATATGTTGAGCAAAGGCATTTGTATTTCCAGCATCTGGAATAACTTATATGCAAACCCATGGCCAGATAGGGGAGAACTAAGTATATGTAATTATTTGCCAAGCAAGATAAAACTCAACCAATAAACCCCAAAGTAGATATGTGAAGAGTGAAAAAATATGCAATCTAATTCTGTCTATTCCTGCCTCAGCTCTGCACTTACAGATTCTCTAGCACAACAAGTTGAAGACATATTTTCATAAAGACTATATAATCGTTTCTATAGTTTTACGAACTATACAGACATTTTTTGTCTATACAAAAATATCAGCACAATTATATTATTCATTCAGAAGATGTCATCTATATCTCAACAATTGGCATCCTTCTACTTTTTTATGTCACAGACTCAAGAAAGAAATTTGAAATTTGCCACACAATGTAAAATTCACTATTAAGAAAAAGCCCTACTTTTTATCTGAATTCTAAACATACTTGTTAAATTTGAGATTTGATTGACCATTTAGTAGTTATTTATGTTTATCTGATGTACAATTTCAGTGAATTGTACTTATTTTGTATTTGTACCTATTTTGTCAGTGGTGAATTTCACACATTTTATTTTTGTTACTCTGAACTCCGAAAGTGTTTTTTTGAGTCCTATCAGATGTTTCAATCCATCACGCTGATTGGTTTTGGTGAGTTATCTTCACCAAATGTCAAGCATATATGTTTGGGTTTTATCTTTACAAATTAATAAAATATAATAATAATCATAATAATAATACAGCAAAGCCCCTATTATCCAACCCTCTATCTACCGAATTTACAATTATCCAACCTCAAACCCCCTCTCTCAACTCCATTTAAACCTGTTTGGTCAGTCGGTTTGTTTGTTTGTTAGTTTGTTAGCACATTCTAGGTCGCAATTTTGGAGCTACAGTTCTTACTTTTTTTCCTATAACATTGTCAGGTGTCAGAATAGAGAAGGATGCATTAGCTAAGTGAGTAGTAGCTATTTTCTAGTTTGTAGCAAAATTTTAAAATTAGAACATGTCAAATTTCTTCCACAGTATTGCACATAGTGACTTTCATTGAATAATTTTTTTACATATGTTGGGGTAAGTAATAACATAATGAAGTTGCAGACCTGTAGCTCACTTCATAGCTGAGCAATAGCCACTTTGGATTATTAGTGTTGAGTAAATTGTTTGTAACTTTAAAACTATTGCATTTAGAGTATTTTGTTTCAATATGTTATTCACCTATTTTGGGATCAGCTATAACATAATAAAATTGCAGACCTGTAGCTCATTCTGAGCTGAGCTATAGCTACTTTGAGGTTCTCACTGTTGAGTAAATCACTCTTAACTTTAAAACTATTGCATTTAGAGTATTTTGTTAAAGGATGTTATTCACATTCTTTTAGGTAAGGTGTAACATAATAAAATTTCAGACCTGTAGCTCATTCCATAGCTGAGCAATAGCTACTCTGAGGTTTTCACTGTTCAGTAAATCACTTGTAACTTTAAAACTATTGAATTTAGAGTACTTTATTGAAATGTGTGTTCACCTACTTTTAGGTCAGATGAAATGTAATAAAATTGAAGCTCTGTAGCTCATTGCACAGCTGAGCAATAGCCACTTGGTGGTTCTCATTGTTGAGCAAATCCCTTGTAACTTTAAATCTATTGCATTTAGAGTATTTTGTTGAAACACATTATTCACCTACTTTTGGGTCAGCTATAACATTGTAAAATTATAGACCTGTAGATCATTTCACAGTTGAGCAATAGCTACTATGAGGTTCTCACTGTTGAGTAAATCACTTGAAAACTATGGGCTTTACTGTATTTTGTTGCAATATATTAATCACCTACTTTTGGGCCAGCTATAACATAGTAAAATTGCAGAACTGTAGCTCATTCCATAGCTGAGCAAGAGCTACTATGAATTGACCAAATTTAGACCCAATGCCAAAGATATGTAGTTGGAATCTTGTAATGCAGCAAGTTATCAGTAGACTACAGCAAAATTTCGAAGTTGCCACACAGCCGTGGCTGAGTGCTCGTTTTAGGCTTTCTATTACAGAATAGAATAGAAACATTTATATTGCGCAAAACTGACGCAACATCCTCTGATGCGCTTGAGGAAAAAAGGGAAAGTCGAGGGACATGCCGGGTCAAAATCCAAATTTAGAGACCTTTCATCTAACCTAATTGCTACTCCCCCCAAAAGGGTTGGATAATAGAGGTTTTACTGTGCATCGTCAAACATTTTTAATCACTTAAATCATATTAGCTTAATGTAACTGTGATGTTTCTACTGTCACCAGTTGCCATTCTCTATTAAGTGGAAGTATTTTTAAATTTTTTTTCTTTAATTTTCTCTTGTCAAGCACTGCAACTTTTGTCAAACAAGATAGTACTTCTTATGATAGTGCACAACAATTGGAATCACTTGTAATTGACATGGCTTGACTAACAGGACTTTCCATAAAAAGATTACCACACTTTTCACATGTTTCAAGAATCAATGAATCTGGCCTGCACAGCTGAGGACACAAGCCCAGGAATTGGTCAGTTCCCAAACCATCTGATGTTTTAACCTCTAGAGAAATCAAAGTGCATCAAGCACTTAATGATCAAGGCACTTTTGTTGGATATTTCCAGCCAAACAGACATTGCCAAAGGGGTTGTATGGCTTCGTTAATAGATAATGTGTGGTTTTATTTAAAGCCTCATGATTCCCTCGGCATTATTTACCTAATCCTAATCATATTGATCTAATCAGTGTTTCAAATAAATAAGTCCTATCAATTAATTAAACATTAAAACTATATTACAGTTTTTCACATAAAACTACTAGTGATACAGAAACAAGTTCGAAAGAATAATAAGAACTTTTATTATATAACAGGCTTTTATGTTATGGAATTTTATTTACAATTCAGAGCAACAGAAATTATATATTAAACAAAAAACGTTGAGTTTTGTACGCTACTGCACAAAGATCTTGTTACATGAACTAAGATTACAAGATTACATAAATCTTCGAGGGAATCTGAACATGTGACTTTAACGAATTTTTATCACATTTAAACTTTCATTAAAAAGTCCCAAAAACCTCAACACATCTACTGAAGGTATTCTTCTGTCCGGTAACGCGTCAAAAGTGACTTACTTCGAAGTAGGTCAAATTGTTAAAGAAAAACAAAACAAAATAATTTATTTCCCTATTTACAATAATAATTCTTACAAAAAATATGTGTTAATATACGGTACTTGCATAAATTAATTTTCGTAATTTCCTAGTTTGTCTGTAGCAGAAATGGTTGAAATTTGGTTTGTTTTCAGTTACTTTGGAAAGGTCCCGGATTTGCCGGACAGAAGAATGGACCAAACTGATGGAGTAAAGATGCCTTTTTGACATCTCTGTATTTTTAGATGGGACATTTCAGACAGTAAAAGTCTATACACACCAATGACGATACAATGTAAACTGAGATAATGAAAAAAATTGGTACTGAAATAATATACCTTGTGTATACACACCTCAAACATCAACGCATTGTGCAGAATTTTTCATGTTTTATCGGAACAGTCAGTATTGTTAGTATACACCCTTGGGCTCCAGTTATCATGATCAGAAATTCCTTATTTTTAGCTATGCAATTGGTAGTATGTGTCTGTTTGTTTGCCTGTTTTCAAAATAATTCAAAAAGTTAGGAACAGATGTTGACGAATTTTTCAGGAAATTTTGACAATGACATTGAGGGACATATGATTCGACTTTGATGGTGAACAAGATTACCATGTGAATACTGGAATTTTTTAAATGATTTTTTTATGATTGCACTCATAAACAATATAATAGAAGGTGTTGGACCTTGGCAGAGGTATGTACTATCTGAGTGCTCTAGTCTGAAAATATTTTATAATTTTGTTCATCATAATAAAGGCTCAGTATCTGATGGTATTGTAGACCGGCATAATGTGTTTGGCTGATTCGGTGCACTTTGGTTCCATCTCTGACTCTTGATAATAAGTTTTTATTCAATTCACACATTCTAAATTCAGTTGAACTTCAATTGTCTGACTACACTGGGAGAGTAATAGTGTATATGGATACTAGACGGTTGAAAAGCTATAAAACTAGTCTTGGTGTAAACTAGTTTGAAACTGCAAATTTGGAGGGTATAAGTCTGAACTTTGTAATTACAAACATGTCCTAAGCTGAGACAAGTGTCAGGTCTTTCTAATGTAAATAAACATAAACATGACCAACAAAGATCAGAATGTATTTGTGTGTTGCAATTCACATCAAAATTTGTAACATCAATTTAAACTAAACTATTACCAATTATTTTTCTTATTTGTATGTCACATGATTTACTTTGAGACACTATTATATTACTGTCTAAAAAGTAAGGTGCTTTTCAAAACAAAATTTCATCTGTAAGTTGTGACAAAAGTTTCTGCTCAAAATAAGATGAGGATATGCTGAGAAAAGCCATTGGTCCTGGAAATGGGAGGGGTGCAATTGCATTTATAAGGTGTTCAGACAGTGTACTGTCATCTTGACAGCTGATTTATAGACATATACTTGGAGGGAAGCAGCTCACTTGTAATCTGCTCACACAGTCCACTGTTTTATGTATGGAATTGACCAAGCCACTGCATCACCAGTCACCACCACTGACATGGTGACAAGCACTGCTAGCCTGGCTTTTCCGTTTAGGTACACTGACTTGTAGTGATTGCTATACCAACTAATATTCTACTGCAAAGCAAAGTCTGGGTTTTACATACCTTTCATTAGCTTAAAAGTCAAATCAGAACAATTCCTTAATGAATCCCAAAAGTTGGGCTGGATTTGAAACTGTGATTACATAGGTGAGAGACAAGTGATTTTATTATCCACTGATTGCCATTTTTGACCCGTATAGAGGTACGTAAGGAACGGGATATATTTTTTTGTATACAATGGTGCCTCCGTAACCATGGATAATTAGTGTCAATAACTTCTGGTTTTCCACTATATTTCAGAAATTAGATAACCTACAAATTTGTACCTTATATCATTAGAAAGGCCTTTTTATAGCACTTCTGCTGGTGTTTGTTACATAAAAATCCATGCAGAAATGGCTGAGAAATTGCAAGTTAAAGATCGAGGTTTTTATATTCACTGGTGCTCTGTATCTATGAAAGCCTTTTTCACATTCTTTCTTTAAAGATTTATTTAAGTCATAAAATATACAAAATGGTGGATTAAAATAAAAGTCAAACATTCTTCATTAGACATATACAAAAAAAAATCACTCATGAAGATTAACAATATAATACTCATGCTACACACTCATATTATTAAATATTGTTATCTTCATTTGTGATACATTTTTTCTGTATATGTCTTTCGGGAAGTTTTCCTATTATATGCCACACTAACAATGTCAAAGGAAAGGTGGCACAGTCATGTAGTGGTAATGCATTCACATGCCACCTCTAAATTTAGGTATGAATCCAGCCCTGAGCCTTGGTATGAAATTATGCAGATGGTTGTCCATACACAATGGTTTACAGTGCAATATCCTGACCAACTAGTATAAACACTCAAATACTCGACATGATAACACTTAAACCATGTGTTGAAAGTGAGTTTTTTAAACATAAACGTCCTTGTTCTTACACCTCTGAAAACACACCCTCTTATCTGGGAAGTACAAAGTGAAGAAAGATCCACCCAAAATATCAATTTAACCCCTTTCACCACACCAGAGTGAATATTTCTGTACAGCTCATAAAGGCTCATCAGAGGTATTCAAACATTTAAAAAAAGTGGTCCCAAATGTAAAACATTTTTCAAGGTGTGTTGAGTGCCAAGAAAGAAGTCTAATCCAAATATATGAGTCCCAGTTAAAATGAAGGCGTCCTACCAACCGAAAGCAGATCAGCCCTTTTGATTGTAGCTTGTGACTCCAGTAAGAAAAGGTATGAACTAAGTATAGATATAACATATTTAGTTAGAATTTTAGGGCTTTGCTGTTGGTTAATATATTTAGACAGAATTGTGAATTTGATGTGTCATTCATTCAGTGGGTTAATTAGTATCTGTCCCTTTGCTCTACAGACCTACATCTTATAATTCTTGAGGCTTGTAATTGCACTCATAATGAGATGCAAGAAGCCAATCTGACAATAATTTTGGACATAATTGTTTGTATCTACTGACAATGATATAAAACGATAGAAATGATTTTCAGTATATATATGTACTGACCATGAAAGGATACAAGTTGATACGAAGGATTTTTTTATTTGAAGAAATCTCCAACTTCCATTGAATCAGTAGGTATCAACATATACCATACAACTCTATAGACAAGCACCAAAACATCCTTATTTCTACATTGATTTTGAAAAGTTTTAAGTTGGTTCATATCTGAGCTGGTAAGTTCCATGTATACAGGCCTTAATGGGCAAAGAAAGTTGGAAAATTATAAGTACACACGATAAATTTGGCTGCACAGCAACTATTGGAGCATGTACTTGAGCTTTGTTTGTAGCTCCACATTGACAAACATGTCAAAACTCAGTAGAAATTAGAAAATGGGGTTTGAGTTGTGGGGCTTTGTTGTTTGCTTATTGTGATCTATGTGGTCAAAGCGAGGTGTGCAATTGTACACACAATAATTTTGAGCACACAATAAATATTTGGAGGCATATGGCTCAGGCTAGACGGTACAGGGGTAAAAGAATCATCCTGTTGTCATGTGGGCACTTGACAGATAACAACAGCCAGCAAAATGATTCCTGTGTTTATGGCTATTTTTAAAGTGTGACCCACACCCACATATGTCTGCAATGACAGAAATAATTGGAACAAATGAAAACTTGCACATTGGTAGGTTTCATAAGATACGGACATAAAAGGCCTTTGTTTCATATTCCCTTGTGCTAATATAAATATATTTCTCTTTTTTTTCTCCTTTTTTACAAAAGAACTATTTGTTGATTAATCCATTATTGACATAAAATATGACATCATATTACAAAAATAGAAATTATTTAAGATTTTGAAAGCATCTTTTAAGATTTTTAAAGCATGTCTCATTTCTTGTTTTAATAAAACTTTAATTAATTAAAAATATTACAATGTAAGACCAACAAAAAAACCCATTGCATGTCTGGCTCATTAGCCTCAGATACTGTAGAATAAGTGTTAAAAATTGTAAATATCAAGTATTTTTCGCAGAACAGTTCCCACCAAAAAGAACACCAGTACACTCCAAATAATATTAAAGTTTCAAGTAAGTGGCCATATATTACAACAGGGTAAAATTTCACAAATTCGTTTGACTTTGCGAACTATAGGGAATTAAGTCACAGATAATTCTCAGCAAACTGACCTGAAAAAGGAACCAACTTCAGACTTTTCCATTGCAGCAATTATCCATATGTTGCATTTGCAATAAAAGTAGGTGTTACATTTCAATAAAAAGTCTTTACCAAATGGGATACTCAACAACTAACCATATAAATTTCCCTTAACTTGCATATATATATGCATGGCTTTTACTTTGAATGTGGTCCAATTACCTCTAGTCTATTTGATAATATGTGGAAAATAGTTCAGATGATGGTCACATTCTTCATCTATTTATCAACTGTTATCCAAAATCAGTTAAAAACCCATGCAAAACTTTTATATAAACAATAATAATTTGCAAAAAAAATTGTGTAATATTATTGTAGAAAGTAATATTAATAACTAGAAGGCACTCATAGAGTGCAGACCTCTGCCAGAGGCATTTCTGAAACTTCAAGATCTTTTTGTATCCAGAATATGAATCTTTCTCAAAATGAAATCACTTTTTCCCTTTAACCAGGCCCTTAGTCCAACCCACTAAATAAAATTCACAAAGATCCATTAATTACTTTTAGAGTAATCACAGACATAGATAAACACACCTAAAAACATGAAAATTTGAGATTTCATTTTGGCAGAGTTTAAATACGAAATCAGTATGTAAAACCAATTTTAACTCAACTTTTTTTAAACTCAGTTATTATACATAACTTCTAGATGCCTCCAAAGTGGCAGATCCTTCTACTTGATTGTGTTAATATATAGTATTTTTACAATTTCGATGGAAAATTAGACGATTTACTTCTGAGGAATTTGGTTGTGTATTGGTCAAGATATTGCATCAATTTTCTGTTGTTGTCGATTCTTTCCAAGTCCCTTGGTGTCTGATTTTTTTCAGTCATGCTTGTTGATTTGTTGCACCTAAGAATCTGCATTTTGCAAAGATTAAACAGGATAACAGTGATATTAAAATTCAATGTATTTGCCATTTGTAAAGTGATGCAACTTGATTTTTTCACTTGTAAATTGGAATTTTATCAGTAAAACACAACTGATAATATTAGTACTCTTGTGCTATTATGAAAAATTGTCAGCTGGGGGTATGTTCTTTTTCAAATGGTTTTAAAAGGACATAAAACTAATGTCAGTTGTACTGGATCGTGTGGGCCCTTATTTATCTCTTGAGAAACTAAAAGAAATCTATGTTGACTCTATTAATTACTGTATATTAAAGCCATAACAGCTGCAACTAAATATATTAACAAACATAACAAAGGTGAAAACAAAACTAGTAATGCCAATTTATTTCTGTTTTATTAATAGTTGTAGAAAGGTACAAAGGGCTCTTGCAAATCTTAAAATTGAATATGTAACAGAACGAGGATCTATGTATGTCTTTGGACAAACAAGCATCTTACGCAACATTTAAAACAATCTTTAATTCCATATCACATAACAAGCTCAAATGGTTTCAGTGGAAATTTCATACAGAATCCTCAGAGCTTAATGTTATTAAACCAGCCATATGTGAAGAAGGTATATGTAAAAGATGCAAAACAGATAAAATTGCAAAAGTTTGGAAAATTCTAGATAAAATACACTGAAAAAATCAGGTCTTAACTAATTAAATTTAACAGCTTTATTATCATATTTATTTATCATCTTAGAGACAGTAGGGCAATGGTTATCAATATATTGATAATTGTCACTAAGAAATATATATATAATACACGTAGTGCTTTATTAAATACCAGTTTGAATATGAGAAGCTTTAAAACATAGATTACAAACAATATGTTCAGATAAAAAGTTATTGACTATTGTAATTTACAAAGAAAAAGTAATTGAACAGAACTGGTAAAAGACGAGAGCTGTCTTTCCATAACCCTCCCTTCTCCCTCAGGTGACACTGGTTGTCAGCCTGCAAAATCTCCTGTGATTTTACCCTCCGTTTATTGTTCTAGTGCCTTAGAGTCTGTCATATGACAGAGATTATGTTCTATAAAAGTATTCATACATAATGAACTGACACGATATAACAAGGATATACAGACTGAAATTGACAGAAGCCTAAAACACCACTGTCATAGAAGGTTCAGTATGAGTTCTTTAAAAAAATTTGTCATTTGTTTTCTCTTAATCACTAGTTAACAATTAATTACATATATTCTAATTCTAATGTGGACTTTTATAGCACTTAATCTCCCTTAGTCAGAGGGGACTCTAAGGAACAACAGAGCCAAAACAGTCAACCAATTTTAGTATCCAGGGAAAGTGTACATGTATATTATATAAAAGACCATATTGTCCAAAAGCAGTATTGTCAAAGAAGAGACCATCATTTGTAATATAATGTACAATTGATGTACGATTATAATTTTTAATATAGAAATAAAAGTTTATTAAAAATATTAAAAAACATAGAAAAAGCAGATAGGAATAGTTCTACAAACATAAACCAATGTCCACTAAAAGAGCCTAGAAGCCTGCATCTAGCAACCATATTTTGAAAAAATGGTGTGATAGTGACGCCAACCCTGGGTAGAAAATATCAGTAATTTGATGCAATGTCATACAACAAAACATGATCTAAGGACATGCTGTGATATTGTTAAAATAGCAAAAAAAAATCCAGTTTTTCCAGTGGCTAGCTCGACACAAATTCATTGATTAAAACTTGTCTAGTTAAAAATGTTACTTTACAACTGCTTATGAATAAAGTATGTGCTCTCTTCAACTGAGTAAATCTATTTTTATTTTGTCCCCTAATTGGACAACAATCTTGACAAATGCTTTATCATCACAAAGAGTATAGTGTTGGGCCAGATTAGAGCCACAAGTAAACCTCTCACACAGCCAAATGTCAGGAGAATAGAAGTTAGCTGAGACAATGAAATACCATGGTAACTCAGGTCTGCCAGTAATTGGATGTATAAAAACCTGTTAGGCCCTCAAATAGAGCACTCCAACAGTAGTAGGCTGAAAAACTGAAATGCTCTGTAAGCTAGTGGCTCAAAGTAGTGCTATAAGCTTTTCACTAGCTAATACCCTGTTCCCCTGTGGGAAGTTTGACTCCCAATTACGCAATCAGGAGCATAATTTTGTGGGTTCAACCACCAAATATTTACTCTGATGAAGGTAATAATAATAAAAATGGCTTTTTATATGGCTAAATTCTATTTAAGAGTAAACAATCATTACACTTTTTTCTCAACAATATGCTATCTGAAATAATGAGATTTTAGTGTCATCTTGAAGATGTCCAATGGAAGTTCAATGGTCCAAACATCATCTGCTGGATGATACTTTGGTGGCCACAACACTGAAGGCATGATCACCCATAGAGACAAGTTTTGATCTTTTTTTGTGGCCTGTATGATTTTCTAGACAATCTTGTGGTGTGTTAGTGTTGCTGGTATTTAAGTATTGGTGTCAAATATGATGGTGCCTTTCAATTCAAAGTCTTATATACTAGATTATTCATTTTAAATTTGATCTGGAACCTAACAGGCAACCAGTGCAGGTGATGCAGATGAACCCATTTAGAATCATATTTCTTTTTTCAAAACTATACTGTCAGCCCAGTTTTGTACTTACTGTAACTAATGAATTAGATATTGTAAGAGTTCTGCCAGGAGAGAGTTACAATAGTCCAATCTGGAAGATATTAGCAACTGTACTATAATACAGTCTTAACAGGTCTTAATTGAATGATAGACCTCAGATGACCATAACAGGATCTGCATACAGCATTTACTTGTTCTTTAAGAGATAGGTCTTGGTCAATGATTACCCCAAAGTTTTTGACAGTTGTGCTTGGTTTGATATCAATACCAACCACATTTAATGTGTCAATCATGACTTTAGTATGGTGTTTTCCTGTTCCTGCAATAAAGAACTGTCTTGAAGTTTGAGACTCTTCATTGAACTTGAGCTGTTTATTAGACAGCCAGTTGCTTATTTCAGATGAACACATATGGAGTTGTTCTGCAGTTTGTTTTTGGTTTTCAAAATTGTTTGCATCAATAGATTTGTAAAGCTGTGTGTCAGTATACATATCAAAGAGTATGCAAAGCATTCTCATGATGATACCTACAGGTACTGTACATTTAAAGTAGAGATCAGGTCCAAGGACCGATCCCTGAGGCACATAGCATTCTTGAACCTTTTAATGAGATTCACAGGAAGATTAGTTATGCAGAGCATATAACTATGGCAAAATTTAGATGCCCATTAAAAATATTTAACATATTTAAGCACCTTTGCAGGCGAGCATTTCTGCCTTATGACCTAGGTTTTGGGTGCTATGATGAATTTAATTGTCCTACAATATATCTTGTCCACTCATGACACAACTGATTTTTTCTGTCAAATGAATGCAGAGAGATTTTGTCCCAACAGAAGATTATTCATACAAGGTCACTGCCTTACAGTGATTGAGGCTTGATTTAAATGTGTAGGTTAGGTGCAGACTTACCTTATAGGTCATACAACCAATCTATTCACTCAAAACAGATTCCATCATCTGTCAGTTTGCCAGCTTTTGTCAACAAAATCAGTCATAGGAGATTTCCCATGCCACATCCCCCTTCCCCTGAGTTAAAATCAACTAGGTTGTATGAATGCTTACTAAAGTGTAGAATGGTTTTTCATGACTGAAATTTTACATCAACATAGCCATTACAGAAGCTTTAGGGTCATGCTGGCTTGTGATTTCTTTCTGTTGGTTACATATCATTCATACGTTTTTGTAAGATATCCTGATGTACCTCTGTTGGAAAACACGTCTTTAAAATCTGGGATTGTGTCACATTGGTTGTTAAGTGTGCGGGTTTCTGGTTTTGTAGATCTGTAACAAATGTAACCCCAGATGATTTAAACCGCAGACAATTGGCACAGTAGAAAATTCCAAAATGTAGCTGTCTTGGTCAGTGAAGCCTGCATTTCTTAACCTTCCTGATACTTTCGGCATCTATTTGTTGTGTTAATGGTTGACCTAATGGTAGTTTTATATTCCAACATGTTAAAACTATCATACTCTTAAATGATTTAAGTGGGATCAAAATATATTGAAGCAAACCATGGCCATAATATTTTTGCAGTGTGTCTGAGAAGTTTCTTTGTTGTGAAGAATTGTTTTCATTGTAATGAATAATTTCTGTTGTTGATTTGTTCAATTTTCTGTGTAAAGGACTATTCGAAAATGTAAAATTTCACTTAATCCACTGTTGTTTCTTCATTTATAGTGTAGGTAATTTTTCTTTTAAAACAACAATAACTATTCATAAAAACTGGATTTTCTAAGATAGAAAAACAAAGAACCATACTTAAAATAGTGAAAATTGTTGAAACATACATAAAAATTTCACCAGAAGAGTGTGAGGGTATATGCAATGCCAAAAGGGTTTCCATAAATATAATCTCAGCCAATTGAAGTGTAACAATAACAGTTTACTTCATGTATTCCAACATATTTCATAATGCTATCTCAGACTATCTCTGTACAGTTAAATAAATCTATAAAATAGATCACGAGGAAAATACCTATATTTTGCTTTGATAAATTGTTTACTAAGTAACCACCTTTCTGCTATATCTTTTTTTTGAGAAATGAAAGAACCTTCTATTATCAACTATTACCTTATATGGGCAAAGGTCAAAGTTCAGGTTTTACATCCAGTTCAACAACCAGGGTCATATTGTGACAGATCCTCAACACTGCCACTTGTGGGAGTCGAACTTATATGGAATGAGTTCAATTACTGTAACACCATGTATTGGTGATCTTGGTTGATACTGTCAAGAAAGGAACTATAACACTTATATGTGTTTTGTTTTAACAAACAGACCAACCATCAACCCAGAATACTTTATCTTTGCAACCTTTCCCAAAAGTTTTGGGTCTGGGTCTACAATTAATAAATTTTAAACACTTTTTTCTGATTTATCTTCAGTAAGGTTACTGTAGTCATATTTCTTATGCCACAATCATTGCAAGATGACAAGGAAACAAATGGGTTTGCCATTTTAAAAAAGTTCCACAGCTTACAAAGGGTTACAACTGTTGGTGTTTCTGACTAATATTCCTAACTCAAAACAACAAAAAACCCTTGAGTAACTCTTTTCATTGAATAAGATTTGGAAATGCCTAAAAAGAATTGGGTATTTTTTTAGGTATTGACTGGAATTGTTCCTGTTCAGAGCTTACTGGCTCATTCCAAGTTATTCAGAGATCACAGAGAGCAAAACAATAAAAGTGGGACATAAATGATCAGTAAAAACTGGCTGAAGTGTGTTCATGATGTTACTTCATTGTTCCACTACCTGCATGGCCATGTGAATGTACTAAAAATCACAGAAGGAATGGGTAAACACAAGATGTGTATTTGTACTGGGTCTGGAATTAAAAAAAAATGGTTGTTTAGATCAACTGCTAAAAAGGTTTTAATTTTCACTTTTAATTTGGAGCTAAATAGGGAAGGCTAGATATCAGAAATTGCTAAAAAGTTTTTAGAAGCCATATGTGACAATTTAAAGAATAATTAAATTTAAAAAGGGAAAGACAAAATTAAAATTTAATTGGTCTACAGTGGGGGAGGGTTCTTGGCAATGACATCAGTGTTGATTCTAGGAATTTTAAAAAGTTGGGGCAATCCCCCCGCCACTGCACAAAATGTGTGGGGGGGGGGGGTAAAAATTGTACGTGACGATTTCAAGATCTAGTTTAAACTAGAGAAAAATACTTTTCAGGTTATTTTGTCATTTTTAACAATGGATTTCTGTTTTTGATCGAAGCCACTTGGCTAACCATTTTAGCTGAAAGGCATGTCTTGCCTTTAAGAGTTCTTTAATATGAGTAATTTTTTTTGCGGTTCCACTTGAATCCTTAACAAAGCACTCCAGTTTAGGTTCACCCATATGACGGCCATTTTGTTTTTGAAATTAGGCCAAATTACTGTTAGGCTAACTGTCCTAGCCATATGTCTTTTGTGCAAATCTGATGAACGTAGCTGCAATATTTCAAGTTTTAAAGCATCTTAATGATTTGAAATAATTAGCCATGGTGGTCATTTTGTTTTTCAAAATAAGACCAAAATTTTTCTCAGGCAAAACATTTGCAGGCCAGGACTTTTCATGGTCTGTCTTTGCATTCTGAAGCCATAGCACCAATAATAAGGGAGAAATAGGGACATTTTAGTGTGACGACACCATTTAACCTTGAAGCAGGGATCAAAGGTCAAATTCAACATGTGTAAAAGATTCCTTAAGCCCATGACTTCCTACAAGTTGTTTTCACATTCTGAAGCTCTAGGAGCAATATTAGGGGAGATGTAAGGCCTTTTTAATAGGACAACCCCGTTTGACATTAAACATGATATAGCGGCCATCTTGTTTTTTGAACTAGGCCAAAATTACTATCAGGCGAGCTTTTCTGGCCATATAGCTTTTGTGCAAAATTGATGAACCTAGCTGGAATATTTCAAGATTTAGAGTACCTTTATGATTGTCAAACAATTAGCTATGGCGGCTATTTTTTTTCACAATGAAGCCAAAATCTTGCACAGACATATTTTCATAGCCGTAAACATTCCCTGCAATTTTTGTGAAGATATCTTCATAAATGAATGAGATATTAAGGTTTATGTAAAAACGTGATGAACGGACGCACAAATGCATGGACGCATGTACAAAAGGTGTTTTATAATCTCCTGACCACGGCCTTCAGCTGCTGGCGGGAGATAAAAATGGATGTTGCTAGTATTTCCATTTTATTGTGTAAAATACCCTTACGTTATCCTCACTAGTGCTATGTGTAGGCTAGAGCTTACATCCCACGACCAACTCGAATATTTATAGAACGAAAATATTCTCGTCGGTATGCTTGATGCGCATAAGTGGAGTGCGCATGCGCCGCGTCCTTAGTTCCCTGATATGCTTCATATTTATTTTGGTCGTTGGAGAGTTTACATCAACTTCGAGTGTACAATTTCTTTGTGTGTCATTTTTAAAATGGCAGAGATTCAAGTAAAGAAAGGGAATAAACAGGCTCCTGGTTGCAGACATTTTATGTCTGATTGGGATTCCCCTAACAAGTCTTCATCTGTAACTCCACCAACCATATCCATCCCTTTAAAACAGTTTATGGCTATGGAGACAGTTAAGAGGGAGCAAGTACAGATCCTCACATTTGTCAGCTATTTTTTGCGTACATTGGACAAGTGTGCTTCTAATGTTGAGGAACTGTTGCCGGGAGTTCATTCTTCTGTGTCTGAGGAACTGGCAAAAGAAATAGAAGAAATGTTGAGTTTCTTACAGATTCAGTTTTAATGCCTTAATTCCTTGGATAAAGCTCTGGAGACGGTTATTGATTCCTCCATGATCATGGCTTGTAACCTGGAGTTAGCCAGAAGAGATACGACCTTAATGAATGCTGCATCTCATCTCCATGAGCATGACAGGAACAGGTTGAGAAGATCTGGGTTTCAAATAATGTCACAGGATTTATTTTCTCCAGCAATTCTTGATGTCATTGAGAAGAAACTGGAGAAAGAACGTTCTCCCAAGAGGCAGAAGGTGGATCATAAACCAATTTTCCAGTCAAAAAGGGTGTATGGTAACAATAGTTCATCAGCTTTGCTTCACACACTCCAGCTTCAGGAAAAAATTCATTTCGGAGTGAATTTAAACCTCAACAGCAGCAGAAATCCTCTTACTCCACCAGAGGTGGAAGGGGAGGTCGTAGGAAGTGACTATATGATGCCAAGTCCTGGAGGCCATTTGATGTCGTTTTGCAAGGTATGGCTAGAAAACGGTTGTCATCCCAGAGTTGTGCATATTTTACAGTACGGTTACAAGATCATTTTGGCAAATCCAATCGAATTGTTGAGGGATCCCATAATTCACAGTGGGTACTCGAACCGACAAAAACAGAATTTCTTGCAGGATTGTGTAGATCAAATGTTAAAGAAAAACGCCATTGTACCAGTAAGAATGTGCAGGACTCTGGGATTTTACAGCAGGTTGTTTTTAGTTCCAAAACCAGGCAAAAAATGGAGACCGGTTATAGATCTGAGTATACTGAACAACCACCTTTCTGTTCCAACTTTCAAAATGGAAACGGCAGAGGTAATTCGAAACACCATTTGCAAAGGGGAATGGGTAGTGTCCATAGATTTAACAGACGCATACTTTTATGTCCCTATCCACGAGAAATCTCAGCATCTTCTAAGATTTCATGTAGCAGGCAAAACATACCAGTTCAGGGCCCTTCCGTTCGGAATTGCTACAGCACCTCTCGAGTTCTCACGAGTCGTAAAGGAGGTAAAGCTAATGCTGCAAAACAGGGGAATTCGTATTCACCAGTACCTCGACCACTGGTTACTTCGTGCCCCATCAGAAGAAATTTGCCTTCAACAATCAAAGCAACTGGTCGCGTTTGTTCAAGAACTTGGGTGGGTCATCAATTTTCAAAAATCAGAACTAAAGCCTACTCTCCAACAGAAAAGAAATAGCAGATTTTGAAAAAGGCCATTCATCAGTTACAAAGCAGCTTGACCACAACCCCCAGGGTTCTCATGTCCCTCATAGGGGTGTTGGCGTCCCTCGAAAAGACAGTTCCAATGGGCAGGTTACATATGAGGCCTTTCCAGTGGTATCTGAAAACTCATTGGAGGTACCCCCAGTCCTTAGATATGAAAATCCCATGTGCAGAGATCTTGAAAAGCCATCTGAACTGGTGGAGGGATCCCAACAATGTTTTGATAGGGACACCTCTTCATGCAGAGGAACACACTCTTTTACTGTTCACAGATGCGTCCGTCAAGGGTTGGGGTGCACATTTGGAAGACCAGACAGTGAGTGGTCTTTGGTCAGACACAGAAAAAAATTTACACATAAATGTACTGGAACTGAAAGCAGTATTTTTGGCAATAAGGTCCTTCCAATCTCACCTGTTGAACAAGAGGGTCTTGGGGGCATCAGACAATGTGACAGTGGTTTCCTATCTCAACAAACAGGGGGGGGGACCCATCCCTTAGAAATGTGTCTAATGATATGGCATCTGATGGCCTTCTGCAATCCCAGAGCAATTTTGCTAAGGGCTCGCCACATACAGCGCTGTCTGAATATGATAGCAGACAGGCTTTCATGCAGGGACAAAATTATACAAACAGAATGGTCTCTTCATCCAAAGATTTTTCTGAGGATTTGCAAATTTGGCACAGACCAATGGTAGATATGTTTGCAACCAAGATGAACAACAAGCTACCTCTTTATGTATCTCCAGTCCCAGACCCAAATGCAATGGCAGTAGATGCATTGAATATCTCGTGGCAGGCTCTAGACGGTTATGCTTATTGTCCCATAGCTCTGATACCAAAAATGATTCAAAAAATGAAAACTTATGCTTGTCAAATGATTGTAATAGCTCCAGGTTGGCCAGGGATGAGCTGGTTTTGGGATCTACTAGAACTTTCCACAAAACCTCCACTACTACTTCCACACTGGGAAACTCTTCTCAAACAGCTGTTCAGTCAAAGGTTTCACCAAAATCTTCAATATCTGAACCTTCATGCTTGGCACCTGGACTCCAGACTTCAATTTCTCAAAAATTCTCAGTCAGTGGCAGAGAGAATTAAGGCACCTCAAAGAGTTTCATCCAGAAAGGTCTATGAATCAAGGTGGGACATTTTTGAATCATGGTGCCAAGAGAATCAAGTGGACTTCCATCAACCTTCTCTGTCCTCAATAGCAGATTTCTTGGCTTTTTTGTTCACTGAAAAGAATCTGAAACCTACTACCATTGCTGGTTACAGGACGGCTATTGCTGACCATTTGGGTTCTGATTTTGACATTAGCAAAAATTTGGAGCTTAACAGGCTATTAGCTAGTTTTCATAGAGATAGACCTGTCAAAGATAAAGCTATTCCAAACTGGGATCTTTCTTTGGTTCTACTAGCTTTGACTAAGCCTCCGTTTGAACCTTTAAGGAAGGCTTCTCTCAAGATTTTGACCTTCAAAACAGTATTCCTCATGACCTTGGCCTCTGGTAGGAGGAGGGGTGAGGTCCATGCATGGACATTCAGGTCACTGAAACACAAAACTGGTTGGAAGGAGGTAACTGTGGCTCCGTCTTCAGTCTTCTCAACTCGCTTCTGATGGACCTGAAGTAGTCCAACCTGTAGTCATACCCGCTCTCAAACCTACTTTAGATCATTCCATGAGTGAGTATATGACGTTGTGTCCTGTCAGGGTTCTTAGGTATTACTTAGACAAAACTAAAAGCTTAGGAAAAACAAACATCTTTTGTTTATTTCTTTCAAGGATGGTTTTTCAAAAGACATTCAAAGGGCTACCATTTCCTCATGGCTTAAACAAACTGTTATCTTGGCCTATGAAAGCTCAGATGCAGAGACGCAGTCCTTGGCAAACATTAAAGTGCATGATGTTAGATCTACGGCTGGATCTCTAGATTTTAAGGGAGGGGTATCCCTTGACCAGATCCTGGGGGCTTGTTTCTGGAAATCTCATTCCACATTTACAAATTTTTATCTGAAAGATGTGGCTTGGAAATCTTCTGAAGGGTCTGATTACTCTTTGGGACCAGTAGTATCTGCTCAACATATTGTACAATGTTTTTAAAAGGTACTATATAGGTATTTTTACATATCTAACAATTTACTTAGTGTAAAGATATGTAGCTGGTTAATCATATCAAATGCTTCTTCATTGTCTTTTAACAAGTGTTGTGTGGTATAGGTCTTAAAATCCTCATTATGGTCTGTTTTTTGTGTTTTGTAGGCCTATCAGGACATCGTTATTTTGTAGATAGCTGTACAGTGTTTGATTGGTTCAGTAACTTTTGAAACAGAAGCAAGTAAGAATGACCAGAACTAATGTTTGGCAAACTTAAACTACAATTGGATGGATGAAAAGGATATTTTGAGGTTAGTTTATAAACTATTTCCAAGTCTTTGGTTTGTCAGTTTGTAAACTAATTGGGTCTATAGTCTAATGTCTAAGAGTTTTGACATAGATGTAGTTTTATATTTTGTCATGTTTATGATCACATAGTTGTTAATTTGTCATAAATATGCATGTTACAGTTGCTAAAATGTCAGTACTTTATCCTCACAATACTTGGTGTTTAGTACTTTGACTTTTCATTTCGACCTACTTTGGTGTCAAAAAATTTTATAAACCCACCACCATGTATGGTTGGAATCAAGCACTAGTGAGGATAAGGTAAGGGTATTTTACGCAATAAAATGTAAACATTTTATTGTAATTTAACTTTTTGTAAGTTAAATACTTACCTTATCCTCACTAGATTCGGATTCCCGCCCATCCATCCCCACTTTGTATAAGATTTTTTGGGGTTCATGACTACATTTTTTACTCCCAAAAATAAATATGAAGCATATCAGGGAACTAAGGACGCGGCGCATGCGCACTCCACTTATGCGCATCAAGCATACCGACGAGAATATTTTCGTTCTATAAATATTCGAGTTGGTCGTGGGATGTAAGCTCTAGCCTACACATAGCACTAGTGAGGATAAGGTAAGTATTTAACTTACAAAAAGTTAAATTACAATAAAATTTTTACAGTTTGTGATGAAACGGCCGATAATAGAAATAAATTGTCAAAATATGTTGCCAAAAAAAAAAAAAAACTTACTTTTGTACAAAAGTCAATATCTGTTGATAGTCTGGCCCAATAAAAATAGAATCCTATTAATGGAATTTAAAATCATTACATATGGTGTGTACCGGTAAAGATGGCTGGAAGGTCATCACTCGCTTTGACTGATCCATTGCTGTTAAAATCCAGACTACTAGTAATGTCCTTTCACTTGCCTGCATTTCTGAAGAAACCATCCAGTTTATGCTTTATTTTATATTTTAGGTGTAATATAGTTAAATACTGCCTGTACCATACAATATATTTAAGTTCTTTTACGATTACGAACCCACATTGTCAACACAAATTATTCGAAATGCATTGTGACAGAAAAAAAAATCAAAACCTCAACAAACTTGATTTATGCAGTGTTTCGATTTTTAGATTTTTGCTTTATATATTTCCCACATTGCCTTATAAGCCATGCATTCTTGTGTGATTTTGTCGCCGCAGACTCCAAGAAAATCCACGTTTGTATGAGCACTAATGCGTGATCCCACAAGAAAGGTGTTTTAGTATCAACACTGGTAACTGACACTCTGCTCCTATGACGTCAGAGGTCCTGGGTTCAAATCCTAACTCTGGCCTGAGGTAGCAAAATGGAGTCTTTGAGAAACACAGATACTGATGCTAAAAGGGCTTGGACACACAGACAAATTGTCTGTAGATCTCTCATATATTCTTTATGGGAATTATTCACTCATCTACTACTGTGGCCTTGTGGGTAACAAATGGTAAATGGTCATCATCGAGCCTCTATCTTTCAGTTGGGGGAATGTCAGTCACTTGAGAGCTTGAGCTGTATTTGTGTAGTCTGGTTGGTCAAATAGCACTTTGTTTGCTGTAGAACAAAGAAATATTGCATTATGTATAAATATACAATACGATCTACCAATATAAGTTCGTACTGAAAACTGACCACTGACAATTTGACCATTAACAGCTCTTAAAATCGGCCCACATAAAATATACACCAAGAAAGCACACAACAGCAACCTGTATACCTCCAGTAAGGATGAAACTTGTGACACAAAGCACTTACCAGAAAATTATAGTATCATAATTTATTATTTAGAAACCAGCCAAATATCAACAGATCTTGGAATATTTCAAATATTCAATCTTTGTTTTGACAATGTCATTGTACTATCTCCTGATTCCATAGACTGTCTACATATTAAATTTAATAGCTTAATTTTCATAATAGTATAGCTATGGTTAAACAATGTTGAAGTTAATCTTTATTAACTTAATTTGGGTAGAACTGACACAATTTCTTCTTCCCTGAAGTCCCAACATTGTCTGCACCTCTTCTCTATAGTCTGAGATAGGGTCCATACTGGGTGATCAATGCTCAGTAAATTTTATCAGCATGTGGCCAAATAATTGGATCACTGGGTGCAGGATGAACATAAAGAGCTCTGACCCAATCACTATCTGTTGTGCCTCTTAATGCCAGTCAGTAATCTGCAAATCTATGCACTTTCCAAGTGCTCTTGTTCTTAAAGTTGATACTTTTAATACAGTAAAAATTAAACATGATGACATTGCCCTTATTGCCACCTCACAGCAAAGTTGAATGGTGCACACCTGGTTGCTGCAGGTTTTCTTTGATTGTTACACACCAAGTTATGTATCTGAACAACTGTACTAATGTATTTTGCATCACAAAGGTGGGACAGTTGACTCTATCTAAATAGAATCAGTAATTCTGAAATGGAATGTCAGTTGAAGCAGTCTGCAGTGGAACCAAATCAGAGAGCTCAACGTCAGAATTTGATTTAAATAATCTGTTTATATTTAAATAATTATACCACATCAAACTAATGTGAACACCCTATACTTCATAAAAGCCTTAATTTCCAAATACGGATAGTCCAATGGCTAGCGGATCAGCACCAAAGAAAACATCTAACCAGGAAAGAGCTATTTATTGCAGTGGGAGGGCAAGTCTGAATAGATGTGAAAATGCAGTATTTTATGGGTATATATTAGAGGTCTATAAACTGGAATCAACATTATGTGAGTTTTGGATCTACTTACTGTTAACAGGCTCCTCTAAAAAGCACAATTGAAAAGAAAATCTTACTTAAAATACTTGCCCATAACATAAATAGCCTCTGCTGTGGATGCTGCTGTATACACATTTATGATTAATGTTTGCAAAGAATTCAGCTCAATTTCTCTGGATATGGAATGCCTCTGCTGAGTCGTGCAGAAGGTCTACTATAGTTTTCTGCTGCAATTTTTATGTCCTTTGAGACATGGTAACTAAATCAGAGGCCAGTTCTCAATCTGCTTTCCTTGTGATCTCCTGTTGCAAAGGATATTGCTGTGTTAGCCTCAAGGATATTCTTACAGAATTCACTGATTACTAGTGATCTGCTAATTTTGTGGAAGATTTGGTAATTTTCAGCTCAGAAAAAAACTCTCACATAAAATACTGGGAAAGTTTTCTGGCTTCAAAGTAATATAGGTTTATTTTATCATAAAATATATAATATTATTTTGTTCAGGAGACAAAGATATAAAACAATACTCATGCAAGGGTTTTTAAAATTAATATTACTTCTCCATAGAGGTTTAAAAATAAAGGGGCATTAAAATAAAACGATAAACAACAAGACAAGCCAGATTTAGAGATCATGTGCTACCTACTAATTACAGATTTTATGATGAAAATCAATTGCATTAGTTGCTTGGACCTGTCACAATAAGATCATTGACAAATGTAGCTGAATTTATATTTTGGTACAAAATTTACAAAGCTTACTACTTGATTATATATTCTTTAACAAGAAAAAAAATTAGGCTGTTAATATGATATAGGGTTCACAGCTCACAGACCTCTGATGATTTATTGCATTACCCATAACCTTTGCCGACTGAAGGTTCATATTAATAAGTCATTCTAGATTCACAGCATACCGACACTTACCACAAGAAGTACTGATTTTTACCTCAGCATGAACAGGTTCACTGGGAAATCTCTCCAAAAATGGAACCTTTTATTTCAAAGAGATCCTCTAAAGATATGAATGTTAAAGGTAAAGCATTCTATGACAAGCAAAACCTAAAGATATAAAGAAATGTAATCATAATCTGAGATCTGTGCTCTGTGTCAACTGGAAGTTTCATAGTCCTGCTATAATTTATAATAACTCATCAGTGTTGACTGTATCTTTCCAAAATTGGTCTGGGGCCTTTACTATTACGCACTCCAGTACACATGGCATTACTTGGAATCTGTACTGCTCAGCCAGTGAATTTTGTCACCCAGTGAATTTGATCACCTGCAGTTCATGACAAAACTAAATTATGTTTACACTTAATTTCCATCACTGAAATACATATTACTATTGCAAGTTGCAGTTACATGTACTTAAACACAAGTATTGCTGGTTTTTGAGGGTTTAAATGGCAGGTGACGAAATTCACTGGGTGACAAAATTCACTGGCTGAGCAGTACATTTTGAAGAATAACTGTATGTTCACATGTATTTATTGATTTTTGTTTAACATTGCTTTTAACATATTATACAGGTCATATCACAATGTGTAGTTGAGGTAACAGAGGAAAGCCATGACCACTAGATTCTGCCCTGAAAACCACAGAACACTGACAGACAGCTACCAGCTTTAGTATTTCTTTAAGGTGTGTTGGCTACAGAATTCGGGACCTAAAAGGTTGGCAGAGAGTGTATTGTATACCATTTAAATTGGAAAAAAAAATTCAAAAGAGGCCCAATAACCATGAATCTGACTTTTTCATAAAGTTAGTACATTAGTAACTAGGCGTAGCTCATTGACCAATAAAATTCCTTTGACCCAAAGATCAAACATGATTAATTGGTAAGGTAGTAAAATGTTTGCTATGTGTGATTATGTCACAAAAGGTGTTTTGTTTTTGTGGTTTATCATTGTGATACTACTGCATTCTATGATGTCACATATTGGCCTTTGAGGATGACCCATGTTTGTGTGTGGACTGGAGTGGACATGGTTAGGTTATTACATTAACGAATGGACAATTACCTATTTGTTCGCGTGAGCCGGTCCCGCCAAACACCAGAAAAAGACGTTTTGTGTCTCCATGGATGAGGCTGGTGAGGTTGCCACCATTTGCTAGGTAGTGTGCAGTACTTCCTTCCTGGCTAGAGAATGTGACAGCATAGCATCTTTCTTGTTTATAATCACAGAGTTATGCAACAGGCGTTTATTTCCACCTGTTTAATACTGTTTCACATTTTGAGTATCAGGTAAACAAAGATGTGAATTTCATATCACACCAAAACATTTAAACACTCAGAATAGCAGGATAGTTACTGCAGCAAAACCAAAACAATTGAATTGAATTTAAGCTAGACAGGAGAGAGTTATTAATATAGTTAAACTCCAAAAAACTGGCTAAAACCAGAGCTGTTGTAAACCCCACTCTATACGTCCTATTTGGTGCCTGCTCCCAAGATATATGATACTCTGTCCCCAAATTCTGTAATTTCTCTATTTACAGGAATAAATTAATCCCCCTAAATGGTCACTGAGAGTAAGTGTCCAGTACTGATTAGTATTGTGAAAACCTGCAAGTGGGGTTTACAAAAAAACAAGGCCAAAAAGTGTTTTGGTTCCCTAGCGCGAGCGTAAAGCCATCAGAGACACAAGTAGTCCACTAGAATTTACGAAAGTCAAATAAATTCCAACTCACACACATCCCACAGCTGGTCTAGAAATCAGATGGTCACCCATCCAACTACTAACATAGCCCATTGTTGCTTAACTTAAGTGAGCAGACAAATATTCATCATGCTGCGCCGCAATTCATGAAAGTCCGGAGACAAAAAAAAAGATCTCTAGAAGCGCAAGCTCGTTCGAGGATCGCGCTTAAAAAGCCACAATGATATTTTTATCAACTTTCATGAGAATACATTGATGATTTCACGACGGGGGAGGAGGGGAAGACTAATTAACCCCTTCACAGCTACTTACAAAATTTCCCTGGCCAGCTAATATTGTAACAAATTTACCAAAATGCTTTTCTTCTGTGGAATAATCCAATTACCTTATTTATAAGGTAGAAAATATTTTGTCTTTAGGCTCTTATAACCTACAGCTGGTTTACCATTTACTCATAATGAATGTAACTTCCTTTCAACCCTTCACCATAATAGGCTGCATTATGTGTACTGGAATTGAGAGAGTGCTTCCTTCACACTATGTTTTTATCAAGTAATACAGTGTTAAGTTGTTAATTCTATTATTTACTGAGTAAAGCCACTAGAGGTATTCCAGTCATTTAATCTGTCACCTGCATCATCTCATTTTCCATGGATTCTTTGACAAACTTGTACCAAAGTAGACATTTACAAGATTACTCTATGGTTGTCAAATTTAATTACAGTACTGAAGTTACTCCATTATTATCTTTAGTTAACTAAATTGACTTACGTTGGTTGATCACTAGATGGGCTTGTTAGCACTTAGAGTTAATCTTTAGTACATTAATATTTTACACTTCCAACTCAGAGCCATGGTTTTTTTAAAATTTAATACAAGGGACATAACATTGTGTAAAATCCTTCTTTATGTGTTAAAAACTTTCATAAATATGAAAACTTGCATATTATGTTGAGATTTCTAGAATAGCTAGTCTTATATGTTACATCAGAAAGTCCAATTTAACGGAATTTCAAATCCTGATATCACAAATGCCAATTGGAGGTTCTGATGTCAGAAAGTACAATCCTGTTATTCAATTAGAAATTTGAGGTACAAATTTGAAGTTCTGACATCGGAATGGATTGGACTTTCTGATTCTCCTGTATGAGAAATCTAATTCATTGGAAAGTCCAATTCTCTTCCTTTTTTGTTGTAAGATTGCTCTGAGGTACAAATTGGAAGTTCTTATATCTACATTTGAAATTCAGACAGATTGGAGTTTCTGATTTCCTTGAATCAGAAAGTCTAATCCATCATGAAGTTTAATCCTTAAAATTGTGAGTGGTATGTAAGCCCTTCAAAAAGGGTTTTGATACTCAGGAAAAACAAACATAAAATGGTGGCTAACTAACTTGACTAAAATGGTATATGGGAATCTTTATCAGAGGGGCCTTGTTCTTATAAATATAAACATAAAACAAAAATCAAGAAAATTTGGACTTCTATACTAGGGGTTTTAAGTTTTCATGTCAGAAATTCCACTTAATAATGTCAGAATTTCAAATTGTGACCAAAAATACATCAGAAATTCCAACTAACATCAGAACTTCTAATTGGAATTTTTTGATGTCAGGATTTGAAAATCTGATGGATTAGACTTTCTGAAATAACATATACTGTATATTATTCAAAATTATGTTGGTAAACACAGCTTATTTCAACCAATAGAAGCAGTAACATTACATTTGCACAACGTCTTCTGTCATACCGAGAAGTTGAGAATAATTAATTAAGTTAGCAAAGAATTTGCAATGTGCCAACTTAACAAGAAAAACTTTTGAGATACTGGTGACAAGAAAGTCACAGATTAATACAAGGAAATGGTCATTTTTTAAAATACAGTTGAACCTGGTAAGTCAATTCTTTAGGAACCAGAAAAATACATTTACCTTTAAGTTACTAGGAATTTCAAATATAACGAAAAATGTCACAAGAATAGGTCCATAAAGGACACATTATTTAATTCTACTTTTAAAGGGAATTCCATTTTACAGAGACCAACATAAACAGATTCAATTATAATTTACCCAATAAGTAGAGGGACTAGAAATAGAGGATGATAAAATATAGAGGATAATAAGAGATAAAAAGAGCATCAGAGATGCCTGTACCCCACAGCCTGGAGAAATATTTTTCAACACCATGAGATATAGAAGTAATGAAACAGTACAAAGATTGGGATACTTTCAGAGCAGTTTCTGTTATATAATGCTGCAAAATTTATTAACTGGAGAAATAGCAAAATTATGGAATATGACGCTGTAAAATTTATTAACTGGAGAAATAGCAAAATTATGTAAAAGTACATACAATAATAATCAGTTGCAGCAATCTATGTACCTTTGTTATAAGAGAAACATGTCTCAAATATGGCAGGTGAACACACTTTGGCAGAGCTAAAGGTTACACCATGATGCATGCCTATGACCCCTAACCAATGTCCCTAATAAGTGTCAACCTTCCACACCTGACTGATTTCAAGATCCTGGACAAGATTATAAAACTTGGTCAATATGACAAGGTCAAAGGTCAAATCAAGATCACACTATATATTGCGCACCTAACACCTGCAACCAATGTCCCTACCTACACCTTATGGTTTCCGAGATATAGCCCGGACAAGATTTTATAGGTCCATGGTCACTATAGCAAGGTCAAAGGTCAAATCAAGGTCACACCATGACATTGCACACTTACAACCCCTAACCAATGTCCCTACCAAGTATCAACTTCCTACACCTTATGGTTTCTGAGATATAGCCTGAACAAGATTAAATAGGTCAAGGTCACTACGGCAAGGTCAAAGTTTAAATCATGGTCACACTATGACGTTGCACACCTACAACCCCCAACAAATGTCCCTACCGAGTATCAACTTCCTACACCTAAAGGTTTCCGAGATATAACCCAGACAAGATTTGATAGGTCAAGGTCACTACAGCAATCAAAGGTCCAATCAAGGTCACACGATGACATTGCACACCTACACCCCCTAACCAATGTCTCTACCAAGTATCAACTTCCTACACATTACAGTTTCCGAGATATAGCCCGGACAAGATTTTCAAACTCAAGGTCAATATAGCAAGGTCAAAGGTCAAATCAAGGTCACATAATGAAATTGCACACCTACACTCCCCAACCAATGTCTCTACCAAGTACCAACTTCCTACACCTGACGGTCTCTGAGATACAGCCCGGACAAACTTTTTCCAGCCGCCCACCCGCCCATCCAGACACCATGGGTCAAAACAATACACCAATTTTAGGATAAAAAACAAGAGTCAAGTGCAAAGCTGTACAAAACAATTTTTATGTTGGTCAACTTACTGCATTTGAAGATCACACTAATCTTCATGAGTTAATTATGTTTGGTTTAGTTTTATGTATATACATGTACCATTATTTTGTACTCTGCTCTGAAACAAGTGTCCTTTTATCAACATAAACAACACCATCTGCCATTCTGTTTGGGAACAGTAATAGCAATTAAGCCATTAATATCAAGTTTTATATGAATTTTAAAAACTCCCAATGGTCAAATAGAAAAGAGGAGCATTTATCAAAACTGCGCAGTCCAAATAATTCATATTTTGTATTGTACTTTTTACAGCGTACTTGAGCACTCTTTAAAAAGTACAAAAATATGGACTACTCAAATTGACTGTAAGTTTCCTTTGTTTGCTTTTTTACAAAAAAAAAAAAAATTCTCCCACCTCTGAGATCAGAGGTCAAATCCTGGTGGCCTGACCTCATGTGGAAAGCTAGAAGTTGCTTACCATTGGTTGTCAGTTTACAATACAGAACCTTGACCAACTGTATGTACTGGTTTTCTCGGTCTTTCCAACTATGTGCCACAATATAAGCCATAAGGTATTAGGCATGACTTAAAACACTAAATAAACAAGCATTCTGACGCATGCATTTATCTCCTGCCATATAAATTAGGTGTACTAAAGATAGTGGAATATAAATTTTCTTGTGAGATGGAGGCACATGTAGAAGTGACAACAAGTTTAATGTTTGATTGCAATACTTTTAAAGACAAAAGGCATTTACTCACTTTAGTAGCTATTACTCTGCCATCCAAAGAGCTACAGTTCTGCAACTTTATTATGCAGTAGACCAACCGAAAGTAGGTAAGGACGTATTTAGAAGAAATTGCCTATCTGTAACACTTTTAGAGATAAAAGATATTTACTTATTTTAGTGGCTATTACTCTGCCATCCAAAGAGCTACAGTTCTGCAAGTTCACTATGTGGTAGATCACCCAAAAGTAGGTGAATGACTTATTTATAAGAAATTGTCTACCTGTAATACTTTTAGAGATAAAAGACATTTACTCATTTTAGTAGCTATTATTCAGCTATCCAAAGAGCTACAGTTCTGCAACTTCACTATGTGGTAGATCACCCAAAAGTACGTGAATGACTTATTTAGAAGAAATTGCCTACCTGTAATACTTTTAGAGATAAAAGATATTTGCTCATTTTAGTAGCTATTACTCAGTTATCCAAAGAGCTACAGTTCTGCAACTTCACTATGTGGTAGATCACCCAAAAGTAGGTGAATGACTTATTTAGAAGAAATTGCCTACCTGTAATACTTTTAGAGATAAAAGACATTTACTCATTTTAGTAGCTATTACTCAGCTATCCAAAGAGCTACAGTTCTGCAACTTCACTATGTGGTAGATCACCCAAAAGTACGTGAATGACTTATTAGAAGAAATTGCCTACCTGTAATACTTTTAGAGATAAAAGACATTTACTCATTTTAGTAGCTATTACTCAGCTATCCAAAGAGATACAGTTCTGCAACTTCAATATGTGGTAGATCACCCAAAAGTAGGTGAAAGACTTATTTAGAAGAAATTACCTACCTGTAATACTTTTAGATAAAGACATGTTCTCATTTTAGTAGCTATTACTCAGTTATCCAAAGAGCTACAGTTCTGCAACTTCTCTATGTGGTAGATGACCCAAAAGTAGGTGAATGAGTTATTTAGAAGAAATTGTGTATCTGTAAAACTTTTAGAGATAAAAGACATTTACTCATTTTAGTAGCTATTACTCACCTATCCAAAGAGCTACAGTTCTGCAACTTCACTATGTGGTAGATCACACAAAAGTAGGTGAATGACTTATTTAGAAGAAATTGCCTATGTGTAATATTTTTAGAGATAAAAGACATTTACTCATTTTGGTAGCTATTACTCAGCTATCCAAAGAGCTACAGTTGTGCAACTTCACTATGTGGTAGATCACCCAAAAGTAGGCGAATGACTTATTTAGAAGAAATTGCCTACCTATAATACTTTTAGAGATAAAAGACATTTACTCATTTTAGTAGCTCTTGCTCAGCTATCTACTCACTTAGCTATTGACCTACATCTGCAAAAGCAACAAAAATATAAAGGACACAGGAAAGTAAGCTTTTGAAAAACTAGATGAATAGCAAATGAAAGGATTTGCCTAACTTTGGTACTTGTGAAGGTATTTGACATTTATTTCCATCATAATTTTGCTACAAATAAGAAAATAGCTATTGCTCACTTATGACATGCAATGGAACCCCAAACGATATGCCATCTTATAGTTAAGGAAAAAGTAGCTGAACAAATTATTTTAGGAAAATCCTGTAACCGCAGTAGTTTTTCAGTTACAATGGATTTACTCAACAGTCACAATTTCAAAGTAGCTATTACTTAGCTGTCCAGTGTGCAACAGGTTTGCTGCTTTACTATCTGATAGCTCATCAAAAAGTAGATGAATAACATATTTGAAAATATTTCCCTAACTTGAATACTTTTGAAGATATTTGAAATTTACTTATGTTGTTATTTTGCTACAAATAAGAAAATAGCTATTACTCACTTATGGCATGCAACAGAACCCCAAACTATATGCCATCTTATAGTTAAGGAAAAAGTAGCTGAATAACATATTTTAGGAAAATACTCTAACTGCAATAGCTTTGGAGTTACAATGGATTTACTCAACAGTCACAATTTCAAAGTAGCTATTACTCAGCTATCCAATGTGCAACAGGTCTGAAACTTTACTATGTGATAGCTTATCAAAAACTAGATGAATAACATATTTGAAAAGAATTCCCTAATTTTAATACTTTTGAAGATATTTGAAATTTACTCATGTCGTTATTTTGCTTCAAATAAGGAAATAGCTATTACTCACTTATGGCATGCAATAGAATCCCAAACTGTATGCCATCTTATAGTTAAGGACAAAGTAGCTGAATAACATATTTTAGGAAAATACTCTAACTGCAATAGTTTTAGAGTTACAATGGATTTACTCAACAGTCACAATTTCAAAGTAGCTATTACTCAGCTATCCAATGTGCAACAGGTCTGAAACTTTACTATGTGATAGCTTACCAAAAACTAGATGAATAACATATTTGAAAAGAATTCCCTAATTTTAATACTTTTGAAGATCTTTGAAATTTACTCATGTCGTTATTTTGCTTCAAATAAGGAAATAGCTATTACTCACTTATGGCATGCAATAGAATCCCAAACTGTATGCCATCTTATAGTTAAGGACAAAGTAGCTGAATAACTTATTTTAGGAAAATACTCTAACTGCAATAGTTTTGGGGTTACAATGGATTTACTCAACAGTCACAATTTCAAAGTAGCTATTACTCAGCTATCCGATGTGCAACAGGTCTGAAACTTTACTATGTGATAGCTTACCAAAAACTAGATGAATAACATATTTGAAAAGAATTCCCTAACTTTAATACTTTTGAAGATATTTGACATTTTCTGATGTCATTATTTTGCTACAAATAAGAAAATAGCTATTACTCACTTATGGCATGCAATAGAACCCCAAACTATATACCATCTTATAGTTAAGGACAAAGTAGCTGAACAACATATTTTAGGAAAATACTCTAACTGCACTAGTTTTGGAGTTACAATGGATTTACTCAACTGTAGAATTTCAAAGTAGCTATTACTCAGCTATCCAATGTGCAACAGATCTGAAACTTTACTATGTGATAGCTTATCAAAAACTAGATGAATAACATATTTGAAAAGAATTCCCTAATTTTAATACTTTTGAAGATATTTGAAATTTACTCATGTCGTTATTTTGCTTCAAATAAGGAAATAGCTATTACTCACTTATGGCATGCAATAGAATCCCAAACTGTATGCCATCTTATAGTTAAGGACAAAGTAGCTGAATAACATATTTTAGGAAAATACTCTAACTGCAATAGCTTTGGAGTTACAATGGATTTACTCAACAGTCACAATTTCAAAGTAGCTATTACTCAGCTATCCAATGTGCAACAGGTCTGAAACTTTACTATGTGATAGCTTACCAAAAACTAGATGAATAACATATTTGAAAAAAAATTCCCTAACTTTAATACTTTTGAAGATATTTGACATTTTCTGATGTCATTATTTTGCTACAAATAAGAAAATAGCTATTACTCACTTATGGCATGCAATGGGACCCCAAACTATGTACCATCTTATAGCTAAGGACAAAGTAGCTGAACAACATATTTGAAGAAAAAGTTGTAACTGCAATAGTTTTTGAGTTATGAGCCCTTTACTCCAAGTAGCTAAGATTGCTATTACTCACTTATCTTTAGGCCTAAGTCCATAAAACCAAAAAAATTTTCGAGGGCGTGAAAATTCATTGGGACAATTAATTTACAAAAAATCTGTAGCTGTAGTAGTTTTGGAGAAATCTGCGTGACTAACTAACGCACGCACACACGCACGCACGCACACACAGGCATCATTTCATAATCTCCCTCCCGGGCTAAAGCCCGGCGGGAGATAATAAATGAATAAAAATCTGGGACATATATTGAGAAAATCACTACCCTGAAATATTATTTCAGGTTATAAAAACTTGATGTTTGTCAAACAATCCAAATGTTTGGGAATCGTCTTAGTTTGATACTTTGGTTGGGAATGTTGCATAAATATCATTTGTGTCTGATGCTTTAGTTGGGAATGTTGCACACACATTACTCTAATTTGATGCTTTCTTAATAATAAACTTTTTCTTGCTGCTGGACATTCTGTTTTGGGATATCCAGGCATTAAAAATGTTCATCAATTTGGAATTTTACATTTAAGGTTGAAGTAATGTACCAGTAATTAATACCTGTACATTTAAGATTTTCTTAATTAGTTGATCTTACACACCTAAAAAGCTTCTAATATTTCTAACTGAAGCAAAAAAACATATCCTGTCAGGACATAAGACATTTGATTAGGTGAAAAAAACTGTGGTAGATAATAGATATAAGTTTTTTTTTATCCTTTAAAATCTGACTGCTATAGTTTCTGTGATCCCAGACTCAGGGTAGCAATAACACATCAAATCTTCCTATAAAGTAGTCCATCATAAAATAAGAGGGTTGTTTTAGTTATATGTGATTGTCAGGGGCCCCGCCATATATATCAAACCACAAAAATGTGGCTGGAACCCTTTTAAACCTAAAACCCTTTATAGGAACTCACCTTAACATAGTCCTATTTTCTTATCAAATATCATATAATTTTCATTCATTTTCAATCACCAGTGAGAAATTACATGTAAAGTTATATTTATTTTGACATTTTCAATAGTGTGCTTACTACCTCGGTCAAAGAATCACAAAATTGGATGATACGGAAGAAGAAAACAGAAATTGTTTTGATTTTTTATAAGTTAGATGAGAACTTTCATCAATATGTGACCTCTAATCCCCATGATGATAAAATGATTCAACAGTAGCTCCCTTTATTGCCATATTAATATTGGTGGGGGACAAAAAACTCAGCAAAATTGATGGCATGCATAAAACACTTTGGACAGGATTTCATTAGAGTTTGCTCTTAGGCCAATTTATAGTTGAGGTCTGACATGCTGCAGTTAATGGAGGAACTGGCAAACTATACTAGCTGTAGTTTTTCATGACATAATCATAGCTAACATAAAGAATGCTTTTTTTCTCTTGAGAAATGCAAATTACCTCCATAGTTTACGGAGTCAGATACAGGAGCTTCTGAAAGGGAGGGGGGTCGGGTGTTTGGTTGTGGGGACACGAACATTTCATACTCCAAGATTTCATGTAGTGACATTTCATACCAGGGTAACTTTGCCCAGACAATTAGTACCCAGCCTATAACACACAAAACAATCTAATCCACTGTGACATTGTTACCTCCACCAAGGAAGTATTATTATCTCCCGCCGGCCGAAGGCCGTGGTCGGGAGATTATAAAACGCCTTCCGTACGTCCGTCCGTCCGTTCGTCACGTTTTTGCATAAACCTTAATATCTCATTCATTTATGAACATATCTTCACCAAATTTGCAGGGAATGTTTATGGCTATAAAAACCTGTCTGAAAAATTTTAGCCTCACTTTGAAAAACAAAATGGCCGCCATAGCTAATTGTTTAAAAATCCTAAAGGTGCTCTAAATCTTGAAATATTCCACCTAGCTTCATCAAATTCGCACAAAAGCTATATGGCTAGAAAAGCTAGCCTGATAATAAATTTGACCTAGTTCAAAAAACAAAATGGCCGCCACATCACATGTTTAATGTCAAATGGGATTATCCTATTAAAAAGGCCTTATATCTCCCCAAATATTGCATATCTTCACCAAATTTGCAGGGAATGTTTATGGCTATGAAAACCTGTCTCTGAAAAATTTTAGCCTCATTTTGAAAAACAAAATGGCCACCATAGCTCATTGTTTGAAAATCCTAAAGGTGCTCTAAATCTTGAAATATTCCAGCTAGCTTCATCAAATTTGCACAAAAGCTATATGGCTAGAAAAGCTAGCCTGATAATAAATTTGACCTAGTTCAAAAACAAAATGGCCGCCATATCGCATGTTTAATGTCAAATGGGATTATCCTATTAAAAAGGCCTTATATCTCCCCAAATATTGCTCCTAGAGGTTCGGAATGTGAAAACAACTTGTACGAAGTCATGGCCTGGTAATCTTTTCCAAGTGTTGAATTTGACCTTTGACCCCTGCTTCAAGGTCGTCACACTAAAACATCCTTATTTCTCCCATATTATTGGTGCTGTGGCTTCAGATTGTAAAGACAGACCATGAAAAGCAAAGGCTGTGGTCTAAAATTGTAAACAGCTTCCATGCGTGTGTGCATCTGTTTGTGCATCCGTCCGTGCATCCGTTTGTCAGGTTTCAGCATAAATCTTAATATCTTATTCATTTATAAAGACATCTTCATCAAATTTGCAAGGAATGTTTATGCAAAATTTTGGCCTCATTTTGAAAAACAAAATGGCCGCCATAGCCAATTGTTTAAAAATCATACAGTTGTTCTAAATGTTGAAAATTCCAGCTAGCTTCATCAAATTTACATTTTAAGAGGCCTTCTATCTCCCCTAATATTGCTCTTACAGGTTCAGACCATTAAAACTCTTGGCCTTCAAATGTTTTGTCTGAGAAAAATTTAGGCCTTATTTTGAAAAACAAAATGGCCACCATATCCAATTATTTAAAATTCATTAAGATGCTCTAAAACGTGAAATATTGCAGCTAGGTTCATCAAATATGCGCAAAATATATATGGCCAGGAAAGTTAAGCTGATAGTAATTTGACCTAGTTTCGAAGCCAAAATGGCTGTCTTATCACATGTTAAATGGGATTATCCTATTAAAAAGGCCTTATATCTCCCTTATCATTGCCAATGGACCTTTCCACGGTGTCAATCAAAATACCGCAAATCGGCAAACATCCTGTTTACTACAATAGAAACAACCAATCATTTCCTCCGATTTTCATCGGCGCCATTTTGAATTACCAAAACGTGGTCATTTTTAGGGACATATTTGTAAATATTATTGCTTTCTGACAATGGAACAAAAAGAAACCACAGTGTAATTTCATAAAAATATTATATCATCAATCCTACCTACTTTAAAATGTCCGCAATGCATACATATGTTCCCAAGCTACCATTGTTTACATATTACTGCAATGCACGAGGATTTGTTTTGATCAATAAATTGTTTATTTATTTATTTTATAATTTTTGTCACAATAAAGCAAATATATTTTATTATATAATTTCTTATTATATGCTACATCCAATCATTTATAATACGTGTTATTCCTATTATATCTTGAAATACTCAATGTTTACGTTTGTTTTCCCGCCATTTTCGCCATTTGTTTGTCAGACAAAGCCTGACATGGAGACAACTAAAATACCGTGAACCAGGAAGTGGGCGTGGCCTATGGAATGGTCCATAGGGGTTCCAAATGTGAAAACAACTTAAAGGAAGTAAAGGCCTGAGACTGCTGACTTTTACCTTTGACCCATTCTTCAATGTCAAGTGGGGTTATCTTACTTTTATGGCTATAAAAACCTGTCTCTGAAAAATTTTAGCCTCACTTTGAAAAACAAAATGGCCGCCATAGCTAATTGTTTGAAAATCCTAAAGGTGCTCTAAATCTTGAAATATTCCAGCTAGCTTCATCAAATTCGCACAAAAGCTATATGGCTAGAAAAGCTAGCCTGATAATAAATTTGACCTAGTTCAAAAACAAAATGGCCGCCATATCACATGTTTAATGTCAAACAGGGTTATCCTATTAAAAAGGCCTTATATCTCCCCAAATATTGCATATCTTCACCAAATTTGCAGGGAATGTTTATGGCTATGAAAACCTGTCTCTGAAAAATTTTAGCCTCATTTTGAAAAACAAAATGGCCACCATAGCTAATTGTTTGAAAATTGTAAAGGCGCTCTAAATCTTGAAATATTCCAGCTAGCTTCATCAAATTTGCACAAAAGCTATATGGCTAGAAAAGCTAGCCTGATAATAAATTTGACCTAGTTCAAAAAACAAAATGGCCGCCATATCACATGTTTAATGGCAAACAGGGTTATTCTATTAAAAAGGCCTTATATCTCCCCAAATATTGCATATCTTCACCAAATTTGCAGGGAATGTTTATGGCTATAAAAACCTGTCTCTGAAAAATTTTAGCCTCATTTTGAAAAACAAAATGGACGCCATAGCTCATTGTCTGAAAATCGTAAAGGTGCTCTAAATCTTGAAATATTCCAGCTAGCTTCATCAAATTTGCATAAAAGCTATATGGCTAGAAAAGCTAGCCTGATAATAAATTTGACCTAGTTCAAAAACAAAATGGCCGCCATATCGCATGTTTAATGTCAAACGGGACTATCCTATTAAAAAGGCCTTATCTCCCCAAATATTGCTCCTAGAGGTTCGGAATGTGAAAACAACTTGTACGAAGTCATGGCCTGGTAATCTTTTCCATGTGTTGAATTTGACCTCTGACCCCTGCTTCAAGGTCGTCACACTAAAACGTCCTTATTTCTCCCATATTATTGGTGCTGTGGCTTCAGATTGTAAAGACAGACCATGAAAAGCAAAGGCTGTGGTCTAAAATTGTAAACAGCTTCCATGCGTGTGTGCATCTGTTTGTGCATCCGTCCGTGCATCCGTTTGTCAGGTTTCAGCATAAACCTTAATATCTTATTCATTTATAAAGACATCTTCATCAAATTTGCAAGGAATGTTTATGCAAAATTTTGGCCTCATTTTGAAAAAAAAAATGGCCGCCATAGCCAATTGTTTAAAAATCATACAGTTGTTCTAAATGTCGAAAATTCCAGCTAGCTTCATCAAATTTACATTTTAAGAGGCCTTCTATCTCCCCTAATATTGCTCTTACAGGTTCAGACCATTAAAACTCTTGGCCTTCAAATGTTTTGTCTGAGAAAAATTTTGGCCTTATTTTGAAAAACAAAATGGCCACCATATCCAATTATTTAAAATTCATTAAGATGCTCTAAAACGTGAAATATTGCAGCTAGGTTCATCAAATATGCGCAAAATATATATGGCCAGGAAAGTTAAGCTGATAGTAATTTGACCTAGTTTCGAAGCCAAAATGGCTGTCTTATCACATGTTAAATGGGATTATCCTATTAAAAAGGCCTTATATCTCCCTTATCATTGCCAATGGACCTTTCCACGGTGTCAAACAAAATACCGCAAATCGGCAAACATCCTGTTTACTACAATAGAAACAACCAATCATTTCCTCCGATTTTCATCGGCGCCATTTTGAATTACCAAAACGTGGTCATTTTTAGGGACATATTTGTAAATATTATTGCTTTCTGACAATGGAACAAAAAGAAACCACAGTGTAATTTCATAAAAATATTATATCATCAATCCTACCTACTTTAAAATGTCCGCAATGCATACATATGTTCCCAAGCTGCCATTGTTTACACATTACTGCAATGCACGAGGATTTGTTTTGATCAATAAATTGTTTATTTATTTATTTTATAATTTTTGTCACAATAAAGCAAATATATTTTATTATATAATTTCTTATTATATGCTACATCCAATCATTTATAATACGTGTTATTCCTATTATATCTTGAAATACTCAATGTTTACGTTTGTTTTCCCGCCATTTTCGCCATTTGTTTGTCAGACAAAGCCTGACATGGAGACAACTAAAATACCGTGAACCAGGAAGTGGGCGTGGCCTATGGAATGGTCCATAGGGGTTCCAAATGTGAAAACAACTTAAAGGAAGTAAAGGCCTGAGACTGCTGACTTTTACCTTTGACCCATTCTTCAATGTCAAGTGGGGTTATCTTACTTTTATGGCTATAAAAACCTGTCTCTGAAAAATTTTAGCCTCATTTTGAAAAACAAAATGGCCACCATAGCTAATTGTTTGAAAATTGTAAAGGCGCTCTAAATCTTGAAATATTCCAGCTAGCTTCATCAAATTTGCACAAAAGCTATATGGCTAGAAAAGCTAGCCTGATAATAAATTTGACCTAGTTCAAAAAACAAAATGGCCGCCATATCGCATGTTTAATGGCAAACAGGGTTATTCTATTAAAAAGGCCTTATATCTCCCCAAATATTGCATATCTTCACCAAATTTGCAGGGAATGTTTATGGCTATAAAAACCTGTCTCTGAAAAATTTTAGCCTCATTTTGAAAAACAAAATGGATGCCATAGCTCATTGTCTGAAAATCGTAAAGGTGCTCTAAATCTTGAAATATTCCAGCTAGCTTCATCAAATTTGCATAAAAGCTATATGGCTAGAAAAGCTAGCCTGATAATAAATTTGACCTAGTTCAAAAACAAAATGGCCGCCATATCGCATGTTTAATGTCAAACGGGATTATCCTATTAAAAAGGCCTTATCTCCCCAAATATTGCTCCTAGAGGTTCGGAATGTGAAAACAACTTGTACGAAGTCATGGCCTGGTAATCTTTTCCATGTGTTGAATTTGACCTCTGACCCCTGCTTCAAGGTCGTCACACTAAAACGTCCTTATTTCTCCCATATTATTGGTGCTGTGGCTTCAGATTGTAAAGACAGACCATGAAAAGCAAAGGCTGTGGTCTAAAATTGTAAACAGCTTCCATGCGTGTGTGCATCTGTTTGTGCATCCGTCCGTGCATCCGTTTGTCAGGTTTCAGCATAAACCTTAATATCTTATTCATTTATAAAGACATCTTCATCAAATTTGCAAGGAATGTTTATGCAAAATTTTGGCCTCATTTTGAAAAAAAAAAATGGCCGCCATAGCCAATTGTTTAAAAATCATACAGTTGTTCTAAATGTCGAAAATTCCAGCTAGCTTCATCAAATTTACATTTTAAGAGGCCTTCTATCTCCCCTAATATTGCTCTTACAGGTTCAGACCATTAAAACTCTTGGCCTTCAAATGTTTTGTCTGAGAAAAATTTTGGCCTTATTTTGAAAAACAAAATGGCCACCATATCCAATTATTTAAAATTCATTAAGATGCTCTAAAACGTGAAATATTGCAGCTAGGTTCATCAAATATGCGCAAAATATATATGGCCAGGAAAGTTAAGCTGATAGTAATTTTACCTAGTTTCGAAGCCAAAATGGCTGTCTTATCACATGTTAAATGGGATTATCCTATTAAAAAGGTCTTATATCTCCCTTATCATTGCTAATAGGGGTTCCAAATGTGAAAACAACTTAAAGGAAGTAAAGCCCTGAGACTGCTGACTTTTACCTTTGACCCATTCTTCAATGTCAAGTGGGGTTATCTTACTATAAAGCCCTTATCTCATTTAGTTCTCCATTATTACTGATTCCAGGCGGGAGATAAATGCTGCGGCAGTGGCCTTGTTTTCATTGCCATTTGTTTGTCCATTTGTCTGTTAGTTAGCAGGATTACATAAGTACTACTGGTTGGAACTTTGAGAACAAATCAGAAAATGGGTGTTAATCCAACTTAGATTCCATTAAATAGTGAGATTGATCTGGATCCCATTCTGGATACAAAACATAATCCAGATTTTCCCATTTACTTAATTATTATTTGCCTTGGTTTAGATCTGCACTCCTGAAGTGCTCTTGTTTGATAATGACATCGGTTCATTTTCTGTTGCCATTTAGAAAGTAATTAAACTTCACACTTGAGATTTTGTATGTCAAATATTTCAAAATGTGATTTTTTTTTATGAAATTTTCATGAAATGTCGAGAATGGCACAAGGAACACTAATGATTTTAGAAGTGAGCTGGATCCTGATCCAGGATATTTTTATCATTACACCCATAACCAGTATTGGAGGTGTTTGTGCCTCGGTGGAGGTGTGTGCTCTCTGAGTGCTCTTGTCTAATGAATAAATGCAGAGCAGATCAATCAACAATAATGCCATGTCTGCATGACAAACACATCCTCACAAAAAATATACATGAAAAGTTCCAGGCTCAACACAATTCTAATACAGACTGTTGTCCTAAATTCAGATAAGAATACTACTAACAGAAATATGTGGCCAATATGCTCATATTTCAGCGTTTAGCCTCTTTTTTTTCTGGAGATTACCCCTGCTAAAAACCTTAACGACAGAGGCTGCGACTGAAACACTCAGCCATACATCAGTATTACAAGGCAAAATAAGCTCTTCCCATGGCCCAACACTGCATCAGGGTGGCCTCAAATCTCTGAGCCACCATTTATCAAACTCACAACTACAGACACTAGCGAGAGATCGAGAAAGAAAAAAATCTCTACTGAGACAGCGAGAGAATATGCCTCAGAAATGAGGCTTTTAAAATGTCACAGCCATAAACTGAATTTGTTTCACTTCATGTATAATGTGGACAGAAGTTTCAGTCAGAAGTAAGTAGATCAAATTTTGTAAAAGCCTGAATGATATGCTTTTGTATGTTTGTCTGTCTGATTGTTGTACGCAGGATTATGCAAATAATATTCCGAGTTGTTATTACTGTCAAGCTGTAAGACTTAGACTGGTTATAGTTTGTAAAAAAACTTATTAAAGTAAAGTTATGGTATGCATGGTGGTCATATGTTTTTTAATACTGAGTGAGAATCAATTGCTGTCAAAAACTGGTACATCAGGTGTTAAATCTGGCATTAATTTGAAATATGAGAACATTGACAAAAAGTGCAATCAAGCTACTTTACATCACAGGTATATTAGTTGAACCACACATTAATTTGAATGATATCCTGGAAATACTGCCAGAGAAGATGGGTGTAGTCTAAAGAACTAAAAATGTTTTATATAAAATTTACTCAATAAAAGTGAAACCTTAATAGATGAGTTAAAAGGGAGTGCACTTGAATGACACCCAAAGGATGAAGATTTCAATAACATTGCAACTGTGTTTGATATACCTGCCACTGTAGGCCACTGTGGCCTAGCGGGTAACACACTTGTCTAGGAACTCAGAGGACGTGGGTTCAAACCCAGGTACAGGCAGATACATAGTGGCTCGGATGACCGCTTAAAATGGTGGTCCTCTGTCATTGGGTCCTATCCCCAGTGGCAGGCTAAAGAACCTCAAGGACGTTGATAAATGGTCATCCTTGAGCCTCTGTCTTTCAGTTCAGGGAATGTGAGTTACTTGTCAGTTGGGACTGTACTTGTGCAGTTGGAATGGTTAAATAGCGCTCTGAGTCCTGTAGTATATGGAGATATTGCGCCGAGTATAAAAATAAATATACAAATACACAAATATTTATTTCTTTAGGAAAAAAAAAATGAAAATTTTAACAATATCACCTTAAATCAAATTAGTCAATGTTCCACTGAAATACTTTGATTCCAATATTTAAACTATTATTTAATATTTCAAAAAGACACAACTGACCTACAAGTTAACATCTGTTTACTGGTTGTTGGCAATAATTTATACCCCAGCCAAATTAAAACTAACTGTATACTATCAAGTTTATCACTAGAAAATTCTGAACTGTTACACACCTGAGATTTTTAGTTTGTAACTCATCTAAAGTAGATACAGTAGATTTGGTATAAGTAGAACTGTCATAAGAAGAATATTGCCATAAGTAGAAGAAGTTTCTAAGTCCCAACATGTTATCAATGCAAAATATAAGGATAACTAGAGGTTCGACTTACAGAAAGTGGCAATAACTAGAACCTAATTTGATGCACAAAGTGTTACTTTTCTATGGAAATAATAAGGTATAAGTAGAACCTATAAGTCTTGTGTGTACAGAAGAGTCAAAATCTGAGAAAGAGGTGGCAAAATACTAGTACCATTGTTTTTCTCTGTCCCTGATTCATCACTATTTCGTTTTAAGTTAACCACCAGGCACATAAACTTCCAAGTGGAGTGATCACCCAAGTGTTAATAATTGCAAGAGAGTTAAATTGCATAATATCTGTAGTACTACAATTATATTTTTCAAAAAGTGGGTATAACTAGAAGTTGCCATAAGTAGAAGTAAATGGCTGACATTTTGCAACTTCGACTTAGACCAAATCCACTGTACTTAATTCTCTTTGCATTTTCTATCATAGTCATATAGAATTTTACCATTTTGCACTGGTCCTTGATACCTACATTACATATTGTGTCACATAAATACAGCAAATCCAATATATATTATAAGGTAACTTGAATAGTTTGGAATTTCTGTCACAGATATGCTGCCAGACTTTATGGATTTTATGAGGTCAATATACAGAGCAAAGCTAGCAGAGGAAATAGATTGAAGACACTGTCTGAAAATTAACTTTGGAAATAAGACATAGTACCTTACCAAACCACAAGCCGATGATGTCATATAACCTATGACCATATTCCCAATGAAAACAGTCTTGAGGGTTGATAGGGCATAATATGTGTATAATTTTGCATTATCAAAGTTAAGAAAAAATGCAAAAATTGGAAGTGAAGAAACCATGTCGCACAATGAAGAATTTGGGAAATTCTTAATTTCTGATTTCTAAGATTATGTTAACCATTTCAGTTCACATCCTTTATACAGTATCAATGCATTTTGATTCTCATCACTTATATTTGAGGGTTGAAATTCATGTCCAGTAGCAAATTTCAATTGCTGTGGTTAGTACAAAAGAGTATTAGTGCCAGCAGTGGGCTTTTTTGTTAGGAATATCTGTGTTGGTGAGTTACAATATACTTAAATTTCCACCAACACAGATAAAAACATAGCCAACACAGATGATATTTTCGCCACCTCAGATGATATTTTAAGCAACACAGATGACATTTTTACCACCACAGATGATATTTTAGCCACCACAGATAATATTTTCGCCAACACAGGTGACATTTTTGCCAATACAGATGAAAATAACACCAACACAGATGACATTTTAGCCAACACAGATAACATTTTCGCCACCACAGATGATATTTTAGCCACCACAGATGATATTTTTGCCAGCACAGGTGACATTTTCGCCAATAGAGACGAAAATAACACCAATACAGATGATATTTTAGCCACTCTTACAGCTGAAAAATTAGCCACCACAGACAACATTTTAGCCAACACAGATGATAGTTTCGCCAACACAGATGCAATTATAGCCACCACAGATGCAATTATAGCCAACACAGAAGAAAATATAGCTAACACAGCTGATATTTTTGCCAACACTTACATATGAAATATTCACCACCACAGACAACATTTTAGCCAACACAGATGAAATTTTAGCCAACACACATGAAAAGTTTAGCCCAGGCAGATGAATATTTTAGCCAACACAGATGGAAAGTTAGCCGACACAGATGATGTTCAAGCCAACACAGATGAAAACTGATTCTGTATGTATAGTAACTTGCACACACTTTCATTAATGTGTACAGGTACCATGCCTGTCAGTCCTCCATCCTGGGAATTCTTTAGCGGGGCAGTGTGAAAGAGGTCTAAGTGGTTTAAATGCCCAGAATTTCCTAAGAATTTCCCATAACTAAGGGCTACTTGAGTGCACCCTAGAATGATTAATTATTGCAGAGGCAGAACTCTGACCTTGCATATGAGCAGTTTGAATGTTGTTGTCTTATATGTTGTATTATATTATCCAACAAATTAAGTGTGTTGTGACGTCATTGGTGTATACATATCACATTAAATTGGTGTATAGGTTCATTGAATTATGAACTAGACCTTAACTTATGGTATGGTCACCTTAACTTGTAAACATATTTCTTAAACTTCCTAAAGGTCACCTTGGTATGACCTGGCTGTGTCACTGGAATAACATTAATTACCTTGTTTTATGTTCAGTTGCGCCTTAGAGTCTGTCAATTGATGGAGATTAAGCACTATAAAAGTCCACATTAGATTAGATTGTTAATTGTATTGATGTATTCAAGGGCAGACTCTGCTATGTACCGTAGACATTCTATTTATAGTAACTTGCAGCATTATCATCTGTATCATCTGTGTTGGTTACATTTTTGTCTGTGTTGGTGAAAATATCATCTGTATTGGCTACATTTTCATCTGTGTTGGCGAAAATATCATCTGTGTTGGCTATATTTTCATCTGTGTTGGTGGAAAATTATGTATATTGTAACTCGCCAACACAGATATTTCCAATAAAAACAACCCCACTGGTGGCGCTAATACTCTTTTGTAGGTTAGCTTTACATTCTATGTTTAAAATTTTTATGTACTTATATAAATATACCACCAATAGATATATATTAATGTACCAATTGTAAAACATAGGTCTTGGTGAATTCCCAGCATTCCCTGCAGTTTCTGTGATGGTTTGCTTTCAGTATAAAACCATACCCACGTGAGGATGCTATGCAATGTGTCTAAAGATTCCCAAATAAATTAACTCATTTCAGACATGTCTGCTGACCATGAACAATGGCTGTTTATATTATGCTGTATAAACAGTGCTAGTTACTGATAGATTTCTTTGTAGATGAATACAAATAGCTTGGTACATTGTATTTATGTTGCCCAGGATATATACCAGGGTTATTCTTACAGATCAGTGATAGCTATTTTGATATTTCATGACTCCCCAATTTTTGTTATGGGAGGGATTTTTACTAAAAATTAAATGTTTATCTGCATGTTGCTATGTCTGTCCTAATTCTAATTCTAATTGGACTTTTATAGCGATTAATCTTCCCTATTGAAAGGGGACTCTAAGGCACAATAAAACTAAAACAGTCAACCAATTTCAGTATCCAGGGACATAAAAGAGGCCAAGCACCACAGAGAACACCAGGTGGTGAGTTAGACTTATGTGGGTATGCCTTGGTATACAAGTAGGCTTTGAGCTGGTTTCTGAAAGAAGCTTGGAAAGGGGACATACAAATCTCATCAGGAAGAGCATTCCAAACAGTGGGGGCATCAAAAGCAAGATTATAACCAAAATGCTGGACAGATTTATGGATAGAGGGTTGGAACTTTGGAAAAACAAGGAAATTACCACTACTCTGACTGCACCTGAGGTAAGTCCTCATAATGTCACTTATATTTTACTGTATATACATTAGTTGATTTGGGTTTAATGTAATATAATGATATTACACTGTATAGATCATATCACAACAAGTAGTTGAGTGGATGAAAGAAAGCAGTATGTACTAGGTGGTCAAGATTCTGCACAGAAAACCAACCACCAACTTTCCCACTTCAAGTCAGGATTGAACCTATGGCCTGAGATGTGCAAGGTGGGAGTGTTATCCACTAGACCATTGCACCCTCAAATTATTGTAAGACTTGGACAAAATATGTCCTCAGCACTCCATCACTGATAAGTAAGAGATCTTAAATATGCCCCGGCATGTGAAATTTGTCACTTAAAACCGGTGAAAATGAAAAGAGAAAATAATCAAATTTGTGACAATTTTGCATCAGGGGAGATCAGACACCTGATGTAGTTACAAAAATCAGAAAAGTGTAAAAGTGAAAAAAAAATTTGTACAAGTCAAATCAAGGAAATAGGAGTTGGGGATGGGGTCCTTGCCTCGCACGTTATTCAATATGACCTGGATATTGACAACTCAGGGTACAAGACTTCACTGTGTGGAGCAGATGTTTAAAAGTCTTTCCTCAAACATTTAACAAGACTCAAAAAACACGTCCTGGTCAGTCTGACATATGAACACTGAATGATTGTAACACAGGTTAAAACTGGAGTGTGTAACCATCTATTATCTTAACCCCTCACAGAACATGATTCAGAAAAAAAATGACTTGCATAAGTAAAGACTTGCAGACCAGATTCTCTTAGTAAAGTAAATGTATATGTTACAACATGTATTGCTGGTATTTAATACTAGAATTTAACATAACTCATATCCAGCCTATGTTGCCATCTTATGCAAGTTGTATAGTGTAACAGTAAAATTCTTTACAAGTAAATAGTGAATCTTACATAAAGCAAATGTTTCAATCTTTCTTTACTTTGTACAGATTTAATGACACTGCCAACTACATTTAAAAGTAAACTAAGCAGTATATTAAAAATATAAGAATGCCAAAACCATAAAAATATAACCTGGTTAGACAGAAAACTTGATCTGACATTTAAAATATTTAGCCCTTAAAATACATTTAATTTACGATAATGAAAATTCTGCTGAAACTTTAATTGTAATATCAGCTTGTAATATTATCCCCACCCAAATATTGATGACAGACATTTTTTTGTACAGAATTAAGTCTTATGAGATATTTGATCAAATCTCTTTTTACTTAAGTTTAGACAATATTTAAATTGTTAAAAGGATAAATGCTGTAAACTTACACTCCACTCTTGCAAATTTATTTGGCCTACTTTATCACAATGGATTTGAAAATTTTAATTACTTAAATGTAGCTTTTATAAGCTACAAGCTTACCATATGGAACTGAATGCTATCTCGGGAGGTCGCAGGCATCCGGTCAACATCTAAGAAAAATAGACGTTTAGTGTTGACTGAATCCCCAAGTTATTTTATATTATATCTAAAACATGGGCCACAGAATTTTAAAAGTAATATTGCATAGACAGAAGATGGCACTTTGGATGGCCACAGATCTAAAGCCTATTTTTAGCATAAAGTTTTAAATTTTGGTGGTGGTTTTAGCACAAGCTGCTTGTGATGCAAAACATGTCCTCAGTTCAGTTGCTCATGATTGATGGGGTCCTTAAAGCCAAGAACTTCCACGTCTATCTTTTATATTTACCCGACCTTGTAATTTTGAAAGTAAATAAGGCCCTGACAACCCCTTTTCTTCTCTGGAATGGCTGAGATTTACCAAGACACTCCCATCAAAAACAGTTCCAGGGTAGCCTATTTAAACTCACCCTCCAACGTGGGGAGCAGGTTATATTGTGCAGAAAGGGTGTATTCTAAACTCACAGAAAGGGTGTATTCTAAACTCAATCCTTCTCTAGAAAGAAAAACAAATTTCAAGTATAGTTTGAGGCATAACTCAAATATATTCTTCATTAAGTAGAGTTAATTGAACAAAGAATGATAATTACAATGGTGTTGAAATACATAATTATCTTGGGTTATATTTTTAACATGAATATCTGAAACAAGAGCAATCAAAGAACACAAACCTCTGTCAAGGCATATAATAACAAGTAAATTTAAAATTTGAACTTTTTTTTTGCATCCAGACGGTGATCAAGATCACTCTCAAAATTTAGTTGGATCCAAGATGAACCAACACCCATCTGATTTTTTATCATGAATGTCAACCAATAGTATTTGCTTAATCCAATAAATGGGGAAATCCTGATTTTAATGTATCTTCCAATGGTAATCTAGATCACTCTCAAAATTTAATTGGATCTAAGTTGAACCAAGACCCATCTTCTGAGTATTTTTCCAACCACTAGTATTTGTGTAGTCCTGCTGACAAACAGACAAACAAACACACATACAGACAAACAAACAGTCATGCAAATAATACCTCCTTGGCAGGAGTACTAATTGCTTTCACCAATCTGTGCTTGCTGTTTGACGGACTTAAAACAACAACCTTGACTCTTTCACCATCCTGAGACGGTTATGTCTTCTAGTGGACAGTAACATTCTGTGACATTCCTTCCAGAGGACTGATAATTGGCCCACTGTAGTGTTCCAGATATCAAAACTTCAAAAAACCACAAATACCCTGACTGTTTTATTCTTGGCATTACCGATTGGCAATTATATTGACCATAGTTTTTTTAGCTTATGTGTGAATTATGTATATTAAGAGTTCATACAGAACATTTTGTCTTGATGACACTTAACATGGTCTCCTTAAATCTTTGTTGATAGTCTTTTTCTCCTTTTCATATTTTACTTTCCTTTAATTTTCATAGGTAAATGTGGATGTTTTTTTGCTTCTGCACTAATGTGTCTCTGTATCTGAACTTACGTAATTACAATGTGTTTGTTTTTCTTCTGTATGTACACCAAGATGATAAATAAAAAAAAATTTCAAGGTATTACAAGCAGTAGAGTTCTACTCCCTGAGTTTACAACTTGGATACATTATACCTCAAACACCACAGAAATGCATTTGAAGGATATTACTGGTAAACAGTAAGTCAAAACAATTATAATACTTTCCACAATTGGCTCTTAAATGGCATATTATAAATGTGAGTCAGATATATCCCACATAAAGTGAAAAAGCTATTGCAGTAGTATATTTTCATACAGTTTCACCCTTTTTCTACCAGAGTTGATCTATTGATGATCATTTGTATTATGCTGTAATATGTCTATTGACCCTAATGTCAAGGATCCTTATGTGTACAGATAGATTTCCTCAAGGTAAATAAATATATATAAATAATCTAGTAACTAACAATGTATAATGATGTATATCGAGACAGTGTTATTTCTTTAATATCAGTGTCTTCTTTCATTTTATCAACAGGGTTCAACTATTACTGCGAATAATTTTTTTGGCATCAAAAAATGTTTGGTCAAGTCGGAGATCTTCACTTATTATTTATATAATCACAGTGTTACAATCATACGACAGCACATATTTATATAAATAGTAATATAACTCAACATTGCCTTTGTTTCAGTGAAAATATCAGAAACAAAATCCAAGTTTATCAGATAACCTAGATAAAACTGCATTTTTATTTATAAATATAAAAATTATCAGTGTGTAAATTGTCCACAAGGGACTTTGTTCCAATTTCAAAAGGCTTAGCTCCATCCTTTATGTAATTGATGTCAAGGGAACAGTTCCATTTAAGTTCTATTAAGTCATTAATAGCTGCTATGTTGAAATGTTTAACTGCACCAAAACCTTTATACTCCTCTATTGCCTGAAAATGTTATTTTATGAGGTATCGGTAATTCTAAGAATTTGGAGAAAAAAAATCTAAAAATAAGAAAAGTTTACAATAACAGGATTTTTTATGTCCATTGGAATTTTTAGACTTCTGACAGCAACAATGACAAATTGGATGCAATAGCTGTAGTAGAAAACAAATGGAGTGGAATTTTTTAAAAGCCTTATTTATGTAATGCCTGGATGTATAATAAAATTCTTAATTTAATGATACGCCTGTTTGTGTATGTGGGTCCTGTTAATTAAGTATGTTCTCAATCTTTTGAATAATAAAAACTAACCTAATACATAGATATGCTTAAAAGTAATTGGTATTACAGAAGACATCCATTTTTACCCAAAGTTTGCTTGCTTTGCCTCATTTTTGTCTATGATAAATACAATTTGTATTGATGATAGATCATAATGCACTTAAACTGAAGAATTCTTTTGCAGTTTCTTTGCTGAAATGGATAGAAGACATTTGCACAATTGTTACCCATGATATGTTATTGTACAACTACAATCTACAATATCATTAGTCAGAAATACTGACAGCACTACTTTTGGGCTTTTAATAATGTTCAAAATAGTTACATGGTCTAGACATGATATTATAAAAGGGAACACTGTACATTAGATGGAAATGCATCTCTGCACCTTTATGGAGAAACTTTGTCCGCTCCTACATTTTCCAAGCATGGCTTTATGGTATAATCTTAAAACCAAAATTAAAGGTCAATGGTTACAGTTGAGGTATTAAGTCCTACTCAACAGCCAGCCAACAACTTTAGCAGGTCCTCGCTTTGTCACTCATGGGAGTCAAGCTCGAAAACCAAAATTAAAACAATCAATTTAAAAAAATGAAAAAATACCGAATGACATTTTATAATAGAAATAAACTAAATTAAATTCTACTTGGACTTTATTGTTGATCCAGGGGCCGAATTCATGAACAATACTTAGATAAGGTGACCTTAGATCTAAGTAAGGGAAGGTTTTTCACTTGACTAAGTTTTTCTTAGAATTGGTATTCATGAAACAATACTTAGATAACGTCACCTTAGATTTTAAGTAAGGAAAAAAACCTCTCCTAAGTATTTAGGTACGGTTGTATCAGTAGATATAATTGGCCAAGAGCTGTGGGAAATTTTGGTGTATACACTTGGCCGTTTATGATAATGACCCCCTGCAAAGAATATTACTCACAGCTTTATATTACTGTGAGATTTTTAACAGTAATTCATGTTAAATTAGTATCTTGCTGAAAAATGGCAAATTATTCCAAAAAAAAAATACAAAATTCACCTCTTTTCCTTCATAAACACAAAAAATCAGTAAGCAATTGTTTCCTGTTAGGGCATGACTTTGGAAGTTGAAATTTTCACTAGGCATTAATTTGAACTATTCTAGCTGATGAGCTTGGAGAATGAAAATTAATTCCTAGTGAAAATTTAAATCTCTTCCTCTCAAGTAGAATCTAGCCATTAGTGAAAATTATTTCTGAAGAATTAGTGAAAAATTCTTCTTACTAAAATTTTGACTTATACACTAACGACTTGGATAAATAAACCTCCCCATCCAACAAAAAAACACCATTATTGCCCCATTTTTACAAACTAAATCAGGTGATATATACATCCTGTCCTCCCAAGGTAGCTTTCAACTTAACTTAAAATCTAAGTACAGGTTTTAAGGTCACCTTACAGTTAGGAATATTTGTGAATACAGTTTCATAGTTTCTTACTTGAAATCTAAATAATACTTAAAGTCTAAGTTAGGAATGGTCGAAGTATTGTTCATGAATCTGGCCCCATGTCCTTAGTGCTTAGTCAGTGTCTGACCTTCGCGGCGGACCGGCGGACAATGACCGCCAACTCTGTCGTCGGGCTAAAATCTTACTATACACATGGAGCGCCATGTCCTCCATCTTTTAAAAGGCGAAAACACATCATATTTTGAAAATATATATACAATATATAGCAATATAATCATATTTTTCCTTCGAATTACTACCATATTTCTTGGTAGAATTTGTCAGCCATTTACAGACGTAAACAAACACTTTGCGCGACCCAACTGCGCATGCATGACCCAATTTTTCGACCAATTTTCATGAGAACAATTCTAAAAGTTGCGAAAAAGGTAAAAATATTTGGGCAGACAACTTTTATGAAGGGCTGAAAACTTTTTCGAGTTCCTGGACCGATGGTGGTCCAGGATATTTTTGACACAAAAATCCTACACTGTGCTTAATGGTGAGCAAGTTTGGCACCTTATTACAGGCTCTCATCTCTATGTGGGTTTAACTCACACAAACGTCTATGCTGAAGGTCTATCCCAACATGACCCTGGCTGTTGAACTAGGCATAAAACACAAACTTTGACTTTTATTACAGGAATATTTCCTGACAAATCATGGTATACACAGAATTTTACCATAGTTTGAGATTATAAACCATGAAGGAGAAGCCTGAGTAGTTTATTGCGATGTTTTATCCATTATTCTTTTAAGAGGGTTATTGCTGAACAGCCAGATTCTAATAAGTTATTTGTTGTAAAATCTCTTCTATCAAGCTGCCAAATCTGGCATCAATTTTTTCTATTCAACTATGATAACATGCATAAACATTATAATAACACATTTTAACCATAAAAAGACACTTTGTTTTATCCATTTTATATTAGTGTTGTGTTTGTCAGGAGAACCACCATGAGTGACAACATAAACCTTAAAATTATGTGCATTTTACCTATGTATATTTCCTCAATTAGCCAATGAGATTCACTGACACAGTCTTGTCATGTTAGAATGTAAATTGAGCCATAAAATTCAAGTTGCCTGAAAAAAGGACCCAAGCCTTCAGCTTTCATCCTTTATTTGAAGCTATTCAATAATTTTGTGATTGGATTGCCAATTACACACCAGCAGAAGAAGGGTATTACCTGCACTAAGGTTTTTAGCAGCATGCATTTTGTTGTCTGGTTGTTTGCAAAATAACTACAAAATTTTCATGAAATATTGAAAATGGCATAAGAAACAGATGATACGATTTTGGTGGTGATGTAGATCACCATCTGGTTCCACGATTATCTTTTAAGAATATGTTATCATTGGGCCTTGGCGGAGGTATGCACTCTCAAAGTGTTCTTGTTTCTTTTTGAATCCTGCAGAGAAGAATCTCAAGGAATCAGAAAAAACCCCAGAAATTTTACAGGAGCACAAGCATACTTCTATATACCCAGGATTTCCAGATAGCCATGTAAATATTAATGGCAAGGACTCTCTCTAATGACCTGGGGCCAGTTACATAAAAGGACTTAGCCTGGACTTATACTTCATTAAAGTTAAGATTTTTGTCTTTAATTCTGGCTAAGACTGTGGTCTTAGACTTAGATGGTTTCATAAAGCTGCTAAGTCTAAGTTTTGACTAAGTCTATCTGTGTGTAGGTTTAACTTTTGTAAACAAAGACTTAAATATGGCTGTCATAAAATTTCCTCCAATTCAACATTTTAAATGGCTGAAATAAACTATATATATGTCGTGACAGAACTAAAAAATTGACAGAATTTTAAATTCTGTCAACAGAACTTAAAAGCCTTGGATTTTATTGATTTTGAAGGATTTTAAGTTGTGTCGACAGAATTTAAAATCCTGTCAACAGAACTTAAAATCATGTTTATATACCTGTAATCAGAGAAATAAAGTATAATATATTTATTTTAAAATTTATTAGTGAATTTTCACTGAGTTTAGCATTGTGATTATAGCAAATACACAGTAAAAAGCATAAAGACACATATATTTACATTTTGTTTACATACAGTCACCAGTGTCATCATAGAAAATTCTAGTGAAGAAACATGAAAAGACATCTATTGAAACAATTAAAACAGCAAACACCAGTATTATTTACAAGTCTATATTTTGTTAAATGTGAATATTACAGGTGTTTACTGGTTTCTTTGTCTCAATATATGCCTCCAAACAAATGAAATCCAAGGATTATATGTTCTGTCCTGTCGACAGAGCTTAGAATTTTAAATTCTGTCAAATTTTAAGTTCTGTCATGACATGTATAGAACACCTCTCAAGAGTAGTCTTTGGGAGTTTTTATGTGGTAACAAGGTTTTCCATTTTGAAACACCATTTTTCCTCAGATAAAATGCACCAAATGAAGGACACATGTCACTAATAGTATATTTTGAATAGACAAAAAAGGTCACATGATACAGAAAACCACAGTGGTTATTGGAAGCATTTGGATTTAGCGAAGTCACCCTTTGGGAAATGCATTTAATCCCAGACTTTGCTAAGACAAAAGGCTCAGACTTAAGTCCCTGACTTAGCCTAAGTCCTAGCTAAGTCTAAGACCCTTTGTGAAATCGGCCCCTGGTTCTTATTTCTACTTTAAATTTTTTTTTTTACTTTTATCTACAGAATTACAGAAAAAATTGATAAATGTTATCGTTGTTTTTAGTGTCTCTACAATGGCGAAAAACAGTGATTTGTTTTGATAATATTCCATTAGTTCTCTTATTATGATGAGTGCATAGGTATGGATATTCTAACCATTCCGAATAAGATTCTGCTTTGTTATAATTTAATGAATACACACAAAAAAACTCTTCCTGAAAGAAACCCATCCATCTTACTTAAATCAATGTTGTCCTTCCTGAGATTCCCTTTCTTTTGTTTAGCCATTGTAACCACCACACACCCACACATTGAGTCAGGAACTTAAGATAGTACCATTAACTGATAATTCTTCTAATATAACTTCTTCACAGCAGCAACAGCAGTATTCAAGCATTGCCTCATAATTAATTAACATAAACCAATACCGTCTGTGAAAGGGTTTGTATGACTCCTTCAAACTCAAGTGTTAAATCATCTTATTTTTAACTAAAGTTTTCAAAATGAAAAAAGAGAAAGATCAGATGATCTGGTGTTAAACATCACAAGGAATCATGTACTTGTGTTCTAGTATGGATATATTTTTAAAAAAAATAGCATCAGAGATGCCTGTACCCCACAGCCTGGGGAAATAGTTTTCAACATCATGAGATATAGAAGTAGTGAAACAGTACACAGATTGGGATACTTTCAGAGCAGTGTCAGTGTCCAAATAATGTTTAAGTAGAGAAAATAACATCTAAGAGAAAGAAACTGCATGTAAAGATTAAGTATTAAAACAGGACCATTCATCAAACTAAAACTTATAAAGCTTTAAGACTTCTCCCATTTTGATATTCTTTTGAATGGTCAAATTATGGTTTGAATGTTTTGAATATTACCCATACATACAGATGTGGCAATACATGCTTTTATGTGGCGTTGGGGCAAAACCTGTGGCTCACTTGATGCAATACCATCTGTTATAATGGGAAGTTGTAAAAGTAAAATGGTTAATGAATTCTAATATGATTTTAACAGTACTTAATCTACATCAAAAGACACCCAAAAGGTGCAACAACCAAGATTCAAGTAAAAAGATATTAGAGAGATAAAATAGTATCAGATATCCATGTAGAGAGATAAAATAGCATCAGATATGCAATATCAAAGGTCAAATCAAGGTCACACCATGATGCTGCATACATATAACCCCCGACCAATGTCCCTACCAAATATCAACTTCCTACACCTTATGGTTTCCGAAATATAGTCCAGACAAGGCATTATAGGTCAAGATCATTACAGCAAGGTCAAAGGTCAAATCAAGGTCACACCATGACGTTTTACATCTACACACCCTAGCCAATGTCCCTACCAAGTATCAACTTCCTACACCTTACGGTTTCTGAGATACAGGCCGAACAAAATTCTTCTGGCCGCCCGACCGCCAGCCCGCCAATCCAGACACCATGGGTGAAAACATTATCCTGTGGGGTAAAAATGCTAAAAGTTTAAAATAAAAATTTACTCTAAAGTAAAGGTAAAAAGATTTATTCTGTAAAATGATTTTAAAAGGAGAATAAGTTTTAAGGAATACAATGTGAAAAATTTTGATAATTTTAAATCTCAAGCTACTATAAGAATCATAGGAACCTAATCTTCCATACATGCAACACAAATTTCAGATGAAATATTTGCTTAAATTGTGTCACATTAACTCTGCTTCAAGGGGTTTTAAAGACATCATAGTAAATATCAAATACAGTTACTTTGTCATTTCGAGATATCGTCTCCATTATGGATAGGAAAAGCCTTCACTTGCTTCCACTTACAAAGAATGTTGAACTGATCAGTTTGACAATATCAACAGCACAATTGTCATCTCATGAAAGGATTTGTTTCATTTTGCCTCCATTTAAGGCTTTCTGGGTGCCAGTGAAATGACACTTTTTTCATGTTAATAAAATCTTTCTAAGATTCTCATTCTATATCTATGACTAAGTGAGAAACTTAATAAACCCTTATAACAGTCTTATGCCAAATCTGAATTGTTCAATGAATAGCAAATGAGAAGACAATTTAGTAATTACAAGACTTGTACTTTAGTAGTTAAGGGCCAGATCACACCAATGCTAAGCCTAATATTACAAAAATTATATAACTGGCACAACTGGAATTCAAGAGGTTGATTTGTGCTTGCATTGATATTGGGTTTCATCCAATGAAATATGAATTTACACAGGAGCCAGGAACCAAAAAATGTAAAACATTTTACCTTTTACAGTGCTTTTAACAGGGCAATATTGCAATCTCTACTTGGAATTGGTGGCTTAATTTGCGACATGATATATCGATCAGAGACCCTGATTAGTTAAAGTTAAGTTCCTTGTTTATTTTATTTTATATCATCTTAGGCATATGCCAAATTACCAAACCTGGTAGTATAAATCTTAAACATGATATGATTCTTCTCAAATTAAAACAATGGATACTGGTCATTATGCATGTTTATTAGGCATTCAGCCAAACAATAACAACTTCTCTTTTACAGCCATAAAGCTCTTGAATCCTTTGATTTGCAAACAATAAAATAGAACACACAAATTCCTTATTTGTATTACCCACTTTGAAATGTTATTAACATTAATAATCATAAAGATGTTCAAGGTTGGCATAACTTTCCCTGGAGCATTAAAATCCACTGAGTGGTTTGGAAATTTTTCCAAAGTTCATGGTATCATAACACAAATGCACATGAGGGGTACTGTATACCTCTGGCTTACTAAATTTGTACCCTTGAGACTTTTAAGAATTAGATTATAACTGTTCAATTACTTGGCTTATGACAGTTGCAGACCTTGAAAAATTTCACCATACAGAGTAAAAAGTGTGAAATTAGCCACAGTATGTGAAAGTTCCTAATGAGGGAACTGGACTTCTATGTCCTTGACTTGTAAAATATTTTGTACATATTTGTGATTACATTAGACCTCTAGCCTCCACCTACCCAGGTTAGGTTGTGGTCCAAACCGCTTTATCTTTTGGTGGGATTTATTCAGTGGGATTTGCATTTGGGTAGGATTCTTTTGGTGGGATTCGACACAACTCAGAAATAGCTCTTCCAAGCCTAAACACAGCCATGCTTAAATACTAGTATACATACTGGAGGGATGATGGGAGAGAGGAGATGTGGGATGGCTAAACAGGGAGGACCGCTCTTCAACCTTTACTACAAAGATACAAGGACTCTTTTCAGAGCTTTAAGGTAGAGGCAGTACTCCAGAAATCAAATACATACAGATACAGCCATAAATAAAGGTGTGTTCTAGCCATTATGCAAAATTGACAGAAATTTGATTATTCTGTTTTGCTTTTAAAGGTTGCCTCGAGTGGTATTATGTTATATACCGGTATTGCTAAGAATGAAATTTAAATGCACCATCTCTGATGTGGCAGTGTGATGGGGTGGCATGGGAGGATTTATATGGAAAATGTAGATTTCCCTTGTAGGTGTGGTCTTCTGAGGGCCTCCTTATGTTCAAAGGTATCATATATTGTAGAATTCAATAGGGCTATAAAGATTACTCGAGTGTTTAGTTTTACAAATATTCTCAAAAGATTGACCTAAAAAGAGACACTTCTGGTAAAAAAACTTTTACCAATAAATTGAGCAGATTTCCCTTCTTCTCAGGAAAAAATATTGGGTGTTAAATTGAAGGCCTTTTCAAGTGAAGTGCAAGGTAATTTCTGGATTTCAGTGGATGTATTAGTACAATAGCAGAATATTGTAGAACCATATGCCATAGAAAAACAGAAATAGATCATCATCAGTGACTATCGGTCTGACACATCCATTATGGTCTGAGCTTGCCGGAAAATAATGGATGTAAAAGGCCAATATTCATTGATGAAAATTCATTTCTACAGCAAAAGTTTCCGCTATTACTATGGTTACTATTAGTTTAAATCATATTTGGATATTGTGCATATAAACCTGGTCAAAGTCTATTTTCCTATTAGTTTTTAGTACACATTGACTTTAGGCGGAGAGAGTTCTGATTAAAAAAAGCAATTGGGTCACAAATAAATTAACTTAGTTACAGCATTTTTAATATTTATAATTTTTGTAATGAAAACTTAAAACCCAGATGCATTGGTCTCATGTTGTAAATAAAGAAAATGATGGATTGAAACTTCTAAAACTAAGCCAATAATGTCCATTATTCAACCGCAGATTGGGTAGCTGTAAAACGCATACTTGAAATTCAAACAATATTCTCTTGGTGATGCACAATCACTCAACTGATAACAATACAGAGTTTCAACTGACCTCTAACAAGGACTTGCACTGGTGTGGAGGATTTGCCTGAGCCAAGAGCTGAGATAGGAGAACACTGGTAGTGGCCCTCATCTTCTTTTGTCACTTCCTTGATGACCAGAGTGCCTCTCTTAGTGGACTGGAGAGTAAATAATGCAAAAAGAGATTTAACATCAGATAAAGCTGAAATCTATAAAGTGAGAATATCTAGCTAACAGAAAAAATACAGTTAGCAGAATTGTACTAAGTATGGAAACACATTTTAAGTCTTCATAAGACACCTCCACTGAGATTTGTCTTTACAAGGCTAAAAAGTATTTTACTTTGACCTGGAATTCCATGAAACAAGGTGAGCATCAATGTAAAAAGCCCTTCCAATGACTGAAGGTGAACAGCTAAGTCTTCATCAGAACAGGCAATTAGTGCATCACACAGTTACCATGAATCAGATTCAAACACATAACCACTCAGTTGAGAGACTAATGTTACATGCCAAACTAGTTTTTTTTTTTTTTTTTTTTTTTTTTTTTTTTTTTGCAGTTTCAATGCATTTTATTCACCCTTTTTTTACATGTTGACATCAAAGGTTCCCTGGGGGGGCGAGGGTGGCAAAACCCCCCATCAGGGGTATGATTTAACAATTTCAATCATAACGCAGTATGATTATTATACACAGGTACACTGGTTTTAAATTCAAACAGGGTTACATACATAAATGATTACTTGAATTTACTACGCTTTACACATAAAATTATTTTCTAAATTTTTTGATGTTACATTAATATTTTCAATACTGTTAGCTGTGTATAGTAACTAATTACATTCCATTGAAAAACTGCATTTTTCATACACACATATATATACATAAAAACAAATTGAACTAGTTGGAGGGGGGGGGGGGGGGCACTGAGTGTACAAAACTTTCATTAAAAGGCAAGACATTGTACCAAAAACATCTACAGGCTAGTGTTGCATTATGAAATTGTTGGTTATTAGCTTTATTGTTATTCTAATAATGGCATCAAAAGGTTCCATTTACTGTCCATGATTTCCTTATTCTTTTGAAATTGTATAACAATGTTTTTTCTATTTTGTATGTGCTCCTTATCTTCTCAATTACACCTGAAATTGACAAATTTTGACCAACACATTTTATTAAGTATATATAATTCTTTATCAAATTGAGTAAGTGATTCAAAATTCTAGAATTTTCTTTTGATCTGATACCTAGGAGTACTGTAGTTGTGCAAAGTAATCCATTGAGATCAATGTATGGTTTCAAAACAACAGTAACTTCCTTCCAGAAATTATTTGTCACAGGACACAGCCAGAATAAATGCTCAAGAGTTTCAATTTCATTATTACAAAAATAACAAAGATTGTCATTTATTTTACAAATATTTAAAAACTTATTAGTTGTCAAAATACGTTGTAATACTTTGTACTGAAAGCTCCTTAATCTGGTCTCCACAGTACATTGGAAATTTAATGAATAATATTCTGACATAACCTCTTCAGAAATAGGGGTTTGTAGACTTTCTGACCATTTAGACCTATGGTTCCGTTTCACACTGACTGTGTCAATAAATTTCCAATATGTCCCTTTGCAACATTTCTTCATTTGGAGCAAATCTGTTACAACAGGTTGACTAATTTCATTACCTCTTAGTTTAACTGGATTTCGGACAATATCCTCTCTCCATGATCTTGGAAGACAGTGTGTAAGAGAGTAAAAGTCCACAAAGTTTATGTTTAAGTCAAAAGTTGATTTAAAATCCTCAAAACCCATCACTCTACCAGATTCATGCAACAAATCGTTTAATATATTAATGTTTCTGCTTTGGAATTCTAGTTTCCTGGTAGTTATGTTTGTATTTGTCAAAAAGTATGTGTCCCATAATGGATATGTTCTTACATTAATATCCTTTTCAAAAATAATCTTATATACTCTCCATGCCTTCAACACATCACTCCAAAAAGAATTATTAACTCTTGACAGAAATTTTTGCAGGGAACATGTATCTAAAAACCATATGGAATGTTTGTCATAATTAACAATATTCTGGAATATATATCCCAAACTCTTGTTTCCTTTAATTACATCCGGAATCCAAGATATTTTGAGGGCATTATTCAAAAAGCTTATATTTGTCAACCTTAGTCCTCCATTGGAAATATCTTGCTCTAATTGTGACAGTATTATTCTAGGTTTACCTTCCTTCCAGATAAATGATTTAAAGAGTTTATTGAGTCTATCAATAATTCCCTTACTTGGTGATGGGAGAACTTTCATTGCATAAACTAATTTTGGAATAGCAAGTGTTTTAATGACTGTGATTTTTCCAATAAGTGACAGCCTACGTTTTCCATAACTTTGAAGAATTTTTTCAATTGCAGTGACCTTTGCATTGTAATTCAACTCGGTCATTGTCTCAAGGTCGGTGTGAAAAGAGATTCCCAATAACATAAATGTATCTGTCCATGAAAGATTGAGTTCAGGGCAAAGAATTTCTTTTGACCCTTTCATTGTCCCGAGCCAAACTGCTGAGGTCTTGTCAAAATTTAACTTTAGGCCAGAACATTTATAAAAGCTATTGAATAAGTCTAAACTAGAATTCAAAGATTTTTCTGTCCCATCAAGTAATAAAAAGGTGTCATCAGCATATTGTCCAACTTTAAACATTTTATCCCATAACATAATTCCTGTAATGTCATTTTCCATTAAAATTGCCCTGGCCCATGCCAAACTAGTTAATCACTAAGCCAGTGTTGCCTCTCTCACTGTATGCTTAACAGTAAGATATAGGCTATATTGGAAAATTTTCATGTAACAATACTTAGATAATTAAGTAATTGAAGGATACCTACAAATAATTTACACAAACATGCTTTATTGTAATTTGAAATATTGCTCTGACAATTTGTGTGTTTTAATAACTGTACATTCAAGCAGTTACTCTTTGATTATCCAATGTGTTGTGGTACTTCAAGTATACTTGTAGAACACAAAGTATGATCATGCATACAGCAAAATTTTAAACTTTTAACTGTGGCAGTTTAATTAGAAATGTTTGTTGTACGGATATTCTATTTCTGAAAAATTGTTTTCCAAAACTAATAATTATGAGAAAATCTAGACTCTATATGATATAAAAATATTCTTGTAAATACATATCTAAGATTAAATTTTCTCCTTGTACAGAGTTTGTTTATTTTATTTTAAATAAAATAAACCTAATTTATTTATAATAATGGAAGGCTAAAATATACAGCACAACATACCTTCAGATTAGATTTTTTATTTGTTTAACAGATGCACTTATGTATTTATTAAACTATTACTCTATTGCCTATAACTGATTGCCATAATTATGGCCTCACAATAGTTGTTACTGTACCCGGGTTTCCAGTATTTCAATCATGGCTGAGGTTTCTTCAAACAAACGAAAATCAAAGAAGAAGACTGGGGTTCTTCACCTATTTGATGTGATAGATTTACATCGTAGGCACCGTAATTTATAGGCTAGCTATTTTTCCCTCCTCCTCCACTGAATTTCAAAGGTCAACCCCATCGATGATCAAACTATCTCCTGAGCTCTTTCTGTAAAGCTTGTACCAGGATCAATATTCAAAAACATTCTCAGAAAGTTAAGCCTACAATCCTCTTGGCCATTTATTTTAGTCTGAAGAACTGGAGGATTTCCATGAACATTTGTACCTCTTTGCTTGGCATTCTGTTAATTGTATACAGTTAACCACTTTAAGTAAAGCTCTGTTAAGAAGCTTATTCCTTCATAAGTAGCAATAAATATCAGTGCCAAACTTACCCTGTCATCTGAATTTTTGGTTTAGTGGGAGAAATTTCTGGTTCAGTAAAACTGACTTAAAATGGTATTTAAATAATGCTACAAGTAAAAATTGAAGGCATCATGCATATAATAACCACTTAAACAGGATTTTGCAATAAGCAGGTATGTTCAACAAAAAAGATCTTTTGTGGGGACTGAAAATTTAATACATATTAATAAAAAGAGAGAATTCTATTTAAATGGTTTCAGGTATGCATTTCTGTTCAGCTAATTTGTCTATGATTTCACACACTTAGCCTTCAACCACTGAGGTCATGAGTTCCAGTCTCAGCCCTGGTGTTAAGTGAGAAGGCTGACACTTGAGTCTAATGTTTATGCAAAAATAAACAAAACATGACTCCACAGAAATAGGTGTTAGTGTGTTTAAAACTATATATGTGCCTATGTGTCCCCTTACTTAGTTACATTACAGTATGTGGTGGACAATAAACTACAGAATCTTGACCGACTGGTATGTCTTCTTTCGTTAGTTTAGCTCTCTGAGTATCCCCTTGTGGAGAAGATGTTGTGCTGTAAACCATTGGATTAGATTAGACTTACTGATTTCTTCTGTCACTGCAAATGTCTGTTGTAAAAGGACTTGTTCAGTACAGTTAAAGCTAATGTGTTTAAACTAACAAAATTTAAATATCCAAAGTGTAATGTCTTGAGCCTTAACTTACTCCAAAAGCTTATAAATAATGTAAGGTGACTTTAATTTATGAAATATATAAACACGTAACTTTATGATATGCATTATAAGTTAACTGAACTTTCTGTGCGTTGAAATTCCAGTTCTCTTTTTATTTTTCACTAATATTTGTTGGGAGTTTGAATTAGGTCATATTTATTGTAATATATTCTACCGGTGGTAGCTCTACTTAGACCAAATTAATAAATTTATTGATACATCAAATAACAGTGGCCATAGCAAGTTCGGCATCTAGTCACAGGTTTGTGTGACTAGATGTGTGGTTTCCACTTCCATCAATGGCAATTACGACCCTGACTCTTGAGTGAGTCATATCACACCAAGTTTGACTTAACTTTATGCAAATGCGACTGATTTCTGGGGTGGTAAGGGGTGATGGTTGATGGGGAGGCATGGGTGGGTTGGTACTTAAATCTGACACAAGTACCTTATTACATGAACTCCAAGAGAGACATAGTGATGCAGTGGTAACAACTTCACTTCCCATCTCTGGTGATGGGGGTTTGCATCTAAGCAAATCCTTGAATGAGAATTCACCTCAACTACCTGTGGTGATAATTGACCTGTATCACTATGTGCTGAAAGCAATAATTAACCCAAATACATTCTCAAATTATATGAGCTAATACAGAGTCAACAACTAATTCTGTTTCTAATATTACTTTTATACTGCTTAATCTCCATCAATAGACAGACTCTAAGGTGCAACAACCAAGAAACATTACCAAAGAATTCACAGTCCAGAGATACAGAAGGGGGTCAGCACCACAGAGACAACCTGAGAATATGATAAAAATCTAGGGTGGGTTAGGCTTTTATGAAGAGATAAGCTTTCAGCTTCTTCTGAAAAGTATAAAAGCTGTGATGAAAGTTAACATTAGTACTTTAATTGTGCACAAGCATGAAGATATTGTCTGGAGCAAAAGTATATTGATAAGACACTTTTGTCCCAATTCTGAAATATTCTTGTTTTTCTAAATTTTTCTTATTCTTAGAGCTTTTTCTTCAGTGAATTCCTTGTACCATAGGCAAAACTAAAACCAAATTGCTTGAATGACTTATGAAAAGATGGAATAAACTGTGGCACCTCAAGAACTTCACCATACATCCAGCTACTCCTAGTATTGTAAAAGCTTTTCCTGGGATTCCAAAAAGCTCTGAAATAGTTCGGATAACCACTCTAAAGGAACTTATAGACTATTGCAGCAGTTTTGATAGGGACTGTCGTTGAACAAGCAACCAATGCAAAGTACTGGAGTTGTATGCGAATATTTGGTTGTTTTGGTGACAATCCTAGCTAAGCTGTCCTGTACACTTTGGAGGTTCCTAACATTAAATTCTGAAAGACTCCTGAACAGGGAATAACAATAGTCAAGCTGACTAATCACGAGAGCATTTGCAGCCTTCACAGCCGCTTCCTGTGTAAGATGCTGAGTCTTCTTCCCTCAATTGTACAAAACAGGACTTATAGACACTCTGAACATGCCACGAAAAAGAGAAATTGGAGTCAAACAAATTACTCCCAGATTTTTACCACTTTTGCAGGATGCAATGGATTACCAAGAATACAAACAAAAGAAACTCACACATGTTTGTCTTTCAAATGAAATACCTGATATAAAATGAAAGTGAAAATCATTTTACTCTGAATCATGCGAAATTTGTATCCTTTTTTTATTTTTTTTTTTTTTTTGTGGGGGTATGTTTCAAGCCACTTATCTCATTAGGAACATTTCAATGAACTTCATATTTTTCTTTCTAAAAATAACTCCAAGAGGTGTGTCACCAGTGATAAATGTCACATACTGAAGTGGGTTTCACATTTCTTTATCTTAACCTATTTTAAATCCCACAATTAATAGATGTGGGAGGATCTGACTCCAAAATTGGCAGTGCTGCCAGTAATATGTGACCAAGGGACTATAGATCAAATGTACAGGGATAATCCCTTGCAATTGGAAACATGAAAGAAAAACCTTCCTTCACATCCATTATTTATGGAGATCAGCAGAGTTGGGTAAAATATGATGCATACCCACCAAAAAGATAGCATGTTGAATTTTTCAATGAAATAGGATAGTACCGTAAACTATGATACTATTGTAATTACTAAAACTTTGGTTTTGTCCACATAAAATTAGTTGCAGGCTGCCCTGAGTGTGATTTTAATACTCTTTTTGTGGAACAAATAAAAATACTATTTTCCATTTTCTCTGAATCATGAGAATTTTATTTATACAGTAAAACGATAAAACCTCTACTTTTTGACCAAGCTTGAGGAGCTTACTAAAATTGTGATTGTCTACAAAAGGATCTGTATGTGATAAGAAGACAGGACTGCTGGAATGTGCTACTCTTTGGCATTTCTGATAAGCTTCTGCGAAAGTTACAATAATAGCCAGCCTTGGCAGGCAAGAACCCCACCTCACAGGTACAACTAAATGGGCAACAACATTGAGATTTGCGGAAATCTTAGGAACAACTTCAGTTGTAAGATTTATACAGAATCCACCAAAAGTTGTCAGATGTAAGATTCACAGGCCATGATTTCTGATGCACAGAAGGCGTTTCATAATCACCCAACCCCGGCCTTGGCCAGCGGGAGATTAAAATGCAACTGTAGTAACATCTGTTTAATGGAGTCCCTTTTTCAATAAAGAAGTTCAAGACCAAAAAGTATTTAAAGCGTTGCCATGGGAACAGGTGTTGATGGATACCATCCCAAATCTACTCAGCTGTAGATCCTGTTTTGGGTAACATATCCTGAAAATTTGGTGAAAATCCATGCATTGGTTTAGGCTATGGAACACCCACAAACTTTAGGATAAAAAAAATCTTAAAAGTGTTGCTATGGCAACAGTTTTACCAGATATCCACCAAAACCTAATCAGATCTAGATCCCCTTGGAGTAAACATACCCTGAAAAATTGGTGGAAATTCATGTATGGGTTTAGGCTGTGGAATACCAACAAACTTTAAGATAAAAAAATGTTAAAAGTGTTGCCATGGCAACAGTTGTTACCAGATACCCCCCAAAACCTAATCAGCTCTAGATCCTAAGAAAATTTGGTGAAACAAAAATTTGTGCATGGGTTTAGGCAGTGGAACACCCACAAGCTCTTATGCACACCACCACTGTCCCCTGGACGGCGCACGGAGTGTCTATAACCCCAGCCTTTATGGGCTGGGGTTAAAAATTACAATAAATTATTTTACTGTTAGTAGTACAAACTTGTCATTGTGTTAATCAGTATATAAGTGTACAAATGCCAAATGATGGCGATACATTACAAGCTTAATTACAACAATTTATAACATCTAAACAATGGAGAACCATAAACAGCGGTTCTTGTCTTTATTATTTCTTTTCAGTGTTTTTATTATTTATGTGGAATTAAAGAGTCAATTTTAGTGCAAAACAATGAGGAAATACAAATTTTGGAGAATGTAAATGAGTTGATGAAATTGAATATATGAATATCTGAAGGTTGGATAACAGAGGTACTACAATATGCCCAAAGGATAATCATATAATGTAACAACTACAATCAACAGTCAGAGAAAATCTGCAAATGATTCCATAACTAGCCTAAAATGACACAAAAATCTGAAATACAAGAAAGTTCATTAGTAAGAATAAGAAGTACTAAATCTCATGCTTTTTATTCTGCTATTCTTTTATAAATTTCATTCGCAGTGTGGATTATTTGATCAATTTTTGCCAGATAATCTAGATTTGCTTTTTTTGGTATTTGAGACAAACAAGCCGGAAAGGGGTATTTGGTCCACTAGCATGCACTGCAAAGCCATCAGGGACACAAATAGTGCACTGAAGCAATCACCCATCCCTGGCCAGTACTCACGTAGCCCTTTGCCTCTTAACTTCAGTGAAGAGACAGGCACTCATCACACTACACCACAATTTATGAAAGTTCAGAGATAAAAATAAAGTGATCCCTAGAAGCATTAGCCTTGCTAGAGCTTGCACTTAAAAACTTATATATGCTTAGCAGCAACCACCAGTCGATAAAATGAAAATAGTGATATCAGCTCTGTTGTATGTGCATCTGAATTATCAGGGACCATGTTCACTGTCATTCTTATTCTTAGAATATTTTTTCTTTGATTTTTTTTTTCAAAACCAAGTAATTTTCAGAGTAAAAAACTCTATTAGAATAAGAATTCTTCAAAATTGTCATAAAAATGTCTTATCAATACATATTTTCCTCCAGACAATATCTTTTAATATATTAAAATTAAATGTTATCCACTTTTTACACAGCTATATTGTACTTTTAAAACTCAAAAAGTTCTCAGGATCAGAAAACATTTGTTTAAAAATCAATAATAGTTTTAAAAAAAAAATGTATATAAATATGGACCCAGATAATCTGAATCGTACAGTTCTCTTGATCTGTGTTTTAAAGGACTAAGGTTTAAAGTGGAAAGTCTAGAAACGTGAACCACTCTAGACCAAAAACAGTCATGTTTAGGGTTATGTCTACAAAAATGTTCAACAGTTTAAATTACCTGAGGCAGCTTTTTTAGGATCAACACCTGAGCTGATCATACTGTATATGAAATATGACACAGCGCCAGTTTTTTGGAGGTTTTACTAAATACAGAAGCTACGGGGCACCAGAAAAATGCCTTCAATTTGCTGATCAATAAATAATGATAACATCAATCTTTGTAAAAATAATTACAGTAAATGCGCAACTAAATCAGTGGCTCTACCACAATTTGAGTCGATGGTGATGGACATGTACCTGCATGAAATCCTCACTGATGTATCAAAGATTTTAAGGACCAGACAGCATCTGTCATTGAAAATAATCTTCTATGTAACTGGATAATGGCACAGCCTTAATGGTCTTGTCAATGTCACAGAAGGTATATTTAAGGTGGGCTGAAATAATATTTTTTCTGAAACGACCTCTTCAGTAAAGGTGAAAAGATGAAACACTTGTCATTTGGATTTCAAAGAAACACAAGGATAGCTTTAAGAATTTGATGGAAATCTTACCCAATAAAGAAAAAGACTCTTACATGAATAAGGATTGAAATTTGCACAATTTATATGTCAGAATAACTCTCTCTGCCCACTAGAAAACATGACATATAAACCTGAGAACACTCATAAAAAACCTAAATTAATATAATTTATGTCCTTAATTTACAAACTTAAATATGTGGACATGCGATACATATTTTATGACCCAACAATTTAATACTGGTTGAGGGGCCAGGTTGAATAAATACAGAATGGTATGTGATAGCTGTGATAGCTTATAAGATGCAATATTATCCTGCCTTTATGAACAGAGACTGAACCAAAACAACTTTACAAAAACTAATGGTCTTTTAACAGAGTTCAGTGATTTTGTAACAACTTGTATTTGAATTTTGGTTCACTTGTCTTTACTGCCCCTTAAATGGACCTTGTATGTTGGTACTGCATCTTTTAAAAATAGCATCGCAGATGCATGTACCCCACAGCCAAGGAAAGCAAGTTTGACTATAAGATATAGAAGAATTGAAAGAGAAAAAGATAAATGAACTAAATTTCTATAGATGTAACATGCAGTCATTCAGTAAGAAGGCACCCTACATAAAATATCAGGAACACAGAATTCCTTGTTATTCTATGATTCTGACATTGTATTTCTAAATATCTGTGCCAAAAAGGATATGTTTTGGAAGAATGGATTTGTTTGTCTGTCTGTGTGCCTTGGTGAGCAGTTGTTTGGACTACTGCAACTCTCTCTTCAGGAATCTGTCCAGTCTCAACTTTCGCAAACTGCAGTGTATTCAAAACACACTTGCTAGGATTGTCACAAACTGTAACAAATTAACATGGGCATCTCCTATTCTCAAGTGACTCCATTGGCTCCCAGTTGAATTTTACCACATCTTCAAAACCGTCACTCATGTTTACAAGTTTCTTCACGGTGGTCATCCCAGTTACTTTGGTTCTCTTTTGTTTACTTGCTGTGGAAGATATAGTACAAGATACAACCACCCAAATAAAAGGTTCTTGGAGGTTCCTCAATTTTATCCATCTGTACATAAATAAAAAAACACTTTGTTACAGCTTTGCTTTTGATGCTCCCATGGTTTGGAATGATTTACCTGATGAGGTCTGTTCTGCCCAAGCTCTTGCTTGTTTCATAAAAAGGTTAAAATCGTATCTCTTCAAAAAGGCTTTCCCAACTTAGCATACAATCTATCCGGCATCTCCATAGTACTGGCCTTTGCAAGGGCTACAGAATGAGTTTATGAATTGGATTCTGATGTTGCACCTTAGAGTCTGCCCGGCAGAGATAAAGCACTATAAAAGTACAGAATAGAATAGAATTTGATTTTAGTGGTGATCTCAATCATTGTTTGGATCAAGGAATTCTTTAAAGGATCTTTTATCATTGTACTTATGAACAAAGTCAAAGTTGGGGGTTTTATGTCCCGTTCAACAGCCTGGGTCATATTTAGTCAGGCCCACAGCATTAATTGCCACTTGTGGGGGCCAAACCCAGACAGAGGTGACTGCCTGTGATTAGATGACAAACTTGCTAACCACTAGGCCACTGAGGACTCATTGCACTTCTAAGCAATATTGGAGGTGTTGGGCCTTGGTGGGAATATGCGCTCTCTGAGTGCTCTTGTTATGATTGTGATATTTTACAGTTCTAACCAAATTAAAAATTTAGAAATGATTCACTGGGTTATACATTGAACTCAATGTGGTTATAACCTCTAAAGATTAGTGTAAAATCTGAACTTGATATCATAAGAACAGAATTTGTCCACTACCATTTTAAAATCTTAAGTAAAATTTTCTAGGATTACATAAAACTTTTGTGGTTTTGTTGACAATATAAGATCTGGTGGTGGATATACATCACAAAATGACTTATGCAGTACAAAAAACACGGAAGAGATTTGAAGGTACAGTGTCATGTAACTAGCTAAGTGTGCTACAAAGGAAATCTCTTATGATGGCCAATGATAAATGGGGTGGAATAACATACCATATTAATCAGAAATTTGGCCTGCAATTAATTATTTTTCAACTTCCAGAATATTAGTTATAAATGTGAAACAGGCATCAGTTTGAAATTATAAAACACTGTTTCAAAAATGTGATGACGATGTTAACTGGTGTTTGTTTATTTGATGAAAGCACTTATTTAAGCCTGGGCAAAATTTTGAAAATTTACAGTACTGCCTAAAGCTGGCAATTACCAAATGTCTGCCTCGAAAAATGGATTCTATAAAAAAATGATGCTCGTTGGCTGTATCTCTTCAAAGTAACATATACATGACTAGTTCTATCCAGAAAAAAAATTCTTTAATCTTTTTCTAAACTTCTACACTTGTATAAAACTGTTCAACAGAATATATTACACCTTTCCATGTTGGGGTTAGGAGCCACAACCAAACAGGTTTGTTTATACCTTCAGTTGTGAGTGGATTCTGGTACGTCTGCTTTGTCTTTGTAGGAAGCATTCAGTGAAATTTGGTGCATTTGCACTTGGGTAGGATGCAATCAGTGCAATTTTGTGGGCTTTGCACTTTGGTAGCATGCATTCAGTGCACTTTGTTGGGATTTGCACTTGGGTAAGATGCATTTAATGCAATATGGTGTGAGTTGCACTTAGGTAGGATGCATTCAGTGCACTTTGTTGGGATTTGCACTTTGTAGGAAGCATTTAGTGAAATTTGGTGCAGTTGCACTTGAGTAGGATGCGTTCAATGCAATTTTGTGGGCTTTGCACTTGGGTAGCATGCATTCAGTGCACTTTGTTGGGATTTGCACTTGGGTAAGATGCATTTAATGCAATATGGTGTGAGTTGCACTTAGGTAGGATGCATTCAGTGCACTTTGTTGGGATTTGCACTTTGTAGGAAGCATTCAGTGAAATTTGGTGCATTTGCACTTGGGTAGGATGTGTTCAATGCAATTATGTGGGCTTTGCACTTGGGTAGCATGCATTCATTGCACTTTGTTGGGATTTGCATTTGGGTAAGATGCATTTAATGCAATATGGTGGGAGTTGCACTTAGGTAGGATGCATTCAGTGCACTTTGTTGGGATTTGCACTTTGTAGGATGCATTCAGTGCAATATGGTGGGAGTTGTACTTGGGTAGGATGCAATCAGTGCAATTTGGTAGGAATTGCACTTAGGTAGGATGCATTCAGTGCACTTTGTTGGGATTTGCACTAGGGTAGGATGCATTCAGTGCAATATGGTGGGAGTTGTACTTGGGTAGGATGCAATCAGTGCAATTTGGTAGGAATTGCACTTAGGTAGGATGCATTCAGTGCACTTTGTTGGGATTTGCACTTTGTAGGAAGCTTTTAGTGAAATTTGGTGGATTTGCACTTGGGAAGGATGCATTCAGTGCAATATGGTGGGAGTTGTACTTGGGTAGGATGCAAACAATGCAATTTGGTAGGAATTGCACTGAGGTAGGATGCATTCAGTGCAATTTGGTGGATTTGCACTTGGATAGGATGCGTTCAGTGCAATTTGGTGGATTTGCACTTGGGAAGGATGCATTCAGTTCAATATGGTAGGAATTGCACTGAGGTAGGATGCATTCAGTGCAATTTGGTGGATTTGCACTTGGGAAGGATGCATTCAGTGCAATATGGTGGGAGTTGTACTTGGGTAGGATGCAAACAATGCAATTTGGTAGGAATTGCACTGAGGTAGGATGCATTCAGTGCAATTTGGTGGATTTGCACTTGGATAGGATGCGTTCAGTGCAATTTGGTGGATTTGCACTTGGGAAGGATGCATTCAGTTCAATATGGTAGGAATTGCACTGAGGTAGGATGCATTCAGTGCAATTTGGTGGGATTTGCACTTGGGTAGGAAGCATTCAGTGTGATTTGGTGGGATTTGCACTTGGGTAGGATGCATTCAGTGTAATTTGGTAGGAATTGCACTGAGGTAGGATGCATTCAGTGTGATTTGGTGGGATTTGCACTTGGGTAGGAAGCATTCAGTGTGATTTGGTGGGATTTGCACTTGGGTAGGATGCATTCAGTGTAATTTGGTAGGAATTGCACTGAGGTAGGATGCATTCAGTGTGATTTGGTGGGATTTGCGCCTGGGTAGGAAGCATTCAGTGTAATATGGTGTGATTTGCACTTGAGTAGGATGGGTAGGATGAAAATATTTGAAAAAGCTCATGTGACATCTCACAAATTATTTTAAAACCTACACAGTGGAGGTTGAGGGGTGGAGGGACAGAATGGCTATACAGGGAGGCTTACTCTTTAACATGTACAACAAATTATTTTAAACCATACACAGTGGAGGCCGAGGGGTGGAGGGGCGGAATAGCTATACAGGGTGGCTTACTCTTTAACATGTATAACAAAGATACAATATCTTTAATTGGAATAATAAAGACAAGGTTACAAGGCAGAAATCAAAATCATACACACAGAAGGGGTGTAACTTAAGCATAACTATCACTTTCATAGGAATTGTCAAAACTGAGATTTCAGCCCTGGGTCTGTTCATTAAAATTCTTAGAATAATCTTTATTTTGTAACAACTTCAAAAATAATAAAAAAATTAAGAAAACATATTCTAAGAAGAAGAAAAATTTCTGACACATAGGAATTTTCAAAATTACTCTAAAAATATATTTTTCTACAGTTTTTCACAAAGTTTCAAGCTGACCAAAAAGTAATTGCTAATGCTACTTGCTTTATACAGCTAGTGTATTACATGTGATCATATCAAAAACTGAACTGAAGAAATAAAAAAATGTTTGTTATAAGAATTTCTTGGAAAATAGTTGCTTTTTTAGAAAATTCAAATGAGACTTTTCTAACGATAAGATTATCTGATTCAGTGAATATGTGCCCTGAGTGAACCTTGTAAAGTTTATGTCTAGCTAAATTTTAACTTAACTGTTTCCTTTATCCTGAATTACTATAAATGGAGGTTCTAGTTATACAGATTCTTCTATATATTTTCAAATGAAAAAAAATATAATGTTTGACTGGATAGGAATTAAAGTACTTAAGAAATTGTAACAAGAGTATAAATTATGTCAATCCCATTTAAATGTTATAATGTTTAAATATTTGCTGATATGATATACATGTATACAGATTAAAGTTCTATTACGTCAAAACAAAAGGTCAAGATAAATGTATCTACTTATCTAAGATTTTTAAAACAGTCTCTACCTCAGATGTACTTCTAATTAAAGCGTATAATATATTCACCAGAGTTGTATTTAAACAGGTCTGATCATACCAGAGTCTGACAGTCATGTGATACTAAAAATTTTTGACAAAATATTTTTGACAAATTCACACCTGTTTGACTCATGCTTACCAAAGGCTTGTTTATTATCCAATGCTTAATACATTGGAGCAAACAAAGGAACAACATGCATATTGAAATGGAAAAAATGGCCAATTTATACGACAAATAGTGCAAAATGGCTGGATCAAAGTACAGCTCAAGAGTCATTGGTGTTTCCCAGTTAATCACTGGGTTGCATTAATAGCTGTAATAAATAAGTCGCCCCACATTGTTAATTGCAGATAACAAAATGTCAGCCGGAACTCCAGCCCTGTGTTCACAAAGGTTAAAGAGATTAATGATAAAACAGATATGAGACTGATTTCTCATGTACTGTGAGTTATATTAAAAAGCAAATCTACTGCTTTTGTGTGGCCTTATTCAATGTTGAAAGATCGTATTTCATACCATATTTTAACCCTTCAGGAAACTGAAAATGGCTTGTTTCCATTTAACGTTTAACAAAGTAACCATCAGATAAAATTTGTTTAAAGTGTTAAAATAGAACAACATTATTCATCTATACTCACTGATGGAAGGTTTCTTCCCTATTTATATTGTTGTATAGAAATTTATAAAATCTTTAACAATTTCCAAAAGTTCTCAATTTGCACCCATTTGAACTGGCTATAATCGGCAACATTTTTTCAAAAAGGGTTTTTATCCAAACAATGGTGTTGTTCCAACAATTGTCATTATATCTGGAAAGATTATGTTAAATTATTTTTGAGACTATTCTGAGAAAAAAACTTCCTACTTATGAAAAATAAAGATATGTATATGTTAAAAAATTTCAAAGGTCAAAGGTCATTTGCACTTTTTCTCTGAGAGCTTTGACAAACCTATATTCTTCATGAAAACATAAAATAGCATCAGAAATGCCCGTACCCCACAGCTTGGGGATAATTTCAACACCATGAGATATAGAAGTAGTGAAAGAGTACAAAGCTGTGGATACTTTCAGGGCATTGTCAGTTATACAAAGCTCCAAATAATGTGAAAGAAAAGAGAAAGAAAATGTATGTAAAGATAAAGTATTAAAACAAGACAATTCAATAGCTAGATGACAGCATTAATCAGTACAGTAAAAATTATGAAGCTGTAAAACTTATTAATTGGAGAATAGCTGTCAATGGAAAAAACACAATTACATGTATGTTGTAGCAATCCATACATTTTTGTCAAAAGAGAAAGATCAAATATGGAAAGATCTCAAATATGGTAGGTGAATACACTTTGGCAGAGCCAAAGTTAAAGGTCACACCATGATACACACCTACACCCCCTAACCAATGTCCCTACCAAGTGTCAACCTTCTATACCCAATAAACCCAGACACGATTTTAAAACTCATGGTCACTATGACAAGATCAAAGGTCAAATCAAGTTTCACACCATGACGTTGCACACCTACAACCCCTAACCAATGTCCCTACAAAGTATCAACTTCCTACACCTTACGGTTTCCAAGATATAGCCCTGACAAGATTTTATAGGTCAAGGTCACTACGGCAAGGTCAAAGGTCAAATCAAGGTCACACCATGACGCTGCACTCCTACAACCCCTAACTAATGTCTCTACCAAGTATCAATTTCCTAGACCTTAAGGTTGCCGAGATATAGCCCGGACAAGATTTTCAAACTCAAGGTCACTGCAGCAAGGTCAAATAAATGTCACACTATGACATTGCACACCTACAGCCCCTAACCAATGTCTCTACCAAGCATCAACTTCCTACACCTTACGGTTTCTGAGATATAGCCCAGACAAGATTTTATAGGTCAAGGTTACTATGGCAAGGAAAAAGGTCAAATCAAGGTCACACCATGACGTCGCACATCTACACTCCCTAACCAATGTCCCTACCAAGTATCAACTTCCTACAAATCACGGTTCCTGAAATATAGCACGGACAAGATTTTCAAACTCAAGGTCACTACGGCAAGTTGAAAGGTCAAATAAAGGTTGCACTATGACGTTGCACACCTACAACCCCTAACTAATGTCCCTACCACGTATCAACTTCCTACACCTTACGGTTTTCGAGATATAGCCCGGACAAGATTTTCAAACTCAAAGTCACTGCAGCAAGGTCAAAGGTCAAATCAAGGTCATACCATGACATTGCACACCTACACCCCCTAACCAATGTCCCTACTAAGTATCAACCGCCTACACCTTACGGTTTCTGAGATACATTCCGGAAAAACTTTTTTCTGCCATCCAACCACCCGCCAATCCGGACACCATGGGTGAAAACAATACCCCAACAGCCCTTAACAGCTGTGGAGTAAAAACAAATGTTACAGAATTTGTGAGCATTTTGCGGCTATAATAACTTCATTAATTTTAATGGGCTTACCTAAATGGGGAAATTTCATATACTATAATAGCAATATGTTGAAATTCAGGTAGATATTTATGAAAACTTGGCCTTAAAGACTTTGATGTTGTGCAAAAAAAGTTCTCTTAGATTCAAGATTTGTACCTTCAGTAATTATTATTAAAAATAATTACTGTTATTGCATTCTATTAAATACTTTTTTGGTATTTATTGTTATGTGTATTTTACAGATCTATTTTATATACACAGCCATTCCACTAGTCATCTGTCAGTTACATAAAAGAAGGCACAACACTACTGTGATTGTCATGGGAAAATTAATTATAAGTATAAACTATTACACACCCAGCCAGTGAAGTTCTCTACTAAGTAAAATTCTTCACCTGCAATTTAAAGCCTCAAAGCTAACCAGCAAAAGTCACGTTGAAACAAATGGAACCATTACTTGCAACATTAATATTACTGTAATATTAAATTTAGGTATAAACAGGTTTTAATATTGTCATAAAATGCAGGTAACCAACTTCACTGTTTGTCAAACTTCACTAGCTAAAAGTACCATTTGAATTTTCACATTTTTCTCAGTGTTTTTCATCAAATGGTTCCACTTGGAATATTAACTGAAAAGTGCACCACAAAATTTGTGTAAGCCGTCAGGCAGCAGATCCTGTCAAATGCTCCTTTGTGAATTGAACTTACATTCTAAGCACAAAATGAATGTTAAAATATAACAGTAGTGTCACAGTAATTAGTAATTTCAATGGTATTGGAAGCCATGATGATTTTCAATCTTGGCACTCGAACAAGAATGCTACATGTGTTTGTGTGCAGATTAGGGATCCGCTGATATTGATTTTTCGTGTTTGCTAATAAAATTTATGGCATACTTTGCATGTGGGAAAAATAAAGACATCACTAAATCTGATATTGAATCATGCAGCTGCTCTGTTTATTATGTGAAAGTAGTCACAGTTAAGGAACACAGCTAAAAATATAAAATCAAAGGGTAATAAAAGGTCTCAGAATATAATTAGTGTCAGAAGAGTTGAGAGAGTTAAAAATAATCACTTTCAGAATATTTTCTGGCTTCATGATTAGAGTCATGAACTTTTCCACAAAATACAATTAGGGAAAAAAATTCGACTTTCTATATCAACAGTTTTGTAATCACTTTCATAAAACTAAACTTTTAATAACTGAGTCATTATTTTTAACCTGTTAAAAAGTACTTTTTAGGCTAAAACAGTACTCATTAACAGTAGAGCAATAATTGTAAAAGAGCGGCACACTACCAAATATTGCCTCTTATTCCTTTTCTAGTTCAAATACATTTCCTATGCACAACACCTTGGCAGAATTTATTGCATAATTTCAAGGTCAACTTTGTCTGCTCAGTCAAATGGTAGTAAATCAAAGATAACTTAATAAATTTTAAAGAAGTATAGTAAGCATGTAATATGTGATGCATGTCTTAACTGGTAATATACCAATCACCTTTGCAACTAGGTATGCTCCTGTTTTCATTGATGTGTGTAGAAGTCTGCAAATAGATTTTATCCAAAATCTCTGGGCTGGTATTCATAAACTTGATCAGCCAGTTATCAGCTAACAATCGGATCAAAAATAAAGCTTTTATACCCAATTTAAGCTGATTGTTGACTCATCTTTCAGATTTATTTTTTGTGAATATGGACGCTAAACCAATATTTATTACATTTTAAGAAGAGGTTTAAAAATAAATGAGTAAATGGTAAAATCAAATTGTGGTAAAAATGATGACATTGGAAAGTCTTTGCTTAAAACTTTATGTAAGCCAATGTTAATATGATGCATAGATACTATCATAAATTATCCAATTTTCTGTTTTGTGTCATTTAGAACAGTTAAGATCATATCAGGAGCCTCTGCCCCTCCAGAATGTTGACATAGGACGCATTTGAACATACCACTACAGAGGTAAGGGTGAAGTTATTGGACCATAGATGAACATTTAGCACAGAACATGTCAGATTGGAAAACAATTATAACTTGATTTATATGTATTTGTATTTAATATATGTACACTTTGCAAAAGAACTTGTTAGAATTAAGATACACCACATCAGTTTCATAATACATTTAAAAACCTAAAATCAGAACATTATCAAGTATAGTTTTGCATTCAAGCAGAAATAATTGTCTCAAAAAGGTATTTTTCATCCAAATATATTATCTTATAACCAGTCCACCAAGGAGGTTATGTGATGCAAATTTAAACTGCTGCATGGATTTACATCAAATTTTCACAGTAAGTGAGACTTGGTCTAAAGGAACTGATTGAATTTTAAGAATGATTTATATCTCATTCTGGATCAAGCACTTTTAAAAGTATTTATATTACTGTGTTCAGCAGCAATAGTGGAGATTATCACATGGGACAGAAACATGTGCTCTCCATGTGCTCTTGCTATTTCACTGATCTAGTCACTTGAGTTTCATTTTAACAGGGTCAAATGTTTACCTTATCAACACACTGTTGGCATGTACTATACTATCTAACAGAAATGTGTTTATTCTGTACTTATTGTTGGTTTGAATATATTTTTGCTATAAATGCACGATGAAGAGTCAGAACATTTAACTGATGAAATTTGCCAATGAAGAATCCCTGTCTTTTTCAGGACATTTGTATCTAATATTCTGATATTTATTTTGGTGACTACCTTTGGCCATTTGTGTTTTCTGTAACACAATTTCAGTGATATTTATTATTTTTGTAACTATTTCAGGACATTTTTTTACTTTGTTAAATATCTGTTAGTTTTGTTTCTTGATAATTTTTAGGGGGAAGGTCAGTGGTGAATTTCACAATCATTGGTAAATTTTGTATTTTCTTGCATCAAAGTATGACATACAATAACACTCTCACCATCATCCTTGTGGTCTGCGAGAAGTCTATTTGCTTTCTGTCCTTTCTCCACAGCACTGTGGTGACAGGAGGGTTGGCCTCGGTGGGGCATTCAATTTTACCCAGCATTCCTTTAGGCAGGTATGTCTTCAGAGGCATACTCAGCACATATGGCAGGTCTGTAGGAGAGAGGAAAAGGAAGATGTATGCCAAGAGAAGGCAGAGACCCATAGTTATGCTACAAGTATTTGTTTCTTGTAAATATCCAGATACTTTGATATACTTAGAACCCCGGATAATTATATATTTACAGTAAGTGTTTTTTGCAACATGTTTCCAGTTTTTGTATCATGACAGCTATATAACAGAATAACAACCAGAGATAAATATGTATGTACATTAACTGTTTCAGTCACATTTTGTTACTTTAATTGTTTGGTGCAAACACATAAAGATTTTTTGACACTCATGATTGTGTGGAACTTTGCAAGAGACATGATTTGATAAATGGAGTTGTTTTCATGTCAAAGTTCTAGTTTTAGTTATATATCTAGTGAGAAAGATCTCCTGTTTCTCTTGTATAAGTTGCAATATGTGTATACAGTTAAAGTTTCAGACACATTACTTAAAAGTCTAATCATTTTCAGTGACACACACAAAAAATTGTTGACCCTCCTCATTTTCAGGTACTGTTCATGCGATCATTAAATCTTGACAGTTGTTGTTTTGGTGGCATAGTTTGAGCCACCAATAATATGTAATTTATCATCCGTACATTCTCTTACAACAAACTAAGAACTATTCTTTGTATTATCTCAATTATCTGATACAGTTACAACTGAGAAAATACTTATGTACAGTTATTCTTGCCATTGCATAGTTCTAGGCTTATATCAGAGGTGTGTCACACAGTACAGCAGCCTATTATAAATATACTTTTTTGTTAATGAACCACATCTCGTCACTCCATGACAGACACAAGACTGTTGATAATCCCACTTCAGTGTCTCTCCCCATGTACACGTATGTAACTATTCTGGTGACACTCTTCTGGATGAATGCCAAATCATGTACATATTTGTATAATTATAGCAGCAGCTATCATCATGCATGACTCTTTGATTTAAACGTCTAACTTGAGGTTTTATGTCCTGTTATACTTAATACAATTGTACATGTATGATTGTTGTTCAATTGCTAATAAAGTATGTTTAAGTAAATATGTCCTGTTCAACAGTCATGGCTCTTTGGTTTTGAGACACACACTGCCTTCTCTCTTAAAACATAATCACAAATAATAAGGTTATTACATAATACAAATGACGTCACTTTACCATTGTTGTTCTCAAATAATTAAACAATGATCATAATTATATTTTTCAACAAAATCGCAAGAAATGAGAAAGCTTTATTGCAATGAACTCAAACGCATATTTCTCTTGCCCATACATTCTTTAAACAAGTTGGATTAAATCTATCAAGGTAATACAGGATAAAGTATATAAAAACTTCAAATAGTGTACTTTAAAGGTCATATTATTTCACACTTTGCAAAAACATGAGAACAAAGTTTGCATTTATTCTGAGTAAATATTCCAGTATTTCTATTGTGTACCACACCACACTGTTTTAACAACAATCTGGAGTTACTGCCGCCAGTACCATGTTCCATTACAGCCCATAACACCATTTATTATCCTCTTGTTTTCCCCTCTCCGAATCTCAGGGAAACTCCACTGGATGACATTTCCATTTATATCCTCGGCCCAAATTTGTTTAATGTCTGGAGAAATACCTAAAGAGAAATCCTGTTGTTTTCGCAAACCAATCTACACAAATAAGATTTTGTGTAAAATGACAACAGAAAAAAAAATATAATGAACTTGCAGGAGAAACTCATCGATTCTTTCAGATTTCAACAGTGCTGAGCTCTTTCTAAGTGGGCAATTGCAGTCTCCATTGATTGTTCTGAGCTTAACTGACCCGAGATTTTTTTTGTAAATATGCACATATAATCATTGCACCAGCCAAACACTGTCGAGAATTAACCCTTCCTCTCTCTCTCTCCGTCTCCCTTTAACACAATCTGTAAACTTTCTCCTGCTTGAAGTGGTGCTGTAGGACCATCCATTTGCAATGTCATTATAATTAGAGCTAATATCCTGCACAAAAACAATCACATCTCACAAGAGAGTGCCGATTGCTCCCCCACTGTTCTATCCATTTCTATTTTCTGCTTTTTTTTCCTCCTCCTTCTCACAGCCAATCAAGACTCCTCTACAGTGTCTTCTTCAGGGCTGAAGTAAGGAAAAAAATTGATGTGTCGCTATTTCTTGCTTTGCTCTAAGGCATGTGTATTACACAGTCCAATCTATTTGCCCTGATTCCATTTACGTAGCTCTCATTAAGAAGTGGCAAAATGTTCCCACTGGTCATTTGCTGGAGTCTGTTTTACACACACTGACTGTGACCAACACGAAATCCCTGAAATTGTAGCTAGGGATTTCATGAAATCCCTGAATATATTTTACTCTTCTAAAATTTATCAAACAAAAAACCTTAATGCATATAAGTCATTATTATACTTCTTTAGGACCATATTTACAACACCATAAAATAATATGATAGGTGCAAGATTTATTTACAGATAAAAACTTGTTAAAAAATGAAAATGAATTATATTTTTGGAAAGAAGATTACCGAAGGATGCTAACATTTATTGAATGACTATTATTTATTGTCTCTTCAAAGGTCTGAACAAAACCTTTAATCTATCTCAACCTTAAACTACTTAGGATCTCATGCCCTTCCATTGGTGCCTTTGATCTCCAATACCATCTACCTCCTCAAATAAATAAAATAAGTACTTTTCAGTTTTCATTGATCAGCCTGATCGGAACTGACATGGAGTGCACCATTGTGATGGAATCTATTCTGTGTACAGTTCCTGCTAATTAATTGTATCCACCGGAGGCATCTGGTGGATACTTTGGTTTAGCATTCACTATGCTGCCGGCGCCGCGCGTGGAGAGATTTTCGGCGTTAACACTTTAAGAGGAAAACTACACCTGCTAGGTTCACCAAATTTGTAGGATATCTTCATTGGGGGGTAAGCTTCTCTGGGACTGAAAATAGCCTCATTCTGAAAAACAAGATGGCTGCCGCTGGCATTTCTTTGAAAATAATCTACATTTTTCTACTGGCTGTTTCTCATAGGTAGAAGGTTGAATCTCTTCATAGGTGATATGTAAAACATATATACATGTCCTCTACAACCTTGCACACATTTGACCTTGAAGCTCTTAATTCAAGGTCATCCACGGAGTGCCGAAATAACCCACACAGTGGAGTTTAAAAGTGCCTATATCTCCCTTATTATTGGTCCTAGAGGTTTGCAATGTTTGCATGGGCTGGGAATCTTCTGATGTTGTCAGATTTGACCTTGGACCCCTCCTTCAAGGTCAAACGAGGATAGCCAAACTTAAAAGTGCTTATAACTCACTTATTATTGGTCCTAGAGGTTTGGGATGGTAAACCAACATATAGGAAATCATGGGCTGGGAATCTTTTGGTGTGGTTGGATTTGACCTTAGACCCTTCGTTCAAGGTCAAATGAGGATAGCCAAACTTAAAAGTGCTTATAACTTGCTTATTATTGGTCCCAGAGGTTTGGGATGGTAAACCAACATATAGGAAATGATTGGCTGGGAATCTTCTGGTGTGGATGGATTTGACCTTGGGCCCCTTCTTCAAGGTCAAACGAGGATAGCCAAACTTAAAAGTGCTTATAACTCGCTTATTATTGATCGTAGATCGTAGAAGTTTGGGATGGTAAACCAACCCATATGAAATCATGAGCTGGGAATCTTTTGGTGTGGTCGGATTTGACCTTGGGCCCCTCCTTCAAGGTCAAATAAGGATAGCCAAACTTAAAAGTGCTTATAACTCGCTTGTTATTGGTCCTAGAGGTTTGGGATGGTAAACCAACATATAAGAAATCATGGGCTGGAAATCTTTTGGTGTGGTCGCATTTGACCTTGGGCCCCTCCTTCAGGGTCAAACGAGGATAGCAAAAGTTAAAAGAGCTTATAACTCACTTATTATTGGTCCTGGATGGTTAGCAATGCGAAACCAACTCATACGAAATCTTGGGCTAGGAATCTACTGATGTTAGATTTGACCTTTGGCCCCACCTTCAAGGTTAAACGATGGTTCACTGGCTTTGGTGAGTTGTCTTTCCGGTGGATACAAATTTGCATCGGTTCTCCGATGCATAGGTCTAGTTGTAATTGAGATTGAATCTTTTTAACCTGTTAGTCAAAGACATGTAGTATTCTCCCTCTCACTCTGTTGTGGATGAATGTAGATTGCAATTAGTAAGTTTTAAAACATGAAAGAACAGAAATTGCAGTTATAATATGAAAGTGTTGCAAGTATTGCTAGGTTTAGTGTTTGTTCTATTCCTTACAATTTATTTTACTACATTTATTCAAACTGTAAACAGTAACGATATTTAGTATGGAACTTAAGTGAAATAGAAATGACAGTACCTCAAAGCAAGATATATTACTATTAAAAATACTTTAAATTATAATTATATTTAAATTTTAAAGACAAAAAGGCAAATACATTCAAATTTAGACTTAAATAAAAATCAATCATTACTGTAGACTAGTATAAATTATTTTGTATACCACACAAGAAATTTTACAAAAGTCTAAAAAGATCAGTTAGAAAATCATATTGGTCTATACAAAACCTAAACTAGTTAAAACAAAAATGACATATTTTCACAAACATCATTTCACATGTTTCCTAAATTTAATCAGTTAAGAAGACTTTAATAAAAGAAAATAATCAAAATTACTGTGATTGACACACAAAAAAATCATTTTAAAACTAAAAGGTTTGTTGTAAAATCCCATTAGTTTATACAAAACCTTTACTGAAATGCACAATAATGACTAATGCACAATAAAGTAATTTCCCAAATTCCCTAAAAACCATTCAGTGAATTTGTAAAAACATTTACTAAAGTTTTAGGAATTTCACGAATTCCTAGAGATTTTAAGGAATTTGCGAATTACCTGGTCCATTTAGGGATTTCACGAATTCCCTTATTACAAAAATTCACTGTAACACAGATACAGAAAGAAGCAGAACATTTTTGCAAATGTGTTACATTATTTATTTTATACATGACATTATACACTCCACTTGGAGGTTATGTTTTTGGGTGTGTTTGTTTGTTTGTTTCCTTGTCTGTATTCACGAATACTCCAAAAAGTAATTACACGATCTTTAATTTGAGTGTTTGTAGGACCTGACCAAAGGAAGTAGAGACTAAATTTTGGGAAAGATCCAGTTCATATTCTGGATTAAAAAAACCCTGTCCGTCTATCTGCATAATGTTGAATATTTTGTCAAGACAAAAATATCTTTTTTTAGGCAAACAATAATATCTTATAGTGTATATAATTTCCCATTTTAGGATTCAATCAGAGGATATTGTGTTTAGCCACATTGGGTAACACTTGTAAGAATTTCTGTCTTGACTTTGCTTCTGTCACATTAAAAAACAATGAATATCCAATCTTGGCCAATGTGACTAATTCAACTCCACCTGATCAGCAGGATATGGGACTGTGATTTCAGATTCCAACATTTTAGAAAGAAAATCTTTAGAAGGCAAAGACTTCCACAATACATAATCTAGATTCCATTTATATCCCACTGCTGTTGGAGGCAATTTCTCTGGTGTAATCAGGAAAAACTGCATATATAGGCTGGGGACATAAGCAGAGATCTGAGCATTAAGACACATCTACATTTTGGCCTTTTACTTTAAGACAGAAACAAAAAATTTTCACTCAAAAAGACAGGAAACTGCTTTTAGTATTTCAACTTACAGTCATAATTATAATAGAACCTACTGTATAAAGAAAAAGAAGACACATACATATTTTAAGTAACATGAACCAAACAAGGAATACACAACACCTTATTGGAGTGTATTGTTTAATCTCAACATGATAAGGCTTTATGTTGCAAAAACATAAAGAAAGATGTTTGCAAATTTTCCTCTTAAGCTTAACTAAAGAAATCAACTTTAAAACAATTAATCTAGAGCCAATTAGCAATTCTTGCTTCCACCCAAACAAGGGGAACACTTGAAGAAGGGGAACAAGGCTTTTAAAAGTTGAACAAAATACAATAAATACCGGTACTTCTAATTGCCAAAAAAAAAGAGAAAAAAAACGAAAAACAAACAAAAAACTCATATATATGGATATGTTGATACAGACAAAGGATATATATTTTGTATGTACATAAACTATTAAAGAAAAATTCCCTTTATTTTTAAGTGTAAGTCTGTGAAAACATTGCAGTTCACAGGTGATGTAAAATGGAGGACCTTTGCCTCCCATCCGTTTTCATCAAGACCTCATTACCCACGAGTGTCGTTTGGCAGGGTGTTTGTCACTATACCCCAGCTACTTTCTCCAGACTGTGCACTGAGTGTAATATCTATTAGATATTAAGTCTACATTTACTTCAAATATTTAAGCACTAATCTTAGGCTAAAGGACTGCTTCAAATTTTGGTTCATGTCTAGCTTAAAATGCCATATACATATAATTCTCTTAATTTATAATATAATATATAATTCTCACAAGGAGTCAACTTTCAATTACTGGAAAATCATTATTAAACACTTAACAGTGTTTGAGTTACAGTAGTGATAAATAGAGTACTTGGTACCTTATGAATGTTAAAACGTTAAAATATGGTTATGAAATGTATATATAAATATACATATATCTGTATAATTATTTGACTATTCAATGTCATTCCAAATCATAACTATAACTTCAGCATGTCAAATATTCAACAACCTGTGACCAGTCTTAGATGAACATTTACATTTCCATTATTCACATTCTTTGACTTTCCTCTTTTAAAATGTGTTTGTAGAAATTTAAAAATAATGTCCTTTCTTATCTTTTTTAATATTGTGGCATTTGTTCAAACTAATTTCTGAAATAATAAACTAAGAAGGAGCTAGTGTTGGGATTGAAATGCAATTTCAATATCAAAATCTAATTTGGCTCAAGGCGGATATAAAAGCACTTATATTTCATGAAAAATCTCACAATACTTCTGCTAATGTATGACTTATGATAATCAAATTACAGGGAATTGATAAACTACAAAATTATTTTAAAAATTATTCCTGGCAGGTGCTAGAAATGATATTGAAATTAACACTGTTTCAAGATTGAAATTTAGAAAGATTTATCGATCGATGTTGAAGTATTGATATAATGATTCCTACACTAGGGGGAATCTCAGTGACTTTGTGGTTATCCGATTTGACAAATAATTACTTGGCTCTCATCTTTAGGTTGTGCATTTAAATCCATCTCATAAAAAAAAACATGTGAGAAATACTGACAGCTTGTCACAATACAACAATAACAATTAAAAGGACATAAAACCAAACTGACCTTTCAAATTACTGTTACATATTTGTCATGAGAAAAAAAAATGGCTCAAATATGGCAGGTGAACACACTTTGGCAGAGCCAAGGTTACAGGTCACACCATGATGATCCATACCTACACCACCTAACTACTGTCCCTACCAACTATCAACTTCCTGCACACTACAGTTTCTGAGATAACGCCAGAACAAGATTTTAAAGATGAAGGTCACTATGACAAAGTGAAAGGTCAAATCAAGCCCATATCATCCCATTGCTCACCTTCACCCCCAACTAATATCCCTATGAATTATCAACTTCCTACAGCTTATAGTTTCTGAGATATGGCCTGAACAATATTTTAAAGGTCAAGGTCACTATGGCAAGGTCAAACAACAAATCAAGGTCACACTATGACATTGCACACCTACACTCCAACCAATGTCCTACTAAGTATCAACTTCTTACACCTTATGTTTCCAAGATATAGCCCTGACACAAATTTTAAGGTCAAGGTCACTATAGCAAGGCTAAATGTTAAAAATCAAGGTCACACAAAGACGTTGCACACCTACACCCCCTAACCAGTCTCCCTACTAAGTGTTGACCTTCTACACCTTACATAATTAGAAAAATAGCCTGGACAAAATTTTTAAAACTCAAGGTCACTATGGCAATGTCAAAGGTCAAATCCAGATCGCACCATGATGTTGATCACCTAAAACCCCTAACCAATGTCCCTACTGAGTATCAACTTCCTACACCTTACGTTTTCTGAGATACAGTCCAGACAAACTTTTTCCTGCTGCCCACCTGCCCATTCGGACACCATGGGTGAAAATTATAACCACACAGCCCTTAAAGGCTGTAGGGTAAAAAGCCCAAGAAATCCCTCTTTACAGTTTGTCAACAAAATCTCCCTCTACGCAAGCTACCAAACTGAGTTGAGAGAAAGCAAAAAAAAAACAGTGACTATTGTTAAAGAATTAGCAGTGGAGTCTCTCATAGTTAGCAGTTATGGTGCCAATACATGAAAAGCAGCACCGTTCTTCCATTCAATTAGACTTTCAGTGTCCTTTAGAGAGAGTCAGAGAGAGAGAGAAGTGTAAGTATTCTATGCAAGGCACGGACTTGCCAGAGAAAACTGTCACCACCAGACCACTCAATAGGCAAGGAGCTGTAACATGTCACACATTTGGTCCCAGCAATAAAGACCAACTTCAAAGTCACAGGAAAAAAATGCAAAATGCGATCTTTTGTGCAGAGCTTGAGGACACAGAGACACACAACAGCAGGTTTTAGGGCAAGGTTTTATTTTGGCTTAGGATGAATAAAAGAATGACATATAGTATACTTAGGAATGATGTATAGGCATAGGCATTTAGTAAATATGCAAAGGCATTTTATTCTACTCACATTAAGTCTGCGCCAGCAAATGAAGGAGCTATGAGGGGAGCTCAATCTTATATAAATCAACATTTCCAGGGCAGATGCTGAAGGTTCTAATAAGATCCTGTTCCATATTTTAGAGTAACAACCTTTTTAAAAGTCAACACCACACAGTGTTAAATACTCCCTTGTTGAGCGATTTTTTGAGGGCTGTATAAAAAAAAGACAGGAAAACTGTTGGTGGTTTTAAAATGTGGTAAATGTAACATGCATTAAGCTTTTAAGTGAATTAATGGATAACGGAAACCTGTGCTTTCAATAAAAATTTTACGTGAAGAAATGTGACAGCATGCATTTCAACTAACTTATGAGAGTTGGTATTTTGGCATCATTTATTAACTTACAGTGAAGCCCATATCTTGTACCTTAATCTTTTAAACAGATACCTATACATTATAACTGCACTGGTTTCTGAAATGTCAGATATATGTATAATTACTAAAAATTCAAATAAGAGATAAATATAAAAGAATTTGTATTGCCCAAATTGCATCCAATTAAAAATGGTAACAAATCTATACACTATGTATGCATACAAATCTACACTTTGAGAATCCATAAATTTACTCAGATGCATGATGTTGCATATTAAATTTGTGCCAATAGTAAATCCACAGTTTTCCAATAAACATTCTAAAAAAAAAAATTTACAATCTATGTATGGTTCTTATGAAGTTAAAAGATAGACATTAAGAGTTATTATTTACATTTCTACATGTAATGTATATTATGAGTTATTCAGACTTCAGCCAGTGTGCCCCTGGAAGATTATTGGCTATCATACAGTGCCTGACATTGCCTGATATCTGAAGAAACTAAAACAGACACATTTGCTGCGATTATCATCAGCAGCATGCTAGACTACCAAGGTTCATTTAAACAAAAGTAGGCTTTGTTTTTACATCCCTTTAAACACCTGGGCCCATATTCACCAAAGGTCTTAGACTTAAATCCATTCTTAAAGTTAGGACTTTTGTCTCAGCTAAGTTTTGTCTTAAAATCGTATTCACAAAGGGTGACTTAGCTAAGTCCAAGATTATCAAATAACCACAGTGGTTTTCTGTGTCATGCGACCTTTCTTATCTATTCAAACTATACTATTGGTGACATATATCCTTCATTTAATGTATTTTATCTAAGGAAAAGTGCTGTTTTGAAATGGAAAACCTTGTTACCACATATAAACTTCCAAAGACTGCTTTAGTGAGATGTTCTGTATAATTATACTTTATTTACAGCCATTTTAAATTTTGAAGTGGAGAAAAGTTTATGGCGGCCACATTTAAGTCCTCTTTACAAAATTTCAGCCCACTACCAACGAGTCTTAAAGTTGGCTAAGCCTAAGACCAAAAGTCTTAGCAGGTTTTGGGCAGAAACTTGAGACAAAAGTCTCAACTTTAAGCCTAAGCCCTGGCTAAGACCTTTCATGAATACGGGCCCAGGGGTTATATTGGTACAGTTCATCAGCATTTCCCCACATGTGGTCATGAGTTGGATTTATACTCATAACTACAAAGGTTTTGCTTTCACATGATATGTTGTGACATTAATTAATGTGCACCATTCTAGATGTTTTATGCTTACCATTATTCTAAACTGCTAAAAATGAGTGCTATTGAACCAGATGTAAAGGAACTGATTTATCTGGATTTAACACTGCTTTAAATACACTGTGTAGGTTCTATCATGATGGATAGTTTAAAGGGAAGATGAAATCTAATCTAATCTAATGTGGACTTTTATATTGCTTAACCTCCATCAACTGACAGCCTCTAAGGTGCAAACTGAACAAAACCAATGTGAATAATCATAAGTCCAATAACACAGCCAAGTGGCCCAAGTCATACCAAGAAGACACAGGGGTGATATGGGGGCTATGGCAGATAGGCCCTTGCAAACAAGTTACATTTTTAGCTTTTCTGTGAAGGAGTCAATAGATGCTGCACTGCATACATCTTTAGGAAGATCATTCCAAATCTTGGGAGCATCAAATGCAATACTATGGCTAAAGTGTTTGACTTGTAGAGTGGGGAGTGGAAGCAGGAACTGACAGATATGGTCAAGTACTATATTATTTGGTTTATCAAAATATTGATGTAAAAGGTTTGCAAATAGGTCAGGAAGTAATAAAGCTCTCACAGTTTGCAGACGATACAACTTTAATTTTAGATGGTTCACAAAGATCTCTTGAAGCTGCATTAAATACTATACAAATTTTTGGTTTAACCTAATTGAAAAACTCCATCAGGGGATAAAAAACATAGTTCCGAAAAACTTCCTGTATTGCATAAGCTAGAATGGGGTACTGATAGGTTTAACCTGTTAGGAGTTCTTTTCTCAGTCAATCTTGATGAGATACCCGCTTTGAACTATTCAACAGCTTTTGAAAAAGCAAAGAAATTTATTCATAATTGGAAAAGAAGATCTTTGATGCCTTTTGGAAAAATAACCATAATAAAAACCTTTGTTCTTTCTCAATTTAAGTATCTTTTTGCTTCTATACCATCACCAAATGAAGAATTCATAAGAAAGTTAAATGATTTGCTTTTTAGCTATTTATGGAATGCTTAGCCAGATAAAATTAAACGCCAATGTGTTACACAGTACTATGATAATTATGGTCTCAGAATGGTTAATATAAGGAACCATATCAATGCATCAAAACTAATGTGGCTGGATAGGATTATCAAAAAAGAATCCACTCAGATAGGTCAAATAGTAGAGCATACAGTTGCACCTGTATCCAAGTTTTGTAATTATGGACTGTACCAGGTAAAAAACCTAATTGAAAAACTCCATAATCAATTTGGAAGGAAGTATGTATTTCTTGGCTAATTCTTCTGCAAAAGGGATCAATCAAGAACAGAATGGAAATAATGAGCTCAGCATTATGGTTTAATCTAGAAATTTCTAATACTATGCTATTTTTTCCAAAGTGGTATAATAGTGGCATAAAATATGTTGCTAATCTCCTGGCAGATGAGGGAACCGTTTGAAGTCAACATGATCTGGAAAAAAGTACTCACTAAAAATAAATTTCCATATTACTATAGAATAAAAATTCTGATTGCGATATTCCTAAAAAAATACCAATACTTAGGAGGGGATTTTACAATTTTGGCTCATCCCTTTATTCCAAAACATTTGGTCTTTTTATTTAGCAATTTATACGGAACAAAAGGGTTCTACAAGAAGATAAATGAAACAACCTTAGACGTTAGCTTCAAAGATAAGTGGCACAATGATCTCAATTCAAGTTTTAGCAATGCTAACTGGGAGAATTACTTCAGAATTTGTTTGAAAGCCTATAAAGATCCCTTTCATAAATGGTTTCAGTATAGAATTTTACATCATATATTAGGTACTCAGAAATTACTGCATAAAGTAGGAATTTCCAATTCTCCGATTTGTTTGGCCTGTCACTCAGAAGTTGAATCATTGATACATTTATTTTATTACTGTCCAAAAGCGATCAAACTGTGGAAACAACTTGAGAGCAAAATTTTGATCTCCACAGGTTTTTTACTTAATTTGTCTCCAAGTGATATTTTATTGGGATATACCTCTTATAATAATAACCTAAATGTAATAAATCTCATTATAATAGTTACTAAAATATATATATATATATCACACTTCAAGAAGATCCAGTGACCTTGACATTCAGCGTGTTATAAGTAAATTTGAAAAGGTATATAGTGAACATAAACTGACAGGAAAACTGGAATTTCAAGAAGCAAAATTTAACAAGGACTGGTACCAGATGAAAAATTTGTTAACTTAAAAATAACATGGTGTTGAGACAAATCACACTTTAAATAATAGCTGATGGAACACTTTTTATTGTAATTTTTCTTTTATTGTCTTTTTCATGTTTATCTGTTTAAAGTTAAAAGACATAGCAACCAAGTTTACGAATATTTGTAAACGGGAGAAGTCTTTTTGTCAGGGCTTACATCTCCAGTGTTAGTGGTCTTTTAACTATTTGTAATAAGTGCCAGTATAAATTGTTATTGTTTTATGTACCCAAAAAGTAATAATAAAAAATATATATATAATTATAATATAAAAAAAAAGAAAAAAAAGGAACTGTCGATATTGATGATCAGGGTGACTATGCCTGGTACTGTAGGAGCAACTGCTAAGAGACAATGATGGTCCAAAATAGCTAGGAGAACCACTGTGTAAAAATTTATAAACTAGTGTTGCGGTTTTGGATATATGGTAGTTGACAGACAGCCAGTGGAGTCAGTTTAAGATGGATGTAACATGAGCATACTTGCTAAGATGTGTTATAATACATGCAAAAGTATTCTGAATACTCTGCAGCTGGTGCTGACTGAAACATGACAAACTACTAAAGAGACAGTTACAATAGTCCAAACAACCACTAACCAAGGCATATGCAGCAAGGACAGCCACTTTTTGATTAAGATCTGCCTCAGTTCCGCCATGACCAAACCAGGATTTGAGACAGCCAAGGAGAGTATTGTGATTACCAGTGTCAAAAGCTGCTGACAAGTCAAGCAACACTAAAGCAGTGGGTTCATCTCATGACAGAGAGAGTTGGACCTCATTTTTAATGGAAAGCAGTTTCATTAGAATGACCTATTTTGTAAGCAGACTGATGAGAATTGTCCAGCTTATTACTATTGATATGGAAAGTTAACTGCTTAGCTATGATCTGCCCAACCAACTCGGACAGGAAGTAGAGACCAGACATTGGACGGTAATTTTTGAGTTCATTACTGAGAAGTGAAGCCTTCTTTATAAGACTAGAATAGAATAGAAACATTTATATAGCGCAAAATTGACACAACATCCTCTAATGTGCTTGGGGGCAGGAAAAGGGAAAGTCGAGGGACATTCCAGGTCAAAATCCAAATTTAGCACCCGAGAGAAAAGGGTGGCAACAGCCTATTTGAAAGCATCAGGAAAAGAACCTCCACTGAGGGAATAATTTACCAACTTGTTTATGGATGGCAAAAGGATATCAAGATAATCCTCATGGAGGAATGTGGGTATGGGGTTCAGTAAGCATGAAAGCTCAAAGGTATTGAAAGCTGAAGGTGCCAAAGTAGGTACATCAGTAGGAGAGCCTAAAGTTGGGAATGAATCCAAAATTTTGCTAATTTTATCGCAGAAAAATAAAGCAAATTTGTCTGCAAGGCTTTTATCTGCACTATGAGCAGGCAAAATAGTGTCAGAGTTGTGGTCTAATACCTTACTAAGAGAACTCCCAAAGCTTCTTCAGTTGATATAACAGGAACCCTGGTCTTTATTGGCAAATTGGTTGCAACAGGCAAATTTGCTTGCAAAGCCTTGATCTGTTTGGCTGCATCTTGTGTTTCCTACACAGCTGTTTGAATTGCAACCTCAGAGAGCAAGCCATACAGTTTGAATCAGACAGCCAGTTTGAATCAGACAACCACTTTGCTGACTGCTTTTTTGCCATGTGTGAGATGATTGGTGCATCCTTGTCAAGCACGTGAGTGAGACCGTTCACATACTGATCATATAGTTCAGGATCAGTTCTTTTGGAAACAATACAAAGGGGATAGGTGATATTGTTGAGGTCACTGCAACTGGTCAGTCTCAATCTTGTGAAACCAACAACAGGAGTCATTCAATGCTGGCTGCTGGGTGGAAGAAATCCAGTTGGCATATAAACACAGCATGGTCATGTATGAAGTTACCCACACTGACATTCCGGACAAAATCAGAGTCAAAAGGAGAGATCAATGCATCCAGTGTGTGCCCAAGTATATGAGTAGGGCCAGTAACACCTAGAACCATATTGCAACACAGAAGAATGTCATTAAACCTGGACTTGTCACAACACTTGATGTCCAGATGAACATTTAACGTCACAGCAAATGATGAAATTGGAACCAATTGAGAACAGAAACCCTGAGAGTACCAGAAAATCATCTAAGAACCCAGTAGTAAGTGAACCTGATGGGCAGTACTGACAGGCAGCAACAAAATAATGGTCACGTGGTTAGACATGAAAGATAGTATGATGCTTTTGAATGATTTAAAATCTGGTTAGGTGACAATACTAAGGACAGTATGTTTTCTACACAAAAAAAAAACAACCGCACTGCCTTGTCCAGTACACCATGGCTAATGTATAATTGGCTGGTGTGAGAGAATTGAGAAGACCATCAGTATTGGAGGGCCTGATATGGGTCTCTGCAAGAGCCCTGATGATGTCCAAGCCACTGCATTTTATGAGGTCATGAATGAGAGGGCCATTATTGTGAATAGGCCTGCAATTTCCAAATCTGAAATTGGTTGGGACAGGGTTTAAAGCAACATCGCCACATAACAGAAGTAGGAGAAGATTTTTCAGTTTCAACGCAAATGAGGTAATCTAATCTAATCTAATGTGGACTTTTATAGCACTTAATCTCCATCACTGATGGACTCTAAGGCGCATCTAAACATAAAGCAAGGCAGTTAGCGTTAATCAAGGGACATAGCCAGGTCGTACCAAGGAGACACAGATGTGACGGGGAGGCTATGGTGGGTAGGCTTTTGCAAACAGGTATGTTTTAAGCTTCTTTCTGAGGAGGCAACTGATGTTGCACTGCGAGCATCTTGAGGGAGGTCATTCCAGATCTTAGGAGCATCAAAGGCAAAACTATGGCCAAAATGTTTGGCTGACTTAAAGACTGATGAATGGAAAGGAGGAACTGTAAGGTATTGACGATCTGGGTGACTATGCCTAGTACTATAGGGACAACTACTAAAAGACAAGAACGGTTCGAAGTAAGAGGGAGAACCACTATGCAAAAATTTATACACAAGTGTTGCGGTTTTGAAAATACAACGATACTTAACAGGCAACCAGTGGAGTTTCTGTGGAATGGGTGTAACATGAGCATACTTTCTATGATTTGTAACAATATGAGCAAGGGTGTTCTGAATACTTTGCAACATGTGCTGATTGAAACCGGAAAAACCTCTGAACAGAGAGTTACAATAGTCCAGACGACTACTAACCATGGCATTTGCAGCCAGGACTGCCACTTCAGAAGTGAGATACTTTCTAATTCTACGGAGGTCACGCATCTGAAGGAAGCACGCTTTACAAGTCCTCTTGATATGCTCAGAGAATGAGAAATCTGCATCAAACCACACACCTAGATTTCTGACAGAATCAACTGGATGAAGAAGGCTACCAAGAATGCTAACCGGAAAGTGAGAGGAAATCTTCTGATGTTGAGCCTTGGAACCAAAGACAATAAACTCAGTTTTTTCAGGGTTGAGCTTCAATTTACTGAGAGACATCCACTCTTGAACATCACGAAGGTAGGCATTTAGCTTGGCGAGAGCCGAAGAAGCATTCTTGTGGGAGAGATGGATGTATAACTGAGTATCATCCGCATAAAAATGGAATTTAATATGCGGGTGGAGGTGAATAATTTTACTAAGTGGTGTTGTACAGAGTGAAAACAGTAACGGACCCAGAACAGAACCTTGTGGGACTCCATAGATGAGATTGCTTAATTCAGATAGTGTGGAGCCTATCTTAATGGCCTGGCAACGATTTCTTAAGTAGGAAGCAAACCACCTTAGAGCTGTTCCACCAAGACCAAACCAGGATTTAAGGTAACCCAGGAGAATATTATGGTCTATGGTGTCAAATGCGGCTGATAAGTCAAGAAGTATTAGAGCTGTGGGTTCACCGCATGCCAGAGAGAGATGAACCTCGTTTTTTATAGACAATAAAGCAGTTTCCGTGGAATGTCCTGGCTTATATGCTGATTGATGAGGATTGTCCAGTTTGTTGTTATTAATGTGTGATGTTAGCTGCCTGGCAACAACTCGCTCAACCAACTTTATCCATGTGTTGACAGTAATCTCACCATATCCATCACAGCTTTGGCCTTCCTACTTTTCAATGTTGCTTCCAACCAAGAAGGTAGGATTTGGAACTAGTATGGACTTCATGTGTACTAACATAGGTCATATGCAGGTCATATGAGCTACAATGTACCAGTATGTTATATGGGTGTTGGGAGACCACATATGTAAGAAATACTACAATATCTAACCAAGTGAGGTTTTGCTGCTTCATGCCTACAGATTAAAATCCATGTGGGATTAAAATTACATCAGCAGTGCATCAGTTTTGTGTTTTAGTATCAACATATGGCTCCAGTTGCAAAAACTTGTGCATAGTATGCCATATTCATTCATAAGGAGTGAGTTCAATCTAAAAACTTAAACAGTAATAATTATGTACCTAATAGTATAGAACATACCTTATTTGTAGACTTTTACATCTGGCTTGTACACTTGTCTTTGTAAACTTATCCTAGGATTTAGTTAGACGGGGAACCAGCCAACCTTTAACAATAAAGGGACTGGTATCGCCTACGATGGCCTTCATCTATTAATGCTGCATTCATATGTGCTTCTTGAGGCGGTATTCAACTCCCGTAAAACAGTTCTTTGCATTTTTAACCACATTTTTCCAGGATGTGAACTAGTAAGTACCAGTGCTGAATAGCCAGAAAAATGCATCACTAATATCCGTCATGTATTGGGAAATCTCGATGGTTATTTTAATTATTTATATGCATTTTGTATGCATTCAAAATATTTTTACCATATAATATTGGACTTATAACATCAAATAATACCAATTAAACTTTAAAATATTTTGGGAAGACAATAAACTTTGGAAGCAAATGCGTGGTTTTGGGTGATAATAGAGGATCAACAACACTTAAACTGATGCACATTTTTTTATTTATCACAAATGTCGTTAAATTATTATGGCATATCATTACACAGTAGAAGGGCGATATTGTGTCAAAATGTGCACCAAATGTGTTAACTAGAAATATTTTAAATTTAATTTCTTCTTGATCATTGTTAGGTGTAACTACAGAAGCCTAGAACCCAAGATGGTGGGCGATACCTGACCCTATATTGCAGAGTAGTGGTCAGGAACCAGACTAGGATTTAGTTCAGTTGCCCTGAGCTCCCAGCCCACTTGACCATTTTACAATGTAGTGAGGCCCTTTTTTGTACAAAGATCAGGAACACACAAAAGTAATATTCAATTAAAGACTTCATTCTTAGCCTTTTTCAAACACAGATATATTTAGAGTACATATAATATTTACAAAGTTACAAACTTTTCATGAAAATTTTGTTAAATGTGTAAGGAGATACAAATATGCAACTGTCAATATAATTACACAGATTTTCTTACTCATTATAAGTCTGTGTAAAAAATAGCCCCAGATTTCAGTCATTACATGCAATGACTGGAAATTTTAATAATTGTGTGAAATAACAGATTGACAGTATTATATACAAATACATGGATATGCTGAGGTGAAGCTGTTTAGTATATTACACAGAAATGAATAAAGAACATTTATTTCTTTTACCAATATCAGTTTGACTAAACATCTCGAAAAATTGAGATAGTTATGAAAAATGGCAATCAACAACAATTGGATTTATGAGGCAAAAAACACATTTGATTATTTTTTTTCAAATGTCGGGTTAAATAATGGTTAGGGAGTTAAATTAATTACTTCAGAAATTGTGGATATAACTCACCTATACAGGTACATACACGTTGCCAATCATTTTCTTGGGTTGTGTATTGTAGGTCATAGATTGGGAATTATGCCATCAATTGAAACAAAACAATAATGCAGAAAGTGAGTGAAACATATACAGGACACCGTCTTTAAACGTTTTTTTTTTGTTTTGTTTTTTTATTTCTATTTACTTTGCCTCTTATACAAATGAATACTAAATTTCACTTCTTATCAAAGTTTAAGAATTTTTTTTTATATATTTTATGAACAAATGGCTACTTTCTACGGGTTTTTAAGGTGTACTTGGTTTTTTATCCTAATGTATGTTTGAATGAGGGAACACCCAAAATGGCTTTAGAATTATTGATTTTTAGGTGAGATTTATGTCTTATTTTGACCAAAACATGAATGTAGCCATATGGACGTCCTTTACATCAGTACAGCTGATATTGCCTTATTATTTCAAAGAATTATTATATTAAATATGCACAGACAGCACAGACTCACCATTTTGGTATGTATGTGTGGTATAAAAAATTCAACTTGAAGGTAAAGCAATTTTCTTCCGCATTAATTCTCATTTCCTCAGAGATTACTCTTCAAACTAGAAACTCCATGATTTTATGGCATTCCGTCTGCGATAAAAGACCACAGGATCCACCCAATGTCATTGGACCACATAAAATATCTTATTTACAACCAAAATATCCTACAAATTACTATAAAATAGGTATTTTTCTGAAAATGTGTCCTTATTTAGTGTTGGGTTGACGGGGTGCAACATAAATAATGATTTAGGATAATTACACGGTAATGCTGTAATTTCATCTTTAGCTCTTGAGGTCACTTTGAGAGTTTTTCCCCCCACGCTTTTTATAATATTATACACGTGATGTTTCAGAACTAAGTATGCACACTCCTTCTTGCAGAACTAGAAAGTATCCACCAGAGTGCAGACCTCCACCAGGGGAGGTGAGGATATTTTGGACTCCAGAATATGATCCGAATCTTTCCTAAAATGTAAACACTTTGTCCCTTGCCCTGAGGCCCTACCCACATCAAACATTTCATAGACCTGGTCATTACATTCGGAATAATGTCAACTAAAGTCACTGAAAATACATTACAAATTGGACTTTTGAAAATTTGAGATTTTTTTTTTTTTTTTTGGTATCCAAAATATGATCTGGAACAGTAATAAAAATTAAATCACACCTTTCTTTTGGTTAGGCCCTGTCAACATAAAAAATTTCAAAAAGATCTGCTCAGAAAGACAGACAAATGAATGCACTGAAAACATAACCCCCTGGTGGAGTTCTTATCATTTGTGGTATGTAAAATTCACAAAGCAAAGATGCCATTGATTTTCCCTTAATATAACCTGGGAAATTTTGTATTCCAGGTCCTATAATTGCAAACATTATTTTCTACAATTTAACATTTTTGTTCAGAATATTGGTATTTTCTTAGGCACAAACTTTTAGTGTAGAGAAAAAATCTTAGAATAAGATTTTTTGCAAAATTTCCATAAAAAATTATATTTGAAATATATAGTAGATTTGGTATAAGTAGAACTGTCATAACTACAATATTGCCATAAGTAGAAGTAGTTTCTAATACCAAAAATTATTAGTGCACAATATAAGGATAACTAGAAGTACAACGTACAGAAAGTGTCCATAACTAGAACCTAATTTGATGTACAAAGTGTTACTTTTCAATGGCCATAACAAGGTACAAGTAGAACCTCTAAATCTTGTGTGCAGAAGTGTCAATATCCAAGAAAGAGGTGACAAAATTGTATCATTGTTACACTCTGTGTCTGATTGCTCAGTTTTGTGTTATTATGTCTGAACACCAAACAAAATTCACAGTAGAGTGATCACACAAGTATTAATTATTGCAGGAGAGTTAAATTGCATAGTATCTTTATATATTTAATAATATTTCTCAAAGTGGGTATAACGAGAAATTGCCACAAGTAGAAATAAATCACTGACATTTTGCAACACCCATTGCATCTAATTTGTCGTTATTACACTAAAAAGTTAATTCCCATGAATTTAAAATTCTCATTCTAAGAATTTTTTCTTATTCTAAGAATTTTTCTTATTCTGAGAATGTTTCTTAGAAAGTGTTTTTTTTTTCAGAAAACTCAAAATTAAGAATAATTCTGCAAATAAGAATGTAAGTAAATAAGGGCACATGCAAGCTTTTTACTCAGGATTGCTCTCATCGAAACCAAATATCAAGAATCAATCAGCAGCATTTAGTACATTATCTGAAATAATTTTTACTAAATTTAAGTAGCAAAGAACACTTGAGATTAATTCAGTTTTTAACACAAGCACAATAACATAGCAATACTAACATTTCACACTTACAACATAATTATTACATAACAATGTCTAAATCAGCTGTTACAGTTACATAAATTTCAAAGCGATATATTATATTATTGCTTTCTGTTCATGCTGAAATCCTGAATGAACAAAGAATGTATTAAAATAATGTCCATGTTGTCTAGGTTGTACTTGTATAACATCGTAAATCAAAATTCAAATTATGACGAGAAAAGATATTTTAATTTGAAATTACCGGAACCTATTGATATGTTTTTTATTGCTAATTAGACTGACAAATATATTCAAATTTCGCATGAAATAGTAGTTAACCATTACACCATCAAGAGAACAGTGTTTAACTGAACTCAAGAAGAAATTCAGTCATTGAAGATTTTCCAGTTGAGTCAGCTGAAACTCTGATCACAAAATTTAATATTCCTCCCTATCCATAATGCCCTCATACAGAGAATAGGAAGCACACACTTTGGTAAGTCCAGTTAATGCACTGAATGTCTCAGTGGTTTTTAGTTGAGTAAATAAGATGTTTAAATAATACCCCCTATTTATTGCCCATCAAAATCAGCTGACAGTGAATTTGACATATGGGAGACACTAGAAAAGTTTTATTAAACCTCATTTTCTGATAATTATTGTTTGGATAAATGGGAGTTGAGATTTTTAATGACAAAGTTCTTCTGTGAAGTAAAATGTCCAGACATTGCTTTATGGTGTGATTTTGGTGGTAATCCTGATTGCTATCTGGATCTAGCAATTTTTAAAGGGTCTTTTGTTAATGCAAGATAGGGCCTTTTAGTATATGTATATACTTCCATACTCAATCATCAGATGGCAAAAAATACAGGACACTCTCACAACAGACTGTATAATATATCTAAGTTTCAACCCAATCCGAGCAAAATTCCAGGTACTATGATCCAGAATAGAAAAACATGCTGCTTTGTGGAGGTATGATCTCTGAGTGGTTTTCTGGTTAATTAATAAAGCAAAAGGGGTGTACCAACAACACCTTACTATCACCTTAAACTGATAGATTTGGGCAGGCCTATTGTTTGTTGCTTTTTTCATAGCACATACAAAGGTGACACATAGCGATAGAAATTATGATTCTTGTATAAATACATCTTGATTTTGACATTTTAAGATATGAATATGTATGAAACCATTTTTGAACTAATTATAATAACATCATAACTCAGCTCATGCCCTAAATGTAAATGTCAGTGATAACAATGTCTTTTTTGGCAACTGCAATCAATAAAAATAGCCAAAAAAAAACCAGCCCACAGGTACAACAAAATGGGTGACAACATTTAGATTTGGGAAAATCTAAGGAAATTTCAATCGTAAGAGTTATACAGAACCCAAGATATTGTGTCAGATGTAAGAACTTTCATATAGTTGAAGAAGGTGGAAAAGCTATGTGTTTTATTTGTTCATGAAGAGAGGATTTTTTAACAACAGGAAGGTAGCTGACGATTTAGATGGAAGCCTATAATGAAGCAACAGTTTCTTTAACATAGTTTCTCTAGCCCTTTTAAAGTAGTATAATATGGTAAAAATAGCATCGGAAATGCCTGTACCCCACAGCCTGGGGAAATAGTTTTCAACACCATGAGATATAGAACCTAACCAATGACCCTACCAAGTGTCAATGTTCTACACCTTACAAAATCCAAGAAATAGCCCTGACAAGATTTAAAGACTCATGGTCTCAATGACAAGGTCAAAGCTCAAATCAAGATTACAGCATAACCTGTCACACCTACAATCTCTAAGCAATGTCCCTACCATGCATCAACCTCCTACACTTAATGGTTTCAGAGATATTGTTTGGACAAAATTTTAAAGGTCAAGGTCACTACGGTAAGATCAAAAGTCAAATCAAGGACACATAATGCACATTGCACACCTACAACGCCCAACCAATGTCCCTACCAAGTATTAACTTCCTACACCTTACAGTTTCCGAGATATAACCCAGACAAGCTTTCAAAGGTCAAGATTATTACGGCGATGTTAAAGGTCAAATCAAGGTCACACCATGACGTTGCACACCTACAGCAGCCCCCCCCCCCCCCCCCCCCCCACAATGTCCCTACCAAGAATCAAGTTCCCACACCTTACAGTTTCCGAGATATGGCCTGGACATGATTTTATGAGTCAAGGTCACTATGGTAAGGTCAAAGGTCAAATCAAGGTCACACCATGACGTTGTACAGCTACAAACTCTAACCAATGTCCCTACCAAGTATCAACTTCCAACACCTTATGGTTTCCGACATATAGCCCAGACAAGATTTCATAGGTCAAGGTCACTACGCCAAGGTCAAATCAAGTTCACACCATGACGTTGCACACCTACACCCCCTAACCCATGTCCCTACCAAGTATCAACTTCCTACACCTTATGCTTTCCGATATATAGCCCGGACAAGATTTTATAGGTCGTGGTCACCCCGCCAAGGTCAAAGATGAAATCAAGGTCACACCATGATGTTGCACACCTACACCGCTTAACTAATGTCCCTACTAAGTATCAACTTCCTACACTTTACGGTTTCAGAGATATAGCCCAGACAAGATTTTATAGGTCAAGGTTAATACAGCAAGGTCAAAGGTCAAATCAAGGTCACATTATGACGATGCATACCTTCACCCCCTTACCAATGTCCCTACTAAGTATCAACTTCCTACACCTTACAGTTTGTGAGATATAGCCCGGACAAGATTTTAAAATTCAAGGTCACTACAGCAAGGTCAAATGTCAAATCAAGGTCGCACCATAAAGTTGCACAACTACACCCCTTTACCAATGACCCTACTAAATATCAACTTCCTACACCTTATGGTTTCCGAGATATAGCCCGGACAAGATTTTAAAATTCAAGGTCACTACGGCAAGGTCAAATGTCAAATCAAGGTCGCACCATAAAGCTGCACAACTACAACCCTCAACCAATGTCCCTACTAAGTATCAACTTCTTACACCTTACAGTTACCAAGATATAGCCCGGACAAGATTTTATAGATCAAGGTCACTACAGCAAGGTCAAAGGTCAAATCAAGGTCACACCATGAATTTGCACACCTACACCCCCTAACCAATGTTCCTACCAAGTATCAACTTCCTACACCATACGGTTTATGAGATACAGACCGTACAAACTGTTTCCCACCCGATCGCCCGCCCATTAACGACGCCCGCCCACCCATCCAGACACCATGGATGAAAAACAATACCCAACAGCCCTTAAGGGCTGTGGGGTAAAAATATTAAAAGTGTTGCCATGGCAACAGCTGTTGCGGGATACCCCCAATAATTAATCAGCTCTAGATCCTGTTGGGGGAACAAATCCTGAAAAATTGGTGAAAAACGTACCATGCATGGGTTTAGGCTGTGGAACACCCACAAAGTTTAAGACCCCCAAATTTAAAAGTGTTGCCATGGCAACAGCTATTCCTAGATAACCCCTAAAATCAAATCAGCTCTAGACCCTCCTGAGGTAAATGTATCCTGAAAACTTTGTGTAAATCCATGAGTGGATTCAGGCTGTGGAACACCCAGAATGTTTAAGACCCCAAAATCTTAAAAGTGTTACCATGGCAACATCTTTTGCCAAATAACCCCCAAAACCTAATCAGCTCTAGATCCTCTGGGATGAACACTTGTTGGAAATTTGGTGTGAATCTTAAAAGCATTGCCATGGCAACAGGTGTTGCCAGATACCCCCTAATTACCTAACTAATCTGCTCCGGATCTTCTTGGGGTAAACATATCCTAAAAATATGCTGAAAATCCATGCATGGGTTTAGGCTTTGAAACTCCCACAAAGATTAAGACTCAAAAACTTTTTAAAAGTGTTGCCATAGTAACAGCAGTTGCCAGAGACCCCCTAATAACCTAAATCAGCTTTAGGTCCTCTTAAGGTAAACGTATCCTGAAAAATTTGAAAAAACTCTATGCATGGGTTTAGGCTGTGGCACACCCATGAACATTATGCCCACCGCCGCATGGATGGCGCCGGGGATGATTATAACCAAAGCCTTTAAGGACTGGGGTTAACAAAACTCAACTATAATGTTATAATGTAATAAATGTAAACTGTAAGTAAGTTTTGAAAAAATCTTTATGCAATGAGGATTGAACTAATGTCTTTTGGAATTTACATCAGTTGGAATAGATGTCAGGTAGAACTTAGGTCACCAGACTTATAAAATACACAGAATATGTCAATTTTGAAATCAAAATAAAGCCATTTGTAAACTAGACAAATGGTTTTTGTACACAAAAACAGAGTGTCTATACAGCTTGCAATTTTATATGAAATGCTAAAGGACCAATGTGAAGAGGTAAATAAGGAGAGGCCCAAGGTCAAATCTGACCGTATCAAAAAACTCCCGGCTCATGATTATCTATAGGTCGGTTTCACATCCCAAAACTCTAGGAACAATAATAAACGAGTTATATAAGCACTTTTAATTTTGCTATCTTTGTTTGACATTGAATGGGGGACCCAAGGTCAAATCTGACCACATGAGAAGATTCCCAGCCCTTGATTTCCTATTGGTCGGTTCCTCATCCAAAAACTCTAGGGCCAATAATAAGTGAGTTATAAGTTCTTAAAAGTTTGGCTATCCTTGTTTGACTTTGAAGGAGGAGCTCAAGATCAAATCTGACCACATTAGGAGACTGTCACTTCATGACTTCCTAGAGGTTGGTTTCACATCCCAAACATCTAAGACCAATAATAAGTGAGTTATACGCACTTTTAAGTGTGGTTATCTGCATCTGACCTTGAAGAAAGGGCCCAAGGTCAAATCTGACCACATAAGAAGACTCTTTTCAAGAGATGCTTAATTACTGAGTAATACATTATTATTTATGTAACAATTTGCTTCAATGTTTTACCCAAACTGAAACGGTTTAATAGTAATCATTTAATTCAGTTAGGTTATATATTAGTAATAAATTATTATAATATTTTGTCCAGATAAATATATTACAGATGTATTTCATCTATATTATAGCCTCCAGTTTTCAAAGAATGATCTAAAAGTTACTGACACTTTGTACTGAATTTATTTTCTATGATACTATAATACCACAGAAACACCCCCTTTATTTAGAACTCTGTTGGGTACAGTTATATTTAATGGTGAATCCGATGTCAAATCCTACAAGAGGGCATTTTTTTCAGTTTTCCCCATTTTCTACAGTTCCTTATCTAGCAGGTATATTTTTCTGATCATTTTGTATTTAACTTAATAAGGTTCACCTCTAGTTGTAAACTACAATCAATACTGGTTGCCTAAATGCATGGGTAGATAACATATTATAAAATAATTTACCGTAAAAAATATGGAACTGTCATAGAAGGGTCATGGATGATCAAAATCATAAGGCCCACATACAGTACATCCAATGACAAAAATTCTCAATTCTATCAGCTAATCTGCTGAAACTGAATTTATTATTAACAATTTGAAAGCCTAGTCTAATAAATATGCAACTGACTGATTTTGCCACACATGTGAGTACTGAGGGAGCTACATCACAAATCCTCAGAAAGAGAAATAGGTGGTGGGAAAATGACTAAACAGATTCAAAACTTCTTTCTCCATGCACCTTTTTGACATATTATAAACTGATGCTAGCTACTGTAGAGATTTCATTATATTTAACTTTAATGGGTGGACTTAATATGCTAGGGGTTTTAAACAGATAGATGGAAAGACTTTTGCATTTATAAATATAGATTACAGTAAAGAAATGAGACCTGTAATGCGATGGGAAAAAGTCTCCACTTCCTCATCCATTAGCACAGAGCAACAAGAACTAATATCCACTGAAAAATCAATGTCTATAATATGTCACAAATAACAAGAAATGTGATCGCTCTCAGTGGTATTTTTTCACCTCAAAAAACTTACATGTGACATTAAGATAAGCTTTGGCTTCAGGTGGAGGTCCCAGCCCATTAGTGGGTCTGCATATATACCACCCTGTATCCTCCTTCTCCACTTTTTTGATCACAAAACTGCCATCTGAAAAACAATAACAAGACATAAAATACAGTGTACAATAAGCAGTGGAGCACCATAGTGTTGAGATAAGGTACACAGAAGGTATGATTGTCATAACAGTAACTGATGGAGCACTGATGTGTTGATGTAAGGTTATCCAAAGGTTAAATTCTCAGAAAATTTGGGTCAAAGAAGATAGAGGAACACTTATTTATATGTTAATATATCAAGTCATACAATCCACAAGAAAATTAGATATTTTGTTAACATGGACATGTTTAAACCACATGGTTGTGATAGTAAATAATGTCAGCAAATTCTACTGAAACAAGTGTAAATTCCCATCATGTTGGCATCTAAGTGAAAGAAGAAGAGAAGCTTTTATTACTGGGAGTGTACACTGGCATGACATTACAAATCACCTATGGATGTGGATGACCATGCAGGTACATACTATTACCATACATAGTCAAAATTATTATGAATTTGTCTTAATTTCCTCCAGCTTCATGTTGTGATAGAGTATACAGATGTAGGAAGGAGCAGCACATACTAATTGATAAAGTTTATAGACAGAAAGTAAGTTAAAATTTTACCTGATTGTAATACTGCATGTATTAACTACATAATATTTATAAATATGTGGACAATGATATTTGGCATGAGCTAGTAAATACCATCTTTAAATCTGTGACTGCAGAACTGAAATAAAATGTGTTCCAGCACACCAACTTGAGAGATCCCAACAGACTGAAATAATAGTTATTTAAAACTCTAAAACAATATTTGAAACCTTTGAAAAAGTCACAAGTGCTGCCCCACTATTCTGTAGTAAATTCACTAAAACAGAAAAAAAATGTTGATTAGTCAATCATTCAAATCAGGCCCATTTAGCCTTAGTTTTAAGGTATGCAATACATGAGTAAATAATACAAAACATTGGCTGGTCACAATGTCCTCAAGCATTACTCTATTTTTCTGCAGCACATCTCACATCATCAAATTCCTCACTTTTACAACTGCCGTGTTTTCACAAGTAGAAATAATAATGTGGGATGTATAGTAGATTTTTTGCTCATCTGTCATGGATCGCTTTTGTGAGTATGGCCTTCGATGTCTGTAAATTGTTAATACAATTTGGGGTGACTGATATGTTTACTTTGTTTAAACCCCAGTGTTCTTGGTGAATCCTTACGAATGATTGTTAATCATACAGATCTGTTTGGGGGGGGGGGGGGGGGGGGGGGGGGGGGGGCGGGTGCCACAGTGGTAACACACTTGTCTCCCACCTCTGGGATCAGCGGTTCAAACGCCATACCTTATATGGGAAAAATGAGAGTTGCTTACCAATGGTCAGCAGTTTACAGTACAGAACCTTGACCAACTGTATGTACTGGTTTCCTGTGCCCACAAAAACTACCCGTCGTGATATAACCTGTACAGTGTTGAAAGTGATGTAAAACCCCAAATAAATAAAAATACAGATATGTTGAGCATTATTCCATTTATATATGCGTTTCACTTTCAAACAGTTGTAATCTATTAGTTTGAACCCCTTTTGTTAAACTATGTGGCACATTACTGATTGATGGAAATAATGACACCTCCAAACTCTTGTAAAAGTCTCATCTGTGTCAGTAAGGTTATATAATTTATATACTCCAAAAGATGTTTTTGTTCACAACTATCTTGGAAAATTTAATAGTAATTTAAATTTTTATTAGAAATACTTACCATTTCCTAACAGTAGCTATTTGTTGGAGCCATCCAACCCAATGGCCAACGCAGAGATGCGATTTTAAGGTTATATAACCACCTTAATAAAGCCATTGGGTTACAGTAGTCCGTCCTCCCGCCAATTAGGTCACCTGACCTCCTTTGTTTACCTCATTATTTTTGTTGCAGGTAAAAGAATGACTTGCGGGGAGGCGGGAGGGAAATCCATGTGTTAGGAAATGGTAAGTATTTCTAATAAAAATTTAAATTACTATTAAATTTTCCAATTTTATAGCGAAATACCCTTACCATTTCCTAACAGTAGCTGAATGCAGCCTTGCAGGAAGGAGGGAATTCTTTTATTAAAACTTCCACCTACCAACAACAACAAGCAACATTGTGAGAACCAACAGTAAACATGACAATAGTGAAATGTACATGCAAACAACAACACATACAATCCAACATACAAACATTCAACACAACAACATACCTTTTAAATGAAGGCAGTATGCAGTTGAACACTCTCACAATGCTCTGAATCCACTAAATGCACTTGTTGAACAACATCTACTTTACAAACTGAACTAACATCAGGTCGAACCCCACTTGGTACCACTATCAGCTGACGCGTCATAAACACCAAGTACGGTCCAAGCTACACAAACTGTACAATATATACAGGTCGACGCCGTCTATCCTGTAAAATACAGACAGATTAATAAATAAATTGTACCCATCACAAAGTCAAATACAACAGATTGGTTAATAATTGTATCCAACCCAAAGTATCAACTATTCACATATTCAAACACATAAAGTATTATACAGTTATAAAAACCTACTCATAAGTTTATCACATGCTGAGCAGATACTATTGGACCCAATTTCAAGATCTGACCATTATGCCAACAGAGGTCCTTAAGGTAGAAATTGGTAAACGTATTGTGGGACTTCCAAAAGCATGCATCAAGAATCTCACTTAAGGAAACTCCTCCTTTAAAAGCCAAAGAAGCCGCCATAGAACGAACATCATGAGCTTTGACCTGACACAACTGCTGCGTTTCAGAATCCGACTCCTCATAAGCCAAAAGTATAGTCTGTTTTAGCCAAGAAGAGATTGTTGCCCTTGAAATATCTCTGGTAAAACCCTCCTTAATAGCTACAAACAAAAGATTCTTATTCTTCCTTAAATCCTTTGTTCTGTCCAAATAGTATTTCAAGGCCCTCACAGGACAAAGAGATCTATCTTGAGTCAAACTGCTGTCCAAATGAGGTTTGAGAGCTGGAATGACTACAGGTTTAATGACAGTAGGCCCATCTGACGCCAACTGGTTCTTTGCCAAAAAGGCAGTTGATGGAGCAATAGTTACTTGTGACCAACTTTCTTTGTAACTAAGAGAAGAGAAAGTCCAAGCATGAATTTCACCTTTTCTTTTGCCTGATGCCAAAGTCAAAAGGAAAACTGTCTTGAAGGTAAGCAACTTCAATGAAGCCTTCCCCAAAGGTTCAAAAGGTCATTTAGTAAGAGCCTGCAAAACCAAGGCCAAATCCCAAGAAGGTATGGATCTATTAACCACTGGTTTGTCTCTGTAAAAACTTGACAATAACCTATTCAACTCAAGACTTTTTGACACATCTTCACCTTTCAAACCCAATCCATCAGCAATTGCTGTCCTGTAACCAGCAATAGTCGATGGCTTGAGAGCCTTCTCCTTAAACAAATAATTAAGGAAGTTTGCTATGTTTGGAATAGTGGGATCTGAGAAGTCCACCTGATTCTCCTGACACCACTTCCCAAATATGGACCACCTTGATTCATAGATTCTCCTCGAGGAGTGTTGCTGAGGCTCCTTAATTCGCTTCGCCACCTCCTCTGAGAATCCTCTTGAGCCTTCAGGACTGACTCCAGATGCCAAGCATGAAGGTTCAAATAAGCCAGATTGCTGTGAAGTCTGTTGCTGAACGGTTGAGTCAACAGATTCACCCACAAAGGAAGCCTTAGAGGGAGTTTCGTGGACAGATCCACCAGATCCCAAAACCAAGACATCCCTGGCCACCCTGGGGCAATCATGATTATCTTGCACCTGTAGGTGGTCATCTTTTGAATCACCTGCGGTATGAGAGCCACTGGACAAAACACATAGGCGTCCAGACCCTCCCAAGAGATGTTCAATGCATCTGTTTCCCAAGCCCGACCGTCGGGGACAGGAGACACATACATTGGTAGCTTGTGATTCAACTTTGTTGCAAACAAATCTACCATTGGTTGATGCCAGCAATGGCAAATTTAATTGAACACTCGATGATTCAAAGCCCATTCGGTCTGAATCACCTTGTCTTTTCTTGACAGAGAATCTGCCAAGACATTGAGATTCCCTGGAATGTGTTTTGCCCGAATCTGGATCCCCCTGGCATTTGTCCAAGCCATGATTCTCCAGATTAAGGCACACATTTCTTGAGAGTGGGTACCTCCCTGTTTGTTCAGATAGGCAACCACTGAAGAGTTGTCTGTGGAAATCAGCAGATTTTGATTCAGAAGCTGATTTTCGAATGATTTTAAAGCTAGAAATACTGCTTTTAGCTCTAGAATGTTTATGTGAAGTCTTGACTCCACCTGATTCCACAGACCACTGGCTGTGCGATGCTCTAAATGAGCCCCCCAGCCTTTTAGGGAAGCATCTGTGAATAGAAGGAGATTGCACTCCTTCTGATGAAGTGGAGAACCCCTCATCAGGTTTGAGAGATTGGTCCACCACTGAAGATGCTGTTTTAGAACCTGAGAGACTGGTACTGGGATATCCAGAGACTGAGGATACCTCCAGTGTGTCTTGAGGTACCATTGTAGAGGCCTCATATGCAGACGACCCAATGGTACAGTCTTCTCCATTGAAGCCATGCTCCCAATCAGTGACATGAGCTCCCTTGGAGATGTTTGAGTAGCTTTCAACATGGAAACTATCTTTTCTAGAAGGCGATCGATTTTCTTTTGAGTTGGAAACACAAGACCCACCCTGAGGTCGAATTTGTAACCCAAAAACTCGATTTCCTGAGTTGGAATTAAATCTGATTTTTCGAAATTTATTATCCAACCCAAGCTTTGAACAAGACGAATCAACCTGTGGGTATTCTCTTGGCATTGTTGCTTTGTTTTTGCTCTCATTAACCAATCGCCTATGTACTGATGAATCCTGATGCCCTCTGCAAGAGCCATCAGTTTCACCTCTTTTGCTACCATGGTGAACTCGAGTGGAGCCGTAGCGATTCCGAAGGGTAAGGCTGTGAATTGGTAGGATCTGTCGCCTACATTGAAGCGAAGATACTTCTGAAACCGTGGGTGTATTGGTATGTGAAAGTATGCATCTGTAAGGTCGAGAGAGGTTACCCACTCGCCTTCTTGCAGCGAATCTCGAATATTTTCGCCAGTTTCCATTTTGAAAGTGGGTACATGTAAATAACTGTTTACCACACTTAAATCTATTACTGGACGCCACCTTTTTCCTGGTTTTGGTACAAGAAACAAACGACTGTAAAATCCCAGGGAAGTGACCTTTTGAACTGGAGTTATCGCTCTTTTGTCGATCATTTGATAAACCGCCTTTATCAAGAACTGCTGTTTCTCCCGGTTCAAATATTTGCTCCTTATTAAAGGAATCTTTGTCAATGGAGGTTTTAGCCTGAAATTTAGACAATAACCCTCCTTCAAAATGGTCACTACCCTTGGATGTGCCCTCCTGGCTTCCCATACCTGCCAAAATGTGGATAAACGGCCTCCTGGCACCAAGCAGTCATTTCCTTCTCCCACCCCTGCCCCTGAAGGGTCTGGATGAGAAGGAACCTCTACCTCTGTTACTAGTTGTGGAACTAGCTGCTGAGGAGCTGGTGGCAGAACTGTCATGATAGGGACGAAAAGACCTATTCTGTGGCTTAGAGTCCCTCCTATCCTCATGTCTAGTAGAGTGCTCCTTTCTAGGTTTGTAAGATTCTCTGTTAACATGAGCCCACTGAATAAAATTCCTCTGGACTTCCGACAAAGTTTCTACTGGAAAAACCTCATTAGGTGTGAATGAAGAATTCCTCAACTTGGAAATATCATCCTCTGTAACATCCTTTGAGCAATGTTTGCGGTAGTTATCTCTTCTATTTAGCAATAAATTGGAGGACATAGTCATGGAACTCCCCAACAAAGACTCCAAAGACTTCCCCAATGACTGATTTATAGTGGCTTGGAGCTGCAAACACTCCTGGACATATTCCATGGCATTATTGAAATCACCCTCAGACTGAGCAGATTTAATAATGCTGAATTGTTTCTCCATTTCCTCAGTAGACTTCATATTTGCAGAGTTGAACCAGAAAATATGATTCAACACGTTAATATTTTCCCTGTTCACTGATTCCCATAAAGTATATTGCTTCAAGGGAGTTGAGACTGTAGTGGGAGCCTGAAACTGAGAGGAAGTTATATTCCTAAAGGCATCCTGTAGTTTAGGAGCTCCCAAAGCATGAGGTTGAGGAGTCATGTTGTACCATCTCATATTGGGCCTGTCAAAGTTCAAAACTTGACCCCTGGCTAGAGGATTTTTCCTGGAAGATTTATTCTTCATGTTATCTTGACCTTTGGAGATTCCAGAAGCCTCATACTCCTTGAAATCCCAAAGATTCACCATGTTCTCTGCTGGAGGTAAAGCAAGTGAAACCTGTGCAGACTTCTTGATTTTATGAGCTTGGGAGAACACAGACGGAGCAATGATAGCATCAGTGTCAGTAATGTCAATGTCTAACCATTTTTTTACAGTTAACAAAGTGTCTGAATAGGAAGGACCTGGCTGTTTTTCCTCTTGAGATGAATCATATTCCCAATCTGAAATCTCGATTCTGCACCTTTTTGTAGGTACAGAAACTCGATTGTCATTACAGGGGTTTTCCTCCGCTGAACGTTTCGACTGGACCTCGACGGAAGCGTTTTCCGAAGAGATAGTCTTTTCTCTGCAATCGGAACTTCCCCTTGGAGACGCATCCACAATGTCTGCTTGCATAGGGGAATCCCTCTTCTCTACCGCTGAAAGCCTGTTCGATATAGTTGTCAGTTGTGATAAAATTGCTGCCAATGCCTGGTTGTTAGAAGTGGAAGACTGAGCCACATTTGTGCCAGACGAATTGTCATCTTCATCCAAGATGGAATCGTCTATCCTGGGTTTTTCAACAGGAATTTCTTTTACAGATTTCTTCCCTTTTGAAAGTTTGGAATTAAGCTTACGCTTCTGATCCTCAGAGAAAGATGCACAAAGCAAACAGTCTTTCTTCAAAGCACATAAATCGTCTCCCTTACCAGTTTCTCGACATTTATAACAATATCTATGGTTATCCCATCCAGGCATAAGGTGACCACAAGACGAAGATTTCTTCGCCTTATTGTCAGAAGAATCAGTGTTATTAGCCATATTGAAGAATAAACCTCAATAAAAAAGCAAAAGTCCCTGAAACTTTACCACTTCCAAAACACGTCCTACTGTTGATGGCCAACAAAAATAATGAGGTAAACAAAGGAGGTCAGGTGACCTAATTGGCGGGAGGACGGACTACTGTAACCCAATGGCTTTATTAAGGTGGTTATATAACCTTAAAATCGCATCTCTGCGTTGGCCATTGGGTTGGATGGCTCCAACAAATAGCTACTGTTAGGAAATGGTAAGGGTATTTCGCTATAAAAAGTAAAATTTACTGAGTTTCAACAGTTGTTCTAAAATTAATGACATTAGTAAACTGTTTCAAACATAGAAAGATCTGATATCAATGAGTGACAGTTGCAAAAAATTATTTACACAAACTGCAAGTAGTATGTCTTTTGGACTTTTTTGTATTGAATGATATGAACATGAGCCACTACAATTATGTTTGTGTTGCTCTTGTTTATTCTTAATTCTTTTATTCTTCTGAGCGTTTTTTTTTTTAATTTATTGCTGTAAATATTTTATGTAATGTACTTTATATGAAATACATTGGTGTACAGCTAATATATGTTAATGTTCAGGATTGCTTACCATAGCTGACTTAAGCCACAGTAATTTTTAGACCCTGATAACAAGGTCACCAATAAACTCTAGTTTACTTCACTTGTACAAAAATACAACTCAAGAGTAGCTGCTTATTGAATGCTATTATTTTTAGCAAAAGTGAATCTACAAATTTTCATGCAGAGATGTTCCTCATGATAAGTCTTTCCAGTGACTCATTTAGACCAAATTCATGGCAAAGTTGGGATCTGATGATCCTTTACCACTTCAAGCCTCAAAGCACTTTCCACAGCTTTCTCATATACTTATATTAAAAAGTCTAATATAAAGTCTAGGCAGTAATTTAGGTAAATCTGATCAAATCATAAATAAATGTCCGTTATCAGATCTGAAACAAATAAAACTTCCACTGCATATATGTAAGAGCAATGTTTGTCTCAGTCTATGAATATAAATTCACAGGGTTATCTTCAAAACACAGTGTTTCCTAGGTAGAATCTTGCATATCATTTCTGAGATATATAGTACTTGCCCCTCAAAACAGTATCATATTTAGCCACATGGCTCTTCAAATTGTGTATTTTAAAATTTACCTTTCCTGCTTTGCCAATGGGATGACATCATCACCTTCTGGCTACAATGTTTGGGTATTGTTTAAGCTGATTTTTTCAAGTATACTTTTACAAAAGTTAGATAAATGGCATTGTGGATAAAGAGATGGACTGATGATAAAAATGTCCCTGATTGCTCAACATACGGGGATATTGTGTATTTTGAACTTGAAATTATGAAACCTAAATTTATTTATTTAAATGTTCATCATTCAATTGTATTATACATAATGCATGAATTAGTGTATGACTATTAATGCTAACCATGGCATAAGGTTATCTGATTCCCCTGACTAAGGTGGAAAAGGTACATCATTCTCTAAATTTGGGCGTTGTTGTGGCTATGGTTTTAATATTTGAACAGAATAATAAAAACTTTGGAGTTTGGAAAGGCTAACTGGAGCCCACTAGAGTATCTAATAAGAACTATTTTGAAGGCAGAGATGTCTTGTGCATACCAATGCAACAATTCAGGCACAAACATCCAAAACATTTCCTACCATTTCTATATTCACTGGACAGATTACAACAAAAACAAGGGCCAGGTCCTCTCTTGCTGCCAATAAGCTAGATTGAAAATATTACAATTTTTCTTTCACAAAAAGACACTTTATGGAGCAATTACCCTGTGGACCAATCCATATAATCTCAAGCAGGTTTGGGTCAACTGAAAACATTCCATTTAGAATATGCAGCACATTTCATCCACATGGCCAGAGAAAGTTTTTTTCATAAGAGGGTATTTTTCACTGGTTTTGCAAACTTTAAACTTTCTTCATTTGCAGGTTGTATCTCACAAATCAGTTACTTATATTTAATTAAAATTTGCATTTTAATATCTTACTTCTTAATTCTGTAATTTATTACTATAATAGAGTATATTATATATTTTAAATTTACAATAATTATCATTAGCTAACATTAGCAGTCAACACATGGAAAGGTGCCCACAAAAGCTCAGTGCCGTAGATCTCAGCACAATGGAAGATTTTAAATTTTAAATCTAGCAGAGCTTGGTCGCAGATGTAGAATTTGTTATGTTTCTTAAGAACTAAAGAAAATAAACCTTAGAACATGTTATAGCATAATATGTCTTTTACAGCATTTAATCTATGCAAAATGGAGATTCTTAGGTGCGACTAATCCACAAGTATGAGTCAAAAAAAGTCAGATATCCAAGACGTGGGCAGGGTCAGTAACCATGGAAACACTGAAAAAGAACAGAAGCAAAAGTAGATAAGCTTTTGTGAACTGTCAGGACTTATTTTTTTGATCTGAAGATGTATGAGTGGTGGCAATTGCTAAATGTCATCAGGCAACTCATTCCATGTTAGGAATCTCACAACCTGTCTCTTACACTATCAAATTACACATGATAATCCTTAAGAGTAAAGCAAAACTGCTCCAACTAAAAAGTCTTAAAATCGTGGTTGAGTTTAAGTGTTTCAGGTTACCTCGAGGTGAAAGGTCATGCCAACTTACTGTATTCTTATACTAAAGGACTGTATGACTGTATTTAATTGTTGCATTTCAAATCGAACAATTTGTGTTAAAGACATTGTGAATCAAATATTTAAAGGGCATTTAAATTTTGGACAGATTCATTTTGTGTGTCAGAATTAGTCAAATATTAAGTTTCAGTCAAAATATCAATTAAAAGACACAACTGCAGTTGCAGCCTGAACACAAAAATAGTAATAAAGATTATTTCATATGCTGGAGAATTTTTATGAAATAACATTAGAACAGAAAGCAATACTCATTTGAAAATTGAAAATTTAATTACTTAAATGTAGCTTTTATAAGCTACAAGCTTACCATGTGGGACTGATTGCTGTTCTCGGATGGCCGCAAGGCATCATGGCCAACGTCTAAGAAAAATAGACATTTATAGTTGGCCGTAGCCTCAGGTTGTCGTCTCACGGTACACTCTGAGATTTGTCTCCTTTTTCTCATTGCAATTTTAAACAATACCCCCTCAGCTGGAATACAGCGGGGAGGCAGGGTGGGACTCTTCTCAGTCCCACATGGTAAGCTTGTAGCTTATAAAAGCTACATTTAAGTAATTAAAGTTTTCAATTTTATTGCGCTACAATAGCTTACCATGTGGGACTGATTGCTGAATCCAACCGCATGGTGCAGGGATTACAGCTGAGAACATGAATAGAATGGATGACAGTGCTAAAACTGTCAAGATGTTTTGATTGTAGGAGAGAAGAGCAGCTGTGCTCACTTATGGAGTATAAGGGCCCTTAGGGACGAGTAAAAAACCAGCCCAATGGTTGGAATTCTCATAAATTTTTGCCACCGAACATGAGATTAACCACAATCTTGATAAGTCCTTAATACATAATACTTGATAAACTAAAAATGAAAAATAACCTTACCTGTAACATTTAGAGGGGTAAACCTATACCTAGATCCTGGGATAGACTCCTGAAAACTTGGCTGCAGTGGATGTGCCCCCCCTTCTTTTCTTTCCGGGAATGACTGGTCTGAGGGGAAGGGTCTAGGACTTGTTGTGCCACCACCACTGGTCCCAGATACATATTGTTGTTGTTGTCTGATCAAGTAAGGTCTTTTAGGTAAAAAATTGTAAGTGTAACAGGCTTGCATGATTGGTCCACTGATACCCCACCATAAAAGGCCTTAGAGGTCGCAAAGGGCCTAATGTCATGCGCTTTAACTTGGACCAAGTCCAAGGCTTGTTGGTCTGCTTGTTTATAACAAAGTAGAATGGTTTGTTTCAACCAAGAAGAAAGAGTAGCGGGCCTGATGTCTGAGGTGTTCTTTCTTGAAGGAGATGAAAAGGAGGGATCGAGACCCTCTCAGGTCTTTGGTTCGATCCAAATAGTACCTCAGGGCCCACACTGGACACAATGTCCTGTCTTCTTTGAATTGTCTATCTACAATGGTAGTTAGAACAGGAATAGTCAACGGAGACACACTTGTCTTGCTATTGGTTTTTGGCTATAAAGTCAGAAGAAGGGAACAAGGCAACCTTTTCCCATTGGCCTAGATTAGATACTTTGTTTGCAACCGAGGCATGGATTTCGCTGAGGCGCTTGCTGGAGACCAAAGCTAGCCAGAAAGCAGTTTTGGGAGTAAGATGTTGTCTTTCATAGGCTCAAAGGGTGCTTTTGTGAGCTCATTAAGCACAAGAGAAAAGTTCCATTTTTGGAGAATTCCTGGAACTTTTGGGACAATCCCTTTGAAAACTAGAGAGAAACCTGTGAAGGTCTGAGTTTAGTGAGAAAAGGCGCACAGCTGGGCCCAAAGTGTCAACAAGGCCATCCTGTAACCATCAATGGTCGAGGTGTGCTTGTTTAGATCTTGGTACATATACATGAAAAGGTCTGAGACTTGTTGCCCAGAGGGAGTGGAGAAAACCACCGAATTTTCTCTGCACCCTTTTTCAAATAGGGACCACTTTGATTTGAAGATGGTTCTTGCTGATGACCTCTGAGGGGCAATAATTCTCTCTGCCACCTCCACAGAGAAGTCTTGTTCTTGGAGCTGTCCACTCCTAGACACCAGGCGTGGCGGTTGAGATGTTGTGGATTGCTGTGGGACACATAATTGTGGGACTGTTTAAGAGTGTTGTTAATACTGGAAGTTGCAGTGGGATCTCTGTTGAGAGCTGCACTAGGTCCCAAAACCAGGGCATTCCTGGCCAGCCTGGGGCTATTACGATGATCAGGCAATAACATTGCCTGATTTTTGGATCACCCTGTGAAGGAGAGCCATTGGAGGGTAAGCATAAGCAGTGAGACCCACCCAGTTTATGTTCAGAGCATCTATGTCCCAAGCATTTGGGTCTGGGACTGGAGACACGTACAGTGGAAGCTTGTGGTTCAGATGAGTGACAAATAGATCTACATGATGAGTGAACCACCTTTGACAGATCTGTTTGAACACCTGCAGATGCAGAGACCATTCTGTTGATTGCACTTGGTTTGACCTGGACAGGAGGTCGGCCATCACATTCAGACACCCTGGAATGTGTCTGGCTTTTAATGTTATGTGATAGCGATGACACCATGTCATGATCTTCCACAGGAGAGCGCCCATCTCTGCTGGGTGAGTTCCTCCTTGTTTGATTATGTAGGCTACCACTGTTGAGTTGTCTGTTGCAACTAGCACTGTTTGGTTCTGACACTGGTCCTTGAAGCTTCAAAGGGCCAGGGAGACTGCCTTCAACTCTAGAACGTTTATGTGTAGCCTTTTTACCCGGTCTGACCACAGACCCTTTGTAGAATCTAAGTGAGCGCCCCAACCTTCATTTGAGGCATCTGTAAAGAGTTGGATACTGTGGTCTTTGGGATGAAGGTCTGCACCTCTCATCACGTTTGTGGGATTCTGCCACCAGTCCAGGTGTGCAGAAAAGGTTTCTGTCAAAGGAAGGAGGCTGTCCAGTGACTGAGGATATCTCCAGTGCTCCTCGAGATGAAACTGAAAGGGCCTCATGTGAAGGAGTCCCTCCGGGACCATTTTCTCCGTTGAGGCAAGCAACCCAATTAGCGACATCAAACATCTTGCAGTCAAAACATGTTTTGACTTGAGTCGTAGGATCAAATCCTGAAGTTTGAGCCATCTCTCTTGAGTGGGTTTTACAAGGGCTGATTCTGGATGCTATTCGTAGCCCACGAACGAAAACGCCCGAGTAGGTTTCAGTTCTGATTTTACCTGATGTATTATCCAACCCGAGGACTGGGTTAGGTCTACCACTGCTTGAGTGTTCACTGGGGCTTCCTCCTGAGACTGGGACCTGATCAGCCAGTTGTCCAGGTATTGCTGAAGCCTGAGTCCTCTGGAGAGGGCCATTAGCTTCACTTCCTTCACAATCAACGTAAAGAGGGGCTGTGGCCAGGCCGAAAGGAAGAGAGGTGAACTGGAACACCTGTCACTGTGGCAAAACCTAGGAATTTCCTTGAGTTTGGGTGGATGGGGATAGATTTATCGACGATACCCATTCCCCTGGAACCAGGGAGGTCCTAATGGACTCTGGAGTTTCCATTTTGAACTTTTCTGTGTGTAGAAAAGTGTTGAGTCTGCTTAAGTCTTATGTCTATGACTGGCCTCCACCTTTGGTGAGGCTTGGGTACTAGAAACAGGTGACTGTAAAACCCGAGAGATTTTACAGTTTCCACCCTTTCTATTGCGTTCTGACAGAAGAGACTGGATACAAGTGGCCAGAACTTGGTCTTTTGAAGGGCCTTGAATCCTGACTGAATCAGAGGAAATCTGGCAAGATTTGATTTGAAATGAATGGCAGAATGTAGACATTGGTGATAATGTTTAACACGTTGTATGAACATTTGTTGGTTTGCCAGTCTCTTCTGAAAGAACAGAGGAGATCTCCTACTGGTGGACTGAGGGAGGTTTTGGAGGAGTCATTGGGGGGAGGGGTTTTCATGCCCTCATCCCCTGGAGTGGAATGACCCTGATTGGGGTGTTTTCTGTAGGAGCCTCTAGATTGTGGGGAATGTGAAAGGGCTGATTTGATAGGGCCTAAACCCTAAGTGTTATTACAGGTGCCTGATGAGGAACTCCTGTCCCTCCTAAACTAGTTGTGAATGGGGAACATAAAGTTCTTAAGATCCGGTATCTCACCCGAATTACCCATACCCATTCTGGCTACTTATACGCACCATGAAATTGAGTTAACCTGTCTGGTAGTAGCCTGGCTACTGTCTTAACAGATATCCATAACCAGGTTGTATTCAGAAAAACCTAGTGAAGAGCAGCCTGAAGCTCAACTCTTGATGACCAGAAGGGGCGTGGGGGGCTGACCCAAGAGGCCCCTAGGGAGTTACAGATTTGAAAACTTATAATTTGTCTTCAAAACAAGGTTGTCCCAAAAGTAGCCCCTAGTAAAACCATGGGTTTTATCAGCCTAAAAGTCCTGTTAAAATTTATAAAGCATCCTTAGTTGAGGACCGAATGGAAGCATGGCTGAAGGGCCCCTTTGCCTAAGTTCCTGTTGGCCTGCTAAATCATTCAGAGTCTAGACTATGGAGGACCTAGGCATAATTTCCCTGGGGTCAGGGAGATTCAAAAACTGCTTAAGTTTCAATATCCTCGGGATATGGTTAGGGGTAAGTCAGGCAACCTACTTCCCTATAAAATACAGAGTCCGGACTGAATGAAGGACCTTGTTTAGAAGAAACCCTCTTGGGCTTGAGGACTTTGGACTTGCACTGAAGCCTCCAATAAGTGATATTTACTACCAGGCTTGTGTACTATTAGTCCAAGTGTCTGTTAGGATTGTTCAGAGTTCTGATCTGGAACCATCATCCGAACATCAGATTTAAGATCCGATCATCGGAACGTAGTTGTAAACATCTGATCATCAGAGTATAGGATGGTAACTGAGACATCCGATCATCGGATGTTAGATCTGAGCATCGGATCTAGATGCAATGAAAATCCGAGCATCAAATCATACGCGGATGGATAGAACTTGGGAATAATGCATCCGATTCTCAGATGGTTAAAAGGAAATCAGATGAAATAAGTTTGGATATGGCTTCAGATTCAAGCAGGGATCTGATTTACCCAGGCTTAGAAGAAGTTGGATATTATTATTTCCATGTAGGCTTTCCTTTAACAGTTCTTTGAAGAGAACTACACAAATGGATTTACATAAATCAAGAGTGACACAAGGTCATCTGCCCCACCCACCTCACTGCAGGTAGGGCTAGTTGTGAGATAAGGAAAGCAATAATTATACAGAATTTTAATTAAATAACATAGAACCTAAAATGCAAAAAAATATTATATTTCTTATATTATAAAATTGGATGACTTAAAATAATGCTAAACCAAGGTTATCTTAGTTTGAAAAACACATACTGTCTGGACGATTTGAGCAAGGATTCAATTCCTGTTTTGTTTAAGTATTAATATTTAAAATGGTCAATAATACAGGAAAGAAGGGGTAAAATATTTTATTTCATTTTATTTAATAGGTAAATATAGTGTATAAGAATCTACATACATGCGTCTCTCAGCACATGTTGTCTAGACGTGACGTCATCACAGGGGTTTCCCCAAGGATGCCCCCAAGTTAGTTTCGTGCTTTATATCATATTTTAACCCTTAAAATGGACAAATACTGTAGAAGAACGGGGATAAACCATTAACAAATTTATCTTATTTGATTTCATCAGGCATATATTCCTCTTTTTAAACTACATGCATGAATCATTTTGTGCTTAATTATATATTTTAAACCCTTAAAATGATCAAGGAATGAAGCAAGTAAGGGTTAAATATTTATTTCTACAGGCATATATATAGATATATATCCTGAAAAACAGCCACATACACGAGTTGATGTTTCTTTACAACGTGAACCCGGAAGGGGACTTCCGTTGTAAAATATGCTAAAAATACTTATCTGATCTACGAAAAGTCACCAAATTATAATTCTATGTATTAAAATAAGGAAACTGAAGTGGTTTCAATATCCAATGCCAAGTATATCCCTATAAAATTGAGATCTTTTCCTTCCAAAATAAAAGCATGTTATAATCACGCGGCCAACAAGAAAAAGAGACGAATCTCAGAGTGTACCGCGAGACGACAACCTGAGGCTACAGCCAACTATAAATGTCTATTTTTCTTAGACGTTGGCCATGATGCCTTGCGACCATCTGGGAACCACAATCAGTCCCACATGGTAAGCTATTGTAGTGCAAATGTATTATTTTGCTGGATTTATCAATTATTATGACAATATAATGTTTATTTAATGTTTACAACTTTGCTTGATGTCAAACTTCCTATTATAATGGGCAAACTTGTGTAATTACCTCCGCAAGGAGGTTATGTTTTCACCTGGGTTTGTCTGTGCATCTGTTTGTTTGTTTGTTTGTGAACAAGATAACTCAAAAACCTATGGACGGATTTTGATGAAATTTTCAGGATATGTCTGAAAAGGCAAAAGGAAAAAATGAATAAATTTTGGGAGAGATCTGGATCACTATCTGGATCTTCTGGATCCATGACATGTAATTTTTAAAGACAAATAACTCAAAAAGTTATGGATGGATTTTCATGACATTTTCAGGTAATATCCTAAATGGGAAAAGGAACAAGTGATTAGACTTTGGGAGTGATCTGGATCACTGTCTGTTTCATCTGGATCCAGTCTGCCAGATGCGTTTAAAACAAGATAACACAAAAAAAAGATTTTGATGAAATTTTCAGGATATCTGAAAAGGTAACAGGAAGAAATGATTAAATTTTGGGTGTGATCTGGATCACTATCTGGATCTTCTGGGTCCATGAAATGTAATTTTACAGACAGATAACTCAAAAACTTACGGATTTGATGAAATTTTCAGGAAATGTTCTAAATGGGACAAGGAACAAGTGATTAGATCTTGGGAGTGATCTGGATCACTGTCTGGATCATCTGGATCCAGGCATTTTTTAACGGAAGTTATAACCAGATAATTTTAGAGTGGATTTTGATGATAGTCCAAGAATTGAGCTCCCTTGGCGGAGCTCTGCACTCTCTCCGAGTGCTCTTGTTTCCCTTGTAGTTAATTCCTCAAATACTGGTGAAACCTTGTCAATGTTAAAAAGTTATAAAAAAAGTTATTTTCACAGATATTTTTCAGAACTATCACCAAAAATACTAGATCTAAACCAATATAGAAAATTTAATGTTCTGGTAAAAGGTCAGAAGTTAAAAGTTAGAATTTTATATTGTCTTCAAAATCACATGGTTACAGGCCCGAAATGCATCCCATATGTTGCTGTGGGCTGGATTCAAGCCAATGAAGTTATAAAGTGCCAAACTTTGTTAACCACCAGGTCACAGAGACAGTTTAAGGAATATCCAACAAAAAGCAGAAAAAGTGTTAGGTGACAGACTTAAGAAAATCAATAGTTCATCTCATGAAAAAGCATCTCAAAGTGTGCAGTAGCAAATGGGCAGCATCAGTGTCATTGAGAAGCGTAACTTTATTTGTTTACTTCATCAACCCAAATTGCTTTTAAAAGAAGTAGAAATTAAACGAGCATGTTTTGGGTACTGAAAGGCTGCAGTAAAAATTGGAAGAGTGGCTCAAGATTAAGTAAGTTGTCATTAAATCTTTAAATACTCTAAAAGCAAGATAGTAAATTTTAGTGCAGTAGTTTGTTTGTTTTGGTTTTTTTCAAAATTTATGGTGACATTCACATTCCAATGCATGGATCTATTAAAGAGATAATACTAAGATCACATTCAGACTTTTCCGATAATGTGTGCCAATGGTTCCCAAATTTATAAAGTATAAGTTAATGTGCAACCAAATTCATCACAATAAAGTGCAAGAACAGTTGGTTTTCAGATCAAGTCACCCTGAATATTTAAACTGATCCAATCGAACAGGGTGCAGCATCTCAACAGGAGTGGTTTTTAAGTCTAGTGTTTTAATCACATTTATAAACTTTCCTGGTATTTTTGAGACACCTTTCTGCTGCAATATCTTCTTTGGATCTATACATTCTACCATGTTAGAACTTTGTGAAATTTATAAACCATGGACACTGTCATCCACTTGAATTTTGAATATGTAATTTTGAGCAGTTGCCACATTTGTAATTTCACAATCAAGTCAAAAATGATTGTCTTAATATTCATGAAATTTACCCTGTAACATTGAGGTAACCATAGATGCCGGAGGGATTTGATATTCAATAGTAATGTCAATGCCACAGATTAAAAAAAATAAATAAAAAACATAAATGCGAAATTAACCCATATGTATAGTTGTTAATGAGAGCACAGCTTTATAATAAAGCAACAAGAAATTGTATTTACTGACATTCTGCAACAGATTTCACAAATTACCCAAAACTGTCACAAAAATGGCACATAATTCAAAGTAAAATGAAGGCTTTTCTTCTGTGGTGAATAATACACACACTATTGTAAACTAGATCAAGGATGCATCTGTAGCCAGATGCAAGATGTATCCGCCGGAAGAGGACAACTAACATGATTTTGAAGAAAAATGGCAGTTTTCAAGATGGCCGCTGAAATTTAGAAAATTCTTAATTATTCACAGATATTAAAGGACTAGTCCTGATTATCCAGTGGGGCCAAGATTTGCTCAAAATCACTCTATCTGTTAAAGTTTTCAAGATAAATGATATTTTCCATTTCCGCCCAAATTCAAGATGGCTGCTGAAATTTTGGAAAAGTCATAAATTTTCAGAGGTCTTAGAGGAGTAGTGTACTCAGCACCAAGTAGGTCCAAAATTTGCCTAAAGTCGCACTATCTCTTACAGTTTTCCAGAAAAATGACATTTTCCATTTCCACCAAAATTCAAGATAGTGGCCAAAATTCAGTAAAGTCTAAATTTTTCAAAGGTCCCAGAGGAGTAGTCTTTAGTACCCCGAGGGTCCAAAATTTGTCTGAAATCACTCTATCTCTTACGATTTTTGAGATAAAAGACATTTTGAATTTCCACCAAAATTCAATATGGCAGCCAAATTTCAGAAAAGTCTAAATTTTACAGAGGCCAACATTTTCCATTTCCGTCAAAATTCAAGATGGCCGCCAAACTTCGGAAAAGTTAAAATTTTTTCAGAGGTTCTACAGGAGTTGTCCTTAGTCTGGGAGTCTTGTTATCCACCTTATAAACTTTATTTCCCGAGTACCTATCTAAGGCCAAACTGTGTGTAAACTACATCAATAATAAATAACCCCAAATTCTTTGATACAGCTCCTTTTGATTTATTTCAAACATGTACATATAAAATGTGACTGGGAATCTGTTTGTCAGTGGTCTATAAGCTGTTATCAAAGTGAGCATTTATGAATGAATAGAAGCTTTTGATAATGCAGTCAATGCCACCTAGTGTGCATTATTTACTTAAGTACTGATGGGTAAAAAATTGATGGGCAAAATTCCACCAGTGAAAAATTGGTAATTTGCAAAGTTCCTGATGGGCATAGTAATGGGCATTCTTCCTGATGGGCATTCTTGTTACCTAAGATTTTTTCAAGGTGTTTTGGGGTAATACTTATTTACACACATATTTACATGTTTATAAGCAAAATGATTAACTTAATCATAATTTTTAAGTAATATGCAAGAAATATTCAATGTACTAAACAGGATAGAATCTCCATTTCTTATTCATAAATTTATCAAAACAATGTCTAATGCTAACTTAAATTGGTCTATAAATTTTTTATTTGATTTACAGCAAGAGAGGAGACACAAATTGTATGCTTAAGGCATTTACCATGCATCTACACATTACATACACATGTGAAAAAGAAATAGGACATGCTCATATCTATACATAGTTTTATATGTTTTCTGTTTTCCCACTCTGTTTCTTGTTATTGTATATTTAGAGTGACATATACGCCCATAAGCCCATGTAGTCTTCAGTACCCTGTAGGGTCCCAAAACTTGTGTCGAAATTGCTCTATCTCACACCGTTTCTAAGATAAATGCGTCTTTGTGTTTTATGCATAAATTCAAGATGGCCAACAAAAATGGCAAAAAGTACCAGATGACTGCATATACCCTGTGGGCTAACAAATTCGTTGAAATTACTCTATCTCGCACCATTTCCAAGATAAATGTGTTTTAAGCAGAAATTCAAGATGGCCGCCAAATATGGCAGGAAAACAATTTTTGGCAAAAGTGCTAGTCTAAGATGACTCTGCATGTTCCCTGGGAGCTGAAAATTCCGTTGAAATCACTCAATTTTGCACTGTTTCTGAGATAAATGCATTTTTGTGATTTTAGCAGAAGTTCAAGATGTCCACCAAAAATGGCAGGAAAATGATTTTTGGCAAAACCAGTGGCAGATCACTCTGTGTATACCCTGTGGGCCAAAAAATTCATTAAAATCGCAATATCTTGTACCGTTTCCGAGATAAATGTGTTTTGCATTTTATGCAGACATTCAAGATGTTTTATGCAGAAATTGTCCACCAAAAATGCTGGGAAAATGATTTTTGACAAATTGTGCCAAATGACTCTGTGTCTAAAATTTTGTCCAAATCGCTCTATGTCACACCGTTTCTGAGATATTAAAGATTTTTCATTTCAAATGTTAAGAAAAATTGTAATGTTTAAATTGTTAAGTTAATTGTGAATAAATTGGCCACTGCCAAAATTTCCAGACATCTATATAACAAACCTACTTGCAAAAGTTAATGCAAATACGTGAAGCATTTTTTAAGTTATTATCCGGACAAGCACATCCCATTTGAAAACATGTTTTTGGTCATGTGACTTCTCGGATCGGTCGAAATATTATGGCACCACATTCAGAAATTTTTCCTTGGGGTGCTGCATACATGTGCCAAATTTGAAAAGAATCCACCCAGTGGTTGTTGAGCTATAGCAAATAGAGAATGCAAGAGCCAGCAAGGCCCGCAGAACCGACGGCCCCCTCTGTGTGAATTTCTCCTGTATACAAACAAACATCCCATGCATTATGCTTTATTATAAAAGAAAAAGATCCCACAGCCCCCAAAAACCTGTTAATTAAAGTGTTGTAGTTATAAGTAGTTTACTGAGTTGCCAAAAATTAGACTCGGTGGGGCATTTTACGGGTCAAGGGCTGACCTTGAAGGACAAACTTCAATGTAACATGTCTGTAGGCTATAGAGGACAAATATATTTATTAAAGGTCAACATAAAAAATTTATAAGTATTAATTTGAAAATTTTAATTACTTAAATGTAGCTTTTATAAGCCACAAGCTTACCATGTGGGACTGATTGCTGTTCTCGGATGGCCGCAAGGCATCATGGCCAACGTCTAAGAAAAATAGACATTTATAGTTGGCCGTAGCCTCTGGTTGTCATCTCGCGGTACACTCTCACATTCATCTCCTTTTCTCGTTGCAATGTTAAACCATACCCCCTCAGCTGTAACACAGTGGGGAGGCAGGGTGGGACTCTTCTCAGTCCCACAAAAGCTACATTTAAGTAATTAAAATTTTCAATTTTATTGCGTTACAATAGCTTACCATGTGGGACTGATTGCTGAATCCAACCGCATGGTGGAGGGATTACAACTGAGACTGGAAGATATGTCAATTTTTCTTAGATTTTGATGTAATAGATAGAATGAATGTTAGAAATACCAGTCTGAGTCCCGTTAACAGTGCCCCAATCCCGAAGACCGGGCCTGTAAAGAGCCAAAAACCTGAATAGAATGGATGACAGTGCTAAAACTGTCAAGATGTTTTGATTGAAGGAGAGAAGTGCAGACATGCTCACTTAAGGAGTGTAAGGGTCCTAAGGGACCATCCACGAGTGAAAAAACCAGCCCACTGGTTGGAATTCTCATAAATTTTTGCCACCGAACATGAGATTAATGACAACCTTGATAAGTCCTTAATACATCTTATACTCAATAAACTAAAAATACAAAATGACCTTACCCGTAACATCTTGAAAGGTAAACCTATACCTAGATCCTGGGATTAGACTCCTGAAGACTTGGCTGTAGCGGATGTGCCCCCCTCCTTTCTTTCTTTCCGAGGATGACTGGTCTGAGGGGAAGGGTCTAGGACTTGTGCCACCACCACCGGTCCCAGAAACATATTGTTGTCGTTGTCTGACCAAGTAAGGTCTTTTAGGAAAAAATTTGGAAATGTGCTGTGAGTTTTCCAGTGACAGGCTTGCATGATTTGGTCCACCAATACCCCATCATAACAAGAGGAGAGTGCCCGTGAACGGGCACTGTGTCAGCTGACTGAATGTTTTTGATTTGTGATGGTGATAATGGGAGGAAAGCATAATTATCAGGGAAAGGGCTGTACAGAAATACAGTAAATGGTAACTGAACAGCATGTTCGAAAGATATTCCGAAGCTGACAGAAAAAAAGGACAAAAAAGTTGTGCCCTGCAAATGGTATTATGAAATAAAGTAACAAGGTAATTGTTTAAGAGTAAAAAGTAGGTTAAAAATATTTAAAGAAATACTATAAATGCAATATCCTCGTTCGACCATGAAGAAGGGGTCCAAAGGTCAAATCTGACCATACCAAAAGATTCCCAGCCAAAGAATTTAGGATGGTTTACCATCCCAAACCTCTCGGACCAATAATAAGTGAGTCATAGGCACTTTTTAAGTTTGGCTATCCTTGTTTGACCTTGACGGAGGGGTCCAAGGTCAAATCCGACCACACAAAAAAATTCCCAGCCCATGATTTCCTGTAGCTTGTTTACTATCCCAAACCTGTAGGACCAATAATAAGCGAGTTCTAAGCAATTGTAAGTTTGGCTATCCTCAATTGACCTTGAAGGAGGGGTCCCAGGTCAAATCTGACCACACCAAAAGAATCCCAGCCCATGATTTCCTATATGTTGGTTTACCATCCCAAACCTCCAAGACCAATAATACGCGAGTTATAAGCACTTTAAGTTTGGCTATCTTCGTTTGACCTGGAAGGAGGGGTCTAAGGTGAAATCTGACCACACCAAAAGATTCCCAGCCCATGATTTTCTATAGGTTGGTTTTCCATTCCAAACCTCTAGGACCAATAATAAGCGAGTTATAAGCACTTTTAAGTTTGGCTATCCTCATTTGACCTTGAAGGAGGGGTCCAAGGTGAAATCCGACCACACCAAAAAATTCCCAGCTCATGATTTTCTATAGGTTGGTTTTCATTCCAAACCTCTAGGACCAATAATAAGCGAGTTATAAGCACTTTTATGTTTGGCTATCCTCATTTGACCTTGAAGGAGGGTTCCAAGGTCAAATCGGACCATATTAACAGATTCCCAGCCCATGATTTCCTACAGGTTGGATACAATGATTTACTCAACAGTGAGAACCTGAAAGAAGCTATTGCTCAGCTATGCCATGACATAGAGGTCTGCAATTTCACTATGTTATAGCTGACCAAAACGTCTGTGAATAACATATTTAACAAAATACTCTAAATGTAATAGTTTTCAAGTTACTACTGATTTACTCAAGAGTGAGAACCTCAAAGTAACTATTACTCAGCTATGCAATGAGCTACATGTCTGAATTTTTGCTCTGTTATAGCTGACCTAAAAGTAGGTGAACAACATATTTAAGCAAAATACTGTAAATGCAATAGTTTTCAAGTTACAACTGATTTACTCAATAGTGAGAACCTGAAAATAGCTATTGCTCCGCTATGCCATGAGCTATAGGTCTGTAATTTCACTATGTTATAGCTAACCCAAAAGTAGGTGAACAATATATTTTAACAAAATACTCCAAATGCAATATTTTTCAAGTTATAGCCGATTTACTCAACAGTCAGTGCCTGAGAATAGCTATTGCTCAGTTGTGCCATGAGCTACAGGTCTGTAATTTCACTATGTTATAGCTGACCCAAAAGTAGCTAAATAACATATTTGCACAAATTTCTGTAAAGGCAATAGTTTTCCAATTACAACTGATTTACTCAACAGTGAGAACTTCAAAGTAGCTATTACTCAGCTATGCAATGAGCCACAGGTCTGGAACTTCACTATGTTATAGCTGACCCCAAAATAGGTGAATAACATATGAAACAAAATACTCTAAATGCAATAGTTTCCAAGTTATAAGTGATTTACTCAACAGTGATAACCTAAAAGTAGCTATTACTCAGCTATGCCATGAGCTACAGGTCTGAAATTTTACTATGTTATAGCTGACCCAAAAGTAGCTGAACAACATATTTATACTAAATTCTCTAAATGCAATAGTTTTCAAATTATAAGTGATTTGCTCAACATTGAGAACTTCAAAGTAGCTATTACTCAGCTATGCAATGAGTCACAGGTCTGGAACTTCACTATGTTATAGCTGACCCCAAAATAGGTGAATAACATATTGAAACAAAATACTCTAAATGCAATAATTTCCAAGTTATAAGCGATTTACTCAACAGTGATAACCTCAAAGTAGCTATTACTCAGCTATGCCATGAGCTACAGGTCTGAAGTTTTACTGTGTTATAGCTGACCCAAAAGTAGGTGAATAACATATTTAAGCAAAATACTGTACATGCAATAGCTTTCAAGTTACAACTGATTTACTCAATAGTGATGACCTAAAAGTAGCTATTACTCAGCTATGCCATGAGCTACAGGTCTGAAATTTTACTATGTTATAGCTGACCCAAAAGTAGCTGAATAACATATTTATACTAAATTCTCTAAATGCAATAGTTTTGCAATTACAACTGATTTACTCAATAGTGAGAACCTCAAAGTAGTTATTACTCAGCTATGCAATGAGCTACAGGTCTGAAATTTTACTATGTTATAGCTGACCCAAAAGTAGGTGAACAACATATTTAAGCAAAATACTGTAAATGCAATAGTTTTCAAGTTACAACTGATTTACTCAATAGTGATGACCTAAAAGTAGCTATTACTCAGCTATGCCATGAGCTACAGGTCTGAAATTTTACTATGTTATAGCTGACCCAAAAGTAGCTGAATAACATATTTATATGAAATTCTGTAAATGCAATAGTTTTCCAATTACAACTGATTTACTCAATAGTGAGAACTTCAAAGTAGCTATTACTCAGCTGTGCCATGACCTACAGATCTGAAATTTCACTATGTTATAGCTGGCCCAAAAGTAGCTGAATAACATATTTATACGAAATTCTCTAAATGCAATAGGTTTTAAGTTACAAGTGATTTACTCAATAGTGAGAACTTCAAAGTAGCTATTACTCAGCTATGCAATGAGCCACAGATCTGAAACTTCACTATGTTATAGCTGATCCCAAAATAGGTGAATAACATATTGAAACAAAATACTGTAAATGCAATAGTTTCCAAGTTATAAGCGATTTACTCAACAGTGATAACCTAAAAGTAGCTATTACTCAGCTATGCCATGAGCTACAGGTCTGAAATTTTACTATGTTATAGCTGACCCAAAAGTAGCTGAATAACATATTTATACGAAATTCTCTAAATGCAATAGTTTTGAAGTTATAAGCGATTTACTCAACAGTGATAACCTAAAAGTAGCTATTACTCAGCTATGCCATGAGCTACAGGTCTAAAATTTTACTATGTTATAGCTGACCCAAAAGTAGCTGAATAACATATTTATACGAAATTCTCTAAATGCAATAGTTTTTAAGTTACAAGTGATTTTACTCATGATGGAAGTTACTGAAAAGCCCAAAAGTAGCTATTACTCACTTAGCTATTGAGACAGGCACCCAACTTACTCACCATATTGTAGCTATGAAAAAAGTAGCTGAATAACATATTTTAACAAAATGCTCTAAATGCAACACTTTTCAAGTTATAAATGATTTTGTGCATGATTTCATGAATTTTAATGCATTAAAAATTATTAAAAAAATTTATAAAAAAAAAAGTAAGACAGATCCAGGTCTCATACTCACACAAGAGAATCTACCTGTGGCCTAGTACATATATGCAAGATATGAGAGAAATCCCTGCAATAGTCACTGAGAAAATTGTGATTAAGTGTTGAAATTTTCACACTTTTGGTGGGGGTACCCCCCTTGTAATGTCTCTAGCAAACAGACGAACAGACAGATTTGCATGCCTTGAACAATTTTTCATCCTCGATAGATAAGGTATCTTTTAAAAAAAACAGCACGTCTCTAGGCCTTGTAGTTTTGGAGAAGAAGTTGTTCACGCGGACGCGGACGCGTACGCCCACGCCGCAGAGTGACGACATAATGTCAGCTGACTGACAAGTCAGCTGACATAAAAAGGCCTTAGAGGCCACAAAGGCCCAAATGTCATGCGCTTAATTCTTGGACCAAGTCCAAGGCTTGTTGGTCTGCTTGTTTATAACAAAGTAGAATTAGTGTTCTCAATAAACCCTTTTTACTAGGACCGAGTATGCAGTGGTTTCAGTGGGCGGGTACCCGGGTACCCGCGCCGATGGGCGATAATAGCTGAAACTACAAATATCTCCATATTTACAGACTTAAAACCTACAGAAATAATGGGATGCAACCATTTGCTTTATTTCTTGTTGGCCACGGTTTTGCATTCAAAACAATATTGCACGGAAGAAATGTTAAATAAAAAAAGACTTCTGTACATTCAAAACACGGTTGTTTATATAAAAATGGAGTCACATGACCTATCACAAAAGCATTAACTACTGCTCGAATGTAGTTTCGGAATTGAAACTTCATTTTTATATCGGGTAGATAATTGAATTTTATTAACGTAAAATTATTAACTACTGGGTGAAAATATTGTACTCTTTATTTATTTAAGGAGGGCATGTCACTATATAGCCAATATACAGCATTTTATGGACTCAGAATTGAGTAACTGTGTTAATATACTGACGATTTTCAAAGGGTTCCGGTATTTGACAATGTATAAACAACTAAAATAAAAGACAAATAAAATACTATAAACGGTGTACAAGGGTGAGAAAACAATATTATTATGCATTTTAATTGAATAGTTTCATTTTAAAGTGAATTAATGAAGTCCAGATACGTCTGTACTTGGTCAGCCAATGTGGGCGATATTGACAGAAATAAGCTTAGATTCGGGTACTCGGGTATGAGATTTCAGATTCGGGTAAGTATTCAGGGTTCGGGTACCCGGATATCCGGGTACCTGTTGAGATCACTAAGTAGAATGGTTTGTTTCAACCATGAAGACAGAGTAGCGGGCCTGATGTCTGAGGTGTGTCCTTTCTTGAAGGAGATGAAAGGCAGGGATCGAAACCCTCTCAGGTCTTTGGTTCGGTCCAAATAGTACCTCAGGGCCCATACGGGATGCAAGGTCCTGTATTCTTTGAATTGACTGTCTACAATGGTAGTTAGAGCAGGAATAGTCACCGGAGACACACTTTGTGAACCTTCTCTTGCTAGTTGGTTTTTGGCTATAAAATCAAAAGAAGGGAACAAGGCAATCTTCTCCCATTGGCCTAGATTAGATACTTGTTTGCAACCCAGGCATGGATTCCGCTGCGCTTGCCGGAGGCCAAAGCTAGCAAGAAAGCAGTTTTGGAAGTAAGATGTTTGAGGTCTGTGTCTTTCATAGGCTCAAAGGGTGCTTTTGTGAACTCATTGAGAACAACAGAAAGGTTCCATTTTGGAAAATTCCTGGAACCTTTGGGACGATCCCTGTGAAAACTGGAGAGTAACCTGTGAAGGTCTGAACTTTGTGCAATATGGTGGCCCGCTGGGCCAAACGTGTCAACAATGGCCGTCCTGTAACCAACAATGGTCGAGGGGCGCCTGTTTAGATCTTGGTACAGGTACATGAAAAAAATCTGAGATTTGTTTCAAAGATGGAGTGGAGAAAACCACCGAATTTTCTCTGGACCATTTCTGAAATAGAGTCCACTTGGACTTGTAGATGGTCCTTGTTGATGACCTCTGAGGGGCAGCAATTCTTTCTGCCACCTTCACAGAGAAGCCTTGTTCTTAGAGCCGTCCACTCCTAGACACCAAGCATGGAGGTTGAGATGATTGTGGGACTGTTTGAGAAAAGTTGTTGACACCGGGAGTTGCAGTGGGATCTCTGTTGAGAGCTGCACTAGGTCCCAAAACCAGGGCATCCCTGGCCAGCCTGGGGCTATTACGATGATCAGGCAATAGCATTGCCTGATTTTGGATCACCCTGTGAAGGAGAGCCGTCGGAGGGTAAACGTAGGCAGTGAGAGCCGTCCAGTTTATGTTCAGAGCATCTATGTCCCAAGCATTTGGGTCTGGGACAGGAGATACGTACAGTGGAACATTGTGGTTCAGATGAGTGGCAAATAAGTGGCCATTCTGTTGAATGCCCTTGGTTCGACCTGGACAGAATGTCAGCCATCACATTCAGGCACCCTGGAATGTGTCTGGCTTTCAATGTTATGTGATAATGATGGCACCAGGTCATGATGTTCCACAGGAGAGCACACATCTCTGCTGAGTGAGTTCCTCCTTGTTTGTTTAAGTAGGCTACCACTGTTGAGTTGTCCGTTGCAACTAGTGCTGTTTGGTTCTGGCACTGGTCCTTGAAGCTTCGAAGGGCCAGGGAGACCGACTTCAATTCTAGGATGTTTATGTGTAGCCTTATTTCCCGGTCTGACCACAGACCCTTGTAGAACCTAATCTAAGTGAGCGAAGGTCTGCACCTTTCATCACTTTTGTGGGATTTTGCCACCGGTCTAAGTGTGCTGCAATGGCTTCCGTCCAAGGAAGGCGGCTGTCCAGTGACTGCGGATATCTCCAGTGCTCCTTGAGATGAAACTGAAAGGGCCTCATGTGAAGGAGTCCCTCTGGGACCATTTTCTCCGTTGAGGCAAGCAACCCAATTAGCGACATCAAACATCTTGCAGTCAAAACAAGTTTTGACTTGAGTCTTAGGATCAAATCCTGAAGCTGAGCCATCTCTCTTGAGTGGGTTTTACAGGGCTGAATCTAGATGGTATTCGAAGCCCACAAACGAAAAACACCTGAGTAGGTTTCAGTTCTGATTTTTTCTGATTTATGATCCACCCCAAGGACTGGGTTAGGTCTACCACTGCCTGAGTGTTCACTTGGGCTTCCTCCTGAGACTGGGACCTGATCAGCCAGTCGACCAGGTATAGGAGAAGCCTGAGTCCTCTAGAGAGGGCCATTAGCTTCACATCCTTTACAATCATTGTAAAGACCTGGGGGGCTGTGACTAGACCAAAATGAAGGGAGGTGAACTGGAACACCTGTGACCTGAGGCAAAACCTTAGGTATCTCCTTGAGTACGGTTGGATGGGGAGGGAAGGTGAGCGTGCGATAGGTCTATCGACGATACCCATTCCCCTGGAGTCAGGGAGGTCCTGATGGACTCTGGAGTTTCCATTAGAACTTTTCTATGTGTAGAAAAGTGTTGAGCCTGCTTAAGTCTATTACTGGCCTCCACGTTGGACTTGGATTTGAAAAGAATGACAGGATTTGTTTGCCAGTCTTTTCTGAAAGAACGGAGGCGATTTCCTACTGGTAGACTGAAGGGGGCTTTGGAGGAGTCATTGGGGAAGGGTTTTCATGCCCTCATCCCCTGGAGTGGGGTCGAAAACGACCTTTGAGCCTCTGTTACTCGATTTCCCTCTACCTGGGGAAAACAATGGATACTGCTTGGAATGGAATGACCCCCATTGGGGTGGTTCCTGTAGGAGCCTCTAGATTGTGGGGATGGAAAGGGCTGATTAATAGGGCCTAAACCCTGAGAGTTATTACAGGTGCCTTGATGAGGAACTCCTGTCCCTCCTAAACTAGATGTGAATGGGGAACTTTAAGATCTAAAGATCCAGTATCTCACCTGAATTCACCATACCCCTTCTGACTACTTATATGCACCATGAAATTGAGTTTGACCTGTCTGGTAGTAGCCTTGCTACTGTCTTAACAAATATCCATAACCAGGTTGTATTCAGGGGAACCTAGTGAAGAGCAGCCTGAAGCTCAACTCTTGATGACCAGAAGGGGAAGGGGGCTTACCCAAGGAGGCCCCTAGGGAGATACAAGATTTGAAAACTTGTAATTTGTATTCAAAACAAGGTTGTTCCATTTTAAGGGAAATTAGCAGCCTAAGTTCCTGTTGGCCTGGTAAATCATTCAGAGTCCAGACTGTGGAGGATCTAGGCATAAATTCCCTGGGGGCAGGGAGGTTCAAAAACTGCCTAAGTTTCAATGTCCTCAGAAAATGGTTAGGGTGAAGTCAGGCAACCTACTTCCCTAAAAATACAGAGTCAGGACAGAAGGGCTGGAGGACTTGGACTTGCACCGAAGCCCCCAATAAGGAATATTTACTGCCAGGCTTGTGGACTATTAGTCCAAGTGTGTGTTAGGATTGTTCAGAGTTCTGATCTGGAACCACCATTCGAACATCAGATTTAAGATCTGATCATCCGAGCATCGGATTTAGATTAGATCATCCGAGCATTGGAGCTTAGTGTAACATCCGATCATCCGAGCATGGGATGGGGTAGCAGACATCCGAATCTCAGATCTGATATCTGAGCATCGGGTCTAGGTGCAATGAAAATCCTAGTATCAAATCATACTCGGGTGGACTGAAGTTGGAAGTAATGCATCCGATTCTCGGTTGAATTAAAAACTCGGATGAACTAAGATCGAATCTGGCTTCAGATTCAACCCTGGCTAGAAAGAAGTTGGATATTATAATTTTCTAGTAAGCTTTCCTTAAAGGGTTCTTTGAAGAGAACTACACAACTGGATTTACGCATGTAAATCAAGAGTGACACAAGGTCATCTGCCCCCCCGCCTCACTGCAGGTAGGGCTAGTTGTGAGATACGGAAAGCAAAAATTACACAGAATTTTATTAAATAACATAGAATCTAAAAAGCAAGTATAATATTTTTTATATTATAAAATTGGATGAATTAAAATAAGGTCAAACCAAAGTTACCTTAGTTTGAAGAAGCACGTACTGTCTAGACGATTTGAGGAAGGATTCAATTCCTGTTTATTTAAGTATTAACATTTTAAATGGTCAATAATACAGGAAAGAAGGGATAAAATATTTTATTTTATTTATTCAATTTTATTTTATTGGTAAACGTACTGTAAGAAACACGCGTCTCTCAGCACATGCTCTCTAGACGTGACGTCATCACAGGGGTTTCCCCGAGGATTCCCCAAGTAGGTTTCGTGCTTTATATCATATTTTAACCCTTAAAATGGACAAATACTGTTGAAGAACGGGAATAAAGCATGAAGAAATTTATCTTATTTGATTTCAACGGGCATATATTCCTGTATATAAACTACCTACACGAGACGTGCATTAGTTGTAAGTACGTAATTGCTGCCTCGACGTAAAAATGGAACTTGCTTCCGATTTCACTCGACAAGGACTCGTTTGGATTAAATTTATATTTTTATATATGTTTAAACCCTAAAAAGGGTCCAATAATGAAGCAGATAGGGGTTAAATATTTTATTTTATTTTACTGACAGGCATATATATATATCTTGTATTAGAAACCACATAAATGAGTCGCTGTTTCTTTACAACGTGAACCCGGAAGTGGACTTCAGTTGTAAAATATGGTAAAGATACTTATCTGAACTATGAAAAGACACCGAATTATGATTCTATGTAATAAAATAAAGAAACTGATGTAGTTTCCATATTCAACGACAAGTATATCCTTGTAAAAATGAAATAACTTTCCTTCTAAAATAAAGCATTGCTAAATCACGCGGCCAACGAGAAAAGGAGACGAATGTGAGAGTGTACCGCGAGACGACAACCAGAGGCTACGGCCAACTATAAATGTCTATTTTTCTTAGACGTTGGCCATGATGCCTTGCGGCCATCAGTAATCAGTCCCACATGGTAAGCTATTGTAGCACAATAAAATAATAATGTTATAAACAAATTAAAAACATCGAGGCTTTCTCCTATCTTATATGTGAATGTTCACATAATAAGGATGATGACATAATAGACCAAGAAATCAGATAAAATAGCTTCCTCTTTACTTGACCTATAACAATATATACAGTATACCATGATCACCACCTAACCACCTTAAGTCCCTAAGGAGCAATGGTTTTTGAGTGGATGCAAGCGTGAAACCGTGGTAACTGACCTGACAAGTACCTAGGACAATAGCCAACTATGTGCACAAAGAATTACATGTATGAGGTCACTAACTTTGAGTGAAAACCAGAGCAGCAATCAATAATTTGCCGTTTGCTGGAGCCAAAAAGAATACTTCAGGGGGTCAAGAAAGAATACTTCAGGGGGTCAAGACACAAGCCTCTGATGAGACTAATCCTACCAAGGAATTCAAAATATATGCTACTATATTTAGCCATATATCAGGCATTCTTACTTCATCTAACACATAACAAGTTTATTTTGGTTTTTCTATGTACACACAACAGGTATACCGGTACAGTGGATTTGGTAAACATCAAAGTTGTAAAATGTCAGACATTTACTTCTAATTATGGCAACTTCTACTTATATCCGCTTTGAAAAATATATAAACTACTAAAGATACATGTACAGGATTTATAGGTTTTACTTATACATGGTTATTCCCATTGAACAGTAACACTTTGTGCATCAAATTAGTTTTTTAGTTATGGCCACTTTCTGTAAGTCGAACTTCTAGTTATCCTTATATTTTGCACTAATAATTTTTGGGACTTAGAGACTTCTTCTAGTTATGGCAATATCCTTCTTATGGCAGTTCTACTTATACCAAATCACTGTATAGTGTGGAAGATATACTTGTGATTACCATTGGCATGCATGGTGTAAAACCAGTAACTAGCATTAGATCTGACCCAGGAAGAACATACCCTGAAGGCTCCTCAGGTGTACTGAGGACACTCTCACTTACACATTCCTTCTTTTCTAACTAATATAGATAACATTATCTAATGATAACTAATATTATCTATGATGCCTAATTAAAATTGTTTCATTTTCTTCTTGTAGGGTAGTATATTTACTTGAAAACTGAGAGCTGCAAACTGTGTAAATAAAAACCAGTGACCGTAATACCAAAATTAGTCTGCAAGCGAAACAACAGGTTTATACACATATAGAGAATTGTTTCTTATTTACCATGATAAAATAATTAACTAATTAACACTAATGGTCTAATTCAAATTATCTCTCAGTTTTAACAATTTTTGTACATTTTCAGTCATATACAAGTAGGAACATAAACTTCAGTCTGATGCAAGATAAATAAAAAGGCTCAGAATCCATTACATTAAGTGCCCACAAATTAATACAAATGCATATGACAAATCAAGCCAATTCCATTACAGGGTGACAAAGGTGACAGCTATTACATACAGTACAATCACTTTAATAACACTAATGCCCTTTGATACCCTCCCTATATATAGGAAATGGCATATTCCCAGATAAAGAGTGATAAATGTGATATTTCGCCAGCAGAGGGAAAATCGCAAATTTGTGAAACGGCTTAAGAAAAAGAGAATTCAAATTTGATAAAAGTATTATTACACATTTCTTGCCAGTAGCACATTTCTTTAAAACTTCATTTTCATGATACATCAGAGTTTAATTTTTGTTCCAAACTGATAATTGTATCAAGAATTAGTGCATGAATTAGTCCAAATTGGTTACATTAATTTCCAAAATATTGTCCTAAGCTTTAAAGTAATGCCCTGTTCAAAGAACACATTTTGTGACCAGTAACCACTGCTATATTTTACATTTAACATACATGCTTAAGTGGTGGTACCATATTCCTGACTTTGGCCCCATCTCCTGTTGATTTTGAAATTGGAATCAGAAGTTTGGCAATTATATATGTCAGAAAGTAAAATTGGAAAGTTGATAAAAGTTGGGAGAATATTAAATAAATTTGATATTTTTTTTTTAAGTCAGCAAATTGGCTTCGTCATTTGCAAAGTCAGGATCTTCAGCATGTGTTATCTTGATGACAACAAGTCAAATTGTTTAGGGCGGGATCCACCCCAGTCATATCCCATCACCAATAAGTCTTAACTTATAGCAGTAAGTCAAATCATATTGGGGTGGCCACATGCTTTCACATCGCTAACATTTTTATTGCTGACAAATCGGCATAGTTGGGGATTTAAACCTGGCATCTCATATCACCGAATATTATTGAAATCATTATTACAATCACACAGTTTGGGGTAAAATGTCCTGGGAACCCTAAGTTGTATCAGGATTGATTGGGATAGGTTTGCATATAAAATGGGTAGTTCCTAGGCTAATCCTGGGGGCCAGGATGCCTTTTTCACTTTTCCACCCTGATCTGACCCGCAAATCCTTGAATATTTGACCAGGCCTTAACATTACCACCAGGGGCCTTATTCACAAAGATTCATCTGTACTTATGTTTTTAGATATTTTTTTTATTTTAAAGAATAGCTATTTATTGTAATGAATAATTCTGTAAAACTGTTCAACTGTTTAGATTCAAATACTTCTCAATTCATTTTAACAAAACCAAGTATTCTTTCTTTACATTTAATTATTCACTTGCCTAAGGATACCCATTCAAATATTATTGACTATTAGCAAACTGGCTTCACTGAAATGTAAAGTGAAAGAGCAAAATTTGAAATAAAGAAATACATTTTTTCAATAAAAACAAATATTTTATGTAAGCCAAGAATAATCTTGGTGAACACATAGGTCACAAGATTTCATTTTAACAAAGATTAAAATAGACTAAATATTGAATCTGTATGCAGCATACAGGACAAATTTAGTGCAATACACAAAGAATTTGTTTTTACATTCCAACCCTCTGGACCAATAATTAGGCAGATATAATGTATGATTGATATGAATATCCTGTTTGAAGCAAGGGTCAAAGGTTAGATGAACAAAGATTTCAAGGTTAAGGTACTGGATATTTATAACTACATAGTTTTCTTAATCTTTATCGCAAATTTAAATTACACCCTATTGAGTGTTTCCATAAGTACTAGCTGAAATATTTTGCACTCTTGCATGACCTTAAACAAAACGAGTCAAGATCAAATCATAGAATTTTTTGTGAGTTTTTTATAGTGAACATATCTGTGATACACCTAAACCCAAACTTGATGAAATTTACAGTACATGAGAATCAGGCCAACATGTAGTCTGGTTCCTGACTGCTTTACTCTGCAATAAAGGGTCAGATATCACCCACCATTTTGGGTACTAGGCTTCCGTAGGTACAGCTAGCAATGATCAAGAAGAAATTAAATATAATATATTTCTAGCTAAAACATTTGGTGCACATTTCAACACAATATCCCCCTTTTACTATGCAATGATATCGCATAATAATTAAACACAATATGTGATAAATAAAAAATGTGCATCAGTTTAAGTGTTGTCAATCTTCTATTGTCACCCAAAAACATGTTTTTGCTTCTAAAGATTATTGTCATTGTCTGCCGCCCGGCATGCCGGAGGGAGATTGTAATTTGCACCATGTGTGTGCGTGCGTGTGTCACGCAGTTTTCCCTGAAACTACTACAGTTACACATTTTTGGTAAATTACTTGTCCTAATGAATTTTTATGCTCTTCAATATTTTTGGGGTTTGGTGAACTTTGGCCTACTTTTGAGTGAGTAATAGCACTTTACCTAATATAATTATATGACCTTATAACTCTCAAAGTATTGCATTTAGAGTGTTTTGTTCCAATATGTTGTTCAGCTACTTTCTCCACAGCTACAACATGGTCAGTAGTTTGGAAGTGTATCTCCATATAAGCTAAGTGAGTAATAGCTACTTAGTCAATTTTTAATGGTAACCATAATGAGTAAATGGCTTATATCTTCAAAAGTATTGAAGCTACACAATTTCTTTGAAATAGGTTGTTCATTTAATTTGTTGTGAACTGTAACATATTTAAGTTTCACAACTGTTGCTCAATGTACCAGTGAGTAATGGCTATTTTATTGCTACTTTTAGTGAAAATGTGAAAAATCACAAATATCTCGCATTTAACCATAAGAGATAGAGCGATTTTGAGTGAATTTTTGACTCACAGGGTAGTACAAGGAATGTCCTGTGCTTAGGGAAAAAATTTCAATTTTTGCCACTTTTGGCAGCCATCTTGGATTTTAGCGAAAAATGAAAAGTGTGAATATCTCAAAAACGGTAAGAGATAGAGTGATTTCGAGCAAAGTTTTGACCCATAGGGTAGTACGAGAGTATCCTATCCAAAGGGGAAAAATTTCAATTTTTGCATCTTGGATTTTAGGGGAAAATAAAACATTGAAAATATCTTGGAAATGGTAAGAGATAGAGCGATTTCGAGCGACTTTTTGACCCTCAGGGTAGTACAAGAGTATCCTGTCCCTAGGAGAAAAATTTCAATTTTCACCACTCTTGGCAGCCATCTTGGATTTTAGCAGAAAATGAAAAATTGTGAATATCTTGGAAACGGTAAGAAATAGAGCAATTTGGAGCAAATTTTTGACCCATGGGGTAATATAAGAGTATCCTATGAAAAGGGCAAAAATTTCACTTTTCGCCACTTTTGGCAGCCATCTTGGATTTTAGCGGAAAATGGAACATTGAAAATATCTCGGAAATGGTAAGAGATAAAGCGATTTCGAGCGAATTTTTGACCTGCAGAGTAGTACAGGAGTAAACTGTGCCCAGGGGAAAAATTTCAATTTTCGCCACTTTTGGCGGCCATCTTGGATTTTAGCGGAAAATGAAAAAGCGTCAATATCTTGGAAACGGTAAGAGATAGAGCGATTTCGAGCAAATTTTTGACCCACAGGGCAGCATACATGTATCCTATGCAAAGGGGAAAAATTTCAATTTTCATCACCTTTGGCGGCCATCTCGGATTTTAGCGGAAAATAAAACATTGAAAATATCTAGAAAAAGGTAAGAGATAGAGCAATTTCAAGCGAATTTTTCACCCACAGGGAAGTACAGGAGTATCCTGTGCCTACGAGAAAAAATTCAATTTTTGCCACTTTTGGCGGCCATCTTAGATTTTAGCGGAAAATGAAAAATTGTGAATATCTCTGAAACGGTATTTCTTCCCCTTTAATACTCGGCGGGAGATACACACTGCGGCAGTGGTCTTGTTCTAAAATATTTTAAGTTTAATTGGCAAAGTTTGATGCTATAAGTCCCATAATATATGGCCAAAATATTTTGAATGCATACAAAATGCATTAAAATATGCGAAGAACTGTTTCACAGATATTGAGCAGAGTCTCACGATACACAAAAGAATGCAGCATTAATAGCTGAAGGTCATCGTAGGCGATACCAGTACCTTTATTGTTAAAATGGACTGGTGCCTCGTCAAGCCAACATGTGACAAAAGGCTAAAAGAACAAAATTTGACTTTTGATGATGGTCGTGGTCCTACATATCATAGGTCATGGTCCCCAAGCTTTGTGCTCTTGCCCATACATTCTCTATTACACTGTATTATCTTTGCTCATGTTAGTATGATTTAGAGAATTTTTTCTGACACCAAATGGAAGGAGGTTAGTGATTTGTGAATTTCTTTTTAAATGGCCAAAGTGATTGATGCTTTTTAATCAGTAAAATTCACACAAATCAGTGCAATTTTTTAACCAAATTATTTTAAAATGCAAATAGAATATATTAAAATAATATTCAAATTTTTTTATTGGAAATTATATTTTCTATGATTTTAGACATGCCTTGATATAATCATATCAAAAACATTACTTTACCAAGTTACCAACCACAAATCAGCAAACCACTAATCAACCATAATTGAAACCATCTATAATATTGCAAAGAAAAAGAAATAAACCTTGGTTTCCACAAATAAATTGAGGCAAATTCAGCTGTTGTCAAACTTTTTTTTTTAATTTCTCTTTTTAGACATAGAATACATACAACTATACAGGAAGTGAAGTGGTTCTCAAACATTACCAAAGTACACTAAATTCATAATTACATTATTTGGAATAAGCACTTTTGTAACATGACATTTTCTTAATAATTAACTGTAAAAACTTTGTAAAACTCCAGTCTCAACATATCAAAGTATATTTTCCTTAACAATCAAAGCTAGAACATATAAGGATTCTAAGGATAGAACAGCTGTTGTCAAACTTAAACAAATGAATACATTCCTAATCCATTTGTAAAATCTTTTTTTATTGGTTCATATTTTATGAAGAATAAACCCTAACATTATCCATTAGTAGGCATTGCCCAATAACTCCATTTGTTCCAGTTGGACAGTTCAACATCAAAACATGTCCATTACACCACAGAAATGTGATTGGACCTTACATTTCAATGGAAAATTAATCTTTAACCCCCTGATATTTACTTCAATGTGACAAGGAGAATTCTGCTGATCAGGGTTTGTCTGTACAGCAGGCTATGTATTAGTAGAATCAGTGTATGCCAAATGGACTATCTTTGGATTACCCACAAGAAGATTTAAGTTATTTATAAGCCAAATAAGAAGCAAATTCTGTGCACAGTAAAGGTTCGAGTTATGCAGATCATTATTTCTGCCACATTGAAAAAGAGGAAGAATTTTTTTTCCAAAAAAGCAGCAGAAAAAGAGAGAGTAAACTCTCTTAAAAGGGTAACATTTACCAAAGAACCGAGTCAACCGGAATCACCAAGTTACACACGAACAAAACACAACAGCCCAAGAAAATACGGTAGCCACTTTCAATGACGGACTGACCTTAATAAGTGCAGCTAGTGTGGCTAATAAAAGCAACATATTGGAGCGCAGTGCAGTACTACACATAAATCAAGTACTTTATCTAGCACTGTGGGGTGGTCTGGTAGTCTATGTTTCCACAGACACGATTTTTACTCTCCTTCTAAAATAAGATTAAATGTATTCTATAGGTGTCCAAACATTTCATACCACAGAGAAATTGTACCATGGAGGTTTTATCCCATAATGGAAGTTTCATATCAAATTTTGTAGGTTTCATCCCAAGATGAACTGAGGATATATTTAAGTATTCACGTGCTTATCCAATGCAAAATCTCTTTCAGATATTACACCATTAGCATAAGATTATTTGATCATTTACTACTGGGTTTCCTTTCACAGATTTTTTGACAGGAATTGGAGTAAGCAGTACAATAACTGTTTGCACTTGGAATCCCTTTAGCCCCCCATTCAGAGGGACATTAAAGATGATCAGTATTGAAAAAACAAGGTGAAGGCAATGTGCTATGATCGAATTGAATATTACAAATGTGTATTACTTTTATTATTTATTAAGAAATTAATGACAGAAATAAACACTTGTTAGTTTATAATACAAGTAATAAGAAACCTAAAAAAAATGGGGAACAAACCTCCAAAATCTTTGACTGGTTACTGTTATCATTCAAGGCTCAAAGAAAATGTCATATAAACATCCAATTTTTCATACTTAAAAATTGTCCAGATTTTATATATATTTATTTATTTCAGGGAAATTCAGTTGTACATTTTTGCATGCATGTATCAAATATTTATACATTACATTGGAATACTTTATCCCAGATTATGTACACAAATCAATGGGCTACAAATTGCTTGCATGGAAACATACAATTAGAGTAAATCGGGTCCTGTTTTAGCATTGAAGTCACAGTGGAGAGGTGTGGCTTGTTAGCATGCTTAAAAGTAGAAGTGGCTGGACTTGATGGGGAGGGGACAAAGGATGAGGGGGAGTAGAAAAGTCTCTACTGGGGTTGTGAAACTCCAACAGCAACAGATGCCAATTTTTCGCACAAGAAGACGAGTAGGAGTGAGTTTATTATTGTACTGTTGTGCCAGATGAGATATCACTACCACTTCATTCAAGCAATCTAGTTGCAATTCTTTAGAATTTTTTTTGTAATTCTTTGTACAGAACTTGTTTGGATTGTTTAAACACCAGAAGTAAGTTCCCTTGGAAGCAACATGGTTTCAAGTCAATATTGTAAGGAAACATTTGAACTTTTCAACAATATAACATACTGGGGTAATTCTGTTAGATATTAATCTACAATTAAATGTCATCACTGATATTTTTATGTAAACATGTGATATCTTACATGTTTGTGTTGGAATTAATGATGAAAGTTATTTTTAATATTATAAAAACAGAGTTGTGTCCTTTATGTATCAGGATCTTGGCTCAACTCGCAAGTAGAAAAGTTATCCATGTCCTTGGGTATACAGGCACAGAATCTTTCCCACCTAGTTTTCTTCACCCTCACAACTGGAGATTTTGATATTGCATATACAATAGTCCAACCTATCTGAAATACATCACACAAAATGTACACTCCGGTTTCATATTCACTACAGTCTTAGTCTTAGAATTATTCTTAAAATTATTTCAGAAAACAATCACTTTCTGAGAAACAGTGTAAAAATGAGAACAATTTATAAAGATAGGAATTTACAAATTCCTGAAAATTAAAAAAAAAATAAGGATAATAATGACATATTGGATACAATACTTATGCTTTTTGCTTCAAAATTTTCTTCATTTTGTGTTTTTGCTTTCCTTTAGAAAGAAGTTGAAATCTTTTATCTTTGCAGAAGTATACCCTACCTAGTTTTACATGTTTTCTCATTCACTGCTTTCTCCATGGTGCTGACCTCCGCTTATATCCCTGGAAATTTGACTTATGTTTAATGCTTTACATTATGCATCCTAGTGTCTGCCTTCACAACAGAGATTAAGAGCTATAAAACTTTCATGAGAATCAGAATTTTCTTGTGATAATTGTTTTGCGATTATACTTGTAATATTGTCTGTGTATTTGTCCACATCATTTTTTTTAATTTAAAAAAAGTCTTAATTTGATTTTTCATTGAAATGTTCATACTCTTAATAATGACTTCTGTCAATCATGTTAATACTACTAAGGCTAAACCATACTGAGGTTATGCTAGTTGGAAAAAGTAGTCACTCCTCTAGAGGCACACTAAATTAAATGGATGAATAATTGAAGCCAAACCAGACATTACTACTCTGTAGCAACACCATTTAATAATCTTGTAACCAAACTTGAGCTCCAGTTCTAAATAAAAAATAAAACTCCACACCCCAACTGTCACTGTCACAGTCTGGCCATTTAATTTCATACTCTTGTTATCACTGTGACTTGTCTAGCCACTTTGTTTCGCAGTCTTTTACACTAAGTGATACATCTCTTTTACTGATTCCCCGAGAGCCCAAATTCTGGCAACAGGATTATTAATTCAGGATCCGCCCCAGGAAGTTAACAATAAATGAAAGCAGTCGTGCTAACCATACATATATCTGGGGCTTTTCCGGAGTTCTCTACTGTAGCAATTAATGAGCTTATTCCACAGAGCAAACAGCTTTAAAAACAATGGAAGGAAAGCAGATTCAAATGCTTTACCACAGGTGAAACAGATTGGGATCTACATTAAACTTTTGCTGTTGACTTAAATTATGTTGTGGAATTTGAATTTGTATGCAAAGATTTTGCAATACAAAAAGGTGTTAAGAAGGTCTTTATATGTGTACATTGCATATATCATCCAAAGCTGTATAATGCACAGATTTTACTTGGCAAGAATTAACTGTGACATATAAATCTCTGTTCAACTATGTGCACTTATATTTTCTTGTGAGCGCAACTAATTTTATGAGTTGAACTGGTGAGCACAACATTTTCTCACAAAATAAAAATTACTTTACTTTATTAATGTATTCATGATACTAAACATTACATTTTAATGCAAATTTCTTTATCATTACCTCTAAACCCAAACTAGGTGACTATGATTTTATTTATAAGTTATAAAATGTCACTTTTGTTAAAAAAAATAAGCCAAGGCCTGCTGCTTACTGGCAACCCGCATGTTTCTGCGATATTAACATTTTTCGTTTTCTGGTAAAATCCAATATGGCCACCAAAATTTGAAAAAAATTGATTTTTTTTTTTTTGTGTTGCAACAAAATACTCTTTGAAAAATTCGATCGAAATTGCTCTATCTCTAACAGTTTCCGGGATATTACGATTTTTTATTTCCGCAGAAATCCAAGATGGCCGCAAAAAATTGTAAAAATTTAAATTTTTCGTGTTGCAGCATAATACCCTACTTGTACCCCGTGGGTCAAAAATCGCTCTATCTGTTACAGTTTCTGAGATATTAACATTTTTCATTTTCCGCTAAAATCCAAGAGGGCCGCCAAAAGTTGATAAAAATTGAAAATTTTTTTACTACCTCAAGGGTCCAAAATTCACTCGAAATCGCTCTATCTCTTACGGTTTCTGAGATATTCGCGATTTTTCATTTTCCGCAGAAATCCAAGATGGCCGCCAAAAGTTGTAAAAATTGAAATTTTTTGTGTTGAAACATAATACCCTTTTTCTACCCTGTGGGTCAAAAATTTGATTGAAATTGCTCTATCTCTTATGGTTTCTGAGATATTAACATCTTTCGTTTTCCGCTAAAATCCAAGATGGCCGCCAAAATTTGAAAAAAGATTGAAATTTTTTTGTGTTGCAACAAAATACTCTGTGCTTCAAAAATTCACTCGAAATTGCTGTATCTCCTACGGTTTCCGAGATATTCACAATTTTTCATTTCAAATTTAAAAAATTCATTTAAAATTCAAGATGGCCGCCAAGAGAGCAAACGGATTAACATGCAATGAGGAAAAATGATAGTCCTCTTCCTATAGAAGTTCCATACCAAATTTGAAAGAAATCTGTCAAGTAGTTTCTGAGGAGAAGAGGCTGGAAAAATTGTTGACGACACCGACGACAACAACGAAGACAATGCCAGGCCATGCCAATAGCTTACGGCTGTTGGCCAGTAAGCTAAAAATACACTAACATTAAAATGTCTTATAAACACAAATGAGTTTGATCTTCACCAGCAAAATAAAAACTATGCGACTCCTATTATATTTAAATGTTACAAAATGTTCCTTAAAGTTTGTCCAAAATATAATTCTAATTCAACTTTTATTGCATATTGCTTACTGCTTAATCTCTGTGAACTGCAGATTTTAAGGCACAACATGTATGTATAGGCCACAGTCCTAAATCAGAAATTGGGTCACTTAAAGAGGTTAGCAGTCATAGAGACAATCATCCATATTAAACTGCGGTAGCATTATATATGTCTGCACTGTTAGTTGCATAGATTGCTGTCCCAGTCAATTCATTCAGCCATAGATTCTGCTTCTCTGAGACATTTTTCTCAGCAGTCAGTTTCTTATGTAGTTAACCTGGGCCCATATTCACTGACATTATAATTTTTAGAACACTCTATTTCCCAGGAAAAAATTTCAAAAATTTCTAAATCTTAAAATTTTAAATTAAAAATGTCTCATTCTTAGAAATTCAGAATTTTGGTGAACATATTTGCAAGTTATTAATGGATGCACTGTAATTTGCATGAAGTCATATATGCAGTGTTAGCTACAGTGGTCCATTTTTTCATGCACTGTAATTTGTATTTAGTTTGTCATGCACTTGAGTTAATATTCTCTGCACTTTAATACAACATAAGTTTTGACATGTAGCTTTCTCAGGGGTAAGGTACAATAAATTCTAAAATTACTTTTAGTGTAAAAATATAAGAAATATTGGATATTTTTCAATATGTGTAAAACAATAATTCTAATGACTTTCATAGTATTTAATCTTCATTGAAAGAAGTATTTCATAATATAATGCCCAACAATGGAGTAAAATAGTTGATCGTGGCTCGATTATCGGTTGGAAAAAATAGACGAATAATGGACCATGAAAATTGAAGGCGATTCTCATCACTAGTGAAAATCTCAGCTAGCTAAGCTGTTCTGGATACTTTGGAGCTTCCTAACATTAAATCCTGAAAGACTTCTGAACAATGAATCACAATAGTCAAGTCGACTGTCCACAAGAGCATTTGCAGCCTTTACAACTGCTTCCTGTATAAGATGCTGTCTGAGTCTCCTAAGCTGCCTCAATTGTACAAAAATGAAATTTTATACATGGGTGTCTACCAATGACCTTACTGAGAGGAGTAGTATATACTAGGGAAAACAGTATGGGACCCAGGACTGAACCTAAATAACAAAACCAGCAAATAAATTAAATTTAAGAAATGTAGAAATATTTTTCACACATTGTATTGGTAAGTAAATAACCATCCTGGGCTGTTAAAATGGGATAAGTAAACAGATAAGTATTGGAGAAAGAACAGTGAACCCACTCACATACTTTATTTTATACATCCCAGACCAACACAGTCTCATAATAAAATTGTAAGCAACATGTCTCAACTTTTCTTAATGAACCAGACATAATACTATCAGATCTGAAACATATTTTTTATATTTAGCAGTATTCTCCAAATCTCACTAGATTAATAGGTATTGTGAGCAGACACCAGCATATGCCTCCATTTAAATGACTAAAATTATTTCACCATTTTGTTTAGTTTAGAACAGGGCATGTTTTTGAATATATTACTTTGGGTTAGTTTGGTACATACTGGTTTTCAGACTTCAACTCTAATCTACATTCATTGTGAGTGTTGTGCCAATTCATTGTTGTATGTGATTGCAGACTTCTTTTAACAAATAAGGACATACAATGAATTATTGAATTTCTCTATTTTACAGAATTGGTCTAGTTAGTGCTGATCTTCCTTGTACGCTACTGGAGTGATCTATTTATAGATTTGGGGAAAATATTAAGCTTCTCGTACATTCTCTATATTTGTTTTTTTCTGGAAATGTATTGTGTTTACAATTCTTTCTAGAATCTTCTATTATCTCCAGTTATATATGAAGGGTGGAAAAGCTGACCAGTTAGTCAGTGTTGTATAGATGTGCTATACTGACAGAGATTTTTGAGTTTGCTATGTAGTGGATTAATTTCTGTGAGTGTCAAGTGTATGCAAACTGCTTGTTACATAAATTTTGTGGTGAACTCTTATTGGAGTGAACTGAATATAGTGTGTGGATCTACCAGAGAAAGGATTTGCTGTATACTGGATATTGTTCACATCTTGGAGCACTGGATGGATCACTGGAAAGATTGCTGGGCTTAGTGGGCAAATTTTTTTAACTGTTAATGAGGCTGATAAGACTGTGGTCAAATCAGATTTGTTTCACTATCATATTATTGTATGAAGTATTAAGAGCATCTCATTTGACTGTAATTATGACTTTGATTGTTAAATAAACTTATTAAATAAACTTTGTCTTTTCTTGTTAAAACCTGAAAGCTACCAACACTTGCCCACAGTGAACCATAACAGCATACATACTTCCTTTTATTATATGAAACCAGTCACTCAGTAATATTCTTTGGAAAGCATCCAGAGATCCAACCTCTTCAACTTCCTCACTTAGCATCTTGCCATCATTCACACCCAAAACGCTGGAATAAACTGACCTAGAACGTCCCTGCAGTATTGCTTTGTCAATTCTCTTATTAGTTCCGTGCAGTGACTTTCTCCACAAAGCAGTAGATTAAATTAGATGAGACATGAATTCAGATACAATTACACTCATCACAGCATTACCCACTTACCTGCATAGATTCCTGCCCTGTCCATAAGACCAGGTACTGTGGACACATCCACTGTGTCTTTGTACCAGCGATATGTGATGTTGTTGGGATAGCCCTCAGCCTGACACTGAAGCTTGGCCTTCAGGCCATCAGAAATGGTGGTGTTCTTTGGTGGTACCATGATATAAGCATTGCCTGTAACATTTGAAAAGACATTTAACAGGACTATGACAGAGACACACTTGAAGAAGTAGAAGCTCATATCTGAAGACATAATCATCACATCCAACAAGCTTTGCAATAATGACTTGGTTGTACATTACCAGTTACTGATGTTCATATTTAGCAATGTCACTTTTGTCAGAGGACTTTTGTGCACAAAGTTATTTAATACACCAGTTCCACATACATGAAAAACAATAAAAGAAGTATTTTTGTCTGTTATTTTCCACACAAAACTTTTGTTTTTCACAATTGTCTACAGCCGTTCCTTTATCATTATGCATCCAGTTCAAAGCTATCCTTGTGACAATTTGTCTAGTTAAAAGCTATAAGTTAATTGTATCAATGAAGCATGTCTCACTTTACTGGTTTTGTGTTTTGTTCAAAGTTCTTCATCATATTAGATTTTGCAATCCCATTCCTTTCAGTTCTGCTTAACATGTAGCTACGGATGTCTTTCCATGAATTTTCATTCCAGCCAGAAGAAACCTTCAATTAACTTTTTAATGCAAGTCTCATGTTTTGTCGTGTTTTAGATGACAAACACATTGATACAGGAGCTATTACAATACTACTGTGCAAAAATATAATTTATAAATTTTATCAGTCATATCTTCTTAGCATGTATCACAGAGCATTATGAAATATTCAAGTTTCAGAACTGGCATTGTAAATGCCAAGTGAAAGACTGTCATGTTATATGTACAACACTTTTATGCAAACAAAGAGATTATACTCCGAAGACAATATATATTCATTTTTGCATTGTTAGTAAAAAATTTCTCTTTTTTGTTGTTGTATCCATGAATGTCAGAAGATATTGAAATCTTCCAGAAAAAAATGTTGAAAAGATTCAAACAAGTGAATCAACATTTAGTTGACAAACTACAAAATATTTACTGAAACTGCTCAATTTCTTAACTTACATACAGATCTAGTGAGTATATTCACCCATTATTCATAAGCATTGGAATAAGTTCATAAGCATCAGCATTTTACTTGTATATTTCTTAGGAAAGAGCCACTCAAGACAAGTAATTGCTCAGGAAATGATGTCCCCACTGGGAAAATCAGCCTGCAGAGAGGCAGCTGCCAAGATCTACTGTTTGCTCAGATGATGTTTGTCGGTATGTTTATGTAATACATTTCTTGCCATATCCCACTTGAGTAATTGTAATCTATATCAATATGTTACAGTAAAATATGTAAAATTCAGTAAACGCACATGTAACTAGACAGTTTAACCAGACACAAACCACATATGTTTAAGATAATTGAATTCCACTACAACTTGTGAAATTCATTACATATTGTGTAAATCAAAACAGCCACAGTTTGTAAACTTCATGATGGCTTGTGAAAGTCATTACAACTTGTAAAACTTGTCGGAACTTGTGAAATTTATCACAGTTGGTGAAATTCACCACAGATTTTAAAACTCATTACAACTTGTGAAATTCATCACAGCCTGTGAAATTCACCACTAGATTTAAACAACAATTCACTGAAATTCTTTGAGGAAAATAATGGATTTTCTCAGTGGCAAATATCATAGATAAAGTAAACTTTTGTGTATCTTACTCTGAACAGTTTTTTCATATATTACAGATGCCAGCTGGTGCCCTTTTAAAGCTTAATTCTTAACTGAATCTTTGAGGTTTAACATTACATAGTTAAGGTTGGATATCTATCTATAATAAGTATCTACATTTCTGCTATTTCCAAAGTGGAGTTTCAACAATGCAATGATTTTTGGTGTTTTTTTAGCAATCTAGCAGATATAACCCATTCTAATAATAGTAAAGGCCTCAGTTTGAATGAACATTACTGGCCATTTTACGTATATCCTACTTTCTAGTCTGACAAAAGTTCATAACACTTGTTCATTCAATACTATTGTGCTCTGTGAAATATTCAGAATGACACAGGAAAATTCTCACAAAAAGATACACTGTAACAGACTCAGTTTACAAACTCTAATATACTAATTGATTCTGGCTTTAGTAGTTTCAGAAAAAAGAGAGGTGACAAGCGAATACACACTAACTAATTTTTCAATTCCTCATTCACACTAGTCTGATGAGGTGCCCTGATATACAAAAATTTCTAATTGGGTTTCTCAGGTGTAACACTGTGACACATATACTTTTACAAAGGGCGCGGGAAAACCTCACTTTCATATTTGTGTCGAAGGTCACAATATATACCACACATGGTTAAATAGTATGAGGGAACTAGCCCAAAACAGGTTCATATTATTTTCCAATGGGAAACAATCAACTTTCTACACTTTTGAAGTACTTAAGGGATTTGCTACAACCATAGTGTTCCCATTCAACTGAAATATTAATATTTTCTATCATGTTAGAAACATGTTCATCGTTGTTTCCATAGTGAATCACTACAAAGAGAAAATGAAACCAAATTTATCTTAACATTTAACCACTTTCTTGCTTTGATTTGTGTGTCCTGTTTGAGTAAAATTATTACACAAATGTATATGTTTGTCTGGTAAAGTGTGAACATGACATAACCAGGAATGATATTCATCACCTTCATAATATCAAGGGACTAGACGGCTCTTTCTTACAGGCATAATTTTGATTAAAATAAAGTCTCTGTTTCATTGTCTGATTGTTCTGGCACTGTAAGATAGCCCTCCATTTGGATAATTAGCAAAATTGAACTAGTGTTGTTATCCCTAAAAGTAGCATAAAGTGTGCAGTGCAAGCTGAAGAACCTCAGGGATGTTGATAAATGTTCATCCCTGAGCCTCTGGATTTCAGTTAAAGAAATGTCCATCACTATAGCTTGGGCTATACTGGTGCAGTTATGATTGGTTGCTGAGTGATTTGTGTCCTTTAGTAAAGAAGATACTGCACTGAGTACGAATATAGATAAAAAGAGACTAAAAATTTAAAAAAAAAACAAAATCTACAGCATGTAGATTTTGTTTAAGCAACAAATGAGCACAGGGTTGTTTTGTATCACAAAGTCTCAAAAATAGAAAAAAATAGAAAAAAAAAATAGAAAAAAAAGGAAGGAATTGTACATTGTACTACTTATTCATAAGACTTTAGTTCAGAGAATATGACCAAAATTTTGAGAAATACATAGAAAGAAACCCTAATTCTTACAGGTTTTAATTAGATTTAAACAAGAGATAATCCACTCGAGTGTTTTACCAAAAAAACACTGATATCTTAACTACAATAGTATTTCGATGCAATAGTATTTCAGTGCAATCATCTGACCTGTGGTGGATCCTTTATAAAAACATACAGAAAAATTCAGTGAAGGGTGAAGAGTACTTAAGATATAAAAAGCAATTGATCAGAGCATTTATAGACATTAGCTGAACCAGAGAAGGAGACACATTTAGAGCAAATCAATTTGTCCACTGAGGATGAGTGATCAGCGATCATAAGGCAATGTGACCAGAACGTGACAGTATCAGAGCTTGGGGAATCCTTGGAGGTTTTTACACTACGATTACTACCCATCTGTGCTCCCTAAAAAGTCAATTACTGCTTAGTTAATCTTCAAACGCCAACATTGTTATCCTAAGACGAAAACTGTATTAACTTTTGCAATATTTATGTTATCTATGTTATCTTACAGACTTTATAAATCCAACTGTTTGTTGCAGTTTTATATATCATATATTTCACACTGAGTTTGTAATTAGTTTTCAGTTTTTCATTGCTCACCCTTACACTAATATTTTTATATGTAAAGCATCATGTGATCTGATTTCAGCTAAATAAATCCATAGAATTAGTCCTTTAGCATAATAAATAAAGTACATTACAAAATATAAGCACTGACTTTAATTTTGATTATTGGCAGGCATCTTGTTGTACTTCAGAACAGAATCAAAATTAAACTGATGGATCAGCTTTATAAAGGTTAAAAATTAATCTTTAATGTAATGGCAGTATCTTTATATTTTGTGCACAAAAATATAAAACAGTCCATACTCATCTCAATAAAAGGAAAAGAATTCAATCTATCTTTGCAACAAATGACTGAATAAATCATCTAATAAAAATTGCTTAACCCCATTTTTGTGGGCCAGAAGGAGAATGACACCAAGTGATAAATCTTTATCAGTGTTAACACAAATCAGATTTACAGTGTCAATATTAAAAGCTTTCTGTAGTATGAGACCATTGTATTAGAGAATAAATCTCTAGATTATCATATATTTATTTCCATGAACCCACTACCCAATCAATTTGAAACTGATTTGGAATCAGTCTAGACTATGATTCTAAATTTTCAATTTAGACTAAACTGTGAAAGTCAATATTCCTATTTACTAAATTGTATTATTATAATAAACAGTTCTTTCTTTTTCTATCCACTTTCTGTCAGTAGAATTATTCCCTCCACCAAAGGATTTATGTTTTTGGAGCGTGTGTTGGTTTGCTTGTCTATTTGTTTGCAAAGTAACCCGAAAGGTTATGGATGGGTTTTCAGGAAATTTTCTGGAAACGTTCACAATGGTACAAGGAACAGATCATTCACTTTTCGTGCTGATCCAGATAACTATCTGGATCCAGGAATTTTTAAAGGATTTTTAGCAGTACAGCCAAAAGCAGTATTATAGGTGTTGAGCCTTGGCAGAGGTATACACTTTCCAAGTACCGGTACATGTACTCTTGATCAGTAAGTACTTACCTAACTTTAACCACTCCTAATCTTCTGATAAGGAAGAATTTTAATTACATCTTTACATCTGAGGAACGTGTATTTTTAAAGTATATATCCTTCAATACATGGATATTTATGTGTTGCATTGCATTGCCAATAATTATATCTGTCTATGACTAAATTAAATGATTTTTTGCCAAAACATGGACATGTGGCTCTAGACACATACATACTACCACTAAGCCATGACATTATTGCCCTTGATAAAGGGGTCCTGTATATATAATATAACATTACTGCGGAAAATCAACCACGTAAAAATGTCATAAATTGAGAAATCCATCTGGCTAATCATGCCTAATCTAGTGCTAAAATGTTAATAATATGACTTAACACTCCTCTAATACACTAACCATTAAAATTTCTTTAATTCCAATAGTATTCTGATAAAAGAATGTTAAAGGGAAAACAAAATCTGAAAACATTTCATTAATATCTCTGATATATTGATAACCTGATTGTTTCCCCAACTATACAACGAAAATTCTTCAATATCAACTTTTCTAATTCCTGTTTTAAATCCACATCGTGCCCAGATTTCAAATTTTAAGGGCCCAGGGTAAGATTGTTATACTGGACAACAAAATGGAATATTGATTTTTAATAAACTCTATAACATGGAGTCAGCAGACATTTGGAAGTGTAGACCAAGCATTAGATAGGTTTTCTTGCATGTACTATGAAGGTCTTACACACTCTAACAACTACCATACTTATCCATATTAAACACCCTGGGCGTGATGCAGTTTTAAAAAGGAAAGAAAAGTGAAAACAAACTTCCAGCAGATAAAGGGGGCTTGGTAGTGTAGCAGTTAGAGTGCTTGCCTTCAACCAATGAGGTTGCCGGTTCGAATCTCAGCCTGGGCACTTCATATTGGAAAGTTGGTAGTTACTTGCTGATGCCCGGTGGTTTACAGGTCAGTGCAGAATCTTGACCAACTAGTATGCACTGGTTCCTCCACCCGTAAACTACCGGTCACAGTATGACCCTAGGTGTTGAACACAACGTAACATAAAAAATAAATCTAATCCAGCAGATAAAACTGGTGAAGAATTGGCTAATGAGTTCACTTTTCTGTTGATAGAATATTGAAGATACAGGATACTTTTAAAAGACCAATTCAAATACACTCCACAAAGTGATGACAGTGTTACCTCATTGGATTGTTTTAAATAACTAACAATGAAGACAAAAAGATCATCTGCTCAATGGCCACAGAGTCATGTGACATCGACAGTCTTCCCACCAAATTCATTAAGTTCAAATTCATTCATGTTGACAGTTTTACAATATCCCAATACCGTTAAACATAGACTATCATTTGATTTGGCAATGACTTAATAAATGACCATGGTGTTCAATACATAAATATTATTGTAACTCTATGCATTATAAAATCTATGTTATATCAACATATTTTTAAATCTCCAACAACTGGTCCTTCACACCAATATATATTTTATTAGGGTACTTTGCTTACAACACACAAATTTATTACTTATATGAAGGTGAAAGTTTAAAGTAATAAAATACATCTTTATGGTCTTGTTCTGGTATTTGGTAAACAAAGTTACAGAAAAACATTTCCATTTAAATGATCCCTCACATGAAATAAAAAATAACTGGGTTTAGCAAATTGGTTTGCATAATAACTATCAAATTTAAAGCTTCTAATGCACAAAGACAATATTCAATTGGTTCCATGACAACAAGTAAGAATTATATTATGATTTCATTACTTCTCACTTACACAGGGTTCCTTTGGTATCAAATACCGTCTGATTATCTCATTTTGAAATTGTCACATAGCTGATTGAAATTTGAGCCAAACATACTTTCCCATGAGAGTTTTATTGATATGAGATTAATGTTTCTTCCAACAAGCTTGAGTGGATATCAGGATGGACTGTTTCTGTGGTGGAGGAAAGCAGTGCATACGACAAGTTGACCTTGAACACAACCTTGAATTTGAGTAGAGAGGTGAGAGGCCAGGCAGTTTTCCCCACCTAAATTCCAACCTGTAAAGGCACTAACAAACCAATCTGATCTCAGATACAAGCTCCCTTTAAGCTGAATATAATGGTGATCAGATAAGAATTTACATGTAAGATCTGGTCATTTTAACTGGAGTTCCATGGTATGTGCTAACAATAAAGGGTGGAACATTTGTCTAAATAAAAATTGTTTTGAAATGGCTCATATTATATTGTCACTGCATTCTAGCCTTGAGATTAATCAGCTTCAGAAATAATATTAAATACTTCAAAATATTGATACAATGTGAATAATTGAAAAGTGAAATTATGAAGTTATTATACGCATATACTTAGAAAATACATAGTGTTGTTATATTGTTTCTTAAGATATTAATATATTGTAATTCATCATTGCAACTATTCATAATGTCTACTTGATGTGGTAGTTCTGTCCTGTACTTTTACCATTTTATAGTTTGTAAGACTGAGTTCCTAATGCTATTACAGCCTTTTTTGGGCTCTGGTGTATAACCATTTAACTAAACGGTTATACATCATTGCAGAAAAGGCCTTAAAAGCACAGAAATTCTAAGATATAAGTATAAGATACAACCACCAGATAAAAGATTCTTGGAGGTTCCTCAATTCTATCCATCTGTACATGAATAAAACAAAAACACTTTGGCCACAGCTTTGCTCTTGATCCCATGGTTTGGAATAATTTACCTGATGAGTTCCCAACTCTCGCTTGTTTCAGAAAAAGGTTAAAATGTTACCTCTTCAAAAAGGCTTTCCAAACTTGCATACACTCTATCCAGCGTCTCCGTGGTACTGGACTTGGCAACAGCTATGGATAGAGGATTTTTTAAAATTGGATTCTGGTGTTGCGCCTTAGAGCCTGGCAGCGATTAAGTGCCATAAAAGTACAGAATAGAATAGAATCTAGCATCTGTTGACTTTTTTTATCTGGCTATTTTTATTACAAAATACTTTTACAGTCACTTTTGTTCCACACACATATGGCTTAACAACTTAATCTACTTCCTGTTTAGTAATTAGCTTTACAAGATAATTTAAATTTTCCACCCCCTTAGCCTTGTTATTATCTCACATGTCCTAATAACAACCCCTTTTTATATCTCAATGAATTTATTTTGTAACCCAAAGCTTTGAAGGATGATTGTTTCATTATCAATTTGACATCCTGTAAATTCTATTATAATATCCGAAAAAACCCATCAGATAATTTTAGCTGATCATATTAATATCAGCCATAATTTACAACTTGCCCAGCACATTTTATCAACAAATTGAGATTTAAGAATAAATTTTATAAGCAATTGTTCAGCCACCACAGCAAAGTATAAAACCAAAACTTTCAGAATCCATGATAACTGATCTACACTTGTCTAATACATTACAAAAACATCACATGTTTGATGTTTGGACATCTGGGATAGTTCCAGATGCATAGAGCATAAACTAGTAACAAGTGGGTCAATTCATGAAGGGGGCTGATTTTTCAGGAACCTCAACAAAAATATAACATAACGCTGTATTCCTGTAGCTTAAACTTCTGGAAAAGATTCACTATATATAGTTACACTGCAATATATTTAATTTGACTGTTTTAGTGTCTGTTAAATTTGATAATTTAAATATTTAATTTGATAACTTTTACCATTCTAATGAGGCCAATAGACTACCTGGAATTACATTATAATATATAATATAAAGCTATTTTCCTTGGATTTATAAATATAATAGATAAAAAATACATTGAATATTTTAATAATATGAATATGGGCGAAGCATTTTTTGCAAAAAAAAACAACCCACTTATGAATGTTTTATGCAGATGTTTTTCAAAGATTTGTGCAATTTTACAGTTGAAAGAAGCAAGTGATATGATTGTTGTACCTATTTCCTGTCTATTAGTAAAAGTGTGCAGTGTCATTTAAAACATTTTAGCCTCCTTTTCTTGTCCCACAAAATCGTTTGTGTATTCAAGAACATGTCTATTTTAAAAATATATGGCTTCTGTTAATACTGTGGCACAAAAATATACTGTACATAAGTCTGATATTAAAACCGGGACAAGTGAAGATAGAGGCGCCGCTCGGCAAACCGACGGAAGATCTCCCCCCTCAACCCATGTTTTAGTGGCGTTTCGAATGAATGCGCCTCTTTCTTCACTTGATCCTTAAAACCATTTAGACCAGAAAGTGGAATGGACAGGAGTCTGGTTCATGAAGGATATACTTATTATTGTTTCGTGTTACTACTATTACTTTCTTCTATATGTCCACCAAATATAATGTGAAATATAAAATATAAAACATGAAAACTCATCCCACTTTCTAATGCTGAACCATGTAGAACCTTTATTATTCAAACTTAGATTATCTGAATATCACCCACCTTTATTATTCAAACTTAGATTATCTGAATATTCAATTCTATGAACTCCTTTCCACTCTCACAAATTCATATAATTGAGGTTTCACTGTACCTAATTTGATGTGCACTGGCTCTGCAGATACAGCACCAACTGATTTTTGCAATAGGAAATCTTCTCTAATGACATACGCAGAAATAAATAACACGAGTGAAGATGACAATATTACTATATTGTTAACCTTCATGATTGATATACATACATTTTTGGATATGCCTCATGAGTGATGTTTTACTTATATTGTACACCCTTTTGTATGAATAAGATTAGTAAAATAAGCTCATATTTAAAGAGAGAATGAAAAAAGGCTCTTATATATATTGGGGTACCAGTAGATATAAACGCTTTAATTTCTAACTTGAGATTTCCCCACCATTGCTGCATGAATTTTAATGCAAAAAATGAGCAGAAAATTCTGTAAAAATATGTCTATAATGATGATAATCAAAAAGCTGTTTGCCACACATTTTATCAATTGGACATCTGCAAAAAAATTTTGTAATTGTACAAGATGGATACAACACAACCATCATAATACATAATAATAATATATGTCAATGTGATACGTTCCATTCACATTTGTATTACATTTATACAAACTTTTCCAAATAAAATTATATTACTTTAGATGCTGCAGTTTCAGAAACAACAAAATGAAGAGTTCTGTGCCTTTAAACTTAAATAGCATTATAAATTAATCAAATTAAATTCATAGTAACTTTACTGTATCCTTTATCATTTACCATACTATCATATATCTCATAACCAGCAGTTTTAAACATCACAGTTTGAAACACCTGATTTATTCCCACAAATGAAACATTTTTCAAGTATGTTATTAACAGAAGTCACATTTTATGAAATAGACTTTTTTAGACTGTCAAAATTAGTCAAAAAATGAATATTTTAAAATGTTTTACAATTTACATCCAGTAAGATGAAAATATAATTGCTGTATAAGATAAGGAAGTATCCTTTGACTGTCACACAAAAAAATATTTTTGCAAAAAACTATTCTTACAAGAGTAACCTGTCCCTTTTATATACACAGTAAACAGTATATCTCGTCTCTTCAGATCAATTATACTGCAGATTTTCCTATCTATTTTTTATCTATATCCATGTCTAACCGTTAAATGATCCATCCATCATCTAACTACTCCAAACAAACTGTTTTGATCTCAGAGAAAAGTGGCGGCAAATCTTTTTGCTAAAACGGACACACACAGGTTTTTGCTCAAATCTCTCCCTACACCCCCAGATATTCAGTGAGATAGTGCCCAGTGACTGGTGTCTCTTGACATGACTGCAAAAACACTTGCCTTCTAACCTAATTGAGTGACTTTGTGGCGAAACTGTCTTTGAGAGAGCGAGACAGAAAAAACACATGGCCTTAGCAATTAATCCTTTCTAGCTATTCAATTTAGCTTTGATCAGGTGCCTCAAATTTACTGGAAATGAATCGTCCCATGCTCTATGGTAACACAGACACTCAGGACATTTCATTCAAGGCCCACGGCTGGATTTTTTATTTGTTTTATGGCCCATTCCTTAAGCTATTTCCCAACATTAACAAATTTTGGACTCTCATAATGAAACTCTAATGTTTACAGCGTAACTGAGACAGAATTGGTTTTTAGTAAAGTTGTTAAAAACTTAAAGTTTGCAGCTTTTGCACAAATACATAAGACGTTATTATTTGTTACTGCTATTGTTATTTGAGATGTCTGCTCAATAAAATTTGAATTTTAGGGATGTCTTGAAATACTTTAAACCAAATGATAAAAATATGACATGTCAAAAATTCTAAATAGACAAGGAGTTGGAGAAGAGTATTGTAGTATCAAACTCATATGTTAACTTTCTTACTTGTCATATTAGCTTCAACTTTTAACAAATTTTATTGTTTAACTTAAATTCTTATTTTAAAAACTTTCACTTACCCTACATTGACTATATCATGCAACGATTTGACTCACAGGCCAATGCAGAGATGCAAATCTGAGGTTTGATAGAAAACTTAATTACCAAGGCAATGAGTTACAGTAGTCCATCCTCCTACCAAAAGGTCAGATGACTATAAAAATATTCCCCCCTACTATCTCTTAACAAATGGATGGCTGGTTTGGTCACTAATTTTCATTTAAAAACTTTCCTTGATTAATAGGAGCAACTATCAATCATTAAAATATTGTAAAAAAAGGTTAAGAAATAAAAACCCTATTAACTAGAGGTGAATTTAAAGGATCATAAAAATACTTCCTCTAAGCAAAAAAAATCCAGATAACAGGGTAAAGTTTACTGGAAACAACTCTCAAAGGACCAGGGGTCATATTCTTCAACAATACTTAGACTGTTCCTAACTTGGATTCCAATTTTTTCTCAAGCTTTTACTAACTTAGATCAAAATGGTATTCAACAACATTCCTAACTGTAAGGTCACCTTAGATCTCTACTTTGATTTCAAGTTATCAGCAGAGGTACTTTAGATGACAAAATGTTTGTAAAATATGCAATTTTTGCAGGGAGTCCTGTGCTTTACTGATATTAAATTGTGACACAATCTTAAGAACAGCATTTTCCCTCAAGTAAATGACTTTTCACCCTTTTCTTTAACAAAGTAGATGAATCAGTGAAAAACACCTTATATAAGAATTGCTGTGGAATAAGACTGTTCCTAACTTAGAAATACTGGTTTCCAAGTTTACAGTTACAGTACAAAGTATAGGGAGTTTTCCTAACTTAGACTCTAAGTAATACTTAACAAAGTACACATTGACGAATAGAAGATCTAAGTAATACTTTGGTAAGTAGAAAACCATTCGTAACTTGGAACTAAGGTGACCTTAGTAAAGTATTGTTGAAGAATACAGCCCCTGATATTAACTTCTACCTAAGGGAATTCTACATAACAGAGTTTGAATTTAAAGGGGTGTGACTGTAGTAGTACATACTACTAAGATCATTTTAGCCCCAGGTACCAAAATATTCCATTTTTATGAACAACTGTTTAAGTATAGTAAGCCTGTTGTTTTTCAGGAAGCCACAAAAACAATTTGACATCCAATTTCAGCTCATAATCTGATGTTAGTGTGACAAAACTTCAGCACATTATGAGATGTCATTCTTGTAATTGTTCAGTGTATCCCTGCTTGTAACAGGCTGATATTTGTGGCTTCTAACAAAGTTTTATAAGAAGCAACAGGAATACCTTGCTCAGTATCTCAGGGACTCTCAGGGACAGTCTGCTTGAGTCTGTTTGGATCTGTTATGGTCAGTTTAAAAATCAAACATGTTTGATATTTTTCACGACTGTAACCGATCCTCTTTTGACTTTCTGAGGCCTACTCAGACCCAAATTTATACAATCTCAGGTTGTCTGAGACTTCCTGGGACTCTTAATACCAGGTCAGCTGAGTTTTAGTCCCAGAAGGTCTGGGCTTAATCCCAGATCTATCCCCCCCCCCCCCATGCATAAGAAAAAACAAAAATCGGTCATAGCTGTCTGAGGAAATCTGCTATTAGTCCCAGGAAGTCTCAGACCAGTCTCAGACCCAGTTGGTATGTCCCAGACAGGATCGTTGTTGAATCCTATCACAATCGTGGTTTAATCACCTCTTAGTCAGGGAACAAGTGTGAGTTGTCTGAGGAGGTCTGAGGCTTCCTGAGAACAATCGCAGAACTGGATACTGACTCCAATGCCCCACCCATTATTCATGGTTTTTTTCACAGAGTCTCAAGGATTAAGGGTCACAGGACCAATCAGGGCTTAATCCTTTGGTGGAACAGAGACATTACTGAGAAAATCATTATAAACACAAACTTAAACAGAGTGTGTATTTTGGATTTGCTTTTTCTCTAAATGAAGTGGATATTTGGTGTAAATTTTATATTGGTGTAGTTTTGTGGAACACTGTCATTTTTAGGATTTTTTCTTTATATTTAAGGTTTTCCTTGCACAAGGAAAACATAAAGGAGCCCTTGTGAGAAGAAATTTCAATTGATCATTTGATCAACAAGGATCTTTTATGTAGAGGTTTTCCTTACCGGTAAGTAAACCATAAAGGAACCTTAATGTTTACCTTCCTTTGGCAACTGTACAAAATGATCAGGAAACAGGACAAATTGCAGCAAGGCCCTCACTTTTCAATTGGCTAGTTTTCATGAATGACAAAACAGCGACAAAAGGTGGCTTATTGAATACAAGCCCAACTAAAGTATTGCTTCAAAAGAGAAAACGAAATTGTTTTTGCACAGAAAAAAAAGCATCCCAGTGAGTATTAATGATTTTTCTGAAATGACTATCTTGCTCTGTTTAACCCTTTCGCTACTGAAGGATCGTTTTTCTGGGGGACTGTAGCCATATGACGTCATATCACGTCAGAAACGCCAATAAAGTAAAACATTAACTCCCTACCTTATACACTTCATTTGCGGTATTTTTCGGCATATTTCATTAGGAATTAATGAAAGTCGAATGGGGAAATTTGTGGGAATTCCCCAAATAAATATAACCACAAGTAAACAATATGCAGTTATATGCGGTAAATACAGCAATATTTACAGAAACCAGTTAAAATAGCTAAAAATGGCGATTTTTGCTTAAAATATGGCATAACATACATATATTTTACTTAAGCAATCATTTTAATACTGATGAACCAAAGAAAACGTATTGCAGTATACTGAAGGGATAGAAGAAATCAATATTATTGCCGTCAACCCTGTGTCGACAGACATGGTACCTGGTAATACACATAAGCGTCGACTGCTAGACGTCATAGATGGTAGCGAAAGGGTTAATATGGTTTTCCATATATGCAAAAATTCAACCTGCCTGCCAAAAATTGGCAGGAAAATGCTTTCTTGGAAGAGTGCCAGATGACTGCATATCCAGCAAGCCAAAACTTTAGTTGAAATCGCTTTATCTTGCACTGTTACCAAGATAAATCCATTTATGCAAAAATTTCAAGATGGCCGGCAAAAATGGCGGGAAACTGATTTATAACAAAGAGTGGCACATGACTCTGTGTATAGCCTGGAGGTAAAAATGTTTGTGGTAATCAGTCTCTATCTAGCACTGTTTCTGAGATAAATGCTTTTTTGTGTTTCACACATAAATTTAAGATGACCACCAAAAATGGTAGGAAAATGATTTTTGAAATAACCTAGCTTGCAGATGACTCTGCATATGCCCAGGTGGACCGAAATTGCTGAAATCACTCTATCAAGCACAGTTTCCAAGATAAATATGTTTTTTGCATTTTACGCAGAATTTCAAACAGAAAAAATGGCAGGAAAATGATTTTTGGCAAAGAGTGACAGATAACCCTCAGAAAACCCTGTGGGTCAAAAATTCTTTGAAATCTTGCACCATTCCGGAGATAAATGTGATTTTACATTTTATGGGAAAAAGTGGCAGATGACGGTGCACATTGCCTGTGCAAAAATTTGTTTGAAATGGCTCTACGCCTTATGCTTTACAATATATTTACAATTTTTTGTTTTCCGCTAAAATCCAAGATGGCTGCCAAAAGTGGCGAAAATTGAAATTTCTCTATTTTCAATAGGACACCCTTGAACTACCCTGTGGGTCAAAAATTCACTTGAATTGGCTCTATCTCTTAACGGTTTCTGAGATATTTACAATTTTTTAGTTTCAGCAAAAATCCAAGATGGCCTCCAAAAGTTGCAAAAATTCAAATTACTCTACTACTGCCACACTGGTCAAAATTTTACTCAAAATCGCTCTATCTCTTACACTTTCTGAGATATTTACAATTTTTTATTTTCCACTAAAATCCAAGATGGTCGCCAAAAATGGCAAAAATTGAAATAGGATACCCTTGTACTACCCTGTGAGTCAAAAATTCGCTTGAAATGGCTATATCTCTTACGATTTTATAGATATTTACAATTTTTTATTTTCCACTAAAATCCAAGATGGCTGCCAAAAGTTGCAAAAATTCCAATTTTCCCTTTTGCTTAGGCTGCTCTTCTACTACCTTACGGATCAAAAATTCACTTGAAATTAGGGATGAGTCGGTAGGCCTGGTATCTCGGTACAGAGATCATTTTCCTGAAATACCGTGATGATATCTTACAACCACCACTTCGCTTGTCGGCAGATATAATAGAAGGAAGAGTTAAAATATTAGAAATAGACCAAAAATCTGAAGAAATTGTAAGTTTTTATCTCCAATTTTCATGCATGTGCAGACTTTATACAGTAATAGCTATTACGTTGAGCGGGGCTGCCATGTTTTGGTTACGACTATGTATAACCTCAATCTCACTTGTCAGCTGATATAACTGAAGGAAAACCTAAAACATTGGGAACAAACAAGAGAAGAAATTCTAAGCTTTTATTCCATATTTCGTGCATTTCGTCACGTTTATTGCAATGTGAAGAGGAACGTCCATGTTTGTTTGGGGTGTACTAAAACGTGGATTCCAGGAATCAGGAATCCTTTTCAATGGGACACCCTTGTACCACCCTGTGGGTCAAAAATTCAATCAAAATCACTCTATCTCTTACGGTTTGTGAGATTTTTTTCAATTTTTTTCCCCGCTAAAATCCAAGATGGTCACCATAAGCTGCAAAAATTGACCCTTTTCAATTGGACATCCTTGCACTGTCCTGTGGGCCAAAAATTCACTCAAAATCACTCTATCTCTTATGGTTTCCCAGATATTTACACTTTTTTATTTACCACTAAAATCCAAGATGGTCGCCAAATATACCATAAATTTAAATTTTTTTGTTTTTACACGGGATAATCTTCCATTACCCTTTGGGTCGAAAATTTGCTCAAAATCACTCTATCTGTAACGGTTTCTGAGATATAAGCAAATTACTCAAAAGTAATATTGAAAATAGCCAATAAAGTACCTAAATGACTATTACTTGCTTACTTACAGAGCTATCAGTCCCAAATGCAATACCAAGTGAGCTATGGACATAACAATCTTGCAGTCGCAATTTTAGTAAAATATCTTGAATCACTTTCCCTTAAATGCATGGAAACCAATAGGTACTGAAAATAGCTGTACTTAGGTATTATTCAGTGAGCAAAAGAGCTACAACAGTTGAAAGCAATCCCAAGCAAGACACTGACCAAATAATCCTGAATACCAAATTTGGTGAAGATAGCTCTAATACTTTTCCTTAAAATGAGCGGAAATGATGTGTGATGCCAAATGCTGGACGGCAGACGCCAGAAAAAGCAAAAATAATATATATAATTATTAAAAACTTAAGTCAATTTATCTCTTCTCTATTATAACAAACACTATTTTGTCATAATTTACTACCAGTAGGCTTCGTAATGTATTGAAACACACTGGTGATTTACCCTTGAGGTGTTGGATTAGGAACTTCTTCGTCAAAGTCAGGTTGATTAATTTACCCAGGTGATACCCAATGCTTTACATTACCAATTCTTGGTGACATAGTATGCTCTGCTTTCCTCCACTTAACAATGATCCATTTGTGATATGACTTACACAACATAAAAGTTACTTTAGAATAACATGAATGAAACATAAATTCACTTACCAGCAGTGATTTATCTGTGCAGCTTCATTTCTATCTCATCTGTAAATACCTCATCCCACAAGAGGGCTTAATATATTATTGTAATTACGATTGTTGCCCAATTGTTTCATTGGTTGCTTATGTGTTTGTGTTACTTTATTTGAACCAATCATTTAATTTCTTTTTATTGACATGTCTGGCAGTTCTTTTGAGTGGTATAAGTGCATTTCATTATATTTAATTATACAACCTACCGGGTAAGGCAAACCTGGTCATACTTCCAAAATTCTAAAACTGCTCCAGGTGATATATTTTATTCATCAGCTCTGCCCTAATTGTTATTTCATTCCCCCTTTTGTTCTGACTCTCACACAATGATATGTTAAATATTTGTATATGGTTAGCAAAAGAACAACAAGCATTGGAGCTTTGTTGGTCTTGTGCTTTTACTGAAGAAGTCAGTTCAACTTAGGCCACAAAGAAACCCCTCAAGATTCCAACAATATCATGTCGCCTAACTATTTAGGTTCAGTGTAAAATAACATCTCATTTCAGAGATTTAAATAACCATGGCAATATTTGTGGTTTCAACCAAACTCACACTAGAAAGTTGTCAGGGACCTTACCTTCTAAAGTCCCTTAAAGGCTCTAGATACTTGACCGGTTAGAGCTGAAACGATTAGCAGAATTTGGTAGCCGGTAGTCGTTTGCATTAACCGTCGACTAACCGATTAATTGTTTCTGACGTTTAGCATGTATGAGAAATACCGAAAATGTGTGTTCCGGATGTAAACAAACAAAATGGCGGACCGCATGATGCTGAAAAGCAAAGAATTCACCAGATTATTCAGAAATTGGCCAATAATGTAATATTTTGATATTTTAAAAATAAAATACAAATAAAATGCTTTAATTTGATACGTTTTAAGGTCTTAACTTGAGATACTCATAGTTCCAACGATCACGTAAAAAGCGCTATGTGGGGATATACACAAGAAAACAATTAACTGATTTATAATATTGGCGTTGACTAGTGCTTTGATAACCTACTAATCGATTAGTATGAATAATCGTTTCAGCTCTATGACCGGTATGTCCCTCAGTAACCTAGTGGGCTAGCAGGTTTGGCATCTAATCACAGACTGTCACCACTCTGTGGGTTCGACTCCCACAAATGAAAATACTGAATATCTGTACTAATATGACCCTGGCTGTTATATGGGAGAACTTTGAACTTTGGTATGCCTTGCATTCTAAAGATCTATATCCATACTGATACTGGAGAATCAGCAAAATCATGATAACAGAATGCACCAGACCACTACGTAGACATTTTGGGACAAATTACTTGAATAATGTGGCATTTAAATAACAGTAATAACAGCTTAGTATACCACATTTGTATGCTACGCATCACTGCCTAAGTGATGCTGTTAACACAAATACACAAATGACAAAGGCTGAAGAAAACTTCTCTTTCGAATTGCATAAACAGCTCGCATCCCTGATTAACAAAAAATGGCTGCACTCTACAGTATTGATAAAACCTGGCTGTATCCACTGATTTGAAACAAGACGAAGCCTCACTAACTGATGGCCTGAATGTCAAAGTGTCTTGGCAAATTTGCAGCATTAACTGAGGTGAATGGGCAGCCACTAAATTCAGTTATATTAAAGTCACTTAGACTGCCACAGACACTTTTTATATCCGTTCCAGGGAAGCTGCAACATGCCTCTTGGGATGATTGACAAATTATTCTGCAGTACTGGTGCAACATTGCTTTTACTTAGAAAAATACCTGACCTATACCTTCTGCAATAAATGATCAGTATTGACTTATCAGAAGAATTTTAAAACTTAAATAATATATATATGCGACAATGTGGGTAATTATATCAAACCGAATCCAATGATATTTTCACAATGATGAAAATACTCAACAGCAAGACTGCTTTATAAATAAAACTTTATTTCAAAAATGATAAATGATATAGAATAATTCAAATAAGCATTGCAAAACAATGGGCTTATGGATACCTGGATTTTTATTAAATTAAGACAGCATGTGACTTGTGAGCTTTATTTTATAGTGACACAAACAAGAATCTGAAGGCTGTTATTGTACAGTAAACCCATATGAAATCATTAGCTTAACTTTCATGGTAACTGCTGAATGTTCTTTCAATATTTTTTAAACATTGCCAATATGTATGGGTTAATGTCTAAGTTATCGCACAGTAAGTTATTAGCTGAAAACAATGGAATCATTTTGATAGATCCAAAATCTACTCGTTAAGCCATATCAAAACACACTTGAAGTTACTACTTTTAATTTCCTTTCAAAGACTCTGGGTTTGACACCTGTCAATCTATTTAATGTATGACCAAGTCTAAGAGATTTAGTAGATTTACAGTTCACTTGCATCAAATGTGGCAATTTGGGAGATATGTAATTTAACTGTAGTGTCATCACTTTTTGCAACCTGTTCTTTTAGGTTAAGTAATTATGTTTAGTATGAAATTGATCTGAACAACAAAAGACAATCAGATGAGGGAGTACTTGCTGTAGAAGAAATCCATCTGAGAGATTCTGATTGTCACCTGCTCCATATGACATCAATCTTCATCAGCACAACCATGACCATAGTGACCTAGTGATTATCAAATTTTGGCAAGTTATCACTGGCTTCTCAACCTTGTGGTTATGGGTCCAATTACGGCTCAGACAATGTATGGGATTTACTGATCGGTTTTCGCATTATGACCCTAACAGTTACAAGCGATGTGAGGGCCTAACCCTGACTTTGATCACAGTAATTTGAAAATAATCCTTGTATATCAGTTACAGTCATTTTATTTCTGTCAGTTGTTTAGAACTTAGCTTAAACCAGAAAGTTTGGATGATGCAATGTATGCTGAAGTTACATCAAATGGTCGTTTTTACAAACCACCAGACGTGTGATCAGATATAACCATATCAATTGATAAATACATGTAATCTTTTTCTAAACCAGGTATTCCACACATAATGGCATAAATTTTTGAGGTAAAATGTTTTTGAAGGACCTGAAACTCTACATAAAAGAGATGTCCACTGAACACAGATTTATTGAAATCTGACCAAGTGGAAAAGTTTAGATCCTGCACTATTGATCTCAAACAGAGCAGCACAGACAGAACAATTGTCTGTTGTCTACATGTGGGGCTAAACAAATGGTTTCAGTAGAAGTAGTTGAATTTCAGACACATTTAAATGAGAAATGCTAAAACATTTACTTTGTGAACAAACACTGTTACTGTTTTACCATCTTTTAAACCACTGAGGGATGCAACAAATTTGTACATCATTACTGACAATGTCTCCCAATAGAATTACATGTACGCTGAGTTAAATTGTATGTCTGGCTATATTTTTTATCAAGGGAAAACCAGGATCCAGAATGATTACAGTTTCAGGAATGATTAATTTTGGTTTAACTCCACTCTAAATATGTTGCATAGGTCATATCACAGAAGATTAGCTGTAATTGTCTGATGACTGAAAAGACTTGTCATGAGAACTAAGAACAGAGATGATCACTCACAAAGTTCTTAAACTTGATGAACATTTTGGCTAGGTTTCTACAGTGACCTTCATTATGCTTCTGACCTTAAGGAGTTAAAAAAGTAGTCACATGATCAATAAGATCAAATTTGCTGCTGCATACTCATGGTGGTCATGACAATGAATTAGGGGAATAAATTGTAGGACTTAATGATCCATTGGATTCTGAATGCTAGTGGCTACCAGGATAGCAATGGTACTATAATCAGAACATGCAATATCTTCAATTTTTATCAGCATAGATCCAAAAGGAAATGCTAAATACAGCATGAAGATAAGTGGTTACAGGATACTTTATCAATTTCCTGTATCATTCATTCATCCTTGAAAAAATACTGGTTTATTGGGATCATTTGAGCTATGATTTCCAAAGCATGAAATCATGCATAAAATTGTGAAATTGTTATATGTGTTCGTACAATGGAACCAAATTGCCATCTTGGATAACTTCTATTTTCTTTTATGATATATGGATTCTAACTGACAGAAATGTTATCTAAGTAATCAATAAATGACTAAATTTTTATCACAACTTACATACAGACCAAAAGCAAATTAAAAAAAATTTGATGTTCTATTCATTACAAATATATCTTACAGTTCAGATTATTACATTGCAATAGCTGCAATACACAATACACCAAAATTACACCAAAATTACACTTGATATTAACATTCACAGTACAGGGGTGCTGATGACATATGAATAGCACTAGTTATATTTAAACTGATTTCCTAAAATGTTGAAATCAATATGTTTTCATACAAGATAGTTTTTACGGGTTAATACTTTACATCACTTTACCCTCCTGCCAAATTATTGAGAAAGAGAGGACAGGCATACGTAAAATACAGTGCATCCAAAATACATGTAATGCAGCCAGAATTGTATCTAACACCAGTCAATACACCAGTATAACTCCTGTGCTTAAGAAATTGCTTTGGCTTCCTGTTGAGCAGCGTATGGCGTTTAAGACAGCCACACTTGTTTACAAGTTTCTTCACACAGGTTTTCCTAGGTATTTTCCTCCATATCTTTCTTCCCACAGCAGTTCTTATAGCACCAGGCTCAGCCAAAGTGGTGGCAATTTCCTTGTCATTCCAAAGTTCTACCCTTCTGTTCATAAATCTGTCAAGCAGTTTGGTAATAGTTTTGCTTTTGATGCTCCCACTGTTTGGAATGTTCTTCCAGATGAGATTCATGCCTCTCCATCCTTGGCCTCTTTCAGAAAGCAGCTTAAAACCTACCTGTACACCAAAGCATATCCACCTTAGCCTGGATCATCCCCTAGTGTTCTCTGTGGTGCTTGACCCCTCTTCTGTCTCTGGATATTGAAATTTGGTCCACTGCTTTTCTGGTTTTGTTGCACCTTAGAGTCCTCTTGTATGGGGAGATTAAGCACTATAAAAGTCCAATTAGAATTAAAATTAGGCATTTAAATGCAATCCTCATTTCAGGTGTGTCTCCCTTGAACAAAAGAGAGTCTATTACTTGTGGTTCCATGTAACCGCACATGCATGTGTACAGAGCAAGTTTCAATTTCAGCCGAGTGAGATCATAAATATCATAATATGCATTTAAATATAAGATCAACATATAATATACAGAATTTGATGTCAGCTATTGAGAGAAATTTTCGCTTGTTTGATTGAGACATTTCAATAAAAGTCTATTTCATAAAAGTCTATAATTTTAATTAAGAAGAACTATACTGAGAAAAATGTCCAATTGAAGGGAAGAACTGTTGTTGCAGGACCTCTATGGTGGGCCTTTCGAATATAAATGAGAACCTCTATAATCCAAACTGTAACAGAGAGGGACAATAAAGTCTGGATAACAGTAGAGTTATTCCATAATGTATCCTTATGTTACATCATATTTTTAAAAAAATATTTATTTAGTAGTGGTAAAGACAGGATACCAGATGGTACTTTTCTATTTGATTCATATAGAAAAAGTAACATATTTCACATCAAAAGTGTAAAACATTTGTCCACATACAGTTAAGCAAGCATGTATGTATACCTATGTCAGAACTTCAAATTCATACCTCAGAGCAATTTTCTAATTAAATAAGGAGACTGGACTTTCTGACATCAGAACTTCCAGTTGGAGTTTGTGATGTCACGATTTGAAATTCTGATGGATTAGACATTCTGATACGACATATGTATTCCAATTCCAATTCAACTTTTATAGCGCTTAATCTCTGGCGAAGTGACAGACTCTAAGGCGCAACATCATAAGCATAGTTACAAAAATCATTGTCCTTGTCTATAGCTATGGTCGACATCACGGAGAACGCCATATGAGGTGGAAAATACTAAGGAGGATAAGCTTGGCAGAATAGGTATGCCTTAAGTTTTTTCTGAAGGAAGCAATGGAAGTGGCAGATCGTAGATTATCAGGGAGTTCATTCCATATTTTGGGAGCATCATATGCAAAGCTTAGACCAAACTGCTTTGTGGATTTGTAAATAGATGGTTGGTATTGAGGAACATGTAGAATTATACCATCAGATTGACTCAACCGAGTATTATAGGCACATTGTCTAACTTTGAGAAATGGGCTGAAATATTTTGGACAGTTAGTATGTAGGTATTTATATACCAACAAGGCAGTCTTGAAGATGCAACGGTGCCTTATGGGTAGCCAATGAAGGGCTTTTCTAAGTGGAGTGGTGTGAGAAAGACATGTGGTTCTGCAAACAATTCTGGCCAGACTGTTTTGAATGCATTGTAGCTTGCGTAGGTTAGCAACAGATAGACCCCTAAACAAGGAGTTACAGTAGTCAAGCCTACTGCCCACAAGTGCGTTTGCAGCCGTAAGAGCAGCATCACGAGTCAAGTACTGTCAAATTTGTCTAAGATCCCTCATCTGGATGAAACATAGTTTACATACATTTTTAAGATGTTTGGTGAAGGAAAAGTCTGAGTCAAACCAGACACCCAAATTCTTAACGGCATCTGAAGGTATCAGTGATTCACCCAATATATTTACTGGAAAGAATGGGTTAAACTTTTCTTGTTGAGACTTGGCACCAAATATAATAAAGTTGGCCTTATCAGCATTCAGCTTTAGTTTATTTGCACACAGCCATAGTTTGACATCTTCGAGGCACTTTCCTAGCCGATCGAAGGCAATTTTTGCATTTTTGTGTTTGAGGTGAATAAACAGCTGTGTGTCATCTGCATAAAAGTGAAATTTGACATCTGGATGTTTAGAGATTACTTTGCTCAAAGGTGTGGTATACAACGAAAAAAAATAGGACCAAGAACTGAACCTTGTGGTACACCAAACTTAAGCTTTCTAGCCTCAGACAGAACAGAACCAATCTTGATGCATTGGGTGCGATCAGAAAGGTATGATTTGAACCAGTCAAGGCATCTACCCCCGACACCGAGCCATTTTCTTAAGCAATCAAGGAGTTTGTCATGATCAATGGTGTCAAACGCTGCAGATTGATCAAGCAGCACCACAGCTGTGGCCTCACCTCTGGCTAGAGATAGGTGAATCTGATTCTTTATAGACAAAAGAGCTGTTTCAGTTGAATGGCCACGTCTATAGGCAGATTGATACTCCTTTTCCAACCCATGGAGAGAGACATGTCTACTGAGTTGTGAGGCAACTACATGTTTCACGAGTTTTGAGATAAAGCTCAACCCAGACACAGGGCGATAGTTTTTTAGTTCATCCTTTGATAAAGAAGATTTCTTTATCAGTGGAGTGACAACAGCACTTTTGAAGCCATCTGGGACAGCACCTTCCAACAAAGAACAACTAGAAATAGGACGCCCTGTTGCTTGTAGCTGCGACATATGAATAGAAACAGGATAGCATAGAAGAACACACATTATCATGTGTAATGTCCACCCTATCAACCTTTTGTTAAGGTGTAATAACATGCTTGTAATAACATGCTTACCAAAAAAGGGAAAAAAACGTGAAATGATTAAGAATTGGCGCCCTCTCTCAATGCTGTCAGTGCTTTATAAACTAGCATCTGCTGCAATAGCAAATAGACTTAAGCCATATCTTGACAATCTTATTAATAAAACCCAAAATGGATTTGTTCCAGGAAGGTATATTGGTGAGTGCACTCGACTGGTATTTGACATTATGAATTATACTGAAAAACATAACCTTCCTGGAATGTTGGTCCTTATTGATTTCGAAAAGGCTTTTGATTCTATTTCATGGACTTTTATTTATAAAACTTTAGAATTTTTTGGATTTGGAAAATCATTTATCAATTGGATAAAATTATTTAATACAGACATCAAAGCTACCATTATTCAGTGTGGATTTTTATCAAAGTTTATTAATATCGAACGTGGCTGTCGTCAGGGTGACCCTATTTCCCCATATTTGTTCATTATTGCTGCCCAAGTCTTGACAATACTTATATTAAATAATAAAAAAATAAAGGGTATTTTCTGCGGAAGTACAGAAATCAAGCTCAGTCAGTTCGCTGATGACACAACATTAATATTAGATGGAACATCTCAGTCCTTGCAGGCTGCTTTAAATGTTTTAGAAGTTTTTGGATCATTATCAGGTCTACGGGTGAACACTGAAAAAACTCAAGTGGTATGGATAGGAAAGAAAAAGTACTGTAAAGAAAAACTGTTACGGCTGAATCTCCAGTGGGATACTATTTGTTTCAATATGTTGGGATTGTCACTTTCAGTTGATCTGACAGAATGCACTGAAATCAATTTTTCAAAACAAATAACAGAAATTTGTAAGATTATTAATAACTGGAACAAAAGGTATTTAACTCCTATTGGTAAAATCACTATTGTAAAGACTTTCTTGTTATCTAAGTTAAACCATTTGTTTTTATCACTCCCTAATCCTAAACCCTCTATACTTCAAAAGATTAACAGCATATTTTACAGATTTATATGGTCAAACAAACCAGATAAGATTAATCGGGATGTGATGAGACTGGCATATTTGGCAGGGGGTTTAAAAATGATAGATATCGAAGTATTTATGAAATCGTTGAAAATTACTTGGATAAGGAGACTGTTTAGATACAACAATGCCCCTTGGATTAAGCTTCTACAAGCTGAAACTTCAATTTGTTTAACCAAAATCTCTCACTTTGGACCACAATATTTGTCAGAAATGATAAGAACTTTTAACCCATTTTGGCAAGATGTCTTTGAGGGGTGGATTGCCATGTCAGCTAACTTAAGAATTTACAACAGTATTGACTTATTGACAATTCCATTATGGTATAACCCATTCATCTCAGACCAACCATTTTATCTTCCTGACTGGTACCAGAAAGGAGTTATAACAGTTGCAGATGTTGTATCTTATAACAAGGTGATCAGTTACGAAGAACTTTGTCAAAAGTTTTCTGCCCGCTTTAACTATCTGAATTACCTTTCAGTGAAATGTAAAATAAATATACTTTTGACAAAATTTGGGTATGCATTGGAAAATATTATATTGGAGAGGCCATTTGTTCCTGTCAATCTTAAGTATATTTTAAAAAGCAAAAAAAGGGGTTGGAACAATTTATAGAATTTTTCATACCAATTTTCAAAATGATCACAAAATGAAATCCAGATGGAACCAAGAGTTTGAAATTTGCATTGACCACGACACCTGGAGAATGTTGTTTTGCATATGTTTTAAAACAGTGACTAATAACAATCTAATATGGTTTCAGCTAAAATTGATTTATAGGATCTTAGGAACCAATAGTTATCTGCATAAACTAGGCATAAGAAATAGTCCCAACTGTCATTTCTGTCAACAGCCAGAATCCCTACTGCATATTTTTTATGAATGTCCAAATTCAAGCGAACTATGGAATGACATTGAAAAACTATTGAAAGAGAGGATAAGTTTAGAAATAAAATTTTCTTGTTTTACAATCATTTTTGGATATATTAATAAAGACCAGAATCATATTCCAATCAATAGCTTGATTCTCGTAACTAAGAAGTATATATTTGATACATCTAGAGACGGCAAGAGACTAATTCTAAAGTCACTAAAACATAGATTGAATAGCCTGTTAAGAGACGAGGAATATTGTGCCAAATTAAATGAAAAAGAAACAGAGTTTTCTCACGTTTGGGATAGATGGGCATCTGTATTTAGGAATGTGCATTAGAATTACAAAAAAAAATTGATCAAAATGAAGATGTATAGGGTATTGCTTTAATTACTACAATAAATTGTGCTGTGTGAAAAGTTACTCTTGATCCCTATCAGGGATAATTCTTTATGCTTCATTTGTTTTGTGTATTTTTTTTTCTTTGCCTAAAAGTGACAAGTATGTGTTTAATTTTTTATATGTAAATGGTTTTTTTTTGCACCTGTTATGAAAAAGAAAATAAAAATATAAAAAAAAAACCTTTTGTTAAGAAGATAGAAGCAAATTCCTGTTTATCTATTTTTGGCAAAAATTCGAAAATTCAAAATGGCCGCCATTTTTGGGAAAAGGAAAATTTTTTTAAAATTGCCAAGAGTACATTTCTTAGATAGCCTATGGGTCGAAAATTTCAACGAAATAACTCTATTTTGCACGGTTAAGGCGAGTTTGTGTTTTTCCATTTTTGGCAAAAATTCGAAAATTCAAAATGGCCGCCATATGTGGGGAGGGGAAAATTTTTGGAAAATTGCAAAGAGTACATTTCTTAGATACCCCTTGGGTCGAAAATTTCGCCGAAATCGCTCTATCTCGCACGGTTAAGGAGATAGAAGCAAATTTGTGTTTTGCCATTGTTGGTAAAAATTCGAAATTCAAAATGGCCGCCATTTTTGGGGAGGGGAAAATTTTTTGAAAATTGCAAAGATTACATTCCTTAGATACCCTGTGGGTCGAAAATTTTGACGAAATCGCTCTATTTTGCACGGTTAAGGCGAGTTTGTGTTTTTCCATTTTTGGCAAAAATTCGAAAATTCAAAATGGCCGCCATATGTGGGGAGGGGAAAATTTTTGGAAAATTGCAAAGAGTACATTTCTTAGATACCCCTTGGGTCGAAAATTTCGCCGAAATCGCTCTATCTCGCACGGTTAAGGAGATAGAAGCAAATTTGTGTTTTGCCATTGTTGGTAAAAATTCGAAATTCAAAATGGCCGCCATTTTTGGGGAGGGGAAAATTTTTTGAAAATTGCAAAGATTACATTCCTTAGATACCCTGTGGGTCGAAAATTTTGACGAAATCGCTCTATCTCGCATGGTTAAGGAGATAGAAGCAAATTTGTGTTTTGCCATTTTTGGCAAAAATTCGAAAATTCAAAATGGCCGCCATTTTTGGGGAGGGGAAAATTTTTTTGAAAATTGTAAAGATTACATTCCTTAAATACCCTGTGGATCGAAAATTTCGACAAAATCGCTCTATCTCGCACGGTTAAGGAGATAGAAGGAAATTTGTGTTTTGCCATTTTTGGCAAAAATTCAAAATGGCCGCCATTTTTGGGGAGGGGAAAATTTTTGGAAAATTGCAAAGAGTACACTCCTTAGATACCCTTTGGGTTCAAAATTTTGCCGAAATCGCTCTATCTCGCACGGTTAAGGAGATAGAAGCAAATTAGTGTTTTGCCATTTTTGGCAAAAATTCTAAAATTCAAAATGGCCGCCATTTTTGGGGAGGGGCAAATTTTTTAAAAATTACCAAGAGTACAATGCTCAAATACCCTGTGGGTTGAAATTTTTGACTAAATCGCTCTATCTCACACAGTTAAGGAGATAGAAGCAAATTTGTGTTTTGCCATTTTTGGCAAAAATTCAAAAATTCAAAATGGCCGCCATTTTTGGGGAGGGGAAATTTTTTTTGAAAATTGTAAAGATTACATTCCTTAAATACCCTGTGGGTCGAAAATTTCGACGAAATCGCTCTATCTCGCACGGTTAAGGAGATAGAAGGAAATTTGTGTTTTGCCATTTTTGGCCAAAATTCAAAATGGCCGCCATTTTTGGGGAGGGGAAAATTTTTGGAAAATTGCAAAGAGTACACTCATTAGATACCCTGTGGGTTGAAAATTTTGCCGAAATCGCTCTATCTCGCACGGTTAAGGAGATAGAAGCAAATTAGTGTTTTGCCATTTTTGGCAAAAATTCTAAAATTCAAAATAGCCGCCATTTTTGGGGAGGGGAAAATTTTTGGAAAATTGCAAAGAGTACACTCCTTAGATACCCTGTGGGTTGAAAATTTCGACGAAATCGCTCTATCTCACACGGTTAAGGAGATAGAAGCAAATTTGTGTTTTGCCATTTTTGGCAAAAATTCTAAAATTCAAAATGGCCGCCATCTTTGGGGAGGGGCAAATTTTTTAAAAATTACCAACAGTACAATGCTCAGATACCCTGTGGGTCGAAATTTTTGACGAAATCGCTCTATCTCGCACGGTTAAGGAGATAGAAGCAAATTTGTGTTTTGCCATTTTTGGCAAAAATTCTAAAATTCAAAATGGCCTCCATTTTTGGGGAGGGGAAAAGTTTTTGAAAATTGCAAAGATTACATTCCTTACATACCCTGTGGGTCGAAAATTTCGACGAAATCGCTCTATCTCGCACGGTTAAGGAGATAGAAGCAAATTTGTGTTTTGCCATTTTTGGCAAAAATTCGAAAATTCAAAATGGCCGCCCTTTTTGGGGAGGGGCAATTTTTTTAAAAATTACCAAGAGTACAATGCTCAGATACCCTGTGGGTCGAAAATTTTGCCGAAATCGCTCTATCTCGCACGGTTAAGGAGATAGAAGCAAATTTGTGTTTTGCCATTTTTGGCAAAAATTCTAAAATTCAAAATGGCCTCCATTTTTGGGGAGGGGAAAATTTTTTGAAAATTGCAAAGATTACATTCCTTAGATACCCTGTGGGTCGAAAATTTCGACGAAATCGCTCTATCTCGCACGGTTAAGGAGATAGAAGCAAATTTGTGTTTTGCCATTTTTGGCAAAAATTCAAAATGGCCGCCATTTTTGGGGAGGGGAAAATTTTTTGAAATTTGCAAAGAGTACACTGCTTAGATACCCTGTGGGTTGAAAATTTCGACGAAATCGCTCTATCTCACACAGTTAAGGAGATAGAAGCAAATTTGTGTTTTGCCATTTTTGGCAAAAATTCTAAAATTCAAAATGGCCGCCATCTTTGGGGAGGGGAAAATTTTTTTAAAATTGGCAAGAGTAGAATTGTCAGATACCCTGTGGGTCGAAAATTTTGCCGAAATCGCTCTATCTCGCACGGTTAAGGAGATAGAAGCAAATTAGTGTTTTGCCATTTTTGGCAAAAATTCGAAAATTCAAAATGGCCGCCATTTTTGGGGAGGGGCAAATTTTTTAAAAATTACCAAGAGTACAATGCTCAGATACCCTGTGGGTCGAAATTTTTGACGAAATCGCTCTATCTCGCACGGTTAAGGAGATAGAAGCAAATTTGTGTTTTGCCATTTTGGGCAAAAATTCGAAAATTCAAAATGGCCGCCATTTTTGGGGAGGGGAAAATTTTTTGAAAATTGCAAAGATTACATTCCTTAGATACCCTGTGGGTCGAAAATTTCGACGAAATCGCTCTATCTCGCACGGTTAAGGAGATAGAAGCAAATTTGTGTTTTGCCATTTTTGGCAAAAATTCAAAATGGCCGCCATTTTTGGGGAGGGGAAAATTTTTTGAAATTTGCAAAGAGTACACTGCTTAGATACCCTGTGGGTTGAAAATTTCGACGAAATCGCTCTATCTCACACAGTTAAGGAGATAGAAGCAAATTTGTGTTTTGCCATTTTTGGCAAAAATTCTAAAATTCAAAATGGCCGCCATCTTTGGGGAGGGGAAAATTTTTTTAAAATTGGCAAGAGTAGAATTCTCAGATACCCTGTGGGTCGAAAATTTTGCCGAAATCGCTGTATCTCGCACGGTTAAGGAGATAGAAGCAAATTAGTGTTTTGCCATTTTGGGCAAAAATTCGAAAATTCAAAATGGCCGCCATTTTTGGGGAGGGGCAAATTTTTTAAAAATTACCAAGAGTACAATGCTCAGATACCCTGTGGGTCGAAATTTTTGACGAAATCGCTCTATCTCGCACGGTTAAGGAGATAGAAGCAAATTTGTGTTTTGCCATTTTGGGCAAAAATTCGAAAATTCAAAATGGCCGCCATTTTTGGGGAGGGGAAAATTTTTTGAAAATTGCAAAGATTACATTCCTTAGATACCCTGTGGGTCGAAAATTTCGACGAAATCGCTCTATCTCGCACGGTTAAGGAGATAGAAGCAAATTTGTGTTTTGCCATTTTTGGCAAAAATTCGAAAATTCAAAATGGCCGCCATTTTTGGGGAGGGGAAAATTTTTGGAAAATTGCAAAGAGTACATTCCTTAGATACCCTGTGAGTCAAAAATTCTGTCCAAATCGCTCTATCTCTTACGGTTTCTGAGATATTAAGATTTTTTCGTTTTTCGCAAAAATTCAAGATGGCCGCCAAAAGTGGCAAAAATTGAAAATTTTCAAATTTGTACAGAATACTCTTCTACTACCCTGTGAGTCAAAAATTCTGTCGAAATCGCTCTATCTCTTACGGTTTCTGAGATATTAGCAAATTACTCAAAAGTAGTACTGAAAATACACAATGAAGTACCTAAATGGCTATTACTCATGTACTGACAAAGCTATCAGTCCCAAATGCAATACCAAGCGAGCTATGGACATAACAATCTTGTATTCAAAATTGTAGTAAAATATCTTTAATTATCTTGGCTTAAATGCACGGAAACCAATGGGTACTGAAAATAGCTGTACTTAAGTATTACTCAGTAAGCAAAAGAGGTACAACAGCCAAAAGCAATCCCAAGCAAGCTACTGACCCAATAAGCCTGCATACCAAATTTGGTGACAATAGCTCTAATACTTGTCCTTTAAATGAGCGGAAACCATGCGTGACGCCGGACATCGGACGCCGGACGCCGGACATCGGACATCGGACGCTGGACATCGGACGGCGAAAAAAGCAAAAATAATATATCCACCCCCCAGGGGGGTGGACATAATTCATAAGTTTTGTGATAGAAGGAAGCAGTATATCAAGGCAATCCTTAACTAGGAAAGTGGGCCAAGGATCCAGGATTTTGTAGGTGAATTTTTGATTACCTTCGCAATATCGTCAGGTGAGGCATCATCAAATTTGACAAGTCCTGGCGGATTCACTGGAGATGGCAAGGAAAAAGATGAAAAACTGGAAAAAGACTCTCGGATTTTAGCAATCTTATTGGTGAAAAAGTGGCAAACTGTTCAGCCAATTTTTTTGTGAACTATTTGATGGAAGAACCTTGTCAGGGATACGGTGCAAGGCAAAACGCAGAACCTGCCATACTTTTTTAGGGTCATCACCATTTTCATTAACAAGAGCTCTGTAATATGTGGCTTTGTCTTTATTGGCAAGTGAATTACACCTGGCAATTTGTTTACGCAGCTTTGCACGGTTAAGAGGAGTTTTCTTTTTACGCCAGATGCGTTCAAACTGTCGTCGAATAGATTTGGCATTTTTGTAGGTATCTGATATCCACTTTGCTGGCTCCTTGGCAAGACAGCGAGTAACCTCTGGAGCATGTTTGTCCAGAAGGTTGGAAACATCATTAGTGTATTGATCATACAGTTTTTTTGCAGTGTCACCCGGACAAGCAACAAAGGAGCAATTGCTCAAGTCATTGCGTAGAGTGTCCATGTTTATTTTATGATATCTCCTGTAAGTCACTCTGTTAGCTTGTGATTTAGCAGTTGTTGGAGTTTCAACTTGACATTTGATCATTGCATGGTCGGAGATGTAGTCACTGACAACCACATTTGAAACCAGAGAACTATCAGAAGTAAGGATGAGATCTAGGGTATGGCCATGAAGATGGGTAGCAGAGTGAACATGTTGAGTAATATTGCAGGAGTCAAGAGTATTAAGGAAATTAACACTATCTCTTGATGTTGTGTCAATATGAATATTAAAGTCGCCACAAATGATGAAGGAGGAATTCATAGATGAGAGGAACTCAACCAACGTGTGAAACTCATCATAAAAAGGATTGGAACATGAACCTGGAGGACGATAAACACAAGCAACCAGTGTAGAATGAGCATTCGATCCAATACTGACTACCAGACATTCAAAGTAGGTGAAAATGGGATGATCCACAATTCTATGAGACAGGCTGCTATTTATGAGAAAGCCAACTCCGCCACCCGAGCCATGTGCACGAGGTCTTTGACACAATTTATAAGATTGTGGTGTGATGGATTGAAGCAGACAATCGGTATCAGTCAGGCGAATATGAATTTCGGCCAGTGATAATATGTCCAGTGAGTGATTGAACACAACATCAGAAATCATAGGAGCCTTGTTTCTTACAGACCGACAGTTAGCAACCCCCATCACAATAGGTCCAGGATTTAGGGATATATCCCCACATAAAAGCAAGAGAACACAGAGGGATCGTGATTTCACTGATGAGGGAAAGCATCTTGCATTTGTAACAGAACTAGCCAGTCTGAAAGATCGAGGTAGTACGGAGCCCACAAAACAACCCTTGACCTGTACTTTATGGTCGGACGTACTGATGAGGAAAAGACTGATGAATATGAGACAGCGTACAAGGTACATCTTTCATACTCCAGAGCCTTAACACACAAAAGGACTGTGGGGAGTCTAAAATAAAAATGACCTTATGTATGTATAAGTGTATATGTTACAGGCAATCTGTGTAACCAGGCATTACGCGTAATGACTGAATATTTCAGTCATTTCGCGAAATGCCTAGGCATTTCACGTAATGACTGAAATATAAGGTTCAGTGTTACACAGATTGCCTAAACAAGGATTTGAAATTTCAGGCAATCTGTGTAATCATCTTTTTAAAGTATATTTTTTTAGGAATAGGATTATTTCTTGCTATAAGCAATTCAAGATGTAGTTTTAACTGTATGACAATTAATGAAGCTATATTTTGACATATCTCATGCATTTTTGCAAAAGTGAGTAAATAAAAATAGTTTTACTGTTTTACCATTAATGATGATACATTTCATACTTATTCTCATTTACTTGTAAGAATAGTACCATGTTCAAATCATTTTTCAGTTCTAAGTACATCCTCTGATGTTATTATATGGGGTGTGGCTTCTTTAATTATATCAAATACTTAAACTTTGGTTTGAGATTTCAAGCAGTCTGTCTGACCACTTTTTTTTAAAATTTTACAGATATGTGTTATTTCTTGCTGATAGAAGCAATTCAAGTTGTACTTTTAATTGTATGACTTTCAATTAAGGTACATGTTGATATATTTTATACTTTTCTTGTATATTGAATAAATAAATGAGCAGTTTTGCAATGTTATCAATAATAATCATATCTTCCATACCTGACTTTTCATTCAGTTGTAAGAAGGGCATCCAATTGTTTTTATTTTTTTCAAAAGATTAAGTTTTCTTGTGTTGTTATGTGAGGGGCTTCTTTAATTATATGAGACAAATACTGACAACTTTTGTGTTAATCCTGTTAGATGAAACAAGCTTAGCTGCAATTAGGACTCCCCAACCTTTTTAGCACCTAAACACTTAGCTTGTTTGACTTAAGTGAGTATTCTGCACAAATGCCCCCCCCCCCCCCCCCCCCAATGTAAGGTACTAGCAGCTTTGATATATGACAATGACATACAGTAGAACCTCACTTATCCGGCCCTCTATGATCCGAATCTCTGGATTAACCGATCCAAAACCTTGTCTCCCTACATTCAGTTTAAAAGCACGGCCTACCATGAGCAATAATACAGCATTTTACACATTCTCAGAAACCATTAATTCTAGTGCTTTATAAAATGCATTGTCCACAGAAACGCCTAACTTCTTTGATCTTTAATAACATAGTTTCAATAAGGGATTAATTCAATTACACGACCCCGCTTCACAACTACTTTGATAATGCGCTAATCAATGAAAGTGTGTTGGATTGGGTTTCGCAAATTTATAATCTCCCGGAGCAGGTTCACACACTGACAACGTGTAAAAAAGAAAAGACGTCAACAATGCATTACCAATCAAACACACGTATCACTGAAGGCGTGGTCGTTTGGGGTTTTACAATAAATAATCTCCCGGAGTTTTTCAATTGACAATTGAGTAGGTCCATTCACAGACTGACAACGTGTATCAAAAGAAAAGACAAAGATGAAAAGACAATGCATTACCAACCAAACACCCCTACAACTGAAGTCGTGTTCGCTTTGAGTTTTACAACAAATAATCTCCCGGAGTTTTCCCAATTGAAAAAATGTGTGACGATGTTTATTTAAAATTAAAATGTCCACAATATACATGTACCAACCGAACACACCCAGTTAAAATTTGCGTAATATTTTAAATAAAAATGGTAATATTCATAGATATGGAGCAAATAAGCGACAATTAGAGGATCAGTTACATTATACTACACAAATATATTAAACTGTATCATCTATGAATACTGGTGTCTATATAAAGTGCATAAAAACGTTGTTCTTCAATTATCGCCCACTCAGTAACCCATAGACCGTGAATTTTGGTTCCTTCATCTATGCAATCCCCTTGTTTATCCGACCGGATTGTATGTCTCCCATTGGGTTCGGATAATTGAGGTTTTACTGTACTAGTATTTTATGTCAAAACATCAATAGTGCAAGAACCTGAAGATAATTTTAACTAGAAGAATGTTTTTGCTGACAAAAACGAAGCGGCCCTGATGAAAAAGAAGTCACCCATAAAAGATGTCAACATATGCATCATAAGCAATAGAAACTGTGAACTTTATTGCATTGTGTATGTTACTTGTCCCTATTTTCATCTTTAATAAGTGTGCACAATTAAAGTGAGGTCAGCTGAACAATACAATAGCTGGAGATTAAAAACTCCATAATTTCACTGCAAGGTGGCCATAACTTCATTCATATTGGGACTTTAAGGTGACCATAAAATATGAATGTCCCTTTTCTCATCCTTTATAAGTGCATAAAGTTTAGCTCATGTCAGTTGAACAATAAGATAGCTGAAGGCTGAAACTTCCTTTTTCACTGTAAGGTGACCATAACTTCATTCATATTGTGACTTTAAGGTGACCATAATATGAGAATGTCCCTTCAATATCAATATATGTTAGATATGGAAAAAGAAAAGAGCCAGACAGCTTTATTCAAATGTTATGACTTTAGGGGGGGCCAAAATTATATTAACAGTTTAAGGTCACCTTAAAGTCAGGATAACCCTTTGGTTTGCCATCCTTTATAGGTGTGCAAAGTTTAACTGAGGTCAGTCGAACAATAAGATACTTGGAGGCTGAAAACCCCCTTATTTCACTTTAAGGTGGCTACAACTACATTCATACTGAGAGTTTAAGGTGACCATAAGTATTATTTTTATCTACTTTAATACCAGTGATAATTTCAATATAACAAAATGGAAAAAGAAAGGAGCCAGAGGATTTAATTCCAATTTGATGACTTTGAGCACGCCATATGTCCATTAACATTTTGAGTTTAAGGTCACCATAAAGTCAGGATATTCCTTTGGCAAATCTTAATATATGTGCCAAGTTTGGTTGAAAAAAGTGAAAATCTAAGTGAACTGGAGGGCTAAACCCCCTTTTTTGACATTAAGGTGACCTTAAGATTGCAGATACAGGGCTAAAACTTCGGCATGTGAAAGATTATCAGAAAGTAGCTGAATAAGTTATTCCAACAAAACGCCGAAATCCTAACCGTTTTTGAGATACAGGCCAAGTACCCATTTTTAAAAAATTTACAAAGATAAAACGTCTCCCATTCAGGTATCTATGGTGCGATTGATAAGAAAATCCTTTCCGACCTTGGAAATTTGGTCTAGAATGTACCAGATAAATTTTATAGCACAGGTGTGTGTGGTTTTTTCCGAAACGCAATGACGGGGTGTTTTGGAGTTATGCTTAAGGTTACCTTAAGTAAAGCTTAAGGTCTGCGCAAAGTATCCCAAAAATTTTTCCCGCCCCTATAGTTTTAAAGAAAGATAAGAAGAAAAGAAAAATTTGAAAGGCTAAGAAGTTATTCAAGGGAGACCATAATCCGGCGGCAGCGGCGGTGGTCAGTCGAACTTCGGTGAAAACAAATAAGCGTCCCTGACGGGCCGCTTAATTAGTTACAACCCACTTGAGAGCAGTATTTTAGCTTTAAATAACTGATACCATTTCTTGACAAGATAGATTACTGACACATTACTCGGCAAAGCTTTAGAAGAGAATTTTAAAACTGACCTATTCAAGAAATATGAAGCTGATAAGAAAGTTCTGATACCAAACAGCAGCATACTACAATGATTGACGAGCTGAAATTAGCTGCCAGTTTTAAAGAAGTATGATGTGTAAATGTGAAGGCAGATTTTCTGTTTTCATATTTTAGCAGTCATGTAAGGTTTCACTGCTGAGTTTAGTCACACAACAATGTATATGTAATGATATTAACTCTGTTGATGGTAATAGAATATACTGTACATGTCTTGGTCAATTATGCCACTTTTTTGAAACATTACTTTTAACATTATTTTGTATTTGTATGTATTATTATGTTTTCTGTATACTTTGTTTGGTAAGTGATAACAAAACCATTTCAATAAATATGAAAATAGATATTTTTAATAAAAATACCATTTTCATTATTGTTGTTCATGAATGGACATAAAATATATTCTCTAAGTATACAACAAGCAAGGTTAAAATTATATAATGTCAAAATAATTCATGATAATCATCAAACATGATTGAAAAACTATGTTCAGGCATTACGCATAATGCCTAGAGCTCATTTTCAGTCATTACATGAAATGCCTAGGCATTTCGCGAAATGGCTAAACTGTTTAGGCATTTCGCGAAATGACTGAAATGTTTAGTCATTACGTGTAATGCCTGGTTACACAGATTGCCTGTAACATATATAAATAGATATATATTCTTGAGTTATGACAGCCACACAGAAATTTCCTAGAAAGCTTTTTTTATCCACCATAGCTCAGTGTATTTAACACCAGTTAACAGATTGCTTAATCAACATTGTAACCTGGATAAAATGAGTTATAAATTATCTTAATATACAGGATATCAAAAGAAAATTTGTTAGAAATTGTCCATAAAATATATAAATAACTGTAACTTTCTAACAGCTGAAATTTCCTCTGTTTTCTGGGATTCCAGGATAAGATGAAGTATTTCTCTGTCCCTATATAATAATAATAATAATAGTAGGATTTATATAGCGCAAAATTGATACAAATCCTCTAATGCCCTTGAGTCCAAGAAGAGAGAGTCCAGGGACAGGCATGGGTCGACATCTAAAAAGCGCCCGCCAGGGTATAACTAAGGTGGTGGGTATGCCAGCCTAAATAAGTAGGTCTTTAGCTGGCTTCTGAAACCATCTATTGTTTGCTGAGATCTGACAGTCTGTGGCAGCTTGTTCCATTCAGCTGGGGCAGCTACTGCAAAGCCACGCCTGCCTATGTGCTTCTTAGGGCGGGTTGAGGAAATAGATAGCCTGTTGCCGCGAGTGAGACTGCTCAATCTTCTTAAAGCTGAGAGATACGGGGGCTGTGAGAGATTAATAGCCTTGAATACCAAAAGATTATACTTGAAGAGGATGCGATGTTGAATTGGGAGCCAGTGGAGTTTCTTCAAAAAGGGTGTAACATGACTCATTTTGTCAAGTCTGAAGATGATGCGGCAAAGAGCATTTTGGACTCTCTGTAGTTTGGCTATGTTGGACTTGCTTACTCCATAGAGTAAAGAGTTACAGTAGTCTAGACGACTACTGACCATAGCCTTTGCCAGAAGTATTGCTGTCTCGACTCCAAGGAATTTGCGAATTCGTCGCAAATCACGAAGATGATAGTAACATGCTCTGCAAACCTTGGCAACATGATTGTCAAAGGAGTTGTCGGAGTCGAAAATAACACCCAGATTTTTTACTTCCACTGACGCAGAGATATTGTTTTGGAGGAGTGGAACAGGGAAATTTGGTGCAAGCGACTCTCTGATGGCTTTTTGACCTATAATGATAAATTCGGTTTTTTCTGGGCTTAGTTTTAGTTTGACACCGTCCATCCACTCCTGTACAGACTTGAGACACTCGGTCAGCTCTTCCATGCTAGAGTCAAAATTCCTAGAGTCAACTGCTAGGTAGATCTGGGTGTCATCGGCATACAGGTGATGAGTAACCTTGAATTTTGAAATAACTTGACTGAGGGGACTAGTGTAGAGGGTGAAAAGGAGAGGACCCAGCACAGAGCCTTGGGGGACTCCGAAAGGGAGAATTACCGCCTCAGAGAAACTATCACCTATTTTAATTTTTTGTTTACGGTTTGAAAGATACGATTTGATCCATGACAAAACAGTACCATCTAGACCAAACCAGTCATGCAAGCAGTCATATAAAAGAGAATGATCAATCGTATCAAACGCCGCCGAGAGGTCTAATAATGTTAGGGCCACTGCCTTTCCTGAGTCCACTGAGAGAGCTATATCATTTTGAATCTTCAACAATGCGGTTTCAGTGGAGTGGGAACTCTTATAAGCAGACTGGTTGACATTTAAGAGCCTCTCGAGCGAAATAAATTCATTTAGCTGCTTTGCCACCACCTTCTCAATAAGTTTAGATATAAAGCTGAGGTTTGACACCGGCCTGTAGTTTTTAAGGATATTTCTATCAAGGCTCGGCTTCTTTTGAAGGGGGTGACATATGCCATCTTAAAACAGTTGGGAAAACTACCTTCTGTGATTGAATAATTTACAATTTTAGTGATGGCAGTGATGAGAATATCAGCACACTCCTTGACCAGTGATGTCGGAATCGGATCAAGGTCACATGATTTGGATGGTGAGGACTTTAGAATTTTGAGTAGTTCTTCCTCGGACACAGGTGTGAAAGAGGACAGAGTATTTTTAGTGGGGTTGGGTCTAGTAACTAAAGATGGTATTGATGACTGCAGTGTGGATCTTATTTTGAGGATTTTGTCATAGAAGAACTTACAGAAAGTGTTCGCAAGGTCGGTTTTATTTGTGTAGTCAGGTAGAACAGCAACAGAGGACCTGTGTAAAATCTTTTGAAACAGTTCCACAGAGCCTTGGGATTTCCTTGGTTTTCAGCCACAATGTTGGAATAATGATTGCATTTGGACTTCTCAAGCAGGAAATTATAGTGGTTGATTGCAGCCCGATATTGGCTACGATTACTGGCTGAGTTTTCACGACGCCATGCCCGCTCATATTTCCTCTTGAGTCGTTTTGCCTTGAGGATGTCACAGTTCATGAAACCAGTCTCAGAATGTCTCGGTATATTTTTCTTCATGATTGGGGCGTGCTTGTCAAGAAGGCTTCTCAAAGTATTAAAGTATTGATGGCTGAGAAGACTGGCAGTTTTGTATGGTCGGACTTCAGGATATCCATTCTAAAATCTGAAATATTTACCTTGTGAATTTTACGGATAGGAACACGTTGAAACTTACAGGATTCTCTGACAGGAAAGATAAGGCTGAATGTGATTGCCTGGTGGTCTGATAGTCCCCCAATAACTTTGGGACTAATGGCCCAAGAGAAGGAATCCCTCACACATAGAGCATCCAAAATATGACCCTGAATATGTGTGGGTGCATTGACAAGTTGTGTAAAACCGAATTGCTCAAGGATATCATAAAATTTCAGTGTCCAGGTGTCATGTTTATCCAGATGAAAATTAAGATCACCAAAGAGAATGTTTTCATAGCCTGATAAAGCAGCACCTTCGAGGAACATGCCAAATTCGTCCAGGAACTGCGACTTTGAGAGATTTGGGGGTCTATAAACTACATGAAATATAACATCTTTAGCACCCTCAGAGCTAATCTGAATGGAGATACTTTCAAAAGCCTGATAATTGTTTTTTGATACTTGCTCATAACTCAGGTCCTCCTTGATGAAAAAGCCAACTCCGCCCCCTTTCTTGATATTTCGAGGTACATGAGTGAACTTATAACCAGGAAGGGTGATACTAGAGATAAAACTTTCAGTATCCTCTGGCCTAAGCCATGTCTCAGTGACAGCTATAAGATCAGCATTGTTATCTTTGACGAACTCCAGAAAGGAAGCCGATTTATTTCTGATAGATCTAACGTTGAGAAGACAACCATTAAGAGATCTAGAACCAGGGCCTGGATTGAGACTGATATCACCCGAAAGAGCTAGAAGCAATGATGTCCATGGACTTACATTCCGGAAACTATGTGTCACCCTTCGACAGTGACCCTGGAAAGCCAGATAGGCAAAATTGATGCTATCTACACATGGGTGAATCCCCGACTCAATGACTACAGGATGGCCTGAGTGCATGATTGGTTCAGATGAGTCACAGACTCTGATGCCACTCAGTATGAGGTAAACGGCAAAATGCAAGCAGTGCATTTCGAAGAATACTGTTAGTAAATATGAAATGATGATAATTCTACTTTGTGGGTTAGTTGAACAGAAAGTGCATTGCCAGACCAACAGAGGCCAAGAATTAAAAATTTAGAAAAGGTGCAACTTACCTTCCCTATGTACAAACCTGTCTTTCACAATGGAGCCAAAAGAGAAAGTTGTAGTAGATTGTGAAAGTAGGAAAAGATTAGTGCATATTTATGAAGTGAACTTGGTCAACAACAAAAAAAAAATTGTGGTATGGATGGTAATCAGGGCTATTTAATTTAGTTATTGTAAAAGTGGGCTTTGTATGTCATACGTACAGTTTATATGGTTGTTGGACAACCAAAAATTGTGATATGGATGATCAATCAGAGCTATTAATTTGATGAATGATCCGCCGGAAATGTTCGTTGAGTGATAATACCCGCATGAAACTGTTTGGACAATACAACTGGATTTAAAAGGGACAGTAATCAGGTATTGTAGTATTTGTTTGAAGAGTGTATGATAGGTGACAATAAAAACAGATACAGACCAGTGTAAAGTGCAAAAATCACTAAAAACGTAAAATTGACATTAAAATATAAGAAAACACGTCTTCCCCTGGCGAACGCTAAATGCATTTCAATATGATTCAACTTCCATGCAATAATCATTAAGGCTTTGGTTTTTGCTATAATTAACCTCATGACCTTGTCTGTCAACCGGCAGTTAATAGTGTATTCATCAGGACTATGTCCCTTTACTTTCCTTCAGCAGGGTGTAAATTAAAACTCCAGGTAAAATAAAATGTGTTGTTTATAATATTGTGCATGAGGACATTATGGATGATCTCCACTTTTACAGTATGTATTTAAGCAACTTAAACAACCTGGAAACTCTTCTACCCTGGAATTCACTTTGGTACAGCTGAATACCATTCACTTTGTGCTGAAGGGTGTAAAATAAGGTTTCAGGGTTGTTTTTCTGTAGTAAAAAAGACACTGTGTCTGAATTTTGCCATTAAAGTGAAAAATAATAAAAAAAGTCATATGCAGGGTATTCCTACAACAGATTAGATACACTGGCTCAAATGATCAATGGCAGGGATATCACAATTTTGTCAAAAGTCCCATAATTTTAAAGTAGATACAATAATTCCCTCAGTTGTAAATGTCACTTATTTAAGTGATGTTTCACATTCCAAGAATATTTGCACTTTTTATTTTTATTTTTTTTTGCGAAGCAAAAGTCTGTATGAACCACTCCCAACCATCATATCTGATTACACTATGGTCATAAGTCACTCAATAAACTGATTAAGAATACCCCGCCTCCCCTCTGCCATTTTATCCATGACACACATTCTAGGAAAAAGAAATAGATTCCCTGTGAGAGGCTACTTGACTGTCTTAGCATTAGAACCAGTCTGTTTTGTAGTTTAGTGCACTTAATGATTGAATATCAATGACACAATTGTCAGACTAGGGTTCTTAATTTAGATAACTGCTCCTTGAAAAGAAGCATTTCAGGAAGAGGTGTGTCTGCCCTAGAAATAGGATCAAGGTCCATATCTAGAACTGTGACACTTGCACTTAGTGATTACAGAACAATAAGCAATGCAGTGTTCTCCCAGTCTGCTGAAATTAGTACAATACCAATCACAGCCAAACCCTTTTAAATGGAGCAGTATTGAGTAATATAAACTTAACTAGAAGTGAATAGGAGCCATTAATGCCACTTATGCATCGTTGTAATTTTAGCAACATCATGAAAGTCATTTGCCCTATCTTTTCACTCCTCAGTGTGGGGAGCGCACTGTAGATGCAAGCAAGCATTTCTCGCCTAAATACTCATGACCAGCAGTAAGGAATAATTTTTTTTTGGCTACCACAATTTATTTTTCGATTTGTCTATGTGATACAGCTTCACCAGTTACCATCTGATCACTGAGGTTAAACAGCACTGTGTTTGGTTTTTACTTGGACGGGTGACCGTCTGACTTCTGGGCCAGGTATGGGAAGCTTCATAGTGACTTCAATCATCACTTAAATGGTGGTCCCAATGCAATATAACCAAAACAAAGTAAAGGCGCGATGTTAAATAAATAAATCAATGTTACGACTTATCTTTCACTATTTTGACTGATTCTTTGCTTTTATAACTTATCTTGTCCACTCTTATGTGAAAAAGATAAGTTGTAGGAGTCTCCGATTGCTGCACTAGACTGGTTAGGGTTTATTGTTACAGGTTATTTTTACGAATTGTAGCAGTTGGTAAGGTTGAGTTTTGCGATCATACAACTGATGTTTTCATTCAGAACAAACAACAACTCAGTTTTGCTCCACTACTTCGACAGGTTTTAGCAACGCCCAAAGTTCTATTCAGCTGGGTCTAAAATAACTTTATTGATATTAAAGGGATATACTATTTATTGGAATAAAATTAACACCAAAAAATTTGCATACAAGTCATGAAAATAACAAAATTTGATGTTTTTCATGTTTGAAAATCACTGCTTGAAAATCAGATATTGTATGCATGGAGACATAGCCTCAGATAGCTTCTATTATATTAGTAATTTACTCAGTATCTTGAACTTCTCTCAGTGTTGTCAATAGAAAACACTACAACCTGGTATCATAAAAAACTTAAGTTGAACTGATAAGAGCAAATGAGTTTCTATGCTACACGCAACTGCCTTTGGTCTAAATGTGAGCTTCTGCTGCTAACAAGGGGCTTTCTAAGCACATAGTGACCCCATCCAGGGTTAGAGTGTGTCTTATTAATGGCTGAGCTGCATGTCAGGATTACTATATGTGTCTGGCATTTGCTGGCATTATTTTGTAAATAGACCTTATTCTACATTGGCACTGGAAATGTGTCGGACAAAATTTTTTTTTACTGGTCACATGAACCAAAATTTGCCATGAAGGAAATCAGCAAATTTTTTCTTTGATATATGGGAAATCTTTCTCAAATGTTTGGTAATTTATTTAACCTTTAGCAGCAGTTCTGAGAATTTTGATTTTTAAAGCTTATTCTTTTGTACCATGCATAAAGACGTGGGTGTAATATTGTTAAATAATTGTATATTATGTGCAAGTATCATGTTTGGAAAATAAGAAAAGGTTGTGACAATTCATCTTTATAACTAAAAATGAAAAACTGACATATGCATTTGATATACCTTAGATTTTGATGATCAGTTTGTTACATGACATTGTCTTCCAATTGCTTCCAACTTTTTTTTATAAAAATGGTGTTGCTTTACTGACTATGATGAACAGTTCTTCGTACAGTTATACTCATTTCTACAATTATGTAATTTGTAATTAAATGTGACAGAAATACAGTCAAACGTGCATATATTGTTCAGTATCTACATGTATATAGTAATTATCTACAATATTTGGTTTTGAATACCACAAACTTCCACCAACTATTAGTCATAAGAGCACTCAGAAAGTGAATATTTTTCAATTTACAAATCTCTTGATAATGTATCAGGCTTAAAATCAAAACTTAAAATCATTCAAACCCTGGGATATCAGGGTAATGTACATTAATTTTATCATACTGCCCAATTGTGGTGTGATGATTTATCAAATATATTCCTGCATTTTGATTTCCACAGGTTTTTTCCACAGGTATGGTCCCCGACAAACTGCACTGACAATCCGTGGGACCATGGTACTATGTCAGAGACATTGTTAGCTGAGACATGAAAAGTATACTTACAAATACCCATTAAACCATCATGCTCCTTCAGGCATTCCTTGTGAGATGAAATACAGCATAATAAAGTATTCAGAAACTCAGGTTTCCAAACATTGTCCCATATAAAAATAATTCTGAATGCCTGAGGAGTTTTCAGGCAGTATTTGTATTTCTGGTAATCACTGATTTAGTTTTAATATTGCATTTGTGTGTAAAAATGCACTTTGTTGGCTCATCTAAAATTCTAATGCTTAAAAGTTTTGAAATGAAAATCAATGTTTTATGAAAAGATTCTCAGAATAAAAACATTTTTAACAATATTAGTACATATGGGCACTGCTCCTTGTAAGTAAACTTTTTTTCACATATTTTAATCTCTGATAAAGAATAAAGTCGGGCATTACGCTAAGTAAACATAGATTTGTGTTTCACAAGCTACAGTCACTACTGGACAAGGCAGAAAAGAACATAAACTGGGAAACACTCATAGAGTTCAGGCCTCCACAGGGGGAGGTATTTTCCTAAAATTTGCATTTTTTTGGTATCAAAAATATGATCTGGATCTTTCCTGAAATGTAATCACACTGTTCCCCATTAGCAAGACCCTAAGCACATAAAACTTTCATAAATATTTGTTCATTACTTTTGGAGTTATCACAAACACTGCCAGGCAGACAGATGAACAGGCCCAACAACATAACCTCTTTTTGGAAGTAAAAATGCAACAAATTTCCATTATACCCCATTCACACTAAAGGCGGTATAACCGTTAGACCAACAGGCATCAGGCAAAACGTCCCTGTCCTTTAACTAGCGTCTAACATCTGTATGCAACCTTGTAAGACAGTGTCCCATGGAAGTTTTAAAATGTTTAAAATTTCTGCCTTTGATGCCCTAACCATCACTCATCGCTTGTCACTGTCTCTTGTCTGCTCTACCACCATCCCTGTGTCCGTGTGTGTCCATCCCTGTCTCTCTATTTCAGTGACCTTCCGTAGATACCCTTTTTGACATGGTAATTGAAGGTGAAATAAGTTATGACTTGCACGGCCAATGATGGGGCACGATATGTAACCATCAGTAACAGTAGGATGAGAGCAGTACAAATGTCTGAGAGACAACCCTCCATTTACTTCTACTCATCTTATATAGCCACTGGACGAACACCTGACACTGAAGCAAGAATGAGTCACAACCTTCAAAGGTTATAGCATCACCGCACACACCAGTAACCACACTGTGGGTACATCAAATCTCAGAATATATGAGGCGTCCTGAGAGGCAGTTCCACCGCCAAGTAATACATCTAACCATAGGGTATACCACCTGTAGTGTGAAAGGGGCATAAGCTTTATGCGTAATTAGTAATCCATGGACACAGAAGAAAAGTACCCCTACATAGTGTTATTGCAGTGCATACCACTGATGAAGAAAGTAGGAACTTGAAAATAATGAACAGAAACAAAGAAACATCATTGTAATCAGTCTCATTACCCAAGATAAAACAAGGTAAATATCCACAACCTTTGACAGATTTTCCCATTAATGAACAAAGGACCTACAAAGTAATCACTTTCCTTTACTTCAGACTTGACTGTCATCCTATGAAATAATTTATATTTATCAATAAGGCCAGAAAAATGTTGCAAAGAAATTAAAACTAGAAAAATGCTTTTGCTAACAAAAACAAAGCCTCCCCAAAGGTTATATGCAATATAGTATAAAGTAGAAAAAGTTTTTTGAAAAGAAAAACATGCAGCCCTCAGAGAAGAAGTAAAAGTTAAGCAGACAGTGTGGGGGTTTATGCATTAACATGAAAGAAATATGTATGTTTTATTTTGTTTTCTATGATCATAAATTGTGAAAAGTTAAAATAATAAATGTTATAGTGTGTAAGAACAGTAGTTTTAAAGGAGATATAGGAGAAAAACAAAAAATCTGCTATTTTATGACCACAGTTTGACCCATGAGAGGAAGGTCGGGGGTAAACCTGACTGGCTATATAGACTCTCCATATATGGTTCCCTATTACCTCCCAATACATTTTATGGCTCTAAATGCAATACTTAAGAAGATAATAGGGGGCTTCACATGAAGTTTAAGCTTTTTGGTTGGTAGCTGTGAGAAAATCGGTCATAATTCAGTCAATTTTCATTGGATCGCTCACAAAATCTATTCAGCTCATGTTTATGATAGTACAAATACCTGTATGTAATTACAAGCCTCTGCAGTCAGTAGATTTTGCTGAGCGGCGATGATGGGCAGGTGTACCCCCAAAAAACTATTTTTTGATCATGTGACCTTGATAAAGATCAAAGGTGAGATTTAAGCATCTGGAAAAATTTTCCCAGGCCTAAGGTATATAACTGCCACATATGGTTAAAGGGGGTACTGACATTTCGTACTCGGACATTTCGTACCAGGACAATTCGTACCCGGACATTTCGTACCCAGTCCTGGTACAAAATGTCCTGGTACGAAATGTCCGGGTACGAAATGTCCTACACCCTGTTAAAGAGCTTCCAATAATAAGAGGATATTCAATGGAGACCATAATGGGGAATTAAAATTCAATGAAACCATGTAAACTGACCACTGGTTGGGCTATAATTTTAAGGTTTATCCCTTAACTTCAAATAATGAGACTTTTCTGAATAATTCTACTGAAAATTCAAAGAAAGTATTATCTAATACTGTATTGGTTTATGTTTTACTACTTGATGATATAACAGTTCTGATATTTGCAATCAACTGTATCACAGAATTATAATTACAAAGCAGCATAAAAAATTACATGTTATTAATCATTTTAAATTCTGTCCTTTTATGTTTGAAAACAATGTTCTTTAAAATTTTAAAAATTGAAAACTAAACTGTAAAATAAAAAAGACAATCTGTGTAGAACATTGCCAATCAGAGAACATTTGGAGAGAGAGAGTTTATTTTACACAAAGATAAAAGGGTTTATACGCGTATTCTGTGGAGAATACTAAAAAGGCACTATTTTAGCATCGAGGGGTTCTTAAAATTGGCAGTTCCTGTCATAGCAGCTGCTCACCAAGTGGAAAGTGAGGTCTGCAAGTACCCGCTATCAAGACTGTCCAGAAGACTCCAGAGTTAAAATGAGATATTCATCTCAGTAAGTTGAATTCATTGCTAAGGAAACTTCTTAATTTTCGCAGAAAATTCCAGGACATTCTGTTCAAATCTGGGATATTTGTGATAATTTTAAGCCATTCAGTAATCTTTTGAGTAATATCCGTAAAAGCCTGCTTCTTGTTAAGTAAATTTTTGCAGTTTTCCCAATGGTAAATTTCACATTTCCTTACTGCCACTTAAATAATCATCTATATGCCAATAAGCTCTTCAGAAGCTGTATTTTTCATAGAGATGAAAATAGCAAGTGCTATCATGTCTAATACAGTTCAGCGGACATCCAATAGATCCACTTTTGGTTAAAAAGGTAAAGTTGTAGTTAATGTGCAGACATAAAGAAAGATAGCATCAAATACTCTGAAGAAAAAAGGGGAATACTACAGATAAATTGTCATCCATAAAGAAGCGTGATATAGATTATTCAGTATCATAGCTCTTTTTTTTTTGAAATATGGTAGAGGTTGGTAAACACAGCAATGATGCAAATTTCTTGCTAAAATTGTAAACTAGGCTGTTCAATGTCAGTGGTCTCAAGAATCGACAGTTATTTAAGATAACATTTAAATCTTTGTGGATAATATGTGTCCTGTATGTATGTAAGATGGAGACAGTGTCAAACAACATTTCTATAAAGCATTGGCTTTAATTACTACTGTATATTCTATTGTTATTAAAATTAATTTTCCAGTGCCCATTTACCAATTTAAATGTTTTAACATACCATACATAACTGGTAGATAATTGTGATGATGACTCTGGTATATGGAAGCATCCAAATAGTAAATAAAAGAAGTGATAGAATTAGCATCCCAGTAAACATAGCGAATGTTTATAAACGTTTAGTAAACATATAAACATTTTTAAAACCAAATATAAACCTAAATATTGACAATTATTCAATATTATGGGTTTATAAACGTTTCAGCAACATTAGTTTGGTTTAAAAACATTTATAAACATTTTTAAACGTTTACAAAGAATGAAGAATATCTTAACCTTGCTTTCATTTTGGATGATTATATCAGCACAGCCATTTTGAGAGAAACTGGAGAAATATTTCTGTTACAAAATCTTGCTGTATCACTGTTGTTTGAAGCCATCATTAAATTATAAGTGGAGATATAAAAGTACATTATATCATAGAATGCACTGTACATGGTTAAATTAATGTAAACAGGGAAATTATTCATAAAATGAAGTTTGTTTACATTCTCCCTTGAATCATGCTGGATACTTGAATGTTTATAAATGTTTATATGTATAAACGTTTATAAACGTTTATGCTTAAACGTTGATAAACGTTTATAGGCGAACGTTTAGGAGCCCATCATTTTAAACCTTAAATAAACCATTCATAGTTAGGTTTATAAACGTTTATAAACGTTTGTAGTGTTTACTGGGATGGACGGTTTACCATTAGTCATCAGTAATCAGACTGTCTTGGAAACAACTAGTTCTCCTGTACCTAAGATTAACCTACATCCTCATGTGTGCTAAACAGAGCCTGTTACCTTAAAGCAACAGTAATAAAAGATTAAAGTGAGACCCAGGCCCAGTGTGACAAAGGCCTACTATCTCCTAAGTAGGCTGCTAAGTGCTGGTAGTCTACTAAGCCTATACCAACTGTTTCAGTGAGATAAGTATTCAAAAATAGCCATGCTATCTCAAGAACTTAGTATTTTTATAGTATCAGCTCAATTGAATACTTTGGTAGCAGCTACTCACAGGATATTTCGTACCCGGACATTTCATACCCAGGTTAGGACATTTCGTACCCAAAATTTAAAAATTCAAAATGTTTTATTTATTGGTAGATTTTATTGAAATTTTATAGCACTCTCTGAGTTGCCACAAAGTACAAGGTTTTTTGAGTTTCAAGGTTTCAGCTTTTGGGAGAAAATGTGGGTTGGATTTAAAGTTCATCAACAAATATTGTTTTAGAGTCTATAATTTGAAAATCACTTTAACTACAGCCATTAACTATTTTCCAGTTTTAATAATCATAATTGAATAAATAATAGAACAAAACAAATAAATTGTGTAATGAATGTCAGAGAGCACAGAATCCCTCCTATTCTTTTATCAACAGATTAATGGGTTTACCAGGTGACACTTGTTTTGTTTTATAGGAGTGACAAGTTTTATTCAGGGTTTGCACATGTTTTTGTCTTTCTGTTTTCATGTTTGCAAAAATAATCTGCTGGGGATCAACTGTTAATAGAGTCAAGTGTCACAGAAAACAGGGTTCCTATTAGTGACCAAGATTGTGGCTTCATAGAGAAAGAGAAAAAGACTGAAAAGGTATGAGTAAAATCTTAATTGAATGAATAACATTAAATCAAATAATCAGTTAATGATATTGTCTCCCACAGAATAGATGCCTTAACAGTAAATACATGAACAGACCCAGACTATGAACTTCCAAACCCCACAAAACACCATATAAAATTTTAAAATGATAAACGAAAGATGTTAGACAACACATAGATTTAAATATGAATCCCTGAACTTTGCCCTTCAGGAACTTTGCCCTTCAGGAACCATGCCCTTCAGAACCTTGCCCTTCAGGAACTATGCCCTTCACTAAAATTGAAGGGTAGGAACTTTGCCCTTCACATGGAAAAAATCTTAATTAGAAAAAAAAATCTTAATTAGAAAAATTTAAAAAATAGAAGTCCACAATATTTTTTATAAATTATCAGTTTCTTTGAAAACTGCTCAGGAAAGAAATCAAAAGACTGGCCCCAACTTTGTTTATTTTAGTATTTCTTTAATGTACCAGATGAAGTAAGAAGCCATATTCATTGATTCATCACTAGCACTTTGAAGTTTACAAGGAATTTATAAGAAGCCATATTCAGTTATTGTTCAGTTTAATCTTATAATGCAAATTAAGGAAACAATTTTCTTTGATAGGCAATTGTGTCACAAAATTGTAGAATTCTGATTGCACAGATAGTTTAAATTGCAATTGCATAAAAACCCCTTCTTCTTTCATTACTGTAGTTAATAAGTGATCAAAGGAATACATGTAAATAAAGAAATTAGGTAATTCTGACCAACTAAGTAGTTATTCAGGAATTGCATTAGAAAGCCCCTTTTTCATTCAATACAGTTAATAGCTGATTAAAGGAATGCATGCATATAATGAAAAGCTGAGGAATAATAGTGAGTAGGTAATTCTGGCCAACTGAGTAGGTACTCAGGATCATCAAAGTATATCAAAGGCCAATAGAGTAATTATATGTAGTTATATGTAATTATTGATTATATGTAGTATTTTAATATCAATAAAACGTATTTTAAATGTGATCGATTTCCAATGTGATTGATAATTTTTTTCATGTGAAGGGCAAAGTTCCTACCCCTCAATTTTAGTGAAGGGCATAGTTCCTGAAGGGCAAGGTTCCTGAAGGGCAAAGTTCGGTTTCTAATATAGACCCCAAAACTTTAAACAACTAATTTTAAACATAAACTTTAAAAATACTTTTGCACAAAGTGAAATTATTTCCACAAGGTCTTTTTTCCACAAGGCCTTTTTTCCCGGATTCGATTTTTAACAAAAAAAAGTTACATCACCTTTGTGGCATGTACCACTTATTAGAGCACAATAAAAATTGTAACTTTAAATTTTGGGTACGAAATGTCCGGGTACAAATTGTCCTGGTACGAAATGTCCTGGTACAAAATGTCCGGGTACGAAAAGTCCTACACCCGTTCCAGGCACATGTAGAACCAAACATACATTGAAAGAAATATACAATGTATAAATCTAGAGAGGTAATTTTACGATACCACAAAGAAATAACACATTGTTGGATATTTCTTTTGTATACAGATACAATAACATATCCTTCATGCAACTTAACAGAAAATTTTGTCAGATGTGACTGAAAAAAACTGATCTCCCCATTATAAGTTTCTAATATCGGACCTTCTAATATCCAAATTGTCAAATACACATATTTGCCTTTTAATGACCTCATTTCTACCCTCCCCAATTTATATTTCCCTATTGTTTTAACCTATAACTACTTCTTGCATTTTATGACACTTCTCTATTGTTTTGCTTTCACAACATGGTTTTATAACAGAGGTTGCATTCTATTTTCAAGTCTAATCTTAATGTCGTCCAAAACACCCTCGGGTTAATCACAAAGACAGTCTACAAATCTCCACTAAAAACCATTTTATTAAAAGGAAAATCCCTCAGTTGAAGAAAAGGATCTCCCCCAAAAAAGGTTTACTGGAGATTAATCTTTCTCCCCCCAAATATCTGTCAGAAGTTAACAGCCTGAAAAGTAAACAGCGAGACAAGACGTCTAAATTGCTTGATGTTGTACTGATTCTTGGTGGCAGCTGCTTGGACATAGCATTGTCAAGTGGTTCTCTAAGAGAACAGGGACATTTGGCCTCATAAATCTGAAAACCAAATTTCACCAAATAAAAACTACCTACAATGTAAAAGCTGCCTAGCAAGAAGAAATCCAATTTATATATCTGCCAAAAATAATTATTAATATGTGAAGTCAGATTTTAGTGTTAATAGTCTGTTTTTGGCAAATGTTACTTTTTAGAAGTCATATTGATATTTCTTTGGAGTTCAGAGAATTAAAACGTTTGAAACCTTTTCGAATATTATACAGAAGACTATTTTTCACAGAATGGATATTCATGGAACAAGTGTAAGTAATAATCAGGTGGAAACAAGCAAAACCAATTTGTGGTTTCCACAAGAACAATCTAATCTAATGTGGACTTTATAGCACTTAATCTCCATCAATTGACAGATTCTAAGGTGCAACCGAACAGAAAACAAAGTTGACAATTGTAAGTCCAATGACATAGCTCGGTCATACCAAAGATAGATAGATAGATAATATTTTTATTTTACTGACGGTGTGTTATCCAGAGTTACATATATATAAACAGAAAGTTTATACAACAGTTTTACTGAAACAAAATATAATAACACCCAGCCATTTAGGCTTACAGGTCAGTATGAAATCTTCTAACAGTATACGTATGTGCATAACAATATGAAGGAAGATTAGAAATATACATAAAAAAAGCAAAGAAGACACAAGTGTAGGATATAAGCCCCCCTGACAAAAGCCCCCCCCCCCCCCCCCCGGTCTACCTGGGTAGGGCATAAGCCCCCCCCCCTCTTTAGGACCAAAGCCCCCCCCCCCCCCCCCCCTCTGTAGGACTAATCCCCCCTTCTATAGAACCAAAGCCCCTCCTATAAGTAAAAGAAATACAAAAATTTTATTTCAATTTATTTATTTAAAAGATTAAATTTCAATATTATTCAACATATTAGTGCTGCATTGTACCTTTCTCACTTATTCATAGGTCATATTAAATCTACTGATGCCTGTTACCTGTTAATTAGTAGTACCATGAATTACAATTTTGCTAGAAATAAATTATATTAGGAAGAATTAGTAATCAGGAAACAGTTGCAATTATACAAATTAAAGCAATCAAGCAAAATAAATATTACCTAAACATTCTTTAATCACATTCTCACAGGTCTATTTAAATGTGCTGATACCTGTTAGCTGTTAACTAGAGGCACCGTGAAATATAATTAGACCAGATTAAGATGCCTTAACATAATCCTAAGAGAGTATACCTTTTTATGCTATATAAAAGCTTTTGGCCCTTTAATAGAGGACTTAAAAGAGAAGTTAATCTCAAATGTAAAAGAGGGGCAATTACAATGCAGAGGGCTTTGCCCTAGCCCTCTAAAAATGTGGGGGTGGGGGCTTTTGCCCTACCCCCTCATATTTGAAGGGGGGCTTATGCCCTACATTTGAACAAAAGGGGGGGGGTTGTGTCAGGGGAGTGTTTTTGTCCCCCGCCCCAACATAAAAAAAAAACAAAAAAAAAACAAACTATAGTTTATTTTCTTAAAGTACATAACAGGTTTATGACTCAGTCAACACACATGTTCAGATTAGTTTTCACAAAATTTAATTGGAAAAAAATCAACAAACGTCAGTCTCACACAAGTTATTGGCTATCTGCTATTTGCTTTTTGTGGCAAACAATTTGTCATTTTCTCATTTTGGTAAAAATAGATGCCATAATGCACACATGTATATTAGAGTAACTATACTCTGGATCATTGCATAATTATTTCAAAGTGCTTTATTGTCACTGAAATGAATGGATACTGGTCAAAAATTAAGGGTCAAATTAAGCAGACAGCAAAATAATAATTTGAGTATTCTCTCATAGTATTTGGCGAATATTTGAATATATTTGGTTCCTGTTTAAAGTTTATGAAAGCCAGGTGGTTTCTTAAACAAAAGAAATTATTTTATTCAACCACTCACACAAATCAGGAAATTCATCAAAAAACCATTAAAATTTAACAAACATTTTATTATTTACATATATAAATGTAAAGCTTTAAGTTTATCTACATTTGATATTTTAGTCTAAAACACATAATTGGGACAATACAAAGTTTAAATAAAAACTTTAATAAAAGCACATTGGACTTATGAGTTTTACAGAAAATTTAACATACCAAATTTTGGTTGTTAAGTGATACTCCAGTCATTCTAATTGCAAATGAATAACAAATAATTTTCTGGTATTTGTCATTCTGTCTTATCAAAAACCAAATGCAAGGACTAATATAATTTTTACTCAGTATGTCTCTACATGATTCACAACAATTTGAATGTGAATCCTTCTTCACTCTCCCTTCAAAATAAATATAAAGCATTTATTTAATACATGTATAGAGTCTCTCTTACATTCCATTGTACATGCACATACGTCCTGGTTACAGAGAAAAATCGGCTAATTTGCAAGGGACATTACAACTACATGTGCGATTTTATAACAAAATATCAAGGTGGCAGAGACCCCACAATGAAAATTGGCGTGCACATTATTCTCTGCGTGCACACAGTATGTCTACAAAGGCATCCATGTCTCAAGGGAAATTTATGAGAGATTTGGGCATGTGCACTTTCCTTTCTAGTGTTGTAAGGGCTCCCCATGACTTCAAGTGTCTTGCATGTTTTCTTACAGTGTTTGCACATGTCTTATGATACACTCACGTCTATATAAACCCACTGTGCGACCTGTAGCCGGTTGCAGTCTGTTCTTGGATATTCAAGAAGTGACACTGGTGTTGGCAGAATACACCTTGTTTGCATGTGCAAATCTCCACTACCCCACTACCAGGCTACACTAGTATATTTCAACAATATTTGTAGCACACTTATGTGTGTATGCACATATGATGGAATCTAAGAGAAGCTTAAGCAAACCTTTTATAAATATTTGCAACAAAAATAGACCCATTAATAGCCCTTTGGAGACATTTTTTAAAAATTTAATTATATAATTTAAGATTTTTTGGGTGTTATGATAAAACAAATCAGTGTAAATGTTATAAAACTTCTTATATCAGTGATAATGACTGATTTTGATTAAAATGTGAATTTGTGATATATTCGTGTTTCTACTGAATTAGGGATTGTGTCAAATTATTTTGCAAAAAGTAATTCTTTATGTATTCAGTATTCACTGACATATTGATGATCAGTCTAGAACTAGAAAGTTCTTGTAGACAGCAGACCTATCAGGGTCATGTTTCTAAAAATTTGGGATTTTATTTTGTATCTAGAATATGATCTGGATCTTTCCCAAAATGTAATCACGTCTTTCTTTGCCCAGACCCTTCTCACAAATATAACCTTCATGAAGATCTTCTCATTATTATGGAGTATTATAAGCCAGAAAACCAAAGTCATTAAAAGTACATTGAAAATGGGACCTTCTTCAATTCAGGATTTCTTGTATCTGGATATTATAATGAAGACTGTTCCTAAAATTTAATCACTTCTTCCTTTATCTAGGCCCTACACACATAAGAAATGTCATAAAAATCTGATCATTACTTTTGGTCATAAAAATCTGTTCATTACTTTTGGGAACAAAGACAAACAAACAAACAGACAAATGAACTCACCCAAAAATATAACCTCCTTTTGAAGGTAATGACAGCTCATGTGCAATGAAGTACTGTTATGATAACACTGTATTATATTATAAACATGATATCTGATAAATCCATTCAAAAGAAAGACAGAAAATGGCAAAAGAGTGTTAACCATAGAGTGGTTCTATCCTTAGAAGATCTATAGCCAAGAGATGAATGGACAGATCTGGACAGACAAAGCAATCAGCACCTCTGTAGATGTTCTAAATTCAGAAAGGTTGCTGATGTGTGACATAGACACTGATGTAGAAAATAAACAATATCCTCTCAGAATCTCAATGTTAGCTCATACCTACATCGCTCTGACAAAATCTTGGATTTTCTATTTTGGTCGTATTGTTTCTGAGTTTTAAGTGTTACATGTTGAAGTTGTTTTATTTGATTTGGTATGAATATATCAAAACTTGAAAACATTGTGAATAATGTTATACAGTTGTATAACCATCAATGCTCTTCAAAATGCAAAGTCAGGGGCGAAATTACCAAATATTTGAAATGGTTGAATATGGTTATTTTCAAAAATGAAAACCACAAAAAAAAAAATCTAAGATCTATGCCACTACATAAAACATCTAAGAGTGGCTAATTGAAATCTTTGTCCAAAACACTATAGCTATCAGTTACGAACTAAAATGCTATTTACTCATTTTTGCCACTCTAAAAAGCAGAAAATAGCTATTACTCACTTAGCTATAGAGGTAGACCTCTAAAATAGGTACCATCTTGTAGGTACAGAGAAAGTACCTGAACAACATATTTTGGCAAAATGCTCTCAATGCAGTGGTTTTGGAGTTAAAACCAAAGTAGCAACCAGCCCCAGCTCACTTAGCTATTAACTTAGATCTGCAAAAGCAGCCAAAAAATGGAGGGTATGAAAAAAATGAACTAATATTATTTGAGCATAAGACCCCACAGTCCTCCACCTCAGAGAAAACTGTGTGACAAAAGCATGCACACCCCTCCACACTCCCGCTGTGAATAATGTTATACAGTTGTATAACCATCAATGCTCTTCAAAATGCAAAGTCAGGGGCGAAATTACCAAATATTTGAAATGGTTGAATATGGTTATTTTCAAAAATGAAAACCACAAAAAAAAAATCTAAATCTATGCCACTACATAAAACATCTAAGAGTGGCTAATTGAAATCTTTGTCCAAAGCACTATAGCTATCAGTTACGAAGTAAAATGCTATTTACTCATTTTTGCCACTCTAAAAAGCAGAAAATAGCTATTACTCACTTAGCTATAGAGGTAGACCTCTAAAATAGGTACCATCTTGTAGGTACAGAGAAAGTACCTGAACAACATATTTTGGCAAAATGCTCTCAATGCAGTGGTTTTGGAGTTAAAACCAAAGTAGCAACCAGCCCCAGCTCACTTAGCTATTAACTTAGATCTGCAAAAGCAGCCAAAAAATGGAGGGTATGAAAAAAATGAACTAATATTATTTGAGCATAAGACCCCACAGTCCTCCACCTCAGAGAAAACTGTGTGACAAAAGCATGCACACCCCTCCACACTCCCGCACACACACACACACACACAAGGCATTTTATAATCTCCTGCCTGGCGGGCCAGCAGGAGATAATATAAGGTAATCAAATTTGACCTTATATTAATGATATAATAGCAATTTAGGGGAGATGACACAAGATTGTAGGAGCAGCATTTTGGACAATAGAGACAGAAGTAGAATTAAAATATTAGTGCGATGGTGGAATTTTGTGGTCCAAACCTCCTTTAGAAAATATCTAAATGTTGTAAGAATTAGGAGTTTGCCATGAGAAAAAATAAATTATTTTTAACCTTTTCACTTTTTCAGGTTCCAATTATACACAGACTTTATTGCAATAATGAATAATTATATCATTACATACTCTTTTAATTTTAGTGATACCTTGTCATACAAAATTTAGCAGAATATACAGCTATATCCCTTAAATATTCACAATCTTTATTTCATTTTGGAAGCCACCTTGCTGCTGCTGTTGTCTTTTTATAAAAAATAATACATCTTGGATATTAATTACTTTCAAACTAACATAGATTAGATACTGATTTGTATCCAATGTCAATCTGAAATCTAGAAATGTAATCAAAATATTTTACTTCTATCTTCGAATTTCAATCAGGCATCATTTTCAATCTGGATGATATTTCAGACCTTCAAGGCATTTTTATTGCAACACACCTTTCTTAAAAATGTAAGTGCAGTCTACCAATACAATAGTTTTTTCGAAAATATGACCAAAGCATAAATTATTGTGAAAAATAGTCAAGGCAATGTATCAAAACCCAGTGTTTGTTTGTAATATTGCGTGGGCTCTGACCAAGTACTCAAAACTGATTAAAAAAGGGAATAATCATGTATTCAAACTAAATACTGTACAGAAGTTCTTGTTTAGCTATATGTTATCAGCTTATGTTGATATACTTTGGCAAAAACACATGAGAAGATTTTTATTTCATTTAATTTTCATCATAAAAATAATTTTATGAAATACATCAAATGCTTCACACTGACCTTTCAAATTTCAATTATCATATCCATGTTGTTGTTTTGTTCTGATTCAAACATGTCTTGCATATGTTACTGTTAATGCACAAGATGATAAATGAAACAGAAAGAAATGCTGAAAAGGTATTTGTCCTTTGCCACAACACCTAAATATTAATTATATTTCTACAAATATTTTTGCAACAGCCATGACCACAGCTGATCCATGAGGGCAGGCACTTAGTGCATTCGGTTCCTTTCAACTGACTTTCAACTAATGACTGCACAGATGGAATCAAAGTAAATTAAATGATAAAAATGCTTTGTTAGCCACTGGGCCACTGAGGACTTATACTTAAATTGATGACCATCAGAGGAATTGTTTCTGATCTTTTACCATTTCACTGTGACTTCAGTCTGTGAAGCTAGTAATAAAAGTGGTATTTACTGTTATAGCTTACTATAAGCTGGATATACCTTTGGATGCCATACTTCTCCCTAACCAGCAGTAATAGGTACACTAAAAACTCTATTATCAAAACTTCTGTTGTCCAAATATTTTATTTTATGACCACAGGTCTGGCGTTAATATCCTTTACTATTAAGCATGAGAGCTCTCAAAGGGATCATTTTTTTGTATTTTCTACAGTTTTTTTCACTTTTTTGTCTCAAAACTTTCATCAATTACATAATGCTGTAATGCCCTACTGTGATGGTTTGGAGCTGTCTGAACAGTGTTGAGTGTCATCCTGTTTTTCCCCAAAAGGCTAGCTTTTGTTTCTTAGTAATGTTTTGAACACATGAAGAAAGTTCTGTGATGTTGTATCATCTCCATTGGTTGCATATAGTACTAGATGAAATTTGAAATAAATCTATTAGTAGATAAGACCTTGAATAGACAAGCACCTTCATTCTTGACCTCAATGATAAACTAATAGCAACATCAACATAAACGTATTCAGAAAATTATAGGACCTGTGCGAAAATAGTGCATATGTTGTTTCAATAGGTGATTGTGTCTTCAGTGTTTGTGACATCGAAGTACTAGTATCAGAATGAAATGTCAGTGATGTCAGAAACATTTAGCTTCCATTACACTTCTTTAAGAAGAAATCAAAGACTCATTTTTTTAAAAACAGCATAATTATTGATACAAAGTCCAATGACTTTTTACTCTAAAATAGAATTCACTGTATAAATAATGTCATTATTAATATTAAGTTGGCTGTAAAACTTTTCCTGTGAGAATCTTAGTGATGGAGGTCTCTCAACATGTCGCATCATCAAGATACACAGACCAAATCTGGATACATCTTGTGGGTGCAATTATGGAATTCAAAGGGCTATATTTGATAGCTTCAGTGGGCACATTATCAAAGGTGCTCACATGCTGCAAGAAACTCTTCTACACATGTTTGTAATTATGTAAAGATTTGCTGGGTCAATTTTCCCAAACATAATCTTGATAAGACAAATTATGACATAAAATTTATAGGTCATTAGGTCAATAATTTCAGTCTGTTGACTGATTTTTTCATTTAGGCTAAAATCATATGTTTCTCAGTTTTCTTGTGCTTTTTTGACAGAATTAATGCTAGCAATACCCAGACATTAAACTCAGCTTGGACTAACAATTAGTTGTGACAGTCAAACAGCAGTATTACTTCAAACACTGACAATATTCTGTACATATTAAGATATGAATCTGTAGTTTTACTGCACTAGGAAGCTTTATGACCTTAAATGGAATACCAACTTTGCAGCAAAACCTGGAGAGTCAATGAAAATGTAGTATTTGACATTCTATTCCACATGCGACTGATCCTTTTAGCTCTTGGATCATACTTATTGCTATTGCAGGAAACAGAATGTAGAAAAATCACATTGATTAAACCTCCAGGCACTGACACTGTCAGCTAATATTTCCAGGAAACAACATGAACCTGAAAGTACTCCCAGAGCACAGACCTCTGCCAAGTAACCCTAAATAATAATTTCGTCAAATGCTGCTTTTTTAATATAAATGCAATAATCTCAACCCCAAACCCACCAAAAAATCATTAAAAAAATGTACAGTGTTTCCAGAGTATGATTGGGATCTTTCCCAAAATTTAACCATTTTATCCTTTAGTCAGACCCTATCTGCATGGAAAAATTAAACAATGCATTCACTGGTTTGAAGTAATCATAAATACAGACAAACAGACAGACAAATAAAACCACACAATAACCTAATCCCCTTGGCAGAGGTAATCATGTGTTTCCATGGATACCAATGAAACATCTGCACAATAAAAATATTCTATAGATGTGTAAGTACCCTGCAGTAGTGAAAGTCAACACTGATTCAATCTGTCTCTTGCCATTTCTGAAATATTTGCAATTTTTCCACTGAAACAATGAACAAGCAATCAGTGCCCGTGAACGGGCTCTGTGTCAGCTGACTGTGGGTTTTGAGCCTCAGAGTAGATGCGACAGAAGAAAAGGACACAAAGTTGTGCCCTGGAAATTGTATTCAGAAGGAAAGTAACAAGGTAACTGTTAAGGTGTAAAAAGTAGGTTAAAAACATATTTAAAGAAAACATTGCAAATGCAATAGTTTTCAAGTTACAACTGATTAACTCAACAGTGAACACCCGAAAGTAGCTATTGCTCAGCTATGCCATGAGCTACAGGTCTGCAATTTTACTATGTTATAGCTGACCCAAAAGTACATGAAAAACATATGAAACAAAATACTCTAAATGAAATAGTTTTGAAGATACAAGCAATTTACTCAACAGTGAGAGTGTCAAAGTAGCTATTACTCGGCTATGCAATGAGCTACAGGTCTGCAATTTTACTATGTTATAGCTGACCCAAAAGTAGTTGAATACCATATTTATACACACTTCTCTAAATGCAATAGTTTTTGAGTTATAAGTGATTTTACTCATTATGAAAGATACTGAAAAATCAGAAAGTAGCTATTACTCACTTAGCTATTGGAATAGACACCTAAGTTACACACCATGTTGTAGCTATGGAAGAAGTAGCTGAATAACATATTTTAACAAAATGCTCATAATGCAATACTTTTCAAGTTATAGGCGATTTAGTGCATGATTTCATGAATTTAAATGCATTAAAAACTATTTTAAAAATTCATAAAAAAATAATCAAAAAAGATCCAGGCCTGATACTCACACAAGGGAATCCACTAGTGGCAAAGTACATATATGCAAGATATGACAGAAATCCCTGCAATAGTCAATGAGAAAATAAGTAATTTAGTGCATGATTTTCATGAATTTGAATGCATTAAAAATTATTTAAAAAATTATTAAAAAACTTAAGCGATATCCAGGTCTGATACTCACACAAGGGAATCTACTTGTGGCCCAGTACATATATGCAAGATATGAGAGAAATCCCTGCAACAGTCAATGATAAAATTGTGATAAAGTGTTGAAATTTTCACACTTTTGGTGGGGGTGCCTCCCTTGTAATGTCTCTAGCAACCAGACAAACAGACAGATTTGCATGCCTTGAACAAATTTTCATCCTCGATAGATAAGGTATCTTTAAGAAAAAACAGCTTGTCTCTAGGCCTTGTAGTTTCAGAGGAGAAGTTGTTCACACGTACGTGTACATGGACGCCGCAGAGTGATGCCATAATGTCAGCTGACTGACAAGTGAGCTGACATAAAAATGGTAAAATAATGGCCCAACTTACAATTTACAACATTTTGTATAATGATCACCAGCACTCTTGAGTGCCATGTAGTGCTGAAAATGAGTTTGAAAATGTGTTTTGTAAAGCACTGTAAAGTTGCACAAAATTTGCCCCAAATTTGATCTTAAAAAGTACATTAAACTCACTCTGTCACTTACTTTTCTGAGGTATCACTGACTTTTTTAAAATAGTGAAAAAATATCATCGGAGATGCCCGTACCCCACAGCCTGGGGAAATAGTTTTCAACACCATGAGATACAGAAGTAGTGAAAAAGTACAAAGATCTGGATACTTTCAGAGCAGTGTCAGTTATATAAAGCTCCAAATAATGTTTAAGTAGAGAAAATAACATCTAAAGAAAATGTATGTAAAGATAAAGTATTAAAACACAACAATTCAATAGGAAGATGACAGCATTAATCAGTACACTAAAAATTATGAAGCTGTAAAATTTATTAATTAGAGAATAACTGTCTTTGGAAAAAGCACAATTATGTAAAAGTGCATATAATAATCTGTTGCAGCAATCCATATATCTTTGTCATAAGAGAAAGATGTCTCAAATATGGCAGGTGAACACACTTTGGCAGAGCCAAAGTTAAAGGTCACACCATGATGCACACCTACACCTCCTAACCAATGTCCCTACCAAATGTTAACCTTTCATACCTTATGGAATCAAAGAAATACCCCAGACAAGATTTTAAAACTCATGGTCACTACAAGGTTACAACTCATGGTTACAACAAGTTCAAAGGTCAAATCAAGGTCACACCATCACGTTGCAAACCTACACCCCCAACCAATGTCCCTATCAAGTATCAACATCCTACACCTCACAGTTTCCAAGATATAGCCCAGACAAGGTTTTATAGGTCAAGGTTACTACAGCAAGGTCAAAGGTCAAATCAAGATAACACCATGTCATTGCACATCTACACCCCCTAACCAATGTCCCTACCAAGTATCAACTTCCTACACCTTAAGCTTTCCGAGATATAGCCCAGACAAGATTTAACAGGTCAAGGTCACTACAGCAAGGTCAAAGGTCAAATCAAGGTCACACAATAATGTTGCACACCTACAACCCCTAACTAATGTCCCTACTGAGTATCAACTTCCTCCTTACGGTTGCCGAGATATACCCCAGACAAGATTTTCAAACTCAAGGTACTGCGCAAGGTCAAATGTCAAATCAAGATCCCACCCTAATGTTGCACACCTACAACCCTTAACTAATGTCCCTACCAAGTGTCAACTTCCTACACCTTACGGTTGCCGAGATATAGCCCAGACAAGATTTTCAAACTCAAGGTTACTGCAGCAAGGTCAAATCCATCACACACCATGACGATGCACACCTACACCCCTAAACAATGTTCCTATCGAGTATCAACTTCCTACATCTTATGGTTTCTGACATACAGCCCAAAATGCACTTTTGTAGTCTTTCATTCCAGAAATGAGCCCCAAAGCAGCCTATCTCTCACCATTTCTGAGATATATTAATATATTTAGATTATAGTGTCATCTCTATTGTACAACCCCAAATTACACTACAACTTTACTTTATTATGCACAAAAAATCTTTGTACAGACAGACCTAGGTCTATAATTCAGTATAGGGTACTAAACATACAAAAGACATCAGATAAAACCATTCAGTAGGTAGATAGAGAATGGGGAAAACAGATAATTTTAAATAAAGTGCACATATAAAATTGTTTACCAAAATGTCATGAAAAAAACAAACCAGCCAACTTAAGAATGAAAGAGCTGTATCTTAAAGGGGATAAAAAATACAAAATATACAAAATTTTTATAATTGGGCTGAATTATTATCTGTACACAAGATATCAAACTGATTTCTTAAATAAGTTTGGTAAAAATAACAAAACCTATGTAAAAGGGAGTGATACCTTACTTTAAAACACAAAGCAAACAGACCAACAGTCATATCAGGATGAGTATTATTTTATTAGTAATTACATTCTCAACTTGTTGACCACTTGGCCACTGAGAGTCTTGCAAACAAAGAGGAAACAAACTTGTGTGTTTTTATATTATTGGTAATTCATCTGGCTGGACTTAACAATACTTTCAACAGATCAAGGAAAGTTGTGTGTACTAGTCGGTCAAGATACTTTATCCATTGAGCAATGGTAAGGAACTATTACTTTATTAGTTGAAATTTTCACTAGGCATTAATTTTAGCTATTTTAGCTAATGAGCTTGGACAGTGAAAATTAATTCCTTGTGAAATTTTAAATCTGTATTAATAGCTCAAGTATAAACTTGCCATTAGTAAGATTAATTTCTTGTAGCTAAAATTTCTATTTATACTATATCTTTCTCATTTCAGGTCCCATCAATAATCAAACTCAGAACCTGCGAAGTGGCAGGCAAATTTAGCACCCACTACACCACGGTGACCCCCAGCAAACTGGTCAGAATGAGGACTAAAGAAATTTAAGTACAATCAACTGCTTCAAGTTGAACTCTGTTTATAGAATTATCTTTAAATAGAAATACAACTCAGCACTTTAAAGGCCATTGAAACATTAGGCACGGGGACAAATTCATGAACAATACTTGGACCATTTCTAACTTAGATTTTTAAGCATTACTTGGATTTCAAGAAAGAGAAATTATGAAACTGTATTTATGAACATTTCTAACTCCAAGGTGACTTTAAAACCTGCACTCAAATCATTACAGGTTCTAAGATTACCTTAGCATTTCATCATTTCTAACTTGAAATGGTCTAACTAGTATTCGAGAATATGGCACCAGAACCTGTGATGTGGAACTATTGATTAAATGTAAGTATTCTTGTCTTCCCTAGAAAGTCACCTTAGTATGTTTCAGCTGCAATGTAGCTAACAAAGTTTAGATACTTGAATGCTAATATATTTCTTGACTTTTAATTATTGGCTATTCGTAGACTGGTGGAAAAAAACAGATAGTTCTTGAATTCAATTTTTTTTTATTTCTCAGAACAAGCAAAAAAACCTGAGGTTTTCTTTAGTTTCTAGAGAGCATTGTCTTGTCTCATGTATCACCCAATCTCATAAAATCTGATCTCACCCAAAAGACCAGATGTCAGATTATTTTATGCTTTTATAAATACAATCTGCAGGACAATCAAAACAGGTATAGAACTTTTTCAATCTTGGACAGCAAAATGAAGACCCTTAAAGTGATTACTCTTTTCACGTGTGTAACACATGACAATATTCAACTCTGTATATATGTAATGAAATAGCTATATTATCTTCAAATAATGGATAAATTATGAGTGACCCACAAAATCTAAGTACAATCATTACACTTTATGTTATACATACAATATTGATTAATAAATAAATGACTATTTCAGATTACACATTTGGCATACGATTCCTATAACAAATAACAATTTAACACAAGAAATGACATTTATTCTGCTCAAAGTGATCACAGCAAATTATACTCAAGGTTATTCCCAGTGACAAAATGAAGATAATATTATGTCAATTAACTGATTTCTTTGAATGCTCACCTTTTATAGCCATGAAATGCTCATTTAATTTTAAAGCTCTACTGAAACAGTTTTTTTATTTTAATTTAGAAAGGCAATCCATTATTTTAATTTACCGGTACTATCAAGTATCTTTGAAAAGATATTTGGTCATAGAATTCTATGATTTATCACTGTATAATCTGAATGGTTTAGTGCAAATACCATCAAATATATCTGAATGGTAACAGAGTTCTGTGCCACTTGTAATTATCATCTGTGTTGATCTGTGTAACATTTATATATTGTATTGTTTCTAATGCACTCGTCATTAAACATGTCCTACATGTACAGTTAAATTCCTCTTATGTTGAATTTCAAGAAAATACAGAAGTAGTTTCACACTCAGACAGTGATTCCAGATGATAGGTTAAATATAAACATCAGAAGCTTTAGAAGGACCTGATTTTAATTTCTACTTATAAAGAAATTCTAATAAAGTTGTACCAAAATGACTTTTATTGCATAATTTTTCTCGGAGCTGGTGAACTTTTTATACATTTATCCCACTACTTTCTTTGTCAATGATGATTCCTTGTAAAGATACAAAGCCTACAGCATGACATGAAAGCTTCTCTACATTTCACACAAGTGTCACATATATGTGATGGGCCCTGTAACAGTACCAAGTAGTAGAACTCACTGTCATACCAAAAAGGCTGCAGTAGAAATGGGATTTACATGATGCAACTTATAACAAGACTGCACTGTACATCAAAAGACCATATTTCTTGGTTGCATGAACAAAAATTGCTTTTCACCAGAAAAAAGCTATTATGGCCAGAGAAATGTGAAACTTCCCACAAAATGTGGAACTTTACCATTAAGGGAAACTCACTCATTTTTGCTTTGAATTATTTAACATTCTTGTTAAATTTGTGATTCTTGGGATTATTTTATGATGGGGCTGTTTATCTTGTCTGATGCAGATTTTTACATGGTGTGGTGAAAGTAACACTTGTTACTTTAATAAGACTGTAATCTGTGTCAGTAAAGAGCCTTCTGGTTTAACAGTGAATTCAAAGTTGTCATTCCATGACAAAAATCCTATTAAATTCTGATTTTGATGTATTTAGTGGTACTATGAACGATAATGTCCATACACATAATTTTTGTTCTGGAATGAACATTTTCCCCAAACTTCAGAAATAAATCAGTTGCTTTCAAGTAATTTTATATAAAGATATCCATCAGAAAAGATTTTGTGAAGATAGTGAAGATAGTTTGAAAGATAGAAAATTTAATTGATTATATAACTGCCTAAATGAACTTATGGTCATGCCACAAATGATTACCACAGCTATATTTCTATTAACGATCTTTTCAGTTTTGGAATATGGATACTGTTTGGGCAATAGCAGATCAATTCAGACAGGTAGTAAGATAAGTTTATATTAATACTGAAAATTTGGCTTTTCCAACCGGAGATAATATATGTTGGGTTACCTCTAATAGAGAAAATGTTTTGATCTTGTTCAATAAAGTAGTACATACAAATGTAACAGCGAGTGTTGATGTCTTCGGAAGATCGATAACTTATTTGTCAACCGCAATATTTCATATTTGCGGCTACTTTATTGACGGCTAATTTGTAGAATATAAATAGTAGTGGCACGAGATCTTTGTGGAGAAAGGTTTTGAATTTTAACTGGAGTGGCCATGTTGTTGGTGGAGTCCGTTTGCTAGGGAGTTCTAGTGTTATGATTTGCATGATTTCATGATGGGCTTGGTGTGATTGCTTGTGGAACACTTGCAGGTTGGTGGTTGATTTAATTGATTGTGATTGAGTGATTGACTTTTTAATCATTGTTGCTTTTTAGTTTCTTTAAGTTATTTGCATGTGATGTAAATGGAATTCAAGTTGCATATTATTGATTATCTGTGATTATGTTGTGAGTGATACTGAAGTAATTATTTTCTTTTTATTTCTAGTCAGTTAAATGTGTTCAGTAACAATGACACAGTTATGTGGATTGATACTATAGGAAGTAATCAGTATTTATGATTTAACCAGTCATTTCACGGTTGTAGTTTGTAGTTGTCGTGTGCTGTTGTAGTTTAGTCGTAGTTATAATTTATCTTATTTCCGTAAATTATTTGTTACTAATTAATTGTACTAACTGGTGCTATCAGTTTGAAAGCCATGTATCTTTCAGGCTGTAATTAGGATAGCATGTATTGTCTGATCTGCAGTTATCATTTCCTATGGTGTTAAGTTCACCTGGTAATTTAAAGTAATTGAATTTGCAGGTGTTTTTACTTGGTGAATTGGTGACGTGTTGAGTACAGACGTTCTTCGGTGAACTGTTGACATGTTGAGTACAGCTTGTCTGATGCAGTGATGTGTCAATTGGTTGGGCGCTGATGTGAGTGTCTGATGTCAGTATTGCTGGTAGGATCTGAATAAAGATTTTAGTCAAGTTTAGTCAAGTTTAGTCAAGTTTGCCTGTGTTGACACCTCATCCCCTGAGAGTCCAGACAGCTCAACCTGAGCCATTATAGAGGGTCCAGCTACCCAAATTTATAGTTATTTAGCACAATTAGTGTGGTACAATAATTACCATTACAGTGGTAATGACACTTATCTCATGAACTCACCATTAGTCTAGTCCATCGTGTACGTGGTAATTTACTAATTATGACTGTAGACACATGAGGCATTAGTCTAGCTAGGCATGCTAACATGGACAGCCAATTCCTTAGAATATGTTAAAACATCAATTAACTTTACAACCACAAGCTTAATCTAAAGTTGTTTATTATATAACTCCTTGTTAAATATTTCAAATTGATTGGGTACAATCTGGTGACATGATTCTTTACAAATACACATATAGCAAGGGTATAAACAGATCATCATGCTGTGTGACTTATAATGACCCTCAGCTCTGTTATTGATGCACTAAAATGATTACTGTTCACATTTCAAGCATTCAAAAGTGGCGCAAATTTTTAATTTGTGTACAATATAGGCAACATGGTATCATTTTAAAAATCTTAATGAGTAGAATCTTAATAAGTAAAAATATGTTACAAAATCCTGGCACAGAATGTGTAAACTTTTAAAAATAGATTTGTACTCATGTGTTACTAACAGAGTTAATTGGTACCATTAATATATTTATATCATTGTGGTTATACTTCAGTAAAAACAAAAGAATAGAAGACATTTGAGAAGGCCATATCAGGAATTTACAGTCCATTGGTAGAAAATCTTTGGCTTCCAGGCCATGACTCTTAGGCTATATATAGATCTGTCCTACATTCTGTAATTTAAAATGTTACATTTAATTTATAAAAATATCATTTTACCATTGCCGTAAAACATCAAATACCTGCTTTGGAATGAATTCAAAGTTACTGTAGTTCGAATGCTACCATGGAGCAATGTAATGTATAAAATGATCATAATTAAAAATCCTAGGGACAGGGAGGGTGTTGTCTGTTTCCCGGACAACTTCTCTCTGCATGAAACGGTCCGATTCCACAAACGATTTTGGATTATGAGTGTTGGTAGCTACACTTGGCGATGATATTGATAAATTGTAATGAAATAGGTTTAAACTCAACTAATATAGTGCACACTTTGACATTATACCTTAAACCTTTTTTCATAATGTTATCAGATAATAGTTCAATAAAATTTGTCCAAAATAAAAATGTGCGCCAAATTAAAGGTTAAAACCTTCATTATCACTCATAAAATACATTTTTCCTTTTAAGTAAATTACAATATTAACTTTCTTTTGCTTCATTATCAAAAATTAATGATTGTTCAATTGTTCATTATAAAACTTGTTTTAACCTATATAATATAGATATAAATGACTGTTTTTATTTTTAAAAATTACTTAATTTCTAGATTCACAACTAAAATTCATTGCAGTTCAGACAGACTAGGTGGTCACTGTAGGTGATACTGTTCCCCTGTTCCTTAAAATGGACTGGTGACCCATCTATGAACAGTGTTCCAGGTCTATGTATATTTTAAATTATAGGAGAGTTCTGTACTTCCCAGACATTCACTCAGGGCATAAGGTATATCTCAGGTCTGTTAACACTAATGGTCATTTGCTTAACACATATCAACTCTCCTACAGTGTGGACAATGCAAGGCTATTTACAGGCAAAACACAGTAAAAGTTCAAATACAATTAAATATCGTAATTTCAAGCTGATATCCTTATATCCATCATACGCACCACTCAATATACATGTACATATTAATTGGTGGACTGACCATATCTGCTGGGCATTCACCACAGTAAATGTTGTTTTAAAATATATACATTTCCACACACAAAAAAATTGTTTCATGGATCCACAATGTCTAAATGTCACAATAGACCAAGCCAATAATGAGTCAGAAAGAGCTTAAAGTAGAATATTAATTAACTTTTTAGTGACTTTAAAGACACTGAAATTATAAGGTTGGTTCTTTTATATAGTTTTATCCTGTTTCCAGCTAATTGGCACCATCAAACTCAGGAACACAAAAATAAAATTATCATCCACAGATCGTGAAAAATTTCAGAATTGTTAGATGCCAACTAAAATGAAATGAAATTGGATTTGGATTAATGTCTAGACAACGGACCTTGCAAACTAGTTTTCCTGCATTAAGGTCAGTGATACCTGCCTGCCCTTGGCAAAGGTAAGGCTATAGTTTTTACTGGTGATAATGGTTACTAGTATTTTGTAACATTCATATAGAGTAAGAAATGCAAAATTCACCAATGTTTGTGAAGATCACCACTGGAAAAATGAGAAAAACAAAGAATCATCAGCTGTGCCAATTTTGCATCAAGGTATATACCACTGGTATAATGCAGTCACCGAAATTACAAGTATCAGTTTCTAAAATTTCAAAAATGAGCATGGTTACATTAACCCTCCATCTTCGGGTGTTTAGAAATAAACAAAAGAAGGCTAAGCCTTGTGTAATATTTGTTTTAAATATTTTGTACATTTGCACCTGGTGGCATGGGCTCCTTCTGTAGGCTATACTTTGGACTAGGACTCCTCCATGCATTTTGTAAGTGAAATTATATTTCTGAGACTGAAACCTTCCAGCAAGATTAACAAACTGTAAGCCAACACAGAAGAAAATACACAGTCTGAGGGAGCACAAACCCTTAGCCAGGGATCTAAAATGAGATATTTACAAAAAATCCCTAGAAAATCCAAATCAGGATCATTTTGAGGTGGACCAAGGTGAGAGATTCATGACCAAAACTTGTTAACCACATCAACACTGAGGCCTCAGGTTAAGTTCTGAGTCAGGATTCATTTCACATTCTCACAGGTGGGCGGGGGGGGGAAGACCTTTGCAAAATCCCTTGGGAAATAATTCTGATTCAATGTTTATTAGTCTGCAGTTATACCAGGGTACGTAGAAAAGCCCTATAGAGAAAAGCACTACAACTTTTTGAGACCTGTAGGGAAAAAAACCCTATACCATTTTTTTAGACCATAGAGACAACACCTGCACTTTTTTCAGACCCAAGAGAAAAGCTTTTCTCTAGATTTCTTGGAACATGTAGAAATACTGTTTTAAAATTAGGTATCAGTTTTATAAATTCAAAATTATTATAGTTTTCAATATTTACAATACAAATAAGACATTTACTATTGTTTTACAAAATAAAATGATTAAAAACACTACTTGTAATCTTATCAATACGAATAGCATGTTGTATTGCAATCCCAAGCAGCTATCTTTTACTCGAGGTATATATAATCTAGAGTATTATAGGGCTATAAAATCACTATTATCATGTTTTGTTACATACTATCGTTACATGCTTATTAAACAACAAATGTGAAATACATCAACTTGAAGCATTATTTTAAACTGCCCTTATACCTTTACCCCTAAAATCCAACAAAGGGCTTTTCTCCATGATCTGAAAACAGATGTATGGCTTTTCCCAGGGCTTGTAAAAGGGGCATAGGGCTTTTCTCCACAGGTGTCAAAAAGTGTGGGGCTTTTCTCCATAGGGATTTCCTCCCAGATTCATTAAACTGGTAAGATGTAACAATCAGATTGCTAGATCCTGAGTCTCACAATACACATGTTCTTTTCCTACTACAGTCATGTTGTATTTTCTTGCAATTGATTGATCTGAGCAATGGTTCATTTTTGGAATGAAACATATTGCTTAAGTATACGAATTTGCCACTGGAAAGTCGCTGCTATTTTTCGCTGAATTATGGGTGACTTTCTTTTGAAATTCATGATTTCTGTGACCACTTGAACCCATCCATTGAACCTCTAGCAGAATTTCTTTGAAAATTTATTGTATTTTCATTTTTTGTCAGTTTTAAAGTGTGTGCCAATTTATGTGTTCGGAGTAGTAATCTGACAAACCTACTTGCTATACTACAGATCACTATATCATCCTGATGCCATTACTATTCTTAATAAAAACAAACCCTCACCAAAACCATGACAAATTCTGGGAATAAACAAAAAACTGTTATATTACATGTATAACTTAAAGTTTTCATATAACTTGATCACTGTTCAAAATGTAATAGGTCTTAGGGTATTAGGGAAATAATCGGATATCTGGTGTTCTGACTTGAAGATGATGTTCAGACAATGGTGTGGTGTATATTGTCTAGTTCAATTGTGTTTTGATTCTGAAGATGATGTTACTTAGATGGTTTTTCAGCTGTCAGCTACATAACACTATACTGTCTTCCACCACCCATATGCATCCGGAGGTTTATCATAAAATTTGATATATAACTTTAATATCTACATGAATGAGAGCTCAGCTTCACTTCTACCTGCAATTGATATTTCGGTCTGAATTTTAGGGAAAGCAGATATTCCAGAAACTTTATAAATACACAGTTTACATTCTATGATTAAAGTTTCCTTTAGAGATGTGAATTTCACTGGTAAAGCAAATGTATTAAATATTTGAAATATTTATTGTTGTCCAATGGGCTATATATATCCAATGGGTTGTCCAATGACAATTAAAATAAGTACTTCTGGTGGAGAAATAAATTTCTGGCTCAGTCTAACCCTTTTAAGTAAAGCTCTGATAGCAGAACTTTCTTTGAAGTAGAAATGAATATAACATGCTTATAAAAGCCTTTTCCACTGCCATGTATCCTGCTATCTGTAAAGTACAAGTTAAGTGGAAGTATCTGTCTAGCCCCTTGAGATTTAACTTTATAGGGCTCATCAATAACTGCTTTTCCACTTTATTTCTATTCACATTTTGATAAGGTAATTCTAATTCTAATAGCACTTTTATAGCGCTTAATCTCTGTCAAAAGACAGACTCTAAGGCGCATCACACAAAAACATTGTTCAATATTCATAAACTAGAGACATTGCAGGGGTCAGCACCGCGGAGAAAGCAGGAGGAGATTGGAAATTTAGGGTGGGTATGCTTTTCCAAAGAGGTATGACTTCAACTTTGACCTGAAAGAGGCAAGTGAGTTTGCAGAGTGGACCTCACCAGGAAGGTCATTCCAAATTATAGGTGCGTCATATGCAAAACTGAGTCCAAAATGCTTTTGAGACTTGAAAACTGAAGCAAAGTGGGGAACCTCAAGAAATATGCCATCAGATTGACTTCGACGAGTGTTATATGCACTATGTCTGGGTATCAGCAAGGGTTCAAAGTATTTGGGGTTATCACTGTGTAGGAACTTATACACAAGCACGGCAGTCTTAAAGATAGAACGGAGGTCCTCAGTGGCCTAGTGGTTAGCAAGTTTGGCATCTAATCATAGGCTGTCACCTCTGTGGGTTCGAGTCCCACAAGTGGCAATTCTGAGGACCTGTCCCAACATGACCCTGGCTGTTGAACGGGACGTAAAACCCCAACTTTGACTTTGACTAAAGATAGAACGGTACTTAATCGGCAACCAATGTAGTGCTTTTCTAACTGGAGTGATGTGTGAATACTTGGTGGTGCTAGCAACAATTCTGGAAAGACTGTTCTGAACACATTGAAGTTTGCGCAGATCCAGAGCTGGTGGACCTCTGAACAGAGAGTTACAGTAATCAAGACGACTTCCGTTCAGAGCATTGGAAGCCACAAGAGCAGCTTCATGTGTTAGATGTCCTCGGAGTCGCTTAAGATCCCGGACATGACCGAAAAACAAGCCTTGCAGACCTTCATAATATGGCAAGAGAATGAGAAATCTGAATCAAACCAGACACCAAGGTTCCTAACTGCATCTGTTGGTGATATAAGATTACCGAGTATGTTGACTGGCAACGAGTGATTAAGTTTTTCACGCTGAGACTTTGAGCCAAACACAATGAATTCGGTCTTATCAGGATTTAGCTTGAGCTTATTTGTACAGAGCCATCTCTTAACGTCTTCAAGGCAGTGTGACAGCTTATCAAGGGCCGAGGCAACATTTTATGTGTGAGATGCACATACAATTGTGTGTCATCAGCATAGAACTGGAAACTAATACCAGGATGATTCTGTATGACTTTACTCAACAGAGTAGTGTAGAGTGAAAAAAGGATTGGCCCCAGGACAGAGCCTTGAGGCACACCATACAATAACTTTTTGGCATCAACCAAAAAAAAAAAAAAAAAAAAAAACCTTTTTGGCATCAGATAAAATTGATCAGTAGTATGAAACACTGCTGATTGATCCAAGAGAACAACAGCAGTAGCCTCACCTTTAGCAAAAGCCAGATGAACATCATTCTTAATTGAAAGCAATGCAGATTCAGTTGAGTGACCTAGTTTATAGGCAAATTGCCTGACATTCTCTAGTCCGTTCAAACTGACATGGTCATTCAATTGAGTAGCAAAAACACGTTCAACAAGTTTGGATATGAAGCCCAACCCTGAAACAGGCCTGTAGTTTTTTAAGTCATTGGGTGGTAGTGATGACTTTTTAATCAATGGGGTTACAATAGCCTTCTTAAACTCATCAGGTACAACACCTTTTGACAATGAACAGTTAACAAGCCTGTTAATAGAGGGCAGTAGAATATCTATACATTCCTTAACAAGAAATGTAGGCCACGGATCTAACAAACAAGATTTAGTGGGTGATTTCATGATAATTTTTCTAATTTCCTCTTGAGAAACTTGTTTAAAGCAGCTGAAATTAGGTACATCAGGTGGAGAAGGCAGTGAATAAGTCACTAGAGTAGCTATTTTGTCACTAAAGAAAGTGACAAACCGGTCAGCAAGACCTTTCTTAGATTCATGAGAAGGGAGTACTGCTTCAGGACTAGAGTGTAGTGCAGAACATAAGACCTGCCATAGATTCTTGGAGTCATTAGCATTATCTCTGACCAGGTTTCTAAAGTAATTTGCCTTATCTTTGTTGACCAGTGAATTGCACCGAGCAATCTGTCTTCAAAGTCTAGCTCGATTGTAGGCAGATTTATCTTTATGCCTTTTACCCAGTTGCAACCCAACTTAAACATGCATATTTCAAGTCTGGCACCATGTCAATGTTTTATAATGTCTGTGATTGGCTTTTCTGGGGGGCCCCATGTGAAAGTGACAAATTCTGTCATATTAGAAAAGTGTTTTGATTGTTATGTTAAAACATACAATTAGAAAATATGAACATATTCACCAACTGTTGTGCCTCGATTGGTGTATCCTGTTTAACTGAAGATGGTCTAAGATCAGAGACATTGGTTCAGAGAATGTGAATCTACGATAAGTAGGATTGGGAAATGAGATTTTCATGGGAGATGGTTGGATAAGAAAACACATATGATACTATATACCTATATCTTTTTTTAATTTGTCAGTTGTGTTTAATGGTATGTTGGTCAAGTTAGCAAAATACCTCTCACATTCAATCACTTCTAAAGGTCAAAGTTAGAGATTTACATCCTATTTTTAACAGCCAGGGTTACAATGAGACAGACCCTTTACACTACCACTTGTGCAAGTCAAACCCACACAGGAGTGACAGCCTGTGATTAGATAACTTCTCAAACTTGTTAACTACTAGGCAACTGAGGACCGCTCAACCACTGAAATACAACTGTACCTGTCACCTTTTAGACACTTCTAAAATACCTTAACTTAAAATAAATTGTTGTTTTAAATTATTCATGGGTTACATCTGCAGGCATTAGCATATTGTACATCTCTGGCTGGACAAATAAGTTTAATGCAGAATAGTCTGTCCTTCTTTTTGTCGGAGTAAATTCAAAGTCAAGACTGCTTGTACTTTGTGATTACACATGTAAATTGCCACTTACTGACAATGCTAGCACAAGTATATATGTGTTATAGGTGCCTAGGGAGCACATTTGTAAGCTGAGAAAAAAACCTTAAACTAATTTGAGCTTTGATGAAGAACAGAACACAAACAGCAGTACTGCTAGTTATTCTCAAAATGTCTATTTTGTGAGTATTTTCTTACATTCTACGCACATAAGCATCTGTCAAGTTGTTTAACAATAAGAATGTTTTCATTCTGAAACATGTACATGGTATGAATATTTTCAAATATATTAAGAGCAGACAGAAATTGAACCAGTCTTAGTTAATTCTGTTTCCAGAGTTAATTGGAGCCATTTACTTGAACCCAACAGACAATCCAAAAGTCCAGGAGAAACTAAAGCTCTTTTACATGATGTTGAGCACACATACTATTCAGGAATTTGTTTTAATTTTATTTTTTCCCTATTTTAGGATTTGGTGACTTTATATGTCTAATGTTCCCCAAGGAAACATCATTGACATTTATGCATCTCATGTTCTTTGTGGACTAGACAAACAGCCTGGAAAAACAAAGAGGAATTAAGTGCCCATGGACAGGCAAGAAATGACAGATATATGAGATAGTAATAGTTTATTAAAATATTCTCACCTTCTATAACAAGCTTGATAACATGTGAAACCTGTCCGACTGTATTCTTGAATGTACAGGTGTATACTCCCCCGTCCTCCCGCACTAAGTCAGACACCTCTACCCTGAGCAAAGAGAGAAAGTAGATATATACATTTACACAAGAATTAACAAGATGCACTCAGAGAGAGCAAAACGCTCGACTCCATGTGACCAGTCTCTAAACTGATATAAAGTATTGTTAAGGGAGACAATAAAATAAAACCAAACATGTAAATTAATTTTCAAAGAACTATCATCTAGAAAGCCCAATTCATTAAAAATACATTGAAATGGGACCTCTGACAATTCTTGATTTTTTGTACCCAAAATAAGATCCAGATCTTTCTTTTAGTAACTTCTTCCTTTGGCCAGGTCCTACCCACAAAAAATTTTTAATAAAGATCTGTTCATTAATTCTTGAGTAATCTAAACACCAAAAAAAAAAAAACATTCAGACAGACAGACAAATAGACAAACAATTTGCACCGAAAAACATAAACTGCTGGTGGAGGTAAAATATAGCTTAAAAGTCACTTCTTGGTGAAAATCACTCATGGTAAATTTTTGTGATGGACTGTCAAGGAATTGAAAAAAAAAAAGAGACAATAAAAACAGAAATAACAAGATGCACTCAGAGAGAGCAAAACGCTCGACTCTTAGTGACCAGTCTCTCAAGTGATATAAAGTATTGTACGGAAGACAATAAAATAAAACCAAACATGTAAATTAATCTTCATAGAAATATCAAGTAGAAAGCTAAAGTCATTAAAAATACATTGAAATGGGACCTCTGAAAAATCATGATTTTTTTGTATCCAAAATAAGATTCAGATCTTTCTTTTAGTAACTTCTTCCTTCAGTCAGGTCCTACCCACAAATTTTTAAATAAAGATCTGTTCATTAGTTCTAGAGTAATGTAAACACACACACACAAAAAAAAACAAAAAACAAAGAGACAATTAAACAATTAGCACACAAAAATATAAACTGCTGGTGGAGGTAAAAATATTGCTTAAAGATCACTTCTTGGTGAAAATCACGCATGGTAATTTTTTGTGATGGACTGTCAAGGTATTGAAAGAAAAAAGAGAAAATAAAACAGAAATAATAATTAATAAAAATAATGAATATATCACCTCCCTCTTTATTATGTTTATGTCAATTTCAAGCCATAAAATGAGAAGAAATATTTTTACTTAAAGTTAGCAAGTATCACAAGCTAGGTTTGTGACCTCACAATGACAGTTGCATTGTGACATCACTGAGTAATGACATCATCAGAAAGTAAAATATTGATTTTTGACGTATGTGATGAAGAGAAGCAGTTTCACTGTGAATTCCCTATTAAAAATAAGAAAAACTCTCTCCTGGCTTTAATTTTCAAACAAATTACTGGTACACCAAATTTGGCAGAATCTGTCTGTGCCCCATGAATTACCTTCCCGCCAAATTTGAGATTGATTGATGTTGTAGTTTTTGAGTTATAAGGGAAAAACGGTGCACAGACAGGGAAGCAGATTTCACTGTAAAAGCCCAATTACAAATAAGAAAAACTCTCTCCTGGCTTTAATTTTCACACAAATTACACCAAATTTTCAAGAATCCGTCTGTACCCCATGAAATATCTGCCCACCAAATTTGAGCTTGATTGGTGTTATAGTTTTTGAGTTATAAGGGCGAAACGGTGCACAGACAGACAGACAGACAGACAGACAGACAGATGGACAGACAGAAACAAACTGATCACAATAACCCTCTCCTATCATCGAGCGTTAATAATTAATAAAAATGATGAATATACACACCCCCTTCTTTATTATCTTTGTGTCAATTTCAAGATAAAAATGAGAAGAAATATTTTTACTTAAAGACAGCAAGTATCACAAGCTAGGTTTGTGACCTCACAATGAGAATTGCATTGTGACATCATTGAGTATGACATCAGAAAGCAAAATATTGATTTTTTTACGTATGTGATGAAGAGAAGCAGTTTCACTGTGTATTCCCAATTAAAAATAAGAAAAACTCTCTCCTGACTTTAATTTTTAAACAAATTACACCAAATTTGGAAGAATCCATCTGTACCCCATGAAATACCTACCCAGCAAATTTGAGAGAGATTGATATCATAGTTTCTGAGCTATAAGGGCAAAACGGTGCACAGACAGACAGAAAGACAGACAGACAGAAACAAACTGATTACAATAACCCTCTCCTATTGTCGAGCGTTAAAAACAAGGCTAAAATTATCAATAACTTCTGGGGACATGCAAGACACATCTTCTATACTTACACAACCATGTTGGAATGACTTAAAGTTTGCCATTAATCCTGTTAACCTAATGGGAGTAAAATTAACCCCCATTGACTAATGAAATTAAAATGTATCTGCAATATACTCAGCAGAAGCTCAGGACTAGCTTCACAGACATCTAAACTGAACTTGTACCTGAGATCTGCTTATGCATAATCTACCATATCTAGTGTATTCTGTGAAAGTGTATGCTTTCCATGGATATAATACACAATCTCTAAACATGCATTATATTCTTCTAATTGGACTTTTAACTGGACTTTTATAGCGCTTAATCTCCCCATACAAAGACAACTCTTAAGGCGCAACAAAACCAAAAAATAGCACCAGAGAGGCCTGAGTACCCCACAGCCTGGGGAAATAGTTTTCAACACAGATATAGAAGTGGTGAAACAGTACAAAGATTGGGATACTTTCAGAGCAGTGGCAGTTATATAAAGGTTCAAATAATGTTTAAGTAGAGAAAATAACATCTAAGAGAAAGAAAATGTATGTAAAGATAAAGTATTAAAACAAGACAATTCAATAGCAAGATGGCAACATTAATCAGTACACTAAAAATAGCATCAGAGATGCCTGTAACCCCAACACCATGATATAGAAGTAGTGAAACAGTACACAGATTGGGATACTTTCAGAGCAGTGTCAGCGTTCAAATAATGTTTAAGTAGAGAAAATAACATCTAAGAGAAAGAAAGTGTATGTAAACATTAAGTATTAAAACAGGACAATTCAGTAAACTAAAATTTATGAAGCTTCAAGACTTCTCCCATTTTGATATTCATTTGTATGGTCGAATTATGGTTTGAATGTTTTGAATATTACCCATACATACAGATTTGAAAATTTTAATTACTTAAATGTAGCTTTTATAAGCTACAAGCTTACCATGTGGGACTTAATGCTGTTCTCGGGTTGCCACACCCGGGGCCAACGTCTTAGAAAAAAAGATCGTTCTTGTTAGCCACCGGATATACTGGTAGTTGTCGTCATGTGATAACTTCTGACCAATCGCCCTACTTTCTCATTGAAAATTTTTTATTAAACCTACCCCTCAGCTGCAAACAGTGGGGAGGCAGGGTGGGACTCTCCTAAGTCCCACATGGTAAGCTTGTAGCTTATAAAAGCTACATTTAAGTAATTAAAATTTTCAATTTTATTACGCTACAATAGCTTACCATGTGGGACTTAATGCTAAATTCAACTGCCCGGTGGCGGGATTACAGCTGAGACTGGAAGATATGTAATTTTTTCTAAGATTTGAATTAATATATACAGAATAGTGCCAGAAATGCCAGTCCGAGCCAAAAAACCTAAGTAAAAAGGGACAGTGCTAAAACTGTCCAGATGTTTGGTAGTAGAACGGAAGTGCAGCGGTGCTCACTTCGAGGTCTAAGGGTCCCTAGTAGACCTTCACGTGTGACTGACCAACCCAGTGGTTGGGCATCTCATGAAATTTTTAACCTGAAATATGAGATTAACGACAACTGAATAAGTCCTTAATAGAAATTACCTGATAATTAAAAAATAAAATTACCTTACCCGTAACATCTTGAAGGTAAAGGAATACCTAGATCCTGGGAGAGACTCCTGAAGACTTGGTTGTAGCGGATGTGCCCCCCCCCCCCCTTTTTTCTTTCCGAGGTCAACTGGTCTGAGGGGAAGTATCTAGGACTAGTTGTGCCGCCACCACAGGTCCCAGATACATATTGTTGTCGGTGTCCGACCAAGTAAGGTCTTTTAGGTAAAAATTTGTGAATGTGTTGTGAGCTTTCCAGTGACAGGCTTGCATGATTTGGTCCACCGATACTCCACCGTAAAAGGCCTTAGAGGCCGCGAAGGCCCGGATGTCATGCGCTTTGACTTGGACCAAGTCCAAGGCTTGTTGATCTGCTTGTTTGTAACAAAGTAGGATGGTTTGTTTCAACCATGAGGAGAGTGTAGCGGGTCTGATGTCTGAGGTATGTCCTTTCTTAAAGGAGATGAAAAGGAGAGAACGAGACCCTCTCAGGTCTTTAGTTCGGTCCAAATAAAACCTCAGGGCCCGCACGGGACACAGGGTCCTGTCTTCCTTAAATTGTCTATCTACAATGGTAGTCAAAGCAGGGATAGTCACTGGTGACACACTTTGAGAACCTTCTCTTGCTAGTTGGTTTTTGGCTATGAAATCAGAAGAAGGGAACAAGGCCACTTTTCCCATTGGCCTAAATTAGATACTTTGTTCGCGACCCAGGCATGGATTTCGCTGCGGCGCTTGCCGGAGGCCAAGGCTAGCAAGAAAGCCGTTTTGAGAGTAAGATGTTTGAGGTCTGAGTCTTTCACGGGCTCAAATGGTGCTTTGGTGAGCTCGTTAAGGACAACAGAAAGGTTCCACTTGGGTAAATTTCTGGAACTTTTAGGACGATCCCTGTGAAAACTGGAGAGTAACCTATGAAGGTCTGCATTGTGTGCAATGTGTTGGGCCGTTGGGCCCAAAGTGTCAACGATTGCAGTCCTGTAACCATCAATGGTCGAGGGGCGCCTGTTTAAGTCTTGCTACAGGTACATGAAAAAATCTGAGATTTGTTTCACAGATGGAGTGGAGAAATCCACCGAATTTTCTCTGCACCATTTTTCAAATAGGGCCCACTTTGACCTGTAGATGGTCCTTGTTGATGACCGCTGAGGGGCAGCAATTCTCTCTGCCACCTCCACAGAGAAGCCTTGTTCTTGGAGTTGTCCGCTCCTAGACACCAGGCGTGGAGGTTCAGCTGTTGTGGATTGTTGTGGAACACATAGTTGTGGGACTGTTTGAGTAGGGTCGTTGACACTGGGAGTTGTAGTGGGATCTCTGTTGAGAGCTGCACTAGGTCCCAAAACCAGGGCATCCCTGGCCAGCCTGGGGCTATCACGATGATCAGGCAATGGCATTGCTTGATCTTTTGGATCACCTTGTGAAGGAGAGCTGTAGGAGGGAAGGCGTAGGCCGTAAGGTTGGTCCAGTTTATGTTCAGAGCATCTATGTTCCAGGCCCTTGGGTCTGGGATAGGAGACACATATAGAGGGAGTTTGTGATTCAGGTGAGTGGCGAATAACTCTACATGAGGGGTGAACCACTTTCGGCAGATTTGCTTGAAGACCTGAGGGTGCAGAGACCATTCTGTTGACTGCACTTGGTTGGACCTGGATAGGAGGTCGGCCATCACATTCAGACACCCTGGAATGTGCCTGGCTTTCAATGTTATATGGTAGTGATGGCACCAGGTCATGATTTTCCACAGGAGAGCGCACATCTCTGCTGAGTGAGTTCCCCCTTGCTTGTTGATGTAGGCTACCACTGTTGAGTTGTCCGTCGCAACTAACACTGTTTGATTCTGGCACTGGTCCTTGAAGTCTCGAAGGGCCAGGGAGACTGCCTTCAATTCCAGGACATTTATGTGTAGCCTTTTTTCCCGCTCTGACCACAGCCCTTTTGTAGAATTTTGATCTAAGTGAGCGCCCCAACCTTCGTTTGAGGCGTCGGTAAAGAGTTGGATACTGTGGTCCTTGGGATGAAGGTCTGCGCCTTTCATCACATTTGAGGGGTTTTGCCACCAATCTAGGTGGGCTACAATGGCTTCTGTCCAAGGAAGGAGGTTGTCCAGCGACTGAGGATATCTCCAGTGCTCCTTGAGATGAAACTGAAAGGGCCTCATGTGAAGGCGTCCCTCCGGGACCATTTTCTCCGTTGAGGCTAGCAACCCAATTAGAGACATCAAACATCTTGCAGTCAAAACACGTTTTGACTTGAGTCGTAGGATCAAATCCTGAAGTTTGAGCCATCTCTCGTGAGTGGGTCTTACAAGGGCTGAATCTAGGTGGTATTCGTAGCCCACGAACGAAAACACCTGAGTAGGTTTCAGTTCTGATTTTTCCTGGTTGATTATCCAACCCAAGGATTGGGTTAGGTCTACCACTGCCTGTGTGTCCCTTTGAGATTCCTCCTGAGACTGGGACCTGATCAGCCAGTCGTCCAGGTATTGGTGAATTCTGAGTCCTCTTGAGAGGGCCATTAGTTTCACTTCCTTTATGATCATCGTAAAGACCTGGGGGGCTGTGGCCAGTCCGAAAGGTAGGGAGGTGAACTGGAACACCTGGGCCTTGTAGCAAAACCTTAGGTACTTCCTTGAGTTTGGATGGATGGGGATGTGAAGGTATGCGTCCGACAGGTCTATCGACGATACCCACTCCCCTGGGACCAGGGAAGTCCTGATGGACTCCGGGGTTTCCATTTTGAACTTTTCTACATGTAGAAAAGTGTTGAGCCTGCTTAAGTCTATGACTGGCCTCCACCTTTGGTGAGGCTTGGGTACTAGGACCAGGCGACTGTAAAACCCGAGAGATTTTACATTTACCACCCTTTCGATGGCATTCTTTGACAAGAGAGACTGGATACAAGTGGCCAAGGCTTGGTCTTTTTGTTGGGCCTTGTACTCTGATAGAATCAGAGGAAATCTGATCAAGCTTGGCTTTGAACGGAATGGCAGAACGTAGCCATTGGTGATAATGTTTAACACGTTTTGAGAACATTTGTTTGTTAGCCAGTCTCTCTTGAAAGAACGGACTCATCTCCGAGGCGACTTCCTACTGGTGGACTGAGTGAGGCTTTGGAGGAGTCATTGGGAAGGGGGGTTTCCACGCCCCCTTCCCCTATTGTGGGGTCGAAAACGACCCCTGGAGCCTCTGAAGTTGGATTTTCCTCTTCCCGAGGGAAAGGATTGGTTACTGCTTTCAGAGGTATTGCCCCCATAGGGGCGTTTCCTGTAGGAGCCTCTTTTCTTGTGGGGGCCACGAAAGGGCTTATTCTGGTAGGGTGCGAAACCCTGAGAATCTTTTGAGGTTCCTTTTTTGAGAAGGAAGTCCTCACCTTCCTTTACAAGTTGAGACTCGAACAAGCAGGAGTCCCAGAAGGACGAGTTCCTAAGTTCTTGGCATCTCGTTTCCCCTAGCTGGGGATGCAATAGAGTCATTTCGGCTTCGCGCCTGAGCAAGCCGGTATTAGCCATGGAATATAATTCCCTCTGGAGAATATGGGCTAGCGATTTGCTGAGACAGGTAAGAGCTCTATGTTGAACAAGAACCGTCTTGTTCCAAAAATCCAAGTACTCAGCAACTTCCTCATATCCGCGCTTTGCTGCTTTCTCAGGATTGGCACCTTTCTGGATCTGAGACTTTATCTTCTTGACAGTTGACTTGATGCTATGTTGGCACTTTTCCAAGGAAGCATTGCAAGAAGAAGAGGTTTTGGCAAAGGCAGCGGTGAAATTGAGGGTTGAAATATTTTGTCTAGCCTGATGTTCCAGCTCCTTAAGAACTGGCAGAGGGACTTTGGCTACTGGTGCCCCAGGAGGTCTAGGAGTAATACAGATCTTAGCAAAGTCCGTATTCAACTCCTGGATTTTGTCTTGAAAAGTGGGCTGTCCAACCTTATACCACTTCGAAGTGGATGGAGGAGGCTTAACATATTTGCCCTCAGCTAAATTGGCAGCTTTGAAATCATGTTGAAATTTATCAAAGGCGTCCTTGATAACTGAGCTAAGTGGTAGGATAGAGGAAGGACCTCTAGGTCTGAGCTCTTGACAGCCTTTTTCGTCATCCAGACCCAACACTGAAGTTGAAGACCTAGGCATAGAGTCCCTGGGGTCAGGGAGAGAGAGAATGCGCCTGAAGGTGTCTACCTCTTCAGAGTATTTGGAGGGAATGTCAGACAGGGCTACTTCCCTATAATAAGGGGGGACTGGATCATGTTGTGGGAGGTCTTGATCAGAGGCTGCACCTGAGGGCTGAGCCCTAGAGGGCTTAGAAGACCTGTGTCTGGCAACAGGGGAGTGATCTTCCTCTGAAGATGACACATATCTGGACCTAGATTTATGCTTGCTCTTGTCAGAGTGTTTCTTAGGTCTAGGATGGATCCGAGGTTCGTCGGAATCCTCATCCAGTTGGTCCGAGGCAGAGCTCGGTGCTACTGTTTGCCTGTGGCTTTGTTTTTTGTGTGAGTACGAGGAATCCTTCGGTATAGCCTCAGAAGGGGCAACGTACTGATCCGAGGTAGATTGGTTAAGTACTGGTCGAGGAGGGAGTGCTGGACCAACGTCCACATCCATTGCCTCGGACTGAGCATTAGTACTAGACCTCGGAGGGGGTAGGTCCAGATGGGCAGCAATGTTGCTGGATGGACCAGCTTTTGAAGCATGAGGCGAGGGATCAACCTCGGCTGGCTTTTTAATTGCCAACTCCTCTCGGAGTGATTGAAATGCTTCTAACATGGATGCCTGGAAGGAACCCATTTGCTGCTGAATATGTATATTTAAGGAATCACCCAGGGATTTCTCTAGATTTCTTTGAATTTTGTTTTGCAGAACAGTACCTGGGGTGGGTGGGACAGCTTTAGCTGGGGTTTTTAATGATAAAAAACTGAAGGCGAGAGGTTGAGGACGGGGGGGTGAGGTAAAGAGGTTATCGGCAGCACTCTCAAGGTCTGCATTAGAACCAGTAAAAGAGTCCCCATCGCCTTCACCCAAGAGATCTAGTTCATCTTTAGAACTAGTTTCCGCTTTTTGCTTTTTTAAGTACCGCTTTCTGTTTTGAATTTTTTGCAATTGTTCATCAGTGAGAGACGTGCAAATATGGCAGGGTGCTTCAAAAGTGACACAGGGGTCATCTCCCTTGCCAGCCTCCCTACAGGTAGGGCAGTAGTTATGATTATCAAAACTGAAGCAAAAATGGCGGCATTTCTGAGCTCTCGGTTTGACTTTGATTGCTTGATGAAGAGACATTTTAACGCAATAAAAAGACGTACAATTGAAATTGCCTGAACCGAGAAAACTCAAAACACGCGGATAGTAAGGAAAATACTTAAGTTGTGAAATTAATAATTTTACAGGATAATCTATGAAATATATGAAAAGAAATATCCAAATATTAGCCTCCAACAATACGTAAAGACTGAGAAATAAATGAAAATGTCTGTATATTTACAAACTGCTACCAGTCAATCGTGGCCAACGAGAAAGTAGGGCGATTGGTCAGAAGTTATCACATGACGACAACTACCAGTATATCTGGTGGCTAACAAGAACGATCTTTTTTTCTAAGACGTTGGCCCCGGGTGTGGCAACCCGAGAACAGCATTAAGTCCCACATGGTAAGCTTGTAGCTTATAAAAGCTACATTTAAGTAATTAAAATTTTCAAATCTGTATGTATGGGTAATATTCAAAACATTCAAACCATAATTCGACCATACAAATGAATATCAAAATGGGAGAAGTCTTGAAGCTGGAAGCTGAAGTCCCACATGGTAAGCTATTGTAGCGTAATAAAAGTGGCCCTACATGCTTTTATGTGGAGTTGGGGCAAAACCTGTGGCTCATTTGATGCAATACCATCTGTTACAATGGGAAGTTGCAAAAGTAAAACGGTCAATGAATTCTAATATGACTTTAACAGTCACTGTGATTAATCTACATCAAAAGGCACCCAAAGGTCAACAACCAAGATTCAAGTAAACAGATATGAGAGATATAAGAGAGATAAAATAGTGTCAGATATCCCCACAGAGAGATAAAATAGCATCAGATATATGCAAGATCAAAGGTCAAATCCAGGTCACACCATGACGTTGCACACATATAACCCCTGACCAATGTCCCTACCAAATATCAACTTTCTACACCTTACAGTTTCCTAGATATAGCCCGGACAAGATTTTACAGGTCAAGGTCACTACAGCCACTTCAAAGGTCACACCATGACGTTGCACACTTGCACCCCTTAACCAATGTCCCTACCAAGTACCAAATTCCTACAAGTCTTGCGGTTTCTGAGATGTAGCCCAGACAAGATTTTCAAACTCAAGGTCAGTACAGCAAGGTCAAAGGTCAAATCAAGGTCACACCATGACGTTTCACACGTACACCCCCTAACCAAAGTCCCTACTAAGTATTAACTTCCTACACCTTACGGTTTCCGAGATACAGGCCAGACAAACTTCTTCCCACTGCTGTGGGGTAAAAAGCAATCGACCAATTTCAGTATCTAGAGACTAACGAGGGGTCAAGCACCACAAAGAACGCCAGGGGATTATCCAGGCTAAGGTGGGTATGCTTTGGTGTACAGAGAGGCTTAAAGCTGCCTTTTGAAAGAGGCTACGGATGGAGAGGCACAAATCTCATCTGGAAGAGCATTCCAAACAGTGCGAGCATCAAAAGCAAAACTATCACCAAACTGTTTGACAGATTTATGAACAGAGGGATAGAACTTTGGAATGACAAGCAAATTGGCACCAATTTGACTGCACCTGGTACTATAAGAACTGCTGTAGGAAGAAAGATATGGGGCAAAATACCTAGGAAAACATGTGTGAAGAACTTGCAAACACGTGTGACTGTCTTAAACACTGTGCACTGTTCAACAGGAAGCCAATGCAATTTCTTAAGCACAGTAGTTATATTGGTGTATCGACTGGTGTTTGATACAATTCTGGCTTTACTATTTTGAATGCACTGTAATTTAGTAATACATAGACTGAACTTGTAGAGGCTCCTGAAAAGTGAGTTGCAGTAATCCAACCAACTACTAACAAGAGCATTAGCCACAAATACAGAAGCATCATGAGTAACAAAACTGCCTGACATGTCTGAAATCACGGAGTTTCACAAAATAACTTTTGCAGACATTCTAAACATGCTTGGACAAGGAAAAATCTGAATCGATCCATACACCCAAATTCTTGACTGAGTCGACAGGGCAGAGTGGACTGCCCAAGATATCAATTGGAAAACATGCTTTCAACTTGTCCCTCTGTCTCTCTGAATCAAAGATGATAAACTCAGTCTTGTCAGTATTCAATCTGAGCTTACTAGTTGACATCCACTCTTTAATATCATCTAGGCACCTGTTCAACTGTTCAAAGGCAGTAGATACATTATTCTGGAATAAAACTTTGCACATAAACTTGGCTATCATCTGCATAAAAATGAAACTTTATTCCTTTATGTTTACTGATAATCAAACTGAGGGGGTGGTATACAATGAGAACAACAAAGGGCCCAGGACAGAACCTTGGGGGACGCCAAATAGGAGTTAACAAACATCTGACAAAGTAGACCCAATTTTATTGACTGGTAACAGTTTGTTAAGTAGGAAGTGAATCATTTCAGAACAGAACCACCAACGCCAAACCAAATACGGAGGTAACTGAGAAGAGTGGAATGATCATGGTGTTGAAAGCGGCAGACAAGTTGAATGTACACTTAACAAATACAACAGACCCTCTGATTCTCCAGACCCTCCAGACACCATAGAAGGCACATGTCAAAATTTTGTTTTGAATTTTTATCTCTCTTAATCCAACACATCTTTCCTGTTAGCATTCTTGGTAGCCTTCTTCATCCGGTTGATTCTAGGTGTGTGGTTTGATGCAGATTTTTCATTCTCTGAGCATATCAAGAGGACTTGCAAAGCGTGCTTCCTTCAGATGCGTGACCTCCGTAGAATTAGAAAGTATCTCACTCCTGAAGTGGCAGTCCTTGCTGCAAATGACTTTTGAATTGAAAAGTATTCAGAACACCCTTGCTCGTATTGTTACAAATCATAGAAAGTATGCTCATGTTACACCCATTCTACAGAAACTCCACTGGTTGCCTGTTAGGTACTGTTGTATTTTCAAAACTGCAACACTTGTGTATAAATTTTTGCATAGTGGTTCTCCTTCTTATTTCGAACCGTTCTTGTCTTTTAGTAGTTGTCCCTATAGTACTAGGCATAGTCACCCAGATCGTCAATACCTTACATTTCCTCCTTTCCATCCATCAGTCTTCAAGTCAGCCAAACATTTTGGCCATAGTTTTGCCTTTGATGCTCCTAAGATCTGGAATGACCTCCCTCAAGATGTTCGCGGTGCAACATCAGTTGCCTCCTTCAGAAAGAAGCTTAAAACATACCTGTTTGTAAAAGCCTACCCACCATAGCCTCCCCTGTCACATCTGTGTCTCCTTGGTTACAACCTGGCTATGTCCCTTGATTAACGCTAACTGCCTTGCTTTATGTTTAGATGCGCCTTAGAGTCCATCAGTGATGGAGATTAAGCGCTATAAAAGTCCACATTAGATTAGATTAGATTAGATCTTTATTCCTATAAGATTACCTAATATATGTACCTGTGTGGACAAATATTTGTAGCTTAATTTATAAATAATAAACTGCAATTCTCCAACTACTTACTCTGAATAGTCAACCAATACTGACAAAAGGCTTAAAATATTTCCTATTATCACAAAGTAAGTCATGATTATAGATTATAGACTACAGCTGACAAGATTTAATACCAATAGTCATTATAATGTTTATTTTGACTGAGAACAGGTCAAACCAAATTACAGTTTTGAACCATTATAATTACAGTTTAATATCTAATAAGGGTTTTTATTGTGCTTAATATCCATCATCTGACAGACTCTAAGGCACAACTATACATAAACATATGGATTTGCCATATGTCCATTGACATTATAAACCAGGTCATGCCAGGCAAATGTGGTGAGGTGGGTAAGGCAAAAAGTCTTTTTCAAACAGGTAGCCTTTGAGCTTTTTCCTGAAGGAAGCAATAGACATTGCATTGCGTACCTTGTCTTTTAGAACTGTCTATCAAGATCCCTCGAAGACTCAACAATAGTTGAATTGTTTTTTATAAACAAAAATTACCATTTATAGATTACAGAATCTTTATACAGATACAATTCACTTTGTTTTACACTAAACATTTATGCATATGTCACAGGAGAAAACCCCAAACAGGAGCTTCAGGATAATCTCCAATTTTCCTAGGACCAACTCCAAACAGATTTTTTCGAGAGAAAATAAGTGATTCTACCAGAAGGAACTGCAATGGGAGATTCTACTGGGAGAAACTGTAATTGATGACAAAGTACAATTGCAGTTTTTCCTGGCAAAATCTCCAATTGTCCCAGGAGGTACTCTGACCAGACTTTCTCCTAAGACAATCAAAAGTCATCCTAAATCAGAGTTTCTCCTGTGACGCACATGAGAAATGAATATAAAACTGGGCCACATTTAAAACAATGCCAATATCATCAGAGTTTTACTCACCCATTTCCGTGTAGAACCAATTTGTCTGAAGGTATGATTTCCCTGCCATCCTTGTACCAGGTGAGGGTGGGTTCTGGGGTGGCCGTGGCATCACAAAACAGATCTACAGTGGCTCCTTCCTTCTGAATCAGGTAACTGGGAGACACATTAGCAAGTATTGGAGGAGCTGAAATATACGAAATAAACCAAGGATACCACAGGCTGTTTTAATCACTTCCTGTCGTCAAGATTACATTGATTAAATTTTCCTCAATACAGAAACAGTAGAGCAAACTATTCATAACTAAACACTGTGCATATGGGACCTGTTTGGCTTTACTTTACATAAACTGCCACATGTCATATTGACAAAGGTACCACCATTTCAAATGCCACATTTAGGGCTTGGGGTTTTAGGTTTAAGAGTTAGGGTTGTAGGGTAATTTTTAGCTTTTTAAGCAGCAGTTTTAGGGGTACACTTACGATAACAGGGTCATTTATATATTTTAGATACATTGTATCAGTCTTGGCCATTCAGAATATAAGATGACTCATGAAAGTAGAGTATATTTTAGTCTGACAGTGAATTTTAGACTTGTTTTATATATACCTTGTGATATATATTTATACTAGGCATACCTATGCTATAATGACTGTAATATTTTGATAGACATTGTTTCATACTCCCCCCTGTAAAAACTTATTAATTCTGCATAAATGTTTACTTTATAAAATTAAAAGAATGCTAAAATGTAAGGCTTTGCAATTTACCCATAACTCCCATATGACATGATCATATATCCCTTGTGAAACAGTCAGTGAAAATAGAGTGTAACAAAATCATCAGCAAATTTTAATAAATGTGAATGACCTGCTGCATCTCAGATATGCAAAAGGCAAAATCAAACTTATTCACTCATACTTTTATAGCACTTAATCTCCAGCAGATTCTAAGCTGCACAAAACAAAACTGTTGTCAGTAAATTACAAAGCATATGGACAAGCATACGTTATTTATCTATCATGGAGATGTCTGGCAGGAAAGGTGTATAGCAGTATTTGTGTAATGAGAGAGATGTTTTCCTCAAATCATGATTAATTATGCAAGTAAAATAAAACATGGCATTAGGAAACCTTATGACTTTCAATGAATTTCAAGGCAATTTATTGTGTTTTTTGGTAAATTAAGGTTATTAAGGTAATTAAATATGACGCAAAACAACAGGTATCGTCTCTCCCAGGTGATTTGTTTGACCTTTCCAGCACAAAAATTAATTATCAATAGTCACTGTACCATTGAGTGAAGGACAAATTAGCCCAGTCTAATCCCTTCTCAAATGAACTATCCTGTCTGGTTCAAGTTTCCCAACAAAGCTAGTGACATAAATTTAACTTTACTATCCTCAAAATAGGTTCTAATAATGCCAGAGCTAGAAGTTCAATGTTAAAGCTTTTTTTGTGAATCTGTAAAGTAAATCGTTGACACTTCATATTCGATTCCAATTACAATAAAATTTAAGTAAGACTGAATCCAGTTACACACACTCTCTTGCACTGAGGTGGATAAATTCTGTTGAATAATTAAATAGGCCTATTCAGCCTTTAATATACAAAAAGGACACATTGCAAAAATCAACAAGATAACTGTCAAAAACAAAGGCATACTGACATGAGGTAAAAGCAGTTTTGTAGTTTTGTACGTAACATTATTCAGTAAACCAAACATATTTATGCTGGTTACTCTTTTATACATTTTCATAATTTTACAGATTGGAGGACACATCAGGATCATCATTAAGATTTTCATTTTGAATATATTTATCAATCAAAAGAAGTGATACTGTTGCAACTTTTTTGTATGTTAGCAAGATTACAAAAAAAATACTGCACAGATTTACATCAAATTTTCACCGTAAGTGGGTCTCGGTTTAACATAGAACTGATTTACTTTTGGGAATCCTCTTCAACCAATTTTGGATTCAAGATTTTTTAAAGGATTTTATTATCATTGCACTCATAAGCAACAGTAGAAGTGTTGGGCTTGGCAGAGGGGTGCACCCTCTAAATGCTCTTATTATAGTTTTGTCTCATGAATTTCAAATTATCCAAAGACATTTATTAAGACATTTAGGACTCTCAATTTATTTGATTAATGATAGTCCCACTGTATTACTGGTAGGAGAGAACATAGATCTGAAATATGCAGAACAAAATCTGGTACAAAAATACCCATAACTGTGCTAGATAGAAGCACAGATCACTTACATTGTCAGGACAATTCAGTTACAGTATATGAAACATGGATGTGAATGTACATAATTGCACAGCCATTGTTTCCATTTTGTAGCTAAAAAATAATGTTTCAGCTATTCTGGAAAATTTCTTAAAACTGTTTATTTTTTGTCTAAATTTGATCCTTTGTTAATTTGACGATGAATTATAGCAAACAAATTATTTGAAATAGCAAATAATGATGTAGAGTAAAAAACAGTGCTCAAATTAAAATTTGGAAGAGAAAAGGGAAAGAACATTTTTATGATTAACCATCTACATGAAACTGAAGTCTTGAATCTCAATTTCACTTCCAGTTTAGTCACAGTTATTAAAGCCACTTTTGTCATTAATGTTGCTTGTAAGGAAATAAGGTCTGCTTAAAGAACAAAATGACCTCCCTTCATTTCCTATTTCACCAATATCTGCCGAATTCATTTTTATGTTACAAAAGAAAATTACCCATCAGGTTTGAAAAATAGTACCAATAACTAACACAAATACAATGGCATAGCTAGTAATAATGGACTGAAGAGAAGACATTTTAAATATTTACCCAAATTCCAGAATTCCTCTAAGACCTTAAAAAATAAAAAAAGTTTTGTCAAATTTTGGTCAATGAAGTTTCTTTAAAATAGATTTTCAGGTAAAACACAATTCATTGCAAAGTTACTTTATGTTTCTGAATTGATATTTTTCCCGTATTTAGAATATACATTGCACAGTCTACTCTAACCAAGTTATGGTAATTTGTTAAGGGGGAAAAGAGAGTCTCAAAAACAATCAAAGATGATGGATGGAACTCTCAACATTACATCTTTATAACAAAATGGGTTGCACTTGCTTTGCATAGACTTTACGCTTGCAAAACCTCAATCTTAATCTTAGATTAAAAACACTTGCAAGTTGACATTTTTAACTGACTATAACATCAAAGTATTGAGTTTATGTGCCTGTCAACCATTGCTAAAAGTGTTACATTATCTATTATAAACCTGGAGTAATATAATAAGAACACATTACATAGTATTCAGTGTAAATAGTAGAAAAACAATTCATGGCCCATTTTATCCTGAAATTATATCCAGTTTACAAACGCCCAGATTGCAATAAATCTGAAACCAATTCTTTTTGAGACTTTTTTTTCTTTCTTCCTGATCTGGCTTTGAAATAATTTTTGCCCACTTTGTAAGAGACTTGAAAGTAACTCCTGTTATCTATATTCATATTTAAGCCTAAAAAAATATATTCATTTAAAGAAGGAAGCTAAGATCAAGGTGAAATTCATGACAATTCCTACAAAGTGTTTTTCTTGCTTTAAGTTAAAATAATAAAGCTTGTCATCTTTCTTGCTTATTCAGTTCAAGTAAAACTGGTGAAAGAACTGACACTTTTGCACAGCTTATCTCAACTTACGTGTCATGACAACACAAAACAATACAATGTCAGTTCATCATTTCTCAGTTCCAGCGCTTTTCTGCTGACTTCAATTTATTTAATTCAGTTTTCTATTACAAGGCAGGTCCCCATCCTGTCTAACTGAAATGATTGTATCAGTTTCTTTTCTTATACACAAATAATGTACTTATTAATTTTAGAATACTGCTTCAAGCTGCAAGATTAATGAAGTAATTCATAGTGCAGAATAATGTGAGATCTTTTACGAATACCAGATCCACAATTCAATTACTACGGCACTGCAGATTTCAGTGATGGATCTAACTTAGTTAACCTTGGAGATTCGGAGGTAGTAACCTACAAAGGGAGATGCTATTTCTAAATCCATTAGCTATTAGTAAAACCTTGCGGTGAATGCAATAAAAACACTCTCACAATTGCGGATTTATCCTTTAATAAAGATTTCAGTATCCAGAGTAGCGTCTCAGGGTTTTACAACAAAAGCAAGTTAACATCAACATGTTTTTAAAATGGACTCAAGAAACTATTAAGTTTATCAAACATTTTTAATAAATAAAATTAAGGTTATTCAGTCACACACAATATAGCGGGTATGTGACAAGTATGTGACTTGTATACACCATGGTAATTTGTACCCTATATCACTGTAAAAATTTAACACATTGAAAATCAAACTACAAAAGTTTCTGATGTTAAAAAAAACTTCAATTTCAAGCTATATACAGTGTATTTGATTGTTACTTCTGCTAAGGAGGTTATGTAATTGGCTGCATGCATTTGTCTGTCTGTCTGTTTGTTTGCAAAATTACCTGATAACTCGTGGATGGATTTTGATATGTAGAGGAAATGTTCACATTGGCCCAAGAAGCAGATGACTAATTTCAGTGGTGATTAGGATCATCATCTGAATCCAGGAATTTTTTTTAAAAAATTTATCATTGCACTCACAAGGAATATTAAAGGTTTTTGTTCTTTGGTGGTGGTCTGCACTCTCCAAGTGCTTGTTATAAAATGTGATAATCTATTATAGAATTTAATTTGAAGTAGTGAAGAACTCCTCATTTAGAATTTTAAGCATTGATGTTAAATCTCAGTTTTCAGCATATTTTATGAAAATATTTGTGCTTTATATATGTTGACAGCACTATTGTGTCCATATTGCTTTTGTTTTATGCAGTCTTTATTACCCTCATCCCTCTGTATATATGTGCAGGTTGACAATGTATTCAGGTGTAAAGGGACTCTATGGCTATCAAATGCATACCAGTACAAAGGCCTGCATGGTAACAGTAATTTGATCTATAAAATAATATGAGTTGTTTTTAAAGCATAGGCTATGAGAAAAATAATAAATTACCAGAGTAAGAAATCTAAAATTCGCCAGGAATCTAAAATTCGCCACCTCTAAAACCTTAATTAATTTTATGAAGAAAATGATGTTTTTGTCCAAAAATTGGTATTTTTCAGTTCAAAAAGCCTTAATTTACTATACAGTCAACAAATCTCACCACAATTAATTTATTTTATTAGTATTTTCACATGTGGCGAATTTCAGATATGTGGCGAATTTTAGATTTCTTACTCTAGATTCCTTTTTTTTTCTCAAGTTATGTACTGGTTTTCTGCTGTTTGAAAATTAAATTACCCCGTGACTCTAATTGTTCACAGTATAAATATGATATATTTACTTGTGCCTGCTAACAGTGTACCATTATAAGATGTTGAGGTTTTGATTCCACTTTTACATTTACACAGAATCTCAATATCAATTCATAACATATGCAGTGAGTATACAAAAATGATTTATAAACTGCTAACAAACTAACTTTACAAAACTTGATACAGAAGTTATCAATAATATATTTATCACATGCTTGCATTGTTGCAAATCAAACAACCATACCTTGATAGCGATTTCCATGTTTTCTTGAATAAGGAAAGTCCTTGAACTGTGCTGAGCATGTTGGCAGAAAGCCTACTATTCCCAAAATTGTCCAACAGAAAATATACCTTTCTGTCATGATAGTATATCCCATGGATGAGATGTATTGTCTTTTATACAGCAATAATTAGACATTTGTTCTCTCATAAATAATGTCCAAAACATCTTTCTGCTGTGACACCAATAATCCTTTCTATAATATGCTGGTTAAGAGTATGTTTTGTATGTCCACTACTAATTTGCATTTTCTTCATTATCATATTTCTTTAATGACAGGTTCACTGACAGGAACAAAAAGGGTTGTCCAATCAAGTTCAATTAACTAGCAATCTCTGCTATCTAGTATTTAAAGCAGACATTTATTTTCTCCAGTCTCTGTGTGACGCAACAGGGCAGTTATTGTTAATTATAGTTTTTTTAATGCTTTTTGTATATCGTGCCTAATCAAAGTAAACTCCTTTCAATTCATTTCACAATGCAAAAGGCATTATTCGATGAAACGGAATTGCCCTTTTATATATACATGTACTTTAAAATCAGCATTCTCCCACGAATTATGGCTGTTTTAACTTCAGAATATCTTCTCCAGAATTTGTTTATGTGCCATGATGTTCCTTGTAGACATTCTAAAGATTTTATATTAAATTAAAGATGTCAGATTATTCTTTTATAGCTGTAAATCAAAAAGAAATTTTCCATTAAGAAAGCTGCAAGGTTGATTTGCCTCAGGGATACTGGCAGCCAAATTACAAAACAGGTTCAGCTCCAGTAAATCACAAAACGTGTCACCAACAAAATCATCAATATTTGCAAAAGACTTTTCCCTTCATTTCAAATTATAATCTCCTCTTTCTCTGAGTAAAGAAGTAAGAAGACAAATAAGAGTAGAGGGGAGAGAGAATCCTACAATAAAAAGTGTGTGGATTTCATGAAGTATCAAATAAAGACAGCTTCATTACGTGTTCAGTTATTTTAATCCAGATTAATGAACAGCATATTTTTTTAAACTCTGATCCTTCTCAAGAACTTACGGACAGTGATAAGAAGAAAATAATGTGTTTTCTATATTTCAGAATAGCATCGTGTTCTTTTTAATAGTTTACACAAAAGTCAATGCATCAGTTTAATTTATTGTTTAGTATTTATTGACTTTCTTATGTACACAATCGTGTGTGTATCTAGAATCTCCAAATTATGCAATGGAATTTTTTCTAGTTATGGCAAACTTCTATTTCTACTTGCACAATATAGCAGTCTATGAGCTGGGGACCTCGAAACTTAAGGTCCACTGGTTCTTAAATTCATCTTGTTTTCCTTATTAAGACTTTACCATAGTGGAGGTAATTGTTTAAGTGTAAGTCTGTCAGACCAAATTCACTCTAAGTACAAAAAAAATTCATCAGATCCTTAGGTTTTTTCCATTAGAATTTATCCTACTGTAATAAATTGCTAAAAAATAAACAAGTATGTATTATGTACTATTTATATATCTAATTAAAATATGTTGATGCTACAAATAAACACGTATGTATTATGTACCTTTATATATCTAATTAAAATATGTTGATGCTACCATAGCACAAATACTGAGTTGTGTTGAACCTGCTTTTTAAAATGACTTAAAACAATGTCTAATATTTATGGGGTAATTACCATATTGGCTTTTATTAGAAATGCAGTCAAAACGCCACCAAACCATAACAATACCCCAAAACACCACTACATAACGCCACCACATGTGATATATATTTGAGCCAACCTTGCTTTGCTATGGAGGATTTGACTGTGGTTAAGCAGGAGATAAATAAGAATATAAATTAACAAGGTTTAAACTTAACAGAAAAGATTTTTCCCATCTTATATGAAGGAAAAGTTCACAACCAAGGCTCATGAAATGCTGTACATGTATGCACAATGAAAATGTGTTAAAATAAAGTCATATGTTGATTGTGCTTTTAACTCTGCCAATGGGAATTTTATTTATTTGGTTTCTTTTACAAGTTGTAACTCTGTTTAGAAAAATAAATATAATAATTTTTTTTGCAAATTGTGTACCTGAATATTCTGTACATTAATGTTGGTTAATGGTGGCGTTAATGTGGTAGCGTTGTGGAGGTGGTGTTATGGTTTGGTGGCCTTCTGACTGGTTTCCCTTATGGATAATTCCCACATAAGACTCTCTGCTATATATTGCATTTTGATCACAAAATTGTGTCAGGAAAACAAACCCTAAACTTGACTGTGACTTAAAACCTGTACATTCCAAGAACACAATGATCCAATTTGATTAGGTACAATGTAATTGTTTGAATTCATGTAACAAACCTTGCCCATTCCCACCGATGACAATACAAGTCCACACAAAGTGAATTTTATTGTGCAGAATTCTAAAACTTTTATTGTATTGATATGTATTATTACTATACATCACAGAGCTCCAGTTAAGATTAATATAATTTTCTTATTTCTTCACTGAATTTGGAAACTTTTTCAATATCTTCTCCAGTATAATGAAGGCTATTATTTGAGTGTAACATGTTGTATCAGCCTGGAATGCTTTGGTGCATAATGTGCCTTTATTCCCGTTCTACTTAAGTTGATATTCAATAGTTTCCCATAATAGTTACTATCCACTGTAGTGATAAAACAAAATATCCAAAATCTGCCCCCTGAAAATAGGCATGTATTTATTTACTATCAATAGAAATGAGCAAACATTCATACCAGAATACAGACTGTATTTAAAATATATATTTATTTCATGCAACTACCTTTTAAAGCATGTCCAATGTAGTTATTGAAATACATTCTATCCAGAAGTGAAAAAAACACACATCCTCATCAACATCCACAAAATGATGAGAAAACCAAAGAAAACATCCAAAAATCAGCAGCAAATGTAGAAACTGTACCAACAATAAAACAATCCTGAGAAAAGCCAATACTTTTACCATCAGTAAAAAGTCTTATTTCTCAAACCAAATAACACGAAGAGAAGCGATATTTTTGGTTGGGATAAAAGGCCAATCTGCTTAACTTGGGGTTATACTTGACAGGGTACGACCGACCCTGTACCACTTAACAACCTTTTTGGTATTCACAGAAAAACTGCATTCTAGCTTATCCATAATCCTTAGACACAATATTTCTTGGCCCGTTTTCCCTGAATATTACTTTCTAAATGTGACACCCAGCTTTAGTACCTAATGCTGTTTTTATCTCTGTGCTGTTGCTATGGCGATATTATTATTTATGTCCCTCTTACTATACCTTTTCTGGGTAATGTACAAAATGAATAGGGTTTTTATCTTGATTAACAAGATTGATTAGATACATAAAAGTGACACAAGTATGAATTACAAACTTGGGGTTTTTGAAGTATAATAGCACCTCCTTTATCCAACTGTTATGCAACCTTGCACTGGGAGGGATGAACTTTGTTCTACTACTCAGGCTTTCAAACAGAAGAGGTGCTGTAGTGTAAAATTGTAGGGGAAAAATGGAAATGTGTTTCTAAATTACAGGTATAAATTACAGGTATATTCAAGAACACTTGTAGATGGCCAACCTCTGCTGTGACATGTACAATTCTTTTTAAAAGCCTCAATAATAGGTAAATGGGAAAAACTGGATCTTTGAGTTTTGAGTGGTGATCTGTATGACTCACAATTTAATGGGATTTAAGTTGGCCCAAGACCTATCTTCTCATTTTTTTCACGAAGATCCAACAAGCAGTATTCGCATAATCCTGCTAAAAATAACCAAAAAACAAACAAATGGAGAAGCGGATAAATAAACAGAATTCAATACCTCTTTCAAAGGTGTAAAAATAGATATTTTATAAATATAATAATTTCATAAGGATTGCAAAGATTTGTTCGAGATATCCCCGGATACTGATATGTAGTAGGAATTAATCAAGTAAATAAAGACAATTAGAAATAGCAGCTATATTTTTCAGATAATAAAAAAAATGAAAAGTTTTGTAAGCCATTCCAAAACATCAAATGTATCATCAAAATGAGATTTTTCACCAAGCGGAAACTGAAGGAAGATGATCTGCAATGAAATCTGTAAAACCCCCTGAAATGTCAAACATGTATCATCAGATTAGAATCCCCATTATTTCAGTGACTACATTTGTCTTCTTGTGGAAATTACATCTCAGAGTGCAATGAATGTTTCCCATGTATCTTTTTACTCCTCAAGCACAATATAAATGAATTTCTTGTTTTGTAGTGTTATTTTTTTTAAAAACAACAATATCTATTATCACCAGTTTTCTCTCATGCATATTCCTACTCGACAGTATTAAAAAGAGAAAGCCCTGATAAATGTATCAATCAGTCTCTCTGCTCTGGCCTATTGAATAATCTGACAGTTATTCCATTGTGAAATTCTTTATTGCATCCTGAGAATTGGGCCGGGTATGTTTATCAAATAATACACAAGTTAGCGACAACTGTATTGAAAGGAACTGAATGCATTTATTCCAGTTTCATAGTCTTTGTATTTTCATTTACACCAAATCATATTACATCGCCTTCCCCAAAATTGTTCATCTCCAGGATCCTTGGATAACAAATGAATCCAAGCAATTCTTAAATGAAATACTAAGACTATTATTTAATTTATTTACTCATTTTTTTTAAAACAAAAATTCAGACAGTTCAAGAAGTGACTGAGTTTTTAGTCTCTGGAATTTTGCGAAATGTCCAATTTTGTGACCTGTAATTTTTTTCATTAATAGTTAAACAAAAGACACTGAAATTTAAACCTGTTAGAAATAATCAATAACTCAAAATGACTTCAAGCAGTGTTGGTTTCATGTAGACCCCAGCGTTACATCCAAGGATGGCCCGCCGGATTGCGCCAGGTTTCCTAATATGGAAAATGTTAAGTGATTTATGGATCATCTTTCCATCCATAAGGTCATCTGTAATATCCCTAATGTCCTTGTGAGATACTCTGATCTGTAGTGACATCCCAAGGATCAGATAAGATCCCTAGGGACATGCCAAGGATTAGATAAGATCCCTAGGATGTTACGGAAAAATCAAAACTGTTTGATTTTCTGTAAAGTCTATACGGACCTTAGTATCCGTAGCTCTTCCGTATCTCATCTGTAACTCATAGGTGAGTGTCCTTATTGTCCCTAAACCCATCCTGGATGTCCTTGTGGCATCCCTTTCATCCTTGACACTTCCACGGCAATAAATATCTGTAAAAACATTGGCGGATCTAACCGGATCTGCTACAGATCTGCTACAGATCTGCTACGGACTGACATTGAAAGGGTTTGCGGAATAAAAAACAGTCATAAGACCAATCCTTTGTGCAGTCTTTTCATCCGCAAATCTGTCCATAGCAGATCCGTGGCAGATTCGTGGCAGTTCCGTAAATCTTTTACATGACCCACCAACATCCCTTGTGCATCCCTGTCAGTTACCATATATGGAACTGTGGGTTATATCTGTGGGGTATCCTTGGATGTGTGACTCAGGCCTCATATCAATCTTTCAAAATCAATTGCTATAATGGCTCTGTGTTTCAATATCAGTTATATTTAAATATATTATAATGTTAATATTGTTTAAATATTACAGTGTTTCTGAAGGAGACAATCAATGACAATGTTGCAATCAATGTTGCAATTACAGAAGGCCTTGTCCTTACCTTTAAAGGGATAGAACAAATTAGCGATTCTTTATGTTATCCTGTGAAAGGTGACATTAAAGTAAATTATAACAATGTTGAAGCAGATGTAGTTCTTTGGGATCACTACCCAACCACAGGGCAGATTATTCTTTTATACTACAATAATCACAGGATAAAGTTTCTGCATAAATCAAGTTGTCTCATGGGACAAATATAAATCATCTCAATACCTGATCCATTAGATTAACCTCTTTGTGCTACATTTAAAATGATGTCTAATTAATTAGATGACATATGATAATGTTAATAAAAGAAAACCATTATGAAATATATCATAATGAAGTTGGTATCAATAAAATAAACACATGTTATATCGAATATTATACATATATGTGTATATATTTCTGACAGATTTTTAACACTTAAAAAATTTCCAATTTTAGGCCAATTTGTTCCACATAATGTCATTTATGACATCACTGACATATTTTATCATAATCATATGCACATACAGTGTACAATATAAAATATAATACAAAAAATGGCAAAGAAACAGCCACCATAGGTCTTACTTCTGAAAACTCTCATTTTTCTTTTAGTAAATTAATACATAAGTAATTTATAAATTTTTAACTAATGCATGTATAAACTGTCAGGGGATACTCTCTCCTGGGAATACAGTATTTTGAAAAAAAGGATATAATATTTAGAATGGGAACATAAATATGGCACAATCCCTCACCATATTATATTTTCTCACACACTTTTTAGGGGTAGCAATATTTAGGGGTCACATTCTAGCTAAGCCGATATATATATGTGTCTAGTCTCAGCTCAAAGTAATTATGTCAAAGGTTCAGTTAATACTAGAGACTCACAAAAAAATACAATTTCTAGAATTTCAAAGCAGGATAATTATCATCACTGTGACTAAAATATAATAAAATGAAAAAACAAATTGTCACACTGCAGCAAATTTATAAAATTGAAAGATCTATACGACTGCAAAAAAGGCATAGAAATAACCAATTCAGAGGTATATAAATCAGCAGGTTGCTGTAAAATACCGGTAAGAATGAAAGGGAAAAAAATAAATTACAAAATATTCAAACAGATATGAATTCACAGATTATGGAAACTGAATGAAGAAGTTAAACATACATTTAAGTAACATCATAAGACAGGCCTTGTGAAAACTAAAAACTAAATTGCCAAAATTTTGGGGGCATAGATTGCTATGAATGAGGTTGAACCTTATTTTAGCTAATACAGTGATATCCTATTACTGCCCTTGCCTATTATATCCATAACTCATTTTAATCATTCACATATCACTCCTGTGTTATTACTGCACAGCACAACAACACTAATTTGGCTGCAGCAAAAAGATACATGGTGACATAATACTTCATTAATGTGTTCACTCTTACACAATTTAACATCAAAGTAACTTGGTTGCCATTTGTCAGTTGCTCAAGCCTGTTTGATGTGCTTAACTAGCAACAGATTAATTATGTGTAGCATATAGCAACACATTCTTCTACATATTTGCAAAGGTCAAGTCAATTGGGGTGAAAAATTACTGTTTTGGTAGAAAGATTACAAGTTATTGTCTGAAACAAATCAGTGGACCGGCACACTGAAGATTAAATTTAAATATTAGCTCTGACATATCCTGCTTTGCAATTATGGCAAAATTGTTGCTGGCAAAATTGACATTTAGAAGAAATGGAAACTTCAAGCAATACTTTTATTGCAGCTCATTATTTGATATGTTGAAGTCACATAATCATTGTATATATATCGGGTTCTATGAAAATGACAGTATACAACAACCTCATCACAAAACACACATAAACTTGCCATATCTCAACACAAGGCCACTTTCAAGATTTTTCAAGTATACGCTTTCAAATTCAGCTTTAAAGAAAATCAGAAACACCAAATCAAAGGTCTGTCGCATAGTAATGGCTTACAACTAAATATAAAAAATAAACTACCAGTGCTATGTCTTAAAACTACACTTACCACACTACCAATGCCTTACCTTACAGACAGGAGTTCTGCCAGGATCTAATATATAGCAACCTAATATAATGAGACTAGTTGGCGTCCACTGTCAAATAGATAAGAAATTCATATTTGGAAGATGAGTAAAATTACAAATAACCATGCTCCGGTATACCTGTCTGATATTCTCCCACATCAGATTAAAGAGCGTCCTCCTTACTTAAGCCTCTTTTAGGTCCCAACATACATGAATGGGCTAACTATGAATTAACACGGACGTAACACTCACGTTACATCCATGTGAAACTCACATGAACTGTAGGTGATTTCATCATGCAAACAACAGATCATAATCTTAGAGAAGAAATTGGTAAACAAATTCATTTCTGCATGGTCGTACGCCTTAAATTTCACAAAAAAAATGATACAGCACATATGTATTGTAAGCCAGACATAAGAGTAGCTTTACAAATTTTAAGACATGGCATTAGAAAACAAGATTTCCAGTGTGTGATTATCCAATGCCAATACTGAGGACAAACTGAGTGAGCACTCCATTCCTGTAGTAGCTGTCAAACTTTAAAACTCCATCCTTGCTGACATAAAAGCTGAACAACATTGGGATCTTTTTTTAACGACTCGACATAACAGGAATCGTAATGACGACATAATTTATTGATATTCAGCATACATGCTTCATATTAGGCTGGCATATGCTAAGTCATCATTTAAAAGGGAATGTGCATTACCTGATGACTCATCTTGTGCCTGCAAAAATTACTTCAATGAAGACATTACACAATACATCCTTTTTTGCTGCTTATACATTAACATCACAGTTGTTGATCTCTATATATTAAAATCTGTTTGAGATAATATACCAGTTATTCTTGTCCCAATTCTTTTGGAAACTAATTACTTGAAGCTTAATAAAAATACTGAGATACCGTAAATTTTCAAAATTACGTCCAGGTTCAAATGAACGCCTGGTTCAAATTAACGCCTGGTACCAAGCACACTGTTTACAATTTATAACACTGTTTTTGTATTTCAAAAGAAAGCCTGGTTCAATTTAATGCCTGGTCTGATGCCATTTGAAAATAATTAACACCCAGGCCATATTTTGGAAAAATACGGTATGTAAAACATGCTACAAATTTACAAACAAATTCAAATGTTTTTGATATCTATCAAGCCAAAGATCTATTTGGGCATACTTATCATTTTATCATTTACACAAAAATGAAAAATCCTACTTCTCCCTTGGATTGATTGTTGCCTGATTGATAATAAAATCTGTTAAGATCTAATAAAAGGATGGTCAGTGTACAACTGAACTGAGGTGAAAGAAGTTATACAGAATAGTATGGAGATTAGTAGAAGAGTGGTAGACTAACCTCTGGTTGAATTATTATCATGGGTATTGGAGGTTACATATTAGTACTATTAGAGAACAGTTGATATAGCAGTGGATTGATATACATCCTCTATGGTATTGAGGGTCAAAATAGATGAACTGAGAGACAGAAATGGGTTGTAATCAGACAGCTATCCATAAGGTCGATCGGTATCCCTAAAGCTGGTTCCATCTGATTCATACTTTCTTGCAATTTCTTTCTATTTATGTGTAAGTTTAATTAAACAGTGAGAATACACCTGTAATGGACAATATATATATATCATATAGGAGGTACTGATGATTCACATTGAAAATATCTTGAATAATAACCCATTTAAGTTAATGATAATTTTATTTATTTAATATAAAATCATTTTATATCAAGCCTAGTACCTTTCTATCAGTTATATAATGGCATGTGGCTGAAAGGGCGGTGGAAACCAGTATATACAGTTGGTCAAGCTTCTGTACTGAAAACTTTCGACCATCAGCAAGCAACTACCAGCTTTCCCACTTGAGGTCAGGCCACGATTCAAACTCCGATCTCAGAGGTGGAGGCTGGTGTGTTACTAATGCACCACTTTTGCCTCTTGTTGTTTCTTTGTTTCAGCTGCAGAATAATGCAAAAAAGCCGCAGCCTGTAGTAGGCAAAACTACAAGTAAAAGGAAATATCATATCTCTTAAATGCAATGTTAGTGTCACAGTGATCAGTTTTGAGTTAATTAATCTTATAACTATCAATCTGGAGTATTTTTATAGCAATTGGTCAGACCTACTTCTCCAAAACAAAGAATTCTAAAAATAACTATGGACCAGCCTCAGCAAAACTTTCATACACACTGATAAGGAGTTTCATCTTGGATGCCTTTTAATATTGGATCTATCATTGTCTTTGGAATGCTGGCTACACAGTTGCTGTACTAATTATCTCTGGCTGCTTACCCATGCACAGATCCCCTACTCATGTTTGACTCTCATTTTCATTCTATAATATCTCTACTACTTATGTTGACCTTATCTAATAGAGTAACTTATTTCATTGCTTATTTCTCACTGATTTTGACAAGTGATACAACCTAACCTTATATCCACTTTTTAGGGTAATGTTGATGAAATGACACTGATATACAACAGAAATTATATAATGGATATTTCAGTATTACAAGTATTGAATAAAAAAAATTTTAAAAGTATAATTACCTTTGCAAAACAATTGGCACCCAAAGTAGGTAAATAAAAGAAACTGTTAATGTTTTCAGCAGACACTTGCAATTGTTACACAAAAAGTGATAAGCAGGCACCTATGACTAAAATATCTGTAAAAATCTAGCCATCAACTGACATAGAAAAGAAGCAGAGCAATTGGGAAGCACAACAGGTTAAAAATAAGTGGATTGCAGGCAAGACCTTTTACAGAGAGTACAAATGAGAATTCACAGCTGACATTACAAAAGGTCACCAGAAAACCTGGCTAAATCCCCACTCACACCATTCTGATCATATCACCTTTAATGGAATTCTCACAAAGTTTAACAAGGCAGATGAGGTCACAGGAGAGAGGGAGTCTGCAAAAATCACAATCTTGTTTGAATGTTTTACTGTTTTCTAATTTTGTCTCAAAGAAAAGAGATCTCACTATAATTTTCTACTGACAGAATATGTCCATAATGTATTTTAAGCATCAACCTTGTAATTATAACAGCTATTTAAATTATCAGGGAAATCTAGAATTATGACCTTCGCATGACCACAATCTGGTATCAGGTATCCAAGTGTTTAACCTCCAAACTAGAAGATTCTAAAGGCCACCAGCCATAACATATAAATCAAACCTAGGGAAGGAAAGACTCCTGAAACAGGTTTTAAGTCGACTTTTCAAACATGAAAGTGTAGCATCAGTTCAAATTTGGAATCATTTAAAAGTTTTGGAGGATCATATGATATACAATTGTTGAAATGCACTTTTCATTTATGAATGAAAAACTAAGATGAGGAACCTTAAGGAACATCAGCAAAGCACAGCCACATTTTGGGTTTATATCGTAATAGTGTTTTAACACAATGCTTTACATGACATCTGGGCTGACTGTGATAACAGATCACAGCATAACCCAAACATACAGTTCTGTGAAATAATGTTATTCCATTTCAGACTTTAAACACACCTTTCACAATGTCGGTACATATCAGAAAAGTGTGGCAGGGGAAAACACACAATCCTCAGTGACTCCACACAAATGTGGCAATTACCAGTCTGATTTGCATCAAACCACTTCAGATGATATCAGAACAAAGTACGAAACCTCAACAGCTCAATGTATTACACTCAATGTTATTGGAGAAAGTTATATATATTATATCAGACAAAATCTTAGTGCTTCAGGATTATCTCTATTAGGTTTTAAACTACCCAATACCTTTATTTGTACATTCTTGTATTAATACATATGAGCTTAAAATACATTGTATTTTGGTTTCTTTTCCAGTTCTTGGCATAATGTTAAACTTCTGTAGACAGACAATTTTATTTGTCACCATGACAGTTTTCATCACATTAACATGTGGTTATGCCAGAGTAAAAAGGTTGTATTATAACAACAGAAACTTGTTCTATATTTTCAGTGGAATTCAAGATTCCAATTTCACATCTTTAACAAAGCTACTTAGTTTTTGTTGGGACACATTTATCCCAATAAAATTGAAAAATATGCACACACAATAAAATAAGATGCTTAAAAATATTTATAGTTTCGAAAGTTAAGAATTCATGAACCCACTTTGCTGAACTATCTGTTTTCTTAAAAAAGGCGTTAACTGTAGTATTATTCTCAATTCCTTAATACCTGAAAGCCATCTATAACTTTATCAAAAAATTACAAGGTAAAATTCAACTGAAAGTTCATCCCATAATAATCCCTTTATGTAATATTTTCTGAACATTTATCACTATCCATAATGATTTGAGGAATCACAACTGACTTTTATAACAGTCACATAAATATATATTTTTTGTTGAACACAGGTCATGGATATAACTTTTCTAAATTTTTCTATCATTCATAAAAGTATATTGTTAACTCTTTTTGTGCAGTTATTAAGTACATCTGTGTCCTCAGCAAATATTCAACAAACTTCCAACACGCACTCAAATAAACTCTGTAGAGGTTCTAACTGAACTTTTATAGTACTTAATCTCTATCATGAAGACAGACTCTAAGGCACACAATCACAAGCATAAAATATAAATTAAATATCCAGAACATAAGCGGAGGTGAGCTCTACAGAGAGAATGTTAAAATGTAAGCCTAATTATATATTTCGGAATCACAAATATTTATTAAAATACGATCACATTTATCCAATTATTTCTTCAGCATAATTTCCAGGACTTTTTCTTCAACTTCCAAAATGAATTCATTGCTGCCATTCACATTCATGAGTTTAATATCATCTCTATTGTAACATTAAACCATCTTGTACTCAGTTTTTCGGTATGTGTTTTTCTGTTCTCATTTCACACCCGCTTTTTCTCTTTACTGACCAGACAAGTTGAGTGCTGCTTTATGACCCAAAACAAAGTAAGAAGAAAAATAGATGATACAGCCTTCTCCTCTTCTCAAACAAACCCTTTCCCCCCTCCACCCCACTTTTTTCCTCATAAAGCGTTATCAAATGCACCGCAATCTATGGAATGAGATGGACCCTGTGTATCTGTTGTAGAACTCTCTAATGCTAAGCACTGGCCTGTATTACTCAGCCATATGATGTCACAACAAGAAACAAAATCCCCCCCCCCTCTTCCCACCCAATCCACCCCCCTCCCTACCCACAACCACTAACACCACTCACAGTTTTAGCTGTAACCGCCCAAGGTAATCAGGTCAGGAGTTATTATTTCCAAACACTAATCACACCTTTGCCATATTGGGTAAGCTTGCCTAACATCACCAGATATTTTTTCCCTTCTCTCTGTGCTTTTTTTTCTTCACACGATCACAAGAATTGTTTCTAGCTGACATTATGAGTGGGAAAGTCTCATAATTCTTACTTTTGTGTTGGCTTCCTTGTACAAATTAGGTATTGCCACTATCTGGCCCCGACAGAGCCCTGTATTAATTAGAGCTTTAAATCTTCCCACAGTTTCCTCTTACGCAGTCATGGTACCAGTACAGTTATTAGCCTGTCTTTTGCATAGTTGAATGGGTGTTGGGTTCATTTTACTACCCTGGATTTTTGTACAGCAAATATGAGTAAAATTCAAGCAGAACCAGTTTTTCAGATCCCAACAACAACAATAACGACATTAAAATTTATATATTTTTTTCTAAATTTATTTGTTTATTTATTCACATACGGCAGAGTATTAGTGCCAGCAAAGAAATTATTTTTTGAATTGCCAACTTAGTATCTCAATATGTCAAGTTAGATATATCAACATGTTGAGTTAGCATCTCAACATGTCAAGTTATTACTTCTTCCAAGTACAATAGAACCTCTATTATCTGACCCTCTTGGGAGAGTAACAATTAGGTCGGATAATGGAAAGGTCGGATAATAATAGAAAGCCAAAAACAACAGGTTTAAACGGAGTTGGGAGAGTGAATTGGAGGTCGGATAATTAAAAATTCGGATAATGGAGGGTTGGATAATAGAGATTCTACTGTAGTAATTATTAAAAGCTTGATGATTTCTCTGTCTGTTTGTTTGTTAGCAGGGTCACACAAATACTACTGGTATGATCTTCATAAGAAATGAGAAGTTGAGTCTTGCTCAAACTTAGATTCCATAAAATGTTGAGTGATCCGGATCCCTGCCTGCACACACAAAATATCAAAGATTTTCTCATTTACTTATTATGGAGCCATTTTACTTTACAAAAGAGAGATAAGTTTCTGATATAAACTTGGAGGAGGTATGTCCTCTCTAAGCATGCTTGTTATCTTTAATGTCAATTTATAGCGAGTCTGGTTCAACAGATTCTAATTTCTGAATGGTCTTATAATATTGCTTATATAAACTGAAACTATGCTACTTCACACAAACCATACAAAATATCAATGTCGAAAAAAAAAGTTAATTTTTTTCATAATAGCTCACAAAGATCAGTTTTTGCACAGCCAAGAATAGAAATAGTACCCTGACATATTGAAACTGGTGTTTTTACGGAAAAATAAACTATATCTTTTAAAGATGTGAGTTTGCATCTTACACTTGACTTTCAATAAGTAAATAGGTAACCTGGTAGTTGACAGGGGCTAGCAGTTTGACCAACTAGTATGCAGAGGGCCATGCGGCTCAGTGGTAACACACTCACCCACCACCTCTGAGATCAGAGTTTGATTCCTAGCCTGATCTCTAGTGGGAAAGTTGGTAGTTGCTTTTCATTGGTGGGCAGTTCACAGTACAGAACCTTGACCACCTGTATATACTAGTTCCCTCTGCCCTACCAACTTCCCATCACTTTTAGTCAATAAGGTACTAAGCATAACATAAAACACTAAAAAAATAAAATAACTAGTACACCCTACATTCATCCAGCTTACCATCAACTATGACCTGGATGAATCTTGGTGGTTGAAAATGTACTGAAAGCAACATTAAAGGAGAACATTCTGGTTCGTTAGTTGCCATAAGAATAAGAAAACCATCTGGCTGCTGAGGTATTGCATACCATTAATTTGACAGCAATATTACCATTTTGACATCTTTATTAAGATTGATATTTGTATATTGAGAAGTTTGTAAACTTAAGCATCACATTTGGCATTGATATCACTGGTGATTTCAATAAACTTTAACCCTTCATTTTAAGGCTATCAACCCAAATTTGCTACTTAATATACTCCAGTTTGAATATTTCCATTTTGATTAAAATGAAAATAAAAAAGGTTTCCTAGGGTCATACTTAATAATAACCCAGTAAACATTAGAAACATTTTAAAATGGTTTAAATGTTTACAAAACATTTTTAAAACCTATTTAAACCCTATCTTGAGGTTTTCTAAATGTTTCCAAGCAAACGTTTACACTGTAATGTTTAAAAAACGTTTTATAAACATTCTATATACAATCGTTTTTACTGAAAACATTTATTAAACTCGAAAAGCTAGGTTTAACTGGAAACATTGTTAAACATTTATAAAATAGCTAAAGAAATGAAGGTTATGTTAGAAACTTTTTTCAAACATTCACCATGAAGTTTTCATAGATAGTACATATAAAATGTTTGAAAAACATTGTTGATCAAATGTTTTAAAAACAGTCTGTCAAAAACGTTTTTTAATCCCATATTTTCAGAATGCTTATTAAACATTCACCTCCAAACATATGTCTAAACAAAGATGGCGGTGAGCAATAATAGGGGATTTTGGAGGACTTTGTCAAAAATGGCCCCATATGCAATCCCAAAAAGTAAGAATTGAATTGGGGCACAATTTTTAAACCACTATTTTACAGTTTTAGACATAAAAATAATATTTTCATAAGTGAGCAACCTTAAAAAGATACTGAATTTGACCTCTGACCTAATTATTTTTCAATCATTAATATGTTCATTTATAACGTTTTTCCAACATTTATCATCAAACGTTTAATAAACGGTATACATAAAACTGTTTAAAAGCATACTATTATTTCTTACCCATCATTTTTTAACCTTTGCCAAATGTTTCCTATCAATTGTTTGCAAACCCCAAAAATGTTTACTGGGAAATGATTTTAGTAATTATGATACGCTGAGCAAGAAAAACACAAATGGAAAAAAATCTTTTACCTTTTGAGCTATCATTTTGAGCCTTAATATCAGAAGGAAATATGTTTAAACATGTGAAATATTTGTGATATAAAAATTGTGATGAATATTCTGCGGCAGAAATGACCCAAAGCATCAGCACATCATTTAATTATCTACTTTTACTGGGCTCAAATTATTATCAAAACTCCATAAGATGAGGACTCATATTCAATGAAATTCTAATTAATATTAAAATTCTCTTATTCTAAATTGTCTTCAATGTGGAATTTATTTCAACTGGGTCATAATTTAACAAATTAAAAATATCAATTCTGATTCCAGCATAATATAAACAACATTCAGGTTGAGTACATCAGCCAATGTGTCGGTCAGTAAGCAATAAACATATGAGGCGGTCTTATAAAAAGATACTTGGTCATCTGCCACTATGGCCTAGTGGGTAACACACTGACATAGAAACACAGTGGGGACCAGGGTTCAATTCATGGTACATGGAGATAGAGTATTATTATCTCTGGCTTATAAGCACCTTGGGGAAATTCATAAATTGTCATCCCTGAGGCTCCACCTTTCAGCTGGGAAAATGTCAGCAAGTATAGTTTGGACTGTGTCTGTGCAGTAAGGAGCCATTGCACTGCATATAAATATCATACCATATTGTTTTTGACATGAAGGTTACAGGCTGCTTCTCTCTTCATTATTCCATCATTGACACATAAACTGAAGAAAAACTGAAACCCAGATTTTTTTTTCTTCCACAAGTATTTTTTAACATTTACTCTTATGTACACAGTTCATCTGGAAAGGCTATCTGAGTGAGTACTATTTCAGCTATTTAATGAAGAAACCTCATTGTAGCCTTTGACCATCTGTGGCAAGTTTCTTGTATTTTGACACAGATTAATATGTTCAAGTTCTATCTGTACAAATTTACACTATTCATGTTCTTGTCATCTCATCCAGCTTTTTGATACTGACTAATCACTGTATATATGTTACAGTAAATATGTGAAATCAGTAAATACGTGTATTTAATGAAACTGAAAATTTCAGTAAATACGCATATTTACTGATTTGGTCAGTAAATACACGTATTCCTTAAAATTTTCAGTAAATACGCGTATTTAAAGCATCTGTGGTTATGGTGTGGCTTCCTAGATTAAAGGGACAACATTAAAGGGAGATTTTATTCAACCCTAATTATAGATCTAAATTTTATTGGTGACCTTTGAAAAAGAAATACATTGTTAAAATGCATTGTCAAAAACTACACTGAACTTCAATTCTTAAACAATAAATATAAGTATGTTAATCTTATTACCTTGCTTGTTTTTCCTCATATATAAAGTATCACAATTTGACAAATATTTGGATATTTAAATTTATAAACTTGTTGACTTACATTACAATTTATTTTAAAAGAAAAAAAAAGTACAAGTTTGTATCACATATCACATTTGAAATTATAAAGTGATCTAAAATAGTTATCCCAGTGCTGAATTGTAAACAAGTATCAAACTTTGAAATATGACAGAGCCATTTTAAATAACTGTTAATATGAAGACATTGCAGATAACACACAACTATTAAAGATACAATATGTAGACATAGCAGATAACACCCAACTATTAAAGATATAAAGTCTTCATTATGATTTTAGTAAATACGCGTATTTACTAGACCAAAAAACCAGTAAATACGCATATTTACTGAAAATTTCAGTAAATATGTGTATTTACTGATTTCGCATATTTACTGTAATATATACAAACCAGAAACAATAAATGTATAGCCAGCTACTGAGAACTCTTTTTTCACCATTTAAGACAAACTGAAGACAAACCAAATACAGTAAACTTCTCTATATAAGTAGGCATGTATAAGTTGAACTTTAAGGTACAAGTTTGCTACCTCCAAAACAGAGGCATAAAATTCAGGGTCATTTGTCAGCTTGTTTGTTAGGAGGATTACACCAATACTACAGGTTAGATCTTCATGAAAAAAGGAGGAGATGGGTCTTGGTTCAATTTTGATCGCCTTTCATTTTGTGAGTGATTAAGATTACTGCCTGGATAAAAAATATCAAAGATCTGGATTTTCCCATTTACTTATTATTGAGCTGTTTTTTTTCCGCTGTCTAAGAAAGTCCATAGAAGAGTTGAGCTAAAAGTAAAGTTAAGTAAACCATTTTTGAGATGTAATGAGCCAAAAGTGAAGTAAAGTCAGAGAATGTGGGCAGGTCAAGAACTCTGAGTATCTGTAGATGAGGTTTACATCACTTTTGAGATGACAACATAAAAAAGAGGAAGATATACATTATTATGATAATTCAAAGCAGATCATGTGACTAATGAGATGTTTTAATTATTGAGGTTTTTACTGTAGTACTTTTGCTATAAAAATCATTTGTCAAATGATATTTTTGGCAGGATTATGTTGCAAAACAATTTATCTCATTTCAATAATTTCTGCTTCAATAATACACCTGCATAAAAGTGGACTTTTTTTTACCTTAATTAAGACACGCTTAACAAGGAATGAAAATCGAATGGTGTGATTAGTATTCACATATTTTTTCTTGTTAAAGATACACAACAAAAGTTCTTTTCCCCCACTTCAGTTCAAAGACTACCATTTTCTTAAGTTTTTAATTTGGCACATATTTTAATGCACAAATTTTTGAAAGTCTGATAAATCATGAAAATTTCAAAGGCTCTAACTTGTTATTGAGTTATGTTTGCCATCAACATTCCAAATCAATCATTATTCAAATGTAATTATAATACCAAAATATTTAATTTACTATCTTTTTGTAACTTGTAAAATCATATAAAACTGATGAAACTATGACAACAAGAGCACTTTAAGAGCATGTACCTCTGCCAAGGAACTTAACACTAAGTAAATGGAAAATCTGGATTTTTTGGTATCCAGACAGTGATCCAGATGATTCTTAAAATTTAATGGGATCCAAGTTAGACGAAGACCCATTTTCTGATTTTTTGAGGAAGATCCAACCAGTACTACTTGTATATTCCTGCTAAAACACAGACAAACAAATGGAAAAACAGACAAAAGATCATGAAAATAATGCCACCTTAGCGGAGGGAAAAGTTACAACTTCTACATGTACACTATGTATTCTCCACAAATGAGCTAAAACATCCCTACTGTTTAAGACTTTTAAATAGATGTGGAAACACCTCTCATTTATATGTTTAAGCTGTGTGGTTTCACAAATAATTACTTTATTCTACAAGGGACTAGTATTTTCTCTGTAGGTCATGCTTAAGCTAGTAATTGGTCCCTTGGTGTATTTCAGCCCACAAGGCATTGCAGAAGATATTCCTCTTTTTATTCATGCCAGGTATCTGCAATTAAGACAATTGCTATGCTGGACTGTTAATTAAACTAATTTGGCAGCATGCAAGTTTCACATTCATACAATTGCAGACAGCTGCTTTACTGCTGAAGGAAGAACTAGTGCACACAACAATCAATTAGACTGTCATGTTAACCACATAAGACCTCTTCATTCCCTGAGGCACCAGAGCCACTGTGGCTTGACGGTTTACAAGTTAAGCATGAAATCACATGGCTTTTGTTGGTTTGAATACAGGTCATGAAGTATTCACTGAGGAAATGTCCTGATATAGTCTTGGCTGTTCAAATATATGGCTTGATATGACCTTGGCTGTTCAAACATATGGACTGATATGGCCATTCAAACATGTGGCCTGATATGTCCTTGGTTGTTCAAAGATATGGTTTGATATGGCCTTGGCTGTTCAAACATATGAATTGATATGACCTTGACAGTTTAAAGATATGGTTTGATATGGCCTTGGCTGTTCAGACATGTGGCTTGATATGGCCTTGGCTATTTAAAGATATGGTTTGATATGGCCTTGGCTGTTCAAACATATGGCTTGATATGGCCTTGGCTGTTCAAACATATGGCTTGATATGGCCTTGGCTGCTCTAGGATATGGTTTGATTTAGCCTTGGTTGTTCCAAAATATGGCTTGATATGGACTTGGCTGTTCAAACATATGGCTTGATATAGTCTTGACTGCTCTTTGGCTGTTCAAAGGGATTTCTAAAATCAAAATCGACTTTTGTCCATGAAGCGTCAAGTTAATAGTTACAAGTACCTTTGTTTGGGCCATAAATTCAATTGATATTGAATTGTCAAATGTTCCAGTGGTGGTCATAATTTTTTTCTGAAAATAGGGGCAAGAGAAAAAATATATATATTTTATAGCCTACAGCTGAATTGTTACTGATCTTAACATGGACTAACAAGATAAAAATCTCACAAAACAGAAGGGGAGGTAAATGAAAAATACATGTAAAGAGTTACCCTGGAATTATGTTGAACCAAACTGAAGTTCGTGGATATCAATCACTTCAGGCTAAAAGTGCATTAACAGTGTTTAATAAGTCTTTATGAATGGTACTTGTAATGTGCAGATAAGTGCTGTATATTGTGTAAATTGAAAATTATTTTCAAAATAACTTTATTCCCAGTAATACTTTTCAGATAATCATTTCCTTGAAACTGCCAATTCTGGTGTTGGTCTTTGCATTACACATACACAGTGTTTAAAACATTTGTTTCCTGAGAGAATTAAATAATTTAAAAGAACAACTAAAATCAATAGAAAAAGGACCCTGTTAATGAAACATTCCATCAATGAGATTCAAATTTTAACAAAAATGTTAATAAACTTGTAATGCAGAAGAAATAAAAACATGGCAAGCAATGAAATTAAATCATCTCTTGTTTCGAAATAGATAGGATGTGTGGAATAAATCCAAAGATTTCTTGTAGTGAAAACAAGAGCAAGTTTTATTGCAGAAGCATTTTTACCAACCAAATACAGAATTACAAAATAATTTTGACCATTTACAACATCGGGATTTGTTGGACGTCAAATAAATGTCATTTAATTTCACGCATTTCACTTCATTAAACTACTGTTGAAAGTATTTGCATACTAATGTGGCTTAAAATGGTTCCTACTGAAGAGGACTGGAGAGTTGGTAAACACTAGTCTACCCAGACCCAGAGGTGGGAGTCAGGGAGTCCCCCCCCCCCCCCCCCCCCCACACACACACACACACACACACTTGCTCCTTGTAAATGTAGCGAGGTTTTGACAGTGAACCCAATGCAACAGAAATTGATTCAAAATATTAACATCCATCACTGGATCCAGATTCATCCAAAATTTTGATATGAAAACAAATAAAGGAAATCCTAGCTTTTAGGGTGTTTTAAGAAATCCTTATTTGGCATGTTGGTGTTATTAGACTTGTGTAAGGTATTACCCAGTTAATACGCTTAGTATTTTGCTTTTGCAAATGTATAACCTAAAATGGCTATTGGCTTGAATATGGATCTGTACTTGATAGAGTCTGTGACTGCTTCTTAAAGTAGGATTAATGAGAAAATAATTGGGAATTTTGATCTACTATCTTCCAGAGCCCAGGAAGGGACATATAACTGTTTCAATATCTTTTTCTTTCAGTCATTATCACAAGATACTAAGTCACTCCCACGTGTAAGCAAGTCATTACTAAAAGATACCATGTCACTCCCGCAACTTAGTAAGTTGTGGTAACAAGATACTAAGTTGTGGTAATGACATACAAAGTCATGGGAATGAGATGCTCAGTCATGGGAATGAGATACTAACATGGTGGAATAAGATACTAAGTGGTTACCATAAGATAGTAAATCACTTTTTTCATTCATACCAACTCCTTATTAAGTCATTCCCACCACTTACTAACTCATTCACACCACTTACTAACTCATTCACACCACTTACTAACTCATTCGCACAACTTACTAACCCATTCCCACCATTTACTAAGTCGTTCCCATCACTTATTAAGTTGTTCCCACCACCTACTAACTCATTCCCACCAATTATTAAGTCATTCCCACCACTTACTAACTCGTTCCCATCACTTATTAAGTTGTTCCCACCACTAAATAATTTGTTCCCACCACATAGTCACTCATTCCCAGGGACCAATAATATGCAAACAGGGATTAAAAATAGTTGTCAGACATAACAGGTATAAAAGCGACTACTAACAGCTTGGCAGTATTATCAATTATTGCTGAAACTAGTTAATAATATATAAATACATTTAAGATTGTTACTAGATAAAAGACAGATAGAAAAATTATTTACAACATACATGAGCAAATAATGGTGTGGTTCCCCCAAGTTGCCACATGTGGAATATACAGCAATATACTGTATGAGTGGTTATTTTCGCGGGTACTTAAGTTCGCGAATGTACACTGTAGGCCTGCTTCGCGAGAATTTATTTTCGCAGTGAAATATATTCAATTATCGCCCAAACTAACAACATGTTCAAATTAAAATATTATGCGGACTTCTGCTGGTTTGATTGGAAATGCATAGTTAACATCTTTTCTTTTATACACGTTGTCAGTGTGTGAACCTACTCTGGGAGATTATAAATTTACAAAACCCAATCGAATACACTTTCATTGATCGGCGCATTATCAAAGAAGTTGTGTAGCGGGGTCGTGTAATTGAATTAATCCCTCCCTATTGGTGATAAAGATCAAAGAAGTTAGGCGTTTCTGTGAATGGTACATTTGATAAAGCAATGGAATTTATTGTTTCCGTGACAGTGTTAAATATTGTATCTTGCATAATCTTGTATTACCGCTCACGCTAGACTGGTTCTACTGAATATAAATATTGGCTAGAAGTTATTTTCGCATTTTGTAGTCACTCGCGAATATAGCGAAAATTAATTCCACGCGAAAATAACCACTTATACAGTATCTGTAACAATAAGTAGGTGACCTCTGAAGGTCACTAGGTAGGTAACTAAGATGAATAACCTTTAAAATTGCTAAAATGATAACCATAATGGTATTAAAGTTAGACATGTAAAGTAATAGGAAACGTGCGACCTCTGAAGGTTACTAAAAGCCTACAGGCATATGTAAACTTGAATGGTATGCTAGTAAATAGGTGACCTCTATATAAGCTAGGTATCAGAGACAAAGAAATTTGCCTGTACATTGGCATTAAAGCATGACTTATTAATTCATGGAATGACTTCATATCTTGTGGTAATGACTTGCTATCTTGTAGTAATGACTTGATAACTTGTGGGAATGACTTGCTATCTTGTGGGAATGGCTGGCTATCTTGTGGCAATGACTTTCTAACTTGTGGTAATGGCTTGCTAACTTGTGGTAATGACTTGCTAACTTGTGGTAATGACTTGCTATCTTGTGGGAATGACTTGCTATCTTGTGATAACCACTTGCTAACTTGTAGGAATGACTTGCTATCTCGTTGGAATGACTTGCTAACTTGTGGGAATGACTTAGTAACTCATGGTAATGAGTTGTTAGATGAGGTAATTAGTTGCTAACTCCTGGGCACTTGTGGGAACGAGATAAAAATTGCCAAGAAAACAGTTCTACGTCCCTTCCTGGGCTCTGTAACTATCCTAAAACTTAGGCCGTTATTTATAGAGGTCTGACATGACAACAGCAATTACTAATTGCTATAATTCAGAGTGACTGTGTCATTCTGACATATTGCTACCAATAATCATGATGCATTGATGCATGTTGAAATCTATGCATGAGATACTATTGAGAATGCATACTTGCATGCACTGGACCCATTATATTATCGCCATAAATCAGCCATGAATACTCCACACATGAGAGAGTGAAGTGAACATGTTAAATATTGGTTTAGCACAACTGCATCTTAGGACATGGTAAATAAACCCAGGTGTACACCACCGTGAACATGTAATTGTTTAAAGGGTTAGTTTTGCAATATAATTATTGTCCTTTCATATATTAGATGGCATCAGTAGTTAATAAGATGTGCACCACTCTGTTCTCTCCTCTATGGCCATGGGTTCAAATCCAGGTTATGGCAAACAAGTGTCAGAGGTCCTATTTCAGACATGGGGTGACAGACATGAAAAAACATTGACAAACAGTTATTGTTAACTTGGCAGACATTCAGAAATTTAAAGTTGTAGCAGTGCTTTGTGAATCTCTACTAAGAGATATCTTAATAAAATCAGTTTTCATTTCACTTGCACAGGATAAAAACAAGTGCAGAATACACAAAAAGGAAAAGAGTCACTGTAGTTAATATTCATGAAAGTATGTACATTAAAAACCCCAAGTCACAAAAATATATATCTTTGTCACCTAAATTAACTTCAAAGTCATCAGATAGCCAGATAGTACAATTTTAGTGGATGAATATTTGTATGTATAGTTGACTCTAAACACTAAAGTAAAACAAGAATACACTATTCTCTTGTACCCACAATTTACATCATAGCATTTTCTAAAGATAGGACTAATCAAAATTGGAGCTACTTACATCTGAGGATTCTACTTATAGGTGTTCTACATAAAGATACAGAATCTTCTCTGTATGCATAGATATGGCCATGGATAAAGCATTTAATAACACCTGCTGTTTGAAGTATAATAATAATAATGATCACTCCCTGGTCGATTGATCTGTCTACCATTGTTAAACCAATCAATACACATTTCCTCTTACCCCAGAAATGTGAAGGTATTAAAAATGGGTCTGTTACTCCGCAGTTATTTTTATTGGCTTTATTGGTCCAAATAATTATGTCTCATTCACCTTTTCAATGACCTGTCAATTAGGCAAAGCTTATCAGTGATTAAATTACCTTTATCTGTAAAAATTTATCAAACTTCAACTCAGCTTTTGCAAGTTTAAATACAATTAAGTGGATTACCAGGTCTAAATCATCTATAAGCAATAATAGCCACAATTAAAAGGTATTATGAATCACATTATTCCATGCAGCTTGTAAATCATATCAAAATGGGTTCTCACAATTATATGTTGGATCATTAAGATTGTGGACAGTACTGATTGTACACATTGTTTAAAAATATGCAAGAAAAAGCATATACATAATCCATATTCTGGGTTCTGATGTCACAATTGAAGATGTTGTACAAAGTACAGCAATATCACACACAAAATAGTGCCACATAGAAAACATAACAACATGATGTTGAGTATCAGAAAGGTGATGAAACATAACTTTTCATTTCCTTTATAGGTGCCATGTTTTGTATTATTTACCATAATATTTTTACTTACCTGTTTTAGCTAACTTCTCAACCACCATTTTTATTAGTCAGCCTTCCCTGGTGGGCAGTTACTGCATTACAACTTTGCTAGGTTTAAGGACTGTCCCTTTTTGGATTCCAGCACATTAGGGCATCTTCATCAATTTTGCACTATAAAAATGTTTCTATTATTATTATAATGTTTATGTTTGGACTGAGAAGGTGTACAGAATTGCTAATTGGCACTTAAGATATACTTGTGAAAAGAGGTTTACAATATATGCACTCAGTCAGAAATGCTGAAAAGGACTTACAAGCACTTACAAAAATAACTTTTATTTGGCTTTCACATGGACATGCTGTTAAAACGTCAGTTATGTTGTATATTGAGTATCTGCCACCTGGTAATTTGTTGAAATCTGTGGATGAGAGTGTTTTTTGTGAGCATTTGCTTTAAGCTGAAGAAATTATTAGCCAATGAAATATTGGATAGAATTTTTTGTTGTGGCAAAAGTGAATGAATGTGCGCATATTTTATTTTACGCTATAAGGTCATAATGTAAATATAGTTCCAACTAGTTCTATGATAGAATGTTGCACTGCACAGTAATAATGACATAGCAATTAGGTAACAAAAAATTTATAAAAATAAAGCTCTCTCTGCCAATAATTTTGAAGAAAATATATTTTCCTACCACAGAGTTTCATTGAATGAATTTCACATATAAAATTCATCATATATGGTTATGCTTAAATAAAAGACCCTGTTCCCAGTTTGCTGGTATTAAAAATTACATTCACACAGCAGGAAAGCATTTAAATTGAAAGTTAGTGCAAGTGTCATGAAAATGTCACAGAGTTCGAATTTGTAAAACTCACTCTGTGACAAAAAGTTGCAATATTGTTATGAATGACATTTTTGACACATTTGCCAAATATCAGAGTTGAGGATCAGAAGTCAAGCCTTTTCAAAGGCCAAATATATGCTATAACTATTCTTCTGTGAAATAGTTACCTCCGTGAAGAAGATTATGTAAATGATGGGATGTGATTGCCTGTTTGTTTACAAAATTACTTAAAAAGTTATGTATTGATTTTGATTAAATTTTCAGGAAATATCTATAATAGCAGAAAGAAGAGATGATTAGATCTTGTCGGTGATCTTGATTTACACCAAAATTTGTTAATGGACTTTTTGCACCCCTAAGTAATATTGGAGGTGTTGGGTCTTGGCAGAGGTTTGCACTCTTGAAGTGCTCTTGTTAAACACTGCTTCATGCTCCACCAAACTAACAAATGTTACAATCAAACTCACAGATGTATTTACAATAAAGTTCATATGTATTGTTAAGAATATGAGACAGTTAAAATCTGTGTACACTCAACTGATACAATATGGTCATGTACAATCCATCTTAAAACTTGATAAAGTGATGAAAAAAAAATCAAAATTCAACCATAAAATGAGAAAGTTATGCCCATTTGAGCAAAAGCATTCTGTATTGTATGCTGGAAATACCTATTGATAAAAGTTAAATTTTTCTAAATAAACATTGTTTTTTTAGATAAGATGGTGGTATTACTTCTGTTGCCAGCTGGTAATTTACATGACCTTTACTGAGCCAATTGATGTAATCTGATTAACTGATTGGTTTGAATTCAATATCACCTTCAACACATTGTATAGGTCATTAATTATGAGAGACAGTTGTTGAGATGGAGGAAAGCAGTACCTACGAGTCAGTCAAGATTCTGTACTGAAAACCCATTGGATGCCAGCAAGCCACTACCAGCTTACTAACTTCAGACAAAAACCTGGATCAGACCTTTCACGTGAGGGATGTAGGATGAGTGTTTTACCCAGTGGTCGCTGCTTCATTAAGAAACCTTCAACCTCTGCAGGATTTGGCATTATTGTAGTTATGGCTCATTTTAGTTGTACCTTCAAAAATACATTATTTTTCTAATGTTCACACCTCAGAGTAGATTGTCATATTCCTAACTTTTAACTTATACAGAGTCCAGTTGGAATTTCTACTAATAGAACCATAACATGAACAAATGAATTATCCCTCAACATAGCCCAAAATGTATTAAACCAGTGTGTATGGAAATATGTTTGAGATAATAAAATAGAATAAGTAAAACCAACATAGCACAAACAGGGAAGGTGTTGGTCCAGCAAAGATCATATGTCTTCATTCGTCTGTTAGTTTAGGCTGATGTCCTCTGTTAGTTTAGGCTTATGTCCTTGGGAATTTGTTTGTGTTAAGCCATAGTGATACTATTTATCCTGTTATTACATCAAAAATTGTATAACAGGGAAGTATATTGTGTTTTGGACCACAAATAAATACTACTGCATAAGTATACCATGTTTACTGTATTTTAAGAGCCCCATTATAAACAGATGTGGTCATCCACAAAACTCCTTGATTTACTTGTGTTAAATAATCTATGAACATTCAAATAAGAATCCAGAAAGTTGAAACCATTGTGCAGCCTTGGAGGACAGGCTAACCATAACCCCAGTAAACCACATAAAAAGCTTCTGTGGCAGGAAAAGGAAATGAAGGAACAAGTTCAACTCTTAGACAAAGCCCTCCGCTTCCATTTGCAGTGACATTCAACAGAGACTCTGCTGTGAATTAAAAATCCAGTTTGCACCACAGGGGGTGTCTGTTAAACCACTCTAATTGGCTCAATTCTGACATGCCTAAAGAATTTTAAAAGTACCCCTAACGTTTGCTGCTAGAGATACCATTCAGTTTGTATTCTTCTGCCATTACTCGACAGTAACATGACGTAGTTTTGATGACTTTCTCTGTCTTTGAAGACAATGATCATCATTTGATACCTAGAAGCTACATATATATGTGTGAGTGGTGAGGTCATCAAGCTTTGTTTTTAACTTTTGATCTGAATGAGGATGAGGAAGTAATGCAACAACCTCAATTAAACTGCAAAGTACTTCCAGATGAATCAGGGCAAAATATCTTTCAGTGACCTTCCTTCAGGGTATGTAGTTCTTTGATTCTTCTATCCTTTGAAAAAAGCTACATTTATTGATTCTTTGAAGAGGAATCTCAACAACAAGGGAAAGAAAAACACTTCTACTAAAGAAGGACTTCAAGATAACAAGATTATTTTCAATAGAAAAAGCTTCTTTAAAGACCTGTAATTTACTTCTACTATATGTTTACTAGTAAAAGGGGTCCGGCAAAAGTTTTAATGTTACAAAATATGGAATACTCCTTATGAAAAATGTTTCATGGCTCAGAGGTCTTGCAACTGTACATCTTAATCTGCTGGGGCCGATTTCACTAAAGGACTTAAACTAAGTCCATTTATTGGCTAAGTTTATTATTTATTGGCTTAAATCTATTTATTGGCTTAAATTGGTTTAATTATTGGCTTTCAATTTATTGGCTTAAATCTAAGACTTTGGTCTTATCTAGGTCTGGGACTTAACATGGATTTCACAAAGGTGACTTAGCTAAGTCCAAGCTTATCAAATAACCACAGTGGTTTTCTGTGTCGTGTGACCTTTTGTATGTATTCAAAATATAATATTGGTGCCACATATTCTTTATTTGATGTATTTTATCTGAGAATAAGTGCTGTTTTGAAATGGAAAACCTTGTTACCACAAATAAACTTCCCAAACACTACTTTAGTGAGGTGTTCTGTATAATTATAATTTATTTACAGCCATTTCAAATTTTGAAGTGGAGAAAAGTTTATGGCAGCCATATTTAAGTCCTCTTTACAAAATTTAAGCCCACTACCTTCCAGACTTAAAGTTAAGTCCACTGACTTAGCAATTTCATGGACTTAGCTGCTTTGTGAAATCCGCTAAATCTAAGACCACAGACTTAACATTCTTTTGGCAAAATTTAAGACCAAAGTCTTAGATTTAATAAGTCTAAATCTGGACTTAAGTCCCTTTGTAAAATCGGCCCCTGGGCATTAACAATTTTTTTTGTGTGTGTTGAGTCCATGTGTGAGTCCCTTGACCTCGTTTTTCATCAAAAAAAATATATGCACGTTTATTAACACTTGATAAAGTGAATACATATTTCACATCAACTTTCATTCAATTACTTTATTTGAGATATTTTTGTCAAGTATTTCTTGTTATTTCTGCAGAGGAGCCTTTTGGTTATAAAATCAGGCAATCAGGCAAACTATCACTAGAGTAATGCACCTCTAAGGTGAAGGGTTTGAATATTTTCAAATAAACAGTCCCAAAATGGCCCTAACCATTAATGGGAAATGAAACACCAAAAGATTGTACTCATAATTACCCGGTATATCTGTCAAGGAATTAATTTTGATTAAGCTGGTTGGCCAAAGTGTAAATAAATGCAAATATTATCACAGGAAAGTCAGAACTAAGAATGCCTGTTTTTATTCACAGCCCTTAATAGCATAAATAAGTAATCCAACCAAAACAATTTACCTTAATTCAAACATTTGTAGATCAGGGATATCTTTTTGAAATATGAACATAAAATGTCTGCTAAAATCATAATGCAGGTGGTCTGCACCAGTAATTTATTTCAAGCAGTTCAAATCTGGTACAATTTTTAATTCATATGTGTTGTCATATGTAGTCAAACTTGTAAAACCATTGAATCAATTGCCTTAAAACTTGGACTTTAACTTGTAAATTAATCTGAATCAAGAGCATTTGGAGAGTACAAACCTCCACGAAGGCCAGCAATAATAAGTGAATTGAAAAATCTGGATTTTTTTTGTATCCCCATGGTGATGCTCATCACTCTCAAAATTTAACGTGATCTATTCAAGACCCATCTTCTTATGTTTTTGAGGAAGATCCAACCTGTAGCATTTACGTAATCTTGCTAACAAACAAACAAATAACCAAATAGTCGTGAAAATAATATCTCCTTGGCAGATGTTAAATAACCACAAACAACCTCAACTCAAACCAAAATAATACCTGTAACAATACAGCCACAATTTTTTTCTTGGGGAGGGGGGATTTTCACATTTTTAAATGTACATATAACTAATGTTAAGTAACTAGAAATAGGACGCCCTGTTGATAGTAGATGCGAATAGAAACAGGATAGCATAGAAGAACACACATTATCATGTGTAATGTCCACCCCATGAACCTTTTGCCAAAATTGTACAGTAGTCTTACAAGACCCTGTTTCATTTGTAAAATATATCAATGATGCTTAAATATTTATTAGTGTAGATGTAAATTATTTCAGCTTCATGCCTTTTTGCATTGGTTGGGTCGAAAATTTTGACGAAATCACTCTATCTTGCACGGTTAACAAGATAGAAGCAAATTCCTGTTTTCCTATTTTTGGCAAAAATTTGAAAATTCAAAATGGCCGCCATTTTTGGGAAAAGGAAAATTTTTTGAAAATTGGCAAGAGTACATTTCTTACATACCCTATGGGTCGAAAATTTCGACGAAATCGCTCTATCTCGCACGGTTAAGGAGATAGAAGCAATTTTGTGTTTTGCCATTTTTGGCAAAAATTCGAAAAATCAAAATGGCCGCCATTTTTGGGGAGGGGAAAATTATTTTGAAAATTGCAAAGACTACATTCCTTAGATACCCTGTGGGTTGAAAATTTCGACGAAATCGCTCTATCTCGCTTACAAAAGTGGCGAAAATTGAAATTTTTTAAATTCACATATAATACTCTGTTAATAGCCCGTGGATCAAAAATTCTGTCGAAATCGCTCTATCTGTTACGGTTTCCGAGATATTAACCTTTTTATATTTTCCGCAAAACTCCAAGATGACTGCCAAAAGTGGCGAAAATTGAAATTTTTCAAATTCACATAGAATACTCCTCTACTACCATATGGGTTAAAAATTCAGTCGAAATCGCTCTATCTCTTACGGTTTCCGAGATATTAACATTTTTAGGTTTTCCGCAAAAATCCAAGATGGCCACCAAAAGTGGCGAAAAAATTGAAATTTTTCAATTTTGTATAGGATACTTTGCTATCATCCTACGGGTAAAAATTTCTGTAAAAATCACTCTATCTCTTGTGGTTTCCGAGATATTAACATTTTCAGTTTTCCGCAAAAATCCAAGATGGCCACCAAAAGTGGCGAAATTGAAATTTTTCAATTTCACATAGAATACTCTCTCCATGCCCTGTGGGTCAAAAATTCTGTTGAAATCGCTCTATCTCTTATGGTTTCCGAGATATTAACATTTTTTGTTTTTCCGCAAAAATTCAAGATGGCCGCAAAAGTGGCGAAAATTGAAATTTTTCAATTGCACATAGAATACTCTACCACTACCATGCGAGTCAAAATTTCTGTGGAAATGGCTCTATCTCTTACGGTTTCTGAGATATTAAGATTTTTCTGCTTCTCGCAAAAATTCAAGATGGCCGCCAAAAGTGGCGAAAATTGAAATTTTTCAATTTTGTATAGAATACATTCCTACTACCCTACGGGTCAAAAATTCTGTCCAAATCGCTCTATCTCTTACGGTTTCTGAGATATTAAGATTTTTTCGTTTTTCGCAAAAATTCAAGATGGCCGCCAAAAGTAGCGAAAATTGTAATTTTTCAATTTTGTATAGAATACTTTGCTACTACCCTATGGGTCAAAAATTCTGTCGAAATCGCTCTATCTCTTACGGTTTCTGAGATATTAATATTTTTTGTTTTCCGCAAAAATTCAAGATGGCCGCCAAAAGTAGAGAAAATTGAATTTTTTCAATTTCACATAGAATACTCTGCTACAACCCTACGGGTCAAAAATTCTGTCGAAATCGCTCTATCTCTTACGGTTTCCGAGATATTAACATTTTTTGTTTTTCCGCAAAAATTCAAGATGGCCGCCAAAAGTGATGAAAATTGAAATTTTTCAATTTTGTATAGAATACTTTCCTACTACCCTATGGGTCAAAAATTCTGTCCAAATCTCTCTATCTCTTACGGTTTCTGAGATATTAAGATTTTTTCGCTTCTCGCAAAAATTCAAGATGGCCGCCAAAAGTGGCGAAAATTGAAACTTTTCAATTTTGTATAGAATACTTTCCTACTACCCTATGGGTCAAAAATTCTGTCGAAATCGCTCTATCTCTTACGGTTTCTGAGATACTAAGATTTTTTCGTTTTTCGCAAAAATTCAAGATGGCCGCCAAAAGTGGCGAAAATTGAAAATTTTCAATTTTGTACAGAATACTCTTCTACTACCCTGTGAGTCAAAAATTGTGTCGAAATCGCTCTATCTCCTGCGGTTTCCGAGATATTAAGAATCTTTCATTTTTCGCAAAAAATTAAGATGGCCGCCAAAAGTGGCGAAAATTGAAATTTTTAAAAATTTTGTATAGAATACTTTTCTAGTAGCCTGTGCCCAGTAAACATAGCAAAGGTTTATAAACGTTTATAAACGTTTAGTAAACCTATAAACGTTTTTTAAACCAAATATAAACCTAAATATTGACAATTATTCAACATTATGGGTTTATAAACGTTTCAGCAACATTAGTTTGGTTTATAAACGTTTATAAACATTTATATACAAACGTTTATACAAACGTTTATAAACGTTTATATATAAACGTTTTTAAACGTTTACAAAGAGTGAAGAATATCTTAACCTCGCTTTCATTTGGGATAATGACATCAGCACAGCCATTTTGAGAGAAACTTGAGAAATATTTCTGTAAGTATATCTTGCTGTATCACTGTTGTTTGAATCCATCATTACATTCTAAGTAGATATATAGAAGTATCATTACATTCTAAGTAGATATATAGAAGTATGTCAAATTACATACTTCTATATATCTACTTAGAATGTAATGATGGATTCAAACAACAGTGATACAGCAAGATATACTTACAGAAATATTTCTCCAGATTTTCAACACGTGTATAAACGTTTATAAACGTTTACATATAAACGTTTATAAACGTTTATAGGCAAACGTTTATAAACGTTTATGTATAAACGTTTATAAACGTTTATAGGCAAACGTTTAGGGACCCATCATTTTAAACCTAATCTAAACCGTTGCTACTTAGGCTTATAAACGTTTATAAACGTTTGTAATGTTTACTGGGGTGGGTCAAAAATTCTGTCGAAATCGCTCTATCTCTTACGGTTTCTGAGATATTAGCAAATTACTCAAAAGTAGTACTGAAAATACACAATGAAGTACCTAAATGGCTATTACTCATGTACTGACAAAGCTATCAGTCCCAAATGCAATACCAAGCGAGCTATGGACATAACAATCTTGTATTCAAAATTGTAGTAAAATATCTTTAATTATTTTGGCTTAAATGCACGGAAACCAATGGGTACTGAAAATAGCTGTACTTAAGTATTACTCAGTAAGCAAAAGAGGTACAACAGCCAAAAGTGGAAACCATGCGTGACGCCGGACATCGGACGCCGGACATCGGACATCGGGCGGCGGAAAAAGCAAAAATAATATATCCACCCCCCAGGGGGGTGGACATAATAAATCTTAACTGAGATAAATTATGTTTGAGTGTGTCAGTGAAATTAAAGTCTAAAATGATAATAATAAGTACGTTATGGCTTCAAACTGGAGATACAATTGTCTATGACACCCAGGTGTGGGTTTGTCACCCTCGCCATCCCAGGGTTTACAACAGGAAAACTTCCCAAATGACATATACAGAAAAAATACATCACGAATGAAGATAACAATATTATACGAGTGCGTAGCACAAGTATTATATCGTTAATCTTCATGAGTGATATATTTTTCTGTATATGTTTAATGAGGGATGTTTTACTTTTATTATCCACAATTTTGTACGATTAATGGGTTAAATAACATGAATATTTAAAAGAGTTAATGTGAAAAGGCTGTCAAAAAGCACAGGCAACACTGAATATAAAAATTTCAATCTTTGACTTGCAATAGCTCCTTTATTTCTGCACGGATTTTTATGCAACACACACAAGCATGAGGGCTGTACAAGGACCTTTCTAATGATATATATTTGTAGGTAACACAGTTTTTGAGATATTAGTGAAAAACCGGAATTTATTGACATTAGTTATCCATGGTACGGACCCGCCAGTGTATACAAACAAATACATCCCAGTCTGTATTTCCCCATATTTAGGGCAAATAAGTTGCGTGGTGGATAATAAATATTCATACTTTTTATTAATCTGTGAAAAACGGGCACATAAAGTTTTCTTGCAAAACGTTTAAATTAATATATTATCTTAGCTGAGTCATAATGTCTTATGTTAAGACAAGAAACAAGGATTGAAGACCATGCACGTCCCTGTCTCCTATCCCAGGGAAAGTTTACATAATGTACTCATACCTTACACAGATTCATTCAAGAGTGCATAACTTTCTTAAACTAGTCCATTTTGTTGAAGTAGTTTCATCTTATTGTAAAGTTGTATTATCCTGTCACCCTCAACTTGTATAAAATATTACAGGGTACATTTATAAAGAGTACATTTATAAAGTTTTGGTTAGAACTGGATTAGTGGATTAAAAAGTTAAAATACACAATATAGTACTTTATATTAAGCAGTCAACAACAAATAATAGTGAAGTACTGCTGTCTTTTTGGCACTCTTCATTTCATAGTGTGCTCATTCATGCAGTTTTTGGAAATAAACATCAATATACTTTGCTTACCCAGCACCTGGGATCGAGTAAGCAGGTACATAGTGGTTTGTATGACCACTTAAAATGGCAGTCCTCTGTCATTGGGTCTTATCCCTAGTGGCAGGCTAAAAAAATGACAGGTATGTTAACTGTCTGGTAGTTTTGGGAAAGTGCCAGTCACCAGAGCTTTGATTGTACTTCAAATAGTCAAATAGTATTTTCAGTCTTATACTAAAAGGGATATTGCACTGGGTATAAACAACAGAATACAAAATGCCTAGGACTTTGCTGTTAAACATGTAAATAAGGCATGTTAGATCATTTTATTCAGGAGTAATATGTTTAAAATGAGAAATGCATCAGTTTGGACAAACGGGTGATAAAATTGCACTTCAACAAGCAGAATTCTTTGTTGATAGTTAGAGATATTAAAAGAGCTCTAAATGCATCAACATTGTGTATTATGTGACTCATTTATTATAGTGACATTTGTACATTAAACAATTACATAGATCAAAATAATAATTGACACCCAGTCCTCCACAGGAATTACATGTCACCTTAAAATTTAAGTATTAGTAAAAACAGAGTGTGGTGTGATAACAAATAACAAAAAATCATCAGTTCAAAGTATTACAATACACTGTTTTCCAAGGTTTCTTTTTTCTTAGTTCCCAAGCCTCTTCAATATATCTATAAAGGCATTTACTATTTGAATTCAGAACTTTTACAAATGTTTCTTTTGTAACAATACTTTTGTTATACAATAAATCATTTCCCATCTAAAGTTCAAATTAGAACAAATTCTCAAAGAATTGTTTGTATGATACAAACGTCAAAATTGGGTTTTTAGTTCCCTTTCAATAGATAGGGTCAAATCAATACAGGCTTCTTTCTTCATATTCTTACATGCTGTCGTGAGTTTCATTCAAACCCAGGAATGCAGGGATGAGAGTCGTGTGATTAAATAGCAAACTTGTAAACCACGGAGTGATTAAATAGAAAACTTGTAAACCACTGAGTGATTAAATAGCAAACTTGTAAACCACTGAGTGATTAAATAGCAAATTTGTAAAGCACTGAGTGATTAAATAGCAAACTTGTAAACGACTGAGTGATTAAATAGCAATCTTGTCAATCGCTAGGCTACTCAGACCTCTTGTACGGTACAAGGAACTTCTCTCTTAACCTCAACTTTACTGAGTCCCTTTGTCATTTGTGTAATATATAGGTACTGTATGAGTTTTGGATAAACGGACTGTCTTGATTTTGTTTATTCAGAGAATATCCCTTTTACTCCTGAATGTTTGTGTTATAATGAACTCCTGTAAGTTTCCAATTCAAATTTCACTGTTCCATTTAATGATGGATGCATATGCATAGACTTGGAGCAAGTTTACTCTCAAACCTTTCTCTAACACATGTGTATCACAGTAATTGAGAGCCATTGACATTATGTTGTGTCATGCCTAACAACACTGGACATTGGTCCCTATGTGCACCCAACGATTCCTTCAGTGTGGTTGTGTAGATACATCCTGGTAAATTTTATTTGAGGCAGATATATTATATATGGGTACCTTATGAAGAAGGGCAGTTACTAGTATTTTAAGTCTGTAGCTTAATCATTCAAACTTTGGTCCGCTTATCACAAAAGTTTGCTCTGTATATATTGGAATATAATTGCTTGATAGTGACACAGTTTCATGTTTTGAAAACTAAATCTCAAAGTAAGGTTTTTCTTGTAATTTTTAACAGAATGCAACATACTCTAGATCAGAAGAATCTATAGAGTAAGAAATCTAAAATTCGCCACATATCTGAAATTCGCCACATGTGCAAATACTAATAAAATAAATGAATTGAGGTGAGATTTGTTGAATGTATAGTAAATTAAAGCTTTCTGAACTGAAAAATACCAATTTTAAGACAAAACATCATTTTCTGCATAAAATTAACTGAGGTTTTATAGGTGGCGAATTTTAGATTCCTGGCGAATTTTAGATTTCTTACTCTAATATCCACAGGTTTTGTTTCTAGTTATCTTTGCCAAGAAGGTATTATTTTCATGACCATTTATTTGTCTCTGTTTTTAGTGTTTGTTATCAGGATTAAATGTATGCTATGTTTTGGACATCATGAAAAAAATGGCAAGATGGGTCTTGGTCCAACTTAGATCCAACTAGAGGATCGCTCGCAAAAAAAAAAGATAATGTTTTTGCATAGCAAAAACAAAGCGTCCCGAAAAGGATATAAAGGTGAGTGCTAAAGTATTAAGAAAATGCTTCGTTTCTAGCCTTATACTGTTGTGGCAACCAAAGTCAGCGCAGTCTGCTCTATCTAGCACGGTTTTCAAGATATAAGCATTTTTGTGTTTTGCAAAAAATAAAAAAATTTAAAATGTCCGCTATATTTGGCGAGACAAAAATATTTTGAAAATTGGCATGGCTACTCTGCAGAGATACCCAGCAGGTCCAAAATTTTGTTGAGTTCACTCCATATAGCACGGTTTTCGAGATATAAGCATTTTTGTGTTTTGCAAAAACTTTGAAAATTCAAAATGGCCACCATTTTTGGGGAGACAAAAATTTTTGTCAAGACCACTGCCGTGGTGTGTATCTCCCGCCGAGCATTAAAGCAGAAGAAATAGCTTTTCCGAGATATTCACAATTTTTCATTTTCGTGTGTGAAAGGTCTTCCAAAAGTAGGTGAATGAGTTATTTGAGAAAAATTGGCTATCTGCAATACTATTAAGAGATAATTCACATTTACTCATTTTGAGTAGGTGAACAATTATCTATGGGTCTGAAACTTCACCAAGTGAAAGCTCTCACAAAAGTAAGTGAATGAGTTATTTGAGAAAAATTGGCTATCTGCAATACTTTTAGAGATAATTCGCATTTACTCATTTTGAGTAGGTGAGTAATTAGCTATGGGTCTGAAACTTCACCATGTGAAAGCTCTCCCACAAGTAGATGAATGAGTATTTGATAAAAATTGGGTATCCGCAATACTTTTACAGATAATTAGCATTTACTCATTTTGATTAGGTGAATAAATAGCTATGGGTCTGAAACTTCACAGAGTGAAAGCTCTCCCAAAAGTAGGTGAATGAGTTATTTGAGAAAAATTGGCTATCTGCAATACTTTTAGAGATAATTCACATTTACTCATTTTGAGTAGGTGAATAATTAGCTATGGGTCTGAACCTTCACCAAGTGAAAGCTCTGCCAAAAGTAGGTGAATGAGTTATTTGAGAAAAATTGGCTATCTGCAATACCTTTAGAGTAATTCGTATTTACTCATTTTGAGTAGGTGAGTAATTTGCTATGGGTCTGAAACTTCACCAAGTGAAAGCTCTCCCAAAAGTAGGTGAATGAGTTATTTGAGAAAAATTGGCTATCTGCAATACTTTTAGAGATAATTCGCATTTACTCATTTTGAGTAGGTGAGTAATTAGCTATGGGTCTGAAACTTCACCAAGTGAAAGCTCTGCCAAAAGTAGGTGAATGAGTTATTTGAGAAAAATTGGCTATCTGCAATACTTTTAGAGATAATTCGCATTTACTCATTTTGAGTAGGTGAGTAATTAGCTATGGGTCTGAAACTTCACAGAGTGAAAGCTCTCCCAAAAGTAGGTGAATGAGTTATTTGAGAAAAATTGGCTATCTGCAATACTTTTAGAGATAATTCGCATTTACTCATTTTGAGTAGGTGAGTAATTAGCTATGGGTCTGAAACTTCACCAAGTGAAAGCTCTCCCAAAAGTAGGTGAATGATTAATTTGACAAAAATTGGCTATCTGCAATACTTTTAGAGATAATTCACATTTACTCATTTTGAGTAGGTGAGTAATTAGCTATGGGTCTGAAACTTCACCAAGTGAAAGCTCTCCCAAAAGTAGGTGAATGAGTTATTTGAGAAAAATTGGCTATCTGCAATACTTTTAGAGATAATTCGCATTTACTCATTTTGAGTAGGTGAGTAATTAGCTATGGGTCTGAAACTTCACCAAGTAAAAGCTCTCCCAAAAGTAGGTGAATGAGTTATTTGAGAAAAATTGGCTATCTGCAATACTTTTAGAGATAATTCGCATTTACTCATTTTGAGTAGGTGAGTAATTAGCTATGGGTCTGAAACTTCACCATGTGAAAGCTCTCCCACAAGTAGATGAATGAGTTATTTGATAAAAATTGGGTATCCGCAATACTTTTACAGATAATTAGCATTTACTCATTTTGAGTAGGTAAATAATTAGCTATGGGTCTGAAACTTCACCATGTGAAAGCTCTCCCAAAAGTAGGTGAATGAGTTATTTGAGAAAAATTGGCTATCTGCAATACTTTTAGAGATAATTCGCATTTACTCATTTTGAGTAGGTGAGTAATTGGCTATGGGTCTGAAACTTCACCATGTGAAAGCTCTTCCAAAAGTAGGTGAATGAGTTATTTGAGAAAAATTGGCCATCTGCAATACTTTTAGAGGTAATTTGCATTTACTCATTTTGAGTAGGTGAGCAATTAGCTATGGGTCTGAAACTTCACCAAGTGAAAGCTCTTTGGGATAGCTGCTCTGCAGAGATACCCTGAAGATAAAAAATTTTGTCGAAATCGCTCTATGTAGCACGGTTTTCGAAATATTAGCATTTTTGTGTTTTGCAATTTTTGCGCAAAAATTCGAAAATTCAAAATGGCCGCCATTTTTGGCGAGACAAAAATTTTTTCAAAATTGGGATAAATACTCTGCAGAGATACCCTGCGGGTCAAAAATTTCGTCGAAATCGCTCTATCTAGCACGGTTTTCGAGATATAAGCATTTTTGTGTTTTGCAATTTTTGCGAAAATTTCGAAAATTCAAAATGGCCGCCATTTTTGGCGAGACAAAAATTTTTTGAAAATTGGGAAAAGTACTCCGCAGAGATATCCTGCGGGTCAAAAATTTTGTCGAAATTGCTCTATCTAGCACGGTTTTTGAGATATAAGCATTTTTGTGTTTTGCAATTTTTGCGAAAATTTCGAAAATTCAAAATGGCCGCCATTTTGGGCGAGACAAAAATTTTTTGAAAATTGGGAAAACTACTCCGCAGAGATACCCTGCGGGTCAAAAATTTCGTCGAAATCGCTCTATCTAGCACGGTTTTCGAGATATAAGCATTTTTGTGTTTTCCTTATTTGGAAAATTCGTAATGATTAATTAATCATTAATTACTCGGCCATTTCTTGACCAATCAATGCCAAAATCTAATGATTTCCAGATTTTAATAGAATGAATGCATTTGCCAAGTTTCAGGTGAATTGATAAAATTCCTTTCAAGTTATCATCCGGACAAACTTCCCCATCGAAAAAAGACATTTTTGGTCATGTGACCTCTCTGATTGGTTGAAATGTCACTGCAGCATATTCAAAAAAATTCGCCAAGGCTACTGCCTAAACCTGCCAAATTTGAAAAGAATCCGCCTAACGGTTACAGAGTTATAAGGAAAACAAAATGCGGAGCCGGCGGAGCCGGCGGAGCCGGCGGAGCCAGAAGCTCCCCCATACACAAACAAGCGTCCCTTGCGGGACGCTTAATTAAATTTGGAGAGTGATCTGGATTACCATCTGGATACAAAAAAATAATCTGGATCTTCCCATTTACTTATTATTGCACGCTTTATTATAGGAATAAAAGACGTATTAAAGTGCTTTATGATAGTTTTAAACTATCGATCGGCTGAATATTAAAGCCACGAAGCCCGAAGGGCTGAATGCTTTAATACAGCAGATCGATAGTTTAAAACCATCATAAAGCATGAGAATCTGTCTTTTATTCCTATTCCAAAATGGTTTCATTGATATTTTGTTCAAAATAAGGGGTAAATCTTATGCAAAAATCAAAACAAATCCAATGCCATGTTGGCTCTTCCATTAACTAAACATGCATAGTGATGGATATGCAAACAGCCTCTTGCTTAAAATATTGTTAGGAAATCCCCCACAGAATTCCGCAATCTCTTAAATATTAATGAGTAGTCGATCTTTAAATGAAATATTAATAGAAATCCCCACTGAATTATTTGACTTCATATTTGCTTCATATAATATATGTTTTATTTTACCGGGACAATTTAAAGGGACAATGCACGCACAATTTAACAGCATTGTTTTATTTACCGTTCTATATTTGCGATTCCAGCATTGCACAAAAGATGTGTCTAAGGTCACTGTGCAGCGTACCATTTTAGAATATAGCTTACTAAAACTTATAAGTACTAATATATACTGTATTTTCTTATTTCAGTACCTTAAACACGGTTCCACTTATAACAGATCTGACTTACACTCAAGTTTAACTTACATGTCTGAACCGTATCATACATTAGTTCAGGTGATGGGCACTGCATGCACCAGCTCTACATGTATCAAGATCCAGATGCAAGAATTAATAGTTCAAACGATACTTCAACTTTGCAATGTAACTTACTTAAGTTTTTTATATATTTAGAAGAGTTAGGCATTCTTCAAGTGCTACTGTTTTGTACCATTTTACAAAAAATGTCCTCACAGATAAAAAATGTTAACCTGGGACAAAGGACATGAGAAATAAATACAAAAAGTTTGATTTTTTTAGGAGTGGGGGGAGGCCTTTAGCTGTTGAGATGTCCAAAAACTCTAACACTGCAGTGACAGTTATCTCCTGCTGAAAAGACTTTGACATGTAGAAAACAGGAAGAAATACCCAGGAAACACAATTTGTCATCAAAATAACATAGATGATATACTTGACATCAGTAAAGTTGAACCCTCATTATCCACCAAACATGTAAGGAGATGGAGACTTTGTTTAGATATAAGAATGTTCATAAAGTAGAAGTGTAAGTCTAGGGAAAGTAGAAATGAGTTGATAAAATTGAATATGCAGATAATATAGGTATGGACAGTAGATGTTCTACTGAACTGAGTAAGCTTTGAGCAAAATCTGAAAAAAAAATACGGGCCCACAGTGGTCAAGTGGTAAGACACTCACCTCCCACCTCTGAGGTCGCTGGTGCAGACCCTATGTGGGAAAGTTGGTAATTTTCTTACTAATGGTCAGCAGTTTACAGTACAGACCTCAAACAACTGTATGTACTGGTTTCCTCTGCCCATAAAACTACCCATCGTAATATGACCGACACAGTGTTGAAAGTGACGTGAAAACCCAAATAAATAAATAAATAAAATTACAATTAACTACGTCACATATTTCCGTGCTGATATCATGAGCTAGAAATAATTTCAATTTCACGACCTCAACCTATATGCCTCCAAAGAGACCTTTTGTCTTGGTAGTACAGGTAGAAGAACAAGCATATAAGCATCCCGACTCCCACCCCACTTCACCCTTCCACCATGCACATTTTAGTTTACCTACTGAGAGCTCACATGGGGTTTTGTAAGCATTTCAGGTAGATGCATTCTACCCAAATGTCAATCTCACTGGATAATGTCAAACATCTTACCGGAGCACAAAGTGGACTGTGCCGCAATGATCCAAAACCAGAAGCACAGAAATTTAATTGTAGCTCATGATCCTTGCACGGAAAGGTATGACTTAGGTGTTATGTACAAGCTTACACCTGATGTCTGTTATATTGTAGATAAGGTAGCTCAAGTTTCATAGGCTATTAAATCTAGTCTAATCCAATCCTATATTTCATATGGCTTAATCTTTGCAGTGGCAGATTAACCAGTGCGTGAAACAAAATTATCAATCCAATTGTATTGTCATTAGGCAAGAATAGATCATCAACAGTGGAAATGCATTGTAACTTAGCAATATTAAGATGAAAACCACAGAAGTTAACCCTTTGAAGCCCTTATCTATTGGCTACTAATGTCAACAGCAGTGTGTATAAATCAGAGTCATTTCTGTTAGCTAATGTTTGATGCCTTTTTTAAACAATTTTATTCGTATAGTCTGAAAAAAAAACCAAGATGGCCACTGAAAAATTGCTAAGTAAAATTTCAAAATAGCACAGAAAGTTTAGATATTAATTAACCTGAAAAAAATATGCTGTGATTAAATGCAGTTAAAAGTTTTATCTACTGGCTGCAAATAGTACTAACAAGCCATGAGACTGGAATTAATAATGATTTTTGTACAGAAGCAAAATTTGATAAAGGTAGTAAACTATGAAAAATAAATGGACATATTGCATGAAATGTTTACAGGAGTGTCAGTAATTCTTCTTTGCACTTTTAGATACACCTCAAATTTATTCCAAACAACCTAAGGATGCTAAGATATTCATCCATATACACTGTAACCATGATATCCAGCACACCCTTTTTATTAAGACAAAAGCAGAAATCCTCTACTTGCTTATAAAGCTTCATATTTTAAAGATGATAATGGGGTCAGTCATCACAGAAAAAAAGTACTCATAGGTTTCCTGCAGGTTTTTTGGTGAATTTTTTAAAAATGTCAAATGACTTATTCAGACAGTACATACAATTGATCAAATGAATGCGACAGATGCATCTACACCACTTAAGATCAGTTTTTAAAACCTTTAAATTTCCTTATATACAAACAAATGTGAAACTACTTTAAGCTTCTCTTTACAAATTACAGATAAGTGAGTTGTTATCTCTTTCAAGCCTCAAATCATCCTTTTAAAAGAAATAAGACACAGCTAGAAATTGTAAAAGTTTGTTCTCGGATATGTAGATGGAGAAACGGAACTCATGAAATATTTACCCCGTACAAAGATGGATCACCAATCCTGTAACACAACAACTGCGGCCTCATTTTGTCAAATCATCAAAAAAAGAGATGAAAAATACTTAAATCTGTGCCCCCCCACCCCCAACATCTTTATCTCATTCTTGGTTATTTTGTTAATAAAAATCTCTTCCTTGTAACACAGATCACGCCAATGTAACACTAAATCAATAAAAATAGATTCTATTATAAAGTGTGAGTATGACCCAAGAATGCTGTTAAATATCTTCTTGTAAGACATATGAACTAAAGAAAGCTAAAGAAAACTTATCCTAAATCTACGACATTAATCTTAGGCTCTACTAAAGTTATCTCATCCTTGCAAGTCTTTTTTGTCTGATGTTATTTTTGGGAAAGCATCTGATGATCATTTAACCATAACACAGCTTGCAAAATATATACATGGAGTAGTTTCACTTAACATGTTAAGCAAAATGTCATACATGAAACTTAAAATTAAAATGAATTTGTTTTGGCACTTGACCAAAGACACTCCACTGAGAAACACAGCTGTTGTTAACTTGTTACTAGCAAAAGAAATGTACATAACCTGGAAGATTGAAAAGCAAGCACCTAGTTTAAAATAATTACCTAACACCAATGTGTCAAGACCTTCACAAACAACTGACAAAGAGAGCTGCAAAAAATAAAGCAAGAAATATTGTCTAACCTTTGAAAGCTTGAACCTTTAAAGTTACCAAGGTGACCTAAATTTATCAGTAGTAAGACCCCAGTTACACATAGCCGGATATGTGCCGCCAGATCGTGGCAGGATTCCTGATATGGAAAATGTTGAGTGATTTACGGATCATCTTTTCTGTCTGTACGGCCATCTGTAACATTTGTAATATCCTTGTGGCTTCCGCCATGGATGCCATGTGTCCGTGGGGATGCCACGGAAAAATCAAACTGCTTGATTTTTCCATAAATGCTTTGCAGATCTTATCTGTAATTGATATCCATATCTCTTCCATATCTCATCCGTAGCTCATCTGTGAGTGTCCTTATTGTCCGTATACCCATCCTGGATGTCCTTGTGGCATCCCTTACATCCTTGACGTTTCTGTGGCAAACATTATCCAAAAACATTGCCGAATCTAACCGGATCTGCTACAGACTGACATGGACCGGGTTTGTGGATTAAAAAACAGTCATAAGACCAATCCTTGGTCCAATCTTTTCATCCGCAAACCTTTCCTTAGCGGTCCATAGCATATCAGTAGAAGATCCGTGGCAGTTCCATAAATCTTTTACATGACCATCCCATCCCTTGTGCATCCCTATCAGTTACCATATTTGGAACTGTGGGCTATATCCGGCATCCGGCTATGTGTAACTGGCCCCTAACAAAATGCACATGTCAAGTGCATGTCTCTAAAATGACATTTTTTTATGTAACAACCCCTTTTGTAATGCATTCTACAACTGAATCAATATTAGGATCCTAATATCACTGTGATGATGTACCAGTACATAATTTGCCATAAAGTGATGGAGAAATTTTCTATTTCCTCCAGTATCTCTCAAATTATCTCAAAACTACTCATGTATCAATTCCCTCCAAATCAGCTCACTCTCACAAAAACTTATTTTTAAACATATCTCTTGAACAAGAATATTTTTTCAATTCATCTTTTTCTTGGTTGATACATACTATCCTGCACAAAATGGTTAAACCTTGTGATAATCAGTTAAGTCTAACTGAAAGAAAAAATAATAATAATCTCATGTCTCCAGAGACAAAAAATAGGTAACACATCTGCAAACTAGAACTTTGCAAATCAATACCTTGTCATAAAGATTCCAAAATATACATTTAGAAAAATGAAATGAGACTACAAATTGCTGTTACTTTTAGGATGCTCCCCAAGTATTTAGATAGGTAATCTGTAAGTGATTAGAATATGTCACATCTGTTAATGACTTTCTGTTAACTAATACACAGATGCCACTTTCCCCTGAGTCATGGGTTAATCAGTGGGAATAATAATGTTTCATCAACACAGGATTGCATCACTGAAGTTTTGATTTCCTCATTTTACAGAGTCTGCTTGAGGCCTTCATAATGGACAATAAATTGTATTCAACAGGGCTGCATCTGTCAAAAATTATTTTGCCTTGTTTTATTAATATATATGGGTTTTGTACCACTTTTAACATATTTTTTGTAGACCATATCACAATGGATAGTTGAAAGGATGAATGAAATCAGTGGAAACTATTTTGTCCAGATTCTGTTGTGAAAGCCATCAGAAACAAATTACAAACTTTGCCTCACTAATAGATCAAATTCTACATTACCTATTCACAAGTTTTGAGAATTTATACATAAAGTGGCATTGGAGATGCCTGTACCCCACAGCCTAGTGTTGTGCACCATGAGACATAGATCAAATGAAAAAGTGCAAAGATAAGCAGTCTTTCTGAATAGAAAATTTGTGTAAAGATAAAGTGTCAAACAAACAATTTCACTGCAAGATGACAGCGTTAATTTGTAAACTAACACAAACTAGAAAAAGGTTTTTGCTAACAAAAACGACCGGCCCGGATGGAGACTTGAGTTAATAAAGCTGTAGTAGTAGTGGTATGAGACTGTAAGGAGAAGGTAAGCTTTACTGTGCTTTGTATCTGATGGAAAAGTGGATTATCTAAAACTGTATTGGTTGAAGTATTAGACTGTAAGCAGAATGTGAGCTTTATTGTGTTTCGTAAAGTGGTATAGTTTATGAAAAGAATATATCATTTTTGCTGTAAATTTGGGATCGTAAATTTTTTCCAGGAGATATGTAATCCTAGATTTATAATGATAAAGATATACTGTACATAGTAAACTATAATTGGCTATAGATAGGGACATTCAGATGTTGTATATCTTTGAGGCATATTATGCCTCTGAAAATTCATTGCTATTTAATATTTTTATAAGATAAATATGCTTAAGATAATCGTATTAATTTTGTGAAATAATGTGCAAATAAAAAAAATTAAAAAAAATTTTGTGAAATCCTTTATTGTGCCATTGTAAAAAAATACACAAAGTCATGTTGTCAGATGTTATTGTTAACATTTTTGATTCACACATGACTCTATATCTGAATATCATGAAAGCCCGAGGTTTTTACATATTATTAAGGCTTTTTTTTCCATTCTCTCAAAACAGACAAGGCATTCTTTCCACAAGGCTCTACTTCCATGAACCTAAAAATAAATGTCCTTGTCTGAATTGTTTACCCACAAAAAGATTTACTGTAAGCATATCCCTTGATGAAAAGAAATGAATACATCTTGATATCCCTTATCAACCTTTTCACTCAGTGTGCAGATTATGTAACACACAGATGTTAACACAGTGGGGCATCAGTGATTGAGTTGGACTTGCCATGAATCTGCCTCCAGATAGATATCAGACAAAAGCAAGTACAGAATTGGAGGAGAAAAAAAAGAGAACTCATTCATTTTCAATTAGCTGAAGATACATAAAATACTGTACAAGAAAAACTGTTTATGAGAAAGTGTTTTTTTTTCAGTCATCTTATCTTCTGAAAGAAGTCAAGTCTATACATTTAACCAATTTACATAGTGTATGTGAATAAGTAGCTAGATCAACAACTCCTGCTGCTAAACAAAAGCAGCATTAATTAAAGCTTTTTCCCAAAAAAGGAAAAGTCATATCCACACAATTCCACAAGAATGGAATCAGAAGAATGTCCTTTCCGACCTGCAAATTTAGGTCTAGAATGCATCTGATAAATTTTATAGCACAGGTGTGTGATTTTTCCAAAACGCAATGACGGGGTATTTTTGAAAAATGCCTAAGGTTACCATTAGTACAGCTTAAGGTCTCCGCAAAGTATCCCAAAAACTTTTACCGACCCCATAGTTTTAAAGAAAGATAAGAAGGAAAGAAAATTTTGAAAGCCCAAGGAGTTATTCAAGGGAGACCATTATCCGGCGGCGAAGGTGGTGATCAGCTGAACTTTTGTGCAAACAAATAAGCACCCCTGACGGGCCACTTAATTATGAAGCTGTAACATCCTGCACAATTAGTTAAAAGTACATATTATAATTAGTTGTAGCAATTCATATATTATCTTAATGATAGGAGAAATATGTTTCATATATAGCAGTTACTGTAGAAACATTCTGGCCAAGGTTATAGGTCATACAGTGACATTCCTCACCTACAATCTCAAACCAAGATACCTGCCAAGTAACAAAGTTCTTCATCTTATGGTTTATGAGATGTAACCCAGACAAAATTAGAGTAACTAGAGCAAGGTCAAAGGTCAAATCAAGGTCACACCAAGACACTGCACAAATAATTTTCCCAGCAAATATCCCTACCAAGTATCAACTTCTTACACCTTACAGTTTCCAATAAATAATCAAGACAAAGTTTTAATGGTCAGGGTTACCATGACAAGGTTAAAAAAATCTAAATTCAAGTGTTGAAGTTACAAGTGATTTACTCAGTTGCAAAAAAATGGCCTCGTTAGGGCATTTTAGGGTCAAGAGCTTACCTTGAAGGACAAGCTTCAAGGTCAAATGTCTGTAGGCTATAGAGGATATATATATCTATTTAAAAGTATCAAGCATGAAGAGATTCAACTTTTAATCAATGAGAAGCCTCAGAATGTGTAAAACTCCTTGATGACTATCAAGGAGACGGCCATGGCAGCAATCTTGTTTTTCAAAATTAGGCCAAAAATATTTCCAGGCAAGCTTTTGAAATGATGTGCAAACCCTGTAAATTTGAGAACACTACCTATAATACCTTTTACTCTAGAGAGGTAACAGGAAAATATCTACACACTCCTTGATCACCATCAAAGAAACGGATATGGCACCCATCTTGTTTTCTCAAAATGAGGTCAAAATATTCAAAGGCAAGCTTTTGTAATGGTGATGCAAACCCTGTAAATTTGAGAACACTACCTATAATACCTTTTACTCTAGAGAGGTAACAGGAAAATATCTACACACTCCTTGATCACCATCAAAGAAACGGATATGGCACCCATCTTGTTTTCTCAAAATGAGGTCAAAATATTCAAAGGCAAGCTTTTGTAATGGTGAACATATCCTACACATTTGAGAACTCTACCTATAATACCTATGGTTGTAGAAGGGTAACAAAACTTCCTGCTGACCGTCAAAGAAACTTTGCTCTAGAGGGGTAACAGGAAAATCTTTACACACTGGCGCAGCGGTGACATACTCATCAATAAACCATAGTACTCACCAGATGATATCCAGTGGATACAATTAATGATGTCCTCTATAAATTTGTGTGCAATGTTAAACCTGATAAAATAACAAGGCCAAAAGGTGTTTTGGTCCCCTAGCGCGAGCACAAAGCCATCAGAGACACAAGTAGTGCACCAGAATTTACGAAAGTCTGGTAACACAAAGAAATTCCAACTCAGACACATCCCACAACTGGAGCTGGTTTCACAGGTAAACAGAAAAACCCCACTGGGCATAACCCCACACAGACCAAACCCCATCGGGCAAAACACCACTCTGACACAACCCCACTCAGATAAATAAGAATGAGGACAAAACCCCACTCTTCATGAAAAAAAAAAAAATATTTATTATGTGAAGAGTTTTAATTGATACAAACACAAAGTCATGACAGAAATGGACATTGATAGACACTTGTATGAAGAAAATAATACAAAACCACATTATATTTAAGCACTAATATTTAAGCACATTACATTAAGCAAAATACATGTATTAATTGCTTTGGTCAGTTATATTAATTTTTATCAAACACACTGTCCAACACCTTCGAACTACAGTCAGAGTCCAATGCCATGCACTAAATGGCAGTAAAAAGTTCCCCATAGGTTGCCTGGTTTTTGTCATGCACTTTCTAATATCCTAATGTCCTACAGTTTTCACAAAATATCACAAAATTTGTAAGCTCTTTGTCATGCACTTTCTAATATCCTAATGTCTCACAAGTATCACCAAATATCACAAAATTTCTAAGCACTTTATATCCTAATATCCCACATTTGTCATAAGATATCACAGAATTTGTCAGCAATATAATGAAATCTAGAAGACAATGATTACTTACCATAGCTGCCCATTTTTATACACAGATTCATCTAACAAGATTAACTGTCAATTGCAACTGAATACCTACTACCACTGAACACAAAGCCCACTTCAAACACTACCAGATTTAACTGTTCCTTTAATCCTAAAAGCCTGAGTAGTTAGTACCACTGAACCAATTCAAACCTAAGATTTAACTTAACATTTAAAAAAACATCTGCACATCTTCAAATTTTTAAAATAATTTTAAAAGTAGGGTTTTGTCCAGAAATTAGTATAAGTGAGTGGGGTTGTGTCTGAGTGGGTTTTGCCTGATGGGGTTTGGTCTGAGTGGGTTTTGCCCAGTGTGGTTTTGCCCTGGATTCGGTTTCACGAAGCCTACTTAAGATAAAGATCACCTTAAATTCTAGGATTTCCTTGATTTTCTCCCTCCTTTAAAAAATCTCAGTTTCACAAAGCCTCCTAGAAAACTATCTTGAATTTCAAGGAAGCTAAGGACCTATCTTAGAGTTAAGGAAGTGTCCTTCAAGGAATGTTTATTAACTTTAATGAACATTATAAGGTCAATCCAACTAAATATATAGATCTTGAAACATCATTGTCAAACCTACATCCACAAACAATGTTTTGCAGTTTATTTCATACAGTTTGGTTGTTTAATTCTTGAAAAATTGATGTTCAAACTTTTGAAGTGAGAAACAGATTCATGGAGTTTCCTTGAACATAAAGGGCCCCTCCCTTACTTTTGGTAAAAAAATGTCATGTGACCTACTGTATTAATTTGCAAAATATACTCACAACCAATCTGCATTTTACAAAATTTGTGTGGAAGCAGTGTGATTTTACAGGAAATCTCCCTTTCTTTGTTGTAGGGAAAATCTTTGGTAAGGTGGATTAAAGGAGGCTTTGTGAAACAGGATTTAAGGGAAGCTTTGCCAAAGGTTAAAAATCCCCCTTCCTTTACTTAAGGAAGGAAAAAACAAAGGAAGCTTCGTGAAACCGGCCCCTGGTCTAGAACTCAGGCGGTCACCATCCAAGTACTAACATAGCTCATTGTTGCTTAACTTCAGTGAGCAGACAAATACTCATCAAGCTGCCCCACAATTCATGAAAGTCCGGAGACAAAAAAAACAAGAGGTTGTTTGGTCCCCTAGCACAAGCGCAAAGCCATCAGAGACATGAGTAGTGCACTAGAATTTACAAAAGTCTCATGACACAAAGAAATTTCCAACTTAGATACATCCCACAGCTGGTCCCGAACTGAGACAGTCACCCATCCAAGTACTAACATAGCCCATTGCCGCTTAACTTCAGTGAGCAGAGAAATAGTCCTCACTCTGTGCCACAATTCATGAAAGTCCGATACAAGAAGGACATATGTCTGGGAAAAGCCAAAAGGACATGTGTCCTTTTAGCTATTGGAGAGCAAGAGGGGCAAATTCAGAATGCACAGGTGTTGTCAATTTCATCAAAGTCTGCATATAAAAAAAAATTATCTGTAGAAGTGAGAGCTCTATCGAGGCTTGCGCTTAAAAAGAAAAGTGATTTATGCAAGTTATGTAGAAGTGTTCTAAATATGATTAATATTTTTAAATTTGTAAAAGCAATAAAACTAAGTTGGGTTAAAAAGGCTTCTAGCAGATAGAAATCCACCATAGTGTGTTGTTTCTGTTGAAACCTATGGGAAACCTAGACGATGGGAGTGATGGGAGGAGAGTGGCCAAATGTACAATGGAAAAAATGTCCAATACTTTTTGGACTGAAGTATTTGAGTTTTGGCAACAACTGGGTCATCAGGGAAAAGCTAGGTCAATTGCAGACATTATGCAACCCTGTCTATGGTATAATAACTATATTTCTGGCACAACTCTCTTTATTACCAAATGGTTTAAAAGTGATAATAAAATTATAATAACCTTGTTGGTGAGATTGATGATTCGTATAGGATAGCCATCAGTTCAGGAAACATTCAAATAAGATCAAATATCATCATAAATTTTCTAGAATAATCTTAAGTTGTTGGTATAATCATTTATTAATACTAGCCAGTTATGCTTGTTGGAGACCTTGTTACTTATGGCCCAAATGAACCTATACTTGGGTTGGAGGACTGTTATCCACACTGGCCAACTGAGTATCTTTTTACATAACCTTCATATGGTTTTAATTCAAATTTCATAATGCTGAATTTCAAATGAAAGGCCCCCAACCTTTGGACCTTATATCTGATGTATGTTTTGACAAGAAACCAAGTTTTTATATATCTCAAATCTTTTCACCTTTATAGTATCCAATTTGTATTATTTTAGGAATATAAAATCTTGAAAATATTCTATTATTTGTTTCACATTTCCAATCCACACAACCTTTGTGCTGTTTCATTTCTTTATGTATCACACAGACTGTAAATTTGACCTCTTTGACCTTTATACATATCAAGGTCAACTTGACTTCACTAGGGCTTTATTATCCCTTATATTAATTCTACAGAAACTAATTGATGATTTGGTACTTGAATGATTTCCATACACCTTATTTTCTGCCCCGGGGTGGGGCATTCAACCTTTTTTTTTGGAATTAGCTAAAAGTTACTATTACCTTATTTTCTGCCCCGGGGTGGGGCATTCAACCTTTTTTTTTGGAATTAGCTAAAAGTTACTATTTCAAATATTGGGTTGGATGGTATAATGACCTTTGATCTTGACAAGTCATTCTGTTTCCTGTCTAAATTCTTGAAATTTTTGAAAAAATACATTATGCTGAAGTTCATTCAAGCACCTCAGATTATAGTAACTTATAAAGGAATTGTTATACATTGTAATCAATGAAAATTGCGTGATACAAGATTTTAAAATATTATTGTATTGTAATTGTGCCAAGTACAAAAGCTAGTAGTTTTAAATAGAATAATAACACCATGCCTATCTTTTATTATTCTCCTGGACACCCGACAAGGAGCTATATTTGTATGATAAAAAAGACATTGCCTTCCTTTAATACTCTATAATTAGAACAGTTTTATTTATGCTATTATGTATTAAGATATTAAGGACAACTAGAATCACTCATGATGCGAGTATTACCACAAAATTTCCCCAAAAAATTCTAGTTTCCCACATGTTTTTTGTAGCCTCTTTCCTCCAGTACACTTGAATTCTGATCACATGGTACAAGAAAGGTGAAGATGAAATGGCTGCTTTTTATTGCTTTTCTTTCCTATTTAGTTAAACATCTTTCTTTTCGGTCTAATAAATTTATCATTATTTCATCCATTCTCTAAATTGAGCATGTCTACTGCCAAAAGAAGTAAGTAAATTTCTCCTGAAACTTCTTTTATCAGCATCCTTTTAGTGGTACTAGTAATTTAGATTTCAAATCAAAGTTTAAACATCTTTTGCAAAATGGTGCTGACGGAATGTATGTAGTTATACTATAAAAAAAACATTATTTAATCACATTTTCTTTGTGTTTAAAAGCTTCAACTAACTTTTGATGTACAGCAAGTACTGGGGTCCTGATGTCCTGTGCAAGTAGCAGTAAAGTTGTTTACAGAAATTATTACACAATCTCCAATAGACATTCAGAATATTCACATATTGGAAGAAGGAAAATTTTTCTTCACAACACGATCATATGAAATAAAAAATATAAATACAATAAAACCATAACTTCAATTTTTGTTGCCCTAAATTAACATGTTTAAAAAACAAAAAAAAAACAAAAAAAATTACTGATCTTTTTTCAAATTATGCAGCTTTGAGTAATGTAATATTGTTGGCATTTTGATAATTACAATATGATAACTGTAGTATTTTTCATTACCTCAAGTCTGCCTTTGCAGTTGTAACAGCAGATCTATATCAGACAACATTATCAGTTTTGCTAATTTCATTGAAAATGAAGCACTCGGCTATGATTCATACATGAAAGGGTAATTACATATGATCCTGATGATCACAGAAAATACAAAACTCAGTCTGTAATTCTGAATGATCTTATACAATCTACTTCTTTATCAATTTTTTATGAGTATTATTAATTCCTTAATTAAAATTCTTTCTGAGGAGTATTGTGTAGACAGTTTCTAAATATAGAGTAGTGAATAAAAACTTTTTCCCCAGGAACTCGATCTATTTTGAGTAATTGTACTCTGCATAAAACTCAAGGTTCTTCAACAACAATATGTTATTATGAAGCATAAATATGAACTGAAAATTCACTTTTTGTAGTATTCAAAATAATTTGTACAAAAACAGTGAAGTCATTATAAGCATAAACTTGTTCAATGTAAATCCCTTTAAAAAGAGAACAATATCAGGTGTTTGGGGAGACTAAAATTCACAACAATTACCTGCAATTTCTAATTCAGACATATTCTTCAGGTTTCTTAAAATTGATTATTAAAGTCAATGCAATTTCTTCATGTTAATATCAAACATTCTAGGATACTCTTCCACCTCTAAAAGTCTGTACTTAATATTTCCTTTACATTATTGAGGTCCCCTGTGACTTAGTGGTTAGCAAGTTTGGCATCTAATCACAGGATGTCACCTCTTTATGGGTTCTACTTCCAAAAATGGTAATGCCCGTCACCATGAGGGCTGGACCCAATATGACCCTGGCTGTTGAACAGGATGTAAATCCCTAACTTTGGGCCCTAAACATTATTCTGTTTGTAGGTAGTTATAAGGGTCAATTATGATGTTTTACTCCCCTATCACATTAAGTGACTAAGGTTATAATTGTCAACAGGTCCTCAGTTAATCCTACATGTTAACATGAGCTGGATTGAAACCCGCATCCGTAGAGGTGAGAATCCATTGATTAAATGACAAACCTGCTTACACCTCAGTTACTGACTCCTCTTTTAGTAGTGATAAATCTATAATCTATATTATTATACCTCAAGTGAGTTTCAGCCAATCCGATTGCAGTATTTTAGGGCAATATGACATGATATTGCCCATTTTGGATAAAAAATATCACTTAGATGCCCTTTTCGTCTCAAAATCATCAATGTAAACAAACTAGATGTAACAGTTGTTAACTGGATACATCATTGTCATGTCACATAATGACGTATCTGAAAATAGTCAATACATCATCAACAAGCACTCAAACTGAAGTTTAATGCAGGGACATGCATATGTATAGTACATTTACAGAGTTACTCTACATTTGTGAACAATAAGATGGGACAGGACTTTTTAAGATTGTCAATGTGCATGCATTATGAATGGAAACACTGCAAAGGATCATTTAAAATTATGGCAATTTTGAGGTGCAAGGCGCAAGTACAAAGTACAACCAAATTGTTGTTGCATAGTTAGAAAACAAAGGAGTCATTATATATTTTTAAAAATCATTTTCATAAAATGCTTCAAATTTTTACCTTTGTAGGTTAAACATGCAATATTAATAAATCTAATGCTCACATTAATAACAAGGGGGGCCACAGTGGCAGAGTGGCAACACTCTCGCCTCCCACCTCTGAGCCCGGGTATTCAGTTCACGGCTCTACCTCAAGTGGGAAAGCTGGTAGTTGCTTGCCGTTGGTCGGCAGTTTACAGTACAGAACCTTAACCAATTGTATGTACTGGTTTCCTCTGCCCTTCCAATACCCGTCGTGATATGACCTGTACAGTGTTGAAAGCGACGTAAAACCCCAAATAAATAAATCACATAAATAACAAAGCAGAACAAAAGCAGTGGATAATGATTTTATTCAGTCTATGTCTAGAAGAACTGTGTAGTGAGGACATTAGTGGTTTTGGTTTGTGATGTCTCATTTCATTTACTAGTATTTGGAGGAACTTTTTACAAAGATTTTTGTATGCAGTTGGTGGTAAATAGAAAAGAAGAACTTATACTTTCGGTATAAAAAACAGCATAAAACACTTCTTTCTGGGCAATATTATGATTTATGAAGCCCTTGGCCAAGTGATATTGCCCTGGAGCCTATCAGCCAACGGGCTTATTCATAAATCACGATATTGCCCAGAAAGAAGTGTTTTATTCTGTAACTATAAACTGATATTCTGTACTGTATACCCTGTATTATATAACCTCCCAGTGTGTAATATCATTGCAAATCTACTTCAACCTCCAATTGTCTTTATATTCAATCTGTATTTTGTCTGGTAAAGCCCACACTACTCAGAAAGAGCATATTATCCCATTACAAATACAACCTCTTTCCTCTCAATAGCTGTTACTGCTACAAAAATGACAGCTCGAGTAACTGTACTGCTTGTCCCCGGGGTGTCATTAGGCGCTCACTCTGTAATCCATTCGGGAGACAACCACTTAATTATCAGTCTCTGCACATACTAATTATTGTTCTGTTGTTCTTGCCAATAAATAAACCTGGACACACACAAGGCAGTTTGCTAGCATATTGGCTGGATCACCTAATAGTGGCAGGCACACAAATTACAGCAATTTGGAGGAGAGAGTTTGTATATATTGTATAAATGAGACGTAAATAGTTAACCATTGTAGTTGATTATTGGTGGGTCCCAGCAATTCAATTTTCAGCACAAATGACTTTGAGTTTGTTCCTTTAACAACAAATGTAAGGATGGATGCTGTCTAAATTATTCCCTTACAGTGATCTGTATAATAAAAACTGGAAAAAGTTATTCTAGCTGGCATTAAAATGATTTTGAAACACAAGCACACCTGGACTGGAGACCTCTACAAAGGCTTACAAATAATGGATTTTTACAATGTAAATGAATTCTTCAAATCAGCTGCATTCTTTTTGCTTTTTAAGACTGGTATATATATGAATTAAAACCTGTAAACCTTGATGTAAATGTTGAAAAGGAGTGTTAAAATAACGTCACATAACTGAGACCTTGCATTACTAGATCTAAATGAATTTTTTCAATTATGTAGGTTCTATGTCATATAATTAAAATCCTTTGGAAACATACTGAAATAAATTGTCACAATTTGACACTTATTAATGCAGGTTGCTAAGCATGCACTGTATGGTGGAGACCATGGGGATTTCTAACCAGTTATAGACTGATAAAGACGCTGATTAATATAAGCTGAGCAGTTTTTCTGTTTACAACTGTTCTTAATGTAAACTAGATAATGCATTCACTGCCGAATAAAAAATGATTACAAACGTGAAATTATTTTCATAAAGATGCACTCAGAGAGAGCAGAACGCTCCACTGGATGTTACCTGACTCGTGAGTGTTATAAAGCATTCTCGCCATCAATTTTAACTGTGTAGGAAGAGAGTGACCAAAATACTTTGGCGCTAAATGCTTGTGAAGGTCATTTTCATTTGCGATCTATTCTGGCACAGTATTCCTATATTTGTAGGTTACATAGTTTCCAAATATTAATAAAAACAGCACTCATGTGAATACATATCCCCTTGACAATTATCCCTGCAATGAAATAATGAATGAAGTGATGTAATTAGGATATACTACACATTGCCTACATCACAAGAGAGTCCAATTCTAATTGGTTTAAACTTTATTAGTAACAAATCCTGCCATGATATGTGATGAAGACAAGCAGATTTCACTGTATATGCCCAATTGAAAAGGAGACAAACTCTCTCTTGACTTTAATTTTCAACCAAATTACACCAAATGTGGAGAACCCATTTCAACCCCATTTTGTGGGGTTTTGGTTTTTTTTACCTTCCCACCAAATTTGAGCTTGACTGATGTTATAGGTTTAGAGTTTTAAGGGCAAAATGGTCCACAGACAGAATGACAGAAAGACAGACAAAACTGATGACAATAACCCTTTCCTCTCATCAAGCGTTCACTACTTAATTTTTAGCTGGAAAATACTTGATTTTTAACTCTGAGAAAAATAACACAGATCAATTTTTAGAAAATTAGAAAAATTTTCTGAAACTTTTAAAATATAAACCAACTTTATTATGTGTACTTAATGTGTACATAAACCAAGATAGGGTTGCTGTCCTTAGAGAAACATATTGCCTGTTAAGCAATTTTTAAAGTTTAAAGTTAGGGCTTTCCCATTCATCAGCCAGCATCATATTGGGATAAGCCCCTCAACATTGCTACTTGTGGGAGTAAGCAATTTTTACGATAAAAATTGTAATATCATATGGTTTTTGCTTTTCAAACATACATAAATATTATGGTCTTGACTGATTAAAACTTTTTAAAGTAATAAATTGACAATGTTGCTGGAAATAAATACTAAATGCAAATTTATGTATTTTGTCTTAGGTTTTATTGAAGAAAAAGAAAATATAAAATAATAATAATAATTAAAATAGCAGTGATTTACAAGTGATTTTTTTTTTCATTCTTAAACAAACTTGGCAGTGAAAAAGGGCGAATAATCATTTCTTTCATTTTATTGTGTGACAAAGAGTAATTTGGGCCAAGATTCAGGTGTCACATGATCTGTGTACATAAAGCCATCAGCCTATCAATCACAAAGTCTCCAGGGATTATTTACATCATGACCCAGTACTGATATCTTGGTAGCCCTGATACATTTTAATGCATACATTTGACTGTCAATTTCTCCAAAAACAGTGTCTTTATGGTCTAAATACTGTACACAGAAAAGAAACTTTTTTTTGGATAAGTTGGGAGAGGAGGATAATGTTGGGATAACACAGGAAGGTAATAAAATAGAAGGGGCACATCATTCTCCCAGTAATTTTGTGACAGCAGACATGATGAGTACATAAAATTGGTGCAAACATACTAGTATGTCACTGACTATAAGGTAACAAATGATAATACAACCAGAGCACTCGGAGGGTGCATGCCTCTGCCAAGGGCCAAAAATCCTTATAAAACCCTGGATCCAGAATTAGCTGCAGATTATTCCCAAAATTAAATCAGTTGTAAGTTAAACTGTGACCCTACCACTGTGAAAATTTGATGTAAATTCATGCAGAAGTAATTTCATCTTTTCAAATCTATTCCCTAGCGAGTAATAATATTATTGCTCCGTTTTCAAAACAGCTACCTTCATACAGGTTAGCCTAAATATCTTGGCCCATACTTATCTCTGTATACTTATTCTTACAATATCAGGGACAGTAGGCCTGATTATTTCCATGGGTTCCTACTTTAATACACCTATCAAAGAAATACTTCAACCATAGTTTTCCTTATGAAGCACTTACCATATGGAATAATTTCTCTGATGACATCAGATCTGCTACCTCTCTCACAACTTTTGGATCAAAATTAATATCTTACTGTTCCTGAAAACTAATCCACCTTTGTTTTCATTTTTTCTTTGGTGTCTCTGTGGTTGCTTACCTCTTTATGTCCCCTGATAACTGATCGAGGACCATTTATCAATATCAATGGGGTTCTTTAGCCTGCGGGTTTATATAATATACATATACCTTGAGTGTGAGCCAGAGATCATATAATATGAAATGCTATGAAAAAAAATCTCAAAACACAAGAATGGCTGTTATGATTTATCTTTTGGCTGTTACAACCTATCTTGTATTTATTTATTTGGATTGTAATGTCACTTTCAACACATTGTATAGGTCGTATCACCATGGGTAGTTTTATGGGCAGAGGAAACCAGTACATACAGTTGGTCAAGGTTTTGTACTGCACACTGCCGACCAATGGCAAGCAACTACCAGCTTTCCCACTTGAGGTTGGGCTAGGATTCAAACTCAAATCTCAGAGGTGGGAGGCAAGTGTGTTACCACTCTCCCACCGTGGCCCCCAACCTATCTTGTAGACTCTTCTGTAAAAATAAAGCCTAAGAGAAGATTACTAGTGGGGTCAACCAATGAATACAAGAGAGTGGTTCAGGCTTTGTCTTATAAGTGATTTTTATGAACGGTAGCAGTAACGAACAGGACAAAAGGCAGATTTATTTTTATCATACAACCATTTTTTCACTGGGGGCATATCACACGGTTTATCACTTTTGCTTGCTTTTTTTAACATGATCAGTTGTGGAAGCACTCCAAGTTTAACACTGGCTAGGTCTAGTGATTAGTTGCAACAGTAGAACAGTGGTGTTATTTCTTCCCTCTCTTAATCCATTTACCAAGGTTTGGTTTTTAACAGTCTATTTTCATTTTTAATTCAGTATATCATGTTACAATGGCAGCTGATCTCATTTCAACAATCTTCCACCCTTGGTGAAAGTTCCAAGAACTGCTCGACATAAAACAGAGCATTGAATGTCAACGTAAACAAGAGAATGCATAAAAAATAACCTCAGACGCACACTTTGCTGTTATAAATCAAGTAAGAGCCATCAGAAGGGAAAGCATGCCCCACTTTTGACAGTGCTGTCACATTTGTCTCCAATAAACATTTCTTTTTGCACACAGAATGCTTTCAACACATCTGCACTGGTTTTTGTTCTTAAATTTCCTATAATGCACATAAAGAAGTTACCAATAGGGATCTAAAATACAAGAGCAACAGATCTAAGGTAAATATATGGATGTCTACTACTTTTCTAAGTCCTGTTTCTGTTATTATTTTTCAAATCTACAAAGATTATTTTGGGAGATGGTTACAAAAGCCATTTTGAGATAATTTAACTCACAGTACATTCTGGGTAGGTATACTATACTGTATTAAAAATACAAAGGATTGAATATGTTTTTGTCAGTGTTCTTGAAGCATAGGATATATCTTTCACACTACGTACATTTACTTGATTACAAGCATGCACAAATTGTCAGAGTTGAAACAATGTGCCTTAAGTGTTATAAATGCATTTCCAATGTAAGACTTAATATATCAATACAAAAAAGCACTGCTTATTGTAATGATCTAGTACATGAGACTGACTCCATGTATGCAGACATAATTCAAAGTTGGGGTTTTACATTTCTGTGAGTTCCACAGCCAGGATCATTATGGGACAGGCCCAAGAGCTTCCCCACATGCAGGAGCAAACTCACTCAGAGGTGACTGCCTGTGATTAGATACCAAACTTGCTAGCCATTTGGCAAACTGAGGATCTCCTCTATGCATGCAGATGTGCATGTGTAAAACTTATTGTGTCTATATACAACTGAAGCAATAATTTATAAAATAAGACATAACAATCACAACCATACTTTATAATGGAGTGACATACATTTGTGTGTGTGTGTGTGTGTAAACGTGGCCACAGTATTCATTTCCCACTTATACTTTTGTGCTCAGCATATATATACACTTAATTATTGCTTTGGAATTACCCAAACATCCTTATAAATGTCCTTGGGCCTCCTCAGTGACACACCTGAGCCCATATTTTCAAAACTATAACTGAGCTAACAAAGTAAGATCACACAGAAACACTAACCTCATGATTCTTCAACATACAGAAGTTGCAATAGTTATACCATTAAGAAACCTGACATGGCATCCCTAAACGTATAAAGTGTGATAATTCAGTACCATTTCCAAAGCCACTTTTATCCCTTTGGAATGACAAAACAACCATGATGCAAACCTGAAACAGAGTGGCTTTTAGTCCAACGTGTATCACATTTCCTCACTTTCTTAACAATTTAGTTCTGTGTGAAATAGCAATAATGAACCCATTTTCACTGTGCATTGATATGTTGTATCTAGTTATTATTATTAAAGTATTAGCATTAAACAATCATTTCTATAGCACTCTATGCTGGCAGTTCAAAATAGTTAAAGTATATAACACATATTTTGTATCACAGGCAACTGAAATAAAATGGTTTAATAGCTTTTTTCATAAATATATTGGATTTGCTTTTCATTGTTATGGTACAACTAAAAATTTAAATGCTACATTATTTAAAGCAATATTATATTAAGCTATTCAACTTAAATACTTACATTTATTGAACTTGGACTTACATCATTTTTATTGACCTTCAAGAAAATGGACGTGTGACCCTGAAGTGACAGTCAAGACTTTGAAATGACCAAAAAAACATCAGTAGCTCATTGATAATACATAGAATGGGTAGCAGTAGGACTATTAAATGGTGAATTTCACCACAGCATGTGCAACGAGTCACTGGCATCATCCCTTAACATGATACAAGAAACACAAATTCACTGATGTTCTGAAATGGATTGCATAATGAACTAAAGTCTCCAGAAAAATCACACATTTGATAAGTATCTCTCAAAGTTTAAGACTATATACAATGGAAAATTTTCAATGATGAGTTCATGAACTGCGGCAAAAAGCTATATTTGGCCTAAAACAATCTGACAAGATCAGGTACATATGCATACGTTAGTCCTCTTTAAACTGGACAACAAAATGTTAAAAACAATTTAAAAAGCAGACCATACACAGTAAGTAAATCATCATTATTTTGTTTTATATGTTGATGATTCCTACTGCTCTTTCAAACTGGACAAGTCTTTTAAAGCAATTATTGTTTCATATCAGCTTGTATTTGTACATCATCACTACAAATAGACAATACATGTCATAACAATAATTCTAATTTTACTATCTGTTCAGATCCATTTGTTGTATAATGACCTTTACTTACCCTAATGTACAATGATTCATTCTAATCTAATCTAATCTAATGTGGACTTTTATAGCGCTTAATCTCCATCACTGATGGACTCTAAGGCGCATCTAAACATAAAGCAAGGCAGTTAGCGTTCATTCTCTTCCAAGAGTTCTTTTCTCAAGAAAACTATCTCACAGTACACTGTACACAAGTACATACAACCTAGTACTTTTACTTGTTGAAATTACGGTATATCTTTCAAACTAATATAAAGATATACAGTGAATATTTGTTCATTTTTTTTAAAAAAATGACATACCAGCATGTAGCTGATGCATTTATGTCACATGAGTTTGTTTGTTGTGGTGACATCCACATATTTTGTAACAATTCTTTAAAAAATTGTAGGGGGACCACGGTGGGAGGGTGGTGACACTCTCACCTCCCACCTCTGAGGCCGGGATTTGGTTCCCAGCACTTCCTCAAGTGGGAAAGCTGGTAGTTGCTTGCCGTTGGTCAGCAGTTTACAGTACAGAACCTTGACCAACTGTATGTACTGGTTTCCTCTGCCCTTCCAACTACCCATCGTGATATGACCTGTACAGTGTTTAAAGCGACGTAAAACCCCAAATAAATAAACAAAACTAAAAAATTGTACTTAAAAATAATAGGCAGAGAAATAAAATACAAGGTTATTACGATTGGGAAATGTTGAGGCAGACGCCAGAACAACCTTAATTTATTTGAAACAAACTTTTTAAAATACATTTTACTAGGTGTCAAAGAATACTAGAAAATTAATCAAAAATTTCTTCATCAACAAAATGGAGGTATTAAAAGATGCGTCATCATGAGAGCTGTAAATGTCACTGTCCTGGCTTTCTCTACTGAAAGTCAAAAGAAAACACTCATTATGGGAAATTTTTGGTCCAAAAAGAAACAAGTTTCAATTTGAACCTTTGCATCTCTGAAATCTCCCTTCAGTTAGTGTCTTAAAAGGGAGATTTAATAGCCCAAATAAACACTAGTGGTAGTACAGTTGGGAGAGAAACAATTTATACTTGAAAATAAGAGCTGCTTCCTGGACCTTCAAAAGAAGAAGAGATATAACAGAAGAGAAACCAGGCTCCAATTTTAAACTTGACTGACTAATGCCTTGTTCATAAAAATGTGGATTACCTTTTGTTCCTAAAATTCAGTTTTTATAAAAATATGTTCTGTTATGTCCAAATACTTGAGTCAATCATTATTTTCTCCAATAGTTACAATTTAATGAAATTTTGTAATTTTAGTCCAGCAAAGTTATGTTTGTCAGTTATTTTTGTGTCATATAAATTTTCCTGCAAATAACTGTAATAGGCCCTAACTGTAATAACTGTGTATAAATTTGGGAAATCATCTGTTTGTAGTCACTGTTCATGCTGTAGATTCAGTCAGAAACTCCTCACATTTACTTTTTAAATCTGACAATCCCAAAATCTGAAATAAAATAAGTGAAATTATTACACTTAAAATACAACAGAATCATTTAATTGTAATCCTGGATGAATAGTATATTGAAATTATGAATGAAGCTAAATATATAATAATTGCATAAATATATTCCTTTTTTGTGGTGTGGGTTAAATGTTGTGAATCTAGTTATAGTTGTAAGTATATAATCATTTAGAATAGTGCAATGTCAGCATAAATTTTACACTGTATTTTTTTTCATTATGTAAAATATAAGAAGTTTATAAAACTTACCAAAGAGTTAAAACAAATGGAAAATTTATTTTGTAGTTAAGTTGTTACATCATGCTGTATTACTGTATTTTATACTATATAATAGAAAACATTCCTAGAGTGCGGACTTCTCCCAAGACAGCCGAGTATACAGAAAATGATCCGTATCTTTCTTCAAAAGTAATGAATTCGTCCTTTAGTTAGGCCATTAAAACACACATAAAAAGTTTCAGAAAAGTCTGTTCATTATTTTAAGACTAATTTCAAACACAAACAGCAAATCAGTGAAAGTGGGACTGTTGAAAAATGTCATTTTTTTGTATCTTGAATATGATCCAGATCTTTTGAAAAATTGATTCACTTAATCCTTTTGGCATGCCCCTAACCCATATAAAAATTCACAAAAATGTGTCAAATAGTTCTAGAATAAATCCAAACACAAGCAGACAGACAGAGAGACAAACATATTCTTCACCCTCCTCGGGAGCAGAGTAAATATTGTGCAAAAAGGGTAAATAAAATCTCAGGGCCAAAAAGATATTGTTTCTTTATTGTTATGAAGACAAATCACACATCATATATATATCAAGGTCAATACCAAAACAAGAATGACTTTTTAAATCATTTAGCTTCCATCTAATGCAATCATTTGTGAGGATATTTTGCATCAATTTGATGCAATGAATGCTATATTCATTACATTAAATCCACTTTGAGTAATCAAAAGAAAGATTCATCAAAATTCAACTCCATTTCTGTAAGAAATCTAAACCTGATTAATAATTCTTCCCATGTCAAATGTGTGTGTTTATTTTCCACCAAATTGTATTCATTGTCGAATGTTAAATCATACAGGACAGATATTTCTATTATTTAAGAGTGCTTCTGCTTCAAATCCAAATACCTTTCTGTTGATGCCATGGTTTTTCTAAAGCATCTTTTACACACAGAGGTTATGGATGACTTATACTAAAACACTAGAATTCATCACTAGCCTGTCACTTCAAGTCATGCTGGCATGGACAAAATAACATTGATAATATTAACACCACTTGACTTTGTTAATAGAACCACTTTAAAAAACAATCTGAAATTTTTGAATTTGTACCAAATTACTTTAGAACATTTTCTGGTGGCCTAAATACCCCAGTGGTAGTCCAGCCCATCCGAAGCTGTGAAAAAAAATACTGATGATGTCACTCTGGCTGTTCAAAGAGACAGGACAACCAAACTTTGACCTTTAAATTTAAAGCCCAAAACTGAGAGGTCAAAGAGCATTTGAAATCAGTCATTCCTCAGCCACATGTGATGCTAAAGTAAACATCTTACCATATACATGGCAAGTGCCAGATAATAAATATACATATCCAGGCTGTAACAGCCTTGCAAATTAATATGGATTGTTCAATTCTGATAACTCTAAAGTATAAATGCAACATTTTAAAGTTATGGTGGCTCTCCCATATCTGAGATTTTTCAATTGCAAGAAGTCTTAGAGAATATGAAAGAACTAAAATGTTGGGAAATACAACACTAATTAACTTTAATTAAATTGGAAAGTTCTGCCATTTCCAATTAGATGGCAAGTTCATTTTGATATTACAGTAAAGACTAAAAAAAGCATTTACATGAAAGAATAAAGCAATTTGGATAAAAGTAGCAATATTAATGATGGCATACATGCATACATAGTAACATACATACTTGACCAATGATAGATCATCTGCTTGTGTATCTATACCGAATGTTACTTCTTTGACAAAATCAGTCAATTTGTAACCACTACAGGTATTTAGAACAAAGCCTGTTTGTTACAATAATACTGTGTAGTAATTTGCACGTCATTTATGAAAATGAACCGAACTGCTGAATCAAATATTGGTGAATAACACTATTATTTGAAATATTCCTATTTTGGTGCATCAAGATTTGACAGAGTTCACATGCAGCAGAAGTTCATCACCACCAGTCAAGAAAGTAGGTTGTATAATTTTTAAACCAGTGTTCATTTATGGTTCTCTTTTTGGTAAATTTAAACCTTCGCCATTTCTTCTGAAAGGGGAAGTATTGTCCAAAGCCACTTTTGAGTAGTTGATCACTTCTTTTGAAGGTTTTTTATACAAATTTATTTGCATAAATTGACAATGCCAAGGCAGATTGCTATCCAAGAACCTTATCAGTGCATAATTTCAGAGCTAATCACAGATGAGTATGCAATGAGGGTGTCTAGTGTTTCGGACATAATTTGTACACTGATTTGATGTGATCTATTTCTTTCTGTTTAAACACATTCTGTAGGCTATATCGCACAACAGATCATGGTAAAAGCAGTGGAAAGCAGTGCACACTTAGTTTCATAAGATTTAGAACTGAAAACCATCATTGCAAGTGTCTAGAGACTCTCACACTTAAAAACCCAGTCACATTACAGGCTGTAGATTCTTTGGTTATAGACGACTTGTGAGATGCCTCTCTCCTTCAACTACCATCCAAGGTTTGTATGCGATGTTGTGACACAGTGGCAAAATGTCCCTTACCTTGTGCATTCTACAGAAGTTTTAAAATGTTTAAAATTTCCGGCTCTTACCGCCTCACCGTGAGCATGCGCAGAAGAATGGGTGTATGTGCAGATGAGTTTCTTGCTACAGTAACAGAAGGTATAGTCCATGGTGTGTGTAAGGCTGTGACACGGTTATCTAAGAGTATAATATGGTGACATAAGGCAAGTGGAGGTAAATGGATGCTTTAAATGTATCACAAGGTTGCATACAACCAACTGACTGTAGTTTAAGGATTGAGGCATTTCACCTGATACCTATAATTACAAATGATACCACCCGTAGTGTGATGGAAACACCAAATCTCGGAAGATATAGGGTGTCCTTGGAGGTGGTTCCCCCGCCGAGTAAAATCTCGAACCGTGGGACGTACAGCCTGCAGTGTGACTGAGGCATAAGGTTAAGGCTGAAAAGCAAACTGACAACCATAGAGGTTGGTTTAGTAATTAAAAATCTGACTATGTGGTTGAAATTTGAACAGCTCCCCTCTGATCACTGCTGTTAAGCAGCACAGTGGGCTTGGTTAGTACTTTGGTGGGTGACTATCTGAGTTCTGGGCCAGGTAAAGGCAGATATAGTGACTTGGATGATTGTTACAATGGCAGTCCTGTCACATTATAACCAAAACAAGGTACTGGGGGTGATGTTAAATACATGAATCAATCAATAATTGATTTAAAGGTCAAGTTAGGTTGAACAGTCAGATTCACTGATTTAAATTTAATGTCAATCTGAACACACTGCAAAGCCCATCATGGGTAGGAGTGAAAATGAAAATATTACGTGATCAAGATTCTCCAATAACATTGGACTATAACATTGTCATTTCCCACCCCACTCCCTAACCTTGCTACAAAGAAAAACCACAGAAAATGTAATTAGAAGGTTAATATAGGTATCAAGTTTTCTGCGAAAATAGGGAGAAATTTTATAAGCCAAGTTGTATCATTAAAAACAACATAAAAATCCTTTATTTATTGCTTGCATGATATCATTTCATATATAACTTTGATGAGTGTATGCCTTAATTATTGTAATGCTTCATATCAATTTTCATTTTTTTTTTCAATGAATTGAATTTTGCATTTTTCGGTTTCCAATATCAATCATTATGCACAACCAAATATAAGTTTAATATTAATATTTAAATTTTAGTTTAATACCAATTTCAACAGACAATAATATTATAATCATTATTTTCCTACTGCACAAAATACAGATAATCTGAATGTTACATAGAACCCTACAGAAAGAGTATCATTTCACAATATCTACTATTAAATCAACTACCAGTGTCCTGCCTTTTCAAACAGCACAAAGACAAGGAAACAGGGTTTTGTATTCCATGACATATTCAAAGTGACGGTACCCATTTGTCCTGTCAATTTGTATAGAGGATTTTGCCCCAGAAATGCATAATATATGGACATTGTCAGAGATTGTGTCATAAGGGCTTTTTCAGGACCTTTGACACCTGTCCAATTTCAACCCATTTTCTGGTCTATTTAAAAGTACTTGTGGGTGATACATTGTAATCCCATGAAATAGAATCCATGTAGATGTTCCCAAAAGTCATGCCTTTCCTGTTTTGTATGTACAGACAGACACAATTAGATGCCACTTTGGTATAGTGGCTACCACATGTGATTTGTATTAAATGAGACCTAAGTCTCCAAACCGGTGGTCTGGATAATCGTTGAGTCTCTGTTTGTAAATTTCTCCTAATTTGTAATAAATATTCAATACATATTGGCAAAAACAATTGTAAGATCACCTATTTCCCTCCTGAAACCAAGAAATAACTTTCCCTAATTGAATGTCACCAATTACAAAATACATTGAAATATCTGGGAACATCTCTCTTCATTTCATCAGGAGACAGAAAAAGTGGTTTTCGGGTAATGGATCTCCTATTCAGAGTATTGTACACTGTAGGTCTGATGAGATTAAAATGACCTAGTTATTTTGATTGTTTTTTTTCAGAATAGAAGAAGTGAGGAACATTCAAGAACATGGAGATTTTGTACTCTTGAACTGCTGGTACTTTAAAACATGTGTTCCTCTCTACCCAGCAGTATAAATATCTCAACAAGTATAAGTTGGAGAAGTTAATCATGAAAGACTGGCATCTTCTTTGCAAGGAAACAGAAATTCTCTCATTTGTGAAATGTCATTGGTTTAATGTCAATGAGCTCAGGCCATTTTAGGTAATCAAACCAGTGGAATAACTCTACATCATTCTTTACCTTCTGTGACTAGTTGCTATTGCCAATTTCGAGGGCACTGCCATCCTAACAACGACGGTCATGGCCAAAAATATGAACACACCTGTTTTTCTGTTATTATGTTTCAATTTTTGAAACACAGTTAATCTGTGATAGTAGTGGATCACTAAAGACAACTATGAAAATAACATTTATTACTGATACTAGAAATGTTACTTTTGCAATCAGAAATAAACATAGAATGTATGTGGGGTAATTTTAATTCGTGACTGGCTATAACTGTTTGTTAAGCAGAAGAGTCCATGTTGTCTTCAGTAATTAAGGATTGTATCAGTGTTTGGTGATGGTCAGCTGGTGTCAGCTGGTACAATCATCAAAAATTTCAGTAAAACTTTGCATCAATATGCAGATAATATGCAGTTACCATTTTGAACAAAGCTCGTCCGTCATCAAGTTGAACTAAGGTCAAGTTTATTATATGCACATCTTCAATGTCTAACTTCATGACTACCTCATGACACTTGTTAGTAACCACAAGAGTGGTTACGATCAACTCCAGTGAGATCGTTTACTGCAGATTAAAACATCAGAACATTACTACATGTATGCTAACTTTACCATTGCAAAGCAAATTGAGGATTTCTCTCGTGGTAAATTCCTGATATCTTAATTCATCTATAATTTTATGGGTACAGATAATACCAAAGTAACAGAGCCAGGTGTCAGGGGCTGTCAAACCCACAACTTGCAACTGTAGAGGCCAACACTTTACCAGGTGAGCTGTGAGGAAAATTTATATTAGCCAAGCTAATAATAGTGGTTTAATATATTTCTGGGTTGTTACATCCTCCCTACTCCCAGGGGTTTCTATGGGATCACAGAAACTAATACCACTGACTCCCCAGTGTGTGTTTAATCCAATCACACTAGCCAGTCCCACATTACATGCCAAATGTCATAAAGTTTCAAAGGGATTCACACCCACAACCTCCCACATTATAGACTCCCACTCAACCAGGTAAGTTTTAAGGGAAATCCCAACTGGACAAGTCAATAGAGTAGTGAGTGTAATTTTCTTTTCTTGGGTTCTGATACATCACACAAATTGTTATGCAGTCAAGTATGGTTTAGTGTAAACAGTGATTATGAAATAAAGAACATTAATCACTATGTAATTTTTTTCTGTGAACATGCCAATGTTGCAATTATATTTCAATAGATATATCTTGAACAGGTATTCATACAAATATACTGAAGTACTTAAAGCAAAGTTTGAAACTAACTTTTTGACAAAGGACAAAAGACAAAGATAAACCCTGTTGTATTATTTCTTTATTTACTTATTAATTTATTTTCTGTTATTTTATTGTTTATTGCACAGTAAAGCCCCTTTAAGTCCTTTAAGTAAAACTGTGTATTGGAGAATTCCTTTTAAAATAATTATTAAGTATCAGATCTTCAAGTTGCCTCTTCCAGACAAATAATACTTCAGCTGGTATCAATAATTCCTTGTAAACTAGGACTGCTTTTTGGTTTTTTAAGACTTGACTAAACAATGTTCTCAACTGTAATCTGTGTTTGCAAATCCCTAAACAAACAAACCTAAAAACATTTCTGCAGATTTTAATCATTTAATTTTTTTTCATATCTGGACAGCATATAGAATAATGCATCTGAATTACTCATTACCTCTTTTGTTCAGAAATACAGTAAGAAACTTTTGTTGCATGACAAAAGGTTGTTGGGAAAATTACAGACTCCTCTAGTTTCTTAGCTGGGAAATCCTTCAGAGTGACATAAAGCTTGTGCCAAGAAAAGACTTATAGACACCATATGTGGATTTAACGTGCCAGTGTTTGGCGAGTTTGGATAATTTGATATTCAGTGCATGTATGGAGCTGGGGTCGAGATGTAATAATAACCGTGAAACTTAACTTCAGCGAGGAAATAGGTCTTTAAGCAAAATCAAATCAACCCTGTTCCCAGAAAGGCAAGAAATGAAATTGTCATTCTGCTAGGACGAATGATTTATTTTCGGGGGGTTATGAATCGATAACAACTGGAAGCCCTGCCTAGAAATTGTTTGGAGATTGAAATTACAAAATGGACCAGTGGGAAAAAGACGGGACGATTACACGGTAGTAAGCCACTGCTTTTATGGAAAGTACTGGGGAGGTTTACTGTTATTTTGAGCTACGAGCAAACTCACAATTACAGTCAATGCAGAACAAAAGCTGCAGCTTTTGACGTTTAAAACTCAATAAAGAAAAAGGTGGGTGGGAACCTATGAAAATTGCCACATAAAAAAATTAGTTATAGTCATTGGACTAAAGAGTTAATTCCTTATTGATTTAGCCCTGACTTTGGTGTTTTCGCAGTCGTTTCTGGGATGTTTATGGGTGGGTAGTATCAAGGGGGCTCATTGGGATCACCGCACTTAAGGCTGAGGTTAGTGATTTTTCATTACGGCTTCACAGAAGGTTCATATCACTGGGAAGAAAGAGCATTATTGGTGGGTTTATAAGACTGTCAGATATGGAACATCAACTGTCATGTCTTCTAATCAGGCTGTCAGTCAATCTGATCAAAGAACAAATTGCCCTGATAAAAATGTACACAGTGAGTGACCTTAGCAGTGTGTGAATATTGCACCAGTGATTTATGTCACCATTTAGCTCCTGCAATTTTGTCATTTTTGCATTGTGTCTCATAAGCTTATTAAGCTGAAAGAAAGAAATTGTATCAAAAAGAAATAAAAGAAAAAAATTCAGATGGGCACAGAGATGATGTGTATTTTACTGAATTAGATTCTTAATTCACAACCTTGAGGAGAACCTGTTTTTAAACAATTGTTTAAATGATTTGTAATACCATCTCCAGAGGCAAAATATTATGGACTAACCTGGTTTTTTTTAATTCCTTGGCATTGATGATTACAGGCCACAAATGATAGCACAATTATCCGGATGAACTAGTTAGACATGAAACACATAGTTTCTTCATGGAAATAATTCAATACATTACCGAACAAAAATGAAAGACATAGTGCTATTTTTGGACCTTAGGTCCCAAGCAGGCCCACCACTCTATATATATGGGTCATGTATCTTTTCTCCTGATTAATGATTGTCTTTTCCTGGGCTGTCTGTATTAAATTGGACTATTGTCATATGCAGTTCAATCAGCAATTTGTAGGCAGTCTCTTAACCCTGTGTCTTCATTATTATTATTTGCTTTCATGCAGATGCGACCGCAGTAGTTCTGGGAAGATATTTGCAATATGTCTTAATTTAGTTTAAGTCTTAATTATAAAACGGAGAGCTGCGCAGTCGACAAAAACACGTCTCTGCGCATTTCGTGACAGTCCATTATAGAGAAACAAATGTACGCTGTTCCATTGAGCAGACACGTTTGTGCAACATAATCTTGAAAATAAATTTGAAAACAAACAAAATCAGTCAGCATTGGATAAAACATCAATAATCGTTTTATAATAGAAATAAACTACTTTTGCTTGGACTTTATTGGCGATTCAATCACAAAAATACCCTCTAAATAAAGGACTCGGGCCTTTAGCCCTCGTCCTTTAGTTGAGGTTATTTTTGTGATTGAATCGCCAATAAAGTCCGCGCATACGTAGTTTATTTCTACAATCTAAGACTTTTGTCATAATTTTTATCAAAAACCTTTTTTAGACATTTGTCTTACTCTTTAAGTCCAATTCACAGATTGTCTGAACCTTATCTTAGTCTTATCTTTGATCATAGCTCTATTCTTGTTGTGTCATTTGCTTTCATGCAGATGCACCACCATAGTTATGGGAAGATATTTAATTTGTAAACTGTATGTTGATAGTCATGTTCCAATTTTAAATAGATAATAAAATTATTATATATGTAGCCCCTTATTTATTTATTTGGGGTTTTACATCGTTTTCGACACTGTACAGGTCATATCACGATGGGTAGTTGGAAGGGCAGTAAAATGTAGTTGAAAACATTTATAAGTTGGCTATAAATATTATATGTATTACATGTATTTGCATCTGTGGTAATGCATAAAATCCACTCATTTGCATAAAATGGGTGCAATTAATGATTATGTGTTCCAGTTATGCCGGATAAACACACCAGGGAGAAAAGGCCAAAAAAACTGACAGAAAAAAATCATACATTTCAGAGGAATGCAGTGAAAGTTAAACTCATTTAGAGGTTTTTAATTTCGGAAAACGTGGCTAAAGATTAGTTCAAACTCACAACACGTCTGAACAGATGTGTTAAAACTGAGTTGAAGTATCTCAGATGTTTGGGTCACCTAGGAACAGGTACCATAACCAATGTTTTTGAAATTTTCATTGGTGATAATGTTAGTAGTTAGGGAAATAGTGATGTCACAAATATTGTGATGTCATAAGGTGTGACATCATCAATGTGATGTAATAATGACATCATGAGTAGATATTGCACCTGGATGGATTAGTGCATGGTGTTATCAGGTCCATATGGATATAGACCTTAATGGATATTATGAACACGGTTTCGCCGGAGAGACTCAGCAGACGCCATAGGACTTAAATCTGTTCATAAGGTATATGGTGATAGACCTTGTTGGTGTATAGGTTAGTCTGATTGACTAACAGATTGAGCATCAAAGTAGAATTTGGTCAAACTGTATGGCTGATAGGGCCAATGTTAACACCCTGCCTGAGGGCTCTGGACTAGAATTTCTGGTGTATTAGATAATGCCAGTGAAATGTTAATGTGTTTCATTGGTACCTAAAATAAGATGAGATGATAAAGAAATAAGCAATCAGTGCCCGTGAACGGGCTCTGTGTCAGCTGACTGTGTGTTTTGAGTTTCAGAATAGAAGTGACAGAAGAAAAGGACACAAAAGTTGTGCCCTGGAAATGGTGTTCAGAAGGAAAGTAAGAAGTAACTCTTAAGGTGTAAAAAGTAAGTTAAAACACATTTAAAGAAATGCAATAGTTTTAATTCTACTATGTAATAGCTGACCGAAAAATAGGTGAATAACATACTGAAATTAGACCTATCACATGGGAGAACTGATGCAAATTGTATGCACCAGAAAGAATCCTCACCAAAGCCATTAAAACATGCTAAAAATTGGAAAAGCCCAAAGTGAAATCTGACCATATCAAAAGATTCTTAGCCCATGATTCCTATAGGTTGGTGTGACATTGCAAACCTCTAGGAACACAAATAAGCGAGATATAAGCATGGTTAATTTGGGCCAAAGATCAAACCTGATCACATCAAAAAATTCCCAGCCCATGATTTGACATTGCAAACCTCTGGAACCAATAATAAGCCAGTTATGAACACTTTTAAGTTAGGCTATCCTCGTTTGACCTTGGAGGAAGGTTCCAAGGTCAAATTCGACAACACCAAAAAATTCCCAGCCCATGATTTCCTATAGGTTGGTTTACCATTCCAAACCTCTAGGACCAATAATAAACGAGTTATAAGCACTTTTAAGTTTGGCTATCCTCATTTACCTTAAAGGAGGGGTCCAACGTCAAATCCGACCACACCAAAAGATTCCCAGCCCATGATTTCTTAAAGGTTGGTTTACCATCCCAAACCTCTAGGACCCATAATAAGCGAGTTATAAGCACTTTTAAGTTTGGCTATCCTCGTTTAACCTTGAAGGAGGGGTCCAAGGTCAAATCTGACCACACCAAAAGAATCCAAGCCAATGATATCCTATAGGTTGGTTTACCATCCCAAACCTGTAGGACCAATAATAAGTGAGTTATAAGCACTTTTAAGTTTGGCTATCCTATTTGACCTTGAAGAAGGGGTCCCAGGTCAAATCCAACAACACCAAAAGACTCCCAGCCCATGATTTCCTATAGCTTGGTTTACCATCCCAAACCTGTAGGACCAATAATAAGTGAGTTATAAGCACTTTAAAGTTTGGCTATCCTCGTTTGACATTGAAGGAGTTGTCCAAGGTCAAATCTGACCACACAAAAAGATCCCCAGCCCATGATTTCCTATAGGTTGGTTTACCATCCCAAACCTGTAGGACCAGTAATAAGCAACTTATAGGCACTTTTAAGTTTGACCCTCCTCGTTTGACCTTGAATGAGGGGTCCAAGGTCAAATTTAACCACACCAAAAGATTCCCAGTCCATGATTTTCTATACATTGGTTTACCATCCCAAACCTCTAGGCCCAATAGTAAGGGAGATATCAGCACTTTTCATGACTGACAAAGAAACACCTGTGGCGGCCATCTTGTTTTGTTCAAAACAAGGCCAAAAATATTTCCAGTCAAGATTTTATAATGAAGAACATATCCTGCTATCCGGTGGCTAAAACTAAATAATTTAAATGCAATAGTTTTCAAGTTACAAGTGATTTACTCAACAGCGATAACCTAAAAGTAGCTATTACTCAGCTATACCATGAGCTACAGGTCTGAAATTTTACTATGTTATAGCTGACCCAAAAGTAGCTGAATAGCATATTTACACAAACTTCTCTAAATGCAATACTTTTCAAGTTACAAGTGATTTTACTCATGATGTAAGTTACTGAAAAGTCCAAAATAGCTATTACTCACTTAGCTATTGAGATAGATACAGTAGTTACTCACCATGTTGTAGCTATTTAAAATGTAGCTGAATAACATATTTTAACAAAATGCTGTAAATGCAATACTTTTCAAGTTATACATGATTTAGTGTTAAGTAAGAACCTCAAAGTAGCTATTACTCAGCTATGCAATGACCCACAGCTCTGGAATTTTACTATGTTATAGCTGACCCCAAAATAGGTGAACAACATATGAAACTAAATAATCTAAATGCAATACTTTTCAAGTTACAAGTGATTTACTCAACAGTGATAACCTAACAGTAGCTATTACTCAGCTATGCCATGAGCTACAGGTCTGAAATTTTACCATGTTAAAGCTGACCCAAAAGTAGCTGAATAACATATTTACACAAAATGCTGTAAATGCAATACTTTTCAAGTTATAAATGATTTAGTGTTGAGTAAGAACATCAAAGTAGCTATTATTCAGCTATGCAATGAGCTACAGGTCTGAGATTTTACCATGTTATATCTGACCCAAAAGTAGCTGAATAACATTTTACACAAAAGTCTCTAAATTCAATACTTTTCAAGTTACAAGTGATTTACTCAACAGTGATAACCTAAAGGTAGGTATTACTCAGTTATGCCATGAGCTACAGGTCTGAAATTTTACCATGTTAAAGCTGACCCAAAAGTAGCTGAATAACATATTTACACAAAATACTGTAAATGCAATACTTTTCAAGTTATAAATGATTTAGTGTTGAGTAAGAACATCAAAGTAGCTATTATTCAGCTATGCAATGAGCTACAGGTCTGAGATTTTACTATGTTATATCTGACCCAAAAGTAGCTGAATAACATATTTACACAACAGTCTCTAAATTCAATACTTTTCAAGTTACAAGTGATTTACTCAACAGTGATAACCTAAAAGTAGCTATTACTCAGCTATGCCATGAGCTACAGGTCTGAAATTTTACTATGTTATAGCTGACCCAAAAGTAGCTGGATAACATATTTACACATAATTCTCTAAATGCAATACTTTTCAAGTTATAAGTGATTTACTCAACAGTGATAACCTAAAAGTAGCTATTTCTCAGCTATGCCATGAGCTACAGGTCTGAAATTTTACTATGTTATAGCTGACCCAAAAGTAGCTGAATAACATATTTACACAAAATTCACTAAATGCAATACTTTTCAAGTTATAAATGATTTAGTGTTGAGTAAGAACCTCAAAGTAGCTATTACTCAGCTATGCAATGAGCCACAGCTCTGGAATTTTACTATGTTATAGGTGACCCCAAAATAGGTGAATAACATATTGAAACTAAATACTCTAAATGCAATACTTTTCAAGTTATAAGTGATTTACTCAACAGTGATAACCTAAAAGTAGCTATTACTCAGCTATGCCATGAGCTACAGGTCTGAAATTTTACTATGTTATAGCTGACCCAAAAGTAGCTGGATAACATATTTACACATAATTCTCTAAATGCAATACTTTTCAAGTTATAAGTGATTTACTCAACAGTGATAACCTAAAAGTAGCTATTTCTCAGCTATGCCATGAGCTACAGGTCTGAAATTTTACTATGTTATAGCTGACCCAAAAGTAGCTGAATAACATATTTACACAAAATTCACTAAATGCAATACTTTTCAAGTTATAAATGATTTAGTGTTGAGTAAGAACCTCAAAGTAGCTATTACTCAGCTATGCAATGAGCCACAGCTCTGGAATTTTACTATGTTATAGCTGACCCCAAAATAGGTGAATAACATATTGAAACTAAATACTCTAAATGCAATACTTTTCAAGTTATGAGTGATTTACTCAACAGTGATAACCTAAAAATAGCTATTACTCGGCTATGCCATGAGCTACAGGTCTGAAATTTTACTATGTTATAGCTGACCCAAAAGTAGCTGAATAACATATTTGTACAAAATTCTCTAAATGCAATACTTTTCAAGTTACAAGTGATTTTACTCATGATGGAAGTTACTGAAAAGTCCAAAAGTAGCTATTACTCACTTAGCTATTGAGATAGACACCCAAGTTACTCACCATGTTGTAGCTATGAAAAAAGTAGCTGAATAACATATTTTAACAAAATGTTCTAATTGCAATAATTTTCATGTTATAATTGATTTAGTGCATGATTTCATGAATTTTAATGTATTAAAAATTATTTTAAAAATTCATAAAAAAATAATTAAGAAAGATCCAGGTCTGACACTCACACAAGGGAATCTACTAGTGGTCTAGTACATATATGCAAGATATGAGAGAAATCCCTGTAATAGTCACTGAGAAAATTGTGATCAAGTGTTGAAATTTTCACACTTTGGTGGGGGTACCTCACTTGTAATGGCTCTGGCGAACAGACGAACAGACAGATCTGCATGAATTTTACGATTTATCATCCTCGATAGTTAAGGTATCTTTTAAAAAAAACAGCATGTCTCTGGGTCTTGTAGTTTTGGAGAAGAAGTTTGTCACGCGGACGCGGACGCGTACACAGACGCGGACGCCGCAGAGTGATGCCATAATGTCAGCTGACTGACAAGTCAGCTGACATAAAAACCACTTGGGTTCCTAGTCGATGGATTATGGGACCCTTTTCCTGAGAGGTGAGGGGACAACTGGACAATCCCATGTTTCAAAGAGATTAAATTTTTGAAATGTGGCAAGTGAAACACTGGGGAGTCCTGAATTATTCCTGGATGTTGAGACCTTGAGGTGCATTGGTGCTCAACCGGTCATTTAGAGGTTTTTCTGCAGTGGTAAATTTCATAATCCATGAACATTTTTTTTGGTTAACATTGTACAAATCTTAACAATTTATTTTGAATATCTCTTATAAATTATCCACAACTGTCTATTACTTCATAAAGCTTTGATGAATAAATGATACACCTCCAGATGCATAGTCTGTCAGGTGGACTCCATCCAATATCAACAGTTGCATTTCCCTCCTTAGTCGACTCTTAACACAAGTAAATCCAGCATCAGGGGCCATATTTACTGACATTCTGATTCCTCAAATACTCTTATTTAAGAATTTTCTTTCACAGTAGAGATTTTTATAAAATACCATAAGAATTTTCACAATCAGAAACATTACTAATATTACTTTCAGGCTGGTCAACAACCTCCTTTCAAAAAGCCATTTTATTTTGTGTCAATGTTACATTCACAGCTCTGAATATTGTCTTTAATATATAAATTCTTATTCTTAGAAATTTCTGAGAAAACTGAAAAATAAAGTATAAATCTTAACATAAGAATATGGCCCATTCACATTGTTGGGTTAGGTCGTATCAACATGTATTTCAGCTGTGCTTTCACACCTTGCCATCATTGCTCTTTAAATTACACCTGAGACTTTTTCTTTTGTTAAAAGTGTCCAGTATCTTTCACTAATGAGCAGTTTTTCCACTCTGTTATTTTGGCCATACAAAGAAGCCTTTTAACACATTTCCAAAGAAACCCTTTTACATTTATTTCAACTAAAATGATGATAAAAACCCAAAAATACACACCAGAAATATAGGAATAAAAAGTAAGGATGTTAAACAACATCTTTAAAATTACAAATTAAGGAGCTGGTGAAATTTAAATAGGTTAATAGCCTTGTAAGTGTCCAATATTTGAAAATAATGGACTATTGACTCAATCCCTTCGGGATCTCATAAACAATCCATTATTTTCAAATACTGGACACTTACTTGGCCATTAACCTATACGTAAATGGACTTTGTCTGTGGGTAGTGCACTTTTAATAATGAGCCATCCCGTATAGCCATTTGGTGACCCCCCTTCACCCATCTAGCATTTGCATTTTAATTTAATACTCGAGAGGGCCTGACAGGATTTTGAATTTCAAAATCCATGACAAATAACATTTGTTGGGAAGATTATTACAGGATTTTCATATAAATATTATTTGTTAACTTGCTCTATGTCAGTGGTATCTACCGCAGGTATCAGTCGCTTGCTTTGTTCCAGCCATTATCCTGCCTGCCTATATGACCTACACAATGAATTGAAAGCACCACAAACTCCAGTTGCATTCAAAGTAATACAGAATAGGGTTTATTTTTAAGTGTGCCTCAAACCCCGTCTCTGTTGCTTCTTTTTTGCTACTGTCAATTAGTAACAACATAATATTGGTGATATACAATCAGACTCATACACAAATGTACACATTGTTTTCAACCGTTTGAGGTTTTATGCATTGAACTCACTAGTTACAAGTAACAACATTAACAAAGTAGACTGACACACTCACATAACAGTTACAAACTATGTATAAAAATATGATCCATCTGACATATACAGCAGTCGGAAACCTAAGTCAGGCAGTCATTTCCCTCTGACTAATTGTTTTGCAGAGTGGGTGTACAGCCACGTTTTTGTTCTTCTGTATAATGTAATAGAGGATTCAATATCTGCAGAATTAACATAGCCATGAGGAATAACAAAGAGAAGCAGGTGCAAAAAGTCAGGCCTGTGAACAGATGATAAAAATCAAGTGTCACAAAATGTGCTTTACAGGGATTCACATTTCCAGGACATGTCTATGTATATTATAAAACATTGTCTCAAGTTTATCTTAGAAAATGAAATGAGTATTCAAACAATGAGTTGTTTTTTTAAGAAATTTAAAATATAGTTCTCAGAGATATGAAACAAGTTTGAGTAATTTATCATATGTTAAATTTAAGCAAACAAAGTCCTAAAACCAATTAGTATAATTTATTTCTTTACTAGCAGTGAAGTTTACACGATGTTACTGAGAGTTTAAAAATAAGATAAATCATGTGTTAATATTATCCTGACATCAACTGAATAAATACAATTATTCAAATAGAGCACTATGTAACTTTAGTTGACTTAGTGGGCCAAAAAAGGATGATCTCTCTGAACAGAAGTCTCCACTTTTTATGAAGGCTAATGTGTATATTGTGGCCATATTTGCTACATCATCAATTTTTTTAAAAAAGAGGTGTTTCATGAGCTTTTCATTTCTGACTTATAAGTAGCTATTTTAACAAAGGGATTTACTTTACAGTTTTTTTTACTTCAAAAAGGTATTATTCAATTTTAAATATTTAGAATATGGAAAAACTTACTTCCAGAGCATATAAAAGAAAGTATATTTTCACTTATTTGTCAGCTGGTTTCTGAAATGTATTGTTTTATGATGACAGCATATCCTTAATTATCACTCAACATGTCAAAAATAGAAGCACAAGCATTAGCACATGTCTCTCCCTGCTCCAGAAGAAAACCCTCTTTTCCCCACTGACTCCAGTGCATTTGATTGATGATGGTTTGTTTTAGAGCAGCTAAAGAAAGTTGTTCAGATCTATTGTTTTGATTCTCCAAGCTTATCCAGGGTTTCTGTTTAGGCTTTAAGCATACTCTTAGTCAAGTAACAGTTTACGTAATGTCCCAGGCAATGAATCAATGGACAGCAGCAGGCATCTCAATGGAATTAGGGCATGCAACATGGCTTAATTGTTTACTTTAATTGAGATCCCTAAAAGCCTGACATTAAATTTAGAAAGCTATGCAAAAATATGTCTGAGAGATTGTTGAAGTTTCATTGTCTTGCAAGTGGCCACAGAACTCCAATAAATTGGCCTTTTGTTTTTCCAGACTACATTTAGTAAGTTGTGTTAAAGTGATGGAAACATGAACTAAAGACATCAGACAGTGCTCAGTGAAACTATTCTGGTAAAATCATTCAAAGAGCAGAACTATAACAGAAAAGTGAAAACTTGACTTTTTGCGTCCCTTGGAATGGCTCAGCAGTTCACCTTTTGACAGGCCATCAGTAATTTGCACATGTTAACAGCTGGCTCACAAAACTCGTGACTACAGAGGTGACAGCCATATGACCACATACCAAACTTGATAACTACAAGTCAAAATGAGGCTCAAGGAATTTCAATCAAATGTACAACAATAACCTAACCATAAAGGTCCACACACATCAAACAAATATATAATATGATAGAGTACAATAAGCTTCGAAAAAAGCCCTTGTAAGACTGTGTAGAATTGAAAAACATTCAAAATCAGTCTAGAAATCAGGAGGTTCTGTTTATGTTAATGGTGCTGAAAATACTTACTGGTCTGCCAAAAGTTGGAGAATACTTGTTTTCATGTCAACTCATCTGGTACTGTATTGGTGCATTTAGCCAAGGTATTACAAATTCAAACTCTCTTATCGCTTTGTATTGTATTGAATCGGGTCATGTCATCATTGGTGTAAACAGGCATTGAGAGTAATGTTATAAATGTCAGTAGTGTAAGCATTTCACGGGACCATCTCTGTATCCAAAATATTGTTTCAACAGTGTAAATCAATGGTTTAAGCAAAGTAACAGTCCACCTTTGCCACATAGAGACAAGAAATTGAATTCAAGTTTGCACAAGTGAGAGACTACTGGGTGTTTGAAACCTCTCCCTCTATTCATTGAAGATGTCAACAATCAAAGTAAATATCAACCAGTTGTTGGATTTCAGTTAGAGGGTGTCTTTTTTAACACAAAATGTGTGGGTTGAGAAAGTTCACCATTACAACACAATATCACCATTGTTTTTGTCTGTAATTGATTTGTGTGTAATCATTAGCTAGTGAAACCCTTTTCTGTTCAGGAGCTGTCATCAGCAAACAACTGAAGACCATGAAACTTTATCCAGGGAAGATTAATGCAGATGCAACTATGTCTTTGGCAGCACATTACTTCATATTCTGTCCTTTAGATTTTAATAAAATATTCAGAAATGAAAGAAAACATATGATAAATAAAAGAGAAAAAATTTAATTTTGAAATCGTGGAAATGTCAAAGCCTTTCAGACTATTTTAGAATAAAAAATTATTTTGTGAATTTAATTTTCAAGCTTTCCTTTCTATTAATAAAATTCGTATTTTCCATAATTCCTTTATCTTGCTTATTGGCTATGAAAGTATCAGTGTGCTTAATGTTGGAACATGCAGATGTTCCATTATTACTACAGTAGTAAATGTGCATTGTAGGTCAATGTCATCAAGTTAAGTTTATATTTTTCACCAAAAAAATTGAATCCACGTGTACAGATAAAATCATTAAGATACAAATAAATTTACACACCGATCATTTTCCCCTCTTACTGATTGACATTTATACATTTGTGAAAACCCTTTTATTTTCAACAGCTTAAATGGTCACACAAAAAAAAACATTTGGGTACAAAGTATTTTTGAAGAAGAAAACATAATTAGTTTCATTTATGATGAGGACAAGTCTTAACTGCCAACCTTCCCAGTGTTTTTTTTTTTTTTTTTTGCTTTAAATTTTGACACATTTAAAACTTATACCCCTTTCACGCTACAGGTGGTATCACCCGTGATGCAAATTGTGAGCCAATGGTGAACCATCCATTACCTTGTGCATCCTACAGAAGTTCTCTGCCTCTGAATTTGGTACCATGGTGATGCACAGACAAATGTGAGCATGCCCAGATGAATTTCTTACTACGGTAACTGAAGGTGTAGTATACGGTGTGTATATACCATTGTGACTCGGTTCTCTTTCGGTGTAATACAGCGACATAGGGAGAGTGGAGGTACATAGACATTTTACCACTGTGACAAGGTCACATATGAATCTTGAATATTAGTTGAAGGACAGGGGCGTTTTGCCAAATGCCTATAAGCACGAATCACACCGCATGTGGTGTGAACAACTCAGACGAAATGGGTGACCTGGGAGGTAGTTCTGCCGCTGAGGAACACCTGTAACCGCGGGACATACCTCCTGTAGTTTGAAAAGGGGCATTAGGGTTTTGGTGTTGCTATCACAGCTATTAAAACTGCAAATAATATTTTCTTGATATGCATGATATGGCTGACTAGCTGACATTACCCAAAACCAGTCTATTACTGTAAATATTTATCAAACCATACATCACACTTTTTACTGCTTAATCTCTTAATATAATTGTCACTTGAAACTTTGAGTGTCCATTAATGGCAAACAAAATACTTGAGTCTCTCCTTAAATTCTATTTTGCTCATGTAAATGATGTCTTTGGTGGTATTCCTTCTTCCTTTGAAAGTCGCGATCAAAGGGACAATTTAAAGACATGAATTCCAATTATTCTTTGCGAACTGGCACCGAAGCTTCCACAGGAACTTTGAACATGTCAGGTATCCCTTTTTTAAGTTATTTTAAATCTGAATTATATCTGCTGCACTCTTTCCATGACTGATTGCACATTGATTTTCTATCCCAGGAATAATATCATTTATTGTCCAAGTTAAGTGTTTGATTGCACTTAAATTTCTGCTTTTGAATAAATTGTCATGAAAATTGTCCCACGTGCTTTAATTTGCAAAAATTTTGGCATTGGACCCTGTCTCATTGACTGATACATTTACATTGTAAGTGTCTGTAAACTGGGAAGATGTAAGCAACGTTGAACCATTAGAGGAATTAAATGCTCAACATTAGACTCGTTGTATCTAACCTTGTTTGGGTTTACTATCACTGTCAACATATGGTACAGGTCACATCATAATGAGCAATGAGCTGATGGAAGAAAATGATGCACACTCGAAGCTAAGGACACCACTCTGTAAATAACTGGGTACTGGTAAGCTTATACCAAAATACCTCTCATTGGATGGACTGATATTCAAGCCCATGTCCTTAGTGGTTGAATATGAATAGGTTACCATCACACCATGGTGACCATACCTCTTTTACTCTCTTATAACAAATTTTTCAAGCCATTGATTTTCTTTTCACAGTGGTAACTTCTGAATCTTATGCATAGGCCTAAAACAGAATTCACACTTACTCTATTAACTACAGAAATTACATACATTAACCAACAGTTTACCCACAAAAATGCAGTTAGTTAGCCTTTATTTCGCAAGCATCACTGTACCTTTGCTAGATCTATTTGAAGAGTGTCTGTCAGTCAATAAAAAAGATCATCTCGTCTGAACTTAAAGTAGTGTAGATCCCAACTGAGTGTGAAAACATGACTGTGACCAGTCTCTTAGATGTAAATCAGCAATGATATAGTGGATCTCCATTGATTTTAAGGCCAGATCTCTAACAGTTCTTCCCCAAAAACAACAGTAAAAAAGACTGGACTGTTTAAAGCTAATGCATACATTGGATGGCTTGTAACGTGAAATTACAATAATGTCTGCAATCCCCCTGGGATAATGCTCCTGATTTCATTTCACTTTAGAGCCTAGACTGTGAACCCAATCCCCGATAAAACACATCATATTTCCTTCAAACAGAAGAGGGGCCCCCTTTTACAATGATTGAAAATGACTAAAAGCTACTTCAGGTAAAGATATAACTTAACTTTCTTGTGATATATGTTACAGTAGGGTATTTGGTGATCCAGAAGGAAAAAACACAAAATCCAAGCATCATATACGATATACATACATGACCTAGTTGTTTATACTTATTGAACAATGCACAAACATTTTCTATAGAAGATTTGGAATGTCACATATTTCAGTAAAATTAGCTGTAAAAGGTTACCATGGCAAAGAAGATACTTTTCTGTCGCTTCAACACCAAAGAGGTAGACATGGAAACCTTTCAATTCAGAAACCCCAGCTATAAACTAGTTACAGCCAAGGCATAGCTCAGACTTTAAGGGAAGACATGAGATTCTAAGCTCTTGTGTTAAAAATCATTTCCTTCGTACGAGGGTTTGGCCCCTTGTGTACTTTCTATATTCTCCATAGTTTCTGCAGTCAGTTTTAATAAACTTTTTAAACTCACTCTTGAGAACTATTTGAATTGACTGAGGCAGAAAAACTGCTCAACATTGCTCTGAATTATTCAATTTTAACAACTGTGAAAGATATCGAGAAGACAAAGCATGCATAAAGTGAACATGTACCACTATAAGTAGCTGTAAAACTGTTGAAATGAAGTACCATAACATCTTTAACAATAAACCTTATTTTAATAAAAGGTCATGCCTCGAAATAGTTGAATAGAATTTGTAATTCCCACACATCAAAAAATATTAAGAATGTGACACAGACACTAAAGAATTGCCACCAAGATTAATAAAGATACACATTTGGTTGGCCTATCAGAGAAGTATGAATTGTGCATAAAAAGATTCAGGTATCAACATGCTAACATCATGAACTACCTTATTAATTTGTCTACTTTCCTCCTTCTCTGCCACATTATTTAATTATAGAATAACAAAATAATTATATAAATTACACTGTTCATACCCACCTCTTGGAGGTGCTACAAGGGAAATTTGACAATCCTGAAGAGTATTGCTGTGATATCTGTCAGAGCACTTGCCCTTCCCAATCATTTCAAACAAGGGACATTTGCTCAAGGTCATGTGATCAAAGGGCTATTTCCTAAAAGTTTTCCCAGAAGTCACTTTCTTGGGTTCTATGACTTTTCAGGTTGATATTTGGAAGAGACTTGAGTCTGTTATATTAGTATTTGAAATATAGATGTATCACTTTAAACAGCTAGTTAATGAAGCTTAAATCTTGGCTTAAAATAAATTGATAAACTATTAATCAAGGAAGAGCATGAAAATAAAGGAAAGTGGTTGTTGAATGAAAATATGCTGCAAAGTAGATAGGCGACTACCAAAGGATTGGCAAAAGGAAGAATCTCACCTGTGGACTTTGCACTTGCAAAAACAAATTAACTACACTTACAAGGATGTCCACAAGCAAATTATCAAAATCCCTGCATTTTTTTACTCAAGTCCATCAAACCATCACTGTGTACTCTGTATGTATCAAACTGGTAAACTGTATTTTGTATAATGACTGAAATTTGGAGAACTTTATTACACAAGTGTCCAATGAATTTCAGGTAATTTTGTGTGTAAATGGTATGATTTCCCTTTTCTTGAACTATGGGAAATTTAGTAAGTTTTTATCTTTATTTAAATAAAGCAAAAGTGTTTTATTTAAAAGTAGTTGTTCTATTTTGATCAGTCATCTATGTGACTTTCTTAAGTGAAGTCCTTCAGTATCATAACTGGCTTCTCCTAAGTCATTTACTTTGATGAGAATCCAGAAATGGGAAGACATATATATTTATATATAGAGAGAGACCATTATAAAATAGCTTTAATCAAGAGCTATGATTTGTTGTATATTCGGGATGAAACAAGTTATATGACCAATAGTATTACTGTAATCTTAATATGAAACAAGAGTACTCAGACAGCAGAGACCTCTGACAAGGCACATAAGTAAAGGTAAAATATCCAAACCCATCTTTTCATTTTTTCATACATAAAGTTCAAGCCAGTATATTCATATGCACATGCATAATCTTGATAACAGCAAACAGACAAATGATCAAACAAACTATTGTGGAAATAATACCTCTTTGGTGGAGGTAATAACATGTTCAACCAGAATGTTAAAATTGTAACTGATTTCTGTTGAGAATTGGTGTATTGATTGATTTTGATAAGGATTACTGAAGGAAATTGAGATTCCACTAATTATAGTCACTGTTAAATTTTATTATTACAAGTTACTGGCTGGCTATTGGCTGATGTAATAGTCAGATACTTTATATAAATGAAAGAAAGCAGAGAGGAACCCCTATAACATAATCTCTTTGAGGTAAATAAAAGGAAGCGGTCACACACCTGTGATTATTATTTCTTGTTCCAAAAATTTCTTTAATCTTGGGGACCACCAATGCAACTGACTATTAAATATTAATAGGTGAAGTTGACATCTTATTATGCATTGAGCTAGGCTGGTGCAAGAACTGAGAAAAATTACCAAATTTTTACCATTCCAATACGTGTTTTGGATGATTGTCTTCAAAAATGGTTAATTCTACAAGACTCAGATTTTCAACTTATCTGAATAAAACTTATTTATAACAATCAAGAGCAAGCATACTGGTCAAACAGTCCACATACAGTACATGTGAGAGAAGTAATACTTTACCTGAAATACATCAGGTAAGCTTTGAAATAAAGGTCATTAAATTTAACAAAATGCCTGATTGGTGCATGCAACATTTTTTCCTTATTTGTGAAGATGCAATCATAATTAGAAGATACATTATAGTAATTTTCCATTTTTGTATGTTAGATTTTGTTTTAATAAGTGTTTTGAAACAGCTTTTTTAGATCATCTCAAAAGGCATGATCTTGAATCACGGAATCATTAGGTTACTTAGAGAACTATTAAGGTATAAGAACAATTTTAATTTGGCGGCAATATTACAACACAAACACTGTCCTATTCATTTTCCAAACCATGCCTATTCACTCTTTTGTTATAGTCACTTCATTGACATTAACCCTGGGAGGACGAGGGAGTGGTTACTTTGTAACAACAAGCAATACTGAGCTCTGTCATAAGTAATATGCTGCCACAGTAGTATCTAGTTACCTTAATTTGTAAAAGTGATACAGTATACTCTATACTAGATGTTCCAATGTCCACAGCAACTGGTTCTACTGATGTCTAAGTTGTACTAAATCACAGTATTTTCTGAAGCCACTACATCAATGCTTGATCTTCTTATAACTATTCTTATAACTGCTTCCACTTGTACAGGGTCCACTATATGTACACAGACTTATGTGTGCTTGTCAGCTAGACTCTTCAAAAGATTGTATATTTATATTTAACACAATATCTCCTAGTACTACAGGACTCACAGGGCTATTACACCCATCCTGATTGCACAAGTATAACCCATGCTCCCTAGTGACTGACATTCCCATGTCTGAAGGCAGAGTCTCAGAGGTAACCATTCATTAATGTCACTGGGATCCTTTAAACTGTCACTGCATATATGACCTAATGACAGAGTGCCGTCATTTCAAATGGTCCTCCATTCCACTATGTATCGCTCTATCTCTGGGATTGAACATAGGTCCTCTGTATTCCTTGTCAGCTGTGTTCCCCACTAAGCCACAGTGGCAGATATATATCATACATAGTGTATAGTTTACAGTATAGAGTAGTTGAGAGAAAGGGGACAAACAATGCACACTAGACGGTCAACATTTTATACCAAGATACATTGTACACCAGTAATTCAACATGAATTTGCCCCACTTTAGGTTGGGATGGGAATCAAACGCAGGGCCTGAGACATGAGAAATGAGTGTGTTTCCATGTGCCCTGCTCTAAAGAGTGGACAGAGTTTTACTGAAGTGTGTGGCATATACTAGGGATGAGCTAATTAAATTAAAATTTCGCATAAAAAATTAATAACGTGTAAATAAGAAGACTACTGTAACATGTAATTTGTTTGAAAAATAAAAACTCTTGATGAAGGAAAAATGACACTGTCCTGGTACCCAGTTTTCTAAATTTTCATAAGTTGATTTCTTGTGTCATTTCAGCATTAGAAGTATTAATTTCCATGAGTGTTACAATCACTGTAGCAGTATTCTGTGCAAATATTACTTACAAGCAATGAAAGGTAACCGAGAGCAATGCTGTACTTGATATCACTTCCTTGGTCAAAGCAAATATTACTGAATGTCTTGATGAAACGTACAGTGTTAGGTACATTTTAAATGGCAGCAATTCAGAAATTTGGCTTTTGTGTTTCTCATGGTTGTTTTACCAACACTGGTAGACTCGCACACTTTTTAGGGTTTCACTTAAATATTAATGACCAGATATGTTAGCCAATTGCATTTTAGTTTTATTCAAGCCCAAATATTATGTTTTATAAATAATCAGTCTGTCTGACTGTATGTGTTTTACTTCTCTACTTAGTAAGAGTGTACACAGGGGTCACGGTGGCAGAGTGGTAACACACTCGCGTCCCACCTTTGAGATCAGAGTTTGAACCTTGGCCTGACCTTATGAGAAAAAAACGGTAGTTGCTTGCCATTGGTCAGCAGTTTACAGTACAAAACCTTGATCAACTGTATGTAATGATTTCCTCTGCCCTTCTCTGGGCATGGTGTAAAACATTAAAAATATATTATAAATAAAATAAAGTAAGAGTGTACATAATAAAGGATCAAGTGCAAGCTGGTGGAATTGGAAGAATGGTTCCTAGAATTTGGTAAACTAGACTCTATACAACTAGAATGTCCAATGTCCATATTTATAGACATCTACCAAGTACAATACCCCATTACCTGATGTTTAGATGTCCACACTGCTGCCACTAATGCTCCTAAGCCTATGTTTACACTGATTCTGCTAATGCAGAGTCCATTGTTGTATTCAAAAATATAATAAAGAAGTAAGGAAGAGTTTTTTCAAAAAATCAATGGAAAGTTACAATTATCAACATGTGGAGACCACATTACATCAACTTTAAGCTTAAAAAATGATAAAAAGTTACTGCAATCCTGCAATGTACAGATTAGATAAAGTGTCTCAAATTACATACGAAAACCCAGTTTGCCAAGAGGGTCAAATATTTTAAAGTAAACTAAAGGGATTTCCTCAATGGTTACTTTAATATTTCTGACTCTATAATTGACCTTTTAATTTCACAGATTCCATTGATGCAGACCATAATGTTGTAGGTATCACCATATGACTGATCATATGGTTACAAAAATATATGTGCTCAAATTTGCGTTTATTATTCCTATTTATTATTTTTAAATCTAAGAAATAATTATTAACCAATGACTGCCTGTATGAATACAATTTTTTTTATTTTTAAGAATCAGAAAGTTTTAGGATAAGAATTATTGATCACAGAAAAAAAATCTTATTCTAAGCATAACAATGTTTGTAAATAAGGCTAACTGGAGTCTCCAGTAATAAGTATTGCATAAGAAGGCTGCTTACCAATGACATCAATGAGCTTAAAGATCATATGAGGTGTACTAGCAAAAGATCAATGCTCAAATGAAATATGATTGATTCAAGAAAACATGTCCTATGACAGTAATTTGTGCATTCAATGGATGTACTGGAGTGTTTACAGTTTATGATACAGATATAAGTCCCAGTGAAAGTTATATAATATTAAATCATTTTAAAATAAATTAGAGCTTAAAAACATTGTTGAGTCCTAATTTCTGCCTGCGGAAGAAAAATTTGTAATTTATAGCATTAGTAGTTTTATGTTTGTGAATAGATGCCCAGTTCAGATTCCTTTTTGGTTTACCAATATCGGGAAATATCTTGTGTATATATCCCCTAAAAATATGGTGAAACTTTAGATGCCTAAACATAACATGTACAAATGTTTTTAAATGAGAAACAGGTTTCTTGAGTTGCTTGTAGAGTCAAAACTGAACTTAACATTGTTCTTCATCTTACCATTTTTTAAAGATACGTGTACCTGAAATTTTTAAAAAGTTACAAAACTGAAAAATTACAAAACATTATATAGCCGAGTTCCTGCACTCTTGTGGAGACTGTGAGTCAAAAATGAGCTCTAAATCCTTGTATCTCTTACCGTTATAGAGATTCACTAAAATCTGCTCAGAATTAAAATTTTACAAATTTTGGATTGTGAGTATCAACTGTCTTGAGTAGTCGATATGGTTGAACATCAAGACCAAATCAAATTGAATGTAACATTATTTCTGAGATATACCTTATTCTCATTCAAAACATCCAATAAAGTGGCATAACTCAAAAGATGGTCACAAAACAAAAAAGTAAAAGAGTTAGATATGGAATAGTCTAACACTGGAATCTGAGCTTTAAATCACTCATTCTCTTTCCATTAATGAAATATTGACTCATATAGGTTGCAAACCAAAAAGGTACTAAAGTATAAGTTTGAAATGTTATCAAAATTAACTGTCCAAAACTACAATTGATAGCTTTTGAAATGCTACCAAGGAATTACATATACCATAAGATATAAGAAAAATCTGTTCAACAGGTAGACAGACAACAGTGATAAAGTTAGAAGTAAATATGGCCCATTGCATAAAATAATTAGTAAAAGCATATTTAGCAAAATCCAGATTTGTAACTTCCATTAGATGAAGTACTACCAGTTTGCCATCCACACACACATTATCTCAGAAAAATCCATAACCAGTTAAGGATTAACTTATCATAAAAATAATAAACATTTAATAAAAAGACAAGAATTATCTATTACTGAAGCACTGTGACAAACATTTTACCAACAGATGGATCAAGATACCTTGGACAGATTTTAGAGCCAGGAGAATCAGATTAAATCACCAACATCTCTGAAGATGTTGTTGTTTCAGAGGAAAAGTTGATGGCACATATGCCACACTATATTTTTATCAGGTGACTAAATTCAGCCTAGTGCTAGACTTCCAGAAAAAAATTTAAGTGTTATAGGCTAAACTTAGCAATAAGATAGAGATGCGCATGGATTAGTGTTACAAAGAAAAACTTCATTTTGTAACATAAAATGGAAATTTAAGACAAAGCTAAGGTGATACAAAGATGTAGGGACCAGTAAAGTATTTCTTCCCCACCAAGAATTTTAACTAGATCAGGAAGTGAGAATAATAGAGTTTTCAAATAACTTTTACTTCTACAAAAACTGAAGTCCCGTTGATAGCATTCTGGTATAGAAGTTTTACTTTTTATACAATACAGTGAAAATGTCAGTTATAATTTACAGGATATAATATTAAAATAAAAGCTAAAAATTGAATGCTGAAAATATTGAAAAAGTTGCCATGTAATCTATACTTAATAAAATTCATTATTTCTTTTCTAGATTTGTAAATTCATTGAAAAATAATAATTTTGCGAACAAAATAAAAATTTACTAATGTTTTCCAAAATACAGTAGAACCTCTATTATCCGACCCTTTTGGGAGAGTGAAAATTGGGTCGGATAATAGAAAGGTCGTATAATAGGAAGGCTAAAATAACAGGTTTAAATGTAGTTGGGAGAGTGGCTTTGAGGTTGGATAATTGAAAATTCGGATAATAGAGGGTCGGATAATGGAGGTTCTACTGTAATAGATAATTTGATTAAGGTGGGTTCTGATTATTTCCCCCAGTGAACTATTTAATTTTAGGAAAATTTCTCATAATTTGGTTTTTCATGTCCTGAAAGCAGTCACAATGGCAAGTCTTGCTTTGAATATAACATTTTGAATGTCATATTTTTACTGAAGTGCATCCACTTCATTCACATCTTGTTTCTGGCAGGCTTACACAAACACTCCCTGGCTGACATGGGAGAATCCAGAAATAAAAGCAGTATCACTTTAAAAAAGTCATGCATTCACTGCATTCAGGGCCGATAAATCTAATTTGGTTGAAAATGAACCTTATGAGTTTCAGACACTATATTTAAATTGACTTTTATAGTAAGGCAGAGGTCTGATCAATGGAGTACTGGGCCCAGGGGTCACATTCATCGTCATTCTGAAGTTACAAGGAACGGTATTCTGTGTTAGGCCATCCACTTTAGCTATTAATTGCTACAACAGCAATGAGTGAGGAATCTATTGAGTGCACTGTAAAATTGTGATAATAGCAAGGACAAGTATTGTCAGATATCTATCATTTGAAAATATCTTAAATTTAGTCAATCAAAGATGGGAAAACAAGATCTATAAATAGAATTGCTAAAATACCCTTTGTTTATTATGGAGTGAGCAAATACAATCATTATGGTAGGTTTGTTCAAACCTACTAATAGAGAATAATATCTTCCTTTGACCCAAGAGACAGTTTCAATCTTATTGTTAGATCAACAATTTCTACATACAACTCAAATAAACTAAGTAATAAAAATAAATAAATAAAGTAAATAAATGCTGCATGACAACACTTAATGATTGATATACAGTTGAACCTTGCTGAGTCAACTCACAAGGGACCAACAGAAGACTTCTGTTTAACAGTGGCTTCCAAATAAAAGGGTAAACTTTAATGGAGAAATGCTTTTAACATTGAGATGGCTAGAGTGAGCACCAGAGCCTCCCACCAAACAGGTCCTGAATTTGATTTCATGTCCAGGGCCTGTATACCGATTTTGGTATACATGAATAGAAACTGAGAAATTTGCAAAAGAATTGAACGAGGCGGCATTTCACTACAGTGCACACAATGGTCAACTTAATATGTAACACTCTGTTCTGGATGTCAATTTGCAATCAGTTGCTGCACTAAATAACCAAAATAACTACTTTTCTTAAGTTAAGCATACTATGTGCCAGTCTTAGATTTAAATCAAATTCTTAGAATATTCTAAGAATACGTATGATTCTAAAAATAACATTCTTTTTGAATAGAGGCCCAGACCTGAAGTGGGAAATTTAGTTGTTGCAAGCCATTTTCTGATGATATTAATACAGAATCTTAAACAATCGCGTTGTGTCTCCATCCTCTCAACCATCTGTCATAATATGGCCTATACTATGTAATGAAAATTGGAAGAAACCTTTAATCCCCCCCACCCCACCCCACCCCCCACCCCCCACCCCAAAAAAAAAAAAAGACAGAAGAACTAATTTCTACTTAAAAGGTATTTCTACTTGAGAGAGATAAGGGGATTCTATTGAAATAACTGTACCAATTAAAATTAAGTGTAATACTTTGTTGAATAAAATTATATAAAACGGCATATGATTAAATGAATATTCTGCCCAAAGAGTTCACAGGCCGCAAGCATTAATAGCAAAATTTCTGAAATTTACGGTATTTCTATTCATAGATTTCATTCTACCTTTTTTCCACTTCATAGAGTAAAGGTCTAGATCAATACGACTTTGTGATCATTCTGGATAAGTGTGTGATCAAGATTTCAGTTAATGACATTGAGATTGAATCTGCAGGGAAGAAGATAACCTCATTAACTCAATACAATTGCATCTAAGTCAGTATCAAAGGGATTTCAATGAGGTTATCATTCCTAGACAGCAGGTGACTAACAGCATTAGAAAATGTGAAAATTGCCACAGGTTGGAAAATACACCACCGAGGAAATGTCCCATGTTTTACTTTGTATAATAGGAACATCTTATCAGCTTGGTGATTGCTTATTTTATGCCATTGATATTTACCTACATATTTAATCCAAAAATAAAGTGTAATCCTAGGTCTGTGGTATTTGCTGATGTAATTGCTGGTTTATCCTGAACAACATTTTTTTTGTCTATTCTTTCTATATGCTATATTTAAAAAATGCTTATTTTGAAAATACAACGATTCTTTGTTTTAAATCAGAAAATGCTGCAGTTGCTTGTTTGAAACAAACTTTCAGGCGTTGTACAATTCTTTACTTAAATACAATGAATGATAATCTGTATGTATGATTATTCATAACAATAAAAATAATTCTATAAAACTTATAAAAGATATTTCAAGTTAAGGATAGATAAATTTTTTTTGAAAACGCTCCCTGGTTCTCTTGTATATAATTATAAAATAGAGAAAATTTTCCATAGCACACACAACAAGACTATTGTCATAGTGGTTATCTCCCGCCTTATGATCAGTAATAATGGAGACCTAAGGGAGATAAAAGGCCTTTCTACATTTTCTTTTGGAAACTAGGCCAAAATTACTATCAGGCTAGCTTTCCTAAACATGTATGTTTTGTGCAAATTTGATAAAGCTAGCTACAACATTTCAAGTTTTACAGCATCTTAATGATTTTCAAACAATCGGCTATGACTATATCCTGAACAACATATTATTACTGTAAAGTCATACCTATAAATGTATAAAACTGATTCCCCATACATGGTTATGTGACAAATAAATACATGAAGTAAAAGGGCTGTATAACATGTGATTTATTGCTATACTAAATCCAACACATAGACACCTTATCAAAAAGAAACTTACCAGACAAAATCAAGTATTTATACTCTGAAGAGGTTACTTTGTTCCTGATTTGCTGTGAATTTTGCTTGTTGATGCATAAAGTGTTGCATATGGTGCATGTTTCACAAGCCGTTACATGTGTCCAATTCTCTTGTAAGTTCCTACATGTTTCACATTTAGATCCATGTTTAACATACCATAGTGAGTTTCAAATGTTGTTGTAAGTTTTCCAAGGTGTTTTTAGTATCCCATGTTGTTGAAAGTTTCAAAAATGTGGCAAGTCTCACAAGCTGTTACAAGTCTCACAAGTTGATGCAAGTTTCACAAGCTGTCGAACATTTCATGTGCTATTGCAAGTTTCACATGTTGTTGGTAGATACAACTACGGCTGCAACTTCCACAAGATAATGCAGGTTTCGTACACTGTAACAAGTTGCACAAGCTAATGCAAGTTTCACAAGCTGATGCAAGTTTCGAGGCTGTTGCAAGTTTCAGAAGCTGACGTAAGTTTCAGAAGCTGTTGTAAGTTTCACAAGCTGATGTAAGTTTCACAAGCTGATGCAACTTTCAAAAGCTGATGCAAGTTCAAAAGCTGGAGCAAGTTTCACAAGCTTATGTAAGTTTCACAAGCTGTTGCAAGTTTCACAAGTTGATGCATGTTTCACAAGCTGATGCAAATTTTACAAGTTGATGCAAGTCACAACTTGTTACAAGTTTTACAACCTGCTACAAGTTTCCAAAGGCGATGCAAGTTTCAAAAGCTGTTACAAGTTTCACATTAAATAAGCTGTTGCAAGTTTCACAAACAGTTACAAGTTTCAAATACTGATGCAAATTTCACAAGCTGATGCAAGTTTCATAAACTGTTGCAAGTTTTACAAACTGATGCAACTTTCATAAACTGTTGCAACTTTCACAACCTGATGCAAGTTTCACAAACTGATACAAGTTTCATAAACTGTTGCAACTTTCACAAGATGGTTCAAGTTTCATAAACTGATGCAAGTTATACAAGATATTGCAAGTTTCACTAGCTGATGTAAGTCTCATAAAAACAAGAAAATAAGTTTTTTTTGTTGAATGTGTTAACACAACTAGTAAAACATGGCCAAAAGGCTTTTGAGCTACAGGTTCGCGCTACAAAGCCATCAGTAGAACACTGACATCAGAGCATGAAAGGAATTAGAAACACAAGTAGTGCACACTGTAAGGGCAGAGTCCTTGCTGGAAGCGCATATTCCATGAAAGTCCAGTGACAAAAAAAAACAATTAAAAACAAAAAAAGGATTCCTAGAAGGGCATACCTCAGAGAGCCCACGCTCAATAAATATATATGTGTACACTGTGAAATTATCTCATGGACAAATGAAGTAGTATGCAAGTTTTTACAATAAAAGCTTCATACTACACTGGGGGACAGAACCAAGTGGTTTATAATTATTAACACAAGACTGATGGTGTAGGTTTTTATGAATTATATTTCTGAAATACTTCAGCCTTTTGGTTCATATCATGTCCTCAGGCCCTCAGTGAATCCCATTTGCTGCCCTGAACTGGTTTCTAGCTGGCAGCCACAGAGATGGAAGCCAAGTGATCAAACACGATGGAGGCCTCCGTGAATACATCCTTGACATTAGCGACAATGTTGAGATATCCAGAGAGTCAAATATTTACCTAAATATTTAGCACTATCAAATTGTGTCAGAAAATTGTTTGTCTATTACTACACGTATGATTATATGTATGAATTCTACAAATAAATTTTATATATAATCACATCAATAACATATTGGAGCTAAACATTTAGAAGTAAACAAGTGATATATTAACCTCCCTGGCACCCCTGCGTCTTCTTTGTTATGACTCATGATTTTTCAGCTTATAATGTTTTTTGTTTAGTTGTGCCTTATAATCTGTCAATTGATGGAAATTACACACTACAAAAGTCTGCATCAGATTAGATATATTATTACAGCATTTACACTAAGAGTGCACCATACCCTATAATATTATTAAAATGGGTTTTATAACTATAAGTTTCATAACATTTCCCATAAAGCAGGTATTTTGAGCATGGGTACTTCACACCTATTTATCTATTTATTTTGTAATTTAACTACTCAAAAAGATAACTGATTTTAAAATAATTGATACATCAATGTACTTCCTACTGTAAACACTATGACTGGCCTGATGACATCATCAAAATAGCAACACATGACTTTGGGCAAAGCCCTAAGTCTTGTTATTTTTTTCTGTGCGTGCCTAAATAAATGCAGTTGGCCAAACTTTGAGTAAGGTTTGTGATGATAACAATAAGAAATCAATCGTTTTGCCGCTGACAACCTGATAAAACTTGCATGAGTTCCAGTGTCCTGACATTTAACAATGGTCATTTGGAAAGAAAGAAAAAAATGTCTTTTTCTGCCTATAAGCAGAGCAAGGAGAAAGCGGTCTGTTTCTGTTGGTAAAACTGACACACACTGATCAGGAAATGGTGAAATTTGCACTCCATTTGCATTTTTACAATGCTCCATTTAGTGCAATAAATCATTCCACTTTTTTGGGATCTCAAATTTCACCATATTAAGACAAAGTGGGTTCACTAATGTCTGTCCTTTAATTGGCGAGTACTAAATGATTTAAATGCCTTAAACAGAGATTTTGCAGTTTCTCGATTAAAAAGTATAAAAGTCAAAATACCGAAAGGATAGTTTTGTGTGCTTCAGTTTCTCTTGATGAATATGTTTTACTTTGAAACCTAGAAATTTTAAATAATCTTGTTGATTGAATAAACATTTCATTGTTATATTATACTCACTAAATAAATACAAGTGACAAAACAAATAACTAATGACATCTGTAAGTACATGCAATCCTACAAATTCCTACACAGCCTGGAACATATGGCTTTTCTACGATGTCATGTAATCTTACTTTTAACCAATGCAGTTTCTTAATTGTTTGTTGGTCCATAAAGTCATGTGATAATTTCAGATTGTACAACCAAGAAGACTTTCATTACAAATGGCTCCTGACTGCTACAACTCATACTAATTGCTTTTGTAAAAATAAGCTCTGATACCTCTTGTGCAGATTTGAATAACTAATTTCTTCTTTGGACAATATCACTCAGATATAATTTTACAGATAAATGAACAAGATTAGTTGTGGCACCAGTAAGATAAGTGGTATTGCCATAAAGATGAGAAATGGCACCATTAATATGAGTCACAACACTGTTAAGATAAGTCATAGCACCATTAAGATAAGTCATAGTGCCATCAAGATAAGTCATAGCACCATTAAAATTAGGGGCATAACTTATGTATAAGCCAGTATGCCCAGGTATACCATTTTGTTGGTAGAATCATTAATGAGATTACATAAATACACTACCCCATACCCTAACAAACATTGCATGTAACCACAACATGCTGAAAAATCAGGGCGTACAAAATAAAAAAATCCTTGTTTCTCCCCTGACAGTCTCATGGATAGAACAGTCATAATGGACACACTGAGTTTTACCACTGTCATTTATAACTTTCTCATCTGTGAGACTCTCCACCCCTGTAAATTTCTTTGTACCCTAGTGTCACTGTCAGCTGATTATTTTCTTCATGGAGGAAAATCTGGAATCAACAAGAATGGATCAGTGATAGACAACATTCTGTATAGGCAAATATTTCAAATAAAATTAGTGAAATCAGTGTTAGCTATTGGTGGCCACTATTTTGGAAATACTTCACGGATGTTCAGCCCAAACCACAGGATTCACATAGCTGTTTCTTAAACTTGGTCACATTAGCAACTTGGTACAAATGACTTTGCTGCTGTAGTTGCATGTATCAAAAATCCTCAGTTTGTCCAATCACAGGATACAAACTCGTTTCAGATGTCAGTGTAAAACATTTAATAATTGTCTCTTCACACTGGCCTAATCCATGGCCTCTCTCTCTCTCCAGCCAAACAGTTTATTATTGACAGCACACTTTCCTGCACCTTAAAGTAAATTCACATATAATTATAATAGGATCCCAGCCAGACACTTTATTAATGACAAAATACTTTTTAGTACTTTCAAGTGCATTCAAATGTATATAAAGATCTGCAATCATTGAACACAGCTTCCTGAGTGAAAATGTAAAAATAACTTGAAAATAGCCACCGATTTGGGGATACTAACATCACAAATTCTGTCCGTAGATTGCCATTGCAGATAACAATGTGCAGTTTGAGCAAATTATCATCACTTTATAAACTTATATTTTATTATATTTCTATTGTTAATGTGGTCTTCTTAAATGGTCAGATAATTGAGCAACACAATTTCTTGGACTTGTTGAACCCGCAGACACTTAACAGCATTATGATGAGGAAGCACTTTCATAACTTGCACATTCATATGCTTGTATTTTGCACCAAATAAAATTTGTAATAACAAAAACAAATAAATTTGGCCTGCTGTTTCTCCAGAAATAACATTAACAATGGATAATGCAGTGAAAATTCCCATTATCTTGAAATAATTTATGCATTTTCAAAGCAATATAACATATTGAAATACACAAATTGAATCTCCTTAAATAAAACAATTCATAATTTTGTAAAAGAAAACAAATTTAAAAGATTTAGTTATGAGATATCCTTTTTAATTTCTTCTACATTATGCTTTTTAACACTGGGTGTCCAAAAGACTGTGCCAGATCAACACTGCTATTTATTTTGTTAGTGCTGAAATGACAAGAACCACCATTTCAACTCAGTGCAAGTGTTGAATCAGCCCTGTATAATAATTATATGTATTTCTAATGTTTAAGTTGACTGCATTGTATAATATAATCAGATTTTAATCGCACTTAATACCAGCAGATTAAATTCTAAGGTACAGCCGAACCTCTAGTATCAGACCCTCTATTATCCAACTATTTGATTTTATCAAAAGCTTCCACTCTTCCAAAATTATTATTCTTACTGTTTTATACAGAAATGTCTTGTTTATTTTATTAACCTTCTATTATCTGGACATCTGTTTTAAATAATAGATGTTCTATTGCAATTAAATGGCATTAAACACATAAAAGAATATATTCTACCGATATATAATATTTAGATGAAAATCATCTTATAGATGTCTGTGTATTGGATTCAGTTGTATCCAGTGGGAATTCCCCACACAGACTGTGCTATGGAAATGAGGTGGTGACATTTATCCTGATTTGTTGCTTTTGGCCGGAGTGATATGATTGAAACGTGTGTAGATCAGGGCCATCAATGCCAGGCTAAATCCACAAGGATTGCACGGTCTATAGAGTATAGGAATGGTCCTCATTATAAAGGCATCAAAAGAGTCACAGGACATACTGTATATTACAGTCTCTGAAAGGGGCATTTTTCTCTATTAGAGCGGTGGGAGAGTATTCGAGTCATTGTACAACATATAGATTCTATAGTATACCCTCTTTAGTAGAATTCCTTTTAACAAAAACCTACTGTTTTTCAGTGTAAGTCCCTGTCAAGTCCTGTTTCCATTTATGTTTATCCTGTTATCCATAGCCATTACTTGGGAATGAACAAAATATGAACTAGGTATCAGTTTCAACACAAAATATTTATATATTTAAGCTGATTTTTGCTGCCGTTTGGCTGATCCCTCATGTGAATACAATTACCAGGGGCTGTTATATTCATAAGGTGACCTTAGATCCCAGTAAGGGAAGGGTTTTTCACTTTAGTTTTTCTTGGAATTGGTATTCACCAAACATATTAGAGTTAGAATTGTTCATGAATACAGTTTCATCTTGTATTTTTTTTCAAATTAACCTTAATAGGGTTGAACTCTGGTTAATCATTTAATCAAACTGAAAAAATAATCTCTTTTTAAGGTTAATATACATAGGTTTGTAAATATGCTGTAATTGAACTTTAGGTTTAAAACAGAACCCGTTTTGAACTCCAACATCTAACCGTGTGCTTGAAGATTGAAATTAAAGCTAGTCATAGCTAGAACCAATTCATCTGGATACTGGGGATTCCAGTTATACAAAGTACAACATGAAAAGTAAGTCAATTAATAGGTTTTCCCAAGAGGTAGTTAAATATTTTCTCTCTTTTCTTACTTGTGGCCCTTTCACACTACAGTCAATATACCCAGTGGTTAGAAGTTTTACTCAGCGGTGGAACCGCATCTCAAGACATATCATTCATATCAAAGAATGGGATGGTGGGCCGCTGACTCACAAGTTGACATACATGCGTCAGGCACTAGTTGAAAGATAGGGGCATTTTGTCTAACGTCTATAACCACAGGTTATACCACCAGCAGTGTGAAAGGGGTATTAAGCAATAGTTGTTAGAGAGTGGAGTAATGATACAAGATTTATTTGGCTTTATTGTTTCTTCAACACATTGTAGATTACATCATGAGCGGTAGTGGAAATGACGGAGATAAGCAAAGCATACTAGATGGTCAAGCTTCTACACTGAAAACAATCAAGCACTGGCAAAAACCTTGCAACTTCCCTACTTCAGGTTAGGCCAGGAATTAAAACCAGAACATTAGAGGCTGACAGCAAACATGTTACCCATTATACCACCATGCCTCTAGTAGGTTCTTCAGTATTATCATTACTAAATTACTGTTTTCTTCCATAACAATTTTATCTCTGATCAGTTATTATAATTGACAGATTAGATAAGATGGATTCACACTTCTCCAGACAAACATCTCTGATCTCATATCTTCCACAATTAAATTTGTCAACTACAACAAACAAAGCAGGAAGATATCTATATTTTATTTGCCATGTTTTTCTGCTCTTAAAGTTTGATTTCATAATGAAAACAGAGATTATTGTACATTTTTGGAATGTATCAGTAAAAAAGGTGAATCATGGTTCCCTAAAGTACCATGTACCAAGTGAAGAAATGTACAGCCTTGCTGGATTACAGGCCTGGGGCGAGTATAAGTACTTGTACTTGGTACTTGTACTTAATTACTCATTTTCAAGTACTTGACCCCAGGCCTGCTGGACCAAAAACAGCCATGTATGTATTTGTGTCGGGATAGATAATTCTACAATTAGGAAGCTCTGGGGCAAATTTGATTACAGATCGTAAAGTGAGCTAATCATTCCCTTTATAAAATTATGACACATAGGTCATCACATTATAAAGACCAATTTCTGAACGGGTCTGGTACACCCGGACATCTTACCAGAAGTGTGATTGGGGTAATAATGGGATATGATATGTTAAAAATAGCATCAGAGATGCCCGTACCCCACAGCCTGGGGAAATAGTTTTCAAAACCATGAGATATAGAAGTAGTGAAAAAGTACAAAGATTGGGATACTTTCATAGCAGTGTCAGTTATATAAAGCTCCAAATAATGTTTAAGTAGAAAAAATAACATCTGAGATAAAGTAATAAAACAAGACAATAGCAAGATGATAGTATTAATCAGTAAACTAAAAATGATGAAGCTGTAAAATTTATTAATTGGAGAATGGCTGTCAATGAAAAAAGCACAACCATGTAAAAGTGCATATAATAAACAGTTACAGCAATCCATATATCTTTGTCAAAAGAGAAAGATGTCTCAAATATGGCAGGTGAACACAAATTGGCAGAGCGAAAGTTAAAGGTCCCACCATGATGCACACCTATATCCCCTAACCAATGTCTCTACCAACTGCCAACCTTCTACACCTTATGGAATCCAACAAATAGCCCGGAGAAGATTTTAAAAGTCATGGTCAACATGACAAGGTCAAAGGTCAAATCAAGGTCACACCATGACATTGGACACCTACAACCCCTAACCAATGTCCCTACCAAGTACCAACTTCTTACGGGATCCGAGATATAGCCCGGACAACATTTTAGTGGTCAAGGTCACTACGGCAAGGTCAAAAGTCAAATCAAGGTCAAACCATGACATTGGGCACCTACACCCCCTTACCGATGTCCCTACCAAGTATCAACTTCCTACACTTTACGGTTTCCCAGATATAGCCCGGACAAGATTTTATAGGACAAGGTACCTACGGCAAGGTCAAAGGTCAAATCAAGGTCACACCACGACGTTGCACACCTACACCCTAACCAATGTCCCTACCAAGTATCAACTTCCAACACCTTACGGTTTCTGAGATACAGCCAGGACAAACTTTTTCCTGCCGCCAGCCCGCCTGAATGCTTGCCCGTCCATCCAGACACCATGGGTGAAAACAATACCTCGACAGCCCTTAAGGGCTGCAAGGTAAAAACAACACAGATAAAGGTTCTGTATTTTACCTATATTTACCTTGAATGCCTGAAGGGAAAGGGATGAGCATATTGTCATCACATCCATTTGTCTGTCTATTTATATGTCTTGGCATATAATTCAAAAACTATACATGGATAGCGGTTATATTTTCAAACAAGGTGGTGTCTACCTGTGGCTTGTCCTTCAAATATGATCCTGATCGACAATTAAGAATTTTGTAAGAATATTTGCCCCATAAGTCAAAAACCTATTAATGACACTGCAGTCCTATTTTCACATAAGGTGGGCTCTATCCCTGGTTCAAACCTTATCAAAGATGATATTTTTGGGAATTTTCACTAAATATGGTTCTGGATGCCCAGACAAGGGTTTATGCTTGCAGTCTGCTTATTTAATAATGAAACCACTTTGTCAACAGCCCATTTCTGCAACAGATAATTCTTAATGTTGCCATGGAAAATGGTTTAACATGGACGTTCAGTATACAATAAGAATCAACTTAATCGAAACACGTTTGCCTTTCAGTCCACAGCTCCTTCTCTGTTAAGGCTATTGCATAAACAAACCATTACTTCAGTACTTTTTCTCAAAATGATAATTATATAATTTTAACTTTCTTTGTGAATCAAAAATTATGTCTTCAAAATGAAAGTTTATGGTATTACAGTAATGTGGAAATATGTCCTAATTTGTTTAGAATTGGATTCCATGATCAAAATGAAAGAAATTAATGAAAATGCCACCTTACTTTTGTTAACGTTATTAGAAAGTCCATAGGAAAGAAAGGCTTTTCATTATCTTATGCAAATCCCTATAATTAAGAAAAAAAAACACTTTTAGCTTTTATTCTTGAGCCTTGCAAAATTGTATATGGCCTAAAACTATTCTGCGGCTTCACAGGAATTTGTTAAGTTGTCCTTGTCATCAAAGTATATAGATAAATTATACAATTAAAATATTCTTCATTGAAACCTATAACCAAATACAAACAAAAGAAACCCTTAAATAGAACGCTAACAAATTGTACTCAATTGTAATAGAAAAAAATGTATATACTATTGAAATATCCCTTGTTTTGTGGAATTTCTGGTTAAGTAGAAATATTTGTTTTGTCATGCGACTTCCTAATATTGTGTCAGTTTCACATAATTTACTGTATAAATGCCCCAAGGGCAATGCATTTTCAAAATGAGGAGCTACTATTAAGAATCTTAAACTGAAGAAATTATAACCTTTTATGTCATATCTTTGTGCATCTTGTGACTTTTATAACAATTTTGTCGAAGAACTGCCATGTTTTAGCTTCATGAGTTTTCCTTCCTGGTATTAGACCTTCTTGATTGGGGATGTTCTAAAACTCTTCCTTTTTTGGAATCCTAGAATGAGAGAAGTTTCGCATTGGCAGGTTATGGGTAGGGGTCAGGGGCGTTTAAAAGGAAAGGAGCGTTTGTACAGTCAAACACAATAATCTTTTTACGATTTAGATTTGCAGTAGATTCTATTCTTGGAAATCAATCCAAAGTTAATGCAAAAAAATACAAGGCTTCCATATAAGGTAAAGGTCAAGGATGTAAACAAAAGCAATTTCATTTTTGGAATTTTTCTGAATACTCCCAACCTAGCAGGCTATTTACCAGTGGTCTGAACATAATGAGTAAAACACTGGTCAAATTTTTCTGATTCACTATATTGTTGAGAACTGCTTCCATGCTGTCTAATGTGAATGAAACCAGATAAGATGTCTGCTTAAATCCATCTGCTTTTGTAAAGAAGCAAAAAGCAATTGAAGGTGTGGGTAAATTTTCGCCAGATAAGAAGAAAATGGCTAAAAAGTGACAGGTACCATTCACAGGCATTCTTTCAAGATCATGACACAATGTCAGCAAGTTCATCATCTAAAATAATAAAACAACAGCACCTAAAAAGTTCTCTTTCTATAGCCAGAGAGAGCCTTTGTGTACTCATTTATTATTAAAATTTTGTCAAGTAATATTAACAGGTTAATTTAATAATACAAAACAATATAACAGGAAAAAAATTGTTTGAAACAACACAAAATTGGAAACTGTCGACTGCAGTGACAGCCAATAAAGCTAACAGCAAAATATATTGAAATTTGTCTCCATGTTCCGAAGTAATTTTTACACTTTATTGAAAACGATACTACTGTTACCAAAAATGAAAAAGAAATACCAAAATATAATTGCTGATAGAAAAATGTAATGACACTTTTTTATGCTGTCAATTATGTTTGTTTTTTTTTCAGAAATATTGCTGAGGTGTTAATTTTCTCAACTAATAAAAAAACGTATTCATTTGAACCAGTGAGACAGTTTGGTTACATAAAGTTTATTTTCTGTATAACTTAGGATTCCACTGTAACAGGATCATTGTAAACATAAAAACTTGGAAATCTGGTGTTATATTTACCACTTTTATTTTTGTGTCTTAATAAATACACATCTGTGATATTTAGGCCCTTTTTTTTCCAACCACACTGTAACTTTTAAGCAACAGTAGTAGTTATAAAGACGACAGCAGTTTTGCTAAATATTTCATGGTTTTTTGTAGTTGCTATGCCTTTCAAATGCCTTACTACAGTTGCCACTTTACAGATGCGTCCATTTTCTAGATAGGTTATATGGACAGTTCCATCAACTGTCGCTATTGCTCACTGACTGTGAAAAAACCACTTGCAGATTTTCCTGCTTTCTTTTCCTTCATCCTTACGGTAACAATAATGTTTGTTTCTTTAAAGTAAGCCATCTACTTCTTGTGCTCCAATATATTTTCATTCATATACAAAACAATAACTTTTGCATGCAAATTGGAATTTTGATTAATGCCAGTGACTCAATTGTCAAATTTGTATGTGATCACAGTATTCTCTGTGAGTACTATTGCCAATCTTTATTACAGACAAAACAAAGTATCGTCAGATTCCTTATAGTCTAGTTGATACATTGCCACCATTTGTGGTATTTTTGACAATTGAGAGTATGGGGCACTAGCTTACAAAGACTGTCAAATAAAATGATTTATCATTTGCCAATTCTCATCAAAGCTTTCAAAATGTATTGATTATGGGGTCTTTGTTGCCCCGCTTCTGTGTTCACCAGAATCTCAGTCTTCTGACTTCATATTTTTTTACATTAATTTCTGATTATCTGACTACAAAATAGGTCTTTTGATACTTAACTTTTCCAACTTTTCTTATCACCCAATACAAGTGTTTTATTCTCAGCACAATTTAGAAAGGAACTTCACCAAGAGGGTTATGCTCTGTGTTTGTCTTTCTTCACGATTACTCCAAAACTAATGCCTGCATGTTATGAAATTATTTATGTGAATAGGGCTTTGATCAAAGGAAGAGGTGATTAAATTTTGGCAAAGATCAGGTTCTTATTCTGGATACAAAAATCCTGTATTTCTAACAGTCTTATTGTCAATGATTTTCATGGTCATGCTATGCCATTATGAGGGTTAAAATAAAAACGCTGTATTTTGGAAATATTACAACATGAACTGCCTTGGTAGATATCTGTGATCTCTGGGAGTGCTTTCAAGATCACGCTGTTTTAACAAGAAGTAACTTAATGTAGTAATTTTTTTTATTAAACTCTTTCACATATAACCATGTAGTTTAACATAACGACTCAAACCATGAACTTCCTGAGCCTTGAAGTGACACATTTTGGTCTTTCAAACAGAAAAATCAGACTGTCAGAACATCATTAGTATAGGAGCACCTCCATCACCTGAACATCTGTTATGTAAACATTCAATTTCAACAGCTAATTTTAACTCATTTCTCCCCAAATTTCTACTATTTAATTGAAAAATGGTAAAAATTGTTTAAAAGACATTTGTACGGATACTAGTACTTTCCTTACACACGGGTATCATTAAAAATGGAACAATACAGACATTCCATCGGTGCAGCAACTGTGTTTTTTATATTACATAATGTAAATTTCAATGAGACTGGAAAATACAGACGTTGAAGTCCATGCTTTTTCTTCTAATTAATGGAAACTCAAATTTTTGTATTTTTGTATTTATATCTCGCTATCGACATTTAATTTTATTTTTTTTATTTTTCAATATCTGATTTTTAAATTGCATTTTACTTTTATTTGGAGCCAATTCTGTAGTTATTATTCAATCAATAGTTCTCACTGTCTAAAACAATAGCACTCGGAGAGTGCATACCTCTGCCAAGGCATGTAATAATAAATAAATGGAAAAATGCAGATTATTTTTTTTGTATCCACACAGTGATCCAAATGACTCTCAAAATTTAATGGGATCTAAGCTGGACCAAGACCCATCTTTTGGTTTTTCTCAAGAAGATCCAACCAGTAGTATTTGCATAATCCTGCTAACACATAAACAAACAGATAAACAGACAAATGATAATGAAAATAATTCCTCCTTAATGCAGGTAACAAGCATCCTTTTAATATAAAGGTACAGCACTAACTATGAACTGTGAGTCTGACCATTACAATGACAGTAGAAGCTTGCTGAATCTAAATAGTACAGAAAACTACTTTGACTTAACCAAAATTTGCCAGATACCAGGGTGAACAGGGAAATGTGGTATTAACTTCTAATAAGAAGGGAATTTCACTTGTCAGAGGTCTACTGAAACAGGTTTGACTGTAAATGTACAATATTCACAGAAAAATATAACCACTTGAAATACATATTTGAAATTCCTTATTTATTACCTCTACTGGTTATATTCTTGAGTGAGTTAATTTGTCCAACTAAAGGAAGATTAAAGTGGAAGATTTTGGATAATATTCAGGTCCCATTTCGACTGTATTTTCAATGACTTAGGCAGATTCTAGTTGACATTACTTCAAAAATGATGAGCAGATCTTTATGAACTTTTTAATGTATGTAGAGCCTGGCCATTGGATGAAGTGATCACATTTTGGATAATATCCAGGTCATATTCTCGAGTTAAAAAAATCCCAAATTTTAGAAAGTCCCATTCTCAATGTATTTTCTATTGCATTGGCTTTCTTTTTGCTATAACTCCAAAGATGATAAACAGATCCTCATAACATTTTAATAACTGTAGGGCATGGCCAAAGGATGAAGTGATTATATTTTGGGAAAGATCCAGGTCTTATTCTGGATAAAAAAAAAAATCTCAATTTTTGGAACTTGCCCTGGTGGAGGCCTGCACTGTATGAGTGCTTTTTAGTTATCAATATAATTCTTCTTTTGCATCAGGGCAGATATTCCATTACATTTTTATTGATTTCTTACTATAGTCTGGTTAACATACTTATGGAGACTATAAACTTGTGGATTTTCTGAGACATAATTTAGAGAGCCACAAAAATCTCTAAGAATAAGAATTTTTCAAAATTGCCATAAAATAATATTTTCTATGCAGTCACAGTTCTATACAGTCACAAATAATGTATTATTTGCTTGTCAACAACTAAAATATTTATGCAGTCTATTTTCTACACAGTTGACATATGCAATTTGTTATTATTTTTTTTTAGAATTTTTAAATTAAAAAAATTATATTCTTAAAAAGTATATATTCTAAGAACTGTTCTTAGAAATTGGATGTTTTCTTGGAATATGAAGAAAGATTAACTTAAATGTTAACAATGCTGAGGTTTTGGTTAATATAGACCCTGATGTAGCAAACTCATTCTGTCTTAATGTAACACATGAATCCTTCAAGCAATCGGAAGACAGAGGAACAATTTAGAGTACATGTATATACCAGTATGTATATTTTTTATCTCTTTTAGCCATATGACTGAAGGGGTAAAAGCCTGCACAGAATGACTCTACCCTACCAATAATGGAGCCATTGTTTGGGCCCTTCTATCCCAGTACTGTGATTTTGCTCACACATAAACAACAATCACCCGGACTCAGCAATTTCCCCTTATTTTTGGTCATTCTGTCTCTGGCAAAAATATCTGTAATTCAGAAAGCCCTCCCCGCTCCCAACTTTCTCTCAGGTCTCAAATGTGACTATAACTGAAATGAAAGAAATCCAATAGAAGAAAGATAAATGTCAACCTTGATAGCTGCACTTTAGATACACTTTTTAACTTTCTTTCAGATGACATCCAGATATATGCATGTTTGCTTAGTTAAACCAGATGAAATGGTTAATATCCTCAAACATTAAAAAATGGCAGAAGTTACACCCTTCTTACAATATCTTCCCCATTCTTTACGCCAAAATAAGGCCTGATGACCACGTACCCCTGTTGATTTTTTTAAAATTTTTTAACAACTTCAATCAATGTTGACAATAAGTTTATTTTATTTCCATTAGAAAATAGTAAAGTTGACATTGCCATGTTCTATCTATTTCCTCCCTCCATTTGTATTATAACTGTTAGGGTATTTATACATACACCTTGGACATTAATGAAACTTGATATCCAAGCAGATTTGTTGCATTACAGCAACGTCACAAAGAAGAGATGACTGTAGAAGAGAAGCATTAAATTACCTCTCACAGTACACAAATCTATAGTGACGCTAACTTCATTTTCAACCTACCGCTTTTCACAAAGTAGTAATGAAAAGAAAGTGGCCTACTGGGAAGCAACTCCGCCAGACCAGGAAACTCCAATAGCCTGGCAAGGGGTTACAAACATTGTAGGCTTTTGTTTTACTTATTGTCCTGCAGATGCAGTACAGCGCTTGAGGGTTTGAAGTTTAATCTAAAACTCTAGTTTACAGGGTATCAAATTTAAACAATGAGGGATCCACAAGTTGTAACTTCAGGTCCATCAGATTACTTACATAATGAGGGTAAAATTGTATACGTATTTGAGCATGATCCATCTGAGAAAGATACATCTAGGAACTCCTGTTACCTCAGGTGTCCTGTTACTAAAACTATTTTGTTTTAATATCAAATGATAACACTGTTGAATTTAATCATATTTTGATTAAATACATTGCTGTTACCCCTATAACCTGGTCTTATATCATCAAACTATTTGATTTTCCTATTAATAGGTAACTGTATCAAATTGGATTTACATTTTAAGCAATTACATATATAGTGACAGTTCAAAGCATCTAGAACAGGGTTGAAATGCAGTTTAAAATTCATCAAAATGCTCAATGTCGAACCATTTGAACAATTTTCTCAATGTAGATTATCGCTTATTAATACTCCCACAGCACATTAATCTATGTCTTTTGTCCAGAGTGTGTATTCTGAAGCTCATAACCTGTGACTTACATCTCCAGACTGCTATAAAACCTGTCTCCTAAGACAAAAGTTCTGTCTATATAACTATACATGACTCTTGAATGTAAAAGAAGTTCCAGTGACAGAAACAGTAAACTGGAATGGAATGGAACCTTATGCCTTAATGACAAAAGCACTGAGAATAGACACCAAAAATATGAGATACCCAGTGCATATATGGACTTTACGTTTTACCAGCAGACAGGAGAGGCTAATTGATGTTGAAGTTACTCTTACCAGAAAGGCTGAGCAGACAAACTCATTACAGTGACGGACAAATCTGCAGTCAACCTTTTGCCTAAATCAAAAGAATGTATGTAAGCCATTGCCTTCCTACACATTAAAATAGCTTTGTGTTTTTTTGTGGGGGATTGACTAAGTTTAAATAAAAGCATCAAAATATACATTATACGGAATAGTCCTGGGTAATCAGCTTGTTAAGTATGAAAATATGGAAATCTAAAGACATACTTAGGGTACATTACATATCAAACTTTTATTTAAGACAGAGTAGCAAACAGTTTAGTGTAACTGGAAGTAACTCAGCACATTATCGCTGCCACAATCTTTATTTATTCATAAAGCCCTGAACATAATGCAAATCAGTGCTAACACATATTGTACAAAAGATGTTAATCTCATTGCTTTATCCTTTATTCAGTCATAATCAAGTTTTTGTTGCAAATTAGTGCAACCACTGCCATACATATTCCTTAAAGTTCTGCTCAATCCTACTCATTTTCAGGAGCTCCCTATAGCAATTACACCACTGCTAAAGTGATTATCTGGATCCTAAGAGCACATAATGCAATCTCTGCGACAACAATTAACATAAAGAAAGTTAACACCAAATTCTTTTACAGTATTGCTGTGGTAACTTAGTTGTCATTGACATCTAAGACACATTGATTGATCTATTGTCATGCTGTGGGAAAGATTACATTAATTTACTGCACTTAAATACTGGACTGACCAAATGTAGCACATCTGCAGCGTATTTGCAAGCAAATCATTGACCATATTTGTTGATAAGATTGAGTCCATTTTGAGCCTAGTCCCACATGTAGAGATGATCTGGGATTCTTTGGGTAATCACAACTAATGTGATCTAATCCCTCTGTACGGGCAGCAAAGGCAGACCTATTAAATCATATGAAGGGCTCAGCTTAACATGTAAATGGGCTGCAATTGTGCAATAATAAATCAATTGCAACTACAATTTAGAGGACCAATAAAATACAATTGTTCTGGAACTAGTGGGGGGAAAATAGCATACATTTGGCCATTTGTGTAAAGCTATGCCCACAATATCGATGTTTCTATATAATAGATCCTTCTGCATTACTTTGTCACTGCTTTGTCTCAACTGTTGGACGCCATCTTAGCCTTACTCCGAGGCTGAAATAACTTAAGATCTTGCAAAATATGGACAAGTTTGGGACTTGACAGATACTGCTGTTGCAATTTCACTAGTGCAGTCTTTTTGTGGTTGGAGGTTCAGTTTTATACAATACTTTAACCATGGGCATCATTTACATATATATTAAACTAGAGCTGCATTCAAACAGTCACTCTTGCTTTTAAGAATTGTAAGAAATTGTTTTAAGATTAATATATTTTTTAGAATTGCTATAAAAAAAGGTATTTTAAGTACAAAATTTTCCACTAGCAATATTGCCATGCAAATCAATAAAAATAAAATACTTATTGTTAGCATACTGTAACCATGTATAAATTCATTGTTCATTATTATCTATAAAATTCTAAAAATTCTCAGAATTTAGCAATACTTTTTTCTTTTTTTTTCAATTTTTTTCCTTTATCTTTAACAAATGGCTAACAAGGCCCAAACCAGTAAATATTTAAAAAAATATTTCCTTGATACATTTTTTCAGCCTTTGTTAGTGCATGTCAAAAGGACTTTTTTTTTCAATGGAATGATAATGCTTTTCACCAATTGAAGACTTACACAAGACTCTCAATATGTCTCTCTGAGGGGAGGTCATATGCTTTAAGCTCATCACAGTAACCAAGTGCACATGTAAAGGGGATATTGGACCTATCATACAACCTCTATTGTTTAAAAATACCGAGAGATTTAGATTGTGTTTGGATAATAGAAATTTGTCGAGTAAGAAATCTAAAATTCGCCAGGAATCTAAAATTTGCCACCTCTAGAATCTTAGTTAATTTTATGAGGAAAATGATGTTTTGTCTTAAAATTGGTATTTTTCAGTTCAAAACGCCTTAATTTACTGTACAGTCAACAAATCTCACCTCAATTAATTTATTTTATTAGTATTTCAAGATGCGGTGAATTTCAGATATATGGCGAATTTTAGATTTCTTACTCTAAAACAGAAGAAACATTTTAAATATAACAATGAGGAATACTTCAAAGGAAACAGCTGACAAATCCCAAAAATATACATATCAAGTGTTTTTTATTATCTTTGTTTACAAACCTTAAAAGATAATTCTATTTTCTAACTTAAGTTCAGTCAGTTTTCACCATGTATTAAAACCACAGTTTTGCTTAATATTAATTGTTAGTTTACCATTTCTCACTTATGTACTGACTTCTGATACAGTGTGAATTGCTAGCTCTACTTTTTCATAGTCGTGGGTCACATTCTGACAGAAAATGGATTGTTAGCTTATGCACCTGTGCCACCAAAAGATTAAGCCCCGATCCTGTCGGCGACCCTTAATCGTGCACAGTCGGTTGAAAAAAGACAAAAATGGGCGGGAATACTGGGTCGGTACTGAAGTCTGGGATTAAGAACAGATCGTCCCCAGGACGCCTCAGGACACCTCAGGACGCCTCAGGCGGCCGCAGACAGTCCCCGACTGGTCTGGGACTAAGAACCGACTAAGCCAGTTTTCGGGTCGGTTTCAACCACGATCCTGTCGGACACAAACTGACTGGGTCCCAGGACGCCTCAGGCCTCCTGGGACTAAGAGCCGACTAACACACGATTAACTACCGGCGTCCTCAGGCGTCCTCAGGCCTCCTCAGGCCTCCCCAGACCACGATCCCCGATTATTGTTTTGCAAAGTTGCTGGATTTTCTGGGTATATATATATATAAAATTTGCGATCTAATCATCATTGCTTTTCTAGGAACACACCAGGATGCCACCTTTTAATGGAAGACAGATTCAACAACAACTTAGGGCTTTTTTGGTTTTTATTCAGTTACAAATAATCATGTATTTCCATTTTTTACGTCAAGCACAGCAACCACCACCACCACCACCAGCACCACCAGCACCCATACAGAGACCTAGAAGAAGGCACAACATGTGGGTCAGGCCATGGCTACTGCAGAGAGAGGAGAGGGGGGCCTACCACAACATTATGGCTGATCTGTATGCCACAGACATTCCAGGATTCACCAACTACATGAGGATGACCCCAGAATTCTTTGAAATGATGAAGACCACACTGGAACCACGTCTAGCCAGGCAGGCCACCAACTACAGAGCTCCTATCAGTGTTGGGGAGAAGTTAGCCCTCACCATCAGATATCTGGCCACTGGAGAGTCATACACATCATTATCCTGTCAGTTCAGGGTTGGCAGATCCACCATTTCCAAGTTTCTACCAGAGGTCTGCAGGGCCATCCAGGATGAGTTCACCAGAGAGTACCTCAAATGTCCTACTACTCCAGATGAGTGGAAAGCACTGGAAAGGGAATTCAGGATCAGGTGGAATGTTCCACATGCCCTGGGAGCCCTGGATGGAAAGCATGTGGCCCTGAAGAAACCCAAGAACTCTGGAGCCCTCTACCACAACTACAAGGGGTTCTTTTCCATTGTCATGTTGGCCTTGGTAGATGGGCAGTACAAATTCAGATGGGTGGATGTGGGTACAGAAGGGTCTTGCTCAGATGCCCAGATATTTAATGCCTCTCAGCTGAAGAGGAGGATTGAAGATGGCAGGATAGGCTTCCCTGACCCAGCTCCTATAACACAGGGTGGTAGAGATGTCCCCTACTTCATTTTGGCAGATGATGCCTTTGCCCTGAAGACCTGGCTCATGAAACCCTATGGCAGAAGGCTGTTAACAAGGGAGGAAAGGATTGCCAACTACAGAATATCAAGGGGCAGGAGAGTTGTGGAGAACGCTTTTGGCATCCTTGTGTCAAGATTTAGAGTCATGAGGACCACCATTGAACTACCCCCAGAAACAGTTAGAGAAGTGGTCATGACCTGTGTGGTTCTGCACAATATACTCAGAAGCCAGTATCAAGGTCAACCTGCTGGTCAGCAGCCTGGGGGGGATGATGATGATGATGATGTGCCTGGTGATTGTGGATTGATTGGTGGTGCTGCTGGTGGTGGCCAAGACAGAAACCCTGCTAGAGAGGCCAAAAGACAGAGGGATTACCTGAAGGACTACTTCAATAATGAGGGAGCAGTGGCCTGGCAAGATGGCAGAATATAAGTCCTGTTGCAGTAAACAGTCCTTTTCAGGACTAACTATAACAGTCCTTTTCAGGACTACCAAATATTCCAAAAACAATTAATCAGCTATGTGGACAAACAGACAAATCCCATGCCAAGCATAACTTGTTGAGACGGACAAACAGACAAACCCCATGCCAAACATAACTTGTTGAGACGGACAAACAGACAAACCCCATGCCAAACATAACCTGTCGAGACGGACAAACAGACAAACCCCATGCCAAACATAACTTGTCGAGACGGACAAACAGACAAACCCCATGCCAAACATAACTTGTCGAGACGGACAAACAGACAAACCCCATGCCAAACATAACTTGTTCAGACAGACAAACAGACAAACCCCATGCCAAACATAACTTGTTCAGACAGACAAACAGACAAACACAACTTACTCACCCAACAAACAGACAAACCCACTGTTAAACAAAAGCGAAACACAAAGTGACACATAATATCCTAAATTGAATAATTATTTTATATATTTTCACATCCACATCATAATTTAAACATTTTTCTTTTTTCATGGCTGGGAAACTTATTTGTAGCAGAAATTTTTTTATGGAAATATTCAATTTTAAATATTCATTTCTTATCACAAAAATTTGGAAAATATAACCATGGAACTAGTTTTGCTTTCAATAATGGGGGGATTGTGTTTGCTAAATAGTTTGTCAGTTCGTTGGCATGGGTTCTATTTACTTTTGGGTTTGGGTGTTTGTTGGTTGGTGGTTACTGGGGTTGGGTTTTTTTGGGGTAGTTGGGTATTAGGTTTGGTACTGGGTTTGTTATTTGGGGGTTATGTTTGGTATTGGGTTTGTCTGTTTGTGGGTTGGTAAGTATGTAATTATGCCTTTTAACTCTAGGGAAGGTGCAAGTGTTGGACTTTTCAATTACAGATTTTAAACTATCCCATGGATTTTAATCTAAAAATGGGCTGATTAATGGCCATATTGGGAGTTACTTTTAATATTTTTTTTATGTGGCCTTTTTGGTTATGTGTAGTACCATGGGTTATTTGTTTCATGTTTGGGGTGGTGTAAGTGTTGGACTTTAATTTTTTTTTTCTTGTGATAAGTATTTGTACTGAACTTTTTTGTTTTGGGAGGGGAATTGGTAGAACACGTAGCTGAATAATTGTTTTTGGAAGATTTGGTGGCCCTGAAAAGGGCCTGGCAGGTCAAAGACCCGCCCTGACTGGATGGCTACTGAGGAGGCTGCTGCTGCTGTTGAGGCGGTGCTGAAGTGGTGATAGTAAAGAGCTGCTGCTGCGGTTGTTGCTGCTGCTGCTGCTGAGGCTGCTCGACGATCTGTGTTGATGTCAGATCTGGTAGCTGGCTTAAGATTCCACTCAGATTGTGTCTGCTCCCTTCATCCTGTACAGTTAGGACAGATGTAGGGTTGCTGAAGCCAATGGGGCTTGGTGTATAGTACACAAAACTGCTGCTAGCTGCTGCTTGAGTGGAACTTGACGCCTGTGGAGTGGTTGTTGGCAGTAGGCCGACCCTCTGGGACTCCGTGGTAACAGTGGCTGATCTTCTGGGCAATGGCTGACGTCTGCGGTTACTCTTAATATTTTCGATATCTCTGAATATCTTGCCCTTTAATTCTTCAAATTCTTCTTGAGTCATCTTTTTGGCCTCTGATGCCACGTAGTCAAAGAAGGGCTGCCTGTCTGACTTCTGATGCAGAAAACCTGAGATAAGTGTCCTCATCTGCTCAAAGTGTTCGAGAATCTTGGAGTCTGTAGTTGAAACGGGTGTTGATGTAATGATGGACTGACTCCTCTCCCTCAGGACACTGGACTCGAGGTGTTCTGTGTCAGTAGTTGACCCACGTGATTCGTCCTGCTTGCTGGTATTTGGACTGGCCTCAAAACCTGAACTTCTATTGGCCCCCTTTCTTCTGATGTGGGTTTTAAGAAAACCCATCTGTTGGTAGACCCAGGACTGTCTCTTGGTCATCTCCCTCGGGGCTTGGCCAGATTGGAGCTTAGACAGCTTTCCATAACGGGTTCGCTGGGACTCAAACCACCTTCTCACATCAAAGGGCTGGAGCTTAAGTTCTGCAGATATTTCTGCCCAGAGAGCCTCTCTTCTGTTCCTGTCGTGGAAACGTGAATGTTCCTTGTCATACAGTTCAGGGTGCAGCTTGACGAATTCTACAATGGAAACTTCATCACTGTCTGTAAAAGTGGCACACACCCTGGCTCTCTTGGCTGAAGAATGGCACTCCGGATCTTCCTCACACCTCTCTTCTTCTTCTGCCACAGCTTCCCCAATAGCTGGATCTTCCTGAATCTCCTCCTCCTCTCTCCTCTCACTTCCTTCTTCTGTAATAACTTCACTCCTCTCCTCTACTTGACTTTCCTTCTCCCTCTCATCCATCTTTTTCCTTCCTCTCTTCCCTCCTTTCTCTTTTCTCATGATCCAGTCGACAAAATAATAAAAAAATAGTAAAATGTGTCTCCTAACTGTGAAATTTGCCTTAAGCTCAAGTATATAAAATGTAAAATAAAAATTGAAAACCCCTACAAATCAGTGACACACGTCTCCCAGTAGCCAAACAGTCAGTAACAATGACAAAGTGTGCGCGGTCGCTTATATAGTCCCAGACCTGCTCATTGCCTCGTTTTAATTTCCAACGCGCGGAAAACAGTCGGTTCTTAATCGGTTGTTAGTCCCAGGCTGCCTGGGGCGTCCTCAGGACGCCGCAGACTGAAAATGCGTGGTCCCAGGCGTCCTGGGGAGGCCGGTTTGGATCGGTTAGGGTCGGTTACCCTTAGTCGGTTCTTAGTCCCAGACCTTGATTTTTGGGTCGCAGGACACCGCAGACGGTCTGAGGCTTCCGGGGACTAATGAAACCGACTCACTTTCAGACGCATGAAATTCATACGCATCATATTTGAGTCTGGGATTAAGAACCGGCCGCCTGGGACTAAGCTACGGAGGTCTGGGACTAAGGGTCGCAGGACGCCTGGGACAACAACCGACTCTGTAAATTTGGGTCTGAGGAGGCCTGAGGACGCCTGGGACTGGACATTTTGTTGACGGCGGGAAATAGGAATCGGTTGTAGTCGTGTGAAATATCAAACAAGTTTGATTTTTCACACGGCCTCAACCGACCACAACCGATCCTTACAGGAAGCCTGGGACTAAGCAAATATTTCAAACCGACCCCCCAAAACCCTTAATCGGGAGCCTTAGTCGTGTGGTGGAACACCCACATTACTATTTCACAGTTGTGTATGGAATTCTGACAATAGTTCAATTGTTAGCCTGCTATATCACAGTTGTTAGTTGACTATTTCAAGATATGCACTTAACTTAGACACATGTTAAATTGAAAACTGAGTAACTTCTTATTTTTACTTTGAATTATCAATCATGTTAAACTTTGAATAAAATACTGACGGTAATTGTGTAAATATGGCCCTAAACATGTTTGATAACAATTTTCATTGACCAAATGTTAGAAATTACAGAAAAATGGTACTGAATACTGAAAATGCAGAGCAGATCAGTGTTTTTTTGTTGACACAAACAACATCCCCACCTCTCCTTTTAAAATGCATTACAACTAGGTGTTTATTACAAAATTACAGCATTTTGAACTATAACTATGTTTTGACAAATATTTTAATGACAATTAAGCAACTGTAAATGTGCCCAAATATCCTTCTCCAATATAATAAGGTTATTTCTTCGATTTGAATAATTGATACAGCACCAAACCGCAAACACAGAACAAACATGTTCTGAAGGTGACATTTTACGCGCGAGAAGAGAGAATTGGCAATGGATATGTACAAATCACTGTACTGTGGGGATCTTATGTATAATTTTATTTTAAGTTTTTAAATCAATAGATTTCTACCTTAGTGGACAAAAAGAGTATGCAAATCCTGACATTTTATCACCACTGTAGACTGTGTTGCTCCATTAACGCAATGCTTTATTTCCTGTGAAATATTACTTCGTCCTGGATATCTTGTGTCATGGGGGTCTTAAATCCTGAAAGCCAGATCTGCAGGATTACGGAGTGAAGAAAATAATTGGTTCCAATACCATGCCAATAAAAAAAGGAATATCAAATATTCCTTGGGGTTATGGTCAAACAAAAAAAAGACAACAGATACATTTTCCAGGGCATGAGTAATATCATAGAGGCTTGGCTGTTGCATCTTCTTTTGTATAAATCCACAGAAAAACGCAGCACACTGATGTCAAATTTATCACAAACCTATTACACCTTATCTCTAGCTCAGTCATAGTAAGATGAGGAACCCCAGCTTACATGGCCAGTGATACACCAATACTTCTTGTGACAGAGCACAAAAAGACAATAACAATCTTTATAAAGCCTGATAACTGGGTAAATACAATAGAAAATGTAAATAAATAGTTCAAACTAGAAATAGGATGCCCTGTTGCTTGTAGCTGCGACATATGAATAGAAACAGGATAGCATAGAAGAACACACATTATCATGTGTAATGTCCACCCTATCAACCTTTTGTTAAGAAGATAGAAGCAAATTCCTGTTTATCTATTTTTGGCAAAAATTCGAAAATTCAAAATGGCCGCCATTTTTGGGAAAAGGAAAATTTTTGAAAATTGCCAAGAGTACATTTCTTAGATAGCCTATGGGTCGAAAATTTCAACGAAATAACTCTATTTTGCACGGTTAAGGCCAGTTTGTGTTTTTCCATTTTTGGCAAAAATTCGAAAATTCAAAATGGCCGCCATATGTGGGGAGGGGAAAATTTTTGGAAAATTGCAAAGAGTACATTTCTTAGATACCCGTTGGGTCGAAAATATCGCCGAAATCGCTCTATCTCGCACAGTTAAGGAGATAGAAGCAAATTTGTGTTTTGCCATTGTTGGTAAAAATTCGAAATTCAAAATGGCCGCCATTTTTGGGGAGGGGAAAATTTTTTGAAAATTGCAAAGATTACATTCCTTAGGTACCCTGTGGGTCGAAAATTTTGACGAAATCGCTCTATCTCGCATGGTTAAGGAGACAGAAGCAAATTTGTGTTTTGCCATTTTTGGCAAAAATTCGAAAATTCAAAATGGCCGCCATTTTTGGGGAGGGGAAAATTTTTTTGAAAATTGTAAAGATTACATTCCTTAAATACCCTGTGGGTCGAAAATTTCGACGAAATCGCTCTATCTCGCACGGTTAAGGAGATAGAAGGAAATTTGTGTTTTGCCATTTTTGGCAAAAATTCAAAATGGCCGCCATTTTTGGGGAGGGGAAAATTTTTGGAAAATTGCAAAGAGTACACTCCTTAGATACCCTGTGGGTTGAAAATTTTGCCGAAATCGCTCTATCTCGCACAGTTAAGGAGATAGAAGCAAATTAGTGTTTTATCATTTTTGGCAAAAATTCTAAAATTCAAAATGGCCGCCATTTTTGGGGAGGGGCAAATTTTTTAAAAATTACCAACAGTACAATGCTCAGATACCCTGTGGGTCGAAATTTTTGACTAAATCGCTCTATCTCACACAGTTAAGGAGATAGAAGCAAATTTGTGTTTTGCCATTTTTGGCAAAAATTCGAAAATTCAAAATGGCCGCCATTTTTGGGGAGGGGAAAATTTTTTGAAAATTGTAAAGAGTACATTCCTTAGATACCCTGTGGGTCGAAAATTTCGACGAAATCGCTCTATCTCGCACGGTTAAGGAGATAGAAGCAAATTTGTGTTTTGCCATTTTGGGCAAAAATTCAAAATGGCCGCCATTTTTGGGGAGGGGAAAATTTTTGGAAAATTGCAAAGTGTACACTCCTTAGATTCCCTGTGGGTTGAAAATTTCGACGAAATCGCTCTATCTCACACAGTTAAGGAGATAGAAGCAAATTTGTGTTTTGCCATTTTTGGCAAAAATTCTAAAATTCAAAATGGCCGCCATCTTTGGGGAGGGGCAAATTTTTTAAAAATTACCAACAGTACAATGCTCAGATACCCTGTGGGTCGAAATGTTTGACGAAATCGCTCTATCTCGCACGGTTAAGGAGATAGAAGCAAATTTGTGTTTTGCCATTTTTGGCAAAAATTCGAAAATTCAAAATGGCCGCCATTTTGGGGGAGGGGAAAATTTTTGGAAAATTGCACAGAGTACACTCCTTAGATACCCTGTCGGTCGAAAATTTCGACGAAATCGCTCTATCTCACACAGTTAAGGAGATAGCAGCAAATTTGTGTTTTGCCATTTTTGGCAAAAATTCTAAAATTCAAAATGGCCGCCATTTTTGGGGAGGGGCAAATTTTTTAAAAATTACCAACAGTACAATGCTCAGATACCCTGTGGGTCGAAATTTTTGACTAAATCGCTCTATCTCACACAGTTAAGGAGATAGAAGCAAATTTGTGTTTTGCCATTTTTGGCAAAAATTCGAAAATTCAAAATGGCCGCCATTTTTGGGGAGGGGAAAATTTTTTGAAAATTGTAAAGAGTACATTCCTTAGATACCCTGTGGGTCGAAAATTTCGACGAAATCGCTCTATCTCGCACGGTTAAGGAGATAGAAGCAAATTTGTGTTTTGCCATTTTTGGCAAAAATTCAAAATGGCCGTCATTTTTGGGGAGGGGAAAATTTTTGGAAAATTGCAAAGAGTACACTCCTTAGATACCCTGTGGGTTGAAAATTTCGACGAAATCGCTCTATCTCACACAGTTAAGGAGATAGAAGCAAATTTGTGTTTTGCCATTTTTGGCAAAAATTTGAAAATTCAAAATGGCCGCCATCTTTGGGGAGGGGCAAATTTTTTAAAAATTACCAACAGTACAATGCTCAGATACCCTGTGGGTCGAAATGTTTGACGAAATCGCTCTATCTCGCACGGTTAAGGAGATAGAAGCAAATTTGTGTTTTGCCATTTTTGGCAAAAATTCGAAAATTCAAAATGGCCGTCATTTTTGGGGAGGGGAAAATTTTTGGAAAATTGCAAAGAGTACACTCCTTAGATACCCTGTGGGTTGAAAATTTCGACGAAATCGCTCTATCTCACACAGTTAAGGAGATAGAAGCAAATTTGTGTTTTGCCATTTTTGGCAAAAATTCTAAAATTCAAAATGGCCGCCATCTTTGGGGAGGGGCAAATTTTTTAAAAATTACCAACAGTACAATGCTCAGATACCCTGTGGGTCGAAATGTTTGACGAAATCGCTCTATCTCGCACGGTTAAGGAGATAGAAGCAAATTTGTGTTTTGCCATTTTTGGCAAAAATTCGAAAATTCAAAATGGCCGCCATTTTTGGGGAGGGGAAAATTTTTGGAAAATTGCACAGAGTACACTCCTTAGATACCCTGTCGGTCGAAAATTTCGACGAAATCGCTCTATCTCACACAGTTAAGGAGATAGCAGCAAATTTGTGTTTTGCCATTTTTGGCAAAAATTCTAAAATTCAAAATGGCCCGCATTTTTGGGGAGGGGAAAATTTTTTGAAAATTGTAAAGATTACATTCCTTAAATACCCTGTGGGTCGAAAATTTCGACGAAATCGCTCTATCTCGCACGGTTAAGGAGATAGAAGTAAATTTGTGTTTTGCCATTTTGGGCAAAAATTCGAAAAATCAAAATGGCCGCCATTTTTGGGGAGGGGAAAATTTTTTGAAAATGGTAAAGATTACATTCCTTAGATACCCTGTGGGTCGAAAATTTCGACGAAATCGCTCTATCTCGCACGGTTAAGGAGATAGAAGCAAATTTGTGTTTTGCCATTTTTGGCAAAAATTCAAAATGGGCGCCATTTTTGGGGAGGGGAAAATTTTTGGAAAATTGCAAAGAGTACACTCCTTAGATACCCTGTGGGTTGAAAATTTCGACGAAATCGCTCTATCTCACACAGTTAAGGAGATAGAAGCAAATTTGTGTTTTGCCATTTTTGGCAAAAATTCTAAAATTCAAAATGGCCGCCATCTTTGGGGAGGGGAAAATTTTTTAAAAATTGGCAAGAGTAAAATTCTCAGATAACCTGTGGGTCGAAAATTTTGACGAAATCGCTCTATCTCGCACGGTTAAGGAGATAGAGGCAAATTAGTGTTTTGCCATTTTTGGCAAAAATTCTAAAATTCAAAATGGCCGCCATTTTTGGGGAGGGGAAAATTTTTTTTAAATTACCAACAGTACAATGCTCAGATACCCTGTGGGTCGAAATTTTTGACGAAATCGCTCTATCTCGCACAGTTAAGGAGATAGAAGCAAATTTGTGTTTTGCCATTTTTGGCAAAAATTCGAAAATTCAAAATGGCCGCCATTTTGGGGAGGGGAAAATTTTGGGGAAAATTGCAAAGAGTACACTCCTTAGATACCCTGTGGGTCGAAAATTTCGACGAAATCGCTCTATCTCGCATGGTTAAGGAGATAGAAGCAAATTTGTGTTTTGCCATTTTTGGCAAAAATTCGAAAATTCAAAATGGCCGCCATCTTTGGGGAGGGGAAAATTTTTTAAAAATTGGCAAGAGTACAATGCTCAGATACCCTGTGGGTCGAAAATTTTGCCAAAATCACTATATCTCGCACGGTTAAGGAGATAGAAGCAAATTAGTGTTTTGCCATTTTTGGCAAAAATTCTAAAATTCAAAATGGCCGCCATTTTTGGGGAGGGGAAAATTTTGGGGAAAATTGCAAAGAGTACACTCCTTAGATACCCTGTAGGTCGAAAATTTCGACGAAATCGCTCTATCTTGCATGGTTAAGGAGATAGAAGCAAATTTGTGTTTTGCCATTTTTGGCAAAAATTTGAAAATTCAAAATGGCCGCCATTTTTGGGGAGGGGCAAATTTTTTAAAAATTACCAAGAGTACAATGCTCAGATACCCTGTGGGTCGAAAATTTTGCCGAAATCGCTCTATCTCGCATGGTTAAGGAGATAGAAGCAAATTTGTGTTTTACCATTTTTGGCAAAAATTCGAAAATTCAAAATGGCCGCCATTTTTGGGGAGGGGAAATTTTTTTGAAAATTGCAAAGATTACATTTCTTAGATACCCTGTGGGTTGAAAATTTCGACGAAATCGCTCTATCTCGCACGGTTAAGGAGATAGAAGCAAATTTGTGTTTTGCCATTTTTGGCAAAAATTCGAAAATTCAAAATGGCCGCCATTTTTGGGGAGGGGAAAATTTTTGGAAAATTGCAAAGAGTACACTCCTTAGATACCCTGTCGGTCGAAAATTTCGACGAAATCGCTCTATCTCACACAGTTAAGGAGATAGAAGCAAATTTGTGTTTTGCCATTTTTGGCAAAAATTCGAAAATTCAAAATGGCCGCCATTTTTGGGGAGGGGAAAATTTTTTGAAAATTGTAAAGATTACATTCCTTAAATACCCTGTGGGTCGAAAATTTCGACGAAATCGCTCTATCTCGCACGGTTAAGGAGATAGAAGCAAATTTGTGTTTTGCCATTTTTGGCAAAAATTCAAAAATTCAAAATGGCCGCCATTTTCGGGAAGGGGAAAATTTTTGGAAAATTGCAAAGAGTACACTCCTTAGATACCCTGTGGGTTGAAAATTTTGACGAAATCGCTCTATCTCGCACGGTTAAGGAGATAGAAGCAAATTTGTGTTTTGCCATTTTTGGCAAAAATTCGAAAATTCAAAATGGCCGCCATTTTTGGGGAGGGGAAAATTTTTGGAAAATTGCAAAGAGTACACTACTTAGATACCCTGTGGGTCGAAAATTTTGCCGAAATCGCTCTATCTCGCACGGTTAAGGAGATAGAAGCAAATTTGTGTTTTGCCATTTTTGGCAAAAATTCGAAAATTCAAAATGGCCGCCATTTTTGGGGAGGGGAAATTTTTTTGAAAATTGCAAAGATTACATTCCTTAGATACCCTGTGGGTCGAAAATTTCGACGAAATCGCTCTATCTCGCATGGTTAAGGAGATAGAAGCAAATTTGTGTTTTGCCATTTTTGGCAAAAATTCGAAAATTCAAAATGGCCGCCATTTTTGGGGAGGGGAAAATTTTTTGAAAATTGCAAAGAGTACATTCCTTAGATACCCTGTGAGTCAAAAATTCTGTCCAAATCGCTCTATCTCTTACGGTTTCTGAGATATTAAGATTTTTTCGTTTTTCGCAAAAATTCAAGATGGCCGCCAAAAGTGGCGAAAATTGAAAATTTTCAGTTTTGTACAGAATACTCTTCTACTACCCTGTGAGTCAAAAATTCTGTCGAAATCGCTCTATCTCTTACGGTTTCTGAGATATTAGCAAATTACTCAAAAGTAGTACTGAAAATACACAATGAAGTACCTAAATGGCTATTACTCATGTACTGACAAAGCTATCAGTCCCAAATGCAATACCAAGCGAGCTATGGACATAACAATCTTGTATTCAAAATTGTAGTAAAATATCTTTAATTATCTTGGCTTAAATGCACGGAAACCAATGGGTACTGAAAATAGCTGTACTTAAGTATTACTCAGTAAGCAAAAGAGGTACAACAGCCAAAAGCAATCCCAAGCAAGCTACTGACCCAATAAGCCTGCATACCAAATTTGGTGACAATAGCTCTAATACTTTTCCTTTAAATGAGAGGAAACCATGCGTGACGCCGGACAGGGGGGTGGACATAATTAAGGTATACTTCAAACTAAAAACAATGAAAAGCACCATACTTTAATTTTATTCCATTTGTAAAAGATAAAACAAATTAAATAGCATTATGGGTATTAACTTAGAAATTCATACAAATACCTTTAACTCAGTTCACCGACAAAACAATTAGTTTAACAGCTATATATCTCAATTCAAATCTATTCTAAATTCTAAACTCATATATATTTGATAAAGCCTTTCCACTATAGTGTCTGACTTAGCCAGTGTCTCTGTAGAACTGACAATCGCTATAACCATGGACTGGGTAATTGGAATTACAGTATTATTATGCTCTGATGATGGTTATTACAACTCAGAGTCTGTCTAATGAATCCAGAGATTAAGCACTGTAAAAGTCCAGAATATAATAGAATTCAACTGTGTCCCTGAATTGAAGCTGATATTGTGCGTGGACTTAAACAGTTGAGGTGATCGATATGAAAACATAAGTAGAAGGGAAAATAATTGATGGTGAGACTTGAGCCTGGCATTGTCTTACAAAATGTTGACTAGAACATGAGGCTTGAGTTTGAGAAACATGTGGATCTTTTAGTCTAATTAAATATTGTTAGTTTGTTACTACAATAGACAGGTTCTTTTTTATTTCTGTATTTCTACATTTTGTATCTATCCAGCCTCAGAATACTTTTTTAACAATCATTTTAAAATATCAAACATAAATATATTACTACCACTGTTAGATCAGTTTGTCGATGTTTTAAAGAATGCTTATGTGAAGACTATTATTAACTTTGTAGTTGTAGACTAATTTGTAGTTGTGAAGAAAATTGTATATCATACTGTTCAATATTTTGAGTTTTTTCCTCTTTATATGCTAATTATAATTAATTTAAAATAACTTATAAGCCCATATACAAAGTAAAGCCCTGGGTATTTTCTGCATGTTATTAATATTTGTTTGCAACCTTATTTTCTGTATATTATATGTCACTGTAATAAACAAATACCGTAATTTGTCTAAGCATAAATCTTTGGGAGTTACACAGAAAACATATTTTGTGACCAGTTTATGGCAAAATAAACAAGCACACATATACACAAAAACAATAATTCCACATATGAAATATAAAAAGAATTTCCAACAAAACATAGTCCTTTTATTGTAATTATACACAGCTGTATGTTAATCTTTGTGCAGTGAATATAATTAAATAAGATTACTTTGACATCCGCAAACAAGTTACTGTTCTGAGACCTGGAAACCCATGCAAACTAAATCAAGAATATTTTGAAAAGCCAGTCACATTCTCTTTGCAATGTTCAATCATTCTGTTTTACTTTTTTACATGGACACCAGTGAATTGAAAAAGCTGGAGTTGGTTTGTTAGCCCAGTGTACCCAAAGGGATATTCACTGTAGTTTTCCATTGATTTTTTTGGAGGAAGTGATAACTTCATCTTGAAAATTGAACAATATCTATGTATAAAGTTTCTGTTTAATTCTGTTACTTCTTCATTTAGAGGAAATTGTCAGTAGTTATAGTATTTCTAATTTCACAGGTAGAAAAAAGATCATTATTGGAAATGACATCTTGCTCTAACATTTGGAAAAATAAGGGAAAATGCAATTTGTTCTTTTTTTTAAAAAGACTGTTGTCAGTAATTTCTGTTTTTTCTATCTCTGAAGCAGTGTGCAAAAAAATATCTGCAACAGTTGTACAAAGAAAAGTAATCATATTTTGACACTCAAAATGTAAGAGTTATAATCATATGATCTTATTTTTATGTTATATTTAACACTATTAGTTTGAATAACTAATTATAGCAAGACAGACATTGATAAAAGTCCTCTTTCAGATTAATCTGCAACCACATTTAAAATATGCAGTTAAATGTTTGTGTCCATACACATGATGATTGGCCACAATGTTTGACACAGTGTTCCCATATTCACAAATTCTTATCTTACCATAAATGGCAGATCAGTTTCAAATATATAAAATCTTAGTAAATATAGACAAATATATTACAGAAATTATTATTTACATAAAATGTTTTTCACTTGTGGGTCTACAGTGGAAAGGCAATCATAGATTACAGCAGCTAAATAATATTCAGATAGGTGAAAATTAAAATCCAAAATCGCAATCATAAATTATATAAGTGGAGACACACATTAAGTATTGACAGATCACTGCTGCATCATCTCTGCATACATACAGCTTCAGCAAAAGTACCACAGAAATTTCTGGGGCATTAAACGCATTCACAAGTTTGAGTGGAAAAGACCAATATGAAAACAATACAATACAATGGTGAAAAATCAATGACCAGTAATTATATTTTTATAACAGTAAGGGTTATTAATTTGAAATGCATATCCAATTTTTATTGGCCACTGAAAATAACTAATACTATGGAGGCATTGTTGGTAATGTACATATTGAATACAGACAATCCTTTAACCCTTTGACCACCTGGTTTATCTACCGCAGTCCACTGCCTTCTATGTTATGCTTTACCATGTCTGTCTGTGCCTGTCAATAGGCCCTATAATTATAAAAGGCACTTATAGATTCTCGTAGGTTGATACAAGTCATCTCACCGAGACCAATGACTGGTATAAGAATTTATCTGTAACCAATTTCCTCGGGCGCTAACTGGTTGGTCTGAGACGGCCCCTTTGAACCCTTAAAAGGCTTCTGCTGGTCTGTTAGCCAGTCCTGTGGTCCTGCCCAGTACCAGGGCCTAACCGGCTATAGGTGAAGCAATCCTCTGTAACCAGTTCCTGGTGGTTCCAAAGTTCTGCAAAAACTCATAGGAGCTGGCAGAACTGGGAGAATTAGACTACATCTCAGCAGGGGTAGACTTATATGAAATAACTGCCTTCTTCCCATCCATAACTGTGGAATCAGCAGATTTTCTATGTAACCAACAATCCTCTGTAACCAGCAAGCCTGGATCCTGGTACCGCATCATGTACTCAACCTCCAAAGCCATTTTCAGTAGTTTCCATGCAGTATAGTCAGCAATAAGTGTAAAAATATCTCCAAAAAGAAAAAAAAATAGGTCAGGTAATTTGGCGGTCTGTGGATGACCTTCAATGAAAAGCTTCAAGGTCAAATTTCTGCATGCTTACAGAGGACATATATATGTATTATATATACCAGCCATAGGATGATCTAACTTTTTGTATATGAGAACTGGGCCAAAATGGGGAAAAATGGCCAAAAATGTGACCTTTAAGAGGCTACCAGTGACCTTTTCAGTAGTTTCCATGCAGTATAGTCAGCAATAAGTGTAAAAATATCTCCAAAAAGAAAAAAAAATGGTCAGGTAATTTGGCGGTCTGTGGATGACCTTCAATGAAAAGCTTCAAGGTCAAATTTCTGCATGCTTACAGAGGACATATATATGTATTATATATACCAGCCATAGGATGATCTAACTTTTTGTATATGAGAACTGGGCCAAAATGGGGAAAAATGGCCAAAATCTGACCTTTAAGAGGCTACCAGTGACCTTGAAATTGACGGTCCAGGTCACAAAACAATAGCATTCATGACATTGCCCATATATACCCACATACCAAATTTGGAAGGACTAACTAAAATATTTTTTAAGTTATCACGTCCAAAAGGAAATCTCGGCGGCGGCGTGACTGTACTGAATCCTAAGTATCCCTGACTTTCGTCCGGGGATACAATTATCTATAACACTGATTTATGCTGAAATACAAAATAATATTAATCTGTTTGAAACCTTTTTTCTGTTCAATTTTATTCAAAAGACTACCCCACATACTGCTTTTTATTTCAACTCTTATAATTGGATAGCATGATCATAAAAAGAAAACAGAGAGTAATGTTAAACAAAGTTGAAATCAAAGTTGAAACTTTCAAAATAGCTATTACTCAGTCAGCTATGGAGATACAGCTCTGACAATTTCCCATGACATATAGTGCATCAAAACCTAAGTGAACAACATATTGTGCAAAAAAGGTTTGAAATTCAACAGTTTTGTAGCCACAAGTGATTTACCCCAAAGCCAAAACTATCAATATAGCTATTACTCAGGTAGCTATGGTCAGTACTCAGGAACATACCCTCCTTGACACATAGGTAAAAAACACCCACAAGTCAAAAAAGTAGAATGGGGATCTTTCACTGGCTAATTTATAATACAAACTGTGGCAAATTTAAAATAATTTATTTATATTTTAAATCGTGTTCAACAGTCAGGGTCATATTGCAACAGGTAGTTTAGGGGTGGAGGAACCAGTGCATACTAGTTGGTCAAGTTTCTGTACTGTAAATCACCAGACATCAGCAAGTAACTACCAACTTTCCAACATGAAGTGTCAGGGCTGCCTTCGAACCGGCGACCTCAGAGGTTGAAGGCGAGCACTCTAACCACTACACCACCGAGACCCCTGGCAAATTTAAAATGTCTTTCTCTAATTGTTCATAATGAGATATATAGAAGTGTATCTTTTAATCTATTCTACAACAACCATTTAACAAAATATAAAAAAAACACCAAAGTTCTCTGCATCTTCCAAATAATTGCCTTCATATATTAATACTTTGCCACGTGATTCAGCTTTACTTTAAAAAAACAAAATTGCATGGCATGCCTCAGTCAACTTTTACAAATACGTTTGAAGAGGAAATAACAAATAACCATTAATAAATTTGTTAAAGTCTGTTTCTGTTTAGTATATTTTAAGAAGATAGAAGGAGAAAAACTTTTACTCAAGCAAAAGTGAGAGTCCACAGCTGGGCTTTAGCACTTTTTAGATTTATGACTTCATTCCCTATGCAGACATTTGCTCCCCAGATTTACATTAAGATACTGTTTTTTCCAGCAGCTTATTTAAACAACCCGTGGGTTCCCCAAAGCTAACCATCCAGAAATTGTGTACTACCCTCGACTATATTTTTGTATCATTTTTTTTTTTTTGCTCTTGCAAAATAGCTGTATCATTTTCTTCAAAAAAGATGATCAAAGGAAGTTAAGCAATTGAGAGACAGTGTGATCAATTGAGTGTTGGTCTTTTTGTGAAGATAAACAAAAATAAAGCTGTTGCATACAGTTCAACATGGTTAGCCAAGTACATAAGGTTGAGTGTTACTGTCTACCACCAGATTCTTTTTGGATATTTTGATCAAATTAAGGACTGTTTCCACGTAGAAGACAACTGACTGCTGCAAGCTCATTGTCCAGCGACCAATTATATTGTGTCTCTATATAAGGTTTTATTTCACAATTTTATGACAAAACTAAAAGGAATAAAAATGAAAACAATATAATAAATTAAAACTAAACATCTATTTAGGAGTATTGCTGTGTTTTAATAAGTTAAATTATATCCAGGTTCATACATCATAATTAAGTTCTTCAGTATAGTTTGATAAACTTCAGTTTTATCAATGCAATTTTTTCATTTAGATATTATTATGTACACTGGTTTGACAGAAAATATGACACTTAATTTAATACACCAGTTTTAGCAACTTTAATTTAAGCCTCTGAGCAGTTTGTTCCAATGATAACATGAAGGTAGTTAGCAGATTCAACAGGTGATAAATGTGCGTCATTGAATTTTATTGACATAGGCATGCTCTTGATGTTACCAACTACAATGTATTGACTTTTAGTAGGATTTAATTTGACATCAAATTTCTTAACCAAAATTATTCACAATTTTAAGCATTAGTCTTAAAGAAGTAATTGTAGGTCCTAGTACAATTACATCAGCAGTACATATAACAGCTCCAATATATTTGTCAACAATTTGACAACCATAAGTTAAACCTGCTTCTTGTAATTGAAACACAAGTGGGGGGGGGGGGCTCAGTGGTATAGTGGTTAGAGTTCTCGCCTCCAACCTCTGAGGCCACCGGTTCGAATCTCGGGCCGGGCGCTTCATGTTGGAAAGTTGGTAGTTACTTGCCGATGCCCGGTGGTTTACAGTGCAGTATGAACTGGTTTCCTCCACCTGTAAAACTATCCGTCGCAATATGACCCTGGCTGTTGAACGTGACGTAAAACAACAAATAAATAAATGAAACACAAGTGCATCCATATAAACTACAAATAATCTTGGCGAGATAACACCACCTTGCTTGACACGATTTTTGGTAATAAAATTACGAGATACACTAGAACCCCATCTTACTCTAAGTTTGTGTTGCCACTGTAAACAAATTTATTTTAAAAATGTGCAGCAAAGGGCCACAGTCCTCTTTTTAACAATAACTAAAACAATTTGATGTATTCAACCCTGTCAAAGGCTTGTGATGCATCAATCATCAGGGCATGTACAGTACTTTTTCCATTGACATAACATTGAATTAATTCCCTACACACACTGTTACATTGTAAAGTTAAGTGTTGCTCTTTAAATCTAAATTGTAAATCAGATGATTTGAATATACACACATAGATTTCAAATGAATAATGTCAAACATTTTACCAAAAATACTGCTCAGTGTGATACTTCTGTAATTATTTAAGTCAATTATAGATTTTCACAATGGCATTGGCAATGGCATTTACAGTATGAGAAGAATAACATTTGCCAATTTACCAGTTTACAGCAATAAAACTATCAATAACACTTTTCACTTTAAATATGCCATTTTCTTTACATGAACTGAGTTATATGGTAGCTCACATTTATTTGCAAATTGTTCACAAATTGAGTCCTCACCTATTCCCCCATCAACAACATTTGCTATTTTAGCACTTTTATTTTCAAATGCTTGACTAAATTCTTAAAATTGCTAGATCTCCTCCCTTCTAATACTGACTGCGATTGTTTTTTCAGTTATTACTTCCCTTTTGTTGGTTTTGACAAATTTGACAGCTTTGTGATAGTATTTACACATTGCGTGTCTTATTTCAGAAATTAAGCCATCAGAAGGGGAAATATAAGGTATCAATCAACATTTGTACTAATTCAGTATAACATTTTGCTAATTTGCCAAACTTCTGAACAAAAATTTGTAAACATTCAGAGCCAGATACAGGATTTTCTGAAAGGAGAGGTGTGGGTTGGTGCGGGTATGGACATTTTGTACTTGGACATTTTGTAGCAGGGCATATCATACCAATGGTCAAGTAAACGGAAAAAGCTTCTAGTAGAAAAAAAAAACTAAAACCCACAGTAGAAAACCCCCAGTACAAAAGCCCTCTAACTAAATGATACATAACACATTTATCATCGGATTAAAGTATGTAGTTTGATGGGTTTTTCTAAAAGTTTGGAAACATTTATAGCACTGAAGCATACATTTAAATTTTACAAGCAAGTGAGTTCTTACTTGAAACCAGGCCATCTTTTGAAAAAATGGTACATTTCCTTACAAATACCTACTCAGTCTATGTCAAAGCACCCTAAAGACACTCCTGCCAACAGCATGAAGTCAAATATATTACCCTTTGTCCTCCTAAAACAGTTACTCCCCAAAACATTAAATAGCCAACAGGTGACTCAGATACAATATGAATAAGATGGAACTTAACATCAATGTTTACAAAATCGGTTGTTTTTTTATAAAAAATAAAACAATTATCTTTCTGGAAGATGTCTGACAAAGATGCATTGATTTTTAGGATAAATATACACTACATCGGGTAAAAGATTGGATGAAGAAAGAAAATTTACTTCATAGTGAATGACAATATATTCCTGCAATTTATGTTTTCATATTTTAGGCAGTATTGGGGTCCCTTTTTGGGGTTATATAAGCTTTTGGGTAGTAAGAACATCAATCATATTTAACTAGTGGTAATTGCTACAAGCAATTGCGAGATTGACGTGGCTCCACAAAAAGACAGTTGAAGTTAGCCTTTCATAAGACTGCATGTGTGAACATATCCAAGCGAAATATATGAACTACAAACCGGATTAATTTAGGTTTAATGTCTTTTTTAGCACATTACATTGGTCAAATAAGAAATAATCAGTACCTGGAATGAACAAATCCTCGCCTGCAGGTAGTACAATAATTTTTATTAGGGTACACCTAAACAAATTTCACCACACAAGTATATCTTGGTCAAGTTTTTTTAAATTTAATAAAAGGCTCTCACTGTGACTAACGTCTTGTTTTCTCTTGTCCCACCCTTCAATTGGTTTGCACTTAATGACCCAGTACACACCTTCCCTTGTGATTTCTATATAGTCTTCTGTGCTGTCTCCCTCAGTGGACAGTAAGTGTGAAATAACACCAAAACTTCTTGAGCCTCAATTTGGATCTGAATTATCTTTGAGGGGGAACCAACCACAGGTTGACCACACCTTGTGCGAAAATATCACCCAGATCCAATGTACAATTTTTCAACTATGTGCAGACAAACAGACAGACAAACAGATCCAATTACAATACCTTCGCCCCTCCCCTTCAGGGGGTGAGGGTAATAAAAATAGATAAAAGTGGAGGAAGAAAGCAGTATAAACTGGAATAGATTCTGCACAGTAAACCACAAAGTATCAACAGGTCCCTACCAACATTAACAAATTTAAGTTAAAACCGTGATTTAAACCCATAAGGTCAGATGTAGGAGGCCAGCGTGTAACGCTAAATCATCAAGCCCTTCCCACTTCCCATGACAAATATTTACAAAGAGGTTGATATTGCCCTTCAACCCATCATACAGATCATGGCCCATATGATAATTCTCACAAATTTTGAAAACAGAAGGTGTTTACAGGAAACAATTGTAAGAATAAATTATATAAGTTATATGAATAAGCATGTTAGTAAATATGGTCCCTAACCACCACGATAGACAGTTACCCAAAGTGTAGGAAAGCCATAGTAAACAGGCCCCTACATGATGACAGAGTATATACCAGATTAAAAATTCTAAATAGAACAGAATTGAATGTGAACATTTGTCCACAAAGAGTATATAAAAGTTACATTGTGTAAGATGATTTGGGTCAGGGTAAGACTAAGATGCAATATTTGACAGCAGCATCGCTGGAAATTGGCCTTTCTTATAGGAAACAGGCAAAAAAATATGTCCACCGTGCAACACACTATTGTTAGTTCCTCCACAGAGATGAACAGCACTAAACTGAAATGCTTAATAATGGTGTCTATAATGATCTGATAATTTACTCCAGCAAGGAGGTATTATTATCATGACCATGAGTTTGTCTGTTTGCAGGATTATACAAATACCATTGGTTGGATCATCCTGAAAAAAAATCATAAGCTGGGTCTCAATCCAGCTTAGATCCAATTAACTTTGGAGACTGATCCGTATCATCATCTGGATACAAAAAAAATAATCCAGATTTTTCCATTTACTTCTTACTCTGTGTCTTGGCGGAGATATGTGTTCTTTGAGTGCTCTTGTTCTAGTTATTTCTGAAAGATAGTTAAATTGATATGCTATGCCAAACAATACTGCACAACTGGCAATTCTAACTGGAAAAAAAATTCACTAGTTTTCAAATTTGAAGAAACTTAATATAATTATTTTCTCACTACTTGTCATAGACTAATATAGATTTAAACATTGCACAAGAAATTGAGTTTCAGCTTTACAGCTAAAATGGTGTGTGAAACTATATACAATAATTTATCTGTATTTTCAATTTTCCTCTGTATATCCCTTATGTTGACCATATACTGGATTTTAAAATGACCAAAACTTTCTGACCAGTTCAAAAATGGAATCGAAAATATTTTTTGACATTTCCATTGAATCAAAAAGCTGAACCACAAAAGAGCAACAAAATAAGGTCAGATTTGTTGGTTCGTTTCTGTTTGCAGTAAATTGGTTTTAGCATGACATTTCAATACAAATACAATTTTATTTTTAATTAAGGTTTTTTTTCTCATTAAAGTATTTCTGCAACACTACACTAAAAGACCTAATTGGCAAGAAGTATATTTTTAATAAAATTGAGAAAATATGAGCAGAAAAAATGGCATAAGCATGACAGTTGAGAGATGATGTCTGTGTTTTGTTCACCATGTTGGGGTTTAGACTACACTACAATGGCCATATCTGTACACTGTAATTTCTGCTGATTTCTAATAATCTGAAAGCAGAGCATAATATAAGTCTTTCAGAACATTAAAGTTTTTTTTAATATTTTTAACTTAATTTTAAACAGGACTTAACACACACATATTTAACAACTTCGTAACAATTTGCAAGCTCATAAAGTCAAGTACTTATCACATTGCATCACGAAAGTTCTTATTTAATGGTAGTAATATGAAATAGCACATCTCATGGAAAGTACCCTACAATATCAGCTGTGGGACAAAGTAGCATTTTTGTTTAAATTTGCTTTCTAGGTTTTGTATGTTATTGACTATATGTTTTGTATGCCTGTTCCAAGTTAATCTTTTTAAGCAACCCAAAAGCTTTGTTAACATTAAAGTTAAGCCTTAGAAGAGCTTTGACAAATCTTGAGAACAATGGGAAAAATCTTAAGTCAAGCACACCAAACGGGCAGGAAAGTGGCTAAAACAGGGTGAATGTCAAGCAGGCCAAACGAGCAGGAAAGTGGCTAAAACAGGGCGAATGTCAAGCACGCCAAACGGGCATGAAAGTGGCTAAAAGAGGGCAAATGTATGTACATTATTCTAAGCTGTGACATCACAATGGAAAGGGATTGGTTCATTTCAAAGTGATCATGGCAGATCTGAAAAATGGATCCAAAGTTATCAAATTAACACAGATCAGACCATGTGAGAGAGAGTACCTCATGTATGCAAAGTTTCCTAACTAGGGAGTCATCAGGACACAAAAGCTGAGACGTGAAACACTGATATCACAGGATCAGACTGCAGATCAACTATTATAATAAGCTAACTTCTATTTCAACTTAAACAAACCTGATGGTAATTTTGAAGATATTTGCTTCATTATGTTATTTGTTTTTTAACTCAGTACACTCATGGCACACCTAAAGAAAAATAATAAACATTAGTCTAGTTTCTCTTAGTTTTTCTCTGTTATTCTCTGATCCCAGGCTGTGGTAAAAGTCCATCACCTTGATGTAATTTCTGTCAAAATTTAGTCATTTTGATGGCAGAAACATACCGAAATGGCCTCTTTTTGACTGATGTGCCATACTTTAGTTAATGGTCTCGAGACAGAAGAAAGGGAGACAATAGTATCCATCATAGCAGTAACTGCTTTACTTATCTATCTTTTGACATTACTTGTGACTTCAGGGTTTAAGTTGATGAATTCATTCCTTTGATCCTCTGCTGCATTGGGCTTCAATAAGATGATCTACTCTTCTGCATGTAATAAGTGTTCACCAGTCTTAAATAACCAGTAAAAAACACTTCTATTTAACCCAAAAATCTAGACAACAGGGTACAAATCAATGAAGTCCCCCTGATGGCCAAATAATGAATTATGTCTACTTAAAAGGGAATTTTACTCAACACAGTTCTACTGAAAAAAAACAAGGATGCAACTGTATTCATATTGTCATTTAGATTAATATTTATTAGATTCAGATCTCCTTTGTTTGGGATTGTTTTCAAGTTTTTGGAAATATTATTTGGGTTTTACAATAAATGGTCAGTTGAGTTATTAACTTATTACAAAAGATTAACATTAGTTCTGTCGGAAGGAAAATTATACGGTAATTGGAAAATTTGCACAATTTAGTTGCTGTTACAGGCCAACATTAGCATGACATCTCTTTCTTCTTGCTATGGACATATAGTTAACCAAGAAAAGATACCATCAGACAAACACACATAATGGTAATCCTTTCAACTTTTCGTTCTTCAATCAGAGTGGATTGTTACAGCCATTAAAATGATCGTGACAGCTCAGAACTGACTTCATTGGGCCTGTAAATTTTTGGGCCAATTTGGCAATTTTTGTTGGGAGTTTCTTTCCTGTTTAAGCTGGTTGCTTGCCCTCGGAAGCTGTTAAATATAGGTGATGGAAGCACTTAACACTGGACACAGCTTGGCATGTAAATGCTTTCAACGCACTCACCCGACTTCAACACTAATAGTGCTACCGCTCAATTTCGACCCGATATTGGCTTTTTGCCCTCCCCTACATGATATATGCACACAAAACACTCCCCCTACTTTGTCCCACCAGCCCATAATAAATGGCTCAGTAAATGTTTGCTTTTATGAAAAAAAACTAAAAAAAAACCCTCCACTTATTTTCTTTTTATTTCTTTGGGGTTTTTTTTCTTGTGGATGTCCTTAAGGGAATTAGAGTCCCTCTGCCTCTTGGATATACTACATCTACTCTTTTTACTCATGCCTTTCGATTTGAGATTTTTTTTTCACCATATTACATAAGGCATCACAACTGCCTATTTGTTTTAATTCTCTTACCTTTAATGGCATGAAAGATTTATCACAAGGTAAAAATGAGTTGCAGTAAAGAGCTTTAAGCTATTTTTCACTACACACCTCCCTCCTTCCTCTCCAAACAAGTTATGCACAACTAAAACAAAATCTCTCAGAATATGTAAGTTGAAGGCCAGTAAACAATTAGATATACTGGTTACTATGAAGAATTAATTGTGCAGTTTTTAGGTACTTTGCAGCAAACTCATAACTGAGCTATCTTTAGGAAATACGCCTTAAATAATGGAGTATCCACACAAAGCCATCAGGCATGACAAGGCATAAACTTTTTTCAATTTTTTTTTCAGTAACTCCAGTAAATCAGGAAGTATGCTGCATATATTGGCCCTGTTTTTGTTATAGCTTCTTTATAAAACATTACACTGAGATGAGAATGGTAATGTCTAGTTTGAATAACTGAAAACCAGTGACCTTTTGTTGCTTCGCCAAAATAAATGGTTTTGTAGTCTGCTTTATTTGCTTATCTTTGCAATGGGCCGCATACTCTGAAACTCCTCACTGGCACACAAAGCATTATGGAGATAAATCAATTGCTCTGAAGGATCAGAGAAGAGGCAAGTTCATACACATGTTGTCACCCGAGTGTTCAAACTTTAGCATACATTTAAATTGGCAAATATAGGAATAATACCTGATATAACTTTGGTATATGCAGAATTTTACCATGGTTTATTGCCTCAAACCATGGCAAAATTCTGCGTATACCATGGTTTTAGAGGCGATTATTCCTATCCTAACATGATATAAATTAATTTATTGTGAAACTTAACTAAGTTTTACTTGAAAAAAAGACAAGAAATACATAGCTATTCCACCCATTTTACATTGTCCCGCTATGAGCCACACAAAAAGAAAAAGAGAGTAGTACATTTGTTGAGGCCAAAACAATAAAAAGTAAGAATACTTTACATTTATTTTAGCACTTATTCCTTTTATTTCATTTTTAACACTCGACGGTAGGAGAGCGACTTATTGTAATTAGTTCATTCTGTTTTGTGTGTCTTTCTGTCTGTGCACCATATTGTGCCCTTATAACTCAAAAACTATACCATCAATCAAACTCAAATTTGGTGGGCGGATATTTCATGGGGTACAGACGGATTCCTCCAAATTTGGTAAAATTTGAGTGAAAGTTAAAGTCAAGAGACAGTTTTTCTTATTTTCTATTGGGCATAGACAGAGAAACTGATTCCCTTTATCGCCTACATAAAAAATCAATATTTTGCTTTCTGATGATGTCATTACTTAATGATGTCACAATGTAATTGTCATTGGGAGGTCACAAACCTAGCTTGTGATACTTGCTGTCTTTAAGTGAAAATATTTCTTCTCATTTTATGTCTTGAAATTGACATAAAGATAATAAAGGGGGAGGTAGTGTATTCATCATTTTTAGTTATTTCTGTTTTCATTTCTTTTTTTTTTCCTTTCAATTTCTTGACAGTCCATCACAAAAAATTTACCCTCAGTGATTTTCACCAAGAAGTGACCTTTAACCAATATTTTTACCTCCACCAGGAGTTTATGCTTTTGTATGCTAAGTGTTTGTCTATTTGTCTGTTTTTGGTGTTTAGATTACTCAAGAACTAATGAACAGATCTTTATAAAAAAAATTTCTGTTGGTAGGACCTAGCTGGCCAACAGAATAATTAAGTTACTACTTTTGGGGAAAGATCTGAATCATCTCTTATAACGCTTGTAAGACTGGTCACATGGAGTTGAGTGTTTTGCTTTCTCTGGGTGCATCTTGTTAGGAATATTGATATTGGTTATATACATACTGCTTGGAAAAAAACATTCTTGTCTAAAATTATAAAATTTTATAATGATCAGTAAATCAAGTTCTGAATAAATTGTTCCTTGTATTTAGATCATGATTTCAAATTAGAACCACTTATACCCTAAGGACTTTGCAAATGTAACAATCTCACATCTGTATTAAGTGTAAATTGGCTTTTGTGTTTTTAACATTGTGTTCATCGGCTCAACTCATTCATATTTGTCTAATATGCCAGCACATTTTTATGAGTTACTGAATTATCAACAAAATCATGCAATCTTCTCTGCACTTCTGAAATGTTCATATAAACTCATTTCCATGATCATAAATACTTCACTGACAGTCAGGCAAGTGATATCTCATGTATAAGCATTATCAAAACCTTTCACATCCAAACCTTCTTGTGACCATGTTTAATTTTTAAAGACCCATACACATCAGACCAATCCAATAAGATCTAAAATGATAATAAATCTGGAACTGCTATGATATACCATATCTATATGCATCCACAGTGGTACAATGTAAGCCTATAAAGATTCTTATTTTGAAGAATTTTACATTTATCAGATCAGTAAGTATCCTTAATTCATGGAATTAAAGATAAGATAACTGGACTAAAGTAGTCAAAAGAAGCTAATTAAGTCTGTATATATTCAGACTGAAAATTCCCCCAAAGTAGTCACATGGAGCAAATTTCGTGGAAATTCAAATGGGATAATAGGGCCAAAGTAGTTACAAGAAGCCATAATTGGATCAAAGTAGTCACAAGAAGCCAAATTTGTAGAAATGAAGATTAGATAATAACTGGATCGAAGTAGTCACAAGAAGCCAAGTTTATGGATATTTAGATTGAGTAACTGGCCCAAAGCAGTTCAAGATAGGAACAAATAAGTCAGAATAAACCAAAGTCATGGGTATTCTGATCAGATGATATTGCCAAAAATAGGTGCTATTTGAAAGTAGCCCAGAAATGTAAGAAAATTTGAGGTAAAAACAGTCAGCCTTTTTTAAATCTGTCTGTAACATCCAGCCAAAATTGGAAAAAAAAATCTGTGTAACTATCAACTGTTTCACTCACCGATTTGTGTCCAGTAACCTAGTTTGTATACATCAATTTATTATGGATACATTTATATTAATATTACGATAGATATCAAACTTTTGTTTGACTATAAAACTCCAGTTTGACTTTACATAACATCCCATTTTAAAATATCTTGTTATAACTGCTCTAATTATTAAATAATACCCTTTTTATAGCTTTCATTATCTCTCCCAAGGAAGTTATGTAATTGGCAGCATTCATTTGTCTGTTTGCAAAATAAATCAGAAATGTTATGGACATATTTTGATGAAATGTTCAGGAAAAAAAATGGTTAATGGAACAGATGCTTACATTCTGGTATTGCTCCGTATTACTATCTGAACCCAGAAATTTTAAATGGATTATTCCCCAATAGCTATACTCATAAGCATAACAGATCTTGGGTCTTGGCACAGGAATGTGCTCTCTGAGTGTTTTTGTTTCTTATTAATGACAGGAGGGGGTTATTGTGATCAGTTTGTGTCTGTCTTTCTGTCTGTGCACCGTTTTCCCCTTATAACTCAAAAACTATAACATTAATCAAGCTCAAATTTGGTGGGCAGGTATTTCATGGGGTACAGACGAATTCTTCCAAATGTAGTGTAATTTGAAAATTAAAGCCAGGAGAGAGTTTTTCTTATTTTTAATTGGACATATACAGTGAAATCTGCTTCTCCTCACATATGTAATTCAATATTTTGCTTTCTGATGATCTTATTACTTAGTGATGTCTCAATGCAATTGTCACTGTGAGGTCACAAACCTAGCTTTTGATATTTGCTGTCTTTAGTTTAAAATATTTGTACTCATTGCGTGCCTTGAAAGATAATCAAGAGAGTGGTGGTGTATTCAAGATTTTTATTGTTATTAATTTCTGTTTTCACTTTTTTTTCAATTCCCTGACAGGCCATCTGAAAAATTTAACCTCAGTGATTTCAACCAAGAAGTGGTTTTATCCAATATCTTTATCTAAACTAGGAGTTTATGTTTTTGTGTGTTCATTTATCCATTTGTCTGTCTGTATGTTGTTTTTTTTTTTGTTGTTTTTTTTTTGTTGGGGGGGAGACTTTGGCTTTCTGCTTGATATTTCTTCACAAGCAATGAACATTTATTGATGATAAATGTTTAGTAAGAAGGGTCTAGTCAAGGGAAGAAGTAATTGCATTTTAGTAAAGATCTACTTCATATTATGGATACCAATAAACCTCAAAAAATTTGGAAATACTACCCTGGTGGATGAGAATGCTCAGTGGTTTCTAGTACACTTTGTGCCCATTTAATCAATTAACACTTATGATTGTGTCAGCTAGAAAGTTAGCCATGCCATTGTGAACTGATTAGATATTCACAAAATATTTATTCAGTGTCTGGATGTGAGTGTTCATGTGTTCTCAGTGGTGAGAAATCCACTGAAAATTAATTAAAATTTTTGGTTTTATTTTAATGTATTCTAACATAGCTTTAAATACAAACAATAGATGGTCAACACTACAAAAGTTAATAACACTCGCAAGGCTGGTCACATCGAGTTGAGTGTTTTACTCTCTGAGTGCATCTTGTTTGATAGTTGTGAATGGTCTTTTTTATGAAGATGATTATTCATTTTAATATTAACTGACACTTTTTTTCTAAAGAATACCAAACAGCAATTCTGTGAATAAAAATGTGAGTTGACTCAAGAATTAGAAATTAATGAGGCACAGTTTTTCATTACAGAGAAAGGTGATATATGCCAAAAACACTTCCCTGAACTTAATCAGATGTGGGGACCAATTTTGTTTTTTTTTTCTGATGAACTTCAAAGTATATATAGTCCACAATATACTAATGTGAAAAATAGTTTGTGAGATGAAAAAAGAAGCAAAATAATCTCCTAAAAGGAGTGACGTCAGCATCTCTGACCTCTAATTGTGTTTGCATGATTTTACTTAATTTCATCAAAAAGTTTTCAGAAAAATACTTGGTATGTTGATTACCAAATTGAAACAATGAACAATCTAATGACAATGATTTTTAGTAATGCTGTAGATATATACTTAAAAAAAACAATTTCTATAACAAGCTTAGAAAATTTGTTTTATTTTCTACTAAATGTGATTTTCCGAAATTAAGTGCAAGTGTGTAATTTTCCAGGCTCTGCAAATCATCGGTCTTCACAGTCAACACAGCGATGGCATATTCTGTGTGACAGTTGAGGAGACAGGAAAAAAAGGTTTGTCAGTCGCCAGGGAGGATACATGTATATGAGTGATACCTCTTTTTTAACTAAGTTAAACTTTCTGGAACATAAGCCTGATTTGCTACTTCATAATGGGATGGACAGAGTGAAGTTCCCCATGTCATTCAAATATGATATACCTCAAATTTCACTGGTTAATTAACAAAATATATGTATTATCCACCGCCCGCTGTATTTGACCTGTATAGGGGGATATACGAACTGGGATATATTTTTTGTATACAGCGACACCTCCATACCATACTTAAGTGTCAATAACTTCTAGTTTTTCACAAAAATCTGGAAAACTTGATAACCTACAAATATGTATTATACATCATTAGAAAGGTCTTTTTATAGCGCTTCTGCTGGTGTTAGCTGCATAAAAATCCATGCAGAAATGGCTGAGAAATCAATGTGAAAGATTGAGGTTTTGTATTCACCAAGTGCCCCTGTATACATGAAAGCCTTTTTCACATTCTTTCTCAAAATATGGATTTATTTAAGTCATAAAACATACAAAATGGTGGATAATAAAAGTAAACCATCCCTTATTAGACATATACATAAAAAATATATCACTCATGAAGATTAACAATATAATACTCTTGCTATGCACTCGTATAATATTGTTATCTTCATTCATGATATATATTTTTTCTGCATATGTCATTTGGGAAGTTTTGCTATTATTTATTTTCCACCACAAGCCATATGTGACCTGTATAAAGGGACATATGCAGCGGGATATATTTCTTTTGTATATAACAGTACCTTCGTACCATGGATAAATAAGTGTCATTAACTTCCGGTTTTTCACTAATATGTCAAAAAGTATGTAACTTACAAATATGAATTATATATCATTAGAACAGTATTTTTACAGCGCTTCAAAATTCATACAGAAAACACTGAGATATTGCAAGCTAAAGATTGAAGACTTTAAAATCACTACTGATGCCCATGCCTTTTGACAGCTTTTTTCACATTCTCTCATTAAATATTGATTTAGTTAACTCATAAAGCATACAAAATGGTGAATAATAAAAGTAAAACATCCCTCATCAGACATATACAGAAAAAGTATGTCACTCATGAAGATTAACATTATAATACTCATGCTTTACACTCATATAATATTGTCATCTTCATTCATGATATATTTTTTCTGTATATTTAATGTTTATTAATATTGTCTTCATTGTAAACTACATACATCTATATTGGTATTGCTAAAGGCTCAAGGGTTTTCAATTATTTTAGTTCAGTTTGCAAAAGAAACTTTCAGTTTGTACAATGTACTTTTACATATACTGAATTTTATGTCAGCATACCGCTCAGACTGTCTGGTGAGCTCATATTCCTGACATATACAAGTACTTTATGAATATCAAACCTTTGTGTACATGTCTGACAATGATTTTGGTACAAATCTGGACCCGAAGTAAGCTCATATATATTTTCAATTTATGGTAATAGTCTGTTTATTGTCAACATATAATTTACTATTCCTTAATGCACACAAAATAGTATCCAAAAAATATTTAAAAGAAAGGTTACAAATGATCGAGAATTTGTACATTCTAAGCACCATATCTAACAATTTATTTTTGGTAATTCAGTAAGTAGGTGGTACTTGGTTCAAAGTTATCTTGAATATGTGTGTCTTTACAAACTGATCATTATATATTTTAAAGATATAGTTAATACATTTATGTGTCAGACTAGGAACAAGGAAAGTAGGTACAAAATTGTGTTTCTCAGATCATGTCAATATTTAGGAAAAATTTCAAAAGTTTTCTAATTTCAAGAAATTAATAATTAAGTTATAACAACAATTAGTTTTTACATAAGATATTGACACCAGTTACAATTTTTACTGTTTATACATTTTAAATTCTAAAGGCCATATGCTAAATAGATAAACAAGATCACTGCCATGTCAATTAATTCCCACCTTGTTCCACAGACTGTGAAGTAAAACACATTATAATAATGTACAACAGAGCCTTTTCAAAAGTATCTCTTAACTAACTTTTTTTTGTATTAATTACATTAAAAATATTAGCCAAATAACTTATTCAGAGAAAAGCACAACTCTTTATTACTAATTTAAGTAACCCAATAGCCATAAGTACTATAGCTGCAAATCTCTGGCTTGCACACAATACCCCACACAAAAGGGAGTTTAATTCTCAATACCAATAATATTTCAGTTACAAGTGAAAGGCTGTGTATAAAGACAGGCTTTCCATAGGAATTTGAAAATGAATTGCCCTGACATTTGCACAACTTTTCCAGGATAAAAATCTATTTTCCTGACAAATTTAGCACTATGCACTTTTTAACACTGCTCAATTTTTAGTATGTAATTAAACATTCCTTGAAAAGGGGATGCTTATTTTTGCTTTGCCCCTCATTTTAAGACAGCATTAATGCCACTGCCGCACTATCATCTCACTTGAACACACCTTTACTACAGTTTATCAAAATAATTTTAGCTGTTATCCTCTATATGCATTGGAAAATATTTGATATGTATGAATTTGACCTTTGACCTTTGTTGAGGTCATGTGTGATGGAAACCAATATTTTTTCCTACTTTTCTTTTTCACCAGATTTTTTCAGAAAGCACAATATACAAAAGTTCAACAAATTTTACAAGCTTTTTACATTACATCAAAAACTTAGAGCAAGATAATTTTCAGACTAATCTGGAAATAACTGACCAATTGAAGGGTGATTAATTATTGTTTCATACAAAAACATGCTGAAATTGATCCTTTCACAATGTACAATGTACAATGTGCATATATACTTGTATTCAGAAGCTTACACAGGTCTAACATATGACTGAAGTATGAAAATTGGATTTACAGCTTTCAAAAAAAGGCATTACCTTGTTAAGGCTATCTGACTGTCAGCCAAATCAACTAAGTATCTATGGTATGCTTTCTACAGGCAGAGGAGATTTTCAAAAATCCAATAAAACCTTTTGTCTCATTTAATTGAAGATGACATTACAGATGATAAAATTAACCTCTGCCATCACAATTCCAGGTTTGCTTAAAAAAATTTCAGTTTGATGATCTGATGACGGAAATATTTTCATAAAAACTGAAATTCATGCCACATTGTAAATTCTGAAAGCAGAACTTGAAATAGGGTTAACAAAAACCTTAAAGTACTGCTACTTGATTGATTACTTTGCACCTGTACATTGGAAGCATGATAAACATTTTATAGGATAATGGTAATATAAAAATTCCTTGACTTTCCAACAACTTTTTTAAATTTTCAAATTCCATGACATTTTCTATTTTCTAGTTTTTTCAGGACTTATGAGAACCCTGAAAGTAGTGTCTACTAACCTAGAAGTCATTATAAATGAAATATTGTTGGAGTTTAAGGTAATCTTTAACGTAGATCTCCCTGAAAGTAAGTAAGTATACAACTAAGTTTAAAACTTAAGTGTAGGGACACAATCTGGTGTTATTCTGTATCATTAAAATCAATAAATACATTAATTAAACAATATATACAACTACTATAAACAAACTACAAATAAAACAGATGACTAGATTAAAAGAATATAAAATATACAATATATAAATATCATAATACAATACATTTTACTGGCAAAAAGGTCAAAACACCCTATCAAAATAAATCACTAGATAAAACAAAAACAAAATGATCATAAGAGATGTAAATATACAAGTTATAAATATCAAAATACAGTACAATGCAAACTGGACTAGACTTAACAAACAGACAAATCACAAACAAAACAAAACTTGGAGAACGCATACCTCCGCCGAGAAAGCTCAATTCCTGGACTATCATCAAAATCCATCCTAAAATTATCTGGCTATAATTAACTTCCTTTCAAAAAAGCTGGATCCAGATGATCCAGACAGTGATCCAGTTCACTCTCAAAATCTAATCACTTGTTCCTTGTCCCATTTAGGACATTTCCTGAAAAGTGCATTAAAATCCATCCATAACTTTTTGAGTTATCTGTCTTTAAAAATTACATTTCATGGATCCAGAAGATCCAGATAGTGGTCCGGATCACTCCCAAAATTTAATTGTTTCTTCCTTTTACCTTTTCAGACATTTCCTGAAAATTTCATCAAAATCTGTCCATAAGTTTTTTAATTATCTTGTTCACAAACAAACAAACGCACAAACAAACTCACAAACCCACAAACAAACCAAGGCCAAAACATAACCTCCTTGGCGGAAGTAATTAGGTGTCCCTAAAAGATAGAGGTTACATCCACATATTATATACACAGAAATCTATTACACACTATTAATTGATTGATCACTTAAGTGGCTAATCTTAGAGTCAATATAACAGAGTTTTTGTTAGGAGTTTAAGGCCACCTGAACAAGAGTGACTTTCTAGAGTTTAGGTATACACACATACCAAAACTTATAAATGAAATCAAAGAAGTAATTTTTGAATATGGGTTCTTTGCAGGGGTAACATGATAGTTAATAATGTATAATAAAGTTTATTGTCAGGAGGTTAATGTCACAATAAAGGTGGTGTCCTTGACAGACCTACATAAACCAATCTACTAATTATAAATGAAATAAAATCAAATTATATGGGAATAATTGTCTGTAAAATGTAAATGTGACATACTCATCTATAGACACACACACACCTATACAAAAGATACACAAGACATATAAGAGTTTATTTGTTATAGTGACATGTAACAATTTATATAACAACAAAAATACATAATGATGAGTTACCCAGCCTACATGGGCTTATATGTCACTTTAAAAATAAAACTGTAAATTAGTCCTGTGTGGTGAATTTTCATAATTTTCAACCCAGTCCGCCAGCAGGAAGTAATTAAGGCCTGCTGCAAATTTCCACTTTTTGAGTAGATTGAAAGATATGCAACAATATTTTAAAGCAAGGTTTCAATACTGTAAATTAAACATGGAGACTTATGAAAAGATCCTAAAATATAAAACTATCAACCTTTTTTATCCTAACTTTAAATACAATTACACCCAAATGTATTACAAAGAGAAAACCACTTTTATAATAAGCCGTGTATATCAAAACATCAAAGTCAAAGTAAAACTTTCTTAAATTAAGCCTTTGGGAAGATGAAGCACTTTAAATTCATTATTAATTATTCCCTCTGATTTAAAATCATTCTTTTCATCAACAAAATCCCATGCCATTAACCAGGGTATATTTTTCACTCACTTTTTCAAATTATATTTCCTTAAAATCTTTACCTCATGATAGGACAAATAAGAGATCTATTCCATTTCTGTGATATATTGTAAACCCTGCTCCCGATTATCAATTTTCAGGAATTAGGAACTGAATGTTATACATCTTAATGATCTTAAGGCCATTGTACAGTGATCCTGTACAGAAAATACAAAACTTCCCAATAGGTTTATGAGTACAGCAGTTGGGAGTCCATCAGGAACAGTTTGCAAGAAATTCAAATTGTTTGAAATTGTCGCAAACCTTCTCTGATTCTTATCAGATTTATAACATTTTAAACCAATCATATAGTCATCTTTTTAACCTTAGAGGTTTATCTGTTTCATCTTAAGTCCATTGTAAACCAAATGGATACCGATCAGATGAACTGGGAACCTATCAGAAACCTATCGAAAGATTTTCTAAGGCAATGGCAACACCAATCTGGAAGCTATTGGAAAAACATTTTGTGCATCGAGAACACTTCCTAAAGCCACCATAAAGCTATTTTAAACTATACCACAGATCGTAGATGTTTTTATTACTTCAAATTGTAAACATATCGTAAGCCACACTCACAGAAGTTAAACAGTTCCTAATAATCAATCAGTGGTAGTCTGCTGTATTGGCCACAAAATTTGTACAACACATAGAGAAGATTGCCGTCAAAATTCAAGGCTCAATTCTTTTGATTGTTAGGCAGCATTAAATCAACAGTAGGAGTGAAACTTGCAAATGTGCAAAGTCTTACATGATATTCCATATTATATTCCATTTAATTAAAAATTAAGTAACACATGACAAATTAAAATTGCTGAGGTATTTTGTATGACATAACCCAGATTTTCAAAGATACGAACATAGGTTTTATAAATATTTATGGTTTTGCCTTGATATGAAACCATGAGTTATATATATAATGCTTCACATATACATTTTTATCTTTTATCTCAAGCTTTTGCAAGAAATTTCTTGTTGTCAATGAGCTTCCATTTGTTGATCTTTATGAATGTGCCTTCGTACTTCCCACATGAAATTGATATGCATAAAAAGAAAGATTCAATAAGTAATACCCCAATCACACTACAGACATTATTTCTGGCACCTATAGATGGGATGAAAAACGAGAGGCACAAGGCTTTACTTTACTTTAAAATCCAGCTGCACACTTCTAACTACAGGTTTACTAGAGTAGAGAATTAGAATTGGGGATGAGAATAGCCATGGTTTACACAGAAAGATGCAAAAAAGATCTTGTAAAGATACTCTGAAGATGTAGTAACATAATGACAAAACAAGATGGATAACCTGACTTAAACCTATCTTCAAAATATTTTTTGAAAATTCTCATAATTTTAGAGACCACACTAGGATATTTGCCAGACACGCATTTCCTGGATAAAAATGGTCAAACATAGGCAATAAAGTTGTAAAATACAGAAGAATGATAAAACAACATAACTCCGTGAAAAACTGCCCTGTTCAAGTTTGCATCCCTTTGGTTTCACTCATTTTGAAGTGACTAAAGAGACCTTAAAAAGTATCCTAATTGTCCATGGTAACATTCGTCGGGCTATAAGGACATACTGAAAGACATACTTAAACATTAATGCTGTACACCTCCAAACAGAGGGCAATCACTGAACAGAGAAGTTAATTAGACCAACAGAACAGGCAGTGAATAAAAATTCAAATTTTAAAGCTTTGATCTCGTCATAATTTCAAAACCACAAGCTAATAGCAGCATAAAAAACCCACAAAAACCTGATCATCCCTTAGTTGCTTGACATTAGTTCATTCATTATGAAGAGCATATTCTTTTTGGCAGTTTGGCAGTCATCTATCTAATTAATCCACATGCAAGCTTCCCAATATAAATCTTGCTGGCCCCTCTGGAAAGTCACATGAGACTCACTCAAACTAATCAATGAGAGAGTTCATTGGAGGCGGGCCCCAGGAATAAAAGTCAAACCCCTATTACTTATTAACCACTTTTTACACCAAACTTCAAGGAGGGATTAACCATGGCATTTCAGGACTACCTCAATTTTTTAAAATGTCAATCTAAAATAGATTACAGCAATGTCATGGGAGATTTAAAGAAATTATAATTTACTATTAATTAATAAAATACCAACATGACATTATATGGCACCCCTTTATCCATAACTAATAAACCATAGCAAAACTACGACAACTGAATCTTTTATTTGTTCCGATTTTGAAAAAAACTTAAGTCTTTAAGGTATTTAAAACATCAAATTAATATTTCACTCACTGCTCAAACTAGGATAAAAAGTATCAGTAGTGAGATATTATAGATTTGTAAAGTCATAATTACAATATTTGTAGCATATAATTGTGTATTATAGAGTATTCTGCTATTAATAAGGTTATCACTTTCACTTACCAGTCCCATAATGAAGTTATTCATGCAGAGATGGTAATGTGTATATACTCAACCCTAATTTAAACTTACAGTTTTGGGATTTATATAATCAGATCATTCAGGCTCCTGAATGGGGAAACTCCATGATTTGAACATCAGGGGAGGCCTGATGTCATTATGCCACTGCTGTAATGTTATTTGAGAAGAGTTGGTAACCACACACTTGAATCTTTGCTTAAACTGCAAATGTTATCACCATCTATGGCTCTAGATGTCAAGCATATATACTATTCATTTTTTGTTCCTATTTTTCCAAAAGTAAAAAAAAACTGTGTACCAATAATTTTCTGATATAAAGTGAATTAATTATGGTATCAGAAGCTATACAAATTCTCATTGAAGTTTTTGTTGCACTTGGAGAAAATAAAGATACACAAACTAAAAATGCCACACACTTACTAGTGAATTAGATTAGAAGGTACTTCAGTCTTTTTAAAATCTCTTTTGTGCCAACAAAAACTTGTTACTAAATGCAATAAAAGGAGACATGGAATACATGAACTTAATACATCAAGCTTATTCTCTCAAACCTCTACACAAGAAAGGGCTTTAAAGGGGTATGTTTAGGCTTATATATTTATGCCGTGTGCCAGAGTTACACAACAATGGCAATTTTCCGATAAGGTAACCTGAAATATCCATATTATTGGGTTTTATAATCGGGCACTATAAACTAAAAACTGTTTCAACTCTTTTTGGTCCAATGAGTGTTGGATAACTTGGATTTGTAAACTTTTTTTGGAACTTGGGAATCTGTAACCACCGAGGTGTCCACTTTTTGTGCATAGATGGTAATGTGTATATACTCAAACCTAATAGATGCACATAATCAAACATTTTGCTGTTTTAGAACTACATTGATCATCTTATCCATTGTGACATCACAACTAACAATGAGAAAAACATCACATGCTCATCCACCTTCAGCTGAATACAGAGCTTTGTCATAAAGAGCTGTATGTTTTATCATCCTATGTGTCATTTCAATTTGATGAGAATTCAAGTCACTTTTGAAATACTCATTGTGTTTCTACATTGTACTATTCCCTCCGATCATGCACAGAGTCATGGATGACTGACCCAAACTATCCCTTGAGCCTGTTTTTAACACTACTTTTGTGAATCTAGCGCACTTGTGCCAGCAAAGCATTAGATTAGATTAGATAATGTGGTACTGTATTAAAACTGCATGTAGTTTGATATCATAGCATAGTGCCTGCAATCGATCGCGGATGCTGATCCAACCTACATTTGGGCTTATAATATAGCTAGCTGTACTATTGAAATTGCCACTTTCTGGCCAAAGCTAGTAAAGTATGTAAAGTTGGAGACTTACAATATTACTATTCGACACCTAATCTAAAATTAGATGCTGTACTACAGCAGGATCATCAAATTTGATCATAGGATTTCAACATTAAGAAAACGATCAAGGAAGTTTTCTTTGTTTCCCTGAAAAAAATAACATATTCCTTGTTCCAGTATCTTGTACAGTAAGAAATGTAAAGCTTGCCACAGAATGTAAAACTGACCCCTCGGGGCCTCCATTTTAAGTAAGACAAATTATTAGTTCATTATGTTTAGTTTATTATGCCTGAGATTTACTTATTCCCAATGTATATAAAAATTCTCTGCCTGTAAACAAGTGAGTCTTTTTTAAAATTTTTTGTAATTTTGATCATGTGACCTTGTGTAGGGTTGGTGGTCAATGATGCCCTTTCAGCAAATTTTTACACCCCAAAATTGAATAAAGTTTACTTGCTGTTTACAAAGTTATTCAATGCAGTAACCATCAGACATATACACACAAAGAAAACCATTATACATATACACAAATGTCTCACTTTTTGTACTAACTAAAGAATGTATTATTTTTAATTTTGGAATATTTTAAATGGATCCACTACCACAGAAGTTTTGTTTTTACTTTTTATTCATCTTGTGAACAGTTCAAGTTTCATTATAATTTCTAAAGAACTTTGGCTTACACTTCTTGTTCAGGTCACTCTGTGTGTATCATGCAAACAAATATCCATTCTTTATAAGGATTTTTATGTTTTGTCAATGCCAAATTTAACTGAAAATCTGCAGATAAAAAAAATGCTTGAAATGAGCTGATTCTCGCACAGCAGAGGCAGGTCAAGCTTGGTTCTCATTGAGTGCGCTACAAACCTCCAAAATCTACATGATCTGATTCAATCAGTGTGATCAATCACAGTTAACAGGCTTAGGAAGGGATTTATCATTTATCTCTCTGGCATTTTCTTGTCAGGCTAAGTAGGTTTAAAACTGCCACTGGTGGTTGGGGGAGCTGGTGAAGTGGTAAAAGGGATGTCTCCATTCCTTGACATTTTATTGTCTTAATTCAAAAAGATGTGCTGGGCTGTAATTGTAATCTTCAATTCATCTCAGATATATCTTTTCTCCAATCACTGTCACTTATTTCTATCTAAAGAATGGTCTTTTTATACTTTTCCTTCTGATTTTGCCTGAAGTAGATAGACACTGGGTGATGAGATTGAGTTATTTGAGAAAAACTATAGTTTGGAGCAATATCCACAAAGCAATTATACAACAATGCTATTATGAGATGAAAAGAGATATAAGCAGGTACTATATGGCAGTTTTTGGTGTAAAAGATGTTTTACTAGTTCAGATGTTTTTCATAGACTTAAGTAATTAGTGATTTGTTAAGTGCAAAAAAAAATTACTGTAAACAGTTTTTATTGTTAATATTTCACTATGAGAAATTCTGAAAAGAGAGCATTATTGCTACAAATACAAACTCTGGTTTTATGTTGATGAAAAATTATGTGTTTTCAAATGTCAATTTCATATAACATGATGTCCAAAAAAATTTATGTACTTTTATAAGTAAAACATGCATTTCAGCAAACTATATCTAATAACTCAAGTACCTTTATGTCAGAAATCAAATTCCCTGTAACACTTCGCTGACAATGTGTAAAGATCAGAAAATGTGTTTTGGTTCAAAATAAGAATCTAACCTTTAATCTTAGATGAAATTCTTGCTTTCACACTTTATAGCTATAGGAGTGGAGATTATAGCTGTGTGAGCATAATGACTACCAAGTAGAATCAACAAATACATTAAAATCTATGAAAAAAGTCTTCATTATATTATTATGAAGGCAATAACATAAATCAAATATTCACTGAGTTATTAAGTCTTTGGTTACAGGTTTGAGACTGGCTTATGATTACTAGGACGGACATGTTGGACAGTCGTTAAAATATGCTGAAAGAAAATAAATTGAAAAATAATCTTTCTGGAATTTTAAAACTTACTGAGGCTCAAGGTCAGTTATTTTATAGTTACTGACAGATTAATAAAATCTGAGTACAAATAACATTATCTGTGATGACAAATAATAATATGTGATTGTAGATCCTCAATCTGAGGTCATAATTTAAAACTGTGAGCATGGATTAAAAGTGTAATTAAGAATAGATTAAGTTTTAAATTGTACTTACAGTTGTTTCAAACTGTACAGAGAGGTTATTATCTCTGCTAGGAAGTTATGTTTTTTGGTGTGTATATTTGTCTATTTGTCAGTGTTCATAATTACTCCAAAAGCAATGAACAGATATTTATTTATTTAGGGCCTGGCTTAAGGAAAAACTGGTTAAACTTTGGGAAAGATCCAGGTCATATTCTGGACACAAAAAAAATCCTAAACTTTCAGAACTTCCCTCTGGTGGAGGTCTGTGTTTTATGGGTGATTTCTAGTTTTTGTAACTTTTTTTTGCATGATAAAATATATGCATTTACCATGGCTATCTGCAAACTACTGAAAGTATATGCATCAAAAAAAAAATAAAGTCCCCTGAAACTTTTTCCAAGAAATACAATGTATAAAACCTTTTTTTTCCAAATAAAAAACACAAACAGAGAAATACATTATTCCATATAAATGTATTAATAAACTGAGCTCTGGCAACACAAATCACAATCAGTTACAAAGTTATTTTAGTAACCTCTTCAATTAATTTAAGATTGCCTGGAATCCAGTGCATTGGTACATTATGTCTGCCAAAATGATGAAGGTAATATGCAAAAATGTTGAACATAGCATCCTTTCTAAGTGATAAAAATTAACCATAAATTAACACAAGCTGACTTAATTAACAAATGGTTACACAAATTACTTAGTGTAACCTTTGGAAAAACCGCAAAAGAATATATTTTACAAGAGAGGTTTGTCCTTTAGATCTCCATTAGAGTGCAACAGAGGGTCCTTTATGAGTCCCTAGAGTGTGGGCAATATCCACAGGAAAAAAAATGGGATTCATTCAAATTCTGAGTAAAAGCAACCAGAAATAGCTCAGCTTAAGCTACAGGATAGCATTTATTTTCATCTACCATTGCATCTTTACATGTAAAATTTAAATTCAGGAAATATTTTTTTTAAAAAGTTAGACATTTCATCATACAGCATAAACTGATGAATTTACTATATTAAAAAACATGTAAAATAATCGTGAAAATGGGAGACCTGTTAGGGCCATATCAAAGGGTATATAAATAGGTTAATGTATGAGCAACACTGGAGAAATGAGATCCTCAATGTAAGGTCCCAACGAGAACCAGGCCCAGGCTATTTGAATTGTCATTTATGAAGACATACTAGTTAACTATTAATTCTGATGGGGCTTTTCAATGTTTTTACTTTCCATTATTTTTACATAAAATTAAGGTGAAAAGGAACAGCATATTTTATACAATAAGTTCTAAAGGCCATAGCAATTTTCATATGTATAATCTATGGAAAATTATTTTACCATTGCACTAATAAGCAATAGTGGACATGTTGGGCCTTGGTGTTGTGTTGGACTATGTTGGTATGCGCTCTCTGAGTGCTCAGTTGATGTTGTTTAAAGCCTACTTATCATTATTGAATGTATGTCTTGTAATTTCTGCTTGAGATTGAAACCAGTTCTCATTATTGAATGTATGTCTTGTAATTTCTGCTTGAGATTGAAACCAGTTCTCATTATTGAATGTATGTCTTGTAATTTCTGCTTGGGATTGAAACCAGTTCTCATTATTGAATGTATGTCTTGTAATTTCTGCTTGAGATTGAAACCAGTTCTCATTATTGAATGTATGTCTTGTAATTTCTGCTTGAGATTGAAACCAGTTCTATATTTACAAACAAATCCAGAAAATACGTTTTTTTTTTGTCTAATCTATGCTTCAAAGAGCTCCAAAAAAAAAGAAAAATTCTTGAAGGTCGCCAACAATTACTTCTTGGTCACCCAGACAGACTTTTTCCCATAAATGTTTAACTCCCTAATGCTGACTACTGAATAGTGTAAACAAAGAATGAACTTAAACTGCTACTTAAATTATAGAGTAAAATGTATCAGCTCATATTACATCTTAATATCTTATCAATGTAATTCTATATTTTAAAATAGGTAAAAACGATGTGTATAACGGTATTTTTTTTGGTAGATCAAAGGCCTAATGTACAGCACCCTTGACAGATGTAATTCTCAATAAAGTCCAACTGCAAAAGCAGATGGCACAAGAGCAGAAACACTGTGAAAACTGCTTTAAATGCAAAAGGAAAAACCATCCACATACATTAAGCCACGTTTCCATTGTCACAGATGTGACACATGACCATGTCCTCCATATAATGTCACTGGAGCTTTTTAAACCTTTTTCACACATAATTACTGCATAATTGACATTGCAGCACATTATTTATTTATGCAGCCACATATTTCTCTTTCTTTTTCATTTCTTTTCTACAAGGCTAGCTGACAGGGTTAGACCATCCTGACCAGTACTAATGTCACCCTTTGCATTTGATCCATTTTCCTGTAGAATCAGAAGCAATTTTTAAAACTGAATAAGCACATCTAGTGTTTGCAATACATCCACAGTTTTGTTTCAAGTACATGTATCAAAAAACATTGATAGACTGGCATAGCTTGACCATCTAACAATCAAAAGCCGTCACCAAGTTTTGGCTAGCATCAACCTTGAGTGTGTTGACCGTCAGACAGGGAAAGATTATAACAACAAAAAGTGGTTCCATTGGCCCTTTAACACATATGAAATGATGTTGCCAGACAAAATTTGTAGTTGAACTCGAAGGAGCAAATAGTACAAAAAAGGAAATCTTATAGGAAAAAAGAACCTTAATTTACATGTGACCAATCTGGTAAGGTCAATACAAGAAACTAAAACCAGATATTTATGACATTTGGTCTGGGCTCAATAAGGGTGAAAGATGAAGTATGTAATTGAGAAGTAGCAGTCTTTAAGCTTTGGCACCAGGAAGTAACAGTAGTCTTGGTATTATAGACAAACAATACACAATCTTAGTAATAAATACCACTGACAAGATGCAATCCTATTCCTGGAATCTCATAAGAATACTCATAGAATACTTTAGAATCATTGTAGTGTCATGTGAAATTTATGTAACACCAATAATGTAACTTCAGTGCCATTATGTACCACCTACCATGTAATCTCAGTACTCAACTATATGCCAATCAATCTTATTATAACATCAAAGTGCATCTGTCCTATTAGTGCCATTATACCAAACTTGACACAAGTTTCAAAATAAATTAAATTAATTAATTAAATAAATTGTCTTATTTTTACATTAAAGCACTAGAATTCAACAATGTTTTGAAATGTATTGCATCAGTATTAATCTACCTCTAAATGTAGCCCAAAGATCAAAAACATGATGGATTCTGGCAGATTTTAAAAGCTGTTATAATTGTTTTTAACTGGTCCAAAAAATTGCATTAAAACCTTAGACATGCAATTGGCTGAATGCTGTTTGTTAATAGGGGGTTGCATGTTATCATTTTTCTGGTATATTGGGCTGTATCACAGCCATGTCATATATGTACAACAACCATGTACTATCAGAACTATCAAAATATTTCATTTTAAACTATGTTTTTATCCCATTCAAATGTTCTCACCAATGGTGCGATGAGACTACGGCTTACAGGGTCACTAAAACATACAATGTGATACACGTGTTGAACAATATACTTTGCAACAGTACTCTTGCTGTGTCAAACTGAATCATGCAGGAAAAAAAGTATGTTAAACTCACAGTTCACTGCAAGATATATCCAGGTGCCATTGGGGTTTGGTTGGTCAACAAACATGATGCTACATTCATACCAACCCTCATCATCCAGACGGATGTCACTGAGTTCTATGGAGGCTTGAGACACCAAGCGTATCCGACCTCTGTAATTGTCGTCCACATGTGACGGGTATCCATGGAACTTTATAAACACTGGCACTTCTATATCCTATAAATAGATAACGTCTTTTAAGCTTTTCAAAATTAGCCATGTGACATATATTTTTATCTATATTTAAAGTTTTTATATGAATACTTAAATAATTAAGTGAATCTTGCTTAATATGTCCAAAGATAATTTTTACAGATGGGTTACATCTCTGAACATGCCAATTATGATCCCAGCTGAGTTACTGCCATTAACAAATCAGGTTCACATAAATATAGCTGGTGTACCAGATTTGCTACTATCACTCCCCAAAGGGGAAGGGGGAGAGTTGAGGGTGGCTTGTAATCACATTCATATTTTTGTGTGTCCAAATGTATAATTTAAAAACACTATTCATCAGATATAGTCATATTTTCACACAAGGTGGGTTGCACAAGTGGTTCAGTCCTCAGAGATGATCCAGATAGCAGATCCAGAATTTTGTTTGTAATTTTTTCAGCAATAGCTCCATGCATATATATAATTCATAAACTATTCAAAGAATCAGGGCTATATTTTTGCACAAGGTGAGGTCTACCTTTGGCTTGGTCCTCCTCAAAATGAATCCAGATCTGTTTTATTGATCCTGATCTGGAAGAAAATCCAGTATTTCTTTGGTTTTGTTTTTGTTCAGTACTACTTACTGGAAAGGGCTAAAAATACATTCTCAGGACCCATTACTATTATTATTCTTTAGTCTTACTTGGGTTTGTATAATTTTAATGCAATATAAATAAATAAATATACAAAGAGAACCATTTGATCAAACAAAAACCACAAGCACAATTACCCTCACACTGAACACGCAAGGGTGAGGGTATTGTAATAGAGTCTGTTTGCCTGTTTATTTGGCCACCTGCATAAATACTATACATCAGCTCAGGGTTATATTTTCAGACAAGGAATTTACACAAGGTATTTATATTTATACTTGAGACTTTTACTCAGGTCAGTCTCAGTTGAGTCAGGTTTGTGAAACAGATTTGAGACAAACTAAACTGCGAACAAAAAAAACTATGATTTGAAGCAATGGCTCTGGGAGTTGAATTCTGAGAAAATGCATAAAATTGAGCCCAGAATTTTTCTTTTTTGGGGGGGTGGGTGGGGTGGGGGGTCAGGGGTTGGGTATGTTTATGCATTTTTTAGGTACTGCTTAGTTTAACTGATCTGACCATGAGTTTATCAATGAGACAAAGTTGCTGAAAGTTGGGAATCAGTAAATGAAAATATTTCTAGAAACGAATACTTTATTTGCAGAAATTTGGAACTGAAGGCCATAGATATTATGACATTACAAAATTTGAAAAATGTCAAACATGAAAATTTTGCACACAAAATTACACTTACACATTCTGCAATATTATAGTAAAGTACACAGAAATTGAACAAAATTTTCAACATAAATTATTATATAAGTAAATGAAAAAAAATTCTTAAACTGTGCTTTTTATTCTTAAATGATACTTCTATTTAAATGATACAACTATTACCATAGTTGCAATAAAATTTGTGAATAATATTGACAGAGTCCACTCCATGACAGAAATAACTACATTTAACAAAATGGAAACTTGTGCCAAAGTTGAACTGAAGAGAAAACAATATAACACCTATTTAATTGTAATAAAAAGACACTGTGGAATTCTATCACAGAATGGGTGGGACACAAAATTAACATGTGTTTAACCATTGCAGTAACCATATACATGTGTGAACTATCTTTACAAACAAAACACGGCCATATTGGCATAGAGTAATGGCATGCTCTCTTTAGAAGCCTTTCCAGGTTTAACTTGCGTTTGCTGCACAGTATATCGAGAGTAGACTTGCCAGTGTGGATCCTAACTAACAGTAATAGGCCTGTGTACATGACACCTATTTTGAGAAGTTTGCACTGGTCCCCTGTTGAATATCACTCCATTTTCAAAACACCTACACTGGTGTACAAATATCTTCACACAGGTTACCCTAAATATCTTAGCCCAAACTTAGCTTGGTATACTTCTTGTAAGGCTGAGGCTACACAATACCTTGCGTAGTAGGCCTGACAGATTATTTCTATTTATTCCTACTTTTTCTTCTTCCATGCACCAATCAAAGAAACATTTCAAACATAGTTTTACTTATGACACACTTACCATATGGAATTATGATTTGCCTGATGACATTTGATCTGCTACCTTTCTTAACCCTTCAGATCCAAATCAAAATTCTACCTGTTCTCCAAAGCCTTCCCACCTTAGCTTTTCTTTTTCCCTGGTATCTCCATGGCTGCTGACCCCTTTTATGTCCCCAAATATCTGAATCAGAACTCTGACGTATGGATAATGTTGCTCCTTGCAATCTGGAGTTCGCAGAAATTAAGTACTATAAAAATTGAGTTTAAATTAGAATGTGACCTTCTTGGACAAACAAGAGTAATAACAATCAGTACCTGAAACAGCACAAACCCATTCTCAGGGAACCGGGACCAGAGAGTGACAAAAAAATCTCAAAAAAAATTCTGCAGTCTCTGGATCATTATCTTTGAAGAAGACTGTAGCCCCAACCCCAGGCGGAAAGATGACCTAATTGATGCAAGATATTGTTTTTGAGTTATACGCACAGACAAATACCATGTTTTGGATTTGCAACCCAGTGGTTTTCAACAGTTTCAAACAACTGGTTTCACTTTTCTTATCATGGATCTGAAGAAAAGTAAGTCACCCACTGTACCTAATTGTACTATTGCATTTGACAGCTATACTGCAATTTATAATTATTACAGCTTCACAATTTTTGTTTACTGATTAATGGTTTTATCTTGCTATTGAATTGTTTTGTATAAATACTTTATCTTTACTGTTCACTCTCTTAAACATAATTTTTTAAACATAATGGTCATCTCCAATGCTGTTTTTAAATTATTCTTATCACTTTATAGTGAATTACTTTACGTATAATTTTTTATAACCAGATAAGAGTTTTCAGTCCATTGAATTGTGATTACAATGAGGTCATTAAATTTCATAGAACTTATATGACAAATTCTGACAAAAATGGTTTTACAGCAACTAAATGTTCTAATTTAACTAATCATGCATAGTGCATTGTGATGAAATATCAACAAAGAAAATACAGTAGCACAGTACACTTGAAACAAATGAAGGTTAATACCAGATGAAACTTCATTAAGGTCCTTTATGGGAACAAGTATAACTTACAAAGCAATATACAGATTTTGATGCTTAAATGTCAAACGTTCTGATCAAAAGATGTTTCTTTCTCTGCAAGTAAATGAATCCAGTTACCTGTTTTTTCCAGGTAATAATATGATCTGTCCACACTCCATCTGGATAGTCGATATCACACTCCAGGATTTCAGTGGTGCCAACAGAAGCAGTTTTGCGGATAGATCTGCGAGTCACACGATGCCACTCATCTTTAAACAAAAGATAGAAACTCACAAATATAAAGCCATGATAAAACATATATATAAGACAACATACTAGATATATATATATTTGTATTTTAACGATTTCTAACCACTTTGAATATATTTTACGAAAAATGATGTGAGGGTTATATTAAGATTTAGAGAACTGGAATAAATTTAAACATGCCAACATGCCCTGAGAGCCTCTGGAACATCTTATAATAAATGATATCTCTTCCAAGTACTCTAAAGTATGGGGGTACCACAGGGTTCTCTCCTCAGCCCTATTCTGATTTCTATTTATACTTCACCTTTAGAAAAGATCATCTCCACCTTGAAGTCACTGGGATATCATTTTTACGCAGACAAAACTCAGATTTACTGCCATATTACCCAAGATGACGCAAAAACTACTTTCAGCCATTTTGAGAACTGCCTGAGTGAGATCCAATTTTGGATGAATTCAAACAAGCTCAAGCTTTTAAGGCTGAGATTATGGTATTTGGAGCGGCAGTTATGTGAAAGAGGTTAGAACCTATACTCCCAAACCACATACTTGGAGAGAGGTTTGAGGCTGCTGAATCGGTGCAGCAGCTGGGTCTCATATTTGGCTGTTTGCAGATCATGTTTTGTTGGACTTTGCAATCAGCGGAGGATTAGACAATACCTACCAAAGAAGTTGGCTATCTCGATGGCAAATGCACATGTCAGTAGCAGACTGAACTACTGTAATTCAGTGTATTGGAGTTTATCCAAAGGTTACCTGAGAAGACTGCAGTGTCTGCCAAATGCTTTGGCATGAGTTGTCACAGGTTCTCACAATTGAACCCACATTATACCAGTACTGAAGCCTCTTCACTGGCTCCCTGTTAAAGAAAGAATTGCTTCCAAAACTGCAACCCTTATTTACAAATATCTGGATTCTTGTGTGCCGCAGTACTTCCATGAATAAATAAATTATTACACATCCTCTGTCAATACCAGACATGATGTTGCTACAAAGAAAGACTTACTTGTTCCTGCCTTTAACCCTTTGATTCAGAGTCTAAAACTCATTTTGATGGATTTTTTTGGCAAACGATGGACCCCTACTTTGGAACATACTCCCACTTACTGTATGAGTTGCCGCCACACTGACATATTTCAGGTGCGAGCTTAAGGCCTACCTGCTTCCTGAAGCCTATTCTCCTTAGTATCCTCTCTTCTGGTTGTGCACATGCTTTCTGATGCCAACTTTTCTGCCCATGAACGTACAATATTTCCACTATATCTTATGTTTTAGAATTTGATACACATCAAAATTAAGTGCTTTAAAAGTTTGTAAATAATAATAATACCAAACCATTCCACCAAAATGTTTGAAATTAGAAAAGGTGTGTAATAAAAAAAATATCAAATGTCTAGAAATAGTATTTTAAAATTAACTAGCAACTATGATAATAAAAACAAAACTACAAATCAGACTTTTAAACTTTTAACTGGTTTTATTGATATTTGAGCAAGATTCTACTCATCAATACCTTTAAAATGATACCCATACTGTATACCTATGTGTCACAGTGGAAACTCTAATCCAGGTCTGAGTTTGTGGTGGTACAAACACAGATTGTCTTGGATCAGAGTTTCCACTTTGATAAATGTGCTGTATACTGTAGTTTCTGTAATAAAGGCCCAGGGCCATACATTTTGTTACAAAAGGGGGTCTGTATAGCAAGTAGTCAACCTATACCTTAAACTGTTTCATTTGGTTTTCTCTCTTATGTCTTTGGTTTGACTTCCTGTAGAGTGTAACGAAGGAATTAAATCAATACCTATCCCCCCATTCGAGACTGGTAACTATTGTCACAAACCTGTATCTTTCTAAAGCTACAGGTCTGGACGTCCTGTAACTGAAGAAAACGGTTCATATACATTTTCTTTACTTGCAAAATTATTTAAGGACTAGGGCAACCACAACATACATTCTTGCCATTGTAGAAAATAACATTAAACCGTTTATTATTTAGCACTTGCCACTTGGTCAACTTTGAAACTCAATATTGAGTTAACCTACATTAAAATATTGACTGGCAACTTTTGCAAACTTCATACACTGTGTGTAACAGTTAACAAACATCGCTGAAAATTATTAATATTGCTTAATATTTTACTGCATACTCTTAATTGTGTATGGCTACTGTAGGTGATAATTATGTCATTATGCTTCTTTAAGATTTTGCCACATTCATATGATATGTTAAGATCGATACTGAAAAGTTGTAATATTCATTGGGCACTTTTACAACTGACAATTTCTGACCCTTGGTCACTCAAAATTTTCATTAAAATTGTTGAAGGTCATAACTAGAGAGTAGTACAGTATGTATTTATAATTAGTTACATAGATTTTTAGTGTTACCAGTGAGAAAATTAGTGGCAGATCTTTGGCAACATAGCCATCAAATGTCATACAGCCCTCTGACCTGTTATAGCTGTGCCTCAGGGATCATGTATCTGACTTCAGACAATTAAATTTACAATTTCAACACTGAGGTATGATAATCTTGTTAAAAGTGACAAAATTGAATTTTACATCCCCTTTTAACAGTTGGTATTTGACTAAAATAATCTTGACAGTGTTTGTCACATATTGTCATCAGATACATTTGCCAATTTGTAACACTTGGCTGCTGAGGTGTCTTGTGATATATAATCTAGACTAGATATATTTCTATGCATAAATCGAAGTTATCCATTACTAGAACCAAATCTTGTAGAGCTAAGAAGTTTATACTAAAAACAAAATCTTCTGTAAAGCAAATTGATGGTTTTATGTGATAACTGAATCATCCTACATATGAAATAGAATACCATAAAAAGGTAAAATCATGTCCTGCAACATTTGGTTATCATTTCTGATTTAAAGGTGACAACCAATTTATTATTTTACTTAACAACTAATTACTGTCAACTTCACCCACAGCACGAGAAATTAGCTAATGGGGTGAGCCCTTTAGACTTTAAAAACAAGCAAAATCAACTGAAATTTGATAAATTTATGAAAGTCTGGTGAGAAAAACAAATTCTGAGTCAGATACATCCCATACCTAGCCTAGAACTCAGACAGCCACCCATCAAAGTACTAACATAGCCCATTGATGGTTAACTTCAGTGATAAGACGGGTACTCATCACGCTACACCACAATGCATGAAAGTCCAGTGACAAAAATTGCGAAAAAAAGAGTGATCTATAGAAGCGTGAGCTTTGGAGAGCTCGCATTTAAAACCCACAAATGAATGGCGTAGAACAGTAATGCACCAAATACGCAATACTCTCTGTCACAATGTTTTCAAGTAATGGATTCTTCTCTGCAGAAGCAAATCAGTTGAATCGAATTAGGAAATTATAATATCAAATATTTGGTATAATTTCATATTTCTCAACAACCACTTTACCTTCGGAATGGGCATAAAAAAGTAATACACTTGGTAGCTAGGTGATATAGTGAGAATCTATGGGGAATTATTTAATTATGAGGCAGCAAAGATTCCATACAACTAAAATGACAAAATGTTTTATATATATTAAAGTAAAACTATGTGTTAGTAAATTCTTTAAAAAATGAAAAGAGTTGGAATTTTTACTTTACCGATCTCATGTGCACCATTACATCTTAAGTTATTGATTATAAATCAAGAAGATTAACAAGGCTTTTGTAAAAATATTCAGCCACAAATATCCACCTCTAACAACGTTCTCCATTGTGTCAAAGATAGGGAAAATTGCTTGAAGGTAATAATAATAACAACAACATTTTAATCTCATCTGTGAAGCATGGTTCAGATCTCTCACAGATACTGAAGTTATATGGCTCCAAAGCAAAATTCTGAAAAACATTTTAGGTACCAAAAACTTACTGAATAAAATAAAAATTATAAATTCCAACTTGTGTGTTTTCTAGAAGTAATTTTCCAAAAAAATAAAGTATTTTTTGGTAAATGTGTAAAAATATGTCAGATTTTGAAAACATCTAGAAAACTGAATTATTATTAAAATTTGGATTAATATCAAATTGATGGAAGATCTTAAAATTCTTGGTTATGATTAACTAGATGAAAATTATTAGCCTATAAACTTGATCTTACCTATAGCAAAAAGGTATATATTTTGCTGCTCAAGGAAAACTTGAGTCCAAATGTATACTTTTTACAGCAGAAATTAAAGTTTATTTCTCATAAACAATATTTTATTGAAGCAATCAGGCAAAATCAACAAAGATTATAATAAGCCTTCTCGCAGGAAGAATTTTTCACAAAAGAATATGAATAGATGATAATGATGATGAAGGTGTGGACATGTGGCCCTATATAAAACTATGAAAACCGCCCAGATTCCTTCAAAAATTCTTGTACTGCTTCAAAAACTACCTTGTTTTGTTCAAAAGTCAAGTTATAATCTCCATATAAAAGAAAATCAGTGGTTATTGTCGGTAAAACTTGTAACTTGTTAAGCACTGACTGCCTATGTTGAGTATATAGTCTGCATTCTAAAAGAAAATGAGAATTGTTTTCAACCGAAAGGCCACAGTCACAAGTTGAATTTTCTATAACATGTAAATTATGTGCAAGATGTTCTTTAAGAGGACTACAGCTCATTTGCATTTTTGAGTGTATCACATTCCAATATCTATCACCAATACAAAACAACTTTTTTCTTAACTTTAACTGCTTAGTAGCAACAGAAATGTTTCTTTTAACCAACAATGCCTTAAATGAAGATAGTTTATTAACATGTTTAAAAGAATCATCTAATGCATTCCATAATTTTATTCCAACAGGAAAGAATAAATTTTGATGCCATTTTATTCTAAATGTTGGTGCTTGTATATTGGATTGATTTGGCAATTGATATTACATTGTGTTTCCAAGCAGAGGAGGAATCAGAGACCTCAAATAATCTGGAGTATGGTTGTTTAAAATTTTATACATCATTATTAATGGGTGTTGTTGCCGCCTTTCGTGTAAGTTTTGCCAGCCTAGTTCAATATACAAAGATTGGATATTTGATCTATAAGGGGCACCAGAAACAAGTCTCATGGCTGCAACTTGGACAGAATCTAACTTGCATAAATCAGAGTGAGAAGCTCCCTGCCAAACAACATCCCTGTATTCTAAAATTGGCCTAATAAGAGAAAAATACATCTTTTCAAGAGTTTTCCTTGTCAATTTGAATTTCATCTGTTTTAATATATTTACCGGTAGTCTCTTTTCAGCCTTGGTAGAGATATTGTGTATGTGTACATGCCAACTTAGGTTATTCTCAAGACAAAGACCAATGTGTTTGTGATTAGATACCTCAACTATTGGTGTGTTATGAAGGAATGGTCTAGGATGTGTCTCTTTGTTGTGTTTTAAACCAATGACCATTGATTCAGTTTTTAAAGGGTTAAAAGTAACGAGCCAATCCAGAGACCATTTCTGTATGTTTTTTAAGTCTTCATTTAACTTTAATGCGGCTTGTTCTCTATTATCAACTTCAATAAAGAGACAAGTATCATCTGCAAAAAGTCTTAAATTGCAATGATTAACAACATTAGTTATATCATTTATGAAGACCAAGAATAGAAATGGGCCTAATACTGACCCCTGAGGTACTCCAGCAGTTATAAGATTCCAACTTGAAAATTGACCATTTATGATCACACGCTGAACCCTGTCTTTTAAGTAATCTTCAAACCACCGAAGCAAAGAACCACAAATGCCCCATTTTTTAAGTTTAAATATTAAACCCTCATGCCAAACCCTGTCAAAAGCTTTCGATATGTCTAGAAATACAATTCGAATTTCTTTATTCTGGGATATGGCAGTGCAAAACTTGTTATACAGCTCGAGAAGTTGAGTAATTGTAGAAGAACCTGGTAAAAAACCAGACTGCCACACAGATATTAGTTATCTCTGAAGTGATTATATACATGTTTGAAGACTATTCTTTCCAAAATTTTACCCAAAATGCTGAGAAGGGAAACTGGACAATAGTTGCCTAAAATATGCTTACTTTCCTTTTTATGCAATGGTATCACATTGGCTTGCTTCCACAAGTTAGGAACTTTGCCCAAAGAGAGTGATAAGTTGTAGAGCCTTGTCAATGGCTTAACCAGGGAGTTCTCTGCAATCTTAATAAATTTAGGTGATATTCCATCTGGTCCATATGACTTGTTACCATTTAGAATTCTTATCTGGTCGAGAACTTCTTCTTCTGAAACAGTTATGCATTCTAAAGTATCACACATTGGTGAAAGTTTATTTCAGCAATTTATTTCAAGATTCTAAAGTATCACACATTGGTGAAAGTTTATTTCAGCAAAAGCATTTGTATGAAATTAACTCAAAGATACTTACTCTTATTAAAACATTGGGAATATAGAAAAACACATTTTAAAAATTTATATATTTATTATTATAATTATTATTTTATTTATTGTTGTTATTAACCTGTTATAAGAATCCAACCTATTAGAATAAATAGCATCAATTATGTAAAGCTATGTTTGTATATGTCATGGTGGAGGTCCTAATCTAGGAGAATTTGAAACTCTCTCCTAGGGGGAGATCCCGGTTGGTGTTTTCACTAGGAGAGGTTCAAATCATTTGTTTAATGATGAAATTGGAGTTTCCTCTAGGGGAGATCTCAATTTTAATCTCCATTGAGGGAATTGCAAACTACAATAGCTATAGATAAGTAAAAGCATGAGAACAATTACGGATGAATTAAACCCACACAGTTCTGTACACAAATTTTATTGACACAAATACACAAATAGAATACGAAAATTGCATATTACTAATTGACACAAAAAACTGAAGTAAGAATGACCGGCAAAGACAGGACTCATCGGAGAAAGAAGCAGCAATCAGAGCAAGTTGAAGAGAGTTTGTTCATGGCATATCCTCCCAAGTGGAGCAGGACAACACGTAAATCCTATTATAATTTTTTTAATTTTTTGTATTATTATTTTAAATAAATCAAAACCCATAACAGCAAAGAAAATAGAGATGGATGTGGCCATTCCATGGGTCGAGATTTGGAGTTTTTCTCTATACAGCTTGAATTAATGAGAATTTTACCTTGCAATAGTAAAATAATTCTTTTTAAAGGCAGCTACAGCACTAACTACATTTTTCTATGTACACTATATCTGTTATTGTTTCCAACATTTTAATGTAAAGTGGCAAAATTGCCCCAAAATTAAAACATTTTAATAACACTGCCCAGTACTCTAAGTGTAGCTTAGTAAAGAGCTATTTCCTTGATTTATCTGCTGAATTATGACAGATATAAAAACTGGCAAAGTAATACCATCACAGCATTATACCATTTTAGATTTCAATGGTAAAAACTTTACATGAAATCTATGAACTACTTATATAATTTGCTTGTGCAGTAATCTGCTAACCACTGCCAGAATGACAATGTTACTTTATAAAATGGGAGAGGTTACTTCTTCGTCCACCCAGAGCACATACACAACATCCCAAAGTCATTAACAGAGAGACTAACAGCAATTTTATGACAGATAATGAAGATTTGTTTGAAGTGTTAAGTAGATTTGAAGCTAGAGAACTGTAGAAACATTATTTGGAGAACACACTGATATCTGTCACAGTCCTATAGAGTGCAAAAAATAAGTCAAAAAAATTCTGAGAGACAAAAAAAGGAAAATGGCATTTATACTCCTTCACATTCTGAAGGAAGGGCAAAAAGCAAACTACAAATTCGAGCAGGTTTTTCCAAATTTAACTCATACTTAAACTCATACTAAACGAAATTACAGGCTTTGTAACTTTTCCTGCAAGCAAACTTTACATGCAATTTTTTATGTAACTTATATTTGAACATTTGGTTCAGCTTGTTGAGTCAGATTTTCAACTATTAGAAGCATAAGTTAGACTTGAGCTTGGTTTGAGTAAAGGCTGCATATATACCAGAGAATGGTGACTTTGTTTCTGGTCATTTTTTTTGTTTTTCTCTGCCTGTGATACAAGCTGCCTTACTTAAGCTGCAGTAAAAACCAGCTGAGTGGAATATTATTCCAAAGATTTTCCCACATCAACTGAAAAGGCTGTGTCTACCAAAGTCTTCAAAATTGCAATTGCAATTGCTTAGATAACAAAAGTCTGGCACAGTCTGTTTCACATAGGAAAAAACATCAAATTTAATTCACAAATGACAGCATAACAAATTGTGCTTTTATTGCCAAAAAAAATTGTTTTAAAAATACATACTATGTCAGCACAAAGCAAAATTGGAAACTTCGAATACTCTTTAAAATTAGAATAAATGGTTTTCACGAAAAATTACTTTTGATAAAATATTTATAATTACTCTGAAATTGTATCGCCATTGTATCTGAAAAGAGATATAGTCAAATACTTACACTTTTCTCTGTTGCATTTTTATTTTTTATATTTATTCATTTATTATAGTGACATGTGTACATCGAACAATCACATAGTTCAAAACTAGACCAAGGACGCTTCTGTGGCCAGATGCAGAATGTATCCACCGGCAAAGGCAAAAGTAGCTATTACTCAGCTATGCCACGGGGTAGAGGTCTAAAATTTTACTATGTTATAGCTGACCCAAAAGTAGCTGAATAACATATTTATACGGAATTCTCTAAATGCAATAGTTTTCAAGTTACAAGTTATTTTACTCATGTTGGAAGTTACTGAAAAGCTGAATAACATATTTTAAGTAAATGCTCTAAATGCAATACTTTTCAAGTTATAAATGGTTTAGTGTTGAGCAAGAACCTCAAAAGTAGCTATTACTCAGCTATGCAATGAGCCATAGGTCTGGAATTTTACTATGTTATAGCTGCCTCAAAATAGGTGAATAACATATTGAAAGTAAATAATCTAAATGCAACAGTTTTCAAGTTATAAGTGATTTACTCAACAGTGATAACCTAAAAGTAGCTATTACTCAGCTATGCCATGAGCTACAGGTCTGAAAGTTTATTATGCTATAGCTGACCGAAAAGTAGATGAATAACATATTTGCACAAAATTCTCTAAATGTAAGAGTTTTCAAGTTACAAGTGATTTTACTCATGATGGAAGTTAGTGAAAAATCCAAAAGTAGCTATTACTCACTTAGCTATTGAGATAGACACCCAAGTTACTGACCATGTTGTACCTATGAAAAAAATAGCTGAATATCATATTTTAACAAAGTGCTCTAAATGCAATACTTTTCAAGTTATAATTGATTTAGTGCATGATTTCATTAATTTTAATGCATTAAAAATTATTTTAAAAATTCATAAAAAAACTTCAGCATGTGAAAGCTCTCCCAAAAGTAGGTGAATGAGTTATTTGAGAAGATTTGGCTATCTGCAATACTTTTAGAGATAATTTGCATTTACTCATTTTGAGTAGGGAGTAATTAGCTACGGGTCTGAAACTTCACCAAGTGAAAGCTCTCCCAAAAGCAGGTGAATGAGTTATTTGAGAAAAATTGGCTATCTGCAATACTTTTAGAGATAATTCGCATTTACTCATTTTGAGTAGGTGAGTAATTACCTACGGGTCTGGAACTTCACCATGTGAAAGCTCTTCCAGAAGTAGATGACTGAGTTATTTGAGAAAACTTGGCTATCTGCAATACTTTTAGAGATAATTAGCATTTACTCATTTTGAGTGGGTGAGTAATTAGCTATGGGTCTGAAACTTCACCATGTGAAAGCTCTTCCAAAAGTAGGTGAATGAGTTATTTGAGAAAAATTGGCTATCTGCAATACTTTTAGAGATAATTCACATTTACTCATTTTGAGTAGGTGAGTAATTAGCTATGGGTCTGAAACTTCACCATGTGAAAGCTCTCCCAAAAGTAGGTGAATGAGTTATTTGAGAAAAATTGGCTATCTGCAATACTTTTAAGAGATAATTCGCATTTACTCATTTTGAGGAGGTGAGTTTAGACATTTTTGTCTACCACAGGCCTAATTTAGACAAAAACCCTACCAAAAGATAGGGTGGCGAGTCCTCTAGCATACCAAGCCACCTGCCAAATATGAAAGAAATCTGGAAAGAAATGTGGACTGTAGGTCGCTAACAAGCAATATTCCACATTTTAGACATATTTGTCTACCACAGACCTAATTTAGACATAAACCCTACCAAAAAGATAGGTTGGTGAGTCCTCTACCATATCAAGCCACCTGCCAAATATGAAAGAAATCTGGAAAGAAATGTGGACTGTAGGTCGCTAACAAGAAATCTCTGCGGACGCGGACTACGACGATGATGAATCCATAGTATCCCCGCTTTGCGCCGGAGATACAATAAAAAAAATTCAAAAATTCAAAATGGCTGCCATTTTTGGGGAGGGGAAAATTTTTTGAAAATTGCAAAGAATACATTTCTAGATACCCTGTGGGTCGAAAATTTCGACAAAATTGCTTTATCTCGCACGGTTAAGGAGATAGAAGTAAATTTGTGTTTTGCCATTTTTGCCAAAAATTCGAAAATTCAAAATGGCCGCCATTTTTGGGGAGGGGAAAATTTTTTGAAAATTGCCAAAAGTACATTCCTCAGACATCTGCCTATAGAAGGTTCCATTCTACGGAAAGTGCCCTCCTAAATATACAGGATGATCTTTTCCTCAATATGTCTGAAGGCAGTACAACAGCCCTAACCCTCCTTGATCTCTCTGCAGCTTTCGACACGATTGACCACTCGATCCTGTTCCATAGATTACATGAATGCTATGGCATCAATGGACTGGCTCTGAGTTGGTTCAAGTCTTACTTGTCGGACAGGACTCAATCAGTCAAGATAGGCTCTGTACTGTCACATCCCATGGATTTGAAATTTGGTGTCCCGCAAGGCTCTGTCCTGGGGCCACTCCTTTTTTCCATGTACACAAATCCACTGAGTTCAATTATTCAATCTCATAGGGGTATCAAACACCACTTTTACGCAGACGACACTCAGTTATACATTACTCTTTCACCATCAAATTTCAGTCAGTCAATGACAGCTCTAACAGACTGCCTAAATGATATACAAAATTTCATGGCGGCAAATAAACTCAAATTAAACCCAGACAAAACAGAATTCATCCTTATTGGTTCAAAATACAGTCGTAAACAACTTCATTCGGTTTTTCCCACTGATATTCTTGGGAATAAAGTGGCACCTGCCTCAAATGTCAAAAACCTAGGAGTGGTGTTCGACCCCAACCTGACCCTCACAGATCACATTTCCCAAGTCATTAAGTCTACTCGGTTCCATATAAGAGATTTATATAGGATTCGTCATCTCCTTGACCTTAACACAGCAATACTCCTTGCAAATGCTCTCATCAGTAGCCGAATTGACTACTGTAATTCCCTCTTTGCCTCACTCACTCTTTCGGAGCTCAAGAGGTTGCAGGGTGTTCAAAACTCCCTCTGTCGAGTAGTCACTAGATCCTAGAGGTACACTCATGCAACTCCAAATCTGGAAAAACTACATTGGCTACCAGTCAAATACAGGGTTCTTTTCAAAATTGGGTTGATCACATATAAGGTCCTTAAGTATGGTCAACCTGTGTACCTCAAGGATAAACTTCATCCATATACCTCATCAAGGAACACCAGACGTAGCAGTCCAAAATACAAATTCCTTCAAGTTCCTTCTTTTGACTCTAAAATACATAAGTCTCATAAGTATCTTACCAAATCTTTCAGCCATCATGCACCTGTTTTCTGGAACTCACTTCCTGTCCATGTAAGAACCAGTCCATCTGTCACATCCTTCAGGAAGCACCTGAAAACCCACCTTTTCAAATCTGCTTTTCCGACCTAGCTTTCTTCCCCATGTTCACACCCACAACCATCGGAATACAGACCTGGACACGTCCCCCACTTATGACTCGGATATTATATATGATTAGTTAGCGCACTGAGTTCCCCTTCGGGGAAGATATTGCCCCTGCAAAGCAGTAGATTTAGATTTTAGACACCCTGTGGGTCCAAAATTTCGACGAAATCGCTCTATCTCGCACGGTTAAGGAGATAGAAGCAAATTTGTGTTTTGCCATTTTTGGCAAAAATTCGAAAATTCAAAATGGCCGCCATTTTTGGGGAGGGGAAAAATTTTTGAAAATTGGCAAGAGTACACTCCTTAGATACCTTGCGGGTCATAAAATTTTGACGAAAGCGCTCTATCTCACACGGTTAAGGAGATAGAAGCAAATTTGTGTTTGCCATTTTTGCCAAAAATTCGAAAATTCAAAATGGCCGCCATTTTTGGGGAGGGGAAAAATTTTTGAAAATTGGCAAGAGTACATTCCTCACATACCCTGCGGGTTGAAAATTTCGACGAAATCGCTCTATCTCGCACGGTTAAGAAGATAGAAGCAAATTTGTGTTTTAGACATTTTTGTCTACCACAGGCCTAATTTAGGCATAAACCCTACCAAAAAGATAGGGTGGCGAATGCTCTACCATACCAAGCCACCTGCCAAATATGAAAGAAATCTGGAAAGAAATGTGGACTGTAGGTCACTGACAAGCAATATTCCACATTTTTGTCTACCACAGGCCGAATTTAGACATAAACCCTACCAAAAAGATAGGGTGGCGAGTCCTCTACCATATCAAGCCACCTGCCAAATTTGAAAGAAATCTGAAAAGAAATGTGGACTGTAGGTCGCTAACAAGAAATCTCTGCGGACGCGGACGATGATGAATCCATAGTATCCCCGCTTCGCGCTGACGATATAATAATAACTTTACACTAAGTCCACCACAGGACTTATAATGTCACTTTAAACTTTAAGGACTATTAATAATGGTGTGATAACAAATCAATTTAAAGTATTATGACACATTGTTTTCGAAGGTCTTTTTTTTTTACTTAATTCAAAGCATCTTCAGTATATCTACAAAACTATTTACTATTTAAATTCATGACTTTTACAACTCTTGTCTTCTGGTGAAAGATATCTATGGTCTCAATTTCAACCTGTAGTGAGTTAAATAAACTGATTCTTAAATCACTGTACAATGTACAATTACAGACAAAGTCAAATTCATCTTCAACAGAATCTTTACACTCTAAGCATTTCTGTCATTGAGACTAAGATTTGTATATCTACAAATTTCAACTGCAAGTGGAAGTATACCTATGCATAGTTGAGCAAAAAACTTCTTTGATATTTTGTAGAATTAGATTTTAAAAAAATTTCAAAATCAACAGCATTCTCGATTGAACACTGAAGTGTGCCAAACTGGGAGATGGAAAAAACCCTCACAAAATAAACCTGTCTTTGAAGAAACTTGCTCTTCAGGAAACCTGTCCTGTACTCAAATGGCAATGTGTAAAAAAGAACCTTTTGCAAAAGATTATAATTTATGTGCAGAAATAATATGAGATTACTTTCTAAAGTTAGTATGAAGACATTTGGTCCTTGTACTTTTAAGCGAAGGTAATTTTTCCTGACTGTCACATTTCTTGAAGGGAATTTACTTAGACCTTGTCTTCCTTAAGGCCAGTGTTAACAACAACCTCTTAAACATTCCTTTGTTTTGTCGGTATATAATGTGAGAGTATAGCTTTAACTTACCATCTGGCTACACCCTGTTAATTTGAAACCCTCCTTAACTAGAGGTATTTTATGGGAAGACAGAAAAAAACCCTCACAAAATGAGCTCTCAGGAGAAAACCCCTCAGGAGTCTTCTGCGTAGAAAACCCCTCACCCTATTTTGGGGCTTGTGGAGAAAACCCCTCACCCTATTTTCAGGCTTGTGGAGAAAACCCCTCAACTTTATAAAAAGCCCTCATTTTGGAATTGTGACATTTTTTATTTAAATTGTATTCTAACCCCTAAGCGTATTTTCAATGCTTGTGGAGGAAACCCTTCTTTTATTTAACCCTATATTTTTATTTAACTTGTACTCAAACCCCCCACCCTATATTCTATTTTCAGGCCTGTGGATAGAAGCCCTCAAGTTTATAAAAAACCCTCACATTGGAATTTTGACATTTTAAATTGAATTCAAATTTGATTCTAATTAAAAAAGCTGTTGTCATTTATTGTAAAATCTGAAAATATATACAAAGAATGCTCTTCTTTTAAATGTGCTCAGGATTGCACTGCTCAGGTGATTGATCACTTTGAATTGAAGATGAATGTTACAGTTACATGTAAATAACACAGACATCTCTTACTATATCAGTATCAAAGTGCTATGTGATTTTAATGTGATTTTAAATGTGTGTATGACTTAATAAAATCCTTCTGTGTTATATATGATTTTCTATGTGTAAATGAATAAATATTCCAAATTTCCAAAATGAGGGCTTTTTATAAAGTTGAGGGGTTTTCTCCACAAGCCTGAAAATAACGTGAGAGGTTTTCTCCACAAGCCCCAAAATAGAGTGAGGGGTTTTCTCCACAGGAGACTTTTGAGGGGTTTTCTCCTGAGGGGTTTTCTCCTGAGAGCTCATTTTGTGAGGGTTTTTTTCCAGGATTCATTTTATGATCAATGGCATAGTATTTTATGGGACACAACTAGAAAATTTGTCACAGCAACTTACATAACACTTCAAGAGCAACAGGCTTCCTTCAAGTAATTTTCTCTAGTGTGTATACAAATGACCACTTCCAAAATATACCTGGGTCTCTTAATTGGAGTAATCACCAAACATTGACTTTGACTGATTGTTTACATTAGTTGAAGAAAGTTGCAATGTGATATCATGATTAGATAAATAAATCTTCTATTTTCTTCAATTATATACAATTATTATTGATAAATTTTTAATCCACCAACAGCTAAATAAGACAAAAAGATAACAGAGGTTTTAGCAGCTGGACTTGTATTTTTTCCTTCCATTTCACCAGCCAGTATCCCCCACCCAGGGGATATTATGTCATAATGATGTCATCAGTGACATCATAGTGAGTGGACCAAACTCAGTGACATCACTGTCCATCCATAGTGATGCCTTTTTGCCAGTCAGTTATTTTGAATTGATTGGTCCAACAAGCCTGTGTATATTGGTTACCAATCTGTGACATATTCAAAGGCATTTTATGCAAGGTCACACATCCAGCAAGACCTATTACCAGAGTCAGAAACAATAATTTGCCAAGATTAACATAGCAGCTGAACTTGTGTTTGATGTTTCGGAAATGGTGCACCATATTTTAAAACAGATGGGGCTGTAGGTCACTTTAAATGTCTTTGATCATGCTGATGCACAAGCCCTCATCACATCCTATATGTTGCTATGAGCTGAATTTGAATCTATACCCACTGAGTTGAGAGTTAAATGATAAAATGCCAAACTTGTGAACCACTTGACCACTGAGGCCTGTCTATACCTTATTTAGTACGCATGTCTAAATTAACAAATTTGTCTTCAGTTATATATAGCATTTCTTCATCCTTTCATGTATTTTACTATTTTCTGGTTTTTCACAGAAACTTACATAACTCTTCTAAAATAATAAGCCTGCTATATATAAGTTATTGTATGCAGTGTGTGAACAACCTGCAACAAACAAATACATTAACAGTCAATATCAATCCCAAAACTCATACATATAAAAGATAAAGTTTCTGTAAGTAGATGCTAAAAAGTAAACTGCTAAAAATAAACTGCTCAATATTCTGTAAAATCATCCATAGCTCATTATTATCACCATAAGGGGAGAAAAATCAGGGACCCCATCATTATTTCACATGTCAAAGATAGAGCTTATAATGCATTAGATGTATTTCTCCAGCCAATTATGATGGCATTTATTTCAATGTGTGGAGCTAAAATTGGCACTTTCAGGGCCGAATATCCCAGAAATTTGCCAAGGGACTTTAGAGAAGCCATCTTTTTTGAGACAGGGGACAATAAAATTATCACTAATAAAGCTTAAAGATATTACAAAAGCTAAATGGAGCAACAGCTCAAGGCACTAAGGAAATTAACATACTTCTTTTGAGATTTAGCCTAAAATTCATGATCTTCAGACTATGTAAAATAATATTTCTATAAATTGTAATGGCTATGTAAACTAAACAAAAATATAAGTTTATACCCAGGCAATGTATGTAACATGTGCAGTATTATTTTTGAAGTACAATTTTCACCAAAAATAACTGATCAAATAAAGCTCCTAGTTACATTTCAGGTCTTTAGAAGGCCTTTTTCACTGAAATGCCCCCTTTTATCGGAATTATTGGATAAGCAAAAGTTTTAAGCCTCTTGAAATTCAACTTGAAGGGGTTTTACTACTGCATAATGTTGTTTATGTATTTTAATATGCTTAATGTAGTTTTGTTTGGGGATTTAAAAGTGCAAATATATTTCCATAAAATCATTAAATGAAGTTTCTTTTCACAAATTCACATACATCCATTATACTTTGCTACTGAAACTCATTTGGTCAAATATTAATATATTTATCCAAGAACAAACGCTGAAATCTTATCACCCAGGAAAATAAAAACTACTCAGTTAAAATGCTTGTCCTAAAATCCTAAGAATATTTTGTTTTATTATGTTGTACCTATGCATACGTCTGTGAGCATATATAGTCTGATTCTATCACTACATAATCCCTGGAAAGTTTTTGCTTTAATTAAACCAAAGAACTTTTCACGGAAGGCTTTGTTTGCAAACTAATAGGCATCTATACAAGAAAGCACACTGATCTGTGTGACCTTAGCTTTCCATTTGTTTTTTGAAATGTTTTTTTACTAATTTTGTAGTTAATACAAATAAAAATGAAATAAAATCTGTAAAATAAATATAAAAGATGTTTATCACATGCACAAACAATAATTATCTGGATTTTTAAAAGCTCTTCCAACAAAGTTTATCTTTGACACAACCTTTAGGTCTATATTTTGTATGTTAATACCTAATACCATGCAGTATGTTTATTATTGATGACAAAAAGGTACGTTAATATACATATCCACATACAAGATTTGATCTAACATATAAAAATTAATTGTATTCCAGAAAGTAAGTTGTATTGTTCTTCAAACATTTAAAATAAGAAAATTAATAATCAAACGTGATACAACCAAAGAAACACAACCAAGAAAAAGCAGTGATACATTGATATTGAAAGCAGAGTTATTGCCAACACTGCCCAGTAGACATCTATCTCCAATTCTCCATTATGGTCAAATAGCAAACCAAGTTCCAAAGTATGTTCCCGAGATATCCACTTCTAAACCTCTTTAAGATTTAAAATAACTGAATTTTTATTTATATTTATTTGATAACCATGGTATAATCATGGGTCACAAAGCTTTGAGAATGTGACTTCAGGAACTGATACATATGGCAATAACTAATATCTAAACTTTATCTGGCTTTCCTTTACAATTTTTTATGCTTATCAAAGTTGCACAGCAGTCATATAATTATGGATTAAAATATTTTGGTTTTATACGCCTTTACATATTTTAGCATAGATGTTCTAGCTGTAACTATAGTGGTTTGATTCAATAAGGTTTCCAGCTCATAATGTAATTTAGGTGTACATCTAAACCAGTTGTTGGAAAGATACAAAATGTATCTTAAGTATTGACACACCCTCAACAGCGACAAAAGACTTAAAAGTCAATCTAACCTGAGGAAAAATCTTGCAATAAGAATTCATACATCAAAATTTCCTTTCAACAAGGTTTAAAATTCAAATTTAATATCTTCACTGGATTTTCTCACCCAAAATTGCAAACCATAGACATTAATATTACAAACATATCTTTGTCAGAAGATCCTATATAAATATAACTTTCAAAAGATTTCCTGTTGAATTCTGGATTTTTTTTTCCAATCAACATATATAGACTATACACTATTGATTAGTGTTGCCTACCCATGCATTGTATATAAAAGCTGGACCTATGTAGGATATTTTGTGATTATTCTCTTAATCTAAGAAATACATAGATCTATAGTAGAACGTACATCCATATTTGTGATTCATGGAAAACTATTCATATTTAAAACTAGTCTCAGAGAATGGATTTTATGTGTATTTACTACAAAGGGTAAATTAAATTTATTATTTATTCATTTTATTTACTTTTTTTTCAAGTTTTAAATGCCCCTTTTACAATCACCACGGAGAGTTGATAACAAACATACATGTATTTTATGGCCCTACTATACCTTCAAATGTGGTTATTCCCAGAATATGAATCACTAAAAATAAACATATTATCCAAAATGTCATGGCCTAAAACTTTTCAGTCTAACCTAATAATATATAAATATCACATATCCATTCGTATGCAAGTGCAATTCCAATTAGTTTTAACACAATAAGCAGTTTTTACACATTCCCAGATACAGAATTCTTATGTATTTGTTTCAGATGGACAATCACTACAGATGTAAATACTCTGACCAATCAAATTCCCCGTACAGTGATCAATGAAAGACTGGAAACCGTACATTACACAAATAAGGAAATTATCGGTAACCATATCCAGTCAAGATTTTTACCTATGGAACCGAAAATAAAAGGGGTGAAGTTTTATTCCATTTTCAACATTTCAACATATCATTTATGTTTTCATTAATCTACCATTTCTGTAGCTAAATAATAAAATACCAATGCAGTAAAATGGTAGACGAAGTATATATATATATATTCTATTTAAGTCATTATGTGGATATTAAAATTACTCTGATAATATACTAGGTAGGTTATCAATATATATATGTTAAGTGACTCAACAGAACATTACGGTTGAACATAGGTTCAAACTGTCGATCTAAGCAAGAAGCAATTGACTTAGAAGGAACTCTAACTATAGCTGAAATTAGTGCAGCATTAAAATCCAAGAAATATAAAAAAAAATGCCCAGGTATAGATGGCTTTCCAGCCAATTTTTTCAAGGTCTTTTGGCGAGAGTTAAACTATTTTGTTTTTAAGGGCCTTAAACTGTGGCTTTAAATCTGGTGAAATGTCAATGTCTCTGAGACAATTTGTAATATCGTGTTTACCTAACGGTGATGAGAATTTTTGAAGAATTGGTGATCTCAGTCATATTTATAAAATTGATTCTTTATCTTTGGCACTGAGATTACAACTGGTTTTAAATAAATTAATATCAAACACTCAGTCTTGTTTCATGACTGGAAGGTGCACTGGCAAAAACAGTTACTTTATATATGATTTAATGCATTATGCAGATAATAACAAACTTCCAGGCTTATTAATTAGTTTTTGAAAAAGCTTTTAACTCTGTTTGGTCATTTATTCCAGCAAATCTTAAATATTTCGGCTTTAAAGAATTTTTTTGTAATTGGATAAAGGTCTTGAATTCAAATATTAGGGAAGCTATCCTCCTGTATAGAACACTTTCAGATTTCTTGACAATAGGGTGCGATTGCAGTCAAGGTGATCCAGTAGCTTCTTTTCTATTTTATTGTGTGCTCAAATAATGCATTTTTTAAGAATGTTAAATCAATAAAAGGGCTTTTTATCAATAAAACAGAATATAAAATTTCACAATAGGCCCATGATGCAACTGCAATCTTAAATAGAAGTAAGGAATCCCCTTTTTCAGCTTTAACTGTCTTCGAAACTTAAAAACATCACTCAAAAGACAAATTCAACATTGGCAACTATTAGCATGGGGAGAAACCACCTTCAATATATTAGGGGTTAACTTTTCAGTCAACCTGAATGAAAATTATACTTTTTCTCCCATTATGAAAAAGCTAGAACACTTATTTCATGTTTGGAACCAAACGTATTTGACTCCATTAGGAAGGATAACTACATATTAAAACTTTTGCTTTATCATAATTAAACCATCCATTTTTCTCTCTACCTTGTCCTGGGAAGAATCTTAAAAAACTGGAATGGTAAACCAGACAAAATAAAGCGGGAAAAGTTGACAAGAAATTATTTAGACAGTGGACTGAATACGGTCAATTTACACAACTTTATCCCTGCACTAAAAATAACTTGATTACGCCTTTATCATAATCCATCTGCTCCAGTGACTTGAGTGTAATATTGTCAAAAGGTTCTGGTCAGATCTGAAAAGAACTCTTCAACTTAGTTTAGGACTAGATTTGATAACAAATCATCTGATATTATTATTGGAATATTTGGCTGCAATAAAAAAGTCTTATCTATCTAATATTTCTAGCTGGAAAAGCTTCTATTTTCGAAGCTTTAAGAACAAATGTATCACTTTTACAACAGACATTTGTGAACTATTTAAAGGAAATTTGTATAAACCAGGAAAAAGCCACAAAATTAAAGGATAAACATGCAGACTTCATCAGAAACTGGGGAAGCATTAATTCTCTTTTCACATGAAAAATTAAATCAGTAGTTGTTTTTGGTACAGCTAAAGCATTTATGTACTTTTGTGTGTGCACATGTTTATGTGTGTGTGTCCTTGAGTGTATTTCCTTGTTCTTTATGATGTAACACTCTCTATATATATATGTGCCTTTTGCTGTCATGGTTTGTTTGTTTGTTTATTTGGGGTTTTACGTCGCTTTCAACACTGTACAGGTCATATCACGACGGGTAGTTGGAAGGGCAGAGGAAACCAGTACATATAGTTCGCTAGGGTTCTGTACTGTAAACTGCCGACCAACGGCAAGCAACTACCAGCTTTCCCACTTACGGCCATGACGGGGATCGAACCCCGGCCACAGAGGTGGGAGGCGAGAGTGTTACCACTCTGCCACCGTGACCCCTTTTTGCTGTCATGGAGTTGTGCACTCCATTTGTTGTATAACATTCAGTCCTTTTCCCGTTGTCTTTTATTTATAATCTCCTGTCGGAGTGGATCTATGTATGAAAAAATACAAATAAAAAGTATTAATCAATATTATATTACTGTGTTCTTTTTCTATATACATGCCAAAGATCCAGGCTCTCCGTTGACATTTAAAATATGTATGGTGCTCTTAAAGAACGCAAACAAGACTTTTTATGCTTTTTTCACAAATTCTGCTTTGTAGCATGGAAATAGAAAGTCTGACCAGCCTCACACTGTACTAAGTATAACTTCTTTATGTCATCTTTGCATGTGGAAAACTTTAGCTCTGTAGTTTCAATTTTATTGTCGCTTTAGGTTTAAAAAATGTTAATAAGCACCAATTGTATGAACTTTTTGTCATTTTAAGCCCTGTACCTTGCAAACTATATTGGTTCACCTACCTAATCTCCTACCTGAGGATATATTATTTCACATGTGCCAAAAAATCAAGGCTTAAAATTTCAAATAATCATTAAAATTGTGTATGAGGTATATACAGACCCACCCATTGACTATTGTTTTCACATATTTTGCATTGTATATTCGAAATGGTAAGTATAACTTATATCAGACTGTGCTATATATAACTTCTGCTCTGATCCTACGATTTAAGCACAGTATTTTATGATATTTCATCTATACTAATATATTAAAGGCCTACAATTTCTACAAACCATTTATGCTATTATTTTAGAATGTACAGTAAACCATTTAAATACTTTAAGAAAGGCTCAATCTTATCATTACAGGAAGAGCAACCACTAGATAGAAAACCACATTAAAGAAACATTAAAATTACTTGCATGTCATTCAATTGATAGCAGACATCATTTGCTAAAAATCCCATTATGAAACAAGTTATTCTGTCGGCTGAAAAAAAAATGTATCGCATATTTTCAGTAAAATTCAGTCTTTTTATGGAGATCTAGATATGAATTTAGATTTACTTGGTATGTGCTTTGTTGTTTAATCTTTTATTGACATCATTTCATAGTTTCTTCAGAACATAAACATAGATAACCGATTTTTGTTTTATATTTCAGAAACCTTTGGCCAGAACTATCCTGAGGTAAGACGAGCTTATAATATCGCCCAGTTTCTCACGGCTACGGGGGGTGGGGTGGTGGTGTCACGTTAGCAAACGGGACATCCATAGCAAACGTTATTCTACTGTGACATTTAAAACAATAGACAGCAGAGGGATAGGGCTCACCAGTGGTTAGATGATCATTTATTTATTCATATATTAAAATAAGTGGGGTGTTGGAACCCTGCATGTGTCGCTGCTGTCTATCTTTTTAATGTTATGGTAGATTGCCGTTCACTATGGATGTCCCGTTTGCTAATGTGTCCCCCCTGTATCTCATACATGGATTATCATTAACTGGGTTGATCTTTCAAGAGTTTCTACTAAAATAAAAGTATGCTGTAATTCTATATCATAAAATTTTGGGGAAAGTTTCTCTGTGTGTAATCTATGCAGCACAGTTACTTTACATAAGATCAGATTTTGCATGTTTTGATGTCTTTTAATATAATGGTGTGGCTGCATTATGGTAAACTGTTCTGTACAAAATATGCTACAGTATAGTTTGTCGCACCCCAGAGCTTTGTCTTGACTAAAAATAGATGACATTTCCCCATTTTCAGTGTTTTTGGATCGTTTCTCAAAAAAATTGAAAATGTTCTTTTATTATAAAAGCTGTGTGAAATTCTAAATATACTGTATTTGCTGTGTCCTTGGGTTAATATCATTTCTTTTTAAATACATTTAACCATTTTCAGTCATTTTATCAAGTTTTATTCAACAGAAATGGATTTTATACAAATCTCTAGTTCTATGTAGGGGTCGTGCCACGGCTCTACATGCAAGTTAAGTAGATAGAGCCGAGGTAACCACGTCTATGTTTGAAAATAAGAAGTAGACTGGTTAACAATGGTAAGTTAGAAGTGCACTTGATGTTAGTAGGGGTAAATTATCTCTCAAACTCCCTTATATTAACACTTATGTGTGTCAATGTTTCAAAAAGTTAAATAGCTTTTCGTATCAGAGTCTGAAATTCAGATGCCGACATCTTTGATTACTTCTTGGCCCGGTTGACCAGTAAAATAAAATAATTTAGAACATGTAAAATTCTTTCATTTTAAAGAAAAATAACCAAAAACTAGTGATTTCTTTCCATATTACATCTCACATTGCCAGCTTTTATTATCACTCATTGCGACAACTATTCAAAACATTTCTGCTGTTAATGTTTCAGCTGTGCGAATTGAAAGAATATTCTGTTTGAGGCTTTCATTCCCATCTTTTTGATACATTGTTTTGATCAATTGTAGTGTATTTTAGGCTGTTTGTTTGCATTTTCTATGTCATTAGTACAAGGTAACGCATTATCTGATAAGTTTTTAACAAAGTTCTTGAGTAACTGTGGGATGAAGCCACAGAAGAATTTGGTTTGTTAATGTATAAAAATAAAGGGAAACTGTTCTGAGTGACCAATGACCTGGCCATTGGTGAAGATTTTTTTTTTTTTTTTACATTTGGATTTAAATATGTTATTCAGCTACTTTTGGTTCAGCTATAAAATAGTAAAATTGTAGACCTGTAGTTCATTACATAGCTGAGCAATACTACTTAAAGTAGGGATGGGTCGGTAGGCCCGGTATCGAGAGCATTTTAGTGAAATACCATGACAAGATTTTAAAACCGCCATTTCGCTAGCCAACACATATAATGGAAAGAAGAGTTAAAATATCAAAACATACCTCAAATCAGAAGAAATTGTAAATTTTTATCCCATATTTTTGTCCATTTGCAGACTTTTTTAAGCGATACGTTGAGCAGAACTGCCATGTTTTGGTTACGGCACTTTATAACCTCAATTTCACTTTGTCAACTCATATAAATGAAGGAAAAGTTAAAATATTGGGCAGAAACCAGAAATATGAAGATATTATACGTTTTTCATCGTATATTTTGTTTTTATTGCGACATCGTTGAGGAAGCTTCCATGTTTGTTTGGGGTGTACTAAAACACAGAGTCCCGAATTTGGTACGGTTTTGCATTGGTGACCTCCTAATGTAGATATTTTTCATACCGACCCATCCCTACTATTGAGTAAAGTAGTTGTAACTCTAAAAGCTATTGCATTTATAGTATTTTATTTACATATGTTTTTCAACTACTTTTTACACCGTAACAGTTAACACCATTAACAGTCATAGTGACCATGAGTTTTAAAATCTTGTCCAGGCTATTTCTTGGATTCTATACGGTGTAGAAGGTCAACACTAAGTAAGAACATTAGTTAGGGGGGGTTAGATGTGCATCATGATGTGAACGTTAACTTTGGCTCAGCCAAAGTGCGTTCGCCTGCCATATTTGATACATATTTCTCTTATAACAAAGATATATGGATTGCTGCAACTTATTGTATCCACCGGATGCTTCCGGTTTAGCGTTCACTACGCGGCTGCTGCGCGTAGAGATTTTCGGCATTAATGCTCTAAGAGGAAAACTACATCAACTAGGTTCACGAAATTTGCAGGATATCTTCATTGGGGGGTAAGCTTCTCTGGCACTGAAAATAGCCTCATTCTGAAAACAAGATGGCCGCTGCGGGCATTTCTTTGAAAATAATGTACATTTTTCTACTGGCTATTTCTCATAGGTAGAAGGTTGAATCTCTTCATAGGTGATATGTATAACAGATATACATGTCCTCTACAACCTTGCACACATTTGACCTTGAAGCTCTTAATTCAAGGTCATCCACGGAGTGCCGAAGTAACCCACATAGTGGACTTTAAAAGTGCCTATATCTCCCTTATTATTGATCCTAGAGGTTTACAATGTGAAACCAACCTATAGGAAATCATGTGCTGCAAATCTTCTGATGTTGTCAGATTTGACCTTGGACCGCTCCTTCAAGGTCAAACGAGGATAGCCATAGTTAAAAGTGCTTATAAATCACTTATTATCGGTCCTAGAGGTTTGGGATGGTAAACCAACATATAGGAAGTCATGGGCTGGGAATCTTCTGGTGTGGTCGGATTTGACCTTGGGCCCTCCCCCCTTCAAGATCGAATGAGGATAGCCAAAGTTAAAAGTGCTTATAGCTCGCTTATTATTGGTCCTAGAGGTTTGGGATGGTAAAGCAGCATATAGGAAATCATGCGCTGGGAATCTTCTGGTGTGGTCGGATTAGACCTTGGGCCCCTCCTTCAAGGTCAAACAAGGATAGCCAAAGTTAAAAGTGCTTATAACTCTCTTATTATTGGTCGTATAGGTTTGGGATGGTAAACCAACCTATAGAAAATCATGGGCTGGGAATCTTTTTGTGTGGTCAAATTTGATCTTGGGTCCCTCGTTCAAGGTCAAACAAGGATAGCCAAACTTAAAAGTGCTTATAACTCGCTTATTATTGGTCCTAGAGGTTTGTGATGGTAAACCAACATATAGGAAATCATTGGTTGGGAATTGTCTGGTGTGGACGGATTTGACCTTGGGCCCCTCCTTCAAGGTCAAACGAGGATAGCCAAAGTTAAAAGTGCTTATAACTTGCTTATTATTGGTCATAGAGTTTTGGGATCATAAGCCAACCAATAGGAAATCATGAGCTGGGAATCTTTTGGTATGGTCGGATTTGACCTTGGGCCCCTTGTTCAAGGTCAAACGAGGATAGCCAAACTTAAAAGTGCTTATAACAGGCTTATTATTGGTCGTACAGGTTTTAGATGGTAAACCAACCTATAGGAAACCATGGGCTTGGAATCTTTTGGTGTGGTCGGATTTGACCTTGGGCCCCTCCTTCAAGGTCAAATGAGGATAGCCAAGGTCAAAAGTGCTTATAACTTGCTTATTATTGGTCCTAGAGGTTTATAATGTCAAACCAACCTATAGGAGATCATGGACAGAGAATCTTTTGGTGTGGTCGGATTTGACCTTGAGCCCCTCCTTCAAGGTCAAACAAGGATAGCCAAACTTAAAAGTGCTTGTAACTTGCTTATTATGGGTCGTAGAGGTTTACAATGCGAAACCAACTCATATGAAATCTTGGGCTAGGCATCTTCTGATGTTAGATTTGACCTTTGGCCCCTCCTTCAAGGTCAAACGATGGTTCACTGGCTTTGGTGAATTGTCTTTCCGGTGGATGCAAATTTGCATCAGTTCTCCGACACTTAGGTCCAATTCCAATTCAACTTTTATAGCGCTTAATCTCTGCCAAAGTGACAGACTAAGGCGCAACATCATAAGCATAGTCACAAAAAAATCATTGTCCTTATCCATAGCAATGGTCGACATCACGGAGAACGCCATATGGGGTGGAAAATACTAAGGAGGATAAGCTTGGCAGAATAGGTATGCCTTAAGTTTTTATGTCAGCTGACTTGTCAGTCAGCTGACATTATGTCATCACTCTGCGGCGTGGGCGTGGGCGTACGCGTCCGCGTGAACAACTTCTCCTCCAAAACTACAAGGCCTAGAGACATGCTGTTTTTTTTAAAAGATACCTTATCTATCGAGGATGAAAAATTGTTCAAGGCATGCAAATCTGTGTGTTCGTCTGTTTGCTAGAGACATTACAAGGGGGGTACCCCCACCAAAAGTGTGAAAATTTCAACACTTAATCACAATTTTCTCAGTGACTATTGCAGGGATTTCTCTCATATCTTGCATATATGTACTAGGCCAGAGGTAGATTCTCTTGTGTGAGTATGAGACCTGGATCTGTCTTACTTTTTTTTTAATAAATTTTTTTAATAATTTTTAATGCATTAAAATTCATGAAATCATGCACAAAATCATTTATAACTTGAAAACTATTGCATCTAGAGCATTTTGTTAAAATATGTTATTCAGCTACTTTTTTCATAGCTACAATATGGTGAGTAAGTTGGGTGCCTGTCTCAATAGCTAAGTGAGTAATAGCTACTTTTGGGCTTTTCAGTAACTTCCATCATGAGTAGAATCACTTGTAACTTCAAAACTATTGCATTTAGAGAATTTCGTATAAATATGTTATTCAGCTACTTTTGGGTCTGCTATAACATAGTAAAATTTCAGACCTGTAGCTCATGGCATAGCTGAGTAATAGCTACTTTTAGGTTATCACTGTTGAGTAAATCGCTTATAACTTCAAAACTATTGCATTTAGAGAATTTCGTATAAATATGTTATTCAGCTACTTTTGGGTCAGCTATAACATAGTAAAATTTCAGACCTGTAGCTCATGGCATAGCTGAGTAATAGCTACTTTTAGGTTATCACTGTTGAGTAAATCGCTTATAACTTGGAAACTATTGCATTTAGAGTATTTTGTTTCAATATGTTATTCACCAATTTTGGGATCAGCTATAACATAGTAAAGTTTCAGATCTGTGGCTCATTGCATAGCTGAGTAATAGCTACTTTGAAGTTCTCACTATTGAGTAAATCGGTTGTAATTGGAAAACTATTGCATTTAGAGAATTTCGTATAAATATGTTATTCAGCTACTTTTGGGTCAGCTATAACATAGTAAAATTTCAGACCTGTAGCTCATTGCATAGCTGAGTAATAACTACTTTGAGGTTCTCACTATTGAGTAAATCAGTTGTAATTTCAAAACTATTGCATTTAGAGAATTTAGTATAAATATGTTATTCAGCTACTTTTGGGTCAGCTATAACATAGTAAAATTTCAGACCTGTAGCTCATGGCATAGCTGAGTAATAGCTACTTTTAGGTCATCACTATTGAGTAAATCAGTTGTAACTTGAAAACTATTGCATTTACAGTATTTTGCTTAAATATGTTGTTCACCTACTTTTGGGTCAGCTATAACATAGTAAAATTTCAGACCTGTAGCTCATTGCATAGCTGAGTAATAACTACTTTGAGGTTCTCACTATTGAGTAAATCAGTTGTAATTTCAAAACTATTGCATTTAGAGAATTTAGTATAAATATGTTATTCAGCTACTTTTGGGTCAGCTATAACATAGTAAAATTTCAGACCTGTAGCTCATGGCATAGCTGAGTAATAGCTACTTTTAGGTCATCACTATTGAGTAAATCAGTTGTAACTTGAAAACTATTGCATTTACAGTATTTTGCTTAAATATGTTGTTCACCTACTTTTGGGTCAGCTATAACATAGTAAAATTTCAGACCTGTAGCTCACTATTGAGTAAATCGGTTGTAATTGGAAAACTATTGCATTTAGAGAATTTCGTATAAATATGTTATTCAGCTACTTTTGGGTCAGCTATAACATAGTAAAATTTCAGACCTGTAGCTCATGGCATAGCTGAGTAATAGCTACTTTTAGGTCATCACTATTGAGTAAATCAGTTGTAACTTGAAAACTATTGCATTTACAGTATTTTGCTTAAATATGTTGTTCACCTACTTTTGGGTCAGCTATAACATAGTAAAATTTCAGACCTGTAGCTCATTGCATAGCTGAGTGATAACTACTTTGAGGTTCTCACTATTGAGTAAATCAGTTGTAATTTCAAAACTATTGCATTTAGAGAATTTAGTATAAATATGTTATTCAGCTACTTTTGGGTCAGCTATAACATAGTAAAATTTCAGACCTGTAGCTCATGGCATAGCTGAGTAATAGCTACTTTTAGGTCATCACTATTGAGTAAATCAGTTGTAACTTGAAAACTATTGCATTTACAGTATTTTGCCTAAATATGTTGTTCACCTACTTTTGGGTCAGCTATAACACAGTAAAATTTCAGACCTGTAGCTCATGGCATAGCTGAGTAATAGCTACTTTTAGGTTATCACTGTTGAGTAAATTGCTTATAACTTGGAAATTATTGCATTTAGAGTATTTTGTTTCAATATGTTATTCACCTATTTTGACTTGAGGTCAGCTATAACATAGTGAAGTTCCAGACCTGTGACTCATTGCATAGCTGAGTAATAGCTACTTTGAAGTTCTCAATGTTGAGTAAATCACTTGTAATTTGAAAACTATTGCATTTAGAGAATTTAGTATAAATATGTTATTCAGCTACTTTTGGGTCAGCTATAACATAGTAAAATTTCAGACCTGTAGCTCATGGCATAGCTGAGTAATAGCTACTTTTAGGTTATCACTGTTGAGTAAATCACTTATAACTTGAAAACTATTGCATTTAGAGTATTTTGTTGCAATATGTTATTCACCTATTTTGGGGTCAGCTATAACATAGTGAAGTTCCAGACCTGTGGCTCATTGCATAGCTGAGTAATAGCTACTTTGATGTTCTCACTGTTGAGTAAATCAGTTGTAATTGGAAAACTATTGCCTTTACAGAAATTTGTGCAAATATGTTATTCAGCTACTTTTGGGTCAGCTATAACATAGTGAAATTACAGACCTGTAGCTCATGGCACAACTGAGCAATAGCTATTCTCAGGCACTGACTGTTCAGTAAATCAGCTATAACTTGAAAAATATTGCATTTGGAGTATTTTGTTAAAATACATTGTTCACCTACTTTGGGGTTAGCTATAACATAGTGAAATTACAGACCTATAGCTCATGGCATAGTGGAGCAATAGCTATTTTCAGGTTCTCACTATTGAGTAAATCAGTTGTAACTTGAAAACTATTGCATTTACAGTATTTTGCTTAAATATGTTGTTCACCTACTTTTAGGTCAGCTATAACAGTGCAAAAATTCAGACATGTAGCTCATTGCATAGCTGAGTAATAGTTACTTTGAGGTTCTCACTCTTGAGTAAATCAGTTGTAACTTGAAAATTATTACATTTAGAGTATTTTGTTTAAATATGTTATTCACATAATTTTTGGTCAGCTATAACATAGTGAAATTGCAGACCTCTATGTCATGGCATAGCTGAGCAATAGCTTCTTTCAGGTTCTCACTGTTGAGTAAATCATTGTATCCAACCTGTAGGAAATCATGGGCTGGGAATCTATTAATATGGTCCGATTTGACCTTGGAACCCTCCTTCAAGGTCAAATGAGGATAGCCAAACATAAAAGTGCTTATAACTCGCTTATTATTGGTCCTAGAGGTTGGAATGAAAACCAACCTATAGAAAATCTTGAGCTGGGAATTTTTTGGTGTGGTCGGATTTCACCTTGAACCCCTCCTTCAAGGTCAAATGAGGATAGCCAAACTTAAAAGTGCTTATAACTCACTTATTATTGGTCCTAGAGGTTTCGAATGGAAAACCAACCTATAGAAAATCATGGGCTGGGAATCTTTTGGTGTGGTCGGATTTGACCTTAGACCCCTCCTTCCAGGTCAAACGAAGATAGCCAAACTTAAGGTGCTTATAACTCGCGTATTATTGGTCTTGGAGGTTTGGGATGGTAAACCAACATATAGGAAATCATGGGCTGGGATTCTTTTGGTGTGGTCAGATTTGACCTGGGACCCCTCCTTCAAGGTCAATTGAGGATAGCCAAACTTACAATTGCTTAGAACTCGCTTATTATTGGTCCTACAAGTTTGGGATGGTAAACAAGCTACAGGAAATCATGGGCTGGGAATTTTTTTGTGTGGTCGGATTTGACCTTGGACCCCCTCCTTCAAGGTCAAACAAGGATAGCCAAACTTAAAAAGTGCCTATGACTCACTTATTATTGGTCCGAGAGGTTTGGGATGGTAAACCATCCTAAATTCTTTGGCTGGGAATCTTTTGGTATGGTCAGATTTGACCTTTGGACCCCTTCTTCATGGTCGAACGAGGATATTGCATTTATAGTATTTCTTTAAATATTTTTAACCTACTTTTTACACTTAAACAATTACCTTGTTACTTTATTTCATAATACCATTTGCAGGGCACAACTTTTTTGTCCTTTTCTTCTGTCAGCTTCGGAATATCTTTCGAACATGCTGTTCAGTTACCATTTACTGTATTTCTGTACAGCCCTTTCCCTGATAATTATGCTTTCCTCTCATTATCACCATCACAGATCAAAAACTTCAGTCAGCTGACACAGTGCCCGTTCACGGGCACTCTCCTCTTGTTTTCTGAAGGAAGCAATAGAAGTGGCAGATTGTACATATCCGGGAGTTCATTCCATATTTTGGGAGCATCATATGCAAAGCTTAGACCAAACTGCTTTATGGATTTGTAAATAGATGGTTGGTATTGAGGAACATGTAGAATTGTACCATCAGATTGACTCAACCGAGTCTTTTTGGCACATTGTCTAACTTTGAGGAATGGGCTGAAATATTTTGGACAGTTAGTATGTAGGTATTTGTATACCAGCAAGGCAGTCTTGAAGATGCAACGGTACCTTATGGGTAGCCAGTGAAGGGCTTTTTTAGTGGAGTGGTATGAGAAAGACAAGTGGCTCTACAAACAATTCTGGCCAGACTGTTTTGAATGCATTGTAGCTTGCGTAGGTTTGAAACAGATAGACCCCTAAACAAGGAGTTACAGTAGTCAAGTGTACTCCCCACAAGTGCGTTTGCAGCCATAAGAGCAGCATCACGAGTCAAGTACTGTCGAATTTGTCTAAGATCCCTCATCTGGATGAAACAAAGTTTACATATACTTCTAACATGTTTGGTGAAGGAAAAGTCTGAGTCAAACCAGACACCCAAATTCTTAACGGCATCTGAAGGTATCAGTGATTCACCCAATATATTTACTGGAAAGAATGGGTTTAACTTATCTGTTGAGACTTGAAGCCAAATAAAATGAAGTCGGTCTTATCGGCATTCAGCTTTAGTTTATTTGCACACAACCACAGTTTGACATCTTCGACACTTTCCTAGCCGATCGAAGGCAATTTTTGCATTTTTGTGTGTCAAGTGAAGTTATGTTAGGTCTAGTTATTAATGTACTTTTACATAATTGTCTTATTTCCATTCACAGTTAATCTCCAATTAATAAATTTTACAGGTTTATAATTTTTTACATTACTGATTAATGCTGTCATCTTGCTATTGGATTGTCTTAATACTTTATCTTTATACATACATTTTCTTTCTCTTCGACGTTATTTTCTCTACTTAAACATAATATGCACCTTATACTACTCTGAAAGTATACTGATCCTTGTACTGTTTCACTGCTTCAGTGCTTCTATATCTCATGGTGTTGAAAACTATTTTCCCAGGCTGAGAGTTACGGGCATCTCTGATGCTATTTAAGCGTCCCGCAAGGGACGCTTGTTTGTGTATGGGAGACCTTCAGGCTCCGGCGGCTCCGCATTTTGTTTTCCTTATAACTCTGTAACCGTTAGGCGGATTCTTTTCAAATTTGGCAGGTTTATGCAGTAGCCTTAGGGAATTTTTTTGAATATGCTGCAGTGACATTTCAACCAATCAGAGAGGTCACATGACCAAAAATGTCTTTTTTCGATGGGTAAGCTTGTCCGGATGATAACTTGAAAGGGATTTTATCAATTCACCTGAAACTTGGCAAATACATCCATTCTATTAAAATCTGGAAATCATTAGATTTTGGCATTGATTCGTTAAGAAATGGCTGAGTAATTAATGATTAATTAATCATTATGAAGTTTCCAAATAAGGAAAACACAAAAATGCTTATAACTCAAAAACCGTGCTAGATAGAGCGATTTCGACAAAATTTTTGACCCACAGGGTATCTCTGCAGATAACTATCCCAATTTTGAAAAAAAATTTTGTCTCGCCAAAAATGGCGGCCATTTTGAATTTTTCGCAAAAATTGCAAAACATAAAAATGCTTATATCTCGAAAACCGTGCTAGATAGAGCGTTTTCGACAAAATTTTTGACCCACAGGGTATCTCTGTAGAGTAGCCATGCCAATTTTCAAAAAAATTTGACTCACCAAAAATGGCGGCCATTTTGAATTTTCAAATTTTACGCAAAAATTGCAAAACACAAAAATGCTAATATCTCTAAAACTGTGCTAGATGGCGAATTATCTCTTAAAAGTATTGCAGATAGCCAATTTTTCTCAAATAATTCATTCACCTACTTTTGGAAGAGCTTTCACATGGAGAAGTTTCAGACCCATAGCTAATTCCTCACCTACTCAAAATGAGTAAATGCGAATTATCTCTAAAAGTATTGCAGATACCCAAGTTTTCTCAAATAACTCATTCATCTACTTTTGGGAGAGCTTTCACTTGGTGAAGTTTCAGACCTGTAGCCAGTTCCTCACCTACTCAAAATGAGTAAATGCGAATTATCTCTAAAAGTATTGCGGATACCCAATTTTTCTAAAAATAACTCAGTCATCTACTTTTGGGAGAGCTTTCACATGGTGAAGTTTCAGACCCGTTGGTAATTACTCACCTACTCAAAATGAGTTAATGTGAATTATCTCTAAAAGTATTGCAGATACCCAATTTTTCTCAAATAACTCATTCGTCTACTTTTGGGAGAGCTTTCACTTGGTGAAGTTTCAGAGCCGTAGCTAATTATTCACCTACTCAAAATGAGTAAATGCGAATTATCGCTAAAAGTATTGCAGATAGCCAATTTTTCTCAAATAACTTATTCATCTACTTTTGGGAGAGCTTTCACATGGTGAAGTTCCAGACCCGTAGGTAATTACTCACCTACTCAAAATGAGTAAATGCGAATTATCTCTAGAAGTATTGCAGATAGCCAATTTCTCTCAAATAACTCTTTCATCTACTTTTGGGTGAGCTTTCACATGGTGAAGTTTCAGACCCGTAGATATTTACTCACCTACTCAAAATGAGTAAATGCGAATTATCTCATAAAAGTATTGCAGATAGCCAATTTTTATCAAATAAATGATTCACCTACTTTTGCATGAGCTTTCACATGGTGAAGTTTCAGACCCATAGCTAATTACTCACCTACTCAAAATGAGTAAATGCGAATTATCTCTAAAAGTATTGCAGATAGCCAATTTTTCTCAAATAACTTATTCATCTACTTTTGGGATAGCTTTCATATGGTGAAGTTCCAGACCCGTAGGTAATTATTCACCTACTCAAAATGAGTAAATGCTAATTATCTCTAGAATCTCTAGAAGTATTGCAGATAGCCAATTTTTCTCAAATAACTCATTCATCTACTTTTGGGAGAGCTTCACATGGTGAAGTTCCAGACCCATAGCTAATTACTCACCTACTCAAAATGAGTAAATGCGAATTACCTCTAAAAGTATAGCAGATAGCCAATTTTTCTCAAAGAACTCATTCACCTACTTTTGGGAGAGCTTTCACTCAGTGAAGTTTCAGACCCGTAGCTAATTATTCACCTACTCAAAATGAATAAATGCTAATTATCTCTAAAACTATTGCGGATACCCAATTTTTTTCAAATAACTCATTCATCTACTTTTGGAAGAGCTTTCACATGGTGAAGTTTCAGACCCGTAGATAATTACTCACCTACTCAAAATGAGTAAATGCTAATTATCTCCTTAAAAGTATTGCAGATAGCCAATTTTTCTCAAATAACTCATTCACCTTTTAGGAGAGCTTTCATTCGGTGAAGTTTCAGACCTGTAGCTAATTACTCATTTACTCAAAATGAGTAAATGCTAATTATCTGTAAAAGTATTGCGGATACCCAATTTTTATCAAATAACTCATTCATCTACTTGTGGGAGAGCTTTCACATGGTGAAGTTTCAGACCCGTAGATAATTACTCACCTACTCAAAATGAGTAAATGCGAATTATCTCTAAAAGTATTGCAGATAGCCAATTTTTCTCAAATAACTCATTCACCTACTTTTGGAAGAGCTTTCACATGATGAAGTTTCAGACCCATAGCTAATTACTCACCTACTCAAAATGAGTAAATGCGAATTATCTCTAAAAGTATTGCAGATAGCCAATTTTTCTCAAATAACTCATTCACCTACATTTGGGAGAGCTTTCACTTGCTTATATCTCAAAAACTGTGCTAGATGGAGCGAATTCAACAAAATTTTTGACCTGCTGGATATCTCTGCAGAGTACCCATGCCAATTTTCAAAATATTTTTGTCTCGCCAAATATAGCGGCCATTTTGAATTTTTTGCAAAAATTGCAAAACACAAAAATGCTTATATGTTGAAAACGGTGCTAGATAGAGCAGACTGCGCTGACTTTGGTTGCCACAACAGTATAAGGCTAGAAACGGAACATTTTCTTAATACTTTAGCACTCACCTTTATATCCTTTTCGGGACGCTTTGTTTTTGCTATGCAAAAACATTATCTTTTTTTTGGGGAGCGATTCTCTAGTTTAGCTTTCACTTCTACTCTGAAACTCGAAACACACAGTCAGATCATCTGACTCAGATGACACAAAGTCTGTCCAGATGGCACTTATTGCTTATTTAAATAATATAAGTCAGACATTTCAACAATGTCAAACTGATGTATGGTGAAACTGCACATAAATGAAAACCTACTTTGACCTTAATTAAGTGTCCCTGAAAGGGCGCTTATTTGTTTTCGCCTCACTTTCCTCGCCGCCGCCTCCGCCGCATTATGGTCTCCCTTGAATATCTCCCTTATTATATCCCCAGACGAAAGTCGGGGATATATTGGATTCAGGTCCGTCGCGCCGCCGCCGCCGCCGTAGAAATTTCCTTGTGGACGCGATAACTCAAAAACAAATTAATATTTTTTTTTCAAACTTGGTACACATGTTAAGGGTGCCCAAAGGAAGATCCCTATTTTAAGGTGACCTTAAACTCCCAGTAAAAAAGAACTTATGGCCACCTTAAGGTCAGATATTGCACTTTTGGCCACTTAGAGCCCTGTAGGTCACAAACTATGATGCTCAGCTGGCTGAAATTTTACCTGACAACACATTAATATGTTCTTAGTACATGTGCCGAAAATCATGACTTTAAGTTGAGGAGAAAATTGTGTTTGAGGCCCATAAATACCCCCACTTAGGGATTTTTTGCTATACTTTTCACATATTTTGCCCTATAATTTGGAAGTGATAATTCTGATGAGTCTCAAACTGCGCTAGGTATAACTTTGATATGTAATCCTTGTCTGTAGAAAATTTTAGGGCTGTAGGTTTACCCAAAGGGGTCGACTTAAGGTCTCAAAAGTGCCCACAGAGACCCAATTTATGCACTTTTTGTCACTTTCAAGCACTGTAGCTTTCAAACTATGTCTCTCATCTAAGTTAAATATCATCTGGGAATATATCTATGTGTTTTCTTATATGTGCCCCAACATTTAGGCCTTTAATAGACAGTTAACCTGTGTATCAGGACCATAAACACCCACCCGAGTGACCCTTATAAGACATTTTTCACATCTTTTTCCCTGTAACTTGGAAATGGTAAGTCTGAGAAGTTTCAAACTGTATTAGATATATATTCTGTGTGTAATCTTAGTATGTAACAGATTTTAAGTCTGAAGCTTTAATTTTGAAGGTCAAATTGAGGTCTCTAAAAGGCTCCCAAAGACCCAATATTTGGACTTTTTGCTACTTTTAAGCCCTGTGACTGTCAAACTATGTGACTGATAGAGCTCAAATCCTATCTGAGAAGATATTAGTATGTTATTTTTATATGTGCCAAAAATTAAGGCTTTAAGAAGACATTTAACCTGTGTATGAGGACCATAAATCCCCACCCGAGTGACCATTTTTAGACATTTTTCACATATTTTTCCCTGTAACTTGGAAATGGTAAGTCTAAGAAGTTTCAAACTGTATTAGATGCATATTCTATGTGTAATCTTAGTATGTGACAAATTTTAAGTCTGAAGCTTTAATTTGAAGGCCACATTTAGGTCTCTAGAAGGCCCCATAAAGACCCAGTATTTGGACTTTTTGCCAATTTTAAGGCCTGTGACTGTTAAACTATGTGACTGATAGAGCTGAAATCTCATCTGGGAATACATTATTATGTTCTTTTTACATGTGCCAAAAATCAAGGCTTCAAGTAGACATTTAACCTGTGTATGAGGACCTTAAACACCCACCTGAGTGACCCTTTTAAGACATTTTTCACATATTTTGCTCTGTAACTTGGAAATGGTAAGTCTGAGAAGTTTCAAACTTTATTAGATACATATTCTATGTGTAATCTTAGTATGTAACAAATTTTAAGTCTGAAGCTTTAATTTGAAAGCCACATCGAGATCTCTAAAAGGCCCACAATGACCCAATATTTGGACTTTTTACCACCTTTAAGCCCTGTAACTGTTAAACTATGTGATTGATGGAGCTGAAATCCCATCTGGGAATGCATTATTATGTCCTTTTTACATATGGCGAAAATCAAGGTTTTTAGTAGACATTTAACCTGTGTATGAGGGCCATAGACACTCGCCCAAGTGCCTTTTTGGACATTTTTTCCGTATTTTGCCCTGTTATTTGGAAATGCTTAGTGTGACAAGTCTTAAACTGTATTATATATAATTTTTGTTTGTTATGTATGTCCCCCAAAAAGTTTCAGATCTGTAGTTTAATTGCTAAGGTCTCTTTAACAATTGTAAAATGCCCACAGAAACCCAATTTATGGACATTATGCCACCTTAAAGCCCAGTAACTGTCAAACTATGTGGGTTATAGAGCTGAAATCTTTGAATTTTTAAAAGGAAATGCCTGTCTATTTAAATTTTGAATATTAATAATGTTATGGCTATCTTAGTCTTTTAAGAACTTATTTTTGTGTGTTATACCTCTGCTTGCTGAGTTTTTCACTTTTTAAAATGAAACTGGTTAAACATATTCAAGTAGACAAAATGGACACTTTAAGTGAGCTTTAAGTCCCAATATTAATGAAATTATATCCTTATGTAGTAAAACTAGGGGATTTTTAACCCTCAACTAGCCCAGTTTTATTCAACTTGCCTCAGTTAATTTTGGCACAGCTCCTACAGTTATGAACTCATTTCAGTTGATAATCACATACTTAAAATTCTCAATTCTTTTTGTATTTGAGTACCCATTTTATATAGATTGTTTGTTTACCATTTATGCTCAACCCACATCCCCCACCCAGATTCCCCCCACCCACCTCTGGGACCTCCAGCTATATTGAGTGACACTAAATGAACAAAGGTATTTAATGATATCAGATGAGAAACAAAGAACTCAATGGGGTTGCAGATCTTGTGTAATAGTGAGAGAGGTGTGGAGAAGGGGAGAGGGGTGGGGGTGGGAGGTGGTGGGCTTCATTACATATAACACAAAGGGGAGTCAGAACTGAGATTGTGTCACATATTTAGGTTGCATATATATGGACCACATATATAGGTATAGAGGAAATGAATAACTGAAAACAATTTGCAAATTCTAAAAATAATATAATAAAATAATAATATAAATAATTTTTTTTTAAATAATATTTTATTTGTGAACAAATATGGAAACAGATATGCGCTTTTGGGATTATGAATTTTAGAATGGACATTGAATCATCAATCATTTAAATACTTTGAAGGAAGATTGAAAAATATGATGAGTTGAGTTAAAAATAATATTTTATTTGTCAACAAATATAGAAACAGATATGCTCTTTTGGGATTATTATTTTAGAATGGACATTCAATCATCAATCATTTAAATACTTTGAAAATAGGTTTAGAGTTATCATTGCAGGAAGATTGAAAATATAATTTGAGTTATGTATTCGGCGTCTGGGGATACACCATCTTCCTTGGGGAGATATAAACAGAGTAGATTGATGTGCTGAAGTTCATATAATAATGGGTAATTATGTTTTAAAAAATTCCCGATCAAAACCTGTGGCGTGAGTGATGACCTGTTTGGGGATATGTTGGCGCCGAGTTGGCCCAATCTAGTTATTATAAGGTTTCAAACCATATGTGGCAGTTATATACCTTAGGCATGGGAAAATTTTTCTGCATGCTTAAATTTGACCTTTGACCTTTATGGAGGTCACATGATCAAAAACTATTTTTTGAAGTACACCCCCCCCCCCCCCCGTCATGACAGTTCAGGAAAAAGTACTTGCTACAGAGCCTTATAATTTGACACACCTGTTCATACTATTGAAAACGCGTGCTGATTAGATTTTGGGAGCAATCCCTTGAAAAATGTCTCATTTATGAGTGATTTTCTGACACCTTTCAATCAGAAAGCTTTAAATTGAGGTCAACCCCCCTATTATCTTCTTACGTATTGCATTTAGAGCTATAAAATGTACTGGGAGGTAATAGGAAATCATATGTGGAGAGTCTAAATAGCCGGTCAGTTTTACCCCACGGCCCCCCCTTATGGGTCAAACTGGGGTCATAAAATAGCTGATTTTGAGTTTTTGCCTTATATCTCCTTTATTGTTGCTTTTATATCTTTAGAATGTATTAAGAGGTATTGGGAAAGCATATGTGGAGAGTCTAAATAGCCGGTCAGTTTTACCCCCTGGACCCCCTTATGGGTCAAACTGGGGTCATAAAATAGTTGCTTTGGAGTTTTGCCTTATATCTCCTTTATTGTTGCTTTTATACCATCAAAATGTATTAAGAGGTATTGGGAAAGCATATGTGGAGAGTCTAAATAGCCGGTCAGTTTTACCCCCCGACCCTCCCTTATGGGCCAAACTGGGGTCATAAATGGCTGCTTTGGAGTTTTTGCCTTATATCTCCTTTATTGTTGCTTTTATAGCTTCAAAATGTATTAAGAGGTATTGGGAAAGCATACGGTGCAGTTTTGTGCATTCTTAGCTTTACAGCATGCTTATTAAAACCACAAAGCATTTTAAACTTTAAGGGATGCTTCGCTTTTGTTAGCAAAAGCATTCCTCTAGTTTGATTTGGGTTGATAGACCATTTATATTGCATATTGATATTGGCATTAATGTTCATAATCATAAGTTCAATTAAGAAGCCTGTCTTAGAATATATTATCAGTACCTTATAGAAATAAAAAGTGGGCTTTTGCTTTTTTGTCAGACATGTGTGATGTTGCTTGTTATAAATAAGTATTAAAAATTAATATCTTGAAAATTGCAGGAACTTAAAGGTTATTTGTCAATAGATTTATAAAAATAGTGTTTTGAAGTGTGCATAGAAGTACTTTTGGTGTAGTCTTTTTAACACAGAACAATTCATTGTGACATTACTACTATAACATCTTGAAAGTACATTAAATATAGTGAGACAAATATTAAAAGTTGATTCCTTTTCCCCAAATTCAGGATTTTGATGGATCTCTGGATTGCATCAGCATAGCCATCACATGTGCTTTCAACAGAAGAGGCACACTCTTGGCAGTTGGGTGTAATGATGGTAGGATTGTTATCTGGGACTTTCTTACCAGAGGCATAGCTAAGATTATCAGTGCTCATGTACATCCAGTTTGCTCACTCAGGTAATGCATGAATTTAATGTAACTTAGTCACATTGTTTTATTCTTCAAATTTCTTTCTCTTAAGGTGTGACTGACCAATGAAATAATATTGAGTCCGATTTTCTAATTCATGTATTCGTAGGTTAAATTGACTGAAAAAGAAAAGGTTGTATTAAAAATTTAGACTTGCAGCCAGTGGCAAAGAAATTTGTATGATAAATTTTAACCTGTTGCTGTATTACAACCATCCCAGCTCAAATATAATTGTATTGACAAGAATTTTATTCCAATTCTGAAACCTGTTCAGTGGTCATCTTTCTCTGGGAGTTCTACTTGTTTAGCACTAATCCTGTTTACATGTGTGTACTCTCTGTGTTTGTTAAGTTGGAATCGTAATGGGAACAAGTTGCTGAGTGCTGCGACTGATAACACTGCTTGTGTGTGGGATGTGATGACCGGAGAGTGTGACAAATCTTACAGGTTCCCATCACCTGTACTCAAAGCTCAGTTCCATCCAAGAGACAGGTTTGTTGCTAGATAAATGGTGAAATCATGTGGAGCAATCCAAGTCTATGGTTAACAGGGATCACAAAAAGACAGTCTGGTCACCATTCTCGTGAAATGCAGATGCTGCATAATTAAGCGTCCCGCAAGGGACCCTTGTTTGGATATGGGAGAAAAATCAGTCTCCGCCGGCTCTGTGTTTCGTTTTCCTTATAACTCTGTGACCGTTGGGCGGATTCTTTTCAAATTAGGCAGGTGTAAGCAGTAGCCTTGGGGAATTTTTTTGAATATGCTGCACTGACATTTCGACCAATTAGAGAGGTCACACGGCCAAAAATATCTTTTTTCGATGGGTAAGCTTGTCCGGATGATACCTTGAAAGGGATCTTATTAATTCACCTGAAACTTGGCAAATACCTTCATTCTATTAAAATCTGGAAATCATTAGATATTGGCATTGATTGGTTAAGAAATGGCTGAGTAATTAATGATTAATTAATCATTACGAAGTTTCCAAGTAAGGAAAACACAAAAATGCTTATATCTCGAAAACCATGCGAGATAGAGAGATTTTGACGAAATTTTTGACCCGCAGGGTATCTCTGCAGAGTGGCAATCTAAATTTTCAAAAAAAATTTGTCTCGCCAAAACTGGCGGCCATTTTGAATTTTCGAATTTTTTACAAAAATTGCAAAGCACAAAAATGCTTATATCTCGCAAAACTGTGCTAGATAGAGTAATTTTAACAAAATGTTTGACCCACAGGGTATCCCTGCAGAGTAGCCATCTCAATTTTCAAAATATTTTTGTCTCGCCAAAAATGGTGGCCATTTTGAATTTTCTAATTTTTCGCACTCATTACTTTCAGATTTCAAAAATATGATGTAATTATGTTAAATATTTGGTAGTATTTAATAATGTTTATTGTTTTTATGAAGTATGAGCAACAGTAATTTGTAATACACTAGACTCTGTGCAACTCGATTCGTTGTTCTTCGAATTTTGCTGTAATTTGAAGCAGTTTTGAAGTCCCAACAATTTACTGTATAGAGTCACATTATAGCTCGAACTTTGAATTTATATTTTAGGTATTATCTGAACCTATATTGAAGACAGAAAAAGGTGATTTTATGTTAGTTTTTGATGTGACAACTCAAAGCCAACACAGAGGTTTATTTGACAAGGGATTAGGGAGGGACTAATTGCCTATCAATGGTAGCTAGTGAATACCAGCGGTTAACTTTAGTGCTACGAAAGACAAATAAACCACTCTAGAGGGCAGGCACCTGTTGTTTTAAGGGGATCTGATTTATCTGAATACCTTAAGTTAACAAAAAAACACAATAGGTTCTCTTAAATTCAATTGCAATTGACATGCTTTCACACAGCATTTTCGCATGTTTGATATCATTAGCATAATTATCATACAGTAGAAAAAAACCCAACAAATCTCTTACTTTTTATGTAGAAGCATTTCAACCAGAGTATTTATTTAAAGATTTAAGAAGTCATAGCAAAATTCAATTTTAAAAAGCCAAGAATGCTTAACACAACTTAAACTCAAGAACTCAGACCTTCATATGAAGATGTAGTTTTGTAGCAAGTCTGTAATACATTTTTATGTTTTTTTTCCTTTTTGTGTGATAACAGAATTTTAAAACTTGCAAAAGAAAAATACTCAGAAATTGAGTTATTAGTAAATTTATCTGGTGAACTAAATGTTTCTCTCCATTTTTAGAAGATTATTTTAACATAATAAAACAAAACTAGTTGAACTTTGTTCCACACACAAAAATATATCCACTCTCTCTCTCTCTGTAAATGGGGAATAACAACCTTGGCTATCAATCAAGGGAGAGATCATATATCATGTTGTAAAAGTCGCTCCATGTACTGTAAAACTTAAACACTTTCCCATGAATATTTGTAGCTCATGTTACCGAATAAGTAAAATTTAATGTTTTCTGCATTATCACTCACTAAATTGCAATGCATCCAAATTACCTGTTTGCATGAAATAAATAGATCATATAGATTAGCTTCAAGAAAAATATATTTCGTGAAATTTGTTTCAGAATAAGACAAGTGGAATTATAAACAAATACTTTACAGTAAACAAAAATTTTTACACATATATAAAACATGTTCAGGATACTTTTTCAATGCCTATAGTTCGGTAGGTAAAAGTGAGATGTTTTTAGTTTGAAGTAAAGTTTACGAAAGAAACCAGAAAAACTCCAATCAAAACATGACCATTATGTGTTATAAAACAGTAATGCACAATGTCATTGAACAAAATTTGAAAAAAAGTTTGATAAATAAAATAAATGAAAACTTAAACTGTTAAGTTCACCTTAATAAATTTCTAAATTATTGCTCACAAACATACTTGCCAACAGTGTTTCACTTCAGTCATACAGTTTCTATGACTTCACTGCTATTCCAACAGCGACCTCCCTAACCCCCCCCCACCCACCCAAGATATAACTCGAATTTGGTGTAATTCAAACCAAATTGCCTAGATTTTTTGACATTTGACTTAGACAGAGTCTACTGTATAGAGATCTTCAAGAACCGGTTCTCAAGTTATTCTAGTGGTTACTGTTCTTTTCTCTTGCAACCAAATGCACATTGGTATACCAGTGTTCTGTTTACAAATACCTTATAAGACACAGATGACAAGACAGTAGTATTACTAGTCTTTCACAGGTGTATTTGTGCAACCCCATTAGCATTATGATAAGAAAGTTGAACAAATAATCAGAAGGTCCCTAGTTTATCCGCAAAAGATGGCATTTGCAAAATGTTTGCATACAATTGCTGATATGGATCTGTTATACATTAGCTTAAGAAGTACCCCTTTTGTAAGGGGTGGACGGGTATTGCTTTTACCCATGGCATCTAGATAGGCAGGGGATGGGTGGGTGGTAGGAAAAAGTTTGTCCAGGCTGTATCTCAGAAACTGTAAGGTGTGAAAGTTGGTACTTGGTAGGGACATTGGTTGGGGTTGTAGGTGTGCAACGTCATGGTATGACCTTGATTTGACCTTGCCGTAGTAGTTTTGACTTTGAAAATCTTGTCCAGGCTATATCTCAGAAACCATAAGGTGTGGGAAGTTGATACTTAGTAGGGACATTTGTTAGAAGTTGTGGTGTGCAAATTCACAGTGTGACTTTGATTGACCTTTAAACCAGGCTGTAGTGACCTTCAGTTTGAACATCTTGCCTGAGCTATATCTCAGGTGTAGGAAGTTGATACTTGGTAGGGACATTGATTGGGGCTGTAGGTGTGCAGCATAATGGTGTGACCTTGACTTGACCTTGGCCTTGCTGTAGTGACCTTGATGTTTAAAATCTTGCTTGGGCTATATCTCAGAAACCATAAGGCGTACAAAGTTGATACTTGGTAGGGACGCTGGTTAGGGGGTGTAGCTCTGCAACATCATGGTGTGACCTTGACTTGACCTCTGTCCTTGCTGAAGTGACCTTGATCTGTAAATCTTGCCTGGGCTGTATCTCAGAAACCATAAGGCATAGGAAGTTGATACTTGGTAGGGGTTGGTTAGGGGGTGTAGCTCTGGTGTAGCTCTGCAACGCCATGGTGTGATCTTGATTTGACCTTGGACCTTGCTGTAGTAACCTTAATTTTGAAATCTTGGCCCAGGTATATCTCAGAAACCATAGGGTGTAGGAAGTTGCAACTTGGTAGGGACACTTGTCAGGGGTTGTAGAAGTATGTCATGGTGGGACCTTGATTGAGCCTTTCCGTAGTGATCTTGAGTTTGAAAATCTTGACTGGGCTATATGTCAGAAACAGGAAGGTGTAGGAAGATGATACTTGGTTTGGACATTTGTGGAGGGGGGCATAGGTGTGCAACATCATGGTGGGCCCTTGATTTGACCTTGCTGCAGTAACTTTAACCTTTAAATCTTGTTCGGGCTATATCTTCGAAACTGTAATATGTAGGAAGTTGATACTTGGACTTTGGTTGGGAATGTAGGTGTGCAACATTATGGTGTGACCTTGTTTTGACCTTTGACCTTGCTTTAGTGACCTTGACTTTAAAAATATTGTCTGGGCCATATTTAAGAAACTGTAAGATGCAGGAAGTTGTTTCTTGGATAGGTCATTGGTTGGGGAGTGTAGGTATGCTAAATTATTGTGTGACCTTTAACCTTGGCTCTGCGAAAGTGTGTTCACGTGCCATATTTGACACATATTTCTCTTGTGACAGAGATATATGGATTGTTGTAAATTATTATTATATGTACTTTTACATTTACATTTTGTGTTATTTTATTGGCAGCTTTTCTTGTATTGTTAAATTTTATAGCTTCATATTTTTTTAGTTTATTGATTAATCACATCATCCTGCTATTGAATGGTCTTGTTTTAGTATGTTTTCCTTACATACATTTTCTCTCTCTTGAATGTTTTTATTCTGCTTAAACATTTTGTTTGTCTTAAAGTCTCCTCAACTTAGTATTGTTTCACTTCTTCAATATCTCATGGAATCTGTTTCCCGAGCTGTGGGGTATGGCCATCTCCAATGCTATTTTTGCACTTTATAAGTCAAGTGTATTACAGTGTTCTTGCAAGGACACATGTGCTCATCAATGATGTGGTAATCTACTGGTAAAACAGAAAATGATGCACTAGAAATCACACTACATGTCCGTTGTGATGCATTATTTTTAGGGAAGTTGTTGGGGACAAATAATAGCATAAAATAGGTTACCTTTGCAAAGAAATATGGCCTAATTGAAGGGGACTCATCTGCTGCCATCTTGCTTGTTTCTATGCAAGTGTGTATGTGCAGGAACTAGGAAATCCTTGACCATCTTCTTTGCTGTAACTGACTTCTTTAACCCTGGAAATCAAACTGTGACATTTGAAAATATTTACAGGGGATGGAACAAAATTGACATAATAGATTTTCTTCAAATAAAAAGCAAACAACAGTGTAATAAATTGGCTTTACAATGGTATGAATATTATAGATGTAACTAAAATAATACAACCATGTTAATAAGTTTTCAACCAAATTCCAGTAAGATGATGGTGTATACTGGGGTTCATCTTTCACAAATATTTTGAAAACTATTGTACCCATACACAAACAGTAAATATCATAACAAACATATTGAAACAATGTGCTCATTTTTGTTGCTTACAATCCATCTAGAATTTACAGAGAAAAAAAACCCATCAAAATTGAACTTTCATTTTTCACCATTTCTGCCCTCTAATGTATATAATAATTTTTAATGCCTCTAATAAAAAGCAACAGAAATACAATAATCTGCCTTTAAACTGGTATAAATATGATATTCCTGGCTCCAGTAAAACAACCACATAAATCGATTTTCAACCAAATTCCAGTAAGATGGAGAGTGTCAGTAGGTGTTTTGAGAATACATTAAAAACTACTTTATCTATACATAAAACAATAGCAGGTTTTAAGATCTTTGTTCATAACAATGCCTTATTTTTTGACCCCTTAAATTTTATTTCGACTTCCTAAAATCTGAGATGGGGGTCAAGATTTACTCTTACAACCTGAGTTCTCGGCATAACACTGGTAATAATTATCAATTAACTAACAATTAACTTTTATCTACTTTTCCATTTAGTGTTAAGAAGAGACTCCTGTTACCAGCAGTCAAAGCCAAGGTTCACCCCAGAACCAATTAAAGCTTCAACACCTTTTGTCTTGTCTCAATCATATACTCGTATCAAACAGACATTAAGTTTTATAGGTTATGTGTCAGTTTTACATCAATTACCCAAACAAGTACTACATGTATTGTAATTTTTCCTAAAAAATTTTTTTTAAAATTGTATTTCAGCAAGAAATTCCTTGTTTGTCTGATGAAGCATGCTGCTGTGCTTTTAAATATCTCAGGTTCTCACAAAAACGTCCCTCTGGATGAGGATGTGAGTACTATTACCATACATTCCTGTGTAATATTTTAACCTAAAAATTTGCTATTCAAAAACAGCATAATTTACTGCTTGTTTACTCTTCAGACAGATGATATCTTGACTATGAATAAAAAAGTAATAAATCTGTAAATACAATGAGATTAGAACAATCTTGGTGAATAGCGATCTTCTAAAAATTGCAAATAAATGTAGGATAAAAATATTTTCTGTAATGAAAATCATTTAACTAAAAGAATTATTCCTTCAAAAGAAGGGAATGATCCTATTACTTTTTGAATTAATCACTTCTCATTCAGATGTAAATTCAAAATTAGTGTGTCAGGCATAGTTTCTTGAAATAACCTGTTTCGCTACCTTTTGATCAGCTACAACACCACAAACTGCCAGGTGTCTAGTATACTTAACTGCCTATTGGCTGATTATAAGTTGGTAAATTGGTGATAAAACCTGTTTTAAAAATTTAACCTGTTCCAAATTTAGGTGCGTAAATTGGTGATAAAACCTGTTTTAAAAATTTAACCTGTTCCAAATTTTTGCTTCTGAGGCTGAAGGTGATGGACCACTTTTTTTCCTTTACTACAAGTGTTTCAGGTTTCAGAATTGTTACTCTAGCTCAGTCACTAACATGTGATCAGAATATTGACCACAAGTGACTGAACTAAGCTTCTGTTTGAGTCTGGTGAATGCTGTGTGTTTTTATTTCTTCATGGTATATTCAAACATTAGCTTTATATATTTACAGTCAGACCTGAATATAGTTGCATCCTTTGACAGAAGAGGAGATTATATTTATACTGGCAATTCAAGAGGAAAGGTACAATTTAAACAATCACAATATTCAGGTGTTAACTCGAGTAGAAATGAATTAAAATGACATGTTGCAGTTATTTTTATAATTCAGCTATTGGCTGTAAAAAGACGTCTTTGCAGTAAAGAAGTATTGTTTTTCACAGAATGGCACTTTTGGCTAGCTTAGGTACTGGTGTTAAAATAGACTAAATTACACAACAGGTTTGGTATTGTTCTGATGGTGTTTCACGCATTTAAAAAAGTGAGAGCAAATTACACTACAGCATGTTAACAGGGACTCGGCACGGTGTACGGAAAAGTTCCCATCATGGAAAATTTCCCATGAAGTGTTTCCCATCAAGATAACGTCCTATCAGGAAATTTACCCATCAACTAAATTGTGGGCTTGGAAATTTTCCCGTCAAATTTTTTTACAAACTAAATGGTACAATATTACAACATTTATTACATTGTGGGTAAGTTACACAAGTGCTAGCACTGTTAATTTATTAAATCATGGAATTTCTAATTCATGATATTCAATTTTTAACTTTGCAATAATTTACATACATTGGGGACTTGATCACACAAGTATTAAAGAACACACAGTAAGAGATAAAATATTTTCTCACTGGTAGTGCACTAGTGTTGTCACAGGACAAAATGATGCTAAATTGCACAATTGGGGTGTAAAAGATTGTAGAAGTTCTACCTGTTCTGGGTCAATGAATTGTATATTGGACTTATCTCTTTGCAGTTATTGGTGTTAAAGACAGATACCCTGGAGCCCAAAGCATCGTGTAAAATTACAACGGGCACATCTAATACCACAGCCATCAAGTCCATAGAGTTTGCACGCAGGGGAAAGTAAGTACATGGGTAATATTTTATTGGCAGTCGGTAAGATGTAAAGCTTTTGAGGTATAGCCCTGGGCTGTATTAAGGTGCTTGAGTATTCAAATCAGGCTATCTAAATTGAGAAACCAAGTACAAACTTGTAAACTGGGTTATTGTAAAGTCATTATAAGTGCTCTTTTTCCACAAATAACATGTAAACCTCATTTTGGTGTCAGATTTGTTCACCTAACTATTGGGTTTTCAGCATAATTTTTCTTAACTTCACAAATATTTGACATTTTTGACAAATTCATTTATATCAGCACAATAATTCCTTACTGGTACTTTCAGATGGTTATTTGTAATGTGTTGGTAACCAAATTCACATTGTTTAGTGCAAAACAATGCCTGGCCTCATTTTTCAACTTGTGTTACAGACCTAGCATTATTTCTAGGATCCAGAGCATCTTAGGTTGGGCACTGAAAAAATACATGATTATTATTTTTTATCAAATGAATAGAAATTCTAGTAAATATTATGATATTTTGTAATAATGGGTTCTCATTTATCTAAGCTGTTGTGGAAATTAATCCTTATTTTTCAAGCATGACCCCTGCGGCCCTCCTTACTCTGTCATAATTCTATGTTCTGTGTTTCAGCACATTCCTTATTAATACAGCAGACAGAGTGATTCGTGTGTATGAGAGCGGCGAGGTCCTGGCTTGTAAAATGAATGGGGAGCCAGAACCCATACAGAAACTACAGGACTTAGTCAATAAGTAAGTTATATGAACAAAAACTACAGAACCCAGTGAGTAAGTGAGTTATTTAAAGCCCAAAGTCGAGGTGTCAAAGAGCAATTAAGAACCTTCATTCCTCTGTCAATTGTGATGCTATAATAAACAAACTAATGTTGCATGGCAAGTACATTGTAATGTACACTTATCTCAGATAATTAACAACTGCCATGTACAGAAGGACTTATGTGGGAATCTGCTGTTGAAAATTTAAATAAAGTTTGTGTACTTTAAAACAGTAAAAAAACTGCATCGAGTAACAAAATTCCTTGAGAACTTATGCCCTTTTAGTCTGGAAGGAAGAGTTTATCAGTGCTGTCAAAGGTGATATGTTATATTCCAGTAAGCTGTGGTGTTTGTTAATATTTGTTTATGAAGACTTCAAATGTATGATCTTTGTAATTTGAGGAGATTTTCGTCCCGGGTCGAAAACTTTCCCCTTTAAACAAAAACCAGAGTACCTAGTCAATAGGTGAGTTTTACAATCAGAAACTACATGACCCAATCAGTAGGTAAGTTATATAAGGAGGAACTACAGGACCTGGTCAAAGGTGAGTTAACAGAAAATATGTGACCTAGTCAATACGAAGAGTTATAGTTGGTTGAATTTTCTAAAACTGATTATTGGTTTCCAGAACAAGTGATAACTGGTTTTTAAGTGGTTTCAAAAATGTATTGAAATTAGGGCCGAGTCGGTAGTAGCGGTGTACCGGTATCGAGACAATTTTACTAAAATACTGTGACTGTTTACAACCGAATCTAGAATGGCAGCTTATATAATTATTGGAAAATGTAAAATATTATATGCCAAACCTGAATCTGAAGAAATTATAAACTATTATCTCATATTTCGCCATATTTTGATGCATTTATTGTGATTTCCTTGAGAAAAACTGCCATGTTTTGGATTATGGAAAATCACTTCCTGTTTGTAGGTCTATTTCCCTGGAGAAATGCTAAAACTCAAAACTTTATCAGTATCCCGAAATCGGGACGGTTTGGCATTGGTGGAATCCTGAACTACAAAGTCTGGTACCGTCACACCCCTAATTAAAATATCTTCTACAAATAAAGCATGTAGCTTTATCAATTGTGTGAATCTTTGTTGTAATTTCTTCTAGAAAATTAAATCATGTGATATTCCATGAGATAGCTAGGTATTGTTAAATATAGGAATATATCACGAAAAAATTGTCAAAGCACTCAGGCTTTGCCTGCCACCTGTGATAAAATTCTGTGTTTGGACGTTTTTTGAGTGATATATTCCTATTCTAACATGACTGTTTAAAATAAAATACCCTAAAACACTTGTAAAATTAACAAAATTATCCAAGTGAACGCAATAGGGTGCCGCCATGTTGGCTGTTCCATCAAGTGAACAGGGGTAATTTTTTTTCCAAAAATATACTGTAAACTTTTTCTGAATCAAGGTACAAGCAAACAATTCAAAAATGCACAACTTTATACACGATCTCATAGTATTTTAAATATAATTATGGATTTGTTTATTTGGGGTTTTACGTCGCTTTCAACACTGTACAGGTCATATCACGACGGGTAGTTGGAAGGGCAGAGGAAACCAGTACATATAGTTCGCTAGGGTTGTGTACTGTAAACTGCCGACCAACGGCAAGCAACTACCAGCTTTCCCACTTACGGCCATGACAGGGATCGAACCCCGGCCGCAGAGGTGGGAGGCGAGAGTGTTACCACTCTGCCACCGTGGCCCCAATATAATTATGGAAACAAACTTATAGACTATTGTTTTCAGCCAATAATTATGCATGGGGAAGTTGATAACAGCCGTAATGTTGAATTTTAGACTGTTTAGAAATCGCTCTCGACCAATCAGAATGACGGACACATCCATGTCATGTTAGAATCTTTAACATTATTTTATCAAAAGTGTTAAATAAACTTATACAAAATTTTATATTGAATGCTGAAAACAACAAAACAACAGCTGGTTTGAAGAGTTCATAACCAGTTGATGATTTTTATGACAAAACCAATCAGCAACCAGATAATCCGGTCTTTCATTTGCAACCTTATCAAATTGGGTGTTTTATGTCCTTTTCAACAGCCAATACACCTTTATCAATGAGTGTGTGTTCTTTTAATAGAAAGTCACACCAAAGTGAACATACTAGTCAATAGGCGAGTTATGTTTACAGAAATACAGATCTAGTCAGAAGTTATAAAAAACAGAACTAGAGGGCCTATTCAGTAAGTTGCATAAACAGAAACTGCCTAAGTAAGTTGAAAAGTAAGTTACACAGCAGAAACTGCAGAACGTAGTCAATAGATGATCTACAATAATGGAGAGCCGTACACGACTTTGTTAATGGATGATTATGAGAATTTTCAACAAATTGTTTCAAAAAGTTAATGAGACAGATCAAGGTGTTTACGGAGGGAGGCCATTAGTCATGAATTCCTTTCTTTGTATTCTATTCATCAGAACCCTGTGGAAGAAATGCTGTTTTTCTGGGGATGGGGAATACATCTGTGCAGGCTCAGCCAGACAGCATTCTCTCTACATCTGGGAGAAAAGTATTGGAAACCTTGTTAAGATACTACATGGCACAAAAGGGGAGGTCCTACTAGATGTGGTGGTGAGTGTTAGCTAACATGGGGATTGAAATAACACATCAGCTGGTTGTATCAAGTGTACTAGTTCATAAATAGAGTACTGAGCTTTCAGTTCAAGAATAGAGTACTGAGGTTTCAGAATACAATTGCGAGTGCTTAACAAGTTAACCATTTAATCACTTGACTCACACCTCTGTGCTTTTGGGTTAGTTTTATCTTGTTTTATTGTTATATATATCATTTTTATAGCGAAATACCCTTACCATTTCCTAACAGTAGCTATTTGTTGGAGCCTTCCAACCCAATGGCCAACGCAGAGATGCGATTTTAAGGTTTACTAACAACCTTAACCAAGCCATTGGGTTACAGTAGTCCGTCCTCCCGCCAAAGAGGTCACATGACTACATTGTTTACCTCATTATTTTTGTTGGCCATCATCAGTAGGGACGTCTTTGGAAATTAGTAGAAGTTTTGTCAAGGTTTTCTTTATTTTTTGAGATTTTACTGTTAATCTCTCTTCATATTTATATGTATATATGATACAGAACTAATTCATTTATTGTATCTTCGAGGTATGCATTATATTATGCACTTAAAGGACTTTTGGATGGCGACATCGAAAGTTCGATCGTCTTCAACCTCGAGGAAATAAATCAACATAAAGAAGGTCATGCAATAATGATGTTTTTATATAGCTTGCCAGTCGTTTGGTTCAGTTTGCTGGACGTTGGAAGCTATAATTTTGCAGCATACGTATATAGAAAGAATGTACTCTTCAATAACAGAAGCGATCTGGACGACGCCATCTTGGAGGAGAATGACAATTCGAGTGTCCGTTATTGCTGTTCACGTTGGGTTCTAATAGCCAGGCGTTGAAAGCAATTTTATCACAGTGTGCATCCCAGTCGAATAGATTGTCGATGCCACAGAAGAAGGAATCTCCCTTGGGGGCAGCCATTAAGTTACCATGGACACGGCACCGTGGAGGAGTTTTGAATGCAGGAAAAGACTACTTCTTCGGAAAACTCTTCCGTCGAGGTCCATTCAAAACATTCAGTAATGTCCCTGTTCCACCAAAGGATTAAGCCCCGATTCTTCCTGGGACCCTTAATCCTTGAGAGTCTGTGAAAAAAACATGAATAATGGGTGGGGCAATGTAATCCTGATCCAGGTCTGGGATCAAACCCAGATCGTCCCCAGGAAGCCTCAGACCTCCTCAGACAACTCACAATCATTCCTCAACTAAGAGGCGATTAAACCACGATTGTGATAGGATTCAACACCGATCCTGTCTGGGACATACCCACTGGGTCTCAGACTGGCCTGAGACTTCCTCAGACTTCCTGGGACTAATAACAGATTTCCTCAGACAGCTATGGCTGATTTTTGTTTTTTCTTTTGCATGGTGGGTCGGGGATGAATCTGGGATTAAGCCCAGACCTCCTGGGACTAAAACTAAACCGACCTGGCATTAAGAGTCCCAGGAAGTCTCAGACAACCCAAGATTGTGTAAATTTGGGTCTGAGGAGGTCTCAGGAAGTCTGGGACTGGAATATTTGTGGGTAGGGGCGACAGTGGATCGGTTACAGCCCTGAAAAATATCAAACATGTTTGATTTTTAAACAGACCCCAACAGATCCAAACAGACTCAAGCAGACAGTCTGGGACTCTACATTTTCAAGAAACAGATCCTCCAAAACCCTTAATCGGGACCCTTAGTCGTGTGGTGGAACAGGGGTATAAAGGAAATACCTGCATGACGTCATTCAAAGACAATCGAGTTTTCTATTCCTCCCAAAAGGTTTAGATTCGGGTTGTCAGATGGCGGGGAGTGTCCTTCATATCTACAAGTAAAAGCTTTTGATTCAAGGTTTTGGGACAAGAATTTGAATACACTCGGGTTTCTATACCTCTCAAAAGGTTTAGAATCGAGTTTTCAGGTGATGGGGATTGTGATTCTTCCCAAGAATACAAAGAACTTAGTCCTTATGTTTTCAGAGTGTTGCTGACTATTATTAAGTGGCTAGTTATTGATATATAACAGTCACAGGCAGTGTGAATGCTTCCTCGTTTTGTCACTTTTACCTACATCTTGGAATTTCCACATTCCTTGGGTGAACAGCCAGCATTGAATGTGGCTTTTATTTTGGGTTTCAAGGAGTTTGAAGCCTCTGGTGTTTTTATAGAGCAGTTATGCAGGAAGAAGTTTCTGCTTGGACTTTCTTACTTAATCACTTTCCTGGACAGCTCCTTAGTTGCAGGAGGTCTGCAGGAAGTTCACTTTCAGACACCTCAGGAACAAGTTCACTTGCAGAAGACCATAGCAGAGACCAAGAGTGTATGGTCTCACTTTTTCAGTTCAGGTCTATTAAGGGGTCTAAGGGATCAGCATGTTATGTTAGACTTTTAATGCCTTGTACAGTGTGCAATGTGCATTTCCAGTCCACAGTCGATTAGTTTGTGTGCTAATCTTCTTGTTGCAGTTTTTACCATGTCTAAGAACATGTGATTCAACAGGAGGGATGTAGCTTAGAATGTTTTTAGCAAATCTACAATGTATTTTTCACTTCTAATGAGGTTCTCTTGCTGGACATATTAGAGGTTCAGAGGATTGTCATCTAGTGTTTTCATAGAAATAAGGATGATTAGTAAGTCTAGAAGTGAGCATGGACTAATAAAGGGACACCAGGCCTCATACCAGATCTTTTTGTCCCTATCATGACTGTTACCCTGGAAATAGAGTTACAAGTGCCTCCTACTCCTCAGCTAGTTAAAAGGGGAGTGGATCTTACTTATACAGGCCCTATGGAAGCAGGGATGATAGCTGGCTTCCTATGGTTTCAAGGAACCTTTGCCCAGTTTTGGTACTATACAAGTCTTGGGAAAGGAGAATATTCAGCCAGACTTTCTAGAAGTGAGGTTGGCAGAAGTTTAGGAAAAAAAAAACAAAAAAAACAAAAAAAAACGGGAGAAACAGCAGTTTTGATAAAAGCTGTTTATGAAATGATCGACAAAAGGGCGATATCACCAGTCACATCGCTGGAAGTTTACAGTTACAGTCTTTTTCTTGGGTTTAGTAAAGAAGAAATGTCAGTATACTTAAGGTCAGGTAAACAAGCTTTGCATGTACCTTACTCAATATGAACTGTTGCAGTATATTCGCCATTCGTGTATAGAAGGCGACTGGTTGACGTCACTAGAATTTATGGTGTAGTACACATAATTCACCGATTCATCCAGCTAACAAGGTCTCTTCGCTTCATTGGAGGCTACAGATTCTACCAGTTCACTGCCTTACCCTTCAGTATTGCTACAGTTTTTTCTCGAGTTCACCAAGGTAGCAAAAGTGTTGAAGTTGATGGCTCTCGCAGAAGGCATCAGTATTCGCCAGTATATAGACGGTTGGCTAATGACAACAAATTCAAAACAGCAATGCCAGGGATACACCCATGGGGGTGCATCTTGTCGAGAGCCTGGGTTGGATCACAATTTCTAAAATTAGATTTATTTCCAACTCCATTAATCAAACTCAAAGGAAATCTATTGTCTTCTTGTTGAATCCATCTTGTAAGCTCATGTCACTTTGGAAAGCATGGTTTCAATGGAAAAGATTATACCATTGGGTTATCTGCATATGAAGTCATTCCAATGGTATCTGGAAACACTGCTGATATCTTCAGTCTCTGGATATCCCATTTCTTGGATCTTTGGTTCAGGGATCATCTTCACTGGCGGACTAATAGTTCAATTTTGAAGGAGGACTCACCACTCCTTCAGGAGCACAGTTTTCTCTCCATTCACAGAAGCTTCCCTAATGAGTTGGGGTGCTTTCTGGAGTCATCCACAGCCATTGGTCTGTGGAATCAGGAAGAGTCAAGACTTCTCATAACATAACATTATACAGCTGGAAGCTATGTTGTTATCTTAAAATGATTCAGAAATCAGCTTCTGAGTTGAAATCAGTTGATTTTCACAGACAATTCTTTAGTGGTTGCCTATGTGAACAGCCAGGGAGGCTTCCACTCAGGGAATAGGTACCTTCAGAATCATGATTCAGTCCAATGCCAGAATGATTTAGATTCAGGGAAGTACATCTACATGTTCTGGCAGATTCCTTGTCTAGGAACATAAGTTATTTCAGACCAAAGGGGCTATGAATCGTCAGGTTTTCAGTCAAATTAGACATTGCTGCCATCAATCAGTGGTTGATGTGTTTGCAACAAGATGAATCACAAGCTTCCTATGTAGCTCTGCTGTCAGCCTGTGAAAACAGGTGCTTCAACATCTCTTGTGAAGGTCTGGACAGACATGTGTTTGCCCAGGGTCTTGGTCCTGCAGGTGTTGTAACATGTATATGTCTCATGTCTCAGACAGTCAGTCTTGGGGAAACAGATGCATTGAACATCTCTGGGGAGGGTCTGGTCAGTTATGTCCAGTGGCCCTCATCCCTCAGGTGATTCAACAGATGACCACCTACAGGTGCAGAATCATCATGATTGGGTGGCCAGGGATTTTTAGTTTTGGGATCTGATGAATTTGTCCACAAAACTTCTTCTAAGACTTCCTTTGGGGGTAAATCTGTTGACTCAACCATTCAGCAACAGACTTCACAACAGTCTAGTTTACTTGAATCTTCATGTTTGGCATCTGGAAGTCAGGCATGAATATTATGGAAGATTCCCAGAAGAAGTGGTGGAAAAATGAAGGAGCACTCCTCAAGGAGAATCTGAGAATCAATTGTTCTTTTTTGGGAAGTGGTGTGAAGAGAGCCAGGTACCATTCCACATGGAGCAAATTTCCTGAAATACTAGTTTAAGGAAACATCCTAATACCATCCATTATTGTGGGCTATAGAACAGCAATTGCGAATGGTTTGGGGCCAAAAGGGTCAAGAAGTATCTAAAAGTTGAGATAAATAAGACATTAACAACTTTTAGTAAGAGACAAACCAATGTTTGGAATTTGTCATTGGTCCTACATGCTTTTATCAGACAACCTTTGATCTTGTGAGGAAGGCTTTCTTGAAGTTATTTCCTTTCAAGACAGTCTTTGGTCTTGGATTCAGGCAAAGTGTGACAGTCATGTTTGGACCCTTCCCTTAGCTATAGGGAGAATGGGTCACAGGTAACTTTGGCCCATTGACTGCCTTTTTGGTCATGAATCAGTTTGGCTTCAGATGGGCCTACTGCAATCACTGCAACTGAGCCAGTGATCTGTGTCTCTGTGGATTGCAGAGTCATGGTAAAGGAGTGACATTAATGCTTGGACATATTCTTCCTTTAATTATATAGTTATATAGGAGAATTGGTCACAATTGCCAGATCCAGTTTGCTTTGGATGGGCCTACTGCAATTAAGCCTGTGGTCATGCTAGCTCTTAGCCTCTTTGGACAACAGTTTGACTCAATGTCTGTCTGTCCTGTTAGGGATTGGTAATCAAAAGGTTTGAGACAGAAAAAATCTTTTGTTTTTACTGCCATTAAGAAAGTTTCTTAATAAGACTTATTTTTTGGCATCTATTTCATCTTGATTGAGTCAAGATTGAGTCACGGAAACTATTGATGTATGTTTTTGATTGCATCTTTAGTTTTTATAGATGCTTTCCTTACATGAGTTCTTGATACATGTTATTGGGAATTGCATCGTATGTATACCAATTTCTACCTGAAAAACCTCTGTTGTCATAGGGTCAGTTTTGAAATTGGTTCCTACAGTTGCAGTTACAGTTTCTTAATTTATAAGTATGTGTTTCATACTTATATTGGTACATTTGCAGTTTGGGGCTGGTATGTCTGCAATGCTGGATGTATTTGTAGTTAGATATCAATGTTGCCTAAATCTGACTTGGGAAGGATTTGGCATTATGCTGATGACACTTACAGGTTGGTTTGACCTTGTTTTGGGGTCGGATGTTACAATGTAGATGGGATATCTATTTATGACATCTTTTTGCAACACCAACATTGTCAGCAGTTGTGAGAACTACAGCTACATACTGCCATTTTTTTTGGAGTTGTATGTTGTGAATGTTTGGAAGTTATATGTTCATTAATGCATGTAATTCCATTATGAAGTTCTCATGATGTCTAGTTGTAGGTTAGGTAGTGGTTTTCTTAAAAAGAATTCCCTCCATCCTACAAGGCTGAATTCAGCTACTGTTAGGAAATGGTAAGGGTATTTCGCTATAAAATTGAAAAATTTAATAGTAATTTAAATTTTTATTAGAAATACTTACCATTTCCTAACACTCAAATTTCCCTCCCGCCTCCCCGCAAGTCATTCTTTTACTTGCAACAAAAATAATGAGGTAAACAATGTAGTCATGTGACCTCTTTGGCGGGAGGACGGACTACTGTAACCCAATGGCTTGGTTAAGGTTGTTAGTAAACCTTAAAATCGCATCTCTGCGTTGGCCATTGGGTTGGATGGCTCCAACAAATAGCTACTGTTAGGAAATGGTAAGTATTTCTAATAAAAATTTAAATTACTATTAAATTTTTCAAATTTGTCCCCAAAGGGAATTAATAGAAGTACATGTGAGCTCTACAAGCATTTATTGAAGATTTGGTCATATACATAAATATGTGGCATTACATCTACACAAATCACTCCAATGTTGGGAAATGGGTGGTCACAATTATGTCCGGGTCATAATTGTGTCCTTTAATATTTTACTGAATGTGAATGTACTCAGTTTTGGTGTTTGATTCAGTTTTTATGATTTTTATTAAAAAAATCGATCTCGAAGGGAATAATTTGAAAAAAAAAACATTCAAAATTCTGATTGCAACATTTTAAAAATAAATTCCAATAAAATTCGGACATTATTTTGACCCGGACACAATTGACCACTGTGTATATCATAAGTGTAGTAGTCAGTCAAATCCAGTTCATAACAATCTGTGGGATGCAACTAGAGCTTGTCAGTATTTGACTTTGAGCTAACCCAAATTTGACTTTCTTCTGAGAAAAAGAGAAGGGAAAGGGTACTTTTTTGTCTTTTATATTACCAGATTTTTAACAATCTCTTAAAGCTACCTTTTAATTGCATTTGGGTCATGTTTTGACAAAAAAATATCTTGAAAATTGTACCAGAAATTTAATCATTAAAGAGAAATGTAGTAGTAAAAGGGTACTTTAAAAAAAGCACTTGTGCCAGGCTTACTTTCAATGTTTCTTTCAAATTCTAATAGAACTTTTCATGCCAGTGTTGAAACATTAAAATAAAGACATTACTTGTCAAATACCCCTGCTTCATATATAAAAAAAATGCAGGGAGTGTCAACAATAGAAACATTAAGTAGCTACAAAGGTATTTGGAAAATGTTTTTAGTCACTGGATACTATATTCAAATTAATATCCTGTTTATGTCTCAACTAGTTTGGGTAAATTGTGACTGGCGAGATGCTGTATTGCATTTCAATTTTTTGGCTTTACACTTATGTCAGTTTACTATTTTTGCAGTGGCATCCAGTTAGGCCAGTGATTGCATCCATATCCAGTGGTGTGGTGTCTATCTGGGCACAGAATCAAGTGGTAAGCCTTGCTCTACATATATAATGACACATTACATTACAAAATATATATAGTTAAATCTCCTTTATGTAGAGCCATCCTGAGTAGCTATCCTTTCATGTGGGGTTGTGACAAGGTGCTCAGGTACTTGAAAATGGGCCAGCTATGTCGTGCAACTAAGTACAAACTATCAAACTGCTTATTTCTGTTAGAAACATGGAAAGAAACTTATATGAGGTTTTACCCAGTGGGGGAACCACCTAGAAGGACGCATCATACCCTCCGAGATTTGATGTTTCCATCACACTACAGGCAGTATAATTTGCGGTTATAGGCGTTAAGTGAAACACCCCTGCCTTTCATCTACCATGTGAGGTTCTTATGCAAAGTTCTGAAACAGCGGCAAAATGTCCAGTACCTCAACTTGCCTTATGTCGCTTTATTACACCAACAGACGACCGAGTCACAAACTTATGTACACCAAGGACCACACCTTCAGTTACCGTAGCAGGAAATTCATCGGCACATGCTCATGGTTCTGAATTTATATGAGGACGGTACTTGAAGGAGAGGGTCATTTCACCCAGTGCCTAATGCTGTGCGACATACCACCTGTATTGGGACTGGGGTTTTATTTTCAGAGATGTGTTTTTTTTTTTGATAAACTTGTTTACTCTTTAGTCAGTTTCACTTTACTGGGACTTCAAGTTGGTAATCACTAATATTAAAGAACACCCAGATTCTGGTCAGTTCTCACATCACAGATACCTGGACTCGTTTTGCACACCATGTCACTTTATTTCAAGTGGAAGTAAGAAGCTAATCTTTAGAACCCATTTTCTGTGGAAATGTAGCCTGTTATCTTACAGTCCTGGTTAAGTTGGGTTCAAGTGTATAATTTAGTAAGATGGATCGGTAGTAGACATCTGTTGAGTACAATTTAATTTTTAATTTGAATTAAAAAGTCCTTGGCAGCCATTTTACATTAAAATGGATGCTGTTTAAAAATCCTTCTTAAGCAGACATATTTTTGTCTCTTGCCCTATCAACTTGACTGAATAGGGCTCAAGTATACACTTAAACCTTTAATGGTCAAACATGTTCAGAGTACAAGATTTTTTTATTTTAAAAGAAAAGTTTGTAAAACAAGAAATGTAAAACTGGAATATATAGTGGTAACCATCCATTGACTTTCTTTTCATAGTAGTAGGTCAGAAACTGGATTTGAATGCAATAACTTCATCGATTGGTTGACAAGTTTGTTAAATAGTTTTACATGTAGTCTTGTTATTTTTACGATGTTTATAGTATGAATATTCAAATGAAAACATTACCTGTTTAGGAAAACTGGAGTGCATTTGCTCCAGACTTCAAAGAACTGGATGAAAATGTGGAATATGAAGAAAAAGAGTCTGAGTTTGATATAGAGGATGAGGACAAGGAGGTAGAGGAGACTAAAGGTAAGGAAATGTAAACTCAACAAATATGTGCAAAATAACTCAGTAGAGATATGAGGTACAAAAGAATAAGCACAAAATTATACATAAGTAGAAAGCACTCGTGGACCACAGACCTCCACTGGGGTGGGGGTATCAAGGAAGGCTATATCCTTGATCAAGAATATGATCCGGATCTTTCCCAAAATGTACTCGCTTCTTCCGTTGGCTAGGCCCTTCCCACATAAAAGAGTTTCATTATTTTTGCCTTTTTCAAGTGAACACCTTGTTCAGAACACCATGGTTGTAATTTGTAAACCTGTTAATATATCTCAAATAGATGTTTATGTTCAAGTCAACAACCAGTCAACAACTCCAAATACTAGATTTGGAAAATACTAAATGCCTGGGCAATATGATGAAACAATACCTTGAATACCATAACAGGAATCACACAATAAATCTACATAAATAAGTTTGACTGTAAACACATAAACAAACCAGATAATCATACTTTCTTTTATCAGTTTAACACGGTCTTCTACTTCTTGTATTTGGTTGCAGAAATTTATTTAATATGCCCTTTGAATACTGAAGTGTTTTTTGATGTAAATACAGATAATGGTATAGATTTTACAAATTACAGCTGATTGTAAGAACTGTCAAATTCACCAAAACATGCAATTTTCACCACAATATTGGAAAGTTCACCACAGTTCACCACAAGCTGAAATAATCTCTACATGTGAAGTCCACATGTAAAATTCTGACATAAGTAGAAAACTTCATCAAAAGTCTATTAAATCTGATAAATGGTCTTCTGTCACAAAAACCACGAATATCATGAGAATGTCCCATAAGTCATTGTAAAATATGGGGGTTTTCTCAGTGATGAATATATCACAGTGTCGTGAGTTTCACGTTTTTCCATATATTATTTTGTTTTGATAGGACCACAAGATATAGATGAAGAAGTGGATGTTACATCAATTGATCCAATTACTGCCTTTGTGAGCAGGTACACACCTATATTCTTTCCATATTTTTTTCATAATGTTTACACTTGATTTTGTTTAAAGTTGGAGGTTTAATTTCGCTTTCAAAATTTCTGTAAAAAAATAGACAAAACTCTAATCTTAATTTGTGTGAGTGTATTTGTCTGCAAAATACTTTGCCCCAAACTTTCTAAACATGTATGTGAATGTGAACAACACAACCAGCCTGATGCATCCTTGTATGTAACATAATTATAAGGTTAAGTAATAAGTATTGTTGTAAAGAGGTATTTTTCATGGTTCTCCCTGTCATATAGTATCCTAGTTACGGCAGGAAGTCTTGATTTTCTTTAATATTTCTCAATTGTCATAATCCAAATCTTGTAATATCAGGAATATCTTTTAGTTAGGTGTAATCCTGTGTAAGTCTGCTTTAAAATTGTAATATAACACTATTAAGTGTCAAGGAAGACTACAAAGGAGGGATGAAGAGGCAACAACTTATTTTAAGGCCTTATTCTATTGGTTATATTTCTGGGATTTTAAATATCTATAATTTTAATGTTTGCAACTTGAATGATTTAATATTGCTTTAATTATGTTTAGAGCTTTTTCCACCAAACATGCTTGTCCATTGACTACATTTCTTTTCAATGTTTTTTTTTGTACCTTGGAATCTGCTGGATCAGATGCTTCAAAAGTCTAACTAAATAAAAATTCTTGAGCTGATTTTTTTTCCAGCGAGAACTGTGCTTTTATACTTTGGACTAGTTCTTCACTTGTTTGGTGATTAAGATGTGTGCGTTTCTTCTCTCCCAACTTTATTATTTCTTTTTTTTCTTCTAAAATACCTCTATTTGTCACAAGTGTTCAGCTTTCATGAATTGTGTTGCAGCGTGATGAGTACCTGTCTCTTCACTGAAGTTAAGCAGCAATGGGCTATGTTAGTACTTGGATGGGTGACCGCTTCAGTGCACTACTCATGTCTCTGATGGCTTTGTAGACAGAAAACCCCTTTTGACCTTGTTCCATCCCAGCATCTCTATGAACCTACAGACATCCAATGGCTGAATGAATTTTGAATCATGCTTCTATTTCTGTGTCATAGAAAATGCTTATACAGAGATTAACACTGCAAATTATGATTAGATCTGATAATGATTTTCACTTTGAAAAAAAAAATGGTTTGGTAATAAAGGTTCAACCAGAGTCTTTTTTTATATTCAGTGATGAAGAAGAAGAAGACCCACATATTCTGTTGTACTTACCTGTTTCACCTGACATTGATGAACCAGAAGAGGGAGCTCAGGGAGATCAGGTAAAGGACTGGAGATTTATAAAATACAATCAGAGAACTTCAGGCAGAACTGTATTTAATAGAACATTATTACAAAATAGGAAGTAAATGATAAAAAAAATCGTCAGACTTTTTCATTGGAACCTAACCTATAATCTGGAATCCTGGTTAAGTTGAAGTATTTTTAAGATTTGAATCGAGAGGATTTAATTGCATGTATACTTTTTATAGCATGATTATATACAAAAGGGTCCTACTCACAGATCATTTTGACTATTTGTGAAGGAGTAGAGCAGTGCACTCATCTTCAAGTTTAGAAAGAAAATCTCACCAATTATGATTATTGTATCATTTAAGAATGTTTTTTAAGCAAAATGTAAAATAAAATTTATTTGCTTAAAACAATTGCTCCTCGTAGTCTAAACCAATACTGCCTTAAAAAATTTCCTCTATTACTGGTTTTACATTTTTAAATAAGCTTTTGTAAATTTGATATTGTACCACCCCTTTTATCTGGACTATTTTACCGTCTTTTACTGCTCAGCTTATCAAACAATGTGTATTTTTATTGCGTAAAATAGCCTTACCTTATCCTCACAAGTGCCTGTTTGGTTTTGTGGAGCAAAACGTATCGACCGACAAGAATTTTTTAAGGAATATTCTTGTCACAAGTGGTGACCCCTTTGTCTGCGCATGTCCGCGCTTGCGCAGTAGTTGTTGTCGACAGACGATTGTCGAGAGTTCTTCATTATATTTTTGGTCGATATGGGAGCAACACGTATTTTCTTTTATTATCGTCCATTTACAGACGAAGATCTATGAAGTTTTGAAGCGTGCAAGCGTGCACCTAGCTGTAGTTGTCCATTACTGGACTGGTACTACCACTAATTCTACGTCCCTTGTCCTGAAAAAGGTCACAATAAAGATGTTTTTATACAAGAGATCTTGCTGTGAAGTCTTCAGCGGAAGACGTTGTACGGCTGCACTCACCTTCTATTCGACTGGAACTACCTGCTTGTCGAGGAAAGGGTTGCGAGAAGAGTTTGCTGTGAAGTTTCCAGTGGGAAACAAAGAAGAAAGAATTTAGTTATCTTTACAACGGAGGTCGTAGATTCTTTACTGGGAGTGGAGCGCCACTCTGTTACAGTAATAGGTCTCCCTCCAAAAGAACGACTACAGAAGCGTATCCACGGATCCTTGCAGTTATTATTTATTTTCCCAGCAGGTACAGTGAACTTCCTGCTTATCAAGACATGAAAATATGGACAGATTACCTTCCTTTGCTGTAAATTTGGATGAAGATCCAACAGACATCTTTCGGGCAGTATGTGTACTGCTTGTCTGTTCAGCCCTGTTGAAGAATTCTTCTGCAAACTCAACGAAGATCAAACTGGCTAGATGAGATTTTATGTTATATTATTTTATATGTTGAAGTCCTTGCTTCCAACTTTTACAGTTTATTTTGCACAGTATATTCAGGACAGGAGCTATGTCCAGTAATTTCCCCTACTAACCACAAAAGATCGTCGTACCACTCTGCCTAGTTTACCAGGTCAGAGGGATACAGAAGAACGTGGCTACATTAATGCAAGTCACCATGGAGGCTCTTCTTGCAGTGTTACTGGCAGTGATGGGATATTTTTTCATTGCCATCCCAGAGTGGTGCGAATCTTCAGTTGGGATTGTCGAGTTACTCTCCAATCGAATTCGCCAATGCCTGTACTACCCACAATGCAAAGCGATGACGTCAGACAGGAAAACATGGCTACAGTAAATACCGCTGAAATATTGCTGGAAATGCTTCAAAAGACTGCAAGTTGTCCAGTCAAGAATTGCAGAACTCCAGGTTTCTATGGCAGTTTATTTCTTGTATAGAAACTCGGCTAATGACGACCTCTGATACATCTCAGTGTCCTGAATTGATTTATAAATACAACTTCAACGGTCACTGCCCACGAGTGAAGTTCGTTTACTATGTCAATAAATACCTGCTTGCCGCATCGTTTAAACTGGAGACAGCAGAAATTATTAGAAATTCGGTTACAAAAGATGCGTTCTTCTATGTACCGATTCACAAGTTTCTCAACATCTACTTCAGTTTAATGTACACTGGCAAACCTATCACTTCAAAGCATTAGGAAATTCGGGTTAGCGACCCCTCTACAGTATCATGCGAGTAGTAAAGAGGCAAATCTCATTCTTCAGTCTCACGGAATAGGAGTTCACCATATACCTGGACCACTGGTTGTTAAGTTTACGTAAAAGACACCAGTATTGGGTTCAAATCAAAGAACTCATCCAATTATTCAACAACTGGGCTTCGTGATATCGATTTCCTAGGTTACCACTGCATTTTGGTACCAGGAAATTTCTTTCACCATATACCTAGACTACTGGTTGTTTAGTGTACGAAAAAGACACCAGTATTGGGTTCAAACCAAAGAACTCATCCAATTATTCATCAACTGGGCTTCGTGATATCGATTTCCTCGGTTACCACTGCATTTGGTACCAGGAAATTTCTTTCTACCTCGAATAAATTAAATACCTGAGAATCTATTCAAGACATGGAGATCTCATCACAATCGACCCCAAGGTTGCTTATATCCCAGGTAGGGGTACGAGCACCTTTCGAAAAGACTATACCAATGGGTCAGTTATGTAGGTGTGCCTTTCACTGGTATCTACTACAACTGGCAATATCTCCAGTCACTAGTTGTGAGAATTCCTGTTTCAAATCCTTCTGAAAAAGCATATTCAGTGGTGGAAAATGCCAAAAAATGGGAAATAGGATGCCTTTTCTATACACAGGTGCACAATTCCCTTATTTTCGTAGATGCATTAAACCAGGGTTGATGATCCCATCTATAAGCATCACAGTTAGTGGCTTTGGACAGTTAAAAATGTATATATTACATTTCAATGTCATACAGCTGAAGACAGTGTGTTCAGCCCTTAAAAGCCTTCAAGACAAATTCCACACAAAAGAATTCTGATAGCATCAGACAACACCACTGTGTTCGGTTATCTGAACAAACAGGGGGGGGGAGCGTATACCTCCTAGTTTGGCGCAGCTTGGCCTACTGCAATCCTTGAGATATACTCATAACAGACATATTCTTGGTTGCTTAAAGGTCATACTCAACATCATCTCCAGAAGGGATAAAGGTTTGGCGCATCCTGGCCTACTACAATCCTTGAAATATACTCTTAAGAGACAGAAATATTCTGGGGTTACTTAAATGTCATGCTCAATGATCTCTACAGAAGTGACAAAGTAATATGTACAGAATGGTTCTTACTCCCTTTATGGTTCCAGACAACGTGCAAGTTTGGCACAAATCAACAATAGGTGTTTTATGCAGGTAGGCTGCATCTTGGCCTACTGCAATCCTTGAAATATTCTCATATGAGCCAGATATATTCAGGGTTGCCTAGATGTCATGACAGCCTCTCCACAAAGAACGAAATAATACAGACAGGAGAGTCTTCATCTTTAACATTCTATTTGATTTACATAGTTTGTCAAATACCAATGGTAGAGATGTTTGCCACCAATATCAGTCATAAACCTCCATTCCATGTTGCCAGTCCCGGATGCAAATGCTCTGAACATATGTGAATAAAACATCTTGTTGGAGGTTCTGGACTGCTAGGCCTTTTGTCCTATACCACTTATTCCAAAAAGTCATTGAACAAGTGAACACCAGGTGCAAAATGATTGTAGTGGCCCCTTGGTGGCCCATGATACATTGGCTTTGGGGTCTGGTGAGTCATTCAACCAAACCTCCATTACAGCTACTTCACTGGTCTCAGAAACAGCCATTCAGTCAGAAATACCATCTGAATCTGTTGCATTGGCACCTTCATGCTTGGCACCTTAACACCACTCAGAATCTCTTATATCATTCTCTAGGCAAGGGATAGAGAGATTTAGGGCATCTCAAGGACCCTCATCTTGGAATGTATGAGTCATGATGGGCCATTTTGAGCTCTGGTACCCACAGAATAAGGTGGCCATCTCAGAGCCTACGGTCTCAAATATACCAGATTTTTTGATCCATTTACTTGCAAAAATCTGAAACCTGTCACTATTGTTGGCTTTGCAGCAGCCATAGCTGATCATTTACATTTTTTGTGCAGGAGTTGAGCCAAAGCCTGCATCTTTATAGGCCTATTGCAAGTGTTATAGAGAGAAGCCCACTGCTAACAGAGGTGCAGCATCAAGGGATTTGCCTTTGCTTCTGTTGGTTTTCACAAAAGGCTCCTTATTAACCTTTAAAAGGAGGTCAGTCTAAAGAAGTTTGACTTGCAAGACTGTTGCAATGCCATTGGAAGTGTATTCTGGGATTTTGGCTCCTTCAGACACAAGCCTCATAGGAAGGAGTTTACAGTTCTCCCTCCTACCTACCTTTTCAGCAAGGACCTATTAGCCTCAGTTGGTCTAGATTACCTCCAGTGGTCACTTCAGCTCTAGATCATTCCTGAACTCAAATTGCCTGGACACTTGATTCGTTGTCCTCTTACAGCACTTAGATCCTTCTTGGACAGGACTACTGCTTGGAGAAAAGGGAAAGTCTCCTTCTCCTGCCTTTTAGCAAGAATCAGTTGGCTTCTGATGGCCCAGATGGCTCAAACCAGTGGTCATTCCAGCTCACAAACCTTTCTTGAGCTGATGTTGGACTGATGTTGTGACACTCTGCTCTCTTACAGTGCTTAGTTACTATCAGGACAGTACAAATACTTCAAGGAGGGGAAGAATCTTGCTCATATCTTTTAAGGAAGGCTTGATGGAGATATCTTGAGTTCTGCTATCTCTTCCTGGATCAATCTGGCTGCATGATTAGATTGCCAGTCCTTTAATCTTGAGTCTCAGAATCTATACTTTGAGACACATATTAGATCCTTGGCTGCCTTTTTAGTTTCCAAGAGTGGGGTCTCACCTGAGCAGATAGCAAACTCTTGTTATTGGAAGACCCACAATTCTTTACTACATTCTACTCGAAGATGTAGCTTGGCAATCCCATGACCAGTCCATGAACAAATTGGGCCTTGTGGATTCACCTCAGCATGTAGTCAATTTTTGTGTATTTATACATGTCATTGATATGACTCACATTTTTATGTTCTCTCCAGTTATACAAGTCTTGTGTCACTGACATATGTCTTTCTTGGCTTACATATGGCCCCATATCTGCAGTTTATGCAGTTCAGTTTGCCTGCTTGGAGATATTCCCATTGTCAGATGATGACATCTTGCTTGGGGAGTCATGCAGACATCTCCAGCCAATACTGGGTGATGGTTAATACTGCTATGTGATTTGTTGTAAAATTTTCTACAACAGCAACAGCAGCAACAATGACGACCACATCATGGATCTCTTGTTGAGGTTAGCAAATTACTTATCTGTGTTGAAGAAGTAACATATAACCTAAGATGTGGCTTAGGGAACCTTATCTTATCCTCTTATCAGTGCTTTATTTGGTGACCCCTTGTCTGACAATCATCTAACAGTGTGGCCAAAACAAATACCCTCCACCTGTTATGGTTGTATTCAAGCACTTGTGAGGATAAGGTAAGGCTATTTTACGCAATAAAATGTAACAAATTTTATTGTAATTTAACTTTTTACAAGTTAAATACTTACCTTATCCTCACAAGGATAAACCCACCCTACCTCCCCGCATAATTTGTTTTGCTGGGGACCAAAAATACAATGAAGAACTCTCGACAATCGTCTGTCGACAACAACTACTGCGCAAGCGCGGACATGCGCAGACAAAGGGGTCACCACTTGTGACAAGAATATTCCTTAAAAAATTCTTGTCGGTCGATACGTTTTGCTCCACAAAACCAAACAGGCACTTGTGAGGATAAGGTAAGTATTTAACTTGTAAAAAGTTAAATTACAATAAAATTTGTTACATTTGTTGTCTTTTAAGGTGTCACTAGCCAATATTCATCTGCAAGGCAAGGTACAATGACCATTAGTTAAGAACTACTTTGCACAAATCATTTTGCTTTTGATGCATTTACAAATATAAATACTCATGTTGTTACAAATCTGTGCTATTTGCATCTTGATTACTTACATGTTAATGACATGATTGCATTATTTTTGCCAAGAATGAATTGTGTTTTTTTTTCTTTCATATGGAAATATCCATTAATGTTTCACCATATTTAAAAATAAATCATCATCTTTTGTTTATAGCCATGCAGTTTCCTTGTGCTTTATTTTTTCAAAATATTAAATTTCCTTGGCAATAAGAGGTGATATACCAATTTCAGACATATTGTTTATGCATAATTATGACCTTGACAAATAAGTGATTGAGTTCTCAAACATGGCATTATCAACTTGTCTTTAAATTTCCCAGTAATTAACAACAACTAAACAAAGAGAAAAAACACATCTGAAAAAGGAACATCGCAAGGCACATCAGAACATAACATGAAATAAGACAGAGTAATTACATTTCTACACTAATTATATCATGTTACTTTAATTGTATGAAATTGAAATTGTTTTTGTTTTTTTTTATTCAATTTAATCTGTTGTAAAAATTTCTGTGAATTTTACATCTGTGGGCATCATTTTAAAGACATGGTCCCTCCAGTGGCACATTTTGACTGCTGTATTAAGCGTTACTTTTGTTTCTGTAATTTACCAGAGATTATGCGCAATGCAGTAAGTTGCACTAAACAGATTAACATGCAAATTATTGAATCTCTTGCAAAAGACTTTAAGTGTGTAAGTGTGGGGGAGAGGTTGTGTGGGGTTGTGTGAGTGCAGGGTGCTATGGTATTGTGCTATGCCCTTGATGTAGCCTAAAACTAACAGTAACATGATAAAAATATTTGAAATTGGTCGTAACAAATTTGTAACTTTCAGCCAAAAAATCCCAAGCCAACAGTGAGTCTATTGTATTTATATTTATTTATTTATTTATTTGATGTCACGAAGTCATTTGGTTTCTCAATTTCTGGTTCAGAATAAACTAAATACAATTTATAGATTCTATGTCGGGTTATAGTTCTGGCATTCTTTACAAAAAAATAATATATTTGATATTATATATTTCATCCTGAGTTGTTGATATAGTGTCCAGAACTTGTCCTTCTTTGGTGCTTACTGTTAGTAACATTTTTTTAAAAAAGAACACAGCATACTGGTTCTTCAATTCAGTTTTTATATTTGCATGAAAATATGACTTGTAGAAGTTTCAATTATAACCTTTTCTTGCACTGTTTCCATTATCTGCAATCGATTCCTTTTCAAGTGTGATTGCATCAATGATTAATTTGGAAGTTTTGTAAATCTTGTACCCTCACCCTTTCTGTGATTTTACAAATTTATATTATGTCTGTGTGTCATTTCTCTCATTGAAAGTAAGCACATATGAACCTAGTTTGACCCATGACAATCAGCAGTTGAGGTTGGACAGTGTATTGGTTAGGGGTGGGAGGGTGCACTCTTTGATAATCTGGTTTCAGATGAGCAGGAGTGCATTGATATCTAAATTGCTATTGAAGCTGTTACAGATATTGCAAATCAGCAACTGATTGCTTGTGTTACTTAATGAAGACTTGTCTTTCAGTCTTCTAGTTGCCTATGTATTCATAGTCCATACTTGAGGCAGTATGAAAGATCTACTTTTGAAGTTTCAATCTATGTCCACACAATGTTGCATAATGAAAGTATCAAAATTTGTATTGTCAGTTGCCAATAAGTTATTCATATCCCTCATTGAATAAGAGACATCTCGCCATGATCTCCCATGTCATTTCTTAAAGTTATAATATAAGGTAATTGAATGTGTTATCCATGACATCCTTATGCCTATATATAAGCAATGTGCTAAGATATAATTAATATAGCCAACTAACTTATTACGCAAATATTGTGCACAGCTTATGCATGCTTTAATGTAAGTTCAGACATTTAATTTACTTGTTACTTTACCTATTCTATAATTATCTCCCGCCGGGCGGGCGGGAGATTATAAAACGCATTCCGTGCGTGCGTGCGTGTGTTCGTGTGCTATTGAGTGTTACGCTTTTATAAAGGGCTGTACATCACACTGGTTGTTTCTCCTTGGCCTTTTCAATGTTTTTTATGACCTTATTGCTTATATCCTTTCATTTGATGCTGTTATTTCACACCTAGGACCGTAGCTAAGTGAGTAATAGCAATGGTGGCTACTTTGAGTAAAGTGCTCATAACTCCAAAACGACTGCATTTAGAGTGTTTCTGTAAAATATGTTGTTCAGCTACTTTCTCCATGCCTACAAGATGGTACCATTTTTCGGGTTCTATCTTCATAGCTAAGTGAGTAATAGCTATTTTCTGTTATTAACAATGAGCAAAATGAGTAAATTGATTTTGTCTTTGTAACTGTTACTTACAATATTGGCCTGAAATATGTTGTTCAACAACTCCTTCATGTACTAGATCATGGAGAGGTGTCCAAGGTGTAGCACCATAGCTAACTGAGTAATAGCTATACAAAGTTTAATATTTGACCATTGAGCAAGTCACTTATAACTCAAAAACTATTGAATATAGAGGATTTTTGTCAAATATGTTGTTCACCTATCTTTTGGATATACTGTATTGTGAATTTTCACAGCTGTAACTCCATAGCTAACTGAGTAATAGCTACTTTGATGATAACCATAATGAGTAAATGGCTTATATCTTCAAAAGTATTGCAGCTACACAATTTTGTTCCAATATGTTGTTCAGCTACTATCTCCACAGCTACAACATGGTCACTAGTTTGGAAGTGTATCTCCATAGCTAAGTGAGTAATAGCTACTTTGTCAATTTTTAATGATAACCATAATGAGTAAATGCCTTATATCTTCAAAAGTATTGCAGCTACACAATTTCTCTCCAATAAGTTGTTCATCTACTTTTTTGTGAACTGTAACATATTTAAGTTTCACAACTGTTGCTCAATGTACAAGTGAGTAATGGCTACTTTATTGCTACTTTCGGTGAAAATGTGAAAAATGACAAATATCTCGCAAACCGTAATAGCTACTTTGTCAATTTTTAATGATAACCATAATGAGTAAATGCCTTATATCTTCAAAAGTATTGCAGCTACACAATTTCTCTCAAATAAGTTGTTCATCTACTTTTTAAGTCATTCATCTACTTTTGGGAGAGCTTTCACATGGTGAAGTTTCAGACTCGTCGGTAATTACTCACCTACTGAAATGAGTAAATGCGAATTATCTCTAAAAGTATTGCAGATACCCAATTTTTCTCAAATAACTCATTCACCTACTTTTGGGAGAGCTTTCACTTGGTGAAGTTTCAGACTCATAGCTAATTACTCACCTACTCAAAATGAGTAAATGCGAATTATCGCTAAAAGTATTGCAGATAGCCAATTTTTCTCAAATAACTCATTCATTTACTTTTGGGAGAGCTTTCACATGGTGAAGTTTCAGACCCATAGCTAATTATTCACCTACTCAAAATGAGTAAATGCAAATTATCTCTAAAAGTATTGCAGATAGCCAATTTTTCTCAAATAACTCATTCACCTACTTTTGGGAGAGCTTTCACTTGGTGAAGTTTCAGACCCATAGCTAATTACTCACCTACTCAAAATGAGTAAATGCGAAGTATCGCTAAAACTATTGCGGATACCCAATTTTTATCAAATAACTCATTCATCTACTTGTGGAAGAGCTTTTACATGGTGAAGTTTCAGACCCGTAGATAATTACTCACCTACTCAAAATGAGTAAATGCGAATTATCGCTAAAAGTATTGCAGATAGCCAATTTTAAAATTACTCATTCACCTACTTTTGGGAGAGCTTTCACTTTAACAGCAAAACTATTCAATTTAAAGGAGTTTTGTCAAATATGTTGTTCACCTACTTTTTGATGTAGTGCGGCGGGAGATCATACCACGGCAGTGGTCTTGTTTGTTCTTGAGATTGAAAACTCATAGCTATATGATTCTAGTTTCTTTCTAATTCTTTATTTTTAGTTAATGCAATAAATTAATGAAAAATATCTCAATCCACCCCTTGACAAACATGTTTGTTGGCAGCAGTCAAAAGTCTAGGGCAGCAAAGTGTATTCACCATACAGTGTCTGCCAGCCTGATTATTAAGCGTCCCGCAAGGGACGCTTGTTTGTGTATGGGAGACCTTCAGGCTCCACCGGCTCCTGCGGCTCCGCATTTTGTTTTCCTTATAACTCTGTAACCGTTAAGCGGATTCTTTTCAAATTTGGCAGGTTTAGGCAGTAGCCTTGGGGAATTTTTTTGAATATGCTGCAGTGACATTTGAACCAATCAGAGAGGTCACATGACCAAAAATGTCTTTTCGATGGGGAAGCTTGTCCGGATGATAACTTGAAAGGACTTTTATCAATTCACCTGAAACTTGGCAAATACATTCATTCTATTAAAATCTGGATATCATTAGATTTTGGCATTGATTGGTTAAGAAATGGCCGAGTAATTAATGATTAATTAATCATTATGAATTTTCCAAATAAGGAAAACACAAAAATGCTTATATCTCCAAAACCGTGCTAGATAGAGCGATTTCGAAGAAATTTTTGACCCACAGGGTATCTTTGCAGAGTAGCTATCCCAATTTTCAAAAAATTTTTGTCTCACCAAAAATGGCAGCCATTTTGAATTTTCGAATTTTTCGCAAAAATTGCAAAGCATAAAAATGCTTGTATCTCGAAAACCGTACTAGATAGAGCGATTTCAACGAAATTTTTGACCCACAGGGTATGTCTGGAGAGTAGCCATGCCTATTTTCAAAAAAATTTTATCTCGCCAAAAATGGCGGCCATTTTGAATTTTCGAATTTTTCGCAAAATTTGCAAAACATAAAAATGCTTATATCTCGAAAACCCTGCTAGATAGAGCGATTTCGACGAAATTTTTGACCCGCAGGGTATCTCTGCAGAGTAGCCATGCCAATTTTCAAAAAAATTTTATCTCGCAAAAAATGGCGGCCATTTTGAATTTTCGAATTTTTCGCAAAAATTGCAAAACATAAAAATGCTTATATCTCGAAAACTGTGCTAGATAGAGTGATTTCGACGAAATTTTTGACCCATAGGGTATCTGCAGAGTAGCCATGCCAATTTTCAAAAAAATTTTGTCTCGCCAAAAATGGCGAATTTTGACTTTTCGAATTTTTCGCAAAAATTGCAAAACATAAAAATGCTTATATCTCGAAAACCCTGCTAGATAGAGCGATTTCGACGAAATTTTTTACCAACAGGGTATTTCTGCAGAGTAACCATACCAATTTTCAAAAAAATTTTGTCTTGCCAAAAATGGCGGCCATTTTTAATTTTCGAATTTTTGCGCAAAAATTGCAAAACACAAAAATGCTAATATCTCGAAAACCGTGCTACATAATTCTAATTCTAATTGGACTTTTATAGCGCTTAATCTCCCCAAACAAGAGGACTCTAAGGCGCAACAAAACAAAAAGCAGCCAACAAAATTCTGTGTCCAGGGACATAACAGGGGTCGAACACCACGGAGAACGCCAGGAGGATGATTCAGGCTAGGGTGGATATGCTTTGGTGTACAGGTAGGTTTTAAGCTGTTTTCTGAAGGAGGCCAGGGATGGAGAGGCACGAATCACATCAGGGAGAGTATTCCACACAGTAGGAGCATCAAACGCAAAACTATTACCAAACTGTTTGACAGATTTATGAACAGAGGGGCAGAACTTTGGAATAACTAGGAAATTACCACCACTTTGACTGCGCCTGGTACTGTAAGAACTGCTGTAGGAGGAAAGATGTGGTGAAAAATACCTGGGAAAACCTGTGTGAAGATACTTATAAACAAGTGTGACTGTCTTGAACACAATGCGCTGTTCAACAGGAAGCCAATGCAGTTTCTTTAGCACAGGAGTTATGCTGGTGTATCGACTGGTGTTTGATACAATTCTAGCTGCACTATTTTGGATGCACTGTAATTTGCGTAGATTGAACTTGGACAGGCTCCTGAAAAGTGAGTTGCAGTAATCCAACCGACTACTAACAAGAGCGTTGGCTACCAGCACAGAAACATCATGAGTAAGAAACCGCCTGACATGTCTGAAGTCACGGAGTTTAACAAAACAACTTTTGCAGACATTCTGAACATGCTTGGACAAAGAGAAATCTGAATCAAGCCACACACCCAGATTTTTTACTGAATCTGCAGGGCAGAGTGAGTTGCCCAGGATATCAATTGGAAAACATGCTTTCAACTTATCCCTTTGTCTCTTCGAACCAAAGATGATAAACTCAGTCTTATCAGGATTCAGTTTGAGCTTACTAGTTGTCATCCACTCTTTAACATCATTTAGGCACTTATTTAGCTTTTCAAAGGCAGCAGATGCATTCTTCTGGGATAAATGTATATAAAGTTGGCTGTCATCAGCATAGAAATGAAACTTTATTCCATTATGTTTACTGATAATGGAACTGAGGGGGGTAGTGTACAATGAGAACAACAAAGGACCCAGGACAGAACCTTGGGGAACACCAAATAGGAGTTTACAAACATCTGACAAAGTAGAACCAATTTTTACTGATTGGTAACGGTCCATTAGGTAGGATGTGAACCATTTCAGAACGGAGCCACTGACCCCAAACCAGTTTTGGAGGCAACCCAGAAGAGTAGAGTGATCAATGGTGTCGAAGGCAGCAGACAAGTCCAGCAATACCAAGGCAGTGGATTCACCTCTTGACAATGATAAGTGAACCTCATTTTTTATGTAGAGAAGAGCAGTCTCAGTTGAATGGCCCGCCTTATATGCCGACTGGTACGGGTTGTCTAAGTTATTGGCATTAATATGTTCTAACAGCTGCTTAGCAACCACACGTTCTACCAATTTAGATATAAAACTGAGACCTGATACAGGGCGATAATTCTTAAGGTCATTTGAGGGAAGATTTGGCTTTTTAATAAGTGGAGTGACCACAGCAGATTTGAAGGCATCAGGAACGCATCCTTCCATGAGTGAGCAGTTGACCAGCTTTGTAAGGGATGGTAGCAATATATCAATGCATTCCTTAATCAGGAATGTCGGCAGAGGGTCCAACAGGCATGATTTTGTTGGTGATGCTTTAATTATTTTATCAACAGCATCTTCAGAAACTTGCCTAAAGACAGTAATTTGGGGAGGATCTGAAGGAGGGTTAACATCATATTCAGTGCCAGAAGAAGCAAAATTATCTCTAATCTTCTTGATTTTGTTTTTGAAGAAGGAGGCAAACTGGTCAGCCAATGACTTTTCGGACTCATGAGATGGAAGTGTGGCATCAGAAACCCTGTTCAGGGTCTTATGGAGCTCACGCCAAAGTTTTCGAGAGTCATGACTATTGTCTGAGATCAGTTTGCTATAGTAGTCTGATTTATCTTTATTTACAAGTGCATTGCACCGAGCAATCTGGCGACGAAGCCTACTCCTGTTAAGTGTACTTTTAGCCCTACGCCAGGTTCTCTCAAATTGGCGCCTAAGGGACTACATAGAGTACTACATAGAGCAATTTCGACGAAATTTTTGATCTTCAGGGTATCTCTGCAGAGCAGCTATCCCAAAGAGCTTTCACTCAGTGAAGTTTCAGACCTGTAGCTAATTATTCACCTACTCAAAATGAGTAAATGCTAATTAAGCGTCCCTGAAAGGGCGCTTATTTGTTTTCGCCTCAGTTTCCTCGCCGCCGCCGCCGCCGCCACTGCATTATGGTCTCCCTTGAATATCTCCCTTATTATTAGAAGGTTTCAAACCATATTTGGCACTTATATACCTTAGGCGTGGAAAAATTTTTCTGCATGCTTAAATTTGACCTTTGACCTTTATGAAGGTCACATGATCAAAAACAATTTTTTTAAGTACACCCCCCGTCATCACAGTTCAGGAAAAACTACTTGTTACACAGCCTTATGCTTTGACACACCTGTTCATACTATCGAAAACGCGAGCTGATTAGATTTTGGGAGCAATCCCTTGAAAAATGTCTCATTTATGGGTGATTTCCTCACATCTTCCAATCTGAGAGCCTTAAATTTAGGTCAACCCCCCTATTATCTTCTTAAGTATTGCATTTAGAGCCATAAAATGTATTGGGAGGTAATAGGAAACCATATGTGGAGAGTCTAAATAGCCGGTCAGTTTTACCCCACGGCCCCCCTTATGGGTCAAACTGGGGTCATAAAATAGCTGATTTTGAGTTTTTGCCTTATATCTCCTTTATTGTTGCTTTTATAGCTTCAGAATGTATTAAGAGGTATTGGGAAAGCATATGTGGAGAGTCTAAATAGCCGGTCAGTTTTACCCCCCGACCCCCCCTTATGGGTCAAACTGGGGTCATAAAATAGCTGATTTTGAGTTTTTGCCTTATATCTCCTTTATTGTTGCTTTTATAGCTTCGGAATGTATTAAGAGGTTTTGGGAAAGCATATGTGGAGAGTCTAAATAGCCAGTCAGTTTTACCCCCTGACCCCCCCTTATGGGTCAAACTGGGGTCATAAAATAGCTGATTTTGAGTTTTTGCCTTATATCTTCTTTATTGTTGCTTTTATAGCTTCAGAATGTATTAAGAGGTATTGGGAAACCATATGTGGACAGTCTAAATAGCCGGTTAGTTTTACCTCCTGACCCCCATGTGTGGGTCAAACTGGGGTCATGAAATAGCTTTTGCCTTTATTGTTGCTTTTATGCTTTCACAATGTATTAAAACCTATTGCAAAACCCTGTGGACAATCTAAATAGCAATACATACTTGCACACATGATTATATATGAAGTTATCAATACTCGTTACTGAAATGCTTTGTAGCATTTACACAAAATTTACTAAAGTTACATCCAATGTTGTACATCCAATGTACAACACTTTCTCCAGCTTTTCTATATCTACAACGCTTGTTTATGTTAATTAAAGAAGACCTTTGTAGGATTTTCCCTGTCATGATATCACCAAGGGGGTTGGTTTATGTAACAGTACAGTACAGCTTTGTGCATTCTTAGCTTTACAGCATGCTTATTAAAACCACAAGGCATTTTAAACTCTCAGGGACGCTTCGCTTTGTTAGCAAAAGCATTCATCTAGTTATCTCTGAAACTATTGTGGATACCCAATTTTTCTCAAATAACTCATTCATTTACTTTTGGGAGAGCTTTCACATGGTGAAGTTTCAGACCCATAGCTAATTATTCACCTACTCAAAATGAGTAAATGCTAATTATCTGTAAAAGTATTGCGGATACCCAAGTTTTATCAAATAACTCATTCATCTACTTGTGGAAGAGCTTTCACATGGTGAAGTTTCAGACCCATAGCTAATTACTCACCTACTCAAAATGAGTAAATGCGAATTATCTCTAAAAGTATTGCAGATAGCCAATTTTTCTCAAATAAATCATTCACCTACTTTTGGGAGAGCTTTCACTTGGTAAAGTTTCAGACCCATAGCTAATTACTCACCTACTCAAAATGAGTAAATGCTAATTATCTCAAAAACTATTGCGGATACCCAATTTTTATCAAATAACTCATTCATGTACTTTTGGAAGAGCTTTCACATGGTGAAGTTTCAGACCCGTAGATAATTACTCACCTACTCAAAATGAGTAAATGCGAATTATCTCTTAAAAGTATTGCAGATAGCCAATTTTTCTCAAATAACTCATTCATCTACTTTTGGAAGAGCTTTCACGTGGTGAAGTTTCAGACCCATAGCTAATTACTCACCTACTCAAAATGAGTAAATGCAAATTATCTCTAAAAGTATTGCAGATAGCCAATTTTTCTCAAATAACTCATTCACCTACTTTTGGGAGAGCTTTCACTCCGTGAAGTTTCAGACCCATAGCTAATTATTCACCTACTCAAAATGAGTAAATGCTAATTATCTGTAAAAGTATTGCGGATACCCAATTTTTATCAAATAACTCATTCATCTACTTGTGGAAGAGCTTTCACATGGTGAAGTTTCAGACCCATAGCTAATTACTCACCTACTCAAAATGAGTAAATGCGAATTATCTCTAAAAGTATTGCAGATAGCCAATTTTTCTCAAATAAATCATTCACCTACTTTTGGGAGAGCTTTCACTTGGTAAAGTTTCAGACCCATAGCTAATTACTCACCTACTCAAAATGAGTAAATGCTAATTATCTCAAAAACTATTGCGGATACCCAATTTTTATCAAATAACTCATTCATGTACTTTTGGAAGAGCTTTCACATGGTGAAGTTTCAGACCCGTAGATAATTACTCACCTACTCAAAATGAGTAAATGCGAATTATCTCTTAAAAGTATTGCAGATAGCCAATTTTTCTCAAATAACTCATTCATCTACTTTTGGAAGAGCTTTCACATGGTGAAGTTTCAGACCCATAGCTAATTACTCACCTACTCAAAATGAGTAAATGCAAATTATCTCTAAAAGTATTGCAGATAGCCAATTTTTCTCAAATAACTCATTCACCTACTTTTGGGAGAGCTTTCACTCCGTGAAGTTTCAGACCCATAGCTAATTATTCACCTACTCAAAATGAGTAAATGCTAATTATCTGTAAAAGTATTGCGGATACCCAAGTTTTATCAAATAACTCATTCATCTACTTGTGGAAGAGCTTTCACATGGTGAAGTTTCAGACCCATAGCTAATTACTCACCTACTCAAAATGAGTAAATGCGAATTATCTCTAAAAGTATTGCAGATAGCCAATTTTTCTCAAATAAATCATTCACCTACTTTTGGGAGAGCTTTCACTTGGTAAAGTTTCAGACCCATAGCTAATTACTCACCTACTCAAAATGAGTAAATGCTAATTATCTCAAAAACTATTGCGGATACCCAATTTTTATCAAATAACTCATTCATGTACTTTTGGAAGAGCTTTCACATGGTGAAGTTTCAGACCCGTAGATAATTACTCACCTACTCAAAATGAGTAAATGCGAATTATCTCTTAAAAGTATTGCAGATAGCCAATTTTTCTCAAATAACTCATTCATCTACTTTTGGAAGAGCTTTCACGTGGTGAAGTTTCAGACCCATAGCTAATTACTCACCTACTCAAAATGAGTAAATGCAAATTATCTCTAAAAGTATTGCAGATAGCCAATTTTTCTCAAATAACTCATTCACCTACTTTTGGGAGAGCTTTCACTCCGTGAAGTTTCAGACCCATAGCTAATTATTCACCTACTCAAAATGAGTAAATGCTAATTATCTGTAAAAGTATTGCGGATACCCAATTTTTATCAAATAACTCATTCATCTACTTGTGGAAGAGCTTTCACATGGTGAAGTTTCAGACCCATAGCTAATTACTCACCTACTCAAAATGAGTAAATGCGAATTATCTCTAAAAGTATTGCAGATAGCCAATTTTTCTCAAATAAATCATTCACCTACTTTTGGGAGAGCTTTCACTTGGTAAAGTTTCAGACCCATAGCTAATTACTCACCTACTCAAAATGAGTAAATGCTAATTATCTCAAAAACTATTGCGGATACCCAATTTTTATCAAATAACTCATTCATGTACTTTTGGAAGAGCTTTCACATGGTGAAGTTTCAGACCCGTAGATAATTACTCACCTACTCAAAATGAGTAAATGCGAATTATCTCTTAAAAGTATTGCAGATAGCCAATTTTTCTCAAATAACTCATTCATCTACTTTTGGAAGAGCTTTCACATGGTGAAGTTTCAGACCCATAGCTAATTACTCACCTACTCAAAATGAGTAAATGCAAATTATCTCTAAAAGTATTGCAGATAGCCAATTTTTCTCAAATAACTCATTCACCTACTTTTGGGAGAGCTTTCACTCCGTGAAGTTTCAGACCCATAGCTAATTATTCACCTACTCAAAATGAGTAAATGCTAATTATCTGTAAAAGTATTGCGGATACCCAATTTTTATCAAATACTCATTCATCTACTTGTGGGAGAGCTTTCACATGGTGAAGTTTTAGACCCATAGCTAATTACTCGCCTACTCAAAATGAGTAAATGCGAATTATCTCTAAAAGTATTGCAGATAGCCAATTTTTCTCAAATAACTCATTCACCTACTTTTGGGAGAGCTTTCACTTGGTGAAGTTTCAGACCCATAGCTAATTATTCACCTACTCAAAATGAGTAAATGTGAATTATCTCTAAAAGTATTGCGGATACCCAATTTTTATCAAATAACTCATTCATCTACTTTTGGGAGAACTTTCACTTGATGAAGTTCCAGACCCATAGGTAATTACTCACCTACTCAAAAGGAGTAAATGTGAATTATCTCTTAATAGTATTGCAGATAGCCAATTTTTCTCAAATAACTCATTCACCTACTTTTGGAAGAGCTTTCACACACAAAAATGATAAATTGTGAATATCTCAGAAAAGCTATTTCTTGTCCTTTAATGCTCGGCGGGAGATACACACCGCAGCAGTGGTATTGTCAAAAATTTTTGTCTCCCCAAAAATGGTGGCCATTTTGAATTTTCAAAGTTTTTGCAAAACACAAAAATGCTTATATCTCGAAAACCATACTAGATGGAGCGAACTCAACAAAATTTTTGACCTGCTGGGTATCTCTGCAGAGTAGCCATGCCAATTTTCAAAATATTTTTGTCTCGCCAAATATAGCGGACATTTTGAATTTTCGAATTTTTTGCAAAACACAAAAATGCTTATATCTTGAAAACCGTGCTAGATAGAGCAGACTGCGCTGACTTTGGTTGCCACAACAGTATAAGGCTAGAAACGAAGCATTTTCTTAATACTTTAGCACTCACCTTTATATCCTTTTCGGGATGCTTTGTTTTTGCTATGCAAAAACATTATCTTTTTTTTTTGCGAGCGATCCTCTAGTTTTACTTTCCTTTTGTATTATGTTATTAATAATAAAATTAAAAGATAAGAAAATATTCAAAACTTTAAAAGAATTATTGAAAGCTCTGTTTGTGTCACATAAACATTATAGCTTTAAATCACTGTTTTATTTAAAAGTTTTATGCTTATATTTGATATTAAATGTAAATGTGATAGAAAAGTAATAAACAGAATAAGTTAGTCTTCACTCTGTTACCATTTCTTTTCTAAATTGTAAAGCTATGACATCACATCAGTTACATTGACTCCATCAATGATTATTATATCTTGGCGCATTGGAATTTATGTTTTTATTTTCCTGTGTGCATATAATAAAAGATAGCAATTTTGGGTTAAAATGTATATTTTGGAAATGAGCCTCAAGTATGTTGGTTCAGAAAATAATGCTTTCCTTGACTTTAAGGCCATACACCTAAAACCATTAAACCATCGAAGAGTTTGGGAAATTGATATTTTTAGGGTTTTTCCATAATTTCCAAAATGTAGCTGCATTTCTTTTGACCATTTCTTTGTTTAAATTATGTGATGAAGTCTTATTATCGTAGTCCATGTTTGGTACATCAAGGTTTTAAAAAGTTTCAATTTAGCCAAAATATAAGAAATTTACACCATTAATTTTTGTAGCCACAGACAGAAGAACCAACTCCAGAGTCTAAAGACAAGAAAAGAAAATCTTCTGTGAAACCAGAAGCAGTATCACCAAAGAAAGGCAAAAATCTAAAAACAGTCGACATAGATTTGCCAGGAGCTCCTTCAGATGGTGAGAAATAATCATGAGAAAAATCTGAAAACTGATAAAGTTTTCCCACACAAATTAACTTAGGTGTTTTGAACTGAGGAAAATGTTGCACTGTACTGACAAAAGCACCATTTTCTGCTTCATATAATAATATAACCAATGTTATCAATAGGCCAGTTTGGTTACTATTATGGACAAGGTGTTGGGTTTTAAAGTTAAAAGACTGGGTTTGATCCTCACCTAGGTCAAGGAGAGTATACCTTTGAATTGAGTACTCGAGACATTTCCCTCCCGAGCATAAACATTATTTGGTTAGAAAATTTGGGAGGATATAATTGCATCTGGATCAGGGGAGTACAAGTAATGAGTCACTTACATATTGGCCAAAGAAAGAAGAAATAATTACCAGCCATATGAGGATATTGAATATAGATTTTAAATGTTTATTTTTTTTTTTTTACAGAAATCCACCCTCTATTGAACACAAAGAAGCCACAAGACAAACAGCCTCGCAGACAGAACTCCTCTTCAAACTCAAGAAGTAACAAATCCTCCAAAGGAAGGGAAAGCAAGAGTCGGGTCAAAGACAGAGACTACTATTAGAGATGCTCAAATATGCACGATTGTTTGGCTGTATACATGTTTTCTGTCGACAACAGACTGCCTTAACTGTGTTCAAGATTGTCAAGGTCTTTGAGATGTTTCTAGTAAATATCCACAATTTCATCCAAGAGAGGATAATTACAACTTATGTCAGTTAGTGGGACCAATGCTCCAGATATTTCTGCTGAAATGTTTCAAAATCTTCCAGTATCTTGGAATGTCCAAAGCAAGTGAAACCACTTCAGGCTAAAGATGGGACTACTTAGAAATGTTGAGCTGTTGTGCTGTTTTAAAATATGTATTACTTTGTCATTGTACAGTTACTTGCATGTTCATGGTAAATGAATGATCATGATTATCATAATTTGCTGACACTCATTGCAAGAAATAACAATTGTTATAAAGTAGTGAAAGTAAGATTCTTGTTATAAACAAAAACTTTTCATATTGTCTTTGTTTCAGTTGTTGAAGATTTTATATGGTTGATGTTCAACAGTCTATTCTTATAAAAGTGATTGAAAGTATCAAATGTTCATATAGTAACATCCATGGTAGTTATATCCGACAGGGTGTGAAAGCACAACTGGGTGTAATGTGATCTTGAAACAGGGAATACTTAATCACACTGAACTGTAGCATTTAGAACAATTTCCCATTCAAACAAGGTGAGAGCCATTTTGTTACCCAGCAGCCCTTAAGGGCTGTCAGAGTATTGTTTTCACTAGTGTTCTCAACAAACCCTTTTTACTAGGACCGGGTATGCAGTGGTTTCAGCGGGCGGGTACCCGGGTACCCGCGCTGATGGGCGATAATAGCTGAAACTACAAATATCTCCATATTTACAGACTTAAAACCTACAGAAATAATGGGATGCAACCATTTGCTTTATTTCTTGTTGGCCACGGTTTTGCATTCAAAACAATATTGCACGGAAGAAAGGTTAAATAAAAAAAGACTTCTGTACATTCAAAACACGGTTGTTTATATAAAAATGGAGTCACATGACCTATCACAAAAGCATTACACTACTGCTCGAATGTAGTTTCGGAATTAAAACTTTATTTTTATTTCAGATTGGTAAGTTAATTTTATTAACATCAAATTATTAACTATTGTGCGAAAATATTGTACTCTTATTTATTTAAGGAGTGCATGTCACTATATATGGCCAATATACAGCGTTTTATGGACTCGGAATTAAGAAACTGTGTTGATATACTGACGATTTTCAAAGGGTTCCGGTATTTGACAATGTATAAACAACTAAAATAAAAGACAAATAAAATACTATAAACGGTGTACAAGGGTGAAAAAACAATATTATTATGCATTTTAATTGAATAGTTTAATTTTAAAGTGAATTAATGAAGTCCACATACGTCTGTACTTGGTCAGCCAATGTGGGCGATATTGACAGAAATAAGCTTAGAATCGGGTACTCGGGTATGAGATTTCAGATTCAGGTAAGTATTCAGGGTTCGGGTACCTGGATATCCGGGTACCCGTTGAGATCACTAGTTTTCACCCATGGTGTCTGGATGGGTGGGCAGGCAGGTGGCGGGAAAAAGTTTGTCCGGACTGTATCACAGAAACTGTAATGTGTAGGAAGTTGAAACTTGGGAAGGACATTGGTTAGGGGGTGTAGGTGTGCAACGTCATGGTTTGACCTTGATTTGACCTTGCCACAGTGACCTTGACCTATAAAATATTGACCGGGCCATATCTGGGAAACCATAAGGTGTAGGAAATTGATACGTGGTAGGGACATTAGTTAGGGTGTGTAGGTATGCAACGTCATGGTCTGAGCTTGATTTGACCTTGCCGTAATAACCTTGACCTATAAAATTTTGTCCGGGCTATATCTCGGAAACCCTAAGGTGTAGGTGATACTTGGTAGGGACATTGGTTAGGGGGTTTAGATGTGAAACGTCATTGGGTGACCTTGATTTGACCTTTGACCTTGCCATAGTGACCTTAACCTATAAAATCTTGTCCGGGCTGTATCTAGGAAATGGTAAGGTGTAGAAAGTTGATACATGGTAGAGACATTGGTTAGGATGTGTAGGTGTGCAACATCATGGTGTGACCTTGATTTGACCTTTGACCTTGCTGTAGTGACCTTGATCTACAAAATTTTGTCTGGGCCATATCTCAGAAACTGTAAGGTGTAGGACGTTGATACTTGGTAGGGACATTGGTGGGGGGGTTGTAGGTGTGCAGCGTCATGGTGTGACCTTGATTTGACCTTTGACCTCACCGTAGTGAAAGTGACCTTTAAAATCTTATCTGTGCTATATCTCGAACACTGTAAGGTGTAGGAAGTTGATACTTGGTGGGGATATTGGTTAGGGGTTGTAAGTGTGCAACATCTTGGTGTGACCTTGATTTGACCTTTGACCTTGTCATAGTGACCATGAGTTTTAAAATCTTGTCTGGGCTATTTCTTGGATTCCATAAGGTGCAGAAGGTTGACACTTGCTTAGGGGGTGTAGTTGTGCATCTTGGTGTGACTTTTTTGCACTACCACAGTGTGTTCACCTGCCATATTTGAGTCATTTTTCTCCTATGACAAAAATATATGGATCGCTGCAACTGATTATTACGGATCCCCTAATAGGACATGGTAAAATAAAAATGCACTATTACATAATTGTGCTATTTCCATTGACAGCTATTCTCCAATTAATAAATTTTACAGCTTCGTATTTTTTAGTTTACTGGTTAATGCTATCATCTTGCTATTGAATTGTCTTGTTTTAGTACTTTATCTTTACATATATTTTCTTTCTCTTAGATGTTATTTTCTCTGCTTAAACATTATTTGGACCTTTATATAAGTGAAACTATGCTGAAAGTATCCCGCTCTTTGTATGTCATGGTGTTGAAAACTATATCTCCAGGCTGTTAGGTATGGACATCTCTGATGCTATTTTGGTAAATGATGCCCAAAAAGTTGTTTTCACGTCTAAATACCCTGGGACCAATAATAAGGGAGACATACAGCCTTTTAGTGCGATGATCACACTTACTAGGGATAAAAGGTCAAATTAAACTTGTTTTCACATTTCACCGTCCAAGGACCAATAATAAGGGAGATACAAGACCTTTTAATATGATGACCCAGTTTGACTTTGAAAGTGTGGTCAAAGGTAAAATTCAGCTCTTGGAAAAGATTCACAGGCCACAAGTTCCTATAAGGTGTACTCATATTCTGAATAGGACCAATAAGGGCGATGTAAGGCCTTTATGGTGACCCCATTTTACCTTAAAGATGTGACATGGTGGCCATTTTGTTTTCAAAATGAAGCCAAAGTTACTCTCAGGAAACATTTCTTGCCCATATACATTTTGTGAAAATCTGATGAAGCTAGCTGTAATATTTCAAGTTTAGAAATCTTTAAGGATTTTCAAACAATCGGCTATGGCAACCATTTTCCTTTTTTAAATGAGACCCAAAACAAATGAGACATATTTTCATAGCCATAAACATTCTCTGCAATATTGTACAAGATATCCTCATAAATAAGTGAGATACAAAAGGTTCATGTAAAATTGTGACGAAGGCACACATGCATGCACATATGCATGAAAGGCATATTGTAATCTCCTGCCCAAGGCCATGTGAATGAATCCAAGCCCACAGGTCTAATTGCCGAACACCAGAGATATTTGGGCAATTGCCAATTAGAGAAAATTATGCAAAATCCATGTATGTGTTGGATTATAAAACATCCAAAAAATGTAGAAGTCTAAAAAATGTACATTGTAATATTTATTACCACAAGCCTAATCAGCCCCAGTTCCTATCGAGAAACAAATATTTTAAGAAGTTGGTAAATTATGTGGGGAAGAGAGTTGGACTACAGAGTGCTGACAAAATTACAGGACCAAAACAGAAAAATATTTGTGCAAGAAGTTTTTGCCAGATGTTGTCACATTCTTAGTCATCTTCAATCCCTATCGAGATTAACATATTTCTTAAAGTTTGGTAAAAATCCACGTTGTTGTCTGGACTTTAGAGAACCCACAGTAATAACTAGTGAAAAAAACATCTAAAAGTTTGGTAAAAATCCACGTTGTCTGGACTTTAGAGAACCCACAGTAATAACTAGTGAAAAAAACAATTCAAATTTACGATTCATCTTCAAAGTATACAACCTGCAAGTGTATGAGCCACCAAATCTCTTTGGAAAGTAAAAAATGCGTCTGATCTGTCTTGAGATGTTGAGATTTTGTTTTTACCGTAGAGACTTCTTAAGAAGAAAAATTGAAAAAATTAACTGTACAATTCCAATGAAATAGAAATGCTATGACCAAGAACAATATTTTCAATCAGTTGGTTTTGTATTACTTTCAAACTGCTTGGGATACATTGTGAAGATAACATCATAAAGTGTAGCATGGCATAGAGAAAAAATGGTGCATGCTAGTTACTCAAGATTCAGACCCACACATTAGACTGAAAGTTTTAAAGAAAATAAAAATCCTCAAAGCAAAGATAGTAAGTGGACATTTAAAGTGCTGTATTTTTATTAATGAAAATTGCTAACCTTATTGCTGCCTGTGCAACCCACCTTTTGGGGCATCTTTGACCTCTTGTTCCTGCACCATTTGACTGTTCTAGGAGACTCTTTATCTTTACTCTTTTCACCTGGTCTCTCATGGTATCCAGTACGATTTCCCCAGGCTGTGAAGTGCATCTCCGATACTATTTCTTGTACATAGTACTGTTAGCTCAAATAGGAGCTTTTATCCATTTTTCAAACTGCCAAGTATAGTTGTATCCCCGGGATTTAAGTTAAACTTTGCAAGTGGCTTGCTATGGCAGAGATCTGGCCACCGTATTATGGTAGCCCAGGAGTCAAAATTATGCTTCGGGGAGTCAAAAACGTCAAAATTTTTGACTAATTTTGACTATTGCTTGTGTTCAAGCTGTAGGGCACAGTTTCTTTCAGATTTATTTTATATTTAGTGCATGAATTGGTGGGTATGACGTCTCACCACCCTATCTTTTTGTAGGCCTGGGGTCAAAATCAAGTAATAGCTATTTTAAGTCTAGGAATCAAATTTATGCTCTGGGAGTCAAAAACCTAAAAACAAATTGACTTGTAACTTGAAAACTATTGCATTTAGAGATTTTTGTTTAAATATGTTATTCAGCTACTATTGGGTCAGCTATAACATAGTAAAATTGCAGACCTGTAGCTCATTGCATAGCGGAGTAATAGCTACTTTGACATTCTCACTGTTGAGTAAATCAGTTGTAACTTGAAAACTATTGCAAAATTGCTTATAACTCACTTATTATTGGTCCTAGAGGTTTGCAATATAAACTAACATATAGGGATTCATGGGCTGGGAATCTTCTGATGTCAAATTTGACCTTGGGCCCCTACCTCCAAGGTCAAATTAGGATAGCCAAACTTAAAATTTTATTGCACTACAATAGCTTACCATGTGGGACTTAATGCTGCTCTCGGATGGCTACAAGGCATCATGGCGAACGTCTAAGAAAAATAGACATTTTTAGTTGGCCGTAGCCTCCAGTTGTCGTCACTTGATAACTTCTGACCAATCGCCCTACTTTCTCGTTGGCCACGTGAACTGGTAGCTTTCTGTATATTATACAGACATTTTCATTTATTTCTCAGCATATTTTTGGTTATTTCTTTTATTATATAACATAGATTATTCTGTAAAATATCCGTTTTGACAGGATAAGTATTTTACTTATATTGCGTGTTTCGAGTTTTCCTTGGTTCAGGCTTTTTAGTACGTAATTTTATTGTGTTTAAAATGTCTTCCCAGCAATCAAATAAAGACAAACCGAGATCTAACAAATGCAGGCATTTTTGTTTCCCTTTTGATGTGCATAATTACTGCTCTACCTGTAGGGAATCTGGCAAGGGTGACGACCCCTGTGTCACTTTTGAAACACCCTGTCCAATTTGTACAAAGGAAGCGGTACATCAGGAAACAAAAAGGCAATCATGTTAGTTCTAAAGACGATGAACTTGACCTATTAGGGGACAACGTTGAATCTTTTACTGGTACTAATGCAGACCTTGAGAGTGCTGCTGACAACTTATTTACCTCACCCGCACGTCCTCAGCCCCTACCCTTCAGTTCTTTGTCACTTAAAACGCCTGCAAACACTGTCCCACCCACCCCAGGTACTGCCTTACAGCAGAAAACTGAATCTAATTTAGAAAAATTCCTGGGTAACACTTTAAACTTGCATTTGCAGCAGCAAATGGGTTCGTTCCAGGCCTCCATGTTAGAAGCATTCCAGTCTCCGAGACGAATTATCAAATAACAAACAACCCGAGGTAGCTCAGACCTCGGCCTCAGCTTCTAAACCTGGAACTAGTGTTAACTTGGACCTACCCCCTCCGAGACCTACCACTAACCTTCAATCCGAGGATATGGATGTGGACTATGGTCCAGCACTTCCTCCAGGTCTCGGATCTGATCATCATAATTTCTCGGATCAGAAGTCTAATGCATCCGAGGTACCTTCCAAGAAGGCCTCGGATGGACATAAAAGACACTCCCACTCTCATAGGAAGCATGATGTTGGTCCAAGATCTGCCTCGGACCAATACTCTGATGAATCCGACCAACCTCGGATGTTATCTTCCAAATCAAAAAACATGCTGACAAAAGCAAATACAAATCTAGGTCCAGGTATGTTTCATCTTCCTCAGAGGAAGATCAGCCCTGTGGCCAAACACAGGTCTTCTAAGCCCTCTAGAGCTCGGCCCTCTGGGGCTAACTCAGATCAAGACCAACCTCAGCATGATCCAGACCCCGCTTATTGTAGGGAAGTAGCCCTGGCTGACGTTCCCTCCCAGTATGCTGAAGAGATGGACACTTTTAGGTGCATCCTTTCCCTCCCTGACCCCAGGGAGTCTATGCCTAGGTCATCTACTTCAGTAATGGGTCTTCATGATGACAGCCCAAGAGGTCCTTCTTCCATGCTTCCACTTAGCTCTGTTATCAAAGATGCCTTTGATAAATTTGAGCATGACTTCAAGACCGCTAGTTTACCTGAAGGTAAATATATCAAACCTCCTCCTGCCAGTACAAAGTGGTACAAGGTGGGACAACCCTGTTATGAGGAGAAAATGCAGGAGTTGAATACAGATTTTTCAGGCATGAAGCCAAAATGACCCTTCTGCATCCAAATTTAGGGGAAACGAGACGCCAAGAACTCAGGAACTCACCCTTTTGGCATTCTTCCTTGTTCCAGTCTCAACTTGTGAAGGAGGGAGAAGACTTCCTCCTCAAAAAAGGCACCTCTAAAGACTCAGAGTTTCGCACCCTATCAAAATAAGCACTTTCATGGTCCCCACAACAAGAAAAGAGGCTCCTACAGGAAACACCCCTATGGGGGCAATTCCTCACAAAGCAGTAACCAATCGTTTTCCTCAGGAAGGGGGTAACCAAACTTCAGAGGCTCCAAGGGTCGTTTTCGACCCCACAATAGGGGATGAGGGTGTGGAAACCCCTCCCCCCCAATGACTCCTTCAAAGCATCCCTCAGTCCACCAGTAGGAGGTCGCCTCCGTTCTTTCAGAAGAGACTGGCAAACAAACAAATGTTCATCCAATGTGTTAACATTATCACCAATGGCTACGTACTGCCATTCCTCTCAAAACCAAACTTTGTCAGATTTCCTCTGATTCTATCAGAATACAAGGCACTTCAAAAAGACCAAGCTCTAGCCAATTGTATCCAGTCCCTTCTGTCAAAGAACACAATCAAAAGGGTGGAAAATGTAAAATCTCTCGGATTTTATAGTCCCCTGTTCCTAGTACCCAAGCCTCACCAAAGGTGGAGGCCAGTCATAGACCTAAGTAGGCTCAAGACTTTTCTACACGTAGAAAAGTTCAAAATGGAAACTCCAGAGTCCATTAGGACCTCCTTGGTTCCAGGGGAATGGGTATTGTCGATAGACATGTCGGACACTTACCTTCACATTCCCATCCACCCAAACTCAAGGAAATACCTAAGGTTTTGCCACAGGTCCCAGGTGTTCCAGTTCACCTCCCTCCCATTCGGGCTAGCCACAGCCCCCCAGGTCTTTACAATGATTGTAAAGGAAGTGAAGCTAATGGCCTTCTCCAGAGGACTTAGACTTCACCAATACCTGGACGACTGGCTGATCAGGTCCCAGTCTCAGGAGGAAGCCCAAGTGAACACTCGGGCAGTGGTAGACCTAACCCGGTCCTTGGGGTGGATAATAAATCAGGAAAAATCAGAAATGAAACCTACTCAGGTGTTTTCATTCGTGGGCTACGAATACCATCTAGATTCAGCCCTTGTAAAACCCACTCAAGAGAGATGGCTCAAACTTCAGGATTTGATCCTAAGACTCAAGTCAAAACATGTTTTGACTGCAAGATGTTTGATGTCGCTAATTGGGTTGCTTGCCTCAACGGAGAAAATGGTCCTCGAGGGACGCCTTCACATGAGGCCCTTTCAGTTTCATCTCAAGGAGCACTAGAGATATCCTCAGTCACTGGACAACCTCCTTCCTTGGACAGAAGCCATTGCAGCGCACTTAGACTGGGGGCAGAATCCCTCAAACGTGATGAAAGGTGCAGACCTTCATCCCACAGTATCCAACTCTTTACAGATGCCTCAAATGAAGGTTGGAGTGCTCACTTAGATCAAAGTTCTACAAAGGGTCTGTGGTCAGCCCGCGAAAAAAGGCTACACATAAACGTCCTAGAATTGAAGGCGGTCTCCCTGGCCCTTCGAAGCTTCAAGGACCAGTGCCAGAACCAAACAGTGCTAGTTGCAACGGACAACTCAACAGTGGTAGCCTACATAAACAAACAAGGAGGAACTCACTCGGCAGAGATGTGTGCTCTCCTGTGGAAGATCATGACCTGGTGTTACTATCACGTAACATTGAAAGCCAGACACATTCCAGGGTGCCTGAATGTGATGGCCGACCTTCTGTCCAGATTAAATCAAGTGCAGTCAACAGAATGGTCACTGCAGCCACAGGTGTTCAAACAGATCTGTCATAAGTGGTTCACACCTCATGTAGACTTATTTGCCACTCATCTGAACCACAAACTTCCACTGTGCATATCTCCTGTCCCAGACCCAAAGGCTTGGGACATAGATGCTCTGAACATAAACTGGACGGGTCTCACTGCCTATGCTTACCCTGGGACGGCTCTCCTTCACAGGGTGATCCAAAAAATCAGGCAGTGCTATTGCCTGATCATCGTAATAGCCCCAGGCTGGTCAGGGATGCCCTGCTTTTGGGACCTAGTGCAGCTCTCAACAGAGATCCCACTGCACGGTGTCAACGACTCTTCTCAAACAGTCTCACAATTGTGTGTTCCACAGCAATCCACAGCATCTCAACCTCCACGCCTGGTGTCTAGGAGTGGACAGCTCCAAGAACAAGGCTTCTCTGTGGAGGTGGCAGAGAAAATTGCTGCACCTCAGAGGTCATCAACAAGAACCATCTACAAGTCAAAATTGCAAATTTAATAAGTAAATTAAATTTTTATAAGTTAATACCCTATCCAATGGACAATATGCTTAACCGGTCGGCGCAGACCGGCCCGCCAAACATCAGAAAAAGACGTCCTGTGTTTCCACCAGCTGGCCGGTCCATAGTACTGTGCACTCCCCAGATGGCGCCTTGTACCTCCTTCCTGTCTAGACAACCTGACGTCATAGCATCTTTTTCGTTGTCTAAACCTGTTAGACCCCTAGTAAGCTGATAGCGGGGTCGGTGGGAGGGTCTTGTGTGTCCATTGGATAGGGTATTAACTTATAAAAATTTAATTTACTTATTAAATTTGCAATTTTATTGCGTTAATACATCCTATCCAATGGACAAGATGCTGAATAACTAACGCTTGGTCGGCGGGTAAGTTACTAGGGACTTGTGTGAACTCACAAATGATAATAAATTTTAACCTACGGTCTAGGCTGACTTTGTCAGGAGACCTATAGGCCCAGGCCTGGATTGACCTTAAGGTCAGGAACCCCTATAAGGCCTTGGTCAGTTGCCAACAGCCGGTTATCCGGGGCTATACCGACGTCGCCCCCCCCCTTTTAACAGACCTGCTCTAAGGTAGGGGAAAGAGAGGGATGAGTTCAGTCCCAAAATGTCAATAAACCTCCCAAAGGAAGCACATCACATTTTTACTATGTACATTTAGAAAATGTTTATACTATGTACATATATACAAATCTCAATGTAAGGGCCACCTGTGGATCTGCTGAGCAGCCACTACCGAGCCCAAATTGGTAAAGCTCCGAGTCAGCCCAAGCCACACCCTTCAGATAGAACTGTGTGAGGGTATTATGTGACTTCAGTGGCAGGCTGACAAGATTGGATCTAAGGAGACTCCCGACTGGAAGACCTTAGGAGCAGCAAAGGCTCTGATATAGTGGGTTTGAACCTGATGTAAAGAGTGGGCCTCCTGGTCAGAGAGCTCATTACATAGGATCACAGTCTGCTTGATCTAAGAGGAGATAGAGGCAGATGTCTTTTCGGAACCTTTCTTGAAGGAGACAAAACAACCACCTCCTTATTCTACTTGAGGTCCTGTCCAAATAGTAGCGCAATGCTCTAACCGGAAAAAAAGGGGACCAGTCAGACTTGAGGGATCTATCCAGAGAAGGGGGCCAGGGTTGTTATAACCACTGGGGCCACACTGTCTGGACCCTCCTGACCAGCTGATTCTTGGATAGAAAGCTGGGTAATGGATACAGGGACACCGTTGACCAATTGGATTTATGGATTGGTGTCTAATATTTTTGTTTTGCCAAGCATGAATCTCACTATTGCGTTTGCCCGACCCAAGGGCCTAGAAGAATACCGTCTTGAAGGTCAAATGCTTCAAGGAGGCCTCCTTGATTGGTCCAAACAGAGCCTTATTCAGTTAGTGCAAAAAAGTGAGAGATTCCAGGAGGGTATGCCCCTCCTGCCTCTGGGTTTGTCTCTGTGGAAACTATCCAGGAGACGAGCGAGATTTTTTTTTTGTCCTTGCTGATGTTGAAGGGGGAATTTCCCAGTTTATCAGCAATGGCTGTACTGTAACCATCAATGGTGCTGGGCTGTATCTTCCTGTCCTTATAAGGTACATAAGGAAGTCAGCAACTGACTTTACAGGGGTACCCTGAGGTCCACCTGATTAGTGACGCACCACTTGTAACAATGGTCCACTTGCCTCATAGACTGATCTGGTTGATCCCTTTTGAGGAGCCTCAATTCTTGCTGCCACCGCCTCAGCGAAGCCCTGCTCCTCGAATGCTGAGGCTCCAGGAGCCGAGCATCGAGATTAAGATTTGTCAGATTTCTGTGAGGGATCTGATTGAATGGTTTTGTCAACAGGTTGGGCAGATTAGGCAGGCTCAGTGGGATTTGGCTGGACATGGCCACTGGATCCCAAAACCAAGGCATGATGGGCCACCCCGGAGCAATCAGAATGATTCTCTTGTATGGGGAGTCCTGCAACATGACCGCTTTGCCCAATATGGCTGACAGCGGGAAGGTGTATGCTTCCTGATCCTACCATGGCAAACTGAGCGCATTCACTGCTGTAACCAGGGGATCCGGTACCGGTGACACAAACAAGGGCAACTTGTTGTTGAACCTCTTGGCAAATAGGTCTAGTTGAGGCCGGTGCCACCTGTTGCATATTGCTTGGAAGACCTCCTGAAGGAGAGACCACTCTGTTTGGGTGGTCTGGTCTAGCCTGGATAGCTTGTCTGCGACCACACTCAGCCAGCCTGTGTCGGGCTTTTAGAGTTACTTGATTTCTGGTGCACCAGGTCAAGATTCTCCATGGTAAAGCACAAAGTGGGCCTGGCCACATGCCTCCTTCCCTGTTTATGTATGACACCACTGTGGTGTTGTCTGTTTCTACAAGTACTATCTTGTGCATACAGAGGTCTTGGAACTCTTGTAAGGCTAGAAAGACTGCCTTGAGTTCTAGGTAATTGATATGCAACTTTCCAGGAGGGACTAGGTGCCTCCTGCAGGGTGTTTGTTTAAGTGAGCACCCCACCCTGCTTTTGATGAATCTGTAAAATTTGCAGATCATGTTTTATTTGGGTGTAATGGTTGGCCTGTAAGGAAATGGTCCTCTTGCAACCACCCTTGTAAATGTGGGTGCAACACCTTGGTATTGGAATCACCTTTTCTAGTAACTCTGGTACCTTCCAGTTGTTTTTGAGATGCCATTGTATGGGTCTCCTATGAAGTCGGCCTAGGTGAAATTGCTTTCCTGTGGCTGTTAGTAAAGCTATCAGACATGAACTGCTGGACCGGACAAACCGGTAGTGACAGTATTTCTAGTATTTGTCCTGAAGGTTCTGCCAATGGTCCGGTATAGGTCGGACCCGACTGACCATGAGGTCGAACTGGTAACCTAAACTTTGGCATATTTTCACTGGATCTAGTGTATGCCGGAGACAACCCCGGTGGGATGTGGCTTTCACCAACCAGTCGTCTAAGTACTGGTGGATTATTATACCCTTTCTATGGCCATCAGTTTCAACTCCTTTGCTACTACAGTGAGCTCCATGGGTGCAGTGGACAGACCGAAAGGCAGTGCTTTGAACTGGTATGTCCGACCCTGGATATGACATTTGATATGTCCTGGACTGTTCCTGTATAGGTATATGGAAGTAGGCGTTCTTGAAATCTATTGAGGTAACCCACTCCCCTTGTTGGAGGGTGGTCCTGATGGTCTCCGAAAGGTTTGGTTTGCTCAGACCTAGAATAGGTCCCCAACCAAGCAAGGTTGATAAAGCCCAGAGATTTTGAACTGGCTCTACTGCACCATTCCTTGTCCATAAGCTGATGTAATGCTTCTAACCAATATAGGTTCCTGTGAAGATGTGCATAGCATTTGATAATTTGGGTGACCTTGTCAAGCTTGGTCTTGACTGGAAAGGGAGAGTGTAGCCCTCCTTCAACATTTGTACTACCTAGGGTTCAGCCCCCCAAGGCTTCCTAAGTCCCGAAATGGGGTTAGTCTGGACCCTACAGGCAGATGTGTGCCACATTGCTAGTCTGACAAACATTTCTGTCCCTCCGGACACTGGTCCGGTCTGGTGACAATGATCTGAGAAAACAGTCTCTCTGTTCTTGCTGTGGTCCGGTCCGGTGGGGTTGACACAACTTTTCACATTTAAAAGACTCTTGTCCCAGGCCAGCATCCTACAAGGTGCAGCATTAAGAATTTTCTGTAACCAAATCTACGAAGGCAATTCTGTCCGGTACCAAGACTCCATAACCGGTAATTCACAGTTAATAAGTCTCTGTAACTGGCACAAAAAAACTGGCAGGCTGGGGTCACCAATGAATTTAGACAGCTACTGGTCTATATTTAGCCAGCTTTTTTCTATGTAACCAGTTGGGGTGAAGCCCTGTACAGTAAGGACTGTGTAGCCAGCACCCTGTTTGTAGATGTGTAACCGGTAGGTTGAAGCAAGTGTACAAGGCTGTGTAGCCAGTACCAGCCGTTACACTCTGTAACCAGTTGTTGAAGCAAGTGTACAAGGCTGTGTAGCAAGTACCAGCCGTTACACTCTGTAACCAGTAGCTGAAGCAAGTGTACAAGGCTGTGTAGCCAGTACCAGCCAGTACACTCTGTAACTAGTTATTGAACCAAGTGTACAGGACTGTGAAGTCGGTACCTGTCAGTACACTCTGAAACCAGTTGTGGAAGCAAGTGTACAGGGCTGTGTAGCCGGTACACTGTAACCAGTTATTAAAGCTACTGTATAAGGCTGTGTAGTCGGTCGGTGCACTGTAACCAGTTGTTGAAGTAAGTGTACTTACAACTATCTTATGTTGAAATCAGCTGGCTGTAGGTTTCCGCCATTAATAAAGTATTTCTTGAACGCACGTCTTATTTGTAGATTTGACAGTTGCTGGGAAAGCCCTTATGATCTATATTTAGAAACAATTGTTGGTCGGTGTGTCACATGACCAGTTTGCTGGTCGGAGGGACAACGTGATTGGCTGACTGGAGATGACGATCAGCTTCGTGACCTGGTCGGTGAATCACGTGACCAACTTCGGGGAAATGCCCTCACTGGATGCGTTCTTTCTTTATATCACAGTAAACGTGAGCTGACTGGTCGACTGATGCTTGTAGCAGAGAAGTCTGTACCAGTGTGCTGGACGTGAATCTCCTTTAAATGTTCGCTGGATCACGTGATACACTTCGTGACCTAGTCGGTGCATCACGTGACCAGCTTCGTGATTTGGCCAGGACACGCGATTGGCTAACTGGAGATGACGTCAGTATTCGCGTTCTTTGTGTGATGCTTTACCGGCAACTTTACAGCCCACAAAACACCACTACTGACAACAAGGCCGGGTCTGCAAAGCAGGGACTGGAATCACAGTAGACGTGAGTTCTGAAGAATGCACTTCCGACCTTCCTGGTCGGTGAAAACACGCGACCAGCTTCGTGGTTGGTCGGAAGGACACACGATTGGCTGACTGGATATGACGTCAGAGGTCGCGTTCTTTTGTGCTGGCCGGTCGGCTGATGCTTTAAAAGCAGGGAAGCCTGGACCAGTGCTCTCTGTAGATGAAGTCCTGGCCGGTCTGAAGTCGATTCTTCTTCTCAGCCGGCTGTACACTCAAACCAGTTTCCTGGCCATCCACTTCCCTTACTACCGACACAAGTGCCGGGTCCACAAGGGAGGGACTGAGAGTGATTAAAGATGAAGTTCCTTCTATGTAAATACTAGGTGAGGTCGGCTGAACATGAGCTTGCGGGTCGACTAATGCTTTACAGCAAAGATGTCTGGACCAGTGCCCTCTGAAGAAATCTGAAGAATTCATCTCTTGCTTTTGATGAAAAAACACTAAATACTCGAGCTAGGCTGGTGTGACTGATGCTTTACAGCAGAGAAGTCGGTACCAGTGCGCTCTGAAGAATGCACCTCTTTGGGGAATTCCTTCTATTTGCAGTGTTCAAAACTACGTAGATTGAAGTTGTCCGTGATTTCTATTCGTAGTACTAGAAAAGACGTTTCTATGGTGATTGAACTGGAAAGTTACAGAAGGTACATACAACAAAAGACACGGATAAAAATACCTGTAGTACATCCATAATTTCCTTAATATTGTCGATCTGCCCCTAACAACACCATGGTTGAATGGGAGGAAACTAGAAAAATGGCTGCCTTCATAATTCATATTTCTCGACTTACTGCCCTATCATCAACACTAAATTGAGTCAGCTAGGGAGCGTTTCCAGCAGATTTCTTAATATATATCCATGCTTGCTATGTAGGTAACACTTCTACAATAAATTATTTACAAATAAGGTAGAAAATCCGTCATAATGCACACTTTTCCTTAAAATATCTGGAGATTGTTGAAAACACGTTCGCACAGTACACGCGCCAAATGAAAAAGATGCTAGGACGTCAGGTTGTCTAGACAGGAAGGAAGTACGAGGCGCCATCTGGGGAGTGCACAGTACTACGGACCGGCCAGCTGGTGGAAACACAGGACGTCTTTTTCTGGCGTTTGGCGGGCCGGTCTGCGCCGACCGGTTAAGCATATTGTCCATTGGATAGGATGTATCAACGCAATAAAATGGGCCTTATTTGAGAAATGGTGCAGAGAAAATTCGGTGGATTTCTCCACTCCATCTGTGAAACAAGTCTCAGACTCTTTCATGTACCTGTACCAAGATCTAAACAGGCGCCCCTTGACCATCGATGGTTACAGGACGGCCACCTTATTGCTCAAAGTTCAGACCTTCATAGGTTACTCTCCAGCTATCACAGGGATCGTCACAAAGTTCCAGAAAAAGTGGAACCTTTCTGTTGTTCTTAATGAGCTCACAAAAGCACCCTTTGTGCCTATGAAAGACACAGACCTCAAATATCTTTCTCTCAAGACTGCTTTCTTGCTAGCTTTGGCCTCCGGCAAGCACCGCAGCGAAATCCATGCCTGGGTTGCAAACAAAGTATTTAATCTTGGCCAATGGGAAAAGGTTGCCTTGTTCCCTTCTGACTTCATAGCCAAAAATCAACTAGCAAGAGAAGGTTCTCAAAGTGTGTCTCCGGTGACTATTCCTGCTTTGACTACCATTGTAGATAGACAATTCAAAGAAGACAGGACCCTGTGTCCAGTGCGGGCCCTGAGGTACTATTTGGATTGGACCAAAGACCTGAGAGGGTCTCGATCCCTCCTTTTCACCTCCTTCAAGAAAGGACATACATCAGACCCGCTACTCTCTCTTCCTGGTTGAAACAAACCATTCTACTTTGTTATAAACAAGCAGACCAACAAGCCTTGGACTTGGTCCAAGTTAAAGCGCAGGACATTTGGGCCTTTGCGGCCTCTAAGACCTTTTACGGTGGGGTATTGGACCAAATCATGCAAGCCTGTCACTGGAAAGCTCACAACACATTTACAAATTTTTACCTAAAAGACCTTACTTAGTCAGATGACAACAATATATATCTGGGACCAGTGGTGGCGGTACAATAAGTCCTAGATCCTTCCCCTCAGACCAGTTGTCCTCGGAAAGAAAACAGAGGGGGGGCACACACATCCGCTACAACCAAGTCTTCAGGAGTCTAATCCCAGGATCTAGGTATAGTTCTACCTTTCAAGATGTTATGGGTAAGGTCATTTTGTTTTTTAATTTATCAATATAATATGTATTAAGGACTCATCACAGTTGTCATTGATCTCATATTCGGTGGTAAAAATTTTGAGAATTTCAACCATTGGGCTGGTTTGTCACTCGTGGAGGTCCCCTACGGACCCTTAGACCTCTTAAGTGAGCACTGCTGCAATTCCGTCCTACTATCAAAACATCTCGACAGTTTTAGCACTGTCATTCATTCTATTCAGGTTTTTGGCTCTTTACAGGCCCGGTCTTTGGGATTGGGGCACTGTAAACGGAACTCAGACTGGTATTTCTAACACTCATTCTAATCTATTATTTCAAAATCTAAGAAAAATTGACATATCTTCCAGTCTCAGCTGTTACTGGGCGGTTGCATTCAGCATTAAGTCCCACATGGTAAGCTATTGTAGCGCAATAAAATTGAAAATTTTAATTACATAAATGTAGCTTTTATAAGCTACAAGCTTACCATGTGGGACTTAGAAGAGTCCCACCCTGCCTCCCTGCTGTTTACAGCTGAGGGGTAGGTTTTAAAAATTTCAATGAGAAAGTAGGGCGATTGGTCAGAAGTTATGATGTGACGACATCTGGAGGCTACGGCCAACTATAAATGTGTATTTTTCTTAGAAGTTAGCCATGATGCCTTGTGGCCATCCGCGAACAGCATTAAGTCCCACGTGGTAAGCTTGTAGCTTATAAAAGCTATATTTATGTAATTAAAATTCCCAAGTGCTTATAACTCGCTTATTATTGGTCCTAGAGGTTTGAAATGTGAAACCAACCTACAAGAAATCATGGGCTACGAATCTGATGTGGTCAGATTTGACCTTAGCCCCTCCTTCAGTGTCAAATGAGGATAGCCAAAGTTAAAAGTGCTTATAATTCGCTTTTATTTGTCCTAGAGGTTTTGGATGGTGAACCAACTTAAAGGAAATCGTGTGCAAGGAATCTACTGATGTCACCGATTTGACCTTGCCCTCTTCCTTAAAAGTGCTTATAACTAAATTATTTTTGGTCCTACAAGTTTGCAATGTGAAACCAACTTCTAGGAAATCATGGGCTGGGAATCTTCTGTGGTCACATTTGACCTTGGGCCCCACCTCCAAGGTCAAATGAGGACAGCCACATTTAAAAGTGCTAATTACTCATTTATTATTAGTGCACCAAGTGCTTAGAACTCGCTTATTATTGGTCCTACAGCTTTGCAATGAAACCAACCTAGAGGAAATAATGGGCTAGGAATCTTCCGATGTGGTCAGATTTGACCTTGGGCCCCTTCTAGGTCAAACGACAATAGCCAAAACTTAAAGTGCTTATAACTTGCTTATTATTGGTCCTACAGTTTTGCAATGTGAAACCAACTTATAGGAAATCATGAGCTGGGACTTTTCTGATGTGGTCAAATTTCATCTTGAGCCCCTCCTTCAAGGTCAAATTTAAGAGGGCTAATTACTCGTTTATTATTGATCCGAGAGGTTTGCAATGTGAAACCAGCTTATGGGAAATCGTGGTTTGGGAATCTTTTGATGTGGTCCCATTTGACCTTGGACCTCTCATTCAAAGTCAAATGACAGCCAAACTTAAAAATGCTTATAACTTCCGGAATCTTCAGCCTCTACATTTTTGCTATGTTCGGGGATACACTGCCGGCTCGCAATAAAGCGAGCAGCAGAAGTGTAGTTCTCCTTATGTTTTAATATAACACTAAGATAAGGTTTTCTGTCTCAACTTTTGAAAATCTTGCAAAGTGCAAGTTTTATGTTCTGTTTAACAGCCAAGATACCCTGGCTGTTGAATGTGACGTAAACCAAAAAAAATAATAACAATAAATCTAACAGCGAAGTCAATCCTGCCATCAGTTTACAGGTCAGTTTGAAAAAGATGATGACAGTGATTGCATCAATCATCCCAGATCAAATGGATGTGCTCAAAGTATACATTAAGGTCAAACATGAGGGATCAAGGTCTCAACTGCTAAATTTGGATCACCTCAGGCCCACCGTTTACCGCGCATTTTCTTGGCTAGAGGTCAGAGCAAATCGATTAAATTCCATGTCGATCAATTACTTGACAATTACGGTCTGTCCATACAGAAATACCAGTGTGATAAAGAAGTTTAGCAACCTTGGAATTCACTATATATTGCATAAAGTTTAAATTCAGATGTATAGAAAGCAACTTTCCTTGGCTTTCCTTGGTACATTATTTTCCAGAGATAGCTACAGTTGGCATCTACTGAAACCTGACCTCCCTGTTTTCCGGTTCGAATTCCGCCACTTCACTCCTGTGGTATTGGGTACAAGTTAAATCATTAAGTAGGACCAAGCAGACACCAAAATAATAATTGTATCCCCAGCGCAAAGCGGGGATACTATGGATTCATCATCGTCCGCAGAGATTTGTTAGCGATCTACAGTCCACATTTCTTTCATATTTGGCAGGTGGCTTGATATGGTGGACTCGCCACCATATCTTTTTGTTAGGGTTTATGTCTAAATTAGGCCTGTGGCAGACAAAAAATGTCTAAAATGTGGAATATTGCTTGTTAGCGACCTACATTCCACATTTCTTTCCAGATTTCTTTCATATTTGGCAGGTGGCTTGATATGGTGGAGGACTCGCCACCGTATCTTTTTGGTAGGCTTTATGTCTAAATTAGGCCTGTGGTAGACAAATATGTCTAAAATGTGGAATATTGCTTGTTAGCGACCTACAGTCCACATTTCTTTCCAGATTTCTTTCATATTTGGCTACTTGATATGGTGGAGGACTCGCCATGCACCCTATCTTTTTGGTAGGCTTTATGTCTAAATTAGGCCTGTGGTAGACAAAAATGTCTAAAATGTGGAATATTGCTCATTAGCGACTTACAGTCCACATTTCTTTCCAGATTTCTTTCATATTTGGCAGGTGGCTTGGTATGCTAGAGGACTCGCCACCCTATCTGTTTGGTAGGCTTTATGTCTCAATTAGGCCTGTGGTAGCCAAAAATGTCTAAAATGTGGAATATTGCTCGACCTACAGTCCACATTTCTTTCATATTTGGCAGGTGGCTTGGTATGCTAGAGGACTCGCCACCCTATCTTTTTGGTAGGGTTTATGTCTAAATTAGGCCTGTGGTAGACAAAAATGTCTAGAATGTGGAATATTGCTCGTTAGCGACCTACAGTCCACATTTCTTTCATATTTGGCAGGTGGCTTATCGCTTAAAAGTATTGCAGATAGCCAATTTTTCTCAAATAACTCCTTCATCTACTTTTGGGAGAGCTTTCACATGGTGAAGTTTCAGACCCGTACATAATTACTCACCTACTCAAAATGAGTAAATGCTAATTATCTCTAAAAGTATTGTGGATACCCAATTTTTATCAAATAACTCATTCATCTACTTTTGGGAGAGCTTTCACATTGTGAAGTTCCAGATCCGTAGGTAATTACTCACCTACTCAAAATGAGTACATGCGAATCATCTCTAGAAGTATTGCAGATAGTCTGTATTTCTCAAACAATTCATTCATCTACATTTTGGAGAGCTTTCAATTAGTGAATTTTCAGATACGTAGCCAATTACTCACCTACTCAAATGAGTAAATGCCTATTATCACTGAAAGTATTGCAGATAGCCAGTATTTCTCAAATCACTCATTCACCTACATTTTGGAGAGCTTTCACATGCAAAAGTTTTTTTATGAATTTTTTAATAATTTTTAATACATTAAAATTAATGAGATCATGCACAAAATCAACTACAACTTGAAAAGTATTGCATTTAGAGCACTGTTAAAATGTTACTCAGCTACTTTTTCCATAGCTACAACATGGAGAGTAACTCGAGTGTCTATCTCAATAGCTAAGGGAGTAATAGAGAGTTTAAGATACAAGTACACGTCGTGACGCGTACTGCAAGGAGAACGGATGACGTCATCTTAGACGTTTTATCCAAGCTCAGAACGTCAAGCTACAAGTTCACAACGTGAAAAACCAGTTCTACAAGTAAGGGCAAAACGTGAGGGTTTACCTAAAGTTTTGATTATTAAATCTTCATTTTATATAATCAACTTTTTAGCAATAATATATTCAAGTATCTTACATTATATATATGTTGTTAAAATGCAGTTTTAGATAAAAATGCACTTGAAAAAACTGTATTTAAAAAGCCTATAGTTTTTGCCATATTCCACAGATTAGGGGTGGACCATTCCTTATCATGCTGTATCATATTTACCTTTGTGGGAAGTATTTTTTTAAAACAATGGAAAACTTAAAATTCATTAGCTAATACATGTAATATATATGGTATATTCTGTTGTTAATCTTTCATAAACAATTGGATGATTTTAGGTAACTGTAAATGTTTAAGTTTACATTATATTGAATCATGGTAGATCATGAAGTAACAAACGGTCAATCCCTCCACCATATTTTCCTTGCAATGAAATTGACTCTGTTTCCAAGCATAACAACCAAATAGGGAGGGGGTCTACCTTCATCACGTAGTACTTGTATCTTAATCAGAAATGCCAAACGTGAAACGTCTACGTGTACTTATAGATTTTGCAGTACACGTAATTTCCAAAACGTGTATCTTAAACTCTCTAATAGCTATTTCTGGACTTTTCACCAACTTCCATCATGAGTAAAATCACTTGTAACTTGAAAACTATTGCATTTAGAGAATTTTGTCAGCTATAACATAGTAAAATTTCAGACCTCCAGCTCGTGGCATAGCAGAGTAAAAGCTACTTTGCCGGTGGATACATCTTGCATCTGGACACAGGTGCGTCCTTGGTCTAGTTTTTCTTAGTATTTTCTAAGTTGAACATCTCCCTTAAAACAAGTCCTATCAAATGATTTTTTTGGCAGTTGTAATCTAGAGACCCGGGAATTTTTGAGTCAAATTTTTTTTTGACAGGCATGAATTTGATGATTAAAGCCGTGATCGCAAACAATTTATTTTTGTACTTCCTTTTCAGTTGATTTTCTTGAAAACTACTGTATAGGGATGTATAAATTTGGCAAGCACTTTCCTCACATCAAATTTAGGTGCCAGTCAAATTTCAGATCGGATAACCAAGATTATCAATTAGTGAAAATACATGCTGAAATAGGCCCTTAGAGGCACATCTTGTGTATATCTACCTTACACAGATTCAATATATTACTGAAGCCTGAAGATGGCTATAGAGCCTCTAAAGTTAGAACCACATGTTAAGGTTACATTCAGATCAGCAAAATCATTGATCTTTAGTATGTAGTACATAGAAAATAGTGAACTGTAGCACACCAAATATCCATTTTTATTTTGGGAGTACTGAAACCTATTTTCAACAGACCATGGCATGGGATTCCAAAACTGGGGCCATAAAGTTGAATTTCTTGGACTTTGCAGTGTATCTAGAAAAAGTATTGCCTAAAATCCTGTAAAAATTAATTACATGTAATTTTGCCCCTTCTGGCCTTTCAAGGTCAGTTTTATGACACTAATGGGTCAACTTTCAACTTATTGCTTTGGTATCTCTTTAAATATATCAATTAGAAATTTTGATTATCTTTTTTTTTGGTTTATTTGGGGTTTTACGTCGCTTTCAACACTGTACAGGTCGTATCGTGACGGGCGGTTGAAAGTAGGGCCGTCACGACTAGCCGACAATGGTTAGAATAATGCTATGTACCGACTCATATTTTAAAGTCCGAATAATCGCTCAATGTAGTGTAAAAGATGGCAGAAGATCTGAATCTATGAAACATGTCCATATTGTCACATAAAATAAGCTAAAATCCAAAAACAGCCACGTTTTCTGCATTGTTTATGCATTCACGTAAAACCGGAAGTACCATATAGCTCTTATATCGCCCACTTCCTGTCTGAAATAAACGAAGTAAAAGTTGCAGAAAAACGCAAATTTATTAAACTTTGCAGGTTGTATACACATATTTTCATTTTATTTCACATATTTATTGTTTTCAATGCTTTTTACAATATGAAACTTAAGATTTTTGGTTGTTTTATAAATTCGACGGCTATTCGGTGTCGACACGAATAGTACTTACCGATTAGTCCACATGAAATATTTGGAGCCGTGACGCCCGTAGTTGAAAGGGCAGAGGAAACCAGTACATACAGTTCGTTCCGGTTCTAACTGTAAACTGCCGACCAACTACCAGCTTTCCCACTTGAGGCCGTGCCGGGAATCGAACCCCGGCCTCAGAGGTTGGAGGCAAGAGTGTTACCACTCTGCCACCTTGGCCCCCCCTTTTGATTGTCAGTCATAAAGTTAAATGTCCTGTGTTTAGCAGTTTATCTGCAAAAACCTTGGCAGAAATCCTCTAAAATTTAATTGAATTATTCTAAGTCCCTTCTTGCCTTTCAAGGTCAGTTGTATGACCCTAGATGTGTCAGGTGTGATCAGTAGCTTAGGTCATCTTTGTAATATTAAGAAATATATCAACTTAAATCGATACAACATAAACCTCCTGCTTGGCATTTTTTTTTATCATAGTGAAACACATCAGTTGACACAATGTGTAGTCTCAAGTAAGTTATATGACAGGTGGTTAAATCTGGTTTGCTCAAGAAAACATTATGCTCTTTGTATTTTTGTTTCATAAATGGAAAATATAAATGCATATTACTGTTATTTTTTCAGATGAACAAGATATTGATTTTCCAGTATTAATTGACCGAGTGGCTCCATATTTTGTGTAGCTTTTTATATACCTTCTAGTTCTGTATTACTACTGACAACCCCATTCATGCATTTTTAGAAGCCTTTACCTGTTTTTTTTTTTTTTTTACGTACCATTATTCACTTTCTTTGCTGTTCGACACTCGATATCTCAGCAAAACCCTTTTTCTAATTTTCATTCGTTTCATGTCAACTGCCTTTTAAGCTTAGATACTTGAGGAAAAACGCAAAACACAATATCAATATTTTTTATTACTTCTCACGACACAAACGTGACTTTCAATGTAGTATTGTCTCTCTGCACAGTAGTTTACTTCAGCTTCTTCTTTGGGCGGAGGTTGCTGGTGTGACCACACTTCCTCTTGCGGCAGTTAACTGCTCTGGGATGCAAACGTGCATAACACCTGCAATCACCACAAACTCAAAGCTAGGTAAGGTTTCTCAGAGACTGGCGCGCGCGCACGCACGCACACGAGTGTCTGGAGCCGTAAGCAAGAGGTAGTACACTGGAAATCAAATGTGTGCAGGTATGGAAAACAAGTGGCAATATTAATATGCCTGCAAAAGCCCCAACTGTAACTTGAGTCTATTTTCTCACCAAATAATCACACATTTGAACAGAAAGGTTAAGTTTTTACAACTTTTCTCAAATATTGTACCAGAAACAGACTACCACACTCGGGGGGAATATTTCTGTTTGTCATTTGCATCAGCATTTTAATCATGAAAAGTGATGGCAATGTTGAGAAGACATTGTTACATTTTAGGAGTTTCTTTGCATACATTTTGGGGAAAAAAAGTTCTTGAAAACTCTATTACCTGACTTTTTATGTAAATCTTGCATTTTATGGAGCTATTTTTAACCACAATTTGGAATTGTCCCAATAATATCTTGCTCTCCAGTTGATAATGCTGCAGCCGATTGCCAACCTGAGGCTGACAACCGAGTTAATTCTGTGGTTTTCACAATAGCATCACATACACAGTTCCCCCATGTGTCCATGAAGGTTAATACTGGGTTTTTATATCAGAACTGGCCCATTTTGCATCCCAGAAGCTTGTGATAGCTAAAAACAAAGAAATTACCACAGCAGTGGGAGCCAAGTGATTTGATACCACTTATTGAAAACCTAAATATGTAGATCTCCCATTTTAGGCTATAACATACTTACTTTCTGCAGATCATCTTGTCACAATTATACTTCTGGGCCAACATTCTCAAACTGGGCTCAATGATTCCACCACGCAGACGCAGCACAAGATGCAGAGTAGACTCTGTAAGAAAACCAAATCTTAGCACTTGGAGCTTCTGCTATTTATTGTATGTGCCATTAACAATGTCAAATTTGGTAAAATACCTGCTTTAGAATACAAGAAAGCGGAAAATTTTCATCCATGGACAGAATACAATTAAATTTCAGTTGTTATCAAGGATTATCAAACCCAGCTGACTGCTTAGGATCTATGGGGCAGTGAAATCCCTTTACAGTAGCTATAACATGCATTTTAATCATGTGGCATTTAGTCATGAATATATTTTGAATGTTTTTTAACACCTCAACTTGACTTTGTTCTTTGACCACCATGTTGCTTTTGTAATAAAAGTTGCATCATTAACCAGTTTTACATTTTTGGGTCACACAATGAGATAAGACATGAATAAGTTTTTCTATTTATTTCCGGTTTGATTAAAACTAGGATAGGATCGGCAGCAGATTTTCCATTTTGGCATCCTGCCAGTGTGAAATCTTACTGATACCAGGATACTGAAATTGATTGCGTTCCAGTATATCTCCAATCAAATATGCCCACTAACAGGAAGTAAAATCCATGAAAACAAAACTATGGCAGTTCTTCGAAAAGAAAAAGCCGTTAAAGTACCAATATACACAAAAATATGATATAAAAGTTTATAATTTCTTCAAATTTGTGTCTCTTTTCTAATATTCAACGTTTTCTCACAATATTATGCATGGACACTCGAAATGCCGGGTGTAAAGTGTTGTCACAGTATTCAAGTGAACTGGTCTCGATACCGACATACTGGTGTTAATGACCCTGCTGTAATTAAAAACCCAGCACAAGGCTGGGTTTCGGTCATTAAAACTGCATTCACTATTATCCTTCTATTAATTTCCCAACATGCTGCTCACCTTCGACAATAGAGATTCTGGACTCCTGTAATTGAAAAATTTTCACAATACTTTCACTGGACAAGTACAAGCAAGAATGATTAAATGGTCATAAATTGCCAGGGGAATTGCTTACCCTTCTGGATGTTATAGTCGGACAAGGTCCTGCCATCCTCCAGCTGCTTGCCTGCAAAGATGAGCCTCTGTTGGTCTGGTGGAATTCCTGAAAGTTTAATATTTACTCAATGTTTCTGCAGTAGATAGTTGTGCTTAATTGTTTTAAAAAGAAAGCTGTTTTGCATTTTCACAATCCTATAATTTTTTTACAAAAACTTTCTTAAAATGTACAAATTGATCCAGAAAAGAAACACATTTTGTTGTATGTAGCTATGTGGTAGGGTTATTGAAAACAAGCTAAATTTGTAGAAAAACCAGGAACCAAGTGCCATATTTTTTCATCTACCTTATTTTCTTGTTGGCGGGCCTATTCAAATGGGGATAAGCTATAATGCCAAACTTTTTGGTGGTATTTCATAGAGCTGAAATGATTATTCGTACTAATCGAATGGTAGGTTATCAAAGCACTAGTCGACGCCAATATTACAAAATCGGTTAATTGTTTACTTGTGTATATCACCACATAGCAGATTATACGCGATCGCTGGAACTATGAGCATCTCGAGTTACGACCAAAAAAACCGTATCAAATTAAAGCATTTTATATGCACTTTATTTATTATCGAAATATTACATTGTTGGCCAATTTACCGAATAATCTGATGAATATTCTTTGCTTTTCAGCATCTCACGCTCCGCATTTTGTTTGTTTACATCCCGAACACACATTTTCAGTATTTCTCATACATGCTAAACATCAGAAATAATTAATCGGTTGGTTGATGGTTAATGCAAGCGACCACCCGGGTACCAAATTTTCCTAATCGTTTCAGCTCTAGTATTTCAGAATACTTCTGTTTTGGCAGGATACTGGACTTGAAACGGCCCAAATTGAAAACATGCTACTGGCCCTGCCGTAATGACAGGGATATTGCAGTCCTGTTAGATTACTTCCATTGTGAAATACATTCCTCAAAACTAAATAAAAGATAGCAATTATTTTTGCTTTTTTACTGCTGTTGAATGAAGAATTATAATGTACAAATACGATAACTTACAAAAACATGTTGAATATGGTTAAATATTAGATTTTCCAGCTAATAACCACTTTCACAGGAACTTATTTATCGGGAGAGCTTTGTTTTAAATGTTTTGCTCTTTTCATTTTTTCTTACCCTCTTTATCTTGGATCTTGGCCTTCACATTTTCAATTGAATCTGATGGCTCAACCTCAAGGGTGATAGTTTTGCCAGTCAGGGTTTTCACAAAAATCTGCATTTTTCTTTGATTTTTGCCTGAAAATGGAATGCACAAAATATATGAAAGACTACAGCACAAACCTGTAAGTTATATGAAATTCAGTGTATGTTTACACGGATTTAATGAGCTATATTTGTGACCAACACAGACTTACACAGTACAGCATATTCTTATCAAACCTGTTTTTTCTGATAATTCTTGGGTCATTTACCTGATGCCAAATTACAAATTTTGCTTCTCGTTACTAAAAATTTTAAGTTGATCCCATCAGTTAACTTTTTCATGCTGAATAACAAATTCAAAAGCCTCCCTATGGAGTGCAATGAGAAACACATACTTTGAATATTTCTCCTTGTCGTAACTTGGCACAACTTGGACACAAAACCTCAACTTAGCTCATTTTAAGTGTAATTTCATGGATTTACTTCAATCAAAATATGAACTGACACAAGGCCAGGTTATAAAAGTGAAATACAGTCAAAACACCACCAAACCATAACGCCCCCTACAATGCCACTCCATAAGGCCACCACATGTTATGATATACATTTGAACTGACCTAGCTTGCTCTATGGAAGAGTTCATGGCAGGATAGTAGATGATAAAATATAAGAGAAAAATTATATAAACATGGTTTAAACTAAAAAAAAAGATTCTCTCCTGCATATAAAGCCATGTTTCACACCAAGGCAGATGAAACAACACATGTATGACCAAATAGTGGTATTCTACCAATAAACACCAATGCTGTAGTTAATATTTTTTTTAGGATTTAAATTATAGTGACAGCTTTATATTTTATTATTCTCTGAAACTCTGTTGCAGAACAATAAATATAATAAATAAAAATAATATACCTGCATATTATTAAGTACACTAATGTTGGTTAGTGGTGCCATAATGAAGGTGGCGTTATGGTTTGGTGGTGTTCTGACTGGTTTCCATAAAAGTGACAAAATCAAAACAATACACCTTTGGCACTTGTTTTATGGGCGATAATATAATTTCTACAACAGCGCACCAAATTGCCAAAATTTGCATACAGAAATCAAAAACAATTGTCACTTCATCAACCTTAAACTAGGATACACAAAAATATTTTATCTCCCAGTTTGTGCCATGATCCAGCGTCAAGCCGATTAACTGAAGAACGCCTTGGTAAAATAACCACATTATCTGTCTTTTTTAACAGCTGTCAATTTATTGCTGGTTAGTTGCACCACCTGGTGGGTCACCCCCAAAAGTTTTGCTGTTTTGATGAAAATGTCTTAAAATCTACTTTAACACAACTTATAACAAATACTGAATAACATGAAGTTCAATGTACAACGATTGATCTTGAAGAAGCATTTCTATTTGTAAAATAGAATCAGGTGACGTCATCCTTATCTAATACTGCTCAGCTACCCATGTTCGTTGCCTACCCAAGTTTGTCACCTGCTACAAAAACTGCTAATGACAGGCAATACTGATACCAAAACAAATTGGACAAATAATTGTAATGATGAAGTACAAGTCTGCAAGGAAAGATTACTGTGAAGCGGTTTTAATGTTGTCCAAAAATGCAAGTGATGAACTTGGTAGGCAACAAACTTGGGTAGCTGAGCAGTAGTGCACTAATGCAGCATTCTTATTGGCCGTAAACACGACTTCACCGCCTGTAAATTTGTCAAGGGCGGTCTCACGGGTCGTATTTACGACTGGTGAGTTGGTACCCCTAAAATAGGCCGTTATATAGATCTAATAGCGGTGAACAGCTGACATAACGTCCTATCGGCTTCCATTTGAAAATCTCAGGCATTTCAAACTTTGGCTTTATACTCTTACATGTATCAAATGAATATTGGTTACTTACAGCTTTAATATGCCTTGTATGTAGTATCATCAGTCTAAAACAATAAAGCAGTTATAATCCCCATAATAATACCAATATGAAGGCGTTTTGTTTATGCTTCATTCAATGAAGTAACACAAATTTACTAACGGCCTACATTAGGGCTAGAGAAGGGGCTGAATACAATAGCAGAATATTGCAGTTGTATCTGATAAATAGTTGATATTTGGTTTTAGACCATTACTGCTCAGCCAGTGAATTTCATCACCCCAGTGAAGTTCGTCACTCGTATTTTATGACAGTCTTAAAACTTCTTTACTATGATCTTCCTGCAAACAATTATACCTTGCTCTCCAAGGGAAGTGTTCCACTTTTTAAAGTATGGATATTACAACTATTGACATTGAATGTAAAACCAGTGAGTATCAAAGAATATTCTTTCTATTGAAAGATTATAAAGTCAAAGTTTGAAATGTCTGAGATTTTCAAATGGAAGCTGATAGGACGTTAGTATGCGGTAACACAAATTTACTAACAGCCTACATTAGGGCTAGTGAGTTGGGTGCCTCCAGAAACTTTCCAAATTGTGACCTTCACCTCTAATGACAACAAAGATGCAGAATACACGTGCTTTTGTTATAAAAAAACATGTTAAATTAAGTGTTTCGGTACTCAGGATTTTGATAAATAACCTCAGAAAATGTATAGTGCACAAACAAATGAAATATATACTGGTCGGCCAGTGAATTTCGTCACCCCAGTACTTGAAGTTCATCACCTGCCGTAAAAACGCTTAAGGACATGCAATATTCGAAGTGACTCCTGTCACGGCACCGTGGTTTGAAGTTGTTGTCTAAAGTCACGGCATCGCAAATAATACCATCAATTCCCACAAATAAAATATTGCAGGAAAGTTTGAGGAAACACCACATACGTTGACCCCTCGTGTTTTTTTTCTAATTTGCATAATTTATTTTATAAAAGTTCTAGGAAACCCCTACGGAATTCTATGACCTCATGACCTCATGTTTTATAATTTGCATATTTTATTAGCCCCACGGAAGTAGGAGATTACAGAAATATATGTTACTGCGATTCTAACATGGCATTTCATATTTTCACATTTTTTTCCTTGTCTTCTTACTGTTTTGATGAAGATTTGTACTGTATGTTCTTCTAATTTGGCCCACCTTCTTTACGGGCCGTGAGGTTTATGCTCGGTTTTACAATGGTTATTGACCAATCAGAATCACAGACACAGTCGTGTCATGTTATAACTAATTGAAACTCGTTGATTTTAAGTGCGATGCCGTGACTTTAGACAGCAACTTCAAACCACGGTGCCGTGACAGGAGTCACTTCGTTTAAATAAGTGGAATAGCTTCTTTCAACGGCAAGGTATACTGCTCAGCCAGTGAAGTTCGTCACCCCAGTGAAGTTCGTCACCTGCATTTTATGACAATATTGAAGAATTTTTATTGTCCAGTTATGGAATATATGAATACCTTGCTGTTGAAAGAAGCTATTCCATTTATTTAAATGTGAATATTGCATGTCCTTGAGTGTTTTTACGGCAGGTGACGAACTTCACTGGGGTGACGAAATTCACTGGCCAACCAGTACATATATTCTGTAGCTGGACAGTAAAAATTCTTTAATATTGTCATAAAATGCAGGTGACGAACTTCACTGGGGTGACGAACTTCACTGGCTGAGCAGTATCTTTTGCATGGTGGATAGGCAAATATTGTGATTTCTTTCTCTTTGTGATTGTTTAAATACACAAATAAACTCACAGGTGGTGAATTGTTAAGAACAGGTCAAAAGTTTCCACTGGTAGGTACCAACTCACAGGTGCACGGGCTCACAAGCTACTTCTGAACGCACCATAAGTGGCAGGTGGATGAGGGCGATATTTGATGATTTGGTCAAATATACGAGCAAATGGGTCATAACTTTTGTAAACAATGGCCCGTACTTTTAATGCTGACACACGTGAAAAAAAATCGGAGTAAAGAAAACAGTAAAGCGAATCAAATAATTTTAATCTCAGGCAAACATTGAACAGAATACTAACCACGTACAAAACTAAAGGAAAAGGAAATGGTAGCACTACAGTACAGGGTTCAATGCATATACAAAATGGGGGACCTTTCTAAACATCGGAATACTAGACATGATCGTCGTAAAGAATTACTGACACGAAGATTGACACCCCACCCCACCCCCACCTCCCCACCCCCCCAAAAAAATAATATTCTGTGACAGTTCTACAATTACACAAGAACGGTTTTCTAGAGAAAGTAAACGTAATTTATAAAGGGTGTCTCAAGCTGATTTACTGCTATGCTAAACATGACATCATGGGTAGAGAATCTTGTTCTATTTATCATGGCAATGTATTGGTTAATTAATTAATTTATTTGGTGCCTTACCCCATACTTAGTACCTTTGCATCAGTTATATTTTGACAGTAAGTTAGAAAGGTAGAAGAAACCAGTACATACAGTCGGTAAGGTTCTGTACTCTGAACCTCTGACCAACAGCAAGCATGCAACTACCAAATTTCCTACTTGAAGTCAGGCCAGGATTTCAAATTCCACTGTCAGAGGTGGAAGGTGAGTGTGTTACCACTGTACTACCATAGTCTTCTATTGATTAAGCCACACATCTTACTATTCCCAAAATTTTTTTGACAGTGGGCACAAATAAAAATCTACTGATACAGAAAGCTCTTTATGGTATCCATTGCCTATGGAACTGTTGTCAAAATATACTATATCAGTTCTACTTACAAGCAAGGCCTAAAATTCTTGCCTTTCAACCACACCAAAAATTTGTTTTTTTTTCAACCTTAAATAAAAATCGAAAAGACTAGAATAGCATTTAAGTTGAAAAACATGGGACTGAAGGAGAGAACTTAGACTGCAGAAAGGTTGTAAAAATAAACATACAGGGATGGGATCCTCATATGTGATAAAGCAAGAGAACATGTCAACAGTCCAATGTAGTGTGGGTTTTCTGAGTATTCAGCCTACAGTTTATACTCTAAGTGAATCATTAAAATTAGCATCATATTGTTTGGTTTGTTTTCCCTGTGTGTTTAAAACTAATAGTATTTGATAAATATGGCATCAATGTGTTGTGTTAATATTTTGAAAATAGTTCCACAAATATCAAATGTGATCTTTAATACAACTATAGTAAAAAAGGCTTGCAGGCCTTGGGACATCCTCCGGGGACATGCAGGTTTCATTATTACAAATCATATTTTTATATGGCAAAAAAAAATGTTCTAATGGGATAAAATATCTAGGAAAAACACAATGGGAACATTTTGAAATATTTGAAGCAGGCCTGGTGGCAATTTAGAATCACATCAGTGAGGTTGCATTTTATAAGATTGTCTCTGGCAGCTATGTTTTAAAGTTAGTTTTGCTCAAAATCAATAGGGTTCCTCTAATGAGTAATATCAAAGACTGTCCAAAGTGTGAAGACAATGATTGAAAGCAGTTTGGACTTAGAGTGCCCACAAACTTTAAAACTGGGTGGCGGCCATCTTAAAACACTATAGAGTTGACAAATGCTGAGAAATAAGATGGCAGATGTAAATTTTTTCAAAGTTGTTTCCCTTGACCCTGAAACTAACACCCATGATAAAGGTATCAATTTTAACAAGAAAATTAGAAGAGAAAAAGTATAGACCGGCAAAATACAGTAGGACTGAAAGCTGTCTAAAGATTGGCTGTCAGATTTTGAAGTCAGGACCAGAATTTCAGCTATTGTATTTGTCAGTAAAAAAATCAGGAAAATTGACAAAAGTCAAAGAATAAAAAATCAGACTTGCGGTTTGACCCCCAAAGTTGGGCTATAAAGCCAGATATATATTAATGTCATTAAATGTATACATTTTATTCAAATCCTACTGCCCATATGTCTAATCACGTTGTTGGTATATCACAAATCATATTAAAATTTCATAACTGTTAGTTTCATTGCATCCCAACATGCAGATCGAGAGGGTCACAGATTTGAACCTGTTAAATCATATTGATATGTCTAATTATATAACAATTGTATAGTTGAAGTTAAAAGTCCATGTGCATTCAAATTCAGTTGGGATTGGTCGGGATAGGTTTAAAGATTAATTGGTAGTTGGAGGGTTAGGATAAATTTGAATTTTCCCACTTTGTAAAAAAGTTTGGAATTTTTATCCCACTTTGCCAATTTTTAACCTAGATAAATGTTGTAGTGGCTAGTCTTAACATCTCCAGGGTTCAAATTTTCTGGCCTGTTTTGGCAAAAAAATTATCATTTTTTTCAAGCATGCACAACTTGCCGATTCCATGAATATGGAAACAGGCCTTAAATGTCAATGCAAGCTCATATGGCTGCTGTAAGATCCAGTGTTATATTAAGTGGTGGTTTCATATTTCTAAGTTTAGCCCCTACTTTGCCTAATATGAAGTTGGGAACAAAACTTCTCTGCTTCAATATCGAATCATACACAGGATTCTTGGAACTTTGTCATTAAGTAAAAAATGGGTAAATGTGATGGCAATACATGTAGACTATGCCAACAATCAGTTGAAAGGATAGAGCACCGGTTTGTTACATGTACACCTGCAAATAAACTATGGGAGGATATAAAGAATTACAGCTCCAAAAAACAAACAGAAGATGTTAGCATAAAACCAGAAAACATATTATTAGGAGAGTGGAATAGTAAACTGCTTTCACACAATATCTTTTATTTAATCACAAAGCATTATATTTTTTGACTGCACAAAGAAAAAAGAAGTCCAAACTTTCAGGGGATGCAACTACACTTAGAAACTATTTTTAATGAACAACAGTTCTTGTCTAAAATAACACTCTCAACAAAGAATATTTCGATGAACAATGGCAGATAATCAAGCGCTATACATAATCAACTAGTATTTGCACTAATGTAACAGAAAGAAAGTAATAAATATACTGCATAAACTCCAAGAGAGATATATGTGTACGTTTGCATGTATATATATGTGTATGTAAATATGTAATACAAAGATCTAGATTTTGACCACAGAGTAGCAGTAATTGCACAACCAGTGAGGTACTATAGGTGAAATCCAAAATATTTGATGTGTGTTATGTGAAATAGATAATCCACTAGCTGTTATGTTTTGTAATGGTGTAAGCTATACTACACTTTGCAACATTGACACCAACAAAAGTCCCAATGGGGGGGAGCTTTGCTACACTTACCCTCCCAGGATCTATGGACAGTACTTTGTGAAAAAAGGTAACTAAAATATTTCAAGTGAAAAAGAAGTTTCTCTGGTCATATAACTTCAGGAAGTAAAGTCTTGGGGTTCACAAAAGTTGCGAAAGCATCAAACATGTTCGATTTTTTTTACAAATTGGTGACTTAGATTTATGACCCCCAAAGTTGGTATTCAGAAACCAACTTATCTTGATGTCATTAAATCAAATTGTAATGTTTAAAACCAATTTCATTCAGATTTTACCACCAATATGTCTAATTGTTTTACTTTATGATCAATTGTGTTAAACTCTGCCGTCGCATTTATTTTATAAAATCAGGCAAAGGGGTGTAACGGGAGATTAACTTACATTGGATTGACAACAGACCACAATATATTTGTTTTAGCTGGGATGCAGCACTAGCACACAAATTGAGTGTAAGCAGTGACTTAAGACACTTTTATTTAAAGGGGGATAATTGTTTAAAGCCTACACAGAGATTGTAGTGGCTCAAATGTGCCAATCTGCTGCTCATGTATGTAGGCATGATAAAGCTAATTTTCAAACATTAACTGGATTCCACAATTTCCACAGATAAATAAATAAATGATTTTTACCTTTATTATTCTAAAAGGGTTTTTTACTCTTCCACCGCGACGTTCATGCAATAAATGTATTTGGAAATGCTGTGGTCGACTGATGTCAACATTAGTAGTAAGGGGGCCAGTATGGCATTTTTGTATGGCTTAAAAAATACTCAGACCCCAAAAATGCTATACAGGGCCTACAAACCCAAACCACGGACCATCTGTCAGAGTAATCTGCAATCACAGGATTAGGGGTGGGTGGGTGGGGGGGGGGGGGGGGGGGGGGGTGGGGGGTGGGGGGTGGAGGGGGAATTAATGAATGGGCTTAATTAACCGTGAGGCTTTTAAAAAGAGTGAGATTATTGAAATGGTCAAGAAGGGTAGGAATCAATGGCATACAATACATTTATTGAAACTGAAGAATTTATAGCATTGTAGCTACTATGTATATGGTCATCTGTGGTATTTTCATGTCAATGGTGTTTTCATGCATCCCGTTTTTTGCTGGTTTGGATGTAAATTATACTGTAATGTTCTAAAATTTTGCTTGTATTTATATTTTTATTATTGAAAATAGGTTTTTTACTAAAAATGTCACTGAAAAACGATTTTAAAGACAAGTGCTGCATGACACATTGACTTTCATGTGATTAAGGGGTATTTTAACTTAAATAAGAAAATTGTTATGTATACTATTGTCACATGAACAGCATCACAACAACTAATAGACGCTCATGCAAACTTAAAACATCACACTAGAAAAACAAGCACTGTTACATGTCCCGTTTTCCGGGGGGAATAGTAGGCTTATTTTCATTAAGGATACTGTATCTGCAGCGGCTTAGTCAGAACCACCTACAAGCAAAAGGGAAAAAATGACAACAGACAGCGATGAAAAAGACAGAACACTATTTTGTGGGAACATTAATGATAGAGTTACTGAAGATATCTTGTATGAGCTGTTTTTACAGGTAATATTGTGTTGATGTATTTTCCAATGGCTTTCCACTCACCTACAACGAGCGATAAAACAGGATTTCAAGACTAATCAGGGGGGTATCTGGAATATACGCGGTCAATATTGGAAGATGCGCGGTAGATATTTGGAAGATTCGCGGTAAATAAATTATAGATTCGCCGTTAATAATATTTCATAAATTGATATGCTGGTTTAAGATGAAAAATACCATTACTTTCCTAATTGATATTAATGAGCAAATATAAGGCCACAACAGTTCTTTGAGGGGGTTTCCTGACATATATTTCCCCAGAATGTAAAAAAATAATTTGGAAATATAATTTGACAGGATATCTATATTGTATTATATAAGTTATTTGGTATCATTTTAATCAGTATTTTTATGTGCAAACCCCAAAGAAATTCCATGACCTCGCATATTTGCTCATTAATATTAATGAGGCAAGTCCGTGAACAGGAATATGCCGGTAGTTTTCATCTTAAACCAGCCTTTCTATTTATAAAATATTGTCAGGAAACCCCCTCAAAGAACTGCCGTGACCATGCATATTTGCTAGTGGGTAAATTGTTTATCGATATTGCCGATATTTATTGTTTTGGAACTGGACTCCCGATATCGAGATCTAAACATGTATTTCAATATCGCCATTTTAAGTAAAACTGTAAACTTACACTGTTAAGATTCGAAATAAAGGAAAAATCTGAACAAATTGTTCACTTTTATCTCACATTTTTGAAGTTTTCAATGCGTTTTGGGTGAAAACTTTATTGTTTTGTTTTGATTCATTTCGCTTCCTGTTAGCGGTTCGGGCAACACTAAAATAAAACGTTTTCGGTTTCCCGAATTCGTACTATTTGGTAGACAATATGAACCCCCCGATATCGCCCGATATTGAAATATTTTTACATTCAATATCGATACTCACAAAGCCAAACGATTTACCCCCTAATATTTGCTCATTAATATTACGCAGTGGTTAAATCACGGGACATCCCGATATGTAAATTACTGGCTAGATGTCGGGAACTAATTTCATTGGTTGATTTTTTATTGTCAGTTTTCCGGGAAATCTGTGACCTCATATCTTTTCATGAATATTAATGAGTTGATGCTACCACCATGAATTCTTGAGTTCCATAGAAGCTGCCATTTTATAAAGTATTTTTGGAAAATCCTGGGAAATCTGCTACCTCATATCTTCTCATGAATATTACGTAATGATTTAGTACTACTGCAGTGAGTTCTGAGTTTAAAGTATTTGATCTTTTTTAGGCTTTCAGTTTGTAAATTGAAGTTTAATTACATTTTATAAAATATTGTTAGAAAAACCCGGGAAATCCGTGACCTCATATCTTCTCATGAATATTGATGAGTTGATGCTACTGCCGTGAATTCTCAAGTTTAAGTTATTTGATCTTCATTGAAGTACTATTTCATAAAATACTGTTAGAAAAGCCCGCGAAATCTGTCACCTCACATCTTCTCATGAATATTAATGAGTTGGTGCTACTGCCGTGAATTCTGAGCTTAAAGTATTTGATCTTTTTTGACGTTTTTCATTTTGTAAAATATTGCAAGGCCTCCTTTGATATAAAGCACTTCCCTGGATGAAGCAATTCTCAGTTCTCACAATTTAGCACTTCCCGACATATAGCCAATATGTTACATATCGGGACGTCCCGGGACATAACCTCGCCATTAATATTAATGAGGCATGTCCGTGAACAGGAAATATGCTGGTAGTTTTCATCTTAAACCAGCCTTTCTATTTGTAAAATATTGTCAGGAAACCCCAAAGAAATTCCGTGACCTCACTTATTTGCTCATTAATATTAATGAGACAAGTATCATACTGTGAAAATTTAGAAAAAAAAACAGCCTTAACTGTAAATATTCATAAATTCTGTGTATTGAGCATGTGTCATTCATATTTTCATTTACTTTTCATGTACAGTAGAACCTCGGTTATCCAAACCCCATGGGAGACATACAATCCGGCACGATAATCGAGGGGTTCGGATAGATGAAGGAAACCGGAATTCACGGTCTATGGGTTACCGAGTGGGCGATAATTGAAGAATTGTCATTTTTATGCAATAAACATAGACATTGGTGGTCCTTAATAAAATAATTTAATATTTTTGTGTCATATAATATAAGTGACCCTTCAGTTGTCGTTTATTTGCTCCATATCCATGGATATTATTTTTATTTAAAATATTATGCAGACTTGAGCTGGTTGTGTTCGGTTGGTACTTGCATTGTTGACGTTTTAATTTTAGATTAACATCATCCCACATATTGTCAATTGAAAAACTCCGGGAGATTATTTATTGTAAAACCCCAAGCGAACACACCTTCAGTGATACGCGTTTGATTGGTAATGCATTGTTGACGTCTTTTCTTTTCCACACGTCAGTTTTTTTAACCTACTCCGGGAGATTATAAATTGCGAAACCCAATCGAACACACTTTCATTGATTGGCGCGTTATCAAAGAAGTTGTGTAGCGGGGTCGTGTAATTGAATTAATCCCTCCCCTATTGTAACAATGGTGATAAAGATGAAAGAAGTTAGGCGTCTCTGTGAATGGTACGTTTTATAAAGCACTGGAATTCATCGTTTCCGAGACTGTGTAAAATCTTGTATTATCGCTCACGCTTGACCGTGTTTTGTATGTAGGGAGACATGATTTCGGTTCGGTTAATCCGGAGATTCAGATAATAGAAGGCCGGATAACCGAGGTTCTACTGTATGTACTTCAACTACTCTGTATTTTTCTGTATATTGGGCAGAGTCCTTATATGTTAATGTTACAATGTAAACTTCAGCACATTAAGTTCTAAGTGAGCATTTCCTAATGTTGCCATAAAAACACACCAATTCAGTTTTATAGATGGAGTATGCATATCTGTAAGAACAATGCTCCTTTTTGTCTTAACTTTATAAAACACATATTACTCTAGACTTTTCAAAGCAACCATGTTCATATTTCCACTCCAATAAATGTGTCTTCTCTGTAATTATATCCCCAGACGAAAGTCGGGGATATATTGGATTCAGGTCCGTCGCGCCGCCGCCGCCGCCGCCGCCGTAGAAATTTCCTTGTGGACGCGATAACTCAAAAACAAATTAATATTTTTTTTTCAAACTTGGTACACATCTTAAGGGTGCCCAAAGGAAGATCCCTATTTTAAGGTGACCTTAAACTCCCAGTAAAAAAGAACTTATGGCCACCTTAAGGTCAGAAATTGGACTTTTGGCCACTTAGAGCCTTGTAGGTCACAAACTATGATGCTCAGCTGGCTGAAATTTTACCTGACAACACATTAATATGTTCTTAGTACATGTGCCGAAAATCACGACTTTAAGTTGAGGAGAAAATTGTGTTTGAGGCCCATAAATACCCCCACTTAGGGATTTTTTACTATACTTTTCATATATTTTGCCCTATAATTTGGAAGTGGTAATTCTGATGAGTCTCAAACTGCGCTAGGTATAACTTTGATATGTAATCCTTGTCTGTAGAAAATTTTAGGGCTGTAGGTTTACCCAAAGGGGTCGACTTAAGGTCTCAAAAGTGCCCACAGAGACCCAATTTATGCACTTTTTGCCACTTTCAAGCACTGTAGCTTTCAAACTATGTCTCTCATCTAAGTTAAATATAATATGGGAATATATCTATGTGTTTTCTTATATGTGCCCCAACATTTAGGCCTTTAATAGACAGTTAACCTGTGTATCAGGACCATAAACACCCACCCAAGTGACCCTTATAAGACATTTTTCACATCTTTTTCCCTGTAACTTGGAAATGGTAAGTCTGACAAGTTTCAAACTGTATTAGATATATATTCTGTGTGTAATCTTAGTATGTAACAGATTTTAAGTCTGAAGCTTTAATTTTGAAGGTCAAATTGAGGTCTCTAAAAGGCTCCCAAAGACCCAATATTTGGACTTTTTGCTACTTTTAAGCCCTGTGACTGTCAAACTATGTGCCTGATAGAGCTCAAATCCTATCTGGGAAGATATTAGTATGTTATTTTTATATGTGCCAAAAATTAAGGCTTTAAGAAGACATTTAACCTGTGTATGAGACCATAAATCCCCACCCGAGTGACCATTTTTAGACATTTTTCACATAATTTTCCCTGTAACTTGGAAATGGTAAGTCTAAGAAGTTTCAAACTGTATTAGATGTATATTCTATGTGTAATCTTAGTATGTGACAAATTTTAAGTCTGAAGCTTTAATTTAAAGGCCACATTTAGGTCTCTAGAAGGCCCCATAAAGACCCAGTATTTGGACTTTTTGCCAATTTTAAGGCCTGTGACTGTTAAACTATGTGACTGATAGAGCTGAAATCTCATCTGGGAATACATTATTATGTTCTTTTTACATGTGCCAAAAATCAAGGCTTCAAGTAGACATTTAACCTGTGTATGAGGACCTTAAACACCCACCTGAGTGACACTTTTAAGACATTTTTCACATATTTTGCTCTGTAACTTGGAAATGGTAAGTCTGAGAAGTTTCAAACTTTATTAGATACATATTCTATGTGTAATCTTAGTATGTAACAAATTTTAAGTCTGAAGCTTTAATTTGAAAGCCACATCGACTTTGGACTTTTTACCACCTTTAAGCCCTGTGACTGTTAAACTATGTGATTGATGGAGCTGAAATCCCATCTGGGAATACATTATTATGTCCTTTTTACATGTGCCAAAAATCAAGGTTTTTAGTAGACATTTAACCTGTGTATGAGGGCCATAGACACTCGCCCAAGTGCCTTTTTTGACATTTTTTCCGTATTTTGCCCTGTTATTTGGAAATGCTTAGTGTGACAAGTCTTAAACTGTATTATATATAATTTTTGTTTGTTATGTATGTCCCCCAAAAAGTTTCAGATCTGTAGTTTAATTGCTAAGGTCTCTTTAACAATTGTAAAATGCCCACAGAAACCCAATTTATGGACATTATGCCACTTTAAAGCCCAGTAACTGTCAAACTATGTGGGTTATAGAGCTGAAATCTTTGAATTTTTCAAAGGAAATGCCTGTCTATTTAAATTTTGATTATTAATAATGTTATGGCTATCTTAGTCTTTTAAGAACTTATTTTTGTGTGTTATTCCTCTGCTTGCTGAGTTTTTAACTTTTTAAAATGAAACTGGTTAAACATATTCAAGTAGACAAAATGGACACTTTAAGTGAGCTTTAAGTCCCAATATTAATGAAATTATATCCTTATGTAGTAAAACTAGGGGATTTTTAACCCTCAACTAGCCCAGTTTTATTCAACTTGCCTCAGTTAATTTTGACACAGCTCCTACAGTTATGAACTCATTTCAGTTGATAATCACATACTTAAAATTCTCAATTCTTTTTGTATTTGAGTACCCCTTTTATATAGATTGTTTGTTTACCATTTATCCCCACCTCTGGGACCTCCAGCTATATTGAGTGACACTAAATAAACAAAGGTATTTAATGATATCAGATGAGAAACAAAGAACTCAATGGGGTTGCAGATCTTGTGTAATAGTGAGAGAGGTGTGGAGAAGGGGAGAGGGGTGGGGGTGGGAGGTAGTGGGCTTCATTACATATAACACAAAGGGGAGTCAGAACTGAGATTGTGTCACATATTTAGGTTGCATATATATGGGCCACATATATAGGTATAGAGGAAATGAATAACCGAAAACAATTTGCAAATTCTAAAAATAATATAATAAAATAATAATATAAATAATTTTTTTTTAAATAATATTTTATTTGTGAACAAATATAGAAACAGATATGCGCTTTTGGGATTATGAATTTTAGAATGGACATTGAATCATCAATCATTTAAATACTTTGAAGGAAGATTTAAAAGTATGATGAGTTGAGTTAAAATAATATTTTATTTGTCAACAAATATAGAAACAGATATGCTCTTTTGGGATTATTATTTTAGAATGGACATTCAATCATCAATATACTTTGAAAATAGGTTTAGAGTTATCATTGCAGGAAGATTGAAAATATAATTTGAGTTATGTATTCGGTGTCTGGGGATACACCATCTTCCTTGGGAAGATATAAACAGAGTAGATTGATGTGCTGAAGTTCATATAATAATGGGTAATTATGTTTTAAAAAATTCCCGATCAAAACCTGTGGCGTGAGTGATGACCTGTCTGGGGATATGTTGGCGCCGAGTTGGCCCAATCTAGTTAGGATCTATATCCATGTTTAATCAAATCCTTGATGTAAAGATATAAAGGCTAGTATATAAAATGTTTCTATTATCCCTAGAAGTAAATTCCAAGAAATAACCCAGTACTGTCATTAAAATGTATTTAGGTAGAAACACCTGGCATCAAAGATATGTAGTGTAAAACTTTTATTGGTGGCATCCCTACTAAGTTTAGAACAAATAACCCATTGTCAATTGTAGAAACACCACCTGGCTACCTTACATAAATTATCTTATTGTTTAATTAGACGCTTAATGTTCTGGGATCAGTCAGAGCTCTTGTAAAATAACCACAGTAGGCAGTTAACCTACACTGTCCCCTGAGTGGTCGATGACCCAGCCAATGACCTTACAGGTCACAACATGTGACCTGCTTTCTGGCCAATAGTTATGGTTGCCAACTCTTATTCTAGATAACTTTAATCAGTGTTAATGTCCAGTGTTTAATATATAATATAGGAACAGAATAAGAAAAAGGAAAGAGAAAGAAGAGTGAGTTAATGAGAAAGAGTTAGTGAGTTAATTTGTTAGTCAATCAGTCAGATAGAGAAGTCAGTCAGTGAAATAAAAAGATAGAGACATAGAGTTTGTGAGAAAACCAGACTGTCTTTGAATAAACAGGATTATATGCATGTGATTTGTGTTATAGTTGTGTGAAAAGTGAAAGCAAGTGAAATGAAAGTTTTATACATTGTTATGGCAAACTTATTATATTTGGTGTGTACAACTGAAGGACTATTTGTGAAAATAAATAAATATCTAAATTTCATCATCAGTAGTGAATGTGTTTATCATCTATGAGCTACACCCCTACCATCAAACTTAACAAACTATAAATAAACAGTTCAAACATTAAAAAAAAGCAAAAATCCAAGTGTGATACAAGTCCGTGAACAGGAAATGCACTGGTATTTGATCTTAAACCAACCTTTCTATTTGTAAAATATTGTTCCTAGATTGACCGCGAATATTCCTAGATTGACCGCGTATATTCCAAAAGTTGTACGCGAAACTTCCTACCACGAATATTCTTGACCGTGTATATTCCTGTATTCATCAGGGGTCTACTATACTAGTAATCTTTCCCCAACTGATAAATTGTGCCAAATTCCGTCAGTCAAACCAGCCCAGACCCAGAGTTTTTTAGAACTAACTCTGAATTTTAAGGGAGTGGTGTAAATTTTAGAGAAACTGGCATTGAAGAGTTGTCTTGTCAGCAACTTGCAGGTAATTACTAAATAAAATTTCTCTTTTATGCGATGGCAGTTTTTCCACTCTGGGAGTGAATTTACAAAATATTGAGAAGGTTGCGAAGGAATTCACCATCGCAAATCGGCCGTCGGATGTCGTGAGCTGCATACATTTGTAATGTACAATAAAGTTGCTAGGATGTTTTCCTTTGGATAGGTCCAAGTTGGGTGATTTTACTGATGAAGTCTTATGTATCCCTGATATGTGACTTTGTGTGGGGGACATGATGTTCAATGTGTTCATCCACAAATTTGCTGATAATTGCTGTTGGATGGTTGACTGAACTGCAAATGGGTCTACTTGGGATTCCCATTTTGTGGATTTTTGGTAAAAGGTAGAATTGTCCATGTTTACAGTTTGTGGGATTCAAATATTCAAAATTCTTTTCTGATATTAGCCCCCTAGTTTTAATCCGAATTAACTTTTCAGTGATTTTCTGGGGCACCTCAGGTGTTGGGTCATAATCAATCTTTGTATAGAATTTAGTGTCCATTACTTGTCTATATCCTTCTCTTAGGTGGTCTTTGGTATTCATAGCTACCACTGTCGACCCTTTATCTGTCATTTTGATTAGAATTTCTGGATTATTCAGTAAAGCTAGGAATCTCCTCGTTGTGTTTTCGTGTGGTTGTTGCTTTTAGCCTTGGCTGGTTTGCTATGTAGCAAGTTGTTTTTGAAAGCCATTTTGAAGCTTTTAAGAGAGATGTGGATATTGGTAGGTAACCAATTACTTTTAAGTTTAAACATAGAATGGATTTTATGGTATGGGTTGTTTTCACAATCCAAGTTTTCAGCCAGTATTGATACAAGTTCTCAGCCTCTGATGAGACCAACTCTAGCTCAAGAGGATCGAAATATATGCACACAATTCCCGGCACTATATCAGGCTATGCTCCTTACTAACACCAGATATTTCTTTTAAACTATAATTTCTGTTTCAGATCTGTGTGGGGAAATTTCAGAAATAAATTACTAATAATTGATGACGAGCACCAATCCACAGTAACCTTGTCTTTAAGATTTACCTTATTATCTCCCACCCGGCTCGCCGGTGGGAGATTATAATTTGCACCATGTGTGTGCATCCGTGCGTGAGTGTGTCAAGCAGTTTTCTCTAAAACTACTACAGTTACACATTTTTGGTAAACTACTTGTCCTAATGAATTTTTATGCTCTTCAATATTTTTGTTGAACTTTGGCCTACTTTTGAGTGAGTAATAGCACTTTTACCTAATATAATTATATGACTTATAACTCTCAAACTATTACATTTAGAGTATTTTGTTCCAATTTGTTGTTCAGCTACTTTCTCCACAGCTACAACATGGTCAGTAGTTTGGAAGTGTATCTCCATATCTAAGTGAATAATAGCTACTTTGTCAATTTTTAATGATAACCATAATGAGTAAATGGCTTATATCTGCAAAAGTATTGCAGCTACACAATTTCTCTCAAATATGTTGTTCATCTACTTTTTTGTGAACTGTAACATATTTAAGTTTCACAACTGTTGCTCAATGTACAAGTGAGTAATGGCTACTTTATTGCTACTTTCGGTGAAAATTTGAAAAATCACAGATATTTGGCAAACCGTAAGAGATAGAGCAATTTCCATTTTCGCCACTTTTGGCGACCATCTTGGATTTTAGCGGAAAATGAAAAAGTGTGAATATCTCGAAAACCGTAAGAGATTGAGCGATTTCGAGCAAATTTTTGATGCGCAGGGTAGGACAATAGTGTCCTATGCAAAGGGGAAAAATTTCAATTTTTGCCACTTTTGACAGCCATCTTGGATTTTTGTGGAAAGTGAAAATGTGTGAATATCTCAAAAACCGTAAGAGATAGAGCGATTTCGAGCGAATTTTTGACCTACAGGGTAGTACAGTAGTATTCATTGCAGAGGGGAAAAACTTCAATTTTCGTCACTTTTGGCGGCCATCTTGGATTTTAGTGGAAAATGAAAAAGTTTGAATATCTTGAAAACCGTAAGAGATAAAGCGATTTTGAGCGAATTTTTGACCCACAGGGTAGTACAAGAGTGTCCTATGCAAAGGGGAAAAACTTCAATTTTCGCCACTTTTGGCGGCCATCTTGGATTTTAGCGGAAAATGAAAAAGTATCAATATCTTGAAAACCGTACCAGATAGAGCGATTTCGAGCGAATTTTTAACCCACAGGGTAGTACAAGAGTGTTCTATGCAAAGGGGAAAAATTTCAGTTTTCGCCACTTTTGGCACCATCTTGGATTTTAGTGGAAAATGAAAAATTGTGAACTTTTGACCCACAGGGTAGTACAACAGTATTCTGTGTCTAGGGAAAAAATTTCAGTTTTCGCCACTTTTGGCGCCATCTTGGATTTTAGTGGAAAATGAAAAATTGTGAATATCTCGGAAAAGGTATTTCTTCCCCTGTAATGCTCAGCGGGAGATACATACTGTGGCAGTGGTCTTGTTTCCCTTGCATCTTGTTTATTAATATAATTAAGCGGTCGTCTGTGAAATTTAGTGACTAAATTGTTCTAAATTGAGTATCATTTGTAAGTTTTGTTTGAAGGATTGTAGTAATACAAGAAAGAACAATGTCCTACAACACGATTTCCAATGAAAGGGGTATAAAAATATAAAAGTTTTTTATGATAGGAGTGCTTGGATTGAATAGCCTAAATATGGTCTTCATTATAAAGAAACTTAATCCCCTGTTTCAAGTAAGTATAATCAGAGTGGGACCTTTTTCTGCCTTCTAAGGTAATCTTATAATCACACAGAGGTCATCAAACATCCTAAACTATCATAATCTCCTACTAAACGTATACATATTTACTTGTACTGTTTGACTTCCCTTAATAACTTCCCAAATACTCTCAGATGTTTTAGATGAATTTTATCTGTCTGCATCAGATGACAAGGCTAGCTGAACCAGCAATTGATTTAAATATCTTGCATATACATGTATGTACTATACCACCAGTAGATTCCCTTGTGGGAGTATCAGGCCTGCATCTTTCTGAAGTATTTTTTATGAACTTTTCATGCATTAATATTCATGTATTCATGCACTAAATCACTTATAACTTGAAAAGAGCATTTTGTTAAATGTGTTTTTGATGTGGTGCCCCTTACATAATTAAGTAATTGCTGTAAAACCTAAACATTCTACTGCAGTAAATAATCTTTTTCTCACCTCTGCATTTTTATTTCAGTGAGGAGAGTCTTTTATTTCTGTGAGCCAGTCTTTTTCTGCTGTGCTCTGCCCCCTCCCCACTCCCCTCACTCAAATAAAAATGCACATGACAGAAGAAATGCATCTGTGTATGGGGGATGGGGGGGGGGGGGGAAGTGAGATGGGGAAATGAGATTATGGTATGTGTGTGTGTAAGTCTCACTTCCCCCCATTCAAAAAAAGCGGAGAATATGTGTGCAATGTCATAAGGTCTCTAATATTTATATCCCCAGACGAAAGTCGGGGATATATTGGATTCAGGTCCGTCGCGCCGCCGCCGCCGCCGCCGCCGTAGAAATTTTCTTGTGGACGCGATAACTCAAAAACAAATTAATATTTTTTTTTCAAACTTGGTACACATGTTAAGGGTGCCCAAAGGAAGATCCCTATTTTAAGGTGACCTTAAACTCCCAGTAAAAAAGAACTTATGGCCACCTTAAGGTCAGAAATTGGACTTTTGGCCACTTAGAGCCCTGTAGGTCACAAACTATGATGCTCAGCTGGCTGAAATTTTACCTGACAACACATTAATATGTTCTTAGTACATGTGCCGAAAATCACGACTTTAAGTTGAGGAGAAAATTGTGTTTGAGGCCCATAAATACCCCCACTTGGGGATTTTTTGCTATACTTTTCACATATTTTGCCCTATAATTTGGAAGTGGTAATTCTGATGAGTCTCAAACTGCGCTAGGTATAACTTTGATATGTAATCCTTGTCTGTAGAAAATTTTAGGGCTGTAGGTTTACCCAAAGGGGTCGACTTAAGGTCTCACACAGAGACCCAATTTATGCACTTTTTGCCACTTTCAAGCACTGTAGCTTTCAAACTATGTCTCTCATCTAAGTTAAATATCATCTGGGAATATATCTATGTGTTTTCTTATATGTGCCCCAACATTTAGGCCTTTAATAGACAGTTAACCTGTGTATCAGGACCATAAACACCCACCCGAGTGACCCTTATAAGACATTTTTCACATCTTTTTCCCTGTAACTTGGAAATGGTAAGTCTGAGAAGTTTCAAACTGTATTAGATATATATTCTGTGTGTAATCTTAGTATGTAACAGATTTTAAGTCTGAAGCTTTAATTTTGAAGGTCAAATTGAGGTCTCTAAAAGGCTCCCAAAGACCCAATATTTGGACTTTTTGCTACTTTTAAGCCCTGTGACTGTCAAACTATGTGACTGATAGAGCTCAAATCCTATCTGGGAAGATATTAGTATGTTATTTATATATGTGCCAAAAGTTAAGGCTTTAAGAAGATATTTAACCTGTGTATGAGGACCATAAATCCCCACCCGAGTGACCATTTTTAGACATTTTTCACATATTTTGCCCTGTAACTTGGAAATGGTAAGTCTAAGAAGTTTCAAACTGTATTAGATGCATATTCTATGTGTAATCTTAGTATGTGACAAATTTTAAGTCTGAGGCTTTAATTTGAAGGCCACATTTAGGTCTCTAGAAGGCCCCATAAAGACCCAGTATTTGGACTTTTTGCCAATTTTAAGGCCTGTGACTGTTAAACTATGTGACTGATAGAGCTGAAATCTCATCTGGGAATACATGATTATGTTCTTTTTACATGTGCCAAAAATCAAGGCTTCAAGTAGACATTTAACCTGTGTATGAGGACCTTAAACACCCACCTGAGTGACCCTTTTAAGACATTTTTCACATATTTTGCTCTGTAACTTGGAAATGGTAAGTCTGAGAAGTTTCAAACTTTATTAGATACATATTCTATGTGTAATCTTAGTATGTAACAAATTTTAAGTCTGAAGCTTTAATTTGAAAGCCACATCGAGATCTCTAAAAGGCCCACAGAGACCCAATATTTGGACTTTTTAACCACCTTTAAGCCCTGTGACTGTTAAACTATGTGATTGATGGAGCTGAAATCCCATCTGGGAATGCATTATTATGTCCTTTTTACATATGCCGAAAATCAAGGTTTTTAGTAGACATTTAACCTGTGTATGAGGGCCATAGACACTCGCCCAAGTGCCTTTTTGGACATTTTTTCCGTATTTTGCCCGGTTATTTGGAAATGCTTAGTGTGACAAGTCTTAAACTGTATTATATATAATTTTTGTTTGTTATGTATGTCCCCCAAAAAGTTTCAGATCTGTTGTTTAATTGCTAAGGTCTCTTTAACAATTGTAAAATGCCCACAGAAACCCAATTTATGGACATTATGCCACTTTAAAGCCCAGTAACTGTCAAACTATGTGGGTTATAGAGCTGAAATCTTTGAATTTTTCAAAGGAAATGCCTGTCTATTTAAATTTTGAATATTAATAATGTTATGGCTATCTTAGTCTTTTAAGAACTTATTTTTGTGTGTTATACCTCTGCTTGCTGAGTTTTTAACTTTTTAAAATGAAACTGGTTAAACATATTCAAGTAGACAAAATGGACACTTTAAGTGAGCTTTAAGTCCCAATATTAATGAAATTATATCCTTATGTAGTAAAAGTAGGGGATTTTTAACCCTCAACTAGCCCAGTTTTATTCAACTTGCCTCAGTTAATTTTGACACAGCTCCTACAGTTATGAACTCATTTCAGTTGATAATCACATACTTAAAATTCTCAATTCTTTTTGTATTTGAGTACCCCTTTTATATAGATTGTTTGTTTACCATTTATGCATCCCCCACCCGGATTCCCCCCACCCACCTCTGGGACCTCCAGCTATATTGAGTGACACTAAATAAACAAAGGTATTTAATGATATCAGATGAGAAACAAAGAACTCAATGGGGTTGCAGATCTTGTGTAATAGTGAGAGAGGTGTGGAGAAGGGGAGAGGGGTGGGGGTGGGAGGTGGTGGGCTTCATTACATATAACACAAAGGGGAGTCAGAACTGAGATTGTGTCACATATTTAGGTTGCATATATATGGACCACATATATAGGTATAGAGGAAATGAATAACTGAAAACAATTTGCAAATTCTAAAAATAATATAATAAAATAATAATATAAATAATTTTTTTTTAAATAATATTTTATTTGTGAACAAATATAGAAACAGATATGCGCTTTTGGGATTATGAATTTTAGAATGGACATTGAATCATCAATCATTTAAATACTTTGAAGGAAGATTGAAAAGTATGATGAGTTGAGTTAAAAATAATATTTTATTTGTCAACAAATATAGAAACAGATATGCTCTTTTGGGATTATTATTTTAGAATGGACATTCAATCATCAATCATTTAAATACTTTGAAAATAGGTTTAGAGTTATCATTGCAGGAAGATTGAAAATATAATTTGAGTTATGTATTCGGCGTCTGGGGATACACCATCTTCCTTGGAAGATATAAACAGAGTAGATTGATGTGCTGAAGTTCATATAATAATGGGTAATTATGTTTTAAAAAATTCCCGATCAAAACCTGTGGCGTGAGTGATGACCTGTCTGGGGATATGTTGGCGCCGAGTTGGCCCAATCTAGTTTTTATTACATTACATTAATTTCCAACATTTACACCAACTTTTGCTTAGAATAATGACCTACCAAATTAATTTGTAACTTGTGTTTCCTTGTAAGCAATAACTCTGAAGCAAAATCATTAACTTATGAACAAAAAGCATCTTAGTCCACTGCATTTAATTAGTGTTTTATACTTACGTCTGACACTATTGACATTTTGAACAGAAATGTCTGTGGTCTATGTACCCTTACACTTGAAACCTCTTCTGCGAGAACATTCCCAAAGAATGTAGGACATACAGAATCCGGAAAAAAATGCCTCCCAGAAAAAATGCCTCCTAGAAAGAATGCCTTCTGAATATTTTGTGACTAGGAAAAAATGCCTCCTGAGAAAAAAAGGTTATTTCAACTTGTAAACATGTTACATATGAAAACGATAACATAATATCAAAAACATGTTAATTTCAAATATGCACAGTCAAAAGCAGAACGTAAAATATCACAAAGTACAAATATCTTCTTGAAAGGGTATCCCTTGAGCTGTACTCTGGACCAGTTTAACAGCAGGATTTATGGCTATGAGGTTTGTTGATGAAATAGTTGTGGCCTTTATGGCTTACAAGATGCATTCTTATCAAATTACAACATAGGTTATCCCCCCTGTAAGGAGTTGATCGCAGTTAGATGCACTAGGAGGGGCAGAAATATAATTACAAGAAAAACACAACTATCATGATGGAAACCAGAGATGACCAGCCAGCCAAAAGAGTGAGAAGAACCAGCAAAACTTTACAAGAGAAACCTAAGTACCTTTGTACAGCTAAGCAAAATGGGTCAAAGACTGTGAACTTTTGACAGGCATTGGCGACTATAAGACTCAAGTGGAAAAATGAAGATGTCTCTGAAGTTGTAATGTGAACCTGTAGTGTTATAATACTTGAAATAACTTTTTTGTCTTAGGAGGCATTTCTCATATTCACAAAATATTCAGGAGGCATTCTTTCTAGGAGGCATATTTTCTTGAAGGCATTTTTGCAGGAGGCATTTCTTCTGTGCACTGGACATACATTCTTTCGAGAAGTAAATTTCACACCTACAACTTCTCTTCTGCCAAGCTGTGGTCGTTCTTTAATTTCTTAAATATAGTAACATACACAATGCAATAAACTTCACATTTTCTATTCCTTATGACGCATATGTTGACATCTTTTATGGATTACTTCGCACTTTTTCATCAGGGCCGCTTCGTTTTTGTCAGCAAAAACAGTTTTCTAGTTTTTATTGTAAAAATCTGTACAAATTTGAAGTGTTTGATCGTCAAGCAGCATTTTTATCAAAATCTTGTTGGAACACCCCAGGTGATTCCATGAGCTCAAATATTTTCTATGCATACATGAATATTAATAGCGTCCTTTCATGAATTTGAATAATTTAATCTTTAAGCAGCACTTCTACATACATATTAAAATATTGTTAGCAAAACCCATGGGATTCCATAACCTGGTATAGTTTCCACTCATGCATGAATATTAATGAGTTGCACAAGTCCATTTACAAATTTGGAGTATTTGATCTTCAAGCAGCATTTTTATTAAATATTGTTAGGAAATCCCACCTGATTTCATGACCCCGTATGTTCTCTACATACATGAAAATTAATGAGTCTTCATTTATGACTCAAAGGGATTGAAAGCAGGAGCTGCCAAAGTAGATGCATCAGTAGAAGAGCAAGAAGCAGGGAATGTTTCCCAAATTTTGCTAATTTTCTCACAGAAAGATAAAGCAAACTTGTCTGCAAGGCTTTTATCTGAGCCACGAACGAGCAGAATAGTCTCATGGTGCAATACCTTCTTGAGAGAATCTCAAAGCTTCTTGGGGTCATCACTTTCCAGAGATGAGATTGGCATAATAGGAACCATTGTCTTTCTTGGCCAGTCATTTGACCAGGCAATTTGATTGCAGAGCCTTAATCTTTTCAACTGCATCTTGTGTTTTCACCACATACATTCAAATTGCTGAGATCAACACATCCAGTGTGTGCCCACATATATGAATAGGGCGATAACACCTTGAACCATTTTGTAAAACTGAAGATGTTATTAAACCGGACCTGTCCAGATGAACATTTACGTCACAGCAGATGATAAAATTGGAACCAACTGAGAAAAGAAAACCTGAGAATGCCAGAAAATCATCTAAGAACCCAGTAGTAAGTGAACCTGGTGGATGGTACAAACAGCTACAAAATTATTGTGGTCAGACTTGAAAGATAGTATGATGCTTAAATTGGAACCAACTGAGAAAAGAAAACCTGAGAATGACAGAAAATCATCTAAGAACCCAGTAGTAAGTGAACCTGGTGGATGGTACAAACAGCTACAAAATTATTGTGGTCAGACTTGAAAGATAGTATGATGCTTTTGATTTAAAATCTGGTGAGGTGACAATACCAGGACAAAATGTTTTTTTACAAGAAGCCAACACCACCGCTTTACCTAGTATGCCGCAGCTGTTGAATAAAGTTATAGTTTGCTGGTGTGAGAAAAATGAGATGTCAGTGTCAGAGGCCCTTATGTGAGTCACTGCAAGAACCAGGATATTCAAGTTACTGCATTTTATGAGATCATGAATAAGAGGGCCTTTATTGTGAATAGACCAGAAATTTCCAAATCTTTCTGGGGTTTAAAACAACATCACCACATAAAAACAGAAGCTTGAGAAAGTTTTTCAGTTTCAGTTCATGAAAAGTGATCGGATACTTTTTACCCCACAGCCCTTAAGGGCTGTCGGGGTATTGTTTTCACCCATGGTGTCCGGGTGGGTGGGCGGCAGGAAAAAGTTTGTCCGGGCTGTATCTCAGAAACCCTAAGGTGTAGGAAGTTGATACTTGGTAGGGACATTGGTTAGGGGGTGTAGGTGTGCAATGTCGTGGTGTGACCTTGATTTGACCTTTGACCTTGCCGTAGTGACCTTAACCTATAAAATCTTGTCCGGGCTGTATCTAGGAAATAGTAAGGTGTAGGAAATTGATACTTGGTAGGGATATTGGTTAGGGGGTGTAGGTGTGCAACGTCATGGTCTGACCTTGATTTGACCTTTGACCTTGCCGTAGTGACCTTGACCTATAAAATCTTGCCTGGGCTATATCTCGGAAACCGTAAGGTGTAGGAAGTTGATACTTGGTAGGGATCTTGGTTGGGGGTCTAGGTGTACAACGTCATGGTCTGACCTTGATTTGACCTTTGACCTTGCCGTAGTGACCTTGACCTATGAAATCTTGTCCGGGCTAAATCGCGGAAACTGTAAGGTGTAGGAAGTTGATACTTGGTAGGGACATTGGTTAGGGGGTGTAGGTGTGCAACGTCATGATGTGACTTTGATTTGACCTTTGACCTTACCGTAGTGACCTTGACCTATGAAATCTTGTCCGGGGTATATCTCGGAAACCGTAAGGTGTAGGAATTTGATACTGAGTAGGGACATTGGCTAGGGTATGTAGATGTAAAATGTCTTCGTGTGACCTTGATTTGACCTTTGACCTTGCCATAGTGACCTTGACCTATAATGCCTTGTCTGGGCTATATTTTGGAAACCATAAGGTTCAGGAAGTTGATATTTGGTAGGGACATTGGTCAAGGGTTATATGTGTGCAATGTCATGGTGTGACCTGGATTTGACCTTTGATCTTGCATGTCTGATGCTATTTTATGTCTCTACGAGGATATCTGATACTATTTATCTCTCTTATATCTCTCTTATATCTTTTTACTTGAATCTTGGTTGTTGCACCTTTGGGTGTCTTTTGGTGTAGATTAAGCACTGTTAAAGTCATATTAGAAGTCATTAACTGTTTTACTTTTGCAACTTCCCGTTGTAACAGATGGTATTGCATCAAGTGAGCCACAGGTTTTGCCCCAATTCCACATAAAAGCATGTATTGCTACATCTGTATATATGGGTATTGGGTAATAATCAAAGCATCCAAACCATAATTCGACTATACAAATGACAATTAAAATGGGAGATGTCTTAAAGCTTCATAATTTTTAGTTTACTGAATTGTCTTGTTTTAATACTTATTCTTTAAATGCACGTTCTTTCTCTTAGATGTTATTTTCTCTACTTAAACATTATTTTGACACTGCTTTGAAAGTATCCCAATCTGTGTACTGTTTCACTACTTCTATATCTCATGGTGTTGAAAACTATTTTTCCAGGCTGTGGGGTATGGGCATCTCTGATGCTATTTTTATGTCGTCACTCTGCGGCATTGGCATCCGCGTGAACAACTTCTCCAAAACTACAAGGCCTAGAGACATGTTGATGTTTTTAAAAGATAGCTTATCTATTGAGGATGAAAAAATGTTCAAGGCATGCAAATCTGTATGTTCGTCTGTTTGCTAGAGCCATTACAAGGGAGGTACCCCCACCAAAAGTGTGAAAATTTCAACACTTTATCACAATTTTCTCAGTGACTATTGCAGTGATTTCTCTCATATCTTGCATATATGTACTAGGCCACAAGTATATTCCCTTGTGTGAGTACAGACCTGGATCTATCTTAAGTTTTTTTTATGATTTTTTAAAATAATTTTTAATGCATTAAAATTAATGAAATCATACACTAAATCACCTATTACTTAAAAAGTATTGTATTTAGAGCATTTTGTTAAAATATGTTATTTAGCTACTTTTTCCATAGCTACAACAAGGTAAGTAACTTGGGTGTCTATTCCAATAGCTGAGTGAGTAATAGCTACTTTCTGATTTTTCAGTACTTTTCATAATGAGTAAAATCAAGTATAACTTAAAAACTATTGCATTTAGAGAATTTTGTATAAATACGTTATTCAGCTACTTTTGGGTCAGCTATAACATAGTAAAATTTCAGACCCATAGCTCATTGCATAGCCGAGTAATAGCTATTTTGAGGCTATCACGTTGAGTAAATTGCATGTATCTTCAAAACTATTTCATTTAGAGTATTTTGTTTTGTATGTTTTTCATATACTTTTGGGTAAGCTATAACATAGTAAAATTCCAGACCTGTATGTCATGGCACAGCTGAGTAATAGCTACTTTCAGGCTCTCCCTGTTGAGTAAATCAGTTTTAACTTGAAAACTATTGCAATTAGAGTATTTTCTTTACATATGTTATTCACCTACTTTTGGGTCAGCTATAACATAGTAAAGTTGCAGACCTCTAGCTCATTGATTAGCTGAGCAATAGCTACTTTGAGGTACTCTGTTGAGTAAATCAGTTATAACTTGAAAACTATTGCATTTAGATACTTTTGTTCAGATATGTTATTTGTCTACTTTTGAATTAGCTATGACATTGTAAAATTACAGACCTGTAGCTCATGGCATAGCTGTGTAATAGCTATTCTCAGGTTCTCACTGTTGAGTAAATCAGTTGTAACTTGGAAACTATTGCATTTAAAGAATTTTGTTTTAATATGTTATTCATCTACTTTTGCAAAATTAGCTTCAACATTGTAATATTGTAGAACTGTAGCTTATGGCATAGCTGTGTTGTAGCTATTCTCTGGTGCTCACTTTTGAGTAAATCAGTTGTAACTTGAAAAATATTGCATTTAAAGTATTTTCTATAAATATGTGTTGCTCACCTACTTTTAGGTCAGCTATAACATAATGAAATTACAGACCTGTATGTCATGGCATGGCTGAGTAATAGCTATTCACGTTCCTACTCTCTAGTGAATTAGTTGTAACTTGAAAAGTATTGTATTTAGACTATTTTGTTTAAATATATTGTTCACCTATTTTTGGGTCAGCTATAACATAGTTAAATTGTAGACCTACAGGCCATGGCATAGCTGAGCAATAGCTACTTTTAGGTTCTCACTATTGAGTAAATCATTTGTAACTTGAAAACTATTGCATTTAGAGAATTTTGGTTGAATATGTCATTCACCTACTTTTGGGTCAGCTATAAAATAGTAAAGTTGCAGACCTGTAGCTCATTGCATAGCTGAGCAATAGCTACTTTGAAGTTTTCTCTGTTGAGTAAATCAGTTATTACTTGAAAACCATTGCATTCAGAGAATTTTGTTTAAATATCTTATTTATCTACTTTTGAATTAGCTATAACATTGTAAAATTTTAGACGTGTTGCTCATGGCATAGCTATGTAATAGCTATTCCCAAGTTCTCACTATTGGGTAAATCAGTTGTAACTTGAAAACTATTGCATTTAGAGTATTTTCTATAAATATATTGTTCATCTACTTTTGGGTCAGCTATAACATGGTAAAATTGTAGACCTGTATGTCATGGCATAGCCGAGCAAGAGCTACTTTCAGGTTCTCACTGTTCTGTAAATCAGATGTAACTGGAAAACTATTGCATTTGCATTTAGAGTATTCTGTTTAAATATGTTGTTCACATACTTATGGATCAGCTATAACATAGTGAAATTGTAGACCTGTAGCTCATGGCATAGCTGAGCAATAGCTACTTTTAGATTTTCACTGTTCAGTTAATTGGTTGTAACTTGAAAACTATTGCATTTACATTTTTTTGTTAAATTAGGTTATTCGCCTACTTTTGGGTCAGCAATAAACTAGTAAATTTTCAGACCTGTAACTCCTTGCATAGCTGAGTAATAGCTACTTTCCGGTTCTCACTGTTGAGTAAATCAGTTGGAACTAGAAAACTTTTTCATTTACAGTATTTCTTTAAATATGTTATTTACCTGCTTTTGCTTGAGCTATACCATATTAAAATTGCAGCCCTTTAACTGATTGCATAGCTGAGCAAAAGCTACTTTGAGATTCTCCCTGTTCAGTAAATCAGTTGTAACTCGAAAACTTTTGTATTTGCAGTATTTTGTTTAAATTTGTTTTTAACCTACTTTTTACACCTAAACAGTTACCTTGTTACTTTCCTCCTGAATACCATTTGCAGGGCACAACTTTGTGTCCTTTTCTTCTGTCACTTCTACTCTGAAACTCAAAACACACAGTCAGAGAGCCACAGAGCCCGTTCACGGGTATTGATTGCTTGTTTCGACATTTTTCCTATTATGGCGTAGCCAAATGCTCAATTAATAAAGTAATCAAAAGCACAGCCTTTAGTGTAAACATGGCTGGAGCCGCAATACTAGAACCTTTCACTAAGAAGTGGGCTGTATCAGCAACATGAACTAGGCTAACAGACTGACAAACAAAAAGAACTGTGAAGAGCAAACAAAAAGAACTTTGAAGAGGAAAACTTTGAGACAGAAAGGAAACCCGATGTTACCAAAGTGCTGTGAGCTACTTGCAGGAAGCTAACATCTTGCTGGAGCCTGAAGCTAACAATACCCCTAAGAACACAGAGCCCTACAGTAAATAACCAGTCAAGTGACAAGACTAAATTTTCACCCGGAGATACTTAAAATACATATAAAATTTAAAATAGTGATATTTGTTTGAAAATGTGAGGTCTGTAGCTTTAATGTTAAGGTCTCTAAAAATGGCCAAAGGAAACCATTTTATGAATTTTTTTGCCACTTTTAATCCCTGTGACTGTAGAATTTGGTAGTTGATTTACCTGTGATTTCACCTGAAAATATGTTAATATGATTTAATCATTTATGTCAAAATTCAAAGCTTTAAGTTTATCTTTTAACTGTGTGAGGGTTGCTTTTGTGTTATTTGTTTCAGGCTGGTCCACTTGAAAGGGTGAAGATACCAGTGGATAACACCAAAAGACCAAGAGGCTTTGCTTTTGTAACATTTAAGCATGCTGTGTCTGTGCCATACACAATAGAGCTTATGAATGGGATACATCTGTATGGAAAACCATTGAAACTGCAGTTCAGACAGGGTTCTATGCATGAAAAGGTTTCTGGATGATTTTAGTCTTGTTGTTGGTTTCCTGTTGAAAATATTAACCTTTCTTAAATATTATCATCACGTATGGTTACAAAGACAAAGTGTCTGCATATTTATATCCCCAGACGAAAGTCGGGGATATATTGGATTCAGGTCCGTCGCGCCGCCGCCGCCGCCGCCGCCGCCGCCGCCGCCGCCGCCGCCGCCGCCGTAGAAATTTCCTTGTGGACGCGATAACTCAAAAACAAATTAATATTTTTTTTTCAAACTTGGTACACATGTTAAGGGTGTCCAAAGGAAGATCCCTATTTTAAGGTGACCTTAAACTCCCAATAAAAGAGAACTTATGGCCACCTTAAGGTCAGAAATTGCACTTTTGGCCACTAAGAGCCCTCTAGGTCACAAACTATGATGCTCAGCTGGCTGAAATTTCACCTGAGAACACATTAATATGTTCTTAGTACATGTGCCGAAAATCACGACTTTAAGTTGAGGAGAAAATTGTGTTTGAGGCCCATAAAGACCCCCACTTAGGGATTTTTTGCTATATTTTTCACATATTTTGCCCTATAATTTGGAAGTGGTAACTCTGATGAGTCTCAAACTGCACTAGGTATAACTTTGATATGTAATCCTTGTCTGTAGAAAATTTTAGGGCTGTAGGTTTACCCAAAGGGGTCGACTTAAGGTCTCAAAAGTGCCCACAGAGACCCAATTTATGCACTTTTTGCCACTTTCGAGCACTGTAGCTTTCAAACTATGTCTCTCATCTAAGTTAAATATCATCTGAGAATATATCTATGTGTTTTCTTATATCTGCCCCAAAATTTAGGCCTTTAATAGACATTTAACCTGTGTGTGAGGACCATAAACACCCACCCGAGTGACCCTTATAAGACATTTTTCACATATTTTTCCCTGTAACTTGGAAATGGTAAGTCTGAGAAGTTTCAAACTGTATTAGATATACATTCTATGTGTAACCTTTGAATGTGAAAGATTTTTAGTCTGAAGCTTTGATTTGAAGGTCACATTGAGGTCTCTAAAAGGCCCACAGAGACCCGATATTTTGCCTTTTTGCCACTTTTAAGCCCTGTGACTGTTAAACTATGTTACTGATAGAGCTGAAATCTCACCTGGGAATATATCATTATGTCATTTTTACATGTGCCAGAAATAAAGGCTTTAAGTAGACATTTAACCTGTGTGTGAGGACCATAACACCCACCCGAGTGACCCTTTTTAGACATTTTTCACATATTTTTCCCTGTAACTTGGAAATGGTAAGTCTTGAGAAGTTTCAAACTGTATTAGATATACATTCTATGTGTAACCTTTGATTGTGAAAGATTTTAAATCTGAAGCTTTGATTTAAAGTTCACATTGAGGTCTCTAAAAGGCCCACAGAGACCCAATATTTGGACTTTTTGCCACTTTTAAGCCCTGTGACTGTTAAACTATGTGACTGATAGAGCTGAAATCTCATCTGGGAATATATTATTATGTTCTTTTTACATGTGCTGAACATCAAGGCCTTTAGTAGATATTTAACCTGTGTATGACGACCATAGATACTCACCCGAGTGACCCTTTTTAGACATTTTTTACATATTTTGCCTTGTAACTTGGAATGGTAAGTCTGAGAAGTTTCAAACTATATTAGATATACATTCTATGTATAATCTCTGATTGTGAAAGATTTTAAGTCTGAAGCTTCAATTTGAAGGTCACATTGAGGTCTCTAAAAGGCCCACAGAGACCCAATATTTGGACTTTTTGCCACTTTTCAGCCCTGTGACTGTTAAACTATGTGACTGACAGGGCTGAAATCTCAACTAGGAATACATTATTAAGCGTCTTCTTTTTCCATGTACCGAACATCAAGGCCTGTAGTAGACATTGAACCTGTGTATGACGACCATAGACACTCATCCAAGTGACCTTTTTTGACATTTTCTACTGTATTTTGCCCTGTAATTTGGAAATGCTTAGTGTGACAAGTCTTAAACTGTATTATATCTAATTTTTGTTTGTTATGTATGTCCCCCAAAAAGTTTCAGATCTGTAGTTTAATTGCTAAGGTCTCTTTAACAATTGTAAAATGCCCACAGAAACCCAATTTATGGACATTATGCCACTTTAAAGCCCTGTAACTGTCAAACTATGTGGGTCATAGAGCTGAAATCTTTGAATTTTTAAAAGGAAGTGCCTGTCTCTTTAAATTTTGAATATTAATGATGTTATGGCTATCTTAGTCTTTTAAGAACTTATTTTTGTGTGTTGTACCTCTGCTTGCTGAGTTTTTAACTCTTTAAAATGAAACTGGTTAAACATATTCAAGTAGGCAAAATGGACACTGTTATTTTCTGGTGAGCTTTAAGTCCCAATATTAATAAAAGTATATCCTTATGTAGTAAAACTAGGGGATTTTTAACCCTCAACTAGCCCAGTTTTATTCAACTTGCCTCAGTTAATTTTGACACAGCTCCTACAGTTATGAACTCATTTCAGTTGATAATCACATACTTAAAATTCTCAATTCTTTTTGTATTTGATTACCCCTTTGATATATATCAGATTGTTTGTTTACCATTTATGCTGTAGTCCCAACCCACATCCCCCACCCACCTCTGGGACCTCCAGCTATATTGAGTGACACTAAATAAACAAAGGTATTTAGTGATATCAAATGAGAAACAAAGAACTCAATGGGGTTGCAGATCTTGTGTAATAGTGAGAGAGGTGTGGAGAAGGGGAGAGGGGTGGGGTAGGAGGTGGTGGGCTTCATCATATAACACAAAGGGGAGTCAGAACTGAGATTGAGTCACATATTTAGGTTGCATATATATGGACCACATATATAGGAATAGAGGAAATGAATAACTGAAAACAATTTACAAATTCTATAAATAATATAATAAAATAATAATATAAATAATTTTTTTTAAATAATATTTTATTTGTGAACAAATATAGAAACAGATATGCGCTTTTGGGATTATGAATTTTAGAATGGACATTCAATCATCAATCATTTAAATACTTTGAAATTAGGTTAAGAGTTATCATTGCAGGAAGATTGAAAAGTATGATGTTGAGTTAAAAATAATATTTTATTTGTCAACAAATATAGAAAGAGATATGCTCTTTTGGGATTATTATTTTAGAATGGACATTCAATCATCAATCATTTATTAATAAATACTTTGAAAATAGGTTTAGAGTTATCATTGCAGGAAGATTGAAAATATAATTTGAGTTATGTATTCGGCGTCTGGGGATACACCATCTTCTTGGGAAGATACAAACAGAGTAGATTGATGTGCTGAAGTTCATATAATAATGGGTAATTATGCTTTAAAAAATTCCCGATCAAAACCTGTGGCGTGAGTGATGACCTGTCTGGGGATATGTTGGCGCCGAGTTGGCCCAATCTAGTTTCTCTTATTTTGATTCAATATTTTTAATCTACAAAAAATATTGCAAGCATTATTACAATTAATACATTTAAGAACAAAATAAATTAAATTTACCTTTTTGTGTTAACTATAACTCCTGTAAAAACACTTTATTATAATTTTCAGCATCAGTTTAACCGGTCAATGAGTGCTCCCAGTATGATTCATCCTTTTCCCGAGCAAGGCAGCATTCAGCATCTGCAAAGAAACCAGACAATAGCAGGGCCTGCTAATGGATATCAAGGTTCTAGATCACGTGACTCTAGTGGGGAGAGAAATCGATCTGACTATAGGGGACGCAGTGGGTATAACACTCCCCCACATCAAGATCGACAAAGTCGTTGGGAAATATCTCCCGGGGCGCTGCCGTTAATGAGTCCAGCACCCCAGATGAGCATTGAACAGCAACGACAGAATGTGATGGCTGCACAAGAGCGAATACAGCAGCTTAACTACATTAGACAGCAACAGCAGCAACAGAGGGGTAACCAGGGGAGACTGCCTCCATGGCAACAGCAAGGGTACAGGGGGCAGAGGAGATGATGAAGAAAACAGTAAATATAATGGACTAAACTGATATAGATGTAGTGGAAATGAACAGTAGCCAACATATCATACATTTATTTATCTACCATTCTTATACACTCATGGACGATGTGAGAAAATTTTTGCAAAAGTTAGAGAAGGGTGTTCACGACAGTGAAAACTGACCAGGTATAAATTTTAGCATACACCAACTGGAAGTAAAATGCGGTTGATGAAAGGAATCTCTGCATATAAAATGTGAAAGAGCTGCCAAAATAAGGAAAATTATGTTGAAAATGGATATAAAGTAATCTGATTTACTTTTGGGCTGTAATGGGCATTAATTTACCCCAGAAGGACATTATCAGCAATTTATGGGCAATAAAGTGCGATTGTGGGGAAAGGGGGTAATGATGTGATGGTAATGCATGCATCAGTACATACAGTGATTGAAATGCATTTGTGTACCCATAACTGTAAGACAATGTTTTCGGTGTCATTGTGTAGTTGTACTTAGAGGACAGAATAGTTTACTTTTTACTGTGTGTTTTGGGGCGGTGGGGAGGATGGGATGGGGATGGGTAAGGATGGTATACATGCTTGGGTATCTATATTCTGAACACTGACTGAATTCAGATACTGGCACTTTAATCTGAACCAACTGAATGTATAAGTAAACCACATATGGCAACTGTTGTAAACTCATTTAAAGAAACAAATTGAAATTTTTTGAGAAAACTAGAGAAATTATGTTAGGAATAAATATATGTTGGCAAATCTGGTAGAATATTGGGTTTCATCCATGTTACTTATAGAAATTAGCAACATTTTATGGTTTAATGAGTATCCCCTTTGTTCTTCTCCATTTTGTTTGTAAACCATCTGAACCCATTTCAAAAAGTCGGGCACCCTTTCACAGGTGTAGTGTGTTACAACCAGTTGGTTAGAAAATGTAAATCACAGTGTTACCAATATCCATTGTTATGAGTAGAGTTTGGACAGGTGCAAAAGTTTCACTTCTGTCTCTTGCATAAAAACTCGAATTGGACCACTGACTGTGGGTTTGTTGCTTGTATGTCATCTTTTTAATATTTATTCCTAAAATTAGACCCACCCATCAGCTATTTTCAAACACGTTTCCCAAGCAGTGATTTAAAATGGGCATAAATAAATAAATCACAGTGATATGTCTTGTAATCAAGCTGATTCGAGCGAGATATCTTTAGCTTCAGCTCATACTTAAAGCTGCAACTTTGTTGTTTCAAAGTTTAAATGGGATAGATTTTTCAGATATTCAAGTCAATTTTATTCAATATAAGTGTGGTGTTTTATGTTTGCAATGTTTAAAATATTAATTTTGTATACTGGAAATATGTCCATTTATGTAAAATAGGATTTGTGAGTTTCAAACTCAATGGTTTCATTTTGCCATACTGGTATGTTTTATTTTGTTTCATTTTTAAAGAAAAGAAGTGCAGTGAAGCATGCTGTTTTGTATCGTCTGAAAATGGTAAATTTGTGATTTTAGTGTATGTTTTAATGGCATGATTTTAATACTTAAAATCATGACATTTTGTTTTGTGTTTGTACATTTTAAAATTTTTAGACAGAAATTTACAAATGCATAAAGTCTTAAATAAAGTTCTCATAAACTTTTTCTGTTAATGTTATTTCTCACAAGTCCCAGTGCATTACAAAACAAAACATACTTCCATAATGATATTGCAGTATAAACAAAGTGCCTGAAAACCATTGAAATTATAAGCAGTGGAGTCAATCATACTGAGATATATAAAATTTCACATGTGCCAAAATCAAGACTGTAGTTTAAGTTAAAACTGTGTTTCAGGCCCAAAAAGAACCCCCCCATGGCCCTTTTATGTCAGCTAACTACATTATGCCGTCACTCTGCGACGTTGGCGTACACATACTCATGAACAACTTCTCCTCCAAAACTACAAGGCCTAGAGACATGGTGTTTTTTTAAAAGATACCTTATCTATCGAGGATGAAAAATTGATCAAGGCATGCAAATCTGTCCGTCTGTTTGTTCGAGCCGTTATAAGGGAGGTATTTCTCTCATATCTTGCATATATGTATTAGGCCACAAGTAGATTCCCTTGTGTGAATATCAGACCTGGATCTGTCTTAATTTTTTATTATCTAGGGTTGGCCATCTCGGGCCAACCCTAGATACTGTTATGGAATTTTGCGAGTCTTTCTTCATGAATTTCGGGCGTTTCGAGTGGGAACTAATTGCCGTTTTCGGATCGTTTTGAATAATTTCAACTAGTAAACGTTCTATAAATATTACAGTTTTTGATCTTTTGTTTTTAAGATTTGTGGAGGGATTTTTGTTATTGACCTCAGCGACCTAATTAAACTGTGCTGATAAGATCTATCTGGACCGTTTCTCTTGAAAACATATGACGTGAATCTTTTGTCTCTGAAAAAACGTCTTTTGATTAGTCTGGTACCCTGTCCATTTTTCTTCTGAGACCCCCGGGAACTCGGGACACTTTTTGAACAAATAGTGTAAATACACAACAGAGAAAAATAAAATGTCTGCTTATCCTTATCATATGGGAAGAGCAGTGACAGTCTAGAAGTCACAGAAAATTATCCTGTATAAAATGCCTCCTTGTCAACTAAACAACAAAAAATGTGTATCCCTGGAATTTTCATTCTATTTTTAACTCAGGACACTTTTAAAAGATATGCTATTTCCTGAAATCAAAGGTTAAAGTGATTTTTATGTCAGCTGACTTGTCAGTCAGCTGACATTATGGCATCACTCTGCGGCGTCCGCGTCTGTGTACGCGTCCGCGTGACAAACTTCTTCTCCAAAACTACAAGACCCAGAGACATGCTGTTTTTTTAAAAGATACCTTAACTATCGAGGATGATAAATCGTAAAATTCATGCAGATCTGTCTGTTCGTCTGTTTGCCAGAGCCATTACAAGTGAGGTACCCCCACCCAAAGTGTGAAAATTTCATCACAGTTTTCTCATTCACTATTGCGGCGATTTTTCTCATATCTTGCATAGATGTAATAGGCCACTAGTAGAGTACCTTGTGTGAATATAAGACCTGGATCTGTCTTAATTTTTTTTTATTAATTTTTAAAATAATTTTTAATGCAATAAAATTCATGAAATCATGCGCTAAATCAATTATAACTTGAAAAGTATTGCATTTAGAGCATTTTATTAAAATATGTTATTCAGCTACTTTTTCCATAGCTACAACATGGTGAGTAACTTGGGTGTCTATCTCAATAGCTAAGTGAGTAATAGCTACTTTTGGACTTTTCAGTAACTTCCATCATGAGTAAAATCACTTGTAACTTGAAAACTATTGCATTTAGAGAATTTTGTGTAAGTATGTTATTCAGCTACTTTTGGGTCAGCTATAACATAGTAAAATTTCAGACCTGTAGCTCATGGCATAGCTGAGTAATAGCTACTTTTAGGTTATCACTGTAGCGTAAATCACTTATAACTTGAAAAGTATTGTATTTAGAGTATTTAGTTTCCTATGTTATTCACCTACTTTTGGGTCAGCTATAACATAGTAAAATTTCAGACCTGTAGCTCATGGCATAGCTGAGTAATAGCTACTTTCAGGTTATCACTGTTGAGTAAATCACTTATAACTTGAAAACTATTGCATTTACAGTAATTTGTTTGTATATGTTAGTCAGCTACTTTTGGGTCAGCTATAACATAGTAAAATTTCAGACCTGTAGCTCATGGCATAGCTGAGTAATAGCTACTTTCAGGTTATCACTGTTGAGTAAATCACTTATAACTTGAAAACTATTGCATTCACAGTAATTTGTTTGTATATGTTATTCAGCTACTTTTGGGCCAGCTATAACATAGTAAAATTTCAGACCTGTAGCTCATGGCATAGCTGAGTAATAGCTACTTTTAGGTTATCACTGTTGAGTAAATCACTTATAATTTGAAAAGTTTTGTATTTAGAGAATTTAGTTTCATATGTTATTCACCTATTTTGGGGTAAGCTATACCATGGTAAAATTCCAGACCAATGGCTCATTGCTTAGGCTGAGTAATAGCTACTTTGAGGTTCTTACTCAACACTAAATCATTTATAACTTGAAAAGTATTGCATTTAGAGCATTTTATTTAAATATGTTATTCAGCTACTTTTTCCATAGCTACAACATGGTGAGTAACTTGGGTGTCTATCTCAATAGCTAAGCGAGTAATAGCTACTTTTGGACTTTTCAGTAACTTACATCATGAGTAAAATCACTTGTAACTTGAAAACTATTGCATTTAGAGAATTTTGTGTAAATATGTTATTCAGCTACTTTTGGGTCAGCTATAACATAGTAAAATTTCAGACCTGTAGCTCATGGCATAGCTGAGTAATAGCCACTTTTAGGTTATCACTGTTGAGTAAATCACTTATAACTTGAAAAGTATTGCATTTAGAGTATTTACTTTCATATGTTATTCACCTATTTTGGGGTCAGCTATAACGTAGTAAAATTCCAGAGCAGTGGCTCATTGCATAGCTGAGTAATAGCTAATTTGAGGTTTTTACTCAACACTAAATCATCTATAACTTGAAAAGTATTGTATTTAGAGCATTTTGTGTAAATATGTTATTCAGCTACTTTTGGGTCAGCTATAACATAGTAAAATTTCAGACCTGTAGCTCATGGCATAGCTGAGTAATAGCTACTTTCAGGTTATCACTGTTGAGTAAATCACTTATAGCTTGAAAACTATTGCATTTACAGTAAGTTGTTTGTATATGTTATTCAGCTACTTTTGGGTAAGCTATAACATAGTAAAATTTCAGACATGTAGCTCATGGCATAGCTGAGTAATAGCTACTTTGAGGTTATCACTGTTGAGTAAATCACTTATAACTTGAAAACTATTGCATTTACAGTAATTTGTTTGTATATGTTATTCAGCTACTTTTGGGTCAGCTATAACATAGTAAAATTTCAGACCTGTAGCTCATGGCATAGCTGAGTAATAGCTACTTTCAGGTTATCACTGTTGAGTAAATCACGTATAACTTGAAAACTATTGCATTTACAATAATTTGTATATGTTATTCAGCTACTTTTGGGTCAGCTATAACACAGTAAAATTTTAGACCTGTAGCTCATGGCATAGCTGAGTAATAGCTACTTTCAGGTTATCACTGTTGAGTAAATCACTTATAACTTCAAAAGTATTGCATTTAGAGTATTTAGTTGTATCCACCGGACAGCAGGATATGTTCCTCACTATAAAATCTTGACTGCAAATATTTGGGTCCTCATTTTGAAAAAAAACAAAAACAACATGGCCGTCACAGGTGTTTCTTTATCAGTCATGAAAAGTGGTTATAGGTCGCTTATTATCGGTCCTAGAGGTTTGGGATGGTAAACCAACATATAGGAAATCATGGGCCGGGAATCTTTTGGTGTGGTCGGATTTGACCTTGGACCCCTCCTTCAAGGTCAAACGAGGATAGCCAAACTTAAAAGTGCTTATAACTCGCTTATTATTGGTCCTACAGGTTTGGGATGGTAAACCAACATATAGGAAATCATTGGCCTGGATTCTTTTGGTGTGGTCAGATTTGACCTTGGACCCCTCTTTCAAGGTCAAACGAGGATAGCCACACTTAAATGTGCTTATAGCTCACTTATTATTGGTTCTAGAGGGTTGGGATGATAGAACAACCTATAGGAAATCACGGGCTGGGTATCTTTTGGTGTGGTCAGATATGACCTTGGACCCTTCCTTCAAGGTCAAATGAGGATACCCAAACTTAAAAGTGCTTATAACACGCCTATTATTGGTCCTAGAGGTTTGGGATGGTAAACCAACCTAAAGGAAATCATGGGCTGGGAATCTTTTGGTATTGTCGGATTTGACCTTGGACCCCTCCTTCAAGATCAAACGAGGATAGCCAAACTGAAAAGTGTTTTTAAGTCGCTTATTATTGGTTCTAGAGGTTTGGGATGGTGAACCAACCTATAGGAAATCATGGGCCTGGATTCTTTTGGTGTGGTTGGATTTGACCTTGGACCTCTCTTTCAAGGTCAAACAAAAAGAGCCAAACTTAAAAGTGGTTATAACTTGCTTATTATTGGTCCTAGAGATTTGGGATGGTAAACCAACCTATAGGAAATCATGTGCCTGGATTCTTTTGGTGTAGTCGGACTTGACCGTGGACCCCTCTTTCAAGGTCAAAAGAGGGTAGCCAAACTTAAAGGTGCTTATAGCTCGCTTATTATTGGTTCTAGAGATTTGGGATGGTAAACCAACCTATAGGAAATCATGGGCCTGGATTCTTTTGGTGTGGTCGGATTTGACCTTGGACCCCTCCTTCAAGGTCAAACAATAATAGCCAAACTTAAAAGTGCTTATAACTTGCTTATTATTGGTCCTAGAGGTTTGGGATGGAAAACCAACCTCTAGGAAATCATGGGATGAGAATCTTTTGGTGTGGTCAGATTTCACCTTGAAACCCTCCTTCGAGGTCAAACGAGGATAGCTAAACTTAAAAGTGCTTATAGCTCGCTTATTATTAAGCGTCCTGCAAGGGACGCTTGTTTGTGTATGGGAGATCTTCCGGCTCCGCCGGCTCCGGCGGCTCCGCCGGCTCCGCATTTTGTTTTCCTTATAACTCTGTAACCGTTAGGCGGATTCTTTTCAAATTTGGCAGGTTTAGGCAGTAGCCTTGGGGAATTTTTTTGAATATGCTGCAGTGACATTTCAACCAATTAGAGAGGTCACATGACCAAAAATGTCTTTTTTCGATGGGGAAGCTTGTCCGGATGATAACTTGAAAGGAATTTTATCAATTCACCTGAAACTTGGCAAATACATTCATTCTATTAAAATCTGGAAATCATTAGATTTTGGCATTGATTGGTCAAGAAATGGCCGAGTAATTAATGATTAATTAATCATTACGAATTTTCCAAATAAGGAAAACACAAAAATGCTTATATCTCGAAAACCGTGCTAGATAGAGCGATTTCGATGAAATTTTTGAGCGCAGGGTATCTCTGCGGAGTAGTTTTCCCAATTTTCAAAAAATTTTTGTCTCGCCTAAAATGGCGGCCATTTTGAATTTTCGAAATTTTCGCAAAAATTTCAAAACACAAAAATGCTTATATCTCAAAAACCGTGCTAGATAGAGCAATTTCGACAAAATTTTTGACCCATAGGATATCTCTGCGGAGTACTTTTCCCAATTTTCAAAAAATTTTTGTCTCGCCAAAAATGGCGGCCATTTTGAATTTTCGAAATTTTCGCAAAAATTGCAAAACACAAAAATGCTTATATCTCGAAAACCGTGCTAGATAGAGCGATTTCGACGAAATTTTTGACCCACAGGGTATCTCTAAAGAGTAGTTATCCCAATTTTGAAAAAAATTTTTGTCTCCCCAAAAATGGCGGCCATTTTGAATTTTCGAATTTTTCGCAAAAATTGCAAAATATAAAAATGCTTATATCTCGAAAACCCTGCTAGATAGAGCGATTTCGACAAAATTTTTGACCCACAGGGTATATCTGCAGAGTAGCCATGCCAATTTTCAAAAAAATTTTGTCTCGCCAAAAATGGCGGCCATTTTGAATTTTCAAATTTTTCGCAAAAATTGCAAAACATAAAAATGCTTATATCTCAAAAACCCTGCTAGATAGAGCGATTTCGACGAAATTTTTGACCCGCAGGGTATCTCTGCAGAGTAGCCATGCCAATTTTCAAACAAAAAATTTCTCGCAAAAAATGGCGGCCATTTTGAATTTTTGAATTTTTCGCAAAATTGCAAAACACAAAAATGCTTATATCTCGAAAACCCTGCTAGATAGAGCGATTTCGACGAAATTTTTGACCCACTGGGTATCTCTGCAGAATAGCCATGCCAATTTTCAAAAAAATTTTATCTTGCCAAAAATGGCGGCCATTTTGAATTTTCGAATTTTTGCGCAAAAATTGCAAAACACAAAAATGCTAATATTTCGAAAACCGTGCTACATAGAGCGATTTCGACGAAATTTTTTATCTTCAGGGTATCTCTGCAGAGCAGCTATCCCAAAGAGCTTTCACTTGGTGAAGTTTCAGACCCATAGCTAATTGCTCACCTACTCAAAAAGAGTAAATGCGAATTACCTCTAAAAGTATTGCAGATAGCCAATTTTTCTCAAATAACTCATTCACCTACTTTTGGAAGAGCTTTCACATGGTGAAGTTTCAGACCCATAGCCAATTACTCACCTACTCAAAATGAGTAAATGCGAATTATCTCTAAAAGTATTGCAGATAGCCAATTTTTCTCAAATAACTCATTCACCTACTTTTGGGAGAGCTTTCACATGGTGAAGTTTCAGACCCATAGCCAATTACTCACCTACTCAAAATGAGTAAATGCGAATTATCTCTAAAAGTATTGCAGATAGCCAATTTTTCTCAAATAACTCACCTACTTTTGGGAGAGCTTTCACATGGTGAAGTTTCAGACCCATAACTAATTATTTACCTACTCAAAATGAGTAAATGCTAATTATCTGTAAAAGTATTGCGGATACCCAATTTTTATCAAATAACTCATTCATCTACTTGTGGGAGAGCTTTCACATGGTGAAGTTTCAGACCCATAGCTAATTACTCACCTACTCAAAATGAGTAAATGCGAATTATCTCTAAAAGTATTGCAGATAGCCAATTTTTCTCAAATAACTCATTCACCTACTTTTGGGAGAGCTTTCACTTGGTGAAGTTTCAGACCCATAGCTAATTACTCACCTACTCAAAATGAGTAAATGCGAATTATCTCTAAAAGTATTGCAGATAGCCAATTTTTCTCAAATAACTCATTCACCTACTTTTGGCAGAGCTTTCACTTGGTGAAGTTTCAGACCCATAGCTAATTACTCACCTACTGAAAATGAGTAAATGTGAATTATCTCTAAAAGTATTGCAGATAGCCAATTTTTCTCAAATAACTCATTCACCTACTTTTGGGAGAGCTTTCACTTGGTGAAGTTTCAGACCCATAGCTAATTACTCACCTACTCAAAATGAGTAAATGCGAATTATCTCTAAAAGTATTGCAGATAGCCAATTTTTCTCAAATAACTCATTCACCTACTTTTGGGAGAGCTTTCACTTGGTGAAGTTTCAGACCCATAGATAATTATTCACCTACTCAAAATGAGTAAATGTGAATTATCTCTTAATAGTATTGCAGATAGCCAATTTTTGTCAAATAACTCATTCACCTACTTTTGGAAGACCTTTCACACACGAAAATGAAAAATTGTGAATATCTCTGAAAAGCTATTTCTTCTGCTTTAATGCTCGGCGGGAGATACACACCACGGCAGTGGTCTTGACAAAAATTTTTGTCTCCCCAAAAATGGTGGCCATTTTGAATTTTCAAAGTTTTTGCAAAACACAAAAATGCTTATATCTCGAAAACCGTGCTATATGGAGTGAACTCAACAAAATTTTTGACCTGCTGGGTATCTCTGCAGAGTAGCCATGCCGATTTTCAAAATATTTTTGTCTCGCCAAATATAGCGGACATTTTTAATTTTTTTATTTTTTGCAAAACACAAAAATGCTTATATCTTGAAAACCGTGCTAGATAGAGCAGACTGTGCTGACTTTGGTTGCCACAACAGTATAAGGCTAGAAACGAAGCATTTTCTTAATACTTTAGCACTCACCTTTATATCCTTTTCGGGATGCTTTGTTTTTGCTATGCAAAAACATTATCTTCTTTTTTGCGAGCGATCCTCTAGTTAGTTCTAGAGGTTTGGAACGGAAAACCAACCTATAGGAAATAATGGGCTAGGAATCTTTTGATGTGATCAGATTTGACCTTTGGCCCCTCTTTGAAGGTCAAATGAGGAAAGCCAAAATTAACAGTGCTTATATCTCGCTTATTTGTGTTCCTAAAGGTTTGCAATGTCACACCAACCCATAGGAATCATGGGCTAAGAATCTTTTGACATGGTCAGATTTCACCTTGAGCTCCAAGGTTAAGCATGTTTTAATGGCTTTTGTGAGTTTTCTGGTGGATACAATTTGCATCAGTTCTCCGATGCTATAGGTCTAGTTTCAGTGTGTTATTCACATATTTTGGGGTCAGCTATAACATAGTAAAATTAAAACTATTGCATTTGCAATATTTTCTTTAAATATGTTTTTAACTTACTTTTTACACCTTAACAGTTACCTTCTTAGTTTTCTTCCAAACACCATTTCCAGGGCACAACTTTTGTGTTTTTTTCTTCTGTCACTTCTACTCTGAAACTCAAAACACACAGTCAGCTGACACAGAGCCCGTTCACGGGCACTGATTGCTTGTTATTGTATCTTTTGCTTATTGATGTTTTTATCTAGGGTTGGCCATCTCGGGCCAACCCTAGATACTGTTATGGAATTTTCCTCGCATTTGCCGTCAAATTTCCCGATACTTGGACATTTTTCATGCGTCGTGTTACCGTGACTGGATAGCTATTAATCATGCTTAGGTGCTGTATTTTTATGGAAATTCAATGGTTTCTTACATTTAAGTATTTTAGGAATTTTATTTTTGACGTTGGTGACCGAGTTTCTAAAGGCAAGTTCAATGAGATATAGGCCGGTTGGTGGTAAATTTATTTTTTTTTTTTTACGTTTTTTTAACGGTTCCATCTTGGGGTTCATCCCGGCGTTCCATTGAAGAAAAATATGAAAGAAACAATAAAAGCAAAATAATTACCCCTTTCACTTGTCACAAATGTCAAATATGTCATTTGCATAGCGTTTATTTCTGTTTTGAAGTAATACATGACATATACTGACGTTTGATTAATCAATCAATCAATCAGTTGTCCAGGTGCTTAATCTCCGTATCAACGGATTCTAAGGCACACCATCCAATCCGTAAGGCATAAATCGTGAGACATTAGACATGTTCCGAGTCGTTGCCAGGGAGGCGGTCCGGTGTTCGGTAGTAAGAAGCTATGGTGGGAATGATTTCTGAAATAGGTAGGTTTTGAGTCGACTTTTGAAACTGGAGAGATTTGGAGCACTGCGTATATCATATGGAAGATCATTCCATAACTTAGGGGCATCATATGAGAAACTATTGTTAAAATGGACCTTTGATTTATGGATGGAAGGACAGTAAGAGGGAACCAGAAGGAACAAATTTTTGGGATTGGAACGTCTTGTATTCACGGCAGATTTGTACAAGGGGAGATATGGTGCAAAATACTTAGGCTGGCCAGTGGTGAGGTACTTATAGACCAAAACTAGGGTTTTGAAGATAATACGTTGTCTAACGGGTAGCCAATGGAGTGTCCTAAGGGTGGATGTAATGTGAGTGTACTTTGAAGCACCAGTGACAAAATTAATGGCAATTGATTTGATAGCATACCAGTGGTACAGACTATACTTCAATTAGTCTGGTACCCTGTTAATTTTTATTTTGTGACCCCCTGGAAATTGCAAGCTGTGTCAACCGAAAATGTTCACAGGAGACAACACATTCATGATAACCACATGCCTTTGACTTCTGGGGCTATATTCACAAAAGGGATCAAGCTCAGATTGAGCCAAAATCAGCTCAAGCCTCTTCTAAACACTTTTTGGCTCAACTTCATCTTGATCTCTTTTGTCACTACAACCCCCGATGTTCTGTCAATATTTATTTATTTGTTAATAGATGATATAAATAATATAACACAGTAAAATTATATTTTAGAGATTGGGGATAGTTAAATATGGACTTCTTTATGATGTGAATTTAATTTTGTCAAAGGTCAAAGTTGTGATTTTTATGTCTCATGCAACAGCCAGGGTCATATTATGACAGGTACTCTGCATTGTCATTTGGGGGGAGTCATACCTACACAGAGGTGACGGCCTATCATTAGATGTCAAACCTGCTAACCCACAAGGACATTCTGTTTTGTCAAGCATAAGAAATCGTATCTGAAGCACTAATTAACTATTCCCACTAAAGGTAGCACAAGTGATAAAGCCTGCCTTTCCTCTCAGTTAATGACACATATTTAGTGTTTGATGTCATTTTTATTGCTTTAAATTCCATACACAAGTCACAGAGAAGAATATTTTTTATTATTAGTATCTGTGCATAGTAATTTTTAAAACAATTATCTTAATATTAGACCAATTTTCCTCAAATCAAAAGGAACATAACCTCTAGAAATTTGCCTTTAAATTGGTATAGATATTATATTGCTAGCTTCAATAAAACAATCACAAAAATTATTTTAAACAGAGTTCCAGTAAGATTGTGGATCACAACAGGTGTTCATGTTCTTCAAATATTTTTTAAAAAGTCACACCAGTTATTGTAATAAATATGATATAATTAATATACTATAACACAATAAAATGATATAGAGTTAGGGATATTTAAATACGGACTTCTTTATTATATGGATTTAATTTTGTCAAAGGTCAAAGTTGTGATTTTTATGTCTCATGCAACAGCAACAGCCAAGGTCATTTTATGACAGGTACTCTACATCATTATTTGAGAGAGTCATACCTAACCGGAGGTGACAGCCTATCAGATGTCAAACCAGCTAACCCACAAGGCCTTTCTGTTTTGTCAAGCATAAGAAATATAAGAAGCACTGTGGTGTAAGTTCTCTCTGTGTGATATGAAAACAACTGATTCCACCACAGAACTGTGACAAAGCTGAATAACTGTTCAGGTCAATCCAAAAGTGCCTTCTGATATTCCCAATAAAGGTAGCACGGTGGATAAAGTGTCGCTTGGGTTGTTTAGGCGACCCAGGTGTCAGTCCTTCCTCCCAGGCCAGTCATTTTGCTTGGGTACCTTAATGTAGGTCAGGCACCCAGTCTGATTCGTGGGTTGGGGCCCAGTCCCCAAAGTTACATAAGTATTGCATCAGCCTTACATAACTGACCTTGGGGTTTAAACCCCCCTTCTAGGTTACCCCTAGTGACACCACCAGATTCTATTGGCCGAGCACAAGTATGTTGGGCTTGTCTTGGTAGTTTCTGGGAACAAGAGTCACTTTGAAATTTGTCTGCAAAGACTTAACAAGAAAACTTTGAAAACTTTCAGCTTACTTTTATGTGTTTTTTATTTGTCTTTTATAGATTTTAGTCGCGGTTTTTAACATGAAGTTTATATTTTATCATGTCAATGGAAGTTTTATGTGTTAAAGTGATTTTAATGAACACTGAAACCGACATGGATGAGCTGATTATGCTAAATGACATTTATTGACACTTCAACACTCTGAGATTCTGTAGTCTACGTGACAGCTTCAGGCTTTTGAACTGGGACCACAAAGGGACGGTCTAACCTATATTTTTTGGGCGTATGCCATGTTTTTGGTCACTTTTGGTCGAGATTAAAAGCCTGACCTTCGAGGGTCTGAGTGCAGAATTTCATGCCCGTGGTGGGCATATTGTGCTTCATTTCCAGATAAGGAACATTGACTCATATTATTACAAATTTAAAAATGCCTGACAACAAGCAAAAATGCAAGTCCTGCAAGCAGAGACACTTACCCCCAACAGGAAAAAGATGTCAGTTTGAGCAAGTTACAGCAACAACAACAGCAACAGAAAATGAACATTTAAGAGATGCTGCCGTTTCTAGTGGTGAGACTGTGTCTCAGATGACGCCAGGAGGAGCCACTGACGGACAGCTGTTACAAGTCCAGATCTTAGAGCAACTGCAAAGAGTCACAGAACGGCTGGAACAGGTGGAGAAGATGGCAGCGTCAACAGCACACTCAACTCCAGTTCATGAGTTCAGTAGTACAGACAATTTTTTGAATAGTTTAAAACCTAGCAAAAAAGTCAGTAGAAAACATAGTGTCAAAGTTGATTCATCTTCGGATGAAAGTGTGAAACTTGGTAAAAAATTTAGCAAATAACATAAAGTAACAGTTGATTCGTCCTCTGACAAAAGTGTGAAAAGTAGCAGAAAAGTCCCTAGAAAACACAATGTGTCAATTGATTCGTCATCTGACGAAAGTGACGCCCCAAGCTTAGAAGTTCTAAGGTAAAAAAAGTTACAAAAACAAGTTGACAAGCGTATTAGAGAATTGAACCAGTGTTCCCACTTATCAGGTAAAGATTCCCAAGCTTTAAAGTCAAAAAGGGGGGGGTGTGTTGATGTTGCTGTAAAGCAAAAAGAGCTCTGGCCTCATGAGTCGATCTTGGGGGGGGGGGGTGACGCGTCAGCGTATTACTTATGATCAGTTGTCCTTGACCCAATGGGTACAAGGATTTTGCAAAAATATTTTAGAACAAAAATCCAGTTCTCGTCAAAAATCCATGGTAGCCTATTTAAGTGATCTGATGGAGGACGCCACAGATTTTTCGTGGCAGGGGGCTAAGGCAGCTCATGCTGTCTTGCTCTGTGAGATGGAGCGTGGGTCAGTCACATGGGAAGATCAGGACAGAATAGACAGAATCCGTAGGGCTCATGCCCAAAAACATGTATCAGTGGGAAAACAAACTTGGGGGAGGGCTGAAAACTGGAAACCATGGTTCTGTAAAAATTTTCAAACAAATGTGTGCTCCTTTCCCAAAGATCATGAAACAAATGGCAGACTACACAGACATATCTGTGCCTTTTGTTTGTCCCAAGGAAAACAGCTAGGCCATTCTGAAAAAAATTGCCAGAACAAAAATTTTCAAACAAAAAACGAGACACCGGCTGCACATCATTAGGGTGGGGCAGCTGGGCAAAAACCAAGAGTAATAAAGTGCCATCTAAAACTGTTGTGTTGAATAATGAATGTTCTGTAACAAAAAATGAGTTGTCTTATGATACAAATGTCACCAGTGGGGCTGTGTGTAAGGCCTCTGGTCCCTTATTTACAACCAGGTTTGTATACAATTCAAACGCAAATCCTGCCCTGGTGGTAGCTGCCCTTGCTCGTACAAAGCAATCAAGCCAAAAATTTTTTTGCCAAGTTAGAAGTAGAAATTTTTGGGCAAGTAACTCCAAGGGTGGCAAGAAATTAGGTAACAGTGAATCTTGTTTGTTACAAGACACGTATTCTCAAGAAAATGTTAAATCTAGTGTCACGGTTGATGCGAGTGAGAATGACCTTGAGGGAATCGAAGGTCAGGCTGGCACGTCACAAGGCGTCGTTTCTCATCTTGGGTGTCAAATGGATGAAAACGGGTCTGGTCACTCACAAGTCGTCCCGGGTGTCACAAATGACAGTCCTTTGCACACAGGTAGTACTGGTTGCACTAGTCCGGCTAATGTCAATGAGAGGGTTCGAACCACTATGCAGGCAGACACGGTCGGATCCAATGCAAAAAGTCTGGCAAAACCAATATATGACGTGAATTATCATGGGTTTGAAGATAAATTTGCCACTCAAATAATATGTGCCAATTTGAGGAACACTAAAAAAGAATGGGGACACATTCAGGCTCCCATATTTCATCTTTGGCGTCAGCAAGTTGACTTCACCTTTGGGTTTGTCCCTTTGCAGGAACAAATCCTCCCCCCAGAGAATAGTCCTGAATGTGGTTTCTCTGGGTCTCCACTACAGATTCATGAAATTGTAAAAAGCACTGGAAAGCCAAATTTTTTGCAGGCTAGAATCCCAATTAAGTCTCAACTTAATGTCGAACACCGGGAAAAAGTTTTAGCTGGCTATTGGGATAGGCAGCTTTTGGAATTGATAAAGTTTGGCTTCCCTTTGGATTTCAACCGCGCCTGTGAACTTGGCCAATATTCTGGCAACCATAGTTCTGCCAATGATTTTCCAAATGACATAGAAGCATACATAAATGAAGAATTATCCTATGGTGCCCTCCTGGGGCCTTTTGAAAACAATCCCATAAAAGGGGGACATTGTTCTCCCTTCATGACTCGTACTAAGCCCAATTCTGACAGGCGTCGTGTCATTGTAGATTTGAGCTGGCCCCAAGGGGTGTCAGTAAATGCTGGCATTGACAAGTCAACTTACTTGACTAGCAATTTTGACCTTACTTTCCCAACTGTGGATGACATTACCTCTGAACTCAAGCGTCTGGGTAGGGGGGCCTTGTTATACAAGGTAGACGTCAGTAGGGCGTTTCGCCATGTGAAAGTGGACCCTGGGGATTATGACCTCATGGGCTTACACTGGAAGGGCCATTACGTGGACTCTTGCGTCGCGCTCGGGACGCGTCACGGAAGCCAGATCTTCCAACGCCTCAGCGACGCCGTCAGGTTTGTCATGTGTCAGAAAGGTTACGCCATCATCGACTATATCGACGACTACGTCAGCGTCGGCGTTCCGAGCGTTGCGTCAGCCTCATACGTCACTTTGCTTGACCTCATGTCTGACCTGGGTCTGACGGTTAGTGAAAAGAAGCTTGTAGCTCCCTCGACGCGCGTCACATGTTTGGGTGTCATGATAGATTCCATTGCAGGGACTATTGCCATTCCCCCAGAAAAACTAGAGCAAATAAACAGTACTGTAAGGTCTTGGCTAGGTAAGAGCGTCGTTTCAAAGCGTCAGTTACAATCTATCCTCGGCTTGTTGTTATATGTGCACAAATGCGTCAAACCTGCTAGGGTGTTTCTTAACAGAATGCTAGAACTGCTAAGGTCATCTCATGCCACACAGAGAATCACTCTTACCTCTGAGTTTAAGAGAGACTTAAACTGGTTCGCCACCTTTCTTCCAAAATACAATGGTATCTCGTTGTATGACCACAGGCCAATTGATATGCCGTTGCATCTTGACGCCTGTTTGACAGGTTTTGGAGGTAGGTGTGGTCAGTTTGTATATCATCTCCCCATTGCTCGTGGTTTTAGGAATTGGACAATTGTCCACCTTGAGATGGTGAACATATTCTTGGCAATGAGGTTATTTGCAAACATCTGGTCTTCAAAAAAAGTTTTGATCAATTGTGACAATCAGGCCGTCGTGACGGTATTAATGACGGGTAAAACGCGTGACGCCTTCCTGGCAGCCTGTGCCAGAAACATTTGGTATATCACAGCTATCCATGATATGGAGGTCCAGTATAAACATGTTAGTGGGGCAAGTAATCAGGTGACTGATACATTGTCCAGATGGTAGGGTTCTCCAGCTCAAGTTGAATTTTTGTATTCTCAGGTTTCGAACCCACAGTGGTTAAATGTGACTGTGGATTTGCTGGAGTTGGACCCTTATTTGTAATTGTTATTTGTTTTTATTGTATGTTGTAATATGTCATAAATGTTCAAAGATTAGGACATGGTGTCGTCCTTGTCAGAGGCCATGCTATGTGTATTAATATCACAAATTTTCTTGCAGGGCCATGCTAATAAGTAAATACTAAGAATATAGTTGCTACACTTTGTATTTCCAGAGAATGCAGTGCTCACACCTCTGGCTAAGAAGGCTGCTCTCAGAACTCATCAAGCATTTCGTCCCAAAACGCGTCAAGCTTATGACGCCATATTCAGGGTGTTTGTTGCCTTCTGCATCATCAGTGCTGTCGTCTTGCCAGATATCAATGTGGGAGTTATTATGTCATTTCTGGAATGTCTGGTTGAAAATAATTGTTCATGTGCCATGTTAGAAAATTATATGTCAGCCATAAAGGCTAATTGTATTTTGTATGATTTACCATACTATGTCTTTGACCATCCAAAAATCAAATACTTCTTTAAATCCATCAAAATCAACAGACCTCTGATCTTACGACCTCACAACTCTGTTGACCTTTCCATCCTTAGGCGTATGTCTAAGGCTTGCCTGGAACTCACTGATGGCCTGGTTTATAGGGCTGTATTTTGGACTGGATTTTTTGCATTTTTCAGACTATCCAATCTTGCCCCTCATTCGCTTTCTTCCTTCGATCCTTCCAGGCACCTTACTGGTCATGATGTATTCTTCACTAAGAAATTTGTTAAAATCCTCATCAAATGGTCGAAAACCATTCAATCCAGAGATACAGTGCAGTGTATTACACTCCCAAAATTGCAGGATTCCACCATTTGTCCTTTCTCAGCACTAAAAGCTTTATTTCACTTATACCCTATGTCAGCAGTCACTTCACTATTTCAAGTCCCTGCCCCCTCGGGTTTGAATCCACTCACTGACTCTAGGGTTCGAAAAATTTTGAAGGTTGTTAATCAAAGCTTGGGGTTCCACCCATCACACTTCACCTTTCATGATTTCAGAAGAGGGGGTGCAACTTTCGCGTTTAATGCTCAAATTCCTATCCAAGATATTAAGAGACATGGGACTTGGTCATCCAACTGTGTTTGGAAATACATCCAATCTGACCATTCCTCTGGAGATAATATTGCCACTGCCCTGGCCTCTGCCATTAATAATGCATAAATATTGTGCCTACCCCTACGTTCATTTGGGCTTTGAGGGCCAGTTATATGCTTGATTATGCTAAAGTCCCCACTATGTTAAATGTTCTTAGTCATGTTCTTATTGTAAACCCCTCTGGTCTCCTCTCTCTTCGGCAGTTTAGGGAGGCTGGGCCTCCTTAGTCAAATATTTCATCATATTAGTAATTTCATCTGTCCTTCAACTTGACCTTCCCCTGACCTTCCCTTCTTCCGGGGTCAAAGGATGCCACTGGGGTCAAATTTCTTGCAACTTGTTATAGTAACTGAATGTCTTTTAATAGTAAATTAACAGTCTGTACCAATTGTAAATAAATAGTAATTAGTAAAGCAATGCTGTCTTGGAGATGGACAATAGACTCTGCTGACAAAAGTTAATGCATTGCTCTATACACATATATATCTACATTTACAATTTTATATATATTTTAATATGATTTGTACATTGAACATTCCCGGCATTTGGCGGATCTACCTGAAATCCTTAGCTGACAGGGCAAAGTTACTGATAAAGAGAGAGATTACCATCCAGAGAAAAGTATTCCAGATGTATGATAAGAATCCAGTGCTCCTGGGAAGATACCAAGGCGAATGTGAGCGTATTACAATCAAGGACTTGCCACTTTCAGTCGCCAGCTCAGAGATAGAACAATATCTCTCAACTAATGGAGTTGAAATGGTATCCCCCATCAAGTACGCCAAAATACGGGATGAAAATGGAGATCTCACAAACTTTAAAAATGGGAACAGGTTTGTCTTTGTGAAAGCACCAGTTTGGCCACTCCTTCCAAGGACCACATACATAGCTGATATCAAATGCAAATTTTTCCATGATGGCCAGTTCAAGTCCCACTGTACAGTATGCAACACACCTGGACATCGAATTGGTGATGATACTTGCCAAGCAAGAAATGTGAATGAAACCATCGTACCATTTAGGTCCCACCATAACGTCCTATCAAATTTCTACATGTGTGGGATTACAGTATTTGGTGAAACTTTTCCATCTGCAGAACACGCATACCAATGGAAAAAAGCCATTGATATTGGGAACAATAAATTGGCATCAGATATTCTAGTAGCAGAACATGCTGGCAAAGCCAAAAGGTTGAGTAAAACCATATCAGCAGAGCTCTCGAAACAGTGGGAGCACAATAGTCTTCCTGCTATGAGCAGCATCATAGAAGCTAAAGCTGCTCAGGTTCCAGAATTTAGGAAGAGACTTTTAGAGACTGAAGGCTCCTACCTAGCAGAAGCTACCACTGACAAATACTGGGCAAGTGGACTTTCGGCAGATGACACTGAAAAGATCAGTCCAAAATTCCACCCAGGTGAAAACAAACTCGGGCACCTGCTCATGGAAATAAGAGACATTCTCCTTTGTGTGGCAGACGATATGACTGAGGATGAAACACAGATCAATCAGACTCCAGGAGCTTCGGTGTTTACTGATGTCTCTGAGAAAACACCACCCAGACCATCCGGCTCTTCAGAGCAAGGTGTTTCTGAACACATCTTTTCTCAACCTGAGCAAGTCACCAAGAGCAATACAAGTTCTACTCAACCAGTGCCTAAAAAGGAAGCTACACAGCTGCAGTCAAAGCAAAGCGTCATGACAAACATTAAAGGTATTCTGACACACCAAAAGGAAAAGAGAAAAAGAAAGTCATCCAAAACTCCAGAAAAGGAAAAGGGTACAAAAATACAACGGCAACAAAAAGCAGGAAAATGAAAATAAAAAATGCACGTGGTCACACGAAGATTTAAAGTAGAATCTAAGCACAAAAAAAAAAATGGAAAACCTAAAAATTGTAACGATTAATGTTAGAGGTATAAGAAAGAAAAAGAAAAGATATGTTCTTATTAATTGGCTTCAGAGGAAAAAATTTGATATTATCTGTTTACAAGAGACATTTATAACAAAAGAAATTCTTCCTATTGTTGAAAAGGACTTTCATATACTCGGTAATTACTATTCTTCTTGTACTAATTCTATCCATAGTAGAGGAGTTGGAATAATTGTATCTAAAAATGCCAATCAATGGAATGTGCACAGTATTCATCATGATACTGAAAGTCGCAAGATACTGATTAATATTAATAATGTAAATAATGAAATATATAGTATCAGTTCCATTTATGCTCCAAACAATTTGAATCAACGAACCCAGTTCATTAATGAATGTAATAATTGGCTCTCAAGTCATGCTGCCAATAAGAACAAAATGATTATTGCTGGCGATTTTAATACCTGCTATAATTCAAGCGATCGAGCATCTGGAAGACTTGATAATAGTGGAGATGCTCTTAAAGATTTCATCGCTAAAAATAACCTCATTGATGTGTTTCGATTCACTAACCCTGAAACAAAAGGATACACCTATATCCACACATCAGATAAGACAAGAAACAGCAGAATTGATTATATATTTGTTCCCAATACTTACGCTCAAACCATACAGTGTTGTTCAGTAATCTCCTGTCCAGCCCCTGACCATAAAGCACTGTCAGTTACCTTATGTTTAAGTACTAACAAATGTGGAAATGGGTTCTGGAAACTCAATAACTCACTGCTACATGATGAAGAGTACAAAGCAATAATTAGGTCTGAAATAACACATGTCACTGATACCTATGGTTTAATAATTACAAAGCAAGAACTCGTTGATTTAATCAAAGTAATTGTCAAAGAATCAAGCATAAAGTATTCCACCTGCAAAAAAGCCAGGAAACTGTGTAAAATATCCCAAATTGAGAATGAGTTAGATCTATTAGACAGAACTATCTCAAATTCTAGTGATCCAACTCTATCAATAAAAAGAGAATCCCTTAAAAATGAGCTAAATAACTTATACCAAGAAAACAGTACTGCTGCTTACATTCGTTCAAGAGCAAAATGGTTAGAGGAAGGTGAAAAAAGTACACCCTATTTCCTAAATTTAGAAAAACAGCACCAGTCCATAAACTGTATACATAGGCTTAGAGGCAATGATGGTAACAAGGTTACAACTGACTCAGAAATACTTGAAGAAGCTAGAAAGTTTTACACAAAATTATATTCGACTGTAAAGCCCGATCCAGAAAAAATTGAAAATTACTTAGATGAGATAAAAACTCTTAAAAAACTGTCTGAAATTGATTCTCAATCTTTAGAAGGTGAAATAACAAAGAGTGAATGTGAGAAAGCATTACTCAAGATGAAAGGAAATAAATCCCCTGGCCTTGATGGCCTTAGTATTGAATTCTACAAAACATTTTGGCCTGAGCTGGGAGATTTAATTGTAGAATCTTTCAATGAAGCTTTTCAAGATCAACTATTAGTGAACTCTCGGAATGTATCCATTCTGTCACTCATCTTTAAGAAAGGTGATCCGTCAGACATAAAAAACTACAGGCCAATTAGTCTCACTAATACAGACTATAAGCTGCTCGCACATGTATTAGCCAACCGTCTTCACACCATTCTCCATAAAATAATCTCAACTGACCAAACAGGATATATAAGAAAAAGATATATTGGGACTAATATCCGGAAAATACTAGATACTGTTGAATACCTAGATAAAACAAAACAATCAGGAATTCTTTTGATGCTGGACTTTGAAAAGGCCTTTGACACTGTAGAATGGCCATTTCTTTTTAAAGCCTTAGAAAGGTTCAATTTTGGACCTCAATTTGTCAGCTGGGTAAAACTGTTGTACCGAAACCCCTCTGCATTAATAAAGAATAATGGCTGGTTTTCAAATAAAATCACTATGACTAGAGGCATTCGACAAGGCTGTCCAGTCTCAGCCCTTCTGTTCATAATTATTGCAGAGGTCTTAGCAACTGTATTGAAAGAAAGTTCCTATGAAGGAATCACAGTAAAACTTAATAATAAAACAAAGGAGATGAAGGTATCGCAGTATGCTGATGATACATGTTTACTTATAAAAGATGAAGCACAAATTGAGACTGTGCTAAAAATAATTGATAATTTTGGAATCTTTGCTGGTCCAAAACTAAATATTAAAAAAACAGAAGGTATCCATTTAGGGAATAAGCAGAATCAGAAAATAAACTGCCCACACAGAAGTATTAAATGGTCCACTGATCCAATCAGATGTCTTGGAGTTTATGTTGGCACAAATTGTAAAAAATGTGACAACCTTAATTGGTGGTCAAAACTTCCAAAAATACAAAGCCAGTTAACATTATGGAAAATGAGAAACTTAACAATAATAGGTAAAATAACACTGATTAAGCATCTAATAATACCAAAGCTTTTGTTCTCATGTCAATTTTTTGAAACACCTAATGGTTTTATAAAGAAACTTGAATGTATGTTATTTGAATTCATATGGAATTCTAAAGACAGGATAAAGAGAAATACTTTAAAATCAGATGTTCAGAATGGGGGATTAGGAATGATAGACTTTGAATCAAAAGTTAAGGCAATGAAGGCAAGTTGGATGCCTAAAATTATAAATGGAGACTCAGACTGGTCCTTTTTTGGAAATGAATATTTCAACTCCATAGGAGTTAATCAACTATTCTTACACTATAATTTTACTGATGCTGAGCATTTCCCACCTATTAAAAATATACCCAGCTTTTACCAAAGTGTCATATTAGCATATAATGATATAAAAACTGTCACTATTCCAGATAACCGTAAGAAACTTTTAGAAGAAACCCTATGGGGAAATATGTTATTTACACAACATAGCAAGCATGGAAAAACATTATTTTATAAGAACTGGGTGTTGTCTGGTGTAATAACACTAAACTCCCTGAGATTTATTGACGGATCAATTGATGAGACATTTATTTATAATAAAATATGTGACAAAAGAAATATTTATTGTGAAATTTTAAGCCTCAGGAAAGCTCTTGTGCCATACAAAGACATGTTGGCCGGGTACTCAAATACACCTCAAGAAAATTATAGAGATCCTTGTATAGATAGAAATCTCGAGCTTCAGAAATTTACAAGCAAATTAGCTTACAACATTCTTGTGACCAAAAAGTATGAATCACCTTTTCAAGAAAAGGTATGGCACAAGGTGCTGAAAATAGAGAAAATAGATTTTACAAATGTCTATCCCAAAAAAATAAAAATGGCAGATAAAAAACTGGCCGAGTTTAATTATAAAGTACTTCTCCTTATCCTACCATGTGGCTTAAACCTAAACAGATGGGGAATCCGTGATAATAATAAATGCAATATATGCAATGTAACACATGATATACCCCATTTGTTATTTTATTGTACAAAAGCAGATGCAGTGTGGAAAACAGTATCTAGAATATGTGGTATCGATATTTCTCTAAAAGACATCATCCTATCAAATGACTTAGAATCTAACCTGTTTATGTTAATTATCATTGTTGCTTTTTCAATCTACAAAGAATGGTTACTGTATGGTCAGAAAGTAAACTGGCAAACTAATGATATAGTTCTACACGTAAAATTAGATCTGTCAGTGAGAATAAAAATATATGAGAATGTTCACTCAATGTCAAGTATTGTAACGTTTCTGAAAGGCGTTTACGAAAAATTTTGTTTATTGAAGTAATTGTACTTGGTAGTTGATTTTGATTCGCTATTGTACAACTTGCATACACCTGCAGCCTCCCTTGTCCTATTAAGGGGGGATAGATTATTAAAAAAAAAAACATCAAGAAAATTATGAACAAAAACAATGGCGGAGACCCCATGATGAAAATGTTGCCAACATGCTTTTATGAGCCTTGAAATTAAATTAAAAAAAAAATAGCCATTGTGTGAATGATCTGATTTGATATGATTTGTACATATTTTTAGTAGTAACTTTATACATTGTAATAAACTTGGTATCCGCATGTGTGTGTTTCACTGACTTGGGGGGTAGGGACTGTGCCTTTCATCTCAGTTTATCACACCCATTTAGTGTTATATATCATTTTTATTTCATAAAGATCCATACACAATCCACAGAGGAAAGTTGTTTTAATTGAACATTATATTTTGCATTTCCTGTTCATTGCTGTACATACTAACTTTTAAAAGTAGTATCTTGGCCAGTATATTGCCAAACTTTTTCAAATCAAGGGAATATAACTTAGGGTACAAGTCTAAAATGCTTGTTAAAAATTCAATTTGATTTTTTATGACCAGGTTTCATACCCACTTCTCGGGGAGTCGTAAACGTTGAAAAATATTATTCAGGGTACCAGTCTGAAAAGCTTGTTCAAGCCCACCATCCACGCATGCGCATTCCTCTATTTTCGAGATCTGTCACTTCAAAACTTCAAATATTGCCAGAAAACGTAAGAAAAGGGTTAAATTATGAAAGAATTAATAAAATAAATATAAAATATGTCGCTTATTGATGTGTAAGAAGAAACATTTCCGAAAAATGTCGAAATCTGCATATTTGGGTAAAATCTTGTAATATCGCCCACGGCTGAAGCGATCAGTTAGGAAACCCCCTTAAAGAACTGCAGTGTCTGCGCATAATTGCTCATTAATATTAATGAGGTAGGTCCGCGAACAGGAAATATGCTGGTAGTTTTCATCTTAAACCAGCCTTTCTATTTGTAAACGAAGAGCTTCGATCCACGGCATCGTGAATTTAAGATTTACTATATTTTAGTTTAACATTTAAGTCTGACATTAAAGTTTAAAATTTTAAAAAATCTTATAAAAATTAGTTTGAAGCTATAAAAATCCAGGCTGTTACTTCAAGTTTTCTTTTTGCGGAGCAGCATTTTGAGTGATAAAATAGAACCCATAAGGTTATGCGGGGTTTCACGAAGGAATTTTTTGTGTCTTCGCCAATCAGATTCACGGACACAGCTGTGTCATGTTTAAGGAATAACACACGACTATGCAGGGTTTACAAGGGTAACACAAAGGCGACATTTTAGATTTTTCAAATTTTCCTTATTTTTATTTTCTTATATTTTTCTTTGTAATTTGGCTTTTAAAAAGTGAAGAGGGATTATCGGCCACCTTCCTGTACTAGCTGTGAGGTTATTGTCGGTTTTACAATGGTGATTGACCAATCAAAATTGCGGACAGAGCCGTGTCATGTTAGAATATTGGGGCCGTGTATTTAAACGTGACATTAAGCTCACGATGCCGTGTAAATATAGTAACGATGCCGTGGATCGAAGCTCTTCAATTTGTAAAATATTGTCAGGAAACCCCCCTAAAGAACTGCCATTCCGTGACCGCGCATATTTGCTCATTAATATTAATGAGGCAGGTCCGTGAACAGGAAATATGCTGGTAGTTTTCATCTTAAACCAGCCTTTCTATTTGTAAAATATTGTCAGGAAACCCCCTCAAAGAACTGCCGTGTCTGCACATATTTGCTCATTAATTAAAAAAAAAAAAAAAAAAAAAATTTGCTCATTAATATTAATGAGGTAGGTCCGCGAACAGGAGATATGCTGGTGGTTTTCATCTTAAACCAGCCTTTCTATTTGTAAAATATTGTCAGGAAACCCCCTTAAAGAACTGCCATGCCGTGACCGCGCACATTTGCTCATTAATATTAATGAGGCAGGTCCGTGAACAGGAAATATGCTGGTAGTTTTCATCTTAAACCAGCCTTTCTATTTGTAAAATATTGTCAGGAAACCCCCTCAAAGAACTGCTGCACCGCATATCAATTTCTAAAGTATTATTAACCACGAATCTATAATATATTTACCATGAATCTTCCAAATATTTACTGCGAATCTTCCAATATTGACCGCATATCTTCCTGACCGCGTATATTCCAGATACCCAGTACTAGTATATTATAAATTTCAAAGAAAAACTGGTTTAAGATTAAATATCAGTGAACTTCCTGTCCACAGACTTGCCCCATTAATATTAATGACGAAATATGAGGTCCAGAATTTCTTGGATAAATAGAAAAAAGGGCTGGTTTATGATTAAATACCAGTGAACTTCCTGTCCACGGACCTGCCTCATTAATATTAATGAGGAAATATGACGTGATCAGATTTCTTGGACGAGGGTTTAGTACTGTACTGTAAGTTCATGTCAAGAGTTTTGTTTATCGGTATACAGAAGTATTTTATAAATTTCAAAGAAAAGCTGGTTTAAGATTAAATACCAGTACACTTCCTGTCCACAGGCCTGCCTCATTAATATTAAAGAGGAAATATGAGGTCACAGAATTTCTTGGATAAATAAATCAAAGGCTGGATTACGATTAGATACCAGCAAACTTCCTGTCCATGGACCTGCCTCATTAATATTAATAAGGAAATATGACTTAGTCGAATTTCTTGGATGGGGGTTTACTACTGTACTGTAACTTCATGCCAAGAGTTTTGTTTATCGGTATCCATATGCTTTGACCTTCGAAACATTTTCAACATTGGTCCACTGTTCGAAATACACTGGTTAAAATTCTTATTTATTTATAATAAAAATATTTTCTAAAATAGTTAAAAAGTGGGTTAAAAATTGTGGGCTCACTGAAATCACTGAAAATATATAATGATGACTAAATTTTGACTAAGTTTCCCAAAATAGCTATAACACAGAGAAATTGTACACCTGTAGCTCATTGCATAGCTGAGTAATAGCTACTTTAAGGTTCTTACTGTTGACTAAATCAGTTGTTCACTTGAAAACTCTTTCATGTACAGTATTTCTTTAAATATGTTATGCATCTACTTTTGTGTGAGCTATATCATATTAAAATTGCAGCCCTATTACTGATTGCTTAGCTGAGCAAAACCTACTTTGACCTGTGCCTCATTGCATCACTAATAGCTACTTTGATAAACCTGTTAAGTAAATCATTTATAACTTGAAAACTATTACATTTAGAATATTTTGTTTAAGTAAGTTATTCACCTAATTTTGAGTAAGCTACAACATAGAAAAAAACCAAACCTGTAGGTTATTTCATAGCTGAGCAATAGCTATTTTGAGGTTCTCATTATTGAGTAAATCAGTTGTAACTTGAAATTTATTGGTTTACAGTATTTTGTTTAAATATGTTGTACACCTACTTTTGGGTCAACTATAACATACTGAAGTTACAGACCTACAGCTCATGGCATAGGTGAGCAATTGCTACTTTCGGGCTGTCGGGGTATTGTTTTCACCCATGGTGTCCAGATGGGAGGGTGGGTGGCGGGAGAAAGTTTGTCTGGGCTGTATCTCAGAAACCGCCAGGTGTAGGAAGTTGATACTTGGTAGGGACACTTGTAGGTGTGCAACATCATGGCCTGATCTTCCTTTGACCTTGCCATAGTGACCTTGAGTTTTGAAAATCTTGTCCGGGCTATATCTTGGAAAGTGTAAGGTGTAGGAAGTTGATACTTGGTAGGGGCATTGGTTAGGGGGTGTAGGTGTGCAACGTCATGATGTGATCTTAATTTGACCTTGCTGTAGTGACCTTGACCTATGAAATCTTGTCCGGACTATATCTTGGAAACTGTAAGGTTTAGGACTTTGATACTTGGTAGGGTGATTGGTTCCGGTGTGTAGGAATGCAATGTCATGGTCTGACCTTGATTTGACCTTTCTGTAGTGACCTTGACCTATAAAATCTTGTCCGGGCTATATCTCAGAAACTGTAAGATGTAGGAAGTTCATACTTGGTAGGGGCATTGGTTTTATGCACAACCACTCTCTGTAAACCTTTCACACATGAAACACACTTTAAGCCATTCCACTCTGCCAAACCCTAGATATGTGACCGATTCATTCGGTCACTGATTGCTTGTTAATTTTTAAAATAATTTTTAATGCATTAAAATTGATGAAATCATTCACTAAATCACTTATTTTCTCATTGACTATTTTAGGGATTTCTCTCTTTTCTTGCATATATGTACTAGGCCACTAGTAGATTTCCTTGTACGAGTATCGGGCCTGGATCTTTTTTAGTTATTTTTTATGAATTTTTAAAACAATTTTAATGGATTAAATTCATGAAATCATGCACTAAATGACTTATAACTTGAAAAGTATTGCATTTAGAGCATTTTGTTAAAATATGTTATTCAGCTAATTTTCCATAGCAACAACATGCTGAGTAACTTGAGCGTCTATCCCAATAGCTAAGTGAGTAATAGCTACTTTCTGACTTTTCAGTACCTTCCATAATGGGTAAAATCACTTGTAACTTGAAAACTATTGCGTTTAGAGAATTTTGTATAAATTTGTTATTCAGCTACTTTTGGGTCAAATATAGTAAACTTGCAGGCCCGTATCTCATTGCATAGCCGAGTGATAGCTACTTTGAGGTTATCACTGTTGAGTAAATTGCTTGTAATTTGAAAACTATTGCATTTAGAGTATTCTGTTTAAATATGTTGTTCACATCCTTTGGGGCCAGCAGTAACCTAGTGAAATTACAGACCAGTATGTCATGGCATAGCTGAGTAATAGCTAGTTTCAGGTTCTCACTGTCGAATAAATCAGTTGTAACTTGAAAACTATTGCCTTTAGAGTATTTTTTTTAATTAATTTATTGCTCACGCACTGCTGTATCAGCTATAACTGCATGTAGCGAGGGTACCATAAACTGGAAATGCAGCTCAAAACACCCCTTAAATGGGTTGAATCTGGCTCAAATTTTCACAGGGAACTCAGTTTTCATCATAGAATTGAATTGCATTTGTCTGAGCCACTCGAGGGCCATATTTGGAATTTCAGTTCCGGGGTGTGGACCTGGTCTCCCCCCCCCCCCCCCCCCTCCTGGGGGGTAATTTCAGGTATATCATATTCTGGTGAATTTGAAGCACTTATGTAATTTCAGACATGTTCTGACCAGAAAGGAGCACATTTTAGGGACATTAGGAGCATTACATGTCTGAACAGAAATTATTTAACCCGAATATTGCTGTTAAAATGGTGTAAAATACATGTAAATCAGCCCAAATGAGTAGTAAATGTTGGTCTATAATCCTGAAATTTGGCCAGAAAATAGTCTGTAACCTACTAAATCTGACTGCATAGGTTATAGAGTTACATCCAGTATAGCAGTGATTACTGGTGTGGTATATGGGCCCCAGCAGGCCTGTAATTCGCCTTCTGGGGGGTGCCTTAAGATTTGCTCATATTTTGACCAATAAGGCAGATGTAAGGCTGTAAACCATATTTTGGGCGAGAGTGGGTGCCACTAAGAGAGAATTAAGTAGTGTATTCATTAAGAAATACATACCTAGCTCAAAATACATGTATTGGGAGTGCATGTAGCGAGGGTACCATAAACTGGAAATGCAGCTCAAAACACCCCTTAAATGGGTTGAATCTGGCTCAAATTTTCACAGGGAACTCAGTTTTCATCATAGAATTGAATTGCATTTGTCTGAGCCACTCGAGGGCCATATTTGGAATTTCAGTTCCGGGGTGTGGACCTGGTCTCCCCCCCCCCCCCCCCCTCCTGGGGGGTAATTTCAGGTATATCATATTCTGGTGAATTTGAAGCACTTATGTAATTTCAGACATGTTCTGACCAGAAAGGAGCACATTTTAGGGACATTAGGAGCATTACATGTCTGAACAGAAATTATTTAACCCGAATATTGCTGTTAAAATGGTGTAAAATACATGTAAATCAGCCCAAATGAGTAGTAAATGTTGGTCTATAATCCTGAAATTTGGCCAGAAAATAGTCTGTAACCTACTAAATCTGACTGCATAGGTTATAGAGTTACATCCAGTATAGCAGTGATTACTGGTGTGGTATATGGGCCCCAGCAGGCCTGTAATTCGCCTTCTGGGGGGTGCCTTAAGATTTGCTCATATTTTGACCAATAAGGCAGATGTAAGGCTGTAAACCATATTTTGGGCGAGAGTGGGTGCCACTAAGAGAGAATTAAGTAGTGTATTCATTAAGAAATACATACCTAGCTCAAAATACATGTATTGGGAGTGCATGTAGCGAGGGTACCATAAACTGGAAATGCAGCTCAAAACACCCCTTAAATGGGTTGAATCTGGCTCAAATTTTCACAGGGAACTCAGTTTTCATCATAGAATTGAATTGCATTTGTCTGAGCCACTCGAGGGCCATATTTGGAATTTCAGTTCCGGGGTGTGGACCTGGTCTCCCCCCCCCCCCCCCCCCTCCTGGGGGGTAATTTCAGGTATATCATATTCTGGTGAATTTGAAGCACTTATGTAATTTCAGACATGTTCTGACCAGAAAGGAGCACATTTTAGGGACATTAGGAGCATTACATGTCTGAACAGAAATTATTTAACCCGAATATTGCTGTTAAAATGGTGTAAAATACATGTAAATCAGCCCAAATGAGTAGTAAATGTTGGTCTATAATCCTGAAATTTGGCCAGAAAATAGTCTGTAACCTACTAAATCTGACTGCATAGGTTATAGAGTTACATCCAGTATAGCAGTGATTACTGGTGTGGTATATGGGCCCCAGCAGGCCTGTAATTCGCCTTCTGGGGGGTGCCTTAAGATTTGCTCATATTTTGACCAATAAGGCAGATGTAAGGCTGTAAACCATATTTTGGGCGAGAGTGGGTGCCACTAAGAGAGAATTAAGTAGTGTATTCATTAAGAAATACATACCTAGCTCAAAATACATGTATTGGGAGTGCATGTAGCGAGGGTACCATAAACTGGAAATGCAGCTCAAAACACCCCTTAAATGGGTTGAATCTGGCTCAAATTTTCACAGGGAACTCAGTTTTCATCATAGAATTGAATTGCATTTGTCTGAGCCACTCGAGGGCCATATTTGGAATTTCAGTTCCGGGGTGTGGACCTGGTCTCCCCCCCCCCCCCCCCCCTCCTGGGGGGTAATTTCAGGTATATCATATTCTGGTGAATTTGAAGCACTTATGTAATTTCAGACATGTTCTGACCAGAAAGGAGCACATTTTAGGGACATTAGGAGCATTACATGTCTGAACAGAAATTATTTAACCCGAATATTGCTGTTAAAATGGTGTAAAATACATGTAAATCAGCCCAAATGAGTAGTAAATGTTGGTCTATAATCCTGAAATTTGGCCAGAAAATAGTCTGTAACCTACTAAATCTGACTGCATAGGTTATAGAGTTACATCCAGTATAGCAGTGATTACTGGTGTGGTATATGGGCCCCAGCAGGCCTGTAATTCGCCTTCTGGGGGGTGCCTTAAGATTTGCTCATATTTTGACCAATAAGGCAGATGTAAGGCTGTAAACCATATTTTGGGCGAGAGTGGGTGCCACTAAGAGAGAATTAAGTAGTGTATTCATTAAGAAATACATACCTAGCTCAAAATACATGTATTGGGAGTGCATGTAGCGAGGGTACCATAAACTGGAAATGCAGCTCAAAACACCCCTTAAATGGGTTGAATCTGGCTCAAATTTTCACAGGGAACTCAGTTTTCATCATAGAATTGAATTGCATTTGTCTGAGCCACTCGAGGGCCATATTTGGAATTTCAGTTCCGGGGTGTGGACCTGGTCTCCCCCCCCCCCCCCCCCCTCCTGGGGGGTAATTTCAGGTATATCATATTCTGGTGAATTTGAAGCACTTATGTAATTTCAGACATGTTCTGACCAGAAAGGAGCACATTTTAGGGACATTAGGAGCATTACATGTCTGAACAGAAATTATTTAACCCGAATATTGCTGTTAAAATGGTGTAAAATACATGTAAATCAGCCCAAATGAGTAGTAAATGTTGGTCTATAATCCTGAAATTTGGCCAGAAAATAGTCTGTAACCTACTAAATCTGACTGCATAGGTTATAGAGTTACATCCAGTATAGCAGTGATTACTGGTGTGGTATATGGGCCCCAGCAGGCCTGTAATTCGCCTTCTGGGGGGTGCCTTAAGATTTGCTCATATTTTGACCAATAAGGCAGATGTAAGGCTGTAAACCATATTTTGGGCGAGAGTGGGTGCCACTAAGAGAGAATTAAGTAGTGTATTCATTAAGAAATACATACCTAGCTCAAAATACATGTATTGGGAGTGCATGTAGCGAGGGTACCATAAACTGGAAATGCAGCTCAAAACACCCCTTAAATGGGTTGAATCTGGCTCAAATTTTCACAGGGAACTCAGTTTTCATCATAGAATTGAATTGCATTTGTCTGAGCCACTCGAGGGCCATATTTGGAATTTCAGTTCCGGGGTGTGGACCTGGTCTCCCCCCCCCCCCCCCCCTCCTGGGGGGTAATTTCAGGTATATCATATTCTGGTGAATTTGAAGCACTTATGTAATTTCAGACATGTTCTGACCAGAAAGGAGCACATTTTAGGGACATTAGGAGCATTACATGTCTGAACAGAAATTATTTAACCCGAATATTGCTGTTAAAATGGTGTAAAATACATGTAAATCAGCCCAAATGAGTAGTAAATGTTGGTCTATAATCCTGAAATTTGGCCAGAAAATAGTCTGTAACCTACTAAATCTGACTGCATAGGTTATAGAGTTACATCCAGTATAGCAGTGATTACTGGTGTGGTATATGGGCCCCAGCAGGCCTGTAATTCGCCTTCTGGGGGGTGCCTTAAGATTTGCTCATATTTTGACCAATAAGGCAGATGTAAGGCTGTAAACCATATTTTGGGCGAGAGTGGGTGCCACTAAGAGAGAATTAAGTAGTGTATTCATTAAGAAATACATACCTAGCTCAAAATACATGTATTGGGAGTGCATGTAGCGAGGGTACCATAAACTGGAAATGCAGCTCAAAACACCCCTTAAATGGGTTGAATCTGGCTCAAATTTTCACAGGGAACTCAGTTTTCATCATAGAATTGAATTGCATTTGTCTGAGCCACTCGAGGGCCATATTTGGAATTTCAGTTCCGGGGTGTGGACCTGGTCTCCCCCCCCCCCCCCCCCTCCTGGGGGGTAATTTCAGGTATATCATATTCTGGTGAATTTGAAGCACTTATGTAATTTCAGACATGTTCTGACCAGAAAGGAGCACATTTTAGGGACATTAGGAGCATTACATGTCTGAACAGAAATTATTTAACCCGAATATTGCTGTTAAAATGGTGTAAAATACATGTAAATCAGCCCAAATGAGTAGTAAATGTTGGTCTATAATCCTGAAATTTGGCCAGAAAATAGTCTGTAACCTACTAAATCTGACTGCATAGGTTATAGAGTTACATCCAGTATAGCAGTGATTACTGGTGTGGTATATGGGCCCCAGCAGGCCTGTAATTCGCCTTCTGGGGGGTGCCTTAAGATTTGCTCATATTTTGACCAATAAGGCAGATGTAAGGCTGTAAACCATATTTTGGGCGAGAGTGGGTGCCACTAAGAGAGAATTAAGTAGTGTATTCATTAAGAAATACATACCTAGCTCAAAATACATGTATTGGGAGTGCATGTAGCGAGGGTACCATAAACTGGAAATGCAGCTCAAAACACCCCTTAAATGGGTTGAATCTGGCTCAAATTTTCACAGGGAACTCAGTTTTCATCATAGAATTGAATTGCATTTGTCTGAGCCACTCGAGGGCCATATTTGGAATTTCAGTTCCGGGGTGTGGACCTGGTCTCCCCCCCCCCCCCCCCCCTCCTGGGGGGTAATTTCAGGTATATCATATTCTGGTGAATTTGAAGCACTTATGTAATTTCAGACATGTTCTGACCAGAAAGGAGCACATTTTAGGGACATTAGGAGCATTACATGTCTGAACAGAAATTATTTAACCCGAATATTGCTGTTAAAATGGTGTAAAATACATGTAAATCAGCCCAAATGAGTAGTAAATGTTGGTCTATAATCCTGAAATTTGGCCAGAAAATAGTCTGTAACCTACTAAATCTGACTGCATAGGTTATAGAGTTACATCCAGTATAGCAGTGATTACTGGTGTGGTATATGGGCCCCAGCAGGCCTGTAATTCGCCTTCTGGGGGGTGCCTTAAGATTTGCTCATATTTTGACCAATAAGGCAGATGTAAGGCTGTAAACCATATTTTGGGCGAGAGTGGGTGCCACTAAGAGAGAATTAAGTAGTGTATTCATTAAGAAATACATACCTAGCTCAAAATACATGTATTGGGAGTGCATGTAGCGAGGGTACCATAAACTGGAAATGCAGCTCAAAACACCCCTTAAATGGGTTGAATCTGGCTCAAATTTTCACAGGGAACTCAGTTTTCATCATAGAATTGAATTGCATTTGTCTGAGCCACTCGAGGGCCATATTTGGAATTTCAGTTCCGGGGTGTGGACCTGGTCTCCCCCCCCCCCCCCCCCCTCCTGGGGGGTAATTTCAGGTATATCATATTCTGGTGAATTTGAAGCACTTATGTAATTTCAGACATGTTCTGACCAGAAAGGAGCACATTTTAGGGACATTAGGAGCATTACATGTCTGAACAGAAATTATTTAACCCGAATATTGCTGTTAAAATGGTGTAAAATACATGTAAATCAGCCCAAATGAGTAGTAAATGTTGGTCTATAATCCTGAAATTTGGCCAGAAAATAGTCTGTAACCTACTAAATCTGACTGCATAGGTTATAGAGTTACATCCAGTATAGCAGTGATTACTGGTGTGGTATATGGGCCCCAGCAGGCCTGTAATTCGCCTTCTGGGGGGTGCCTTAAGATTTGCTCATATTTTGACCAATAAGGCAGATGTAAGGCTGTAAACCATATTTTGGGCGAGAGTGGGTGCCACTAAGAGAGAATTAAGTAGTGTATTCATTAAGAAATACATACCTAGCTCAAAATACATGTATTGGGAGTGCATGTAGCGAGGGTACCATAAACTGGAAATGCAGCTCAAAACACCCCTTAAATGGGTTGAATCTGGCTCAAATTTTCACAGGGAACTCAGTTTTCATCATAGAATTGAATTGCATTTGTCTGAGCCACTCGAGGGCCATATTTGGAATTTCAGTTCCGGGGTGTGGACCTGGTCTCCCCCCCCCCCCCCCCCCTCCTGGGGGGTAATTTCAGGTATATCATATTCTGGTGAATTTGAAGCACTTATGTAATTTCAGACATGTTCTGACCAGAAAGGAGCACATTTTAGGGACATTAGGAGCATTACATGTCTGAACAGAAATTATTTAACCCGAATATTGCTGTTAAAATGGTGTAAAATACATGTAAATCAGCCCAAATGAGTAGTAAATGTTGGTCTATAATCCTGAAATTTGGCCAGAAAATAGTCTGTAACCTACTAAATCTGACTGCATAGGTTATAGAGTTACATCCAGTATAGCAGTGATTACTGGTGTGGTATATGGGCCCCAGCAGGCCTGTAATTCGCCTTCTGGGGGGTGCCTTAAGATTTGCTCATATTTTGACCAATAAGGCAGATGTAAGGCTGTAAACCATATTTTGGGCGAGAGTGGGTGCCACTAAGAGAGAATTAAGTAGTGTATTCATTAAGAAATACATACCTAGCTCAAAATACATGTATTGGGAGTGCATGTAGCGAGGGTACCATAAACTGGAAATGCAGCTCAAAACACCCCTTAAATGGGTTGAATCTGGCTCAAATTTTCACAGGGAACTCAGTTTTCATCATAGAATTGAATTGCATTTGTCTGAGCCACTCGAGGGCCATATTTGGAATTTCAGTTCCGGGGTGTGGACCTGGTCTCCCCCCCCCCCCCCCCCTCCTGGGGGGTAATTTCAGGTATATCATATTCTGGTGAATTTGAAGCACTTATGTAATTTCAGACATGTTCTGACCAGAAAGGAGCACATTTTAGGGACATTAGGAGCATTACATGTCTGAACAGAAATTATTTAACCCGAATATTGCTGTTAAAATGGTGTAAAATACATGTAAATCAGCCCAAATGAGTAGTAAATGTTGGTCTATAATCCTGAAATTTGGCCAGAAAATAGTCTGTAACCTACTAAATCTGACTGCATAGGTTATAGAGTTACATCCAGTATAGCAGTGATTACTGGTGTGGTATATGGGCCCCAGCAGGCCTGTAATTCGCCTTCTGGGGGGTGCCTTAAGATTTGCTCATATTTTGACCAATAAGGCAGATGTAAGGCTGTAAACCATATTTTGGGCGAGAGTGGGTGCCACTAAGAGAGAATTAAGTAGTGTATTCATTAAGAAATACATACCTAGCTCAAAATACATGTATTGGGAGTGCATGTAGCGAGGGTACCATAAACTGGAAATGCAGCTCAAAACACCCCTTAAATGGGTTGAATCTGGCTCAAATTTTCACAGGGAACTCAGTTTTCATCATAGAATTGAATTGCATTTGTCTGAGCCACTCGAGGGCCATATTTGGAATTTCAGTTCCGGGGTGTGGACCTGGTCTCCCCCCCCCCCCCCCCCTCCTGGGGGGTAATTTCAGGTATATCATATTCTGGTGAATTTGAAGCACTTATGTAATTTCAGACATGTTCTGACCAGAAAGGAGCACATTTTAGGGACATTAGGAGCATTACATGTCTGAACAGAAATTATTTAACCCGAATATTGCTGTTAAAATGGTGTAAAATACATGTAAATCAGCCCAAATGAGTAGTAAATGTTGGTCTATAATCCTGAAATTTGGCCAGAAAATAGTCTGTAACCTACTAAATCTGACTGCATAGGTTATAGAGTTACATCCAGTATAGCAGTGATTACTGGTGTGGTATATGGGCCCCAGCAGGCCTGTAATTCGCCTTCTGGGGGGTGCCTTAAGATTTGCTCATATTTTGACCAATAAGGCAGATGTAAGGCTGTAAACCATATTTTGGGCGAGAGTGGGTGCCACTAAGAGAGAATTAAGTAGTGTATTCATTAAGAAATACATACCTAGCTCAAAATACATGTATTGGGAGTGCATGTAGCGAGGGTACCATAAACTGGAAATGCAGCTCAAAACACCCCTTAAATGGGTTGAATCTGGCTCAAATTTTCACAGGGAACTCAGTTTTCATCATAGAATTGAATTGCATTTGTCTGAGCCACTCGAGGGCCATATTTGGAATTTCAGTTCCGGGGTGTGGACCTGGTCTCCCCCCCCCCCCCCCCCTCCTGGGGGGTAATTTCAGGTATATCATATTCTGGTGAATTTGAAGCACTTATGTAATTTCAGACATGTTCTGACCAGAAAGGAGCACATTTTAGGGACATTAGGAGCATTACATGTCTGAACAGAAATTATTTAACCCGAATATTGCTGTTAAAATGGTGTAAAATACATGTAAATCAGCCCAAATGAGTAGTAAATGTTGGTCTATAATCCTGAAATTTGGCCAGAAAATAGTCTGTAACCTACTAAATCTGACTGCATAGGTTATAGAGTTACATCCAGTATAGCAGTGATTACTGGTGTGGTATATGGGCCCCAGCAGGCCTGTAATTCGCCTTCTGGGGGGTGCCTTAAGATTTGCTCATATTTTGACCAATAAGGCAGATGTAAGGCTGTAAACCATATTTTGGGCGAGAGTGGGTGCCACTAAGAGAGAATTAAGTAGTGTATTCATTAAGAAATACATACCTAGCTCAAAATACATGTATTGGGAGTGCATGTAGCGAGGGTACCATAAACTGGAAATGCAGCTCAAAACACCCCTTAAATGGGTTGAATCTGGCTCAAATTTTCACAGGGAACTCAGTTTTCATCATAGAATTGAATTGCATTTGTCTGAGCCACTCGAGGGCCATATTTGGAATTTCAGTTCCGGGGTGTGGACCTGGTCTCCCCCCCCCCCCCCCCCTCCTGGGGGGTAATTTCAGGTATATCATATTCTGGTGAATTTGAAGCACTTATGTAATTTCAGACATGTTCTGACCAGAAAGGAGCACATTTTAGGGACATTAGGAGCATTACATGTCTGAACAGAAATTATTTAACCCGAATATTGCTGTTAAAATGGTGTAAAATACATGTAAATCAGCCCAAATGAGTAGTAAATGTTGGTCTATAATCCTGAAATTTGGCCAGAAAATAGTCTGTAACCTACTAAATCTGACTGCATAGGTTATAGAGTTACATCCAGTATAGCAGTGATTACTGGTGTGGTATATGGGCCCCAGCAGGCCTGTAATTCGCCTTCTGGGGGGTGCCTTAAGATTTGCTCATATTTTGACCAATAAGGCAGATGTAAGGCTGTAAACCATATTTTGGGCGAGAGTGGGTGCCACTAAGAGAGAATTAAGTAGTGTATTCATTAAGAAATACATACCTAGCTCAAAATACATGTATTGGGAGTGCATGTAGCGAGGGTACCATAAACTGGAAATGCAGCTCAAAACACCCCTTAAATGGGTTGAATCTGGCTCAAATTTTCACAGGGAACTCAGTTTTCATCATAGAATTGAATTGCATTTGTCTGAGCCACTCGAGGGCCATATTTGGAATTTCAGTTCCGGGGTGTGGACCTGGTCTCCCCCCCCCCCCCCCCCTCCTGGGGGGTAATTTCAGGTATATCATATTCTGGTGAATTTGAAGCACTTATGTAATTTCAGACATGTTCTGACCAGAAAGGAGCACATTTTAGGGACATTAGGAGCATTACATGTCTGAACAGAAATTATTTAACCCGAATATTGCTGTTAAAATGGTGTAAAATACATGTAAATCAGCCCAAATGAGTAGTAAATGTTGGTCTATAATCCTGAAATTTGGCCAGAAAATAGTCTGTAACCTACTAAATCTGACTGCATAGGTTATAGAGTTACATCCAGTATAGCAGTGATTACTGGTGTGGTATATGGGCCCCAGCAGGCCTGTAATTCGCCTTCTGGGGGGTGCCTTAAGATTTGCTCATATTTTGACCAATAAGGCAGATGTAAGGCTGTAAACCATATTTTGGGCGAGAGTGGGTGCCACTAAGAGAGAATTAAGTAGTGTATTCATTAAGAAATACATACCTAGCTCAAAATACATGTATTGGGAGTGCATGTAGCGAGGGTACCATAAACTGGAAATGCAGCTCAAAACACCCCTTAAATGGGTTGAATCTGGCTCAAATTTTCACAGGGAACTCAGTTTTCATCATAGAATTGAATTGCATTTGTCTGAGCCACTCGAGGGCCATATTTGGAATTTCAGTTCCGGGGTGTGGACCTGGTCTCCCCCCCCCCCCCCCCCCTCCTGGGGGGTAATTTCAGGTATATCATATTCTGGTGAATTTGAAGCACTTATGTAATTTCAGACATGTTCTGACCAGAAAGGAGCACATTTTAGGGACATTAGGAGCATTACATGTCTGAACAGAAATTATTTAACCCGAATATTGCTGTTAAAATGGTGTAAAATACATGTAAATCAGCCCAAATGAGTAGTAAATGTTGGTCTATAATCCTGAAATTTGGCCAGAAAATAGTCTGTAACCTACTAAATCTGACTGCATAGGTTATAGAGTTACATCCAGTATAGCAGTGATTACTGGTGTGGTATATGGGCCCCAGCAGGCCTGTAATTCGCCTTCTGGGGGGTGCCTTAAGATTTGCTCATATTTTGACCAATAAGGCAGATGTAAGGCTGTAAACCATATTTTGGGCGAGAGTGGGTGCCACTAAGAGAGAATTAAGTAGTGTATTCATTAAGAAATACATACCTAGCTCAAAATACATGTATTGGGAGTGCATGTAGCGAGGGTACCATAAACTGGAAATGCAGCTCAAAACACCCCTTAAATGGGTTGAATCTGGCTCAAATTTTCACAGGGAACTCAGTTTTCATCATAGAATTGAATTGCATTTGTCTGAGCCACTCGAGGGCCATATTTGGAATTTCAGTTCCGGGGTGTGGACCTGGTCTCCCCCCCCCCCCCCCCCTCCTGGGGGGTAATTTCAGGTATATCATATTCTGGTGAATTTGAAGCACTTATGTAATTTCAGACATGTTCTGACCAGAAAGGAGCACATTTTAGGGACATTAGGAGCATTACATGTCTGAACAGAAATTATTTAACCCGAATATTGCTGTTAAAATGGTGTAAAATACATGTAAATCAGCCCAAATGAGTAGTAAATGTTGGTCTATAATCCTGAAATTTGGCCAGAAAATAGTCTGTAACCTACTAAATCTGACTGCATAGGTTATAGAGTTACATCCAGTATAGCAGTGATTACTGGTGTGGTATATGGGCCCCAGCAGGCCTGTAATTCGCCTTCTGGGGGGTGCCTTAAGATTTGCTCATATTTTGACCAATAAGGCAGATGTAAGGCTGTAAACCATATTTTGGGCGAGAGTGGGTGCCACTAAGAGAGAATTAAGTAGTGTATTCATTAAGAAATACATACCTAGCTCAAAATACATGTATTGGGAGTGCATGTAGCGAGGGTACCATAAACTGGAAATGCAGCTCAAAACACCCCTTAAATGGGTTGAATCTGGCTCAAATTTTCACAGGGAACTCAGTTTTCATCATAGAATTGAATTGCATTTGTCTGAGCCACTCGAGGGCCATATTTGGAATTTCAGTTCCGGGGTGTGGACCTGGTCTCCCCCCCCCCCCCCCCCTCCTGGGGGGTAATTTCAGGTATATCATATTCTGGTGAATTTGAAGCACTTATGTAATTTCAGACATGTTCTGACCAGAAAGGAGCACATTTTAGGGACATTAGGAGCATTACATGTCTGAACAGAAATTATTTAACCCGAATATTGCTGTTAAAATGGTGTAAAATACATGTAAATCAGCCCAAATGAGTAGTAAATGTTGGTCTATAATCCTGAAATTTGGCCAGAAAATAGTCTGTAACCTACTAAATCTGACTGCATAGGTTATAGAGTTACATCCAGTATAGCAGTGATTACTGGTGTGGTATATGGGCCCCAGCAGGCCTGTAATTCGCCTTCTGGGGGGTGCCTTAAGATTTGCTCATATTTTGACCAATAAGGCAGATGTAAGGCTGTAAACCATATTTTGGGCGAGAGTGGGTGCCACTAAGAGAGAATTAAGTAGTGTATTCATTAAGAAATACATACCTAGCTCAAAATACATGTATTGGGAGTGCATGTAGCGAGGGTACCATAAACTGGAAATGCAGCTCAAAACACCCCTTAAATGGGTTGAATCTGGCTCAAATTTTCACAGGGAACTCAGTTTTCATCATAGAATTGAATTGCATTTGTCTGAGCCACTCGAGGGCCATATTTGGAATTTCAGTTCCGGGGTGTGGACCTGGTCTCCCCCCCCCCCCCCCCCCTCCTGGGGGGTAATTTCAGGTATATCATATTCTGGTGAATTTGAAGCACTTATGTAATTTCAGACATGTTCTGACCAGAAAGGAGCACATTTTAGGGACATTAGGAGCATTACATGTCTGAACAGAAATTATTTAACCCGAATATTGCTGTTAAAATGGTGTAAAATACATGTAAATCAGCCCAAATGAGTAGTAAATGTTGGTCTATAATCCTGAAATTTGGCCAGAAAATAGTCTGTAACCTACTAAATCTGACTGCATAGGTTATAGAGTTACATCCAGTATAGCAGTGATTACTGGTGTGGTATATGGGCCCCAGCAGGCCTGTAATTCGCCTTCTGGGGGGTGCCTTAAGATTTGCTCATATTTTGACCAATAAGGCAGATGTAAGGCTGTAAACCATATTTTGGGCGAGAGTGGGTGCCACTAAGAGAGAATTAAGTAGTGTATTCATTAAGAAATACATACCTAGCTCAAAATACATGTATTGGGAGTGCATGTAGCGAGGGTACCATAAACTGGAAATGCAGCTCAAAACACCCCTTAAATGGGTTGAATCTGGCTCAAATTTTCACAGGGAACTCAGTTTTCATCATAGAATTGAATTGCATTTGTCTGAGCCACTCGAGGGCCATATTTGGAATTTCAGTTCCGGGGTGTGGACCTGGTCTCCCCCCCCCCCCCCCCCCTCCTGGGGGGTAATTTCAGGTATATCATATTCTGGTGAATTTGAAGCACTTATGTAATTTCAGACATGTTCTGACCAGAAAGGAGCACATTTTAGGGACATTAGGAGCATTACATGTCTGAACAGAAATTATTTAACCCGAATATTGCTGTTAAAATGGTGTAAAATACATGTAAATCAGCCCAAATGAGTAGTAAATGTTGGTCTATAATCCTGAAATTTGGCCAGAAAATAGTCTGTAACCTACTAAATCTGACTGCATAGGTTATAGAGTTACATCCAGTATAGCAGTGATTACTGGTGTGGTATATGGGCCCCAGCAGGCCTGTAATTCGCCTTCTGGGGGGTGCCTTAAGATTTGCTCATATTTTGACCAATAAGGCAGATGTAAGGCTGTAAACCATATTTTGGGCGAGAGTGGGTGCCACTAAGAGAGAATTAAGTAGTGTATTCATTAAGAAATACATACCTAGCTCAAAATACATGTATTGGGAGTGCATGTAGCGAGGGTACCATAAACTGGAAATGCAGCTCAAAACACCCCTTAAATGGGTTGAATCTGGCTCAAATTTTCACAGGGAACTCAGTTTTCATCATAGAATTGAATTGCATTTGTCTGAGCCACTCGAGGGCCATATTTGGAATTTCAGTTCCGGGGTGTGGACCTGGTCTCCCCCCCCCCCCCCCCCCTCCTGGGGGGTAATTTCAGGTATATCATATTCTGGTGAATTTGAAGCACTTATGTAATTTCAGACATGTTCTGACCAGAAAGGAGCACATTTTAGGGACATTAGGAGCATTACATGTCTGAACAGAAATTATTTAACCCGAATATTGCTGTTAAAATGGTGTAAAATACATGTAAATCAGCCCAAATGAGTAGTAAATGTTGGTCTATAATCCTGAAATTTGGCCAGAAAATAGTCTGTAACCTACTAAATCTGACTGCATAGGTTATAGAGTTACATCCAGTATAGCAGTGATTACTGGTGTGGTATATGGGCCCCAGCAGGCCTGTAATTCGCCTTCTGGGGGGTGCCTTAAGATTTGCTCATATTTTGACCAATAAGGCAGATGTAAGGCTGTAAACCATATTTTGGGCGAGAGTGGGTGCCACTAAGAGAGAATTAAGTAGTGTATTCATTAAGAAATACATACCTAGCTCAAAATACATGTATTGGGAGTGCATGTAGCGAGGGTACCATAAACTGGAAATGCAGCTCAAAACACCCCTTAAATGGGTTGAATCTGGCTCAAATTTTCACAGGGAACTCAGTTTTCATCATAGAATTGAATTGCATTTGTCTGAGCCACTCGAGGGCCATATTTGGAATTTCAGTTCCGGGGTGTGGACCTGGTCTCCCCCCCCCCCCCCCCCCTCCTGGGGGGTAATTTCAGGTATATCATATTCTGGTGAATTTGAAGCACTTATGTAATTTCAGACATGTTCTGACCAGAAAGGAGCACATTTTAGGGACATTAGGAGCATTACATGTCTGAACAGAAATTATTTAACCCGAATATTGCTGTTAAAATGGTGTAAAATACATGTAAATCAGCCCAAATGAGTAGTAAATGTTGGTCTATAATCCTGAAATTTGGCCAGAAAATAGTCTGTAACCTACTAAATCTGACTGCATAGGTTATAGAGTTACATCCAGTATAGCAGTGATTACTGGTGTGGTATATGGGCCCCAGCAGGCCTGTAATTCGCCTTCTGGGGGGTGCCTTAAGATTTGCTCATATTTTGACCAATAAGGCAGATGTAAGGCTGTAAACCATATTTTGGGCGAGAGTGGGTGCCACTAAGAGAGAATTAAGTAGTGTATTCATTAAGAAATACATACCTAGCTCAAAATACATGTATTGGGAGTGCATGTAGCGAGGGTACCATAAACTGGAAATGCAGCTCAAAACACCCCTTAAATGGGTTGAATCTGGCTCAAATTTTCACAGGGAACTCAGTTTTCATCATAGAATTGAATTGCATTTGTCTGAGCCACTCGAGGGCCATATTTGGAATTTCAGTTCCGGGGTGTGGACCTGGTCTCCCCCCCCCCCCCCCCCCTCCTGGGGGGTAATTTCAGGTATATCATATTCTGGTGAATTTGAAGCACTTATGTAATTTCAGACATGTTCTGACCAGAAAGGAGCACATTTTAGGGACATTAGGAGCATTACATGTCTGAACAGAAATTATTTAACCCGAATATTGCTGTTAAAATGGTGTAAAATACATGTAAATCAGCCCAAATGAGTAGTAAATGTTGGTCTATAATCCTGAAATTTGGCCAGAAAATAGTCTGTAACCTACTAAATCTGACTGCATAGGTTATAGAGTTACATCCAGTATAGCAGTGATTACTGGTGTGGTATATGGGCCCCAGCAGGCCTGTAATTCGCCTTCTGGGGGGTGCCTTAAGATTTGCTCATATTTTGACCAATAAGGCAGATGTAAGGCTGTAAACCATATTTTGGGCGAGAGTGGGTGCCACTAAGAGAGAATTAAGTAGTGTATTCATTAAGAAATACATACCTAGCTCAAAATACATGTATTGGGAGTGCATGTAGCGAGGGTACCATAAACTGGAAATGCAGCTCAAAACACCCCTTAAATGGGTTGAATCTGGCTCAAATTTTCACAGGGAACTCAGTTTTCATCATAGAATTGAATTGCATTTGTCTGAGCCACTCGAGGGCCATATTTGGAATTTCAGTTCCGGGGTGTGGACCTGGTCTCCCCCCCCCCCCCCCCCTCCTGGGGGGTAATTTCAGGTATATCATATTCTGGTGAATTTGAAGCACTTATGTAATTTCAGACATGTTCTGACCAGAAAGGAGCACATTTTAGGGACATTAGGAGCATTACATGTCTGAACAGAAATTATTTAACCCGAATATTGCTGTTAAAATGGTGTAAAATACATGTAAATCAGCCCAAATGAGTAGTAAATGTTGGTCTATAATCCTGAAATTTGGCCAGAAAATAGTCTGTAACCTACTAAATCTGACTGCATAGGTTATAGAGTTACATCCAGTATAGCAGTGATTACTGGTGTGGTATATGGGCCCCAGCAGGCCTGTAATTCGCCTTCTGGGGGGTGCCTTAAGATTTGCTCATATTTTGACCAATAAGGCAGATGTAAGGCTGTAAACCATATTTTGGGCGAGAGTGGGTGCCACTAAGAGAGAATTAAGTAGTGTATTCATTAAGAAATACATACCTAGCTCAAAATACATGTATTGGGAGTGCATGTAGCGAGGGTACCATAAACTGGAAATGCAGCTCAAAACACCCCTTAAATGGGTTGAATCTGGCTCAAATTTTCACAGGGAACTCAGTTTTCATCATAGAATTGAATTGCATTTGTCTGAGCCACTCGAGGGCCATATTTGGAATTTCAGTTCCGGGGTGTGGACCTGGTCTCCCCCCCCCCCCTCCTGCGGGGTAATTTCAGGTATATCATATTCTGGTGAATTTGAAGCACTTATGTAATTTCAGACATGTTCTGACCAGAAAGGAGCACATTTTAGGGACATTAGGAGCATTACATGTCTGAACAGAAATGATTTAACCCGAATATTGCTGTTAAAATGGTGTAAAATACATGTAAATCAGCCCAAATGAGTAGTAAATGTCGGTCTATAATCCTGAAATTTGGCCAGAAAATAGTCTGTAACCTACTAAATCTGACTGCATAGGTTATAGAGTTACATCCAGTATAGCAGTGATTACTGGTGTGGTATATGGGCCCCAGCAGGCCTGTAATTCGCCTTCTGGGGGGTGCCTTAAGATTTGCTCATATTTTGACCAATAAGGCAGATGTAAGGCTGTAAACCATATTTTGGGCGAGAGTGGGTGCCACTAAGAGAGAATTAAGTAGTGTATTCATTAAGAAATACATACCTAGCTCAAAATACATGTATTGGGAGTGCATGTAGCGAGGGTACCATAAACTGGAAATGCAGCTCAAAACACCCCTTAAATGGGTTGAATCTGGCTCAAATTTTCACAGGGAACTCAGTTTTCATCATAGAATTGCATTTGTCTGAGCCACTCGAGGGCCATATTTGGAATTTCAGTTCCGGGGTGTGGACCTGGTCTCCCCCCCCCCCCCCCCCCTCCTGCGGGGTAATTTCAGGTATATCATATTCTGGTGAATTTGAAGCACTTATGTAATTTCAGACATGTTCTGACCAGAAAGGAGCACATTTTAGGGACATTAGGAGCATTACATGTCTGAACAGAAATTATTTAACCCGAATATTGCTGTTAAAATGGTGTAAAATACATGTAAATCAGCCCAAATGAGTAGTAAATGTCGGTCTATAATCCTGAAATTTGGCCAGAAAATAGTCTGTAACCTACTAAATCTGACTGCATAGGTTATAGAGTTACATCCAGTATAGCAGTGATTACTGGTGTGGTATATGGGCCCCAGCAGGCCTGTAATTCGCCTTCTGGGGGGTGCCTTAAGATTTGCTCATATTTTTACCAATAAGGCAGATGTAAGGCTGTAAACCATATTTTGGGCGAGAGTGGGTGCCACTAAGAGAGAATTAAGTAGTGTATTCATTAAGAAATACATACCTAGCTCAAAATACATGTATTGGGAGTGCATGTAGCGAGGGTACCATAAACTGGAAATGCAGCTCAAAACACCCCTTAAATGGGTTGAATCTGGCTCAAATTTTCACAGGGAACTCAGTTTTCATCATAGAATTGAATTGCATTTGTCTGAGCCACTCGAGGGCCATATTTGGAATTTCAGTTCCGGGGTGTGGACCTGGTCTCCCCCCCCCCCCCCCCCCCCCCTCCTGCGGGGTAATTTCAGGTATATCATATTCTGGTGAATTTGAAGCACTTATGTAATTTCAGACATGTTCTGACCAGAAAGGAGCACATTTTAGGGACATTAGGAGCATTACATGTCTGAACAGAAATTATTTAACCCGAATATTGCTGTTAAAATGGTGTAAAATACATGTAAATCAGCCCAAATGAGTAGTAAATGTCGGTCTATAATCCTGAAATTTGGCCAGAAAATAGTCTGTAACCTACTAAATCTGACTGCATAGGTTATAGAGTTACATCCAGTATAGCAGTGATTACTGGTGTGGTATATGGGCCCCAGCAGGCCTGTAATTCGCCTTCTGGGGGTGCCTTAAGATTTGCTCATATTTTGACCAATAAGGCAGATGTAAGGCTGTAAACCATATTTTGGGCGAGAGTGGGTGCCACTAAGAGAGAATTAAGTAGTGTATTCATTAAGAAATACATACCTAGCTCAAAATACATGTATTGGGAGTGCATGTAGCGAGGGTACCATAAGCTGGAAATGCAGCTCAAAACACCCCTTAAATGGGTTGAATCTGGCTCAAATTTTCACAGGGAACTCAGTTTTCATCATAGAATTGAATTGCATTTGTCTGAGCCACTCGAGGGCCATATTTGGAATTTCAGTTCCGGGGTGTGGACCTGGTCTCCCCCCCCCCCCCCCCCCCCCCCCCCCCTCGGGGGTAATTTCAGGTATATCATATTCTGGTGAATTTGAAGCACTTATGTAATTTCAGACATGTTCTGACCAGAAAGGAGCACATTTTAGGGACATTAGGAGCATTACATGTCTGAACAGAAATGATTTAACCCGAATATTGCTGTTAAAATGGTGTAAAATACATGTAAATCAGCCCAAATGAGTAGTAAATGTCGGTCTATAATCCTGAAATTTGGCCAGAAAATAGTCTGTAACCTACTAAATCTGACTGCATAGGTTATAGAGTTACATCCAGTATAGCAGTGATTACTGGTGTGGTATATGGGCCCCAGCAGGCCTGTAATTCGCCTTCTGGGGGGTGCCTTAAGATTTGCTCATATTTTGACCAATAAGGCAGATGTAAGGCTGTAAACCATATTTTGGGCGAGAGTGGGTGCCACTAAGAGAGAATTAAGTAGTGTATTCATTAAGAAATACATACCTAGCTCAAAATACATGTATTGGGAGTGCATGTAGCGAGGGTACCATAAACTGGAAATGCAGCTCAAAACACCCCTTAAATGGGTTGAATCTGGCTCAAATTTTCACAGGGAACTCAGTTTTCATCATAGAATTGCATTTGTCTGAGCCACTCGAGGGCCATATTTGGAATTTCAGTTCCGGGGTGTGGACCTGGTCTCCCCCCCCCCCCCCCCCTCCTGCGGGGTAATTTCAGGTATATCATATTCTGGTGAATTTGAAGCACTTATGTAATTTCAGACATGTTCTGACCAGAAAGGAGCACATTTTAGGGACATTAGGAGCATTACATGTCTGAACAGAAATTATTTAACCCGAATATTGCTGTTAAAATGGTGTAAAATACATGTAAATCAGCCCAAATGAGTAGTAAATGTCGGTCTATAATCCTGAAATTTGGCCAGAAAATAGTCTGTAACCTACTAAATCTGACTGCATAGGTTATAGAGTTACATCCAGTATAGCAGTGATTACTGGTGTGGTATATGGGCCCCAGCAGGCCTGTAATTCGCCTTCTGGGGGGTGCCTTAAGATTTGCTCATATTTTGACCAATAAGGCAGATGTAAGGCTGTAAACCATATTTTGGGCGAGAGTGGGTGCCACTAAGAGAGAATTAAGTAGTGTATTCATTAAGAAATACATACCTAGCTCAAAATACATGTATTGGGAGTGCATGTAGCGAGGGTACCATAAACTGGAAATGCAGCTCAAAACACCCCTTAAATGGGTTGAATCTGGCTCAAATTTTCACAGGGAACTCAGTTTTCATCATAGAATTGAATTGCATTTGTCTGAGCCACTCGAGGGCCATATTTGGAATTTCAGTTCCGGGGTGTGGACCTGGTCTCCCCCCCCCCCCCCCCTCCTGGGGGGTAATTTCAGGTATATCATATTCTGGTGAATTTGAAGCACTTATGTAATTTCAGACATGTTCTGACCAGAAAGGAGCACATTTTAGGGACATTAGGAGCATTACATGTCTGAACAGAAATTATTCAGCCCCCAAGGGCCAAGAAATAAAAAGATGGCAATGGGTTATAATAATATATTATCTATCATTTTTTTTCATTGGCACATTATACACAATATTTAACTGTATCATGATTCTTTACATGATTTAATAATTAAAAGCCTACTAACATGTCAAAGGAACCTGAATCAATTCCTGAAGTCAATACATGAAAGTGACCTTGATGGATGTAAGGTCAAATTGATAGTTGATGTAAATTTGACAACCCCAAGATAATAGGTGGAAACAGTAATTCAAATAAATTAGAGTGTACTCGGGGTGGAATGAGATAATTTTATAATTTTGACCCAATTTAGTAACAACCCCAAGGTTAGCCATGAAAAAGGAATAATTACAATCCCCAAATGGAAACCCAAGAATGTATTCGACCTTGGGGTGAAAAGGGTAAAAGGTCAAGTTATGATGAATTTATGGGAAGGTTGGAATTGATTCAGGAACCAATTAGTCAGTGTGTTCACTATCTGGGTAAACCAGAAGGTGACTAACAATACCCAGCTTGACCTTGTGATAAGGTAAAGGTCACAATAAGCAAGGTCAAAGGTCAAGGTGAATGATACTAACTGTATAAATTATAGGTATTTAACAGTTTTAGTTTAAGAATGATGGAAAAACGACACCCAAACACCAAGTAGGCATTAGTAGTGTAGAGCGGCTCGGAAAGCAAGGGAGACAGGGGAGTGTAGGGTAGGAGCAGATGATAAGTATGACCATACAGCATCCGATTTCCATGTTCCATGTTTCATGATTTGTTCCAAAGGAACACCATTTTGGAACGCCCAAGAAGCCCCACCTCTCCTGAAGTCATGAAATGTTACTGGTTTCTCAAGATTTAATAAGCGACAAACATCTTTAAGGTGCTTTCTGGCCACTGAGTCTGTTAATGGGACCAAACCTTTAATTTTAGGGATCAAAAATAGTGGATCATTGTCAGAGGCAGGTATTTTTTGCATCATGGCTTCCAAAGCCTTTATGGGGCATAATGGGGAATCCCCCAAGGTTGGGATAGAAATGGTAGTCACATCCTTTCTGTTTTGAATGGTTTTGGACCATTTTACTATGACCACTGCACCTTGTGGTTAGATTATAACATCAGCACGGACTAACTGCCTGGTCTTATCAAATGAGGTTGTAGAATGGGGTAGTATATTTGACATTCTCAAAAATGAGAAGTAAGCCAACAAATACAGAGGTGAAATTATAAAGGAATGTGGAAGTTTTTGACATTGTTGTATGATTTTTGACAACAAGTCAATGGTCAAGGGGTTTCTTTGTGTAGGTGTGAAAGGTGCGTGAATTTTTAATGATTTTTGAAATAATTGAATACGTCCATCTTTGAAAGGGTCAGTTGCTAGGTTGTACATGATATGGTAAGCCCTCAGTGCCGCCATATAATTTGCAATGGTAGGTTGTGACTGGCCATTCTGCACAAGGAATTCCATAAATGCTAGTAGTATTTGTATATCTACCTGTTGTATAGGCAGCCCAGCTGCCACCTTAAAAGCTTGGAAGTCAAACCATAATCTGGCATACTGGCGTTTCGTTGCAGGTCTAAAGGCATCAAATAGTCTAGAAGCAGCAGAGGTGGCCAGCTGGGCCGCCTGTGGAGGAAGATCTAAAATTATCTAATATAATTAAGAAACGTTAGTTCAATATTAGTTTGAATCCAGATAGGATCTGGGACAAGTTGATATAGTTTTGTATAATCTTCATAAGAATTGGTCCAGCGAGATAAGAGATCTGCTGTAATGTTATCTCTACCTGGTATGTGATATAACAGAATATCAAAGTTATACATGGCTGATAACAGCCAGATATTTTTGGCACAGGTAGCTAAAGTATCATCACGTGATCTGCCACTATTTAAGACTTCTACTACTGCCAAGTTGTTGCACCATATTTTAATTCGTTTGTTGGACCAATGAGCTGCCCAAACTTTGCAAGCTACAAGAATATTCAAAATTTCCAGCTGTACAATGTTGTAACCCATGTAATTTCTTTCAATGGGAAGGCTGTACACCATATTGTCAAATGGGGATGCGTCTAAATGAATTTCAGCATTACAAGGTAGGTTATCATAGAATGTGACACCATTATATTGACTATGGAATACATTGAACCAATTCAAATCTCTGAAAAATTGTGCATTTAATAAAAAAATTTTCTTGCTAGCATTATCTCGCAATGTTTGCAACATTCTGTTCAAAAATATTCGTGCGGGTTTTACACATTTCGCAATATATAAAAGGTGCCCCAATAAGGACTGTAGATCCTGTTTACTGCAATATGTTTTCCCAGCCCAGAGATGACATAAATTAACAATTTGGGACAATTTTTTAGGTGGAATGGATATGATTCTATGCTGGGAATCTATTAGAATGCCGAGACATATGACTGAAGGACGAACCAACTTCTTGGTACTAACCTCCAGACCAAGGTCTGACAGAAGGGATGTCAGAAACGCAAAGGCAGCGTCAATTTTTGACGGTAACCCAACGTAAATGAGGTCATCAATGTAATTAAATAGGTCAGGAAACCCATGACTGGCCATAATATACCTAATAGCATCGGAGCAACGCTGGAAGAATTGAGAACCATTCCGATATTCGAACGGCGTCGATACGTCAAGAAAATGACGCTGGTCTACTTGTAGGCCCAGTAGGTCTATATCTGCTGGGTCGACCCTGAGGTGGCGAAATGCCCTGCTAATATCTATCTTAAAAGGCTTAGCACCAGGGCCCAAACGACGCAGGGTGTCTGTTATATTGTCTACAGAAGGGTAATGAAGCGTATAGGAAGTGCCTAAATATATTCCTTTATTAACCTCATCATTGACAGAGGCCCCCTTTGGCCAGCTAAGGTCCATTATTGTTCTTTTCTTATCTGAATCCTGTTTGTCCCTAGTCATAAGGGGAGATATGTGAAATGACGGTGGTAAATTCTGAAATGGCCCAATAATGGCCCTATGGGCTAATTCTTCCTGTATATAATCTCTGACCTGGTTCATATGTGTCTCTGCAGACTTGTGGTTTGAATCGACACTTTGTAAGGTACAAGTTCGGTCAAAGTCCAGGGGGAATCTGTACTCCAACAGATCCGGAAGTTGTTGATCCCAATAATTTTTTAAATATGACCTCCAATTTTTTATGTTAAGATTAGTGGTGACAGGAATTCTAGATTTCAAGAAATTCGGAAGTCCAGTACTCTTAACAATGTAGTGCGACTGTATCACATCTGGAAGTATGTCCCAGTGCACTACCTCCCCATTGTAAAGTTTGAGGTCAGTTTGTGGAACAAAGCCGAATTTGCCTCCCGTTTGCCTGATGCATTTTTCATTGTCTTGACATATGGTATTCGAATCACAGATTTTGGCAAAAATTTGCACCATTTTCATTTTCTTGCTCAATACTATTAAGGTTACAGTTTCCGGTTAACATTAGCTCCCAATCTGGCTCATGGGTATCAATGTTATCTACAGACCAGCCCTGAGAGCTTAAGCTGATGATTTTTTCAGATCCCACATCAAAAGTCCCAGTTTCATTTTTATTGCCCGCCAATGGTATTTTTTCTTGTCGAGCTAACAATAGCCCATGTTGATCATCAGCTGGGACAATATTGGCATCATGTTTAATATTTTTACAATGTTTCCTTTCTGTACATTTTTTGTGCCAATTGGCGAGGTCACAGAGCCAAGAGAGACATGTGGTATCTGTTGGTTCTGTTCCTGTTTATCAACCAAATTTGCTAGCATTTGAAACCTGTTGGAAAGCACCAATTGGTCCTGCTGTCTTTGGTAAGTAGTCTTATCCCCGGTCACACTGTCATGCGTCACTTTGATTTTGTTGCGGTTAACCTTGCTAACCCTACAAGGGGCCAGTTGTTTGTTCCCAGTATCTGGGCAATGATTCATATTTTTTTCGTATTTCAACATAACGCGGAAGTAGCATTAGCCTGACATGTTGAATGACTTTTAACTGTTTTGTGGTCCTTATTGACACCACTCAACAGAACCTGAGCATAGGTTTATGAGAAACAGTGTTATTAAAGGTTTTGAATCTGTTATACCAGGTTTTTACCAGGGACTTGGAGGCCCTACATTCCTCCATAGCATTTTCATTGTTTCTGGTATAAAAATATCTATCTCTACTATGTCGGGTATGAGTGGCAGCGATCATACTCTTATTTACTCGTTTTTTGACAGATTTCTTTTGGTTTTATTTCTGCATTCCGTTTCTGGATGAGGAAAGGTTCTGCCACTAGTTGTGTAACAAGTAGCACAAATGTGCTTGTATAGTATAACTTTGGTGTCATCACTTTTTGTATGTGTGCAGCTACCTTTATTAAAGTACAAGCAAGGGGTGACCCTGGTAGGTTTTTGATTCTGAAATTTTGAATTTTGATTGGAACTTGAACCCCCCATGTGCCTTTGTGCTTTGGCTCGCCTAATTCTATCTATTTTGTCGTCTTGCATATAATTTTGTACATCCCCCTGTTCCATCCTACAAAGTAGGACAGCATGGCTGGCCTTTGCCACATCCCACGAAAAATCGTTTGCATCCTCAAGTAATTGAATTAAGTAATCAAGCATATGTTCTTTGTTTTCAACATTGCTTTCTTCTTTCATTATGCGGCAAAAGCCAGCCACCCATTGAGTAACACTTAAGTTATCATACTGAACCCTCTCTTTTTTGGTGCCAGACAACACGTATTCTTGTGGCCATTTCACTCTATGTGGTACAATTACATCAACGGAACCACCTCTTAGGGACTTAATTTTTGTACCTGACTTATTTTCATCCACAAGATCCCGTAACCTTTGGTCAACTTGTGCCTGTATCATAGCGTCATTTCTAAGAGCATGGAGGTTGGGTATGGCCGAGACCAGTGACTGTTGTGAGGACAGTGTGACCGGGGCGTCAATGGCAGAGGATTTACTTTTTCCTTTAATTTTTGACACATCATTCGTTTTGTGTTTTCCTTTCTTTTCAATAGCATCTCGCCGCTTGCCAATATTTCCGAGTTGATTTAGAATCTGTAAATTAGTGGCTTGTTGTGTACTGCCCTCAGGTACCGAACACCCAGCAGCACTGGAACTACCAGGCAAATTGTTAACCGCATTTTCACTACTTACTGTTTGTTCAGTACCTGACTGGCCTACCACAACTGCCTACCCTCTGTCTCTTCGAACCAAAGATGATAAACTCAGTCTTGTCAGGATTCAGTTTGAGCTTGTTAGTAGAAATTCACTCTTTAACATTATTTAGGTACCTGTTCAGTTCAACGGCACCAGATGCAATTTTCTGGGATATATGCACATAGACTTGGCTGTCATCTGCATAAAAATGAAACTTTATTCCGTTATGTTTACCAATAATAAAGTTGAAGGGGGTGGTGTACAAGGAGAACAACAAAGGGCCCAGGACAGAACTTTGGGGTATGCCAAATAAGAGTCTAATGCTCTTGCTAGTAGTCAGTTGGATTACTGCAACTCACTTTTCAGGAGCCTCTCCAAGTTCAATCGACGCAAATTACAGTGCATCCAAAATAGTGCAGCCAGAATTGTATCTAACGCCAGTTGATACACCAGTATAACTCCTGTGCTTAAGAAATTGCATTGGCTCCCTGCTGAACAGCACACAGTGTTTAAGACAGCCACACTTGTTTACAAGTTTTGTTGTGCCTTACAGTCCTCTTGCATGAAGAGATTAAGTGCTATAAAAGTCCAATTAGAATTAGAATTAAAACCTACTTTTGGGGTAGCTATAAAATAGTATAAATTGCAGACATGTAACTCCTTGCACAGTTGAGTAATAGCTAATTTCTGGTTTTCACTCTTTAGTAAATCAGTTGTAACTTGAAAACTATTGCATTTACAGTATTTCTTTAGGTATGTTATTCACTTACTTTTGCATGAGCTATACCATATTAAAAATGCAGCCCTTTAACTGATTACATAGCTGAGCAAAAGCTACTTTAAGATTCTGACTGTTGAGTAAATCAGTTGTAACCTGTCCTTTCCCTTTGTTGCGACAACGCATGCATAAGTTTTAGGTGTCAAACCCTACCATTAAGTCTCCACATCCTCCACGCTTCTGACCAGGTGAAGCCATAATGATCTATACACTCCCAAATATCTGTTAACACAATATAAAATCACAAGAGTTGAGAATTCTCACAAATATCTTCAAAAATCTGAAGCTGACAAAAATCCATCTGCACAGTACATACACCAAATGAAAAAGATGCTATGATGTCAAGCTGTATAGACAGGAAGGAAGTACGATGCGCCACTTGGCGAATGCACAGTACTGGACCGGCCTGGCTGGTTGGAACACAGGACATATTTTTCTGACGATTGCCGGGCTGGTCTGCACTGACCGGATTAGCAGTTGTTCATTGGATAGGTATTAACTTATCAACATTTAATTTACTTATTAAATTTGCAATTTACACCTAAACAGGTACCTTGTTACTTTACGTATGAATACCATTTGGCAAAACTTTGGTGTCCTTTTCTTCTGTCACTTCTACTCTGAAACTCAAAACACACAGTCAGCTGACAGGGAGCCCGTTCACGGGCACTTGTCGCTTGTTTTCTATATTTTACTCTGTAGTTTCTAAAAGATAAGTCTGACTTACTCCTAATGTACTAGATATAACTTCTTCCCAGTGGCCTTTGTGGAAAATTTGAGGTCTATAGTTTTAATTGTAAGGTCACCGGGAGCTCTGATTGCCCACAGAGATCAATTTTATACACTTTTTGCCACTCTGAGCCCTATAGCCTTAAAGCTATGGTGCTCATCCAGCAAAAATCTTGTCTGAGAATACATTGTTCTGTTCTGTTTACATGTGCCAAAAATTCTAGGCTTTAAATTGACATTTAACCGGAACATCAAGGCAATCAATCCCCAGTACCCCCTAAGACAAGAATAAACGACTGAGGGTAATTGGTTTATTAATATACAAAATAAGTATAATGTAAATGAGTGTAAAATAAGATACAAGTACTAATACTACTTATATATACATGCCAGTTGATACTGATAATACACAACATGCCAAGATTAATACACAAGCAAAGCATGACTAGAAATAAATTACTGTCCAATTAAGCCCAAAGAGTCATGCCATAAATAATACTAAGCATGCAATAAACTTTAAATATTAAGGCAAGAAATTATATTGTAAAGACACATTAAATATAGTTACATAAAATGATCACAAATACACATAAAGTTACAGTTAGAATAATGAGTTATACTTGTCTAAGTAGAGACTCGGAAAATAAGATCACCTTAAGGATAGCCAAAGATAAGAACAAGATAAATGACATAAATGTAGCAAGAGTGAATTTAATTCATGCAAAACTAAATTTGAGGTTATCTTAAGAACATGGTATACCAAATTACTACTATTACACTTGTACTAACATGTGTAATGAAAATAATAAGCACCCAAACCCAACATGTAGAAAGCATATATTAACTACATCATGTAAAATGCTGAGGCCATTCAGAAGTCTTATGTCTGAGAATGTGCACACTTCTGAACGTACAAAACAAAGCATAGTATCTCAGCTTAATACCACTCAAATTGTGTCATCCAGGTCTAATAATGTGATGTTAACTGGGACCCACACAGGATTGACAATTAATGTATGCAATTCCTTAATATCTTCTAATGTATTAGACCATCTGGAAAGCAAATCAACTGCTCTGTTATTTTTACCGAGAACATGTCCAATTAATTACTGTCCAATTAAGCCCAAAGAGTCATGCCATAAATAATACTAAGCATGCAGCAAACTTTAAATATTAAGGTAAGAAATTGTATTATAAAGACACATTAAATATAGTTACATAAAATGATCACAAATACACATAAAGTTACAGTTAGAATAATGAGTTATACTTGTCTAAGTAGAGACTCGGAAAATAAGATCACCTTAAGGATAGCCAAAGATAAGAACAAGATAAATGAAATAAATGTAGCAAGAGTGAATTTAATTCATGCAAAACTAAATTTGAGGTTATCTTAAGAACATGGTATTCCAAATTACTACTATTACACTTGTACTAACATGTGTAATGAAAATAATAAGCACCCAAACCCAACATGTAGAAAGCATATATTAACTACATCATGTAAAATGCTGAGGCCATTCAGAAGTCTTATGTCTGAGAATGTGCACACTTCTGAACGTACAAAACAAAGCATAGTATCTCAGCTTAATACCACTCAAATTGTGTCATCCAGGTCTAATAATGTGATGTTAACTGGGACCCACACAGGATTGACAATTAATGTATGCAATTCCTTAATATCTTCTAATGTATTAGACCATCTGGAAAGCAAATCAACTGCTCTGTTATTTTTACCGAGAACATGTACATATTGCACGTCAAAATCTGCCAGAGCAGCAACATACCATATGTTACGGGCACAGGCACCCAAGAAAGGATCCTTGGCCCAACCTGACCGGAGAACATTTACTACCGCCTGATTGTCACACTTTATCAATACTTTCTTGCTATTCCATGCTTTTGCAAAGGTTTTAATGGCAACTAATATATTGGCCATTTCTAGGTGAACAATTCCCATATCCAAATAACCTTGAGGTATTGTGAGACGATACACCAAATTACCCCAGCAACCACCTAGGCCTGTAAGGCAAGCATCAAGCTCCAATGTCTAGTCTGAGAGGTAAACATTTTTGAAACCATCTCAAATCTCTTTTAAAGTCATTGGTAAGGACAATTCTATTGGGATTGCTTGCATGCCTCAGGACTGTCAACATTCTATTTAGGAAGGACCTAGCAGGTTTGACACATTTGTGTAAATAGAGAAGCAAACCAAGTAACGACTGGAGTTGACGTTTAGTGCAGTGTATTTCTTCTGACCATTCATTGACTACTGTTTTGACCTGTTCAAGTTTGTCTTTTGGTATTGAAACTGTCCCCTGGACCGTATCAATTAGCACACCTAAGCACACAGCTTGGGTTGCAGGATGGACCAACTTCTTCTCACTAATAGTGAGACCAAGTTCTTGCATGATCTTATATAATGCTTTGAAAGAAGCCTGCGCAGTGCTTGGAGTTCCAAAACCAAGAAAATCATCAATATAGTTAATTATATTGAATCCACGTTGACGCATAATGTAACGCACTGCATCACTTGTATGCTGGAAGAACTGACTTCCATGTCTGGTCCCAAATGGCAGACAAGTATCAATATATGCGCCATTCCAGTTCAAGCCTAACAAATCAAAGTCAAATGGGTCCATTTTCAAATGACGGAAGGCCCTACTAACATTTATCTTGAATATATGCGCACCACGACCAAATTTTGTTAATTCAGCTGTAAGATGATCAACAGTAGGAAATGTAAGCGAGAAGTCCACACCCATATAGCCATGTTTATCTACCCCATCATTGACTGATGCCCCTTTTGGCCAGCTTAAATCGACAATGACGCGTCTAGTATCAGACTGAGGCTTTGGCCTTGTCATAAAAGGAGACGTATGGCATTCAGGTATAGGGTTTGTTTTAAATGGGCCTACTATAGCTCCTAGAGCTACTTCTTCCTCTAAGTATGCTTGTACATGATCCGGGTATTCTGTTGCTGACTTGTGATTATCTGATGTGTGATGTAACTGACAATCTCTATTGAATCCAATCGGGAAACCAAATTTTAAAAAAATGAAGAAGCTGTTTATCCCAATACTTGTCTAAGTATTCTTCCCATTTACTTACATTGAGCTGGAAAATCAAGGGTATGCGGGCCCCCAAGAAATTTGGTGCATTCTTTGCTTTAACCTGACCATACAATTCAACTAAGGTATATATCATCATTGGCAGCAGTGTTGGTTTATTTGTTTATTTGGGGTTTTACGTCGCTTTCAACACTGTACAGGTCATATCACGACGGGTAGTTGGAAGGGCAGAGGAAACCAGTACATACAGTTCGTTAGGGTTCTGTACTGTAAACTGCCGACCAACGGCAAGCAACTACCAGCTTTCCCACTTGAGGCCATGACGGGAACTAAAGGCAGCAGTGTTGGAGTCCATAGGAAGAATTGGTTCAGTTAATGGTATGAAACCAAAGTCAAATTTGGATTGGCTTTTACACAAATTAAAAGACTCACAAGTTTGAACTGGACTACAAGAAGTACTACTTCCCTGAAAGAGTAAAGAGTGTAGAAATTTATCATGTCCACAGTTTGTAATATCAAATTGGGGTCTAACTTCTTTATTCGGATCAGTGTGAACACTGTTTGAACAATCTTCCTCATCATCACCATAAGTGAGCGCTTTGTTCCTATTGGCTTTATCCAATACAAATCTAAAATTCCTATTTGGATGAGTGTGAACATTGCCTAACACATTTTGATCAGACTTATCATAATCCGATTTAAAGTTTTGATTTGGATTTACATATTTGTTACTTTTGTCAGCTGTGACAAATGCTGGTCTGGGTATTCTATTCGGATAAGTGTGACCTAAGTCTAATGCATTTTCACCACAAACCCTATGTTTATTGTTTTGATCAGGCTTATTAAATGCAGGGCTAAGGTTTGCATACAGATGAGTGTTAGTTTTGTGTAATACCTTTCCACCAACATTTACACTCTCATTTTTTTCCATCAGCTGCATCAAGTATGCCTCTGAATTTCTTATTTGAATCAGTTTGAACAGTGTCTAACACCTTTGCACCCCTTTCCACAAACTCAGTATTTTGATCATCTGTATCAAACATGGGTCTGAATATTTTGTTTGGAAAAGTGTGAACTCTGTCTGAAATATTTTCACTACTGATGGCAGATTTGTTGTTTTGATTGGCTACAACAACTATAGGTTTGAAGTTCCTATTCAGATCAGTGTGAACATTGCCTACAAATTTTCCACCATCATTCACACATACATGATTTTGATCAAACAAAACAGGCACCAGTTTGGATATTTTATTCGGATAAGTGTGAACTATGCCCAGGAGATTTTTATCATCCATGCCAGATTGATTGTTTTGATTAGCTGTAGCAACTATGGGTGTTAACTTTCTATTCGGATCAGTGTGAACACTACCTAACCCCCTTCCCCTATCATTCACACCTTGACAGTTTTGATCAGACATATGAAGGACAGGTTTTAAATTTCTATTCAGATAAGTGTGACTTATGCCCGACACATTTTCATCACCCATACCAGATTTATTGTCTTGATCAGTTGTAACAACTTTGGGTCTGAAATTTCTAATCAGATCAGTGTGAACACTGCCTATCAATGCCTTTCCAACACCATTCACACCATCAGTTCTTTGAACAGACCTATCAAATGTGGTTCTGGACTTTTTATTCGGATAAGTGTGAACTATGCCCAATACTTTTCCACCACAATCCACAACTTTGTTTTGATTAGACCTATGAGATGCGGGTCTAAATTGTTTACTGGGATCAGTATTGTTTTGATAAGTCATATCAAGTGCGGGTCTAATTTCTCTTTTTGGCTCAGTGTGAACTATGTCTAACACATCTACACTAACATCGTCACACTCATTGTTATGATCAACCAAATCAAATACAGATTTGAATTTTTTATTCAGATCAGTGTGAACATTGTCTTTTACATTTTCACAACCATTATTTGACATTAAACTGTTTACCATGACCTGATTGCACTTGGTACTGAATTTATTCCCCACTTAAACCACACTTTTGGTAACAGACAATAGAAAAAGTGTGAATTCTTTTTCACGAATCCACACTTTTTAGCTTCAGAATCCACACTTTTTACTTCAGAATCCACACTTTTTAGCTTCAGAATTCACACTTTTAAGGTTGATAATTCACACTTTTTAGTTTAAAAATCAACACTTTTTAGAATAAAAACTCACAATTGTTTAATTAAATGGCCCTGATTATAATGTAATCAGGTGAACATAATCTGACAATTTTAATGTTGAACTTTTTAAGAAATGTGTTTTACAAGACATCATTTCAAGGATTTAACACATTTAAACCACAGTTGTACAAAATATATGAAAATTATATTCATTTCACAAAAAAAGTTTGAAACTGGACACTGACTTTAAATAATCTTAATATTCAGAACAAAAATTGCTTTTAACATTATGAGTAATTTTACAATCTCTGAGTGTATTTGTACTGCAAGTGATTAAGTTGTACAACTATCCTGTGAGAAAAATATCCAAATGTCAGATGGAGCATCACAAAGCTTCATTGGTGAACAAGCTTCTTGCGGCATCCTGTATGACTGAAGCACAATTTTTCTTTATCCAACAATCCAAAACATTTTGTGAATAAACAGCAGGTGACGCACATTCATTTTAAATCATGTGACATTGCTGTATCTGAATTGAGATATGCTGCAAATCATCAGCGAGAAAATCCTCCATCCAAAGTGAAGCAGTGAATGGAATCCATTTTCTTTACACCAATAACTGCAGACTCGGTACATAGATTTAAATTGAGATCCTGACCTTTCATTACTCTCTGGTTTGTTGTACCCCCAAGTTCTCAGATAGCTTTGCTATCCAGTCCAGCAAGACTGAAAACAATTTTACACAATACAATAAACATTATGTGATGCTAAATCAATTTTGGGGAAAATATTTAATGATGGTGTATTTTCTGAGAAATTAGTACAGAATTATGTTTTGTCATTTGATATTGCAGTCAATAATTTGTATGTTAACATTTATATTAACATTTTGACATATAATTTAAAATTTAATAAAATGTACAAAAAACACAGTAAAATGCAATGAAAAATAGCAAAAAGTCAAATACCTTACCTTTTCACATCACTATGAACAGTCCATTTATGTTATGTATGTTTTTCAAAATCCTTTAAACCTATAATCACTGATATTTTTATATTTACTTTGAAAAATAAACAGGAACAGGCTTTTTCATATATTCTCACTGAACATGGTTGCAAAGCTGCAAGTTTGACACCATAAATGCTAAGGGCAAATGCACCAGCAGAATACAAAAGATTTAATTAAATCAATTGAACATTTTCAGAATCAACACTTTTTTTCAATGTTCAGGTCACCACATTCAATATAATTAGAGATTTAGGCCACGTATATGTAACATTGGTTTTTACATGGCCTCTTTTTGTGGTTTAAGCCAGAGAAACCACTCGAAAGTGTGAATTCGTGAATCAGAAAATTACTCGGCCTTTGGCCTCGTATTTTCAGATTCACGAATCCACACTTTCTTGTGATTTCTCCTACACAGAACCACTGGGTATGTTTTTGTTGTGTACAACTTCTGCACTCTTGGTTTTCACACTGAGAGGGTTTCTATTTTTAGATTTCACTATGTTTGCATAAGAACATTTGGAAACATCAGTGAGTGCAGATCTATAAATCATGAATGAATATGCTAAGGGACGAACTAGTAAACTTTCCACATCACCTGCTTTACACTTGTTGTTGTAAATAAACCTGGCAGAATGTTTTGCTTTGTCATTGGTATGAACATTTATACCACCAACATCTGTATTATTGACAATTTTGACATCAACACATTTTTTCTTATGTTCACATTCAGTGTTTTCACTCACAACATTGGGCCCCTTAGAAGCAACTACAGAGCTGCCCATTTTATATGAAAATGGACAGTCTTTCAATAGTTTTTTTGAATGTTTTTTCACCGTACAATCACTTTCTGCATGATCCAGAACACAACCTTGCTTAAGACAAGATGCACAAATATGCCTGTGCAATTTTCCGCCGAACTCATGATCTTTGGAGTGATGACAAGAACCGGTTTGAAATAATTTACAAAACCATCCGATCTATACAATCCGAGTCACTCCAAGTAACCGTCCCTCTCTCCAGTTCACAACATAACACGGCATGTGCAGATTTGGTGCCTTGCCAACTGAAATCTGTCATGTCCTCCATTTAATCTGCCATGTAGGCAATCATTTTATTTTGTTTTCCGGAGTCACTTTCGTCTAAAATATTCTTACAAAATCCCTGGACCCACTGTGAAAGGGATAGCTGATCGTATGTTATACCGTACGCGACCTATTCACACCACCCAGAATTGGCTCATGAGGCCATGCGACTTTATGCTTTACAATAACTTCCACTGCCCCCCCCCTTTTGGATTTTATTTTTGCTGTTCTGTCAATACCTGATTCATCCTGTAAAGCTTTAAAACTCCCTCAGCCTACTGCCCAATTTACGCTGTGTTTGAGCGGAAGATAAACTTGGGAAGTTATTCCCATTTTCATCACTGTCACTACCATTACTACTAAGTACATGATTAGAATGTTTCAATGAGTTTGACCAGAACCAGATGTACTTAACTTAGACTGTTCAAACTTCATCAGTAGATGCTTCTGTTGTCTGCCGCTTCTGACATCCGCCACTTGTCCTTCCACTGCATCTAAGTGTGAATTCACCCGCTTCAACTCCATTAGGATATGCATCTGAACAGATGCCTCCTCATCACTAGAAGATTGCTCCACCTCTAGCATCTTCTGGGCTGTCTTGTCCTTTGCATTTTTACCAGGAACGCCACCATGTGGCATAACTAAAGTGTCACTATTCTTCTTAGACATTTTACCAGGAACACCACTGTGTGGTACACTGCCTTGCTTCCAATTATCGCCGGGTACTAATTATCGCCAGACAAAATTCAAATAGACATAACTCGACCAAAAGTACATCCCAAGTCTAGTAAATAAGGTAAAATTATTTAAACAGTGAATAGAACAGATACACAATGAAAAGCTTTCAAAATGTGTGGCCATTACTGAAATATGACTGTTGTCTGGTGACGATAATTGGTACCCGGCGATAATTGATAGCAAGGCAGTAGCTTTAAAGTCACTGTTTTTTTAAATCTTCTTAGAAACAGGAACACCACTATGTGGCATAACATTACAGTCAATATCACTGTCTGAACATGATTCACTTTCCATTTTGCACTTCTTGCCAGTAGGTGGCAGGTGCCTATTCCCACACTTGCTACATAAATGTTTGTGAGGCATTATGTACCTTCAAAGTTCACTAGAAATATAAAAACAACAACCACAGCACTCTGTCCAGACTATTCCCTGCTTGGTTAATAATTTGAAAAGAAACATAAAATCGCTTCTCAGCCTTTTAAATAGCTCCTAGAAATAAGTTTAGACTGTCCCTTTGTCCCCAGGCCATCAGGTGGCCGACCAAGCATGAAGTAGTCTAAAAAGAGCTGCTATCCCTGGCTGCAGATACACACAAACTGCAGATAGAATCCTTCTGTTCAAAACAAAATGTTGAATTCAGTATCATAAACATAACAGTCACATAAAATGGTATCAGTTAAAAACATAAAATATCCAATTATTGTAAAGTAAAAACATGTTCACTGTATGAAATCTAGTTTGTAAGTGAAGAGCAACCCACACCAAAAGCCCATGATTATGAAGTAACCAATGAGAATGGGGAATACAACGTGACCCAGAAATTGCTTAGCAATGAGGGGTGTTTGTCAACAAACATGTAAGAATAATAGACTGGTATCCACTCTCACACTACAAACCCCCAGCAGTGGGGTACCAGGACTGACCCCTGCAGTGCCTGTACACTGCAATAGAAAAGACCCCACTCAGGCTTTCTTACCTGTGGGTATTGTTTTCACCCATCGTGCCTGGCTAGGTGGGTAGGTAGTTTGCAGGAAAAAATCTTGTGTGGTTTGTACTGAAGAAACTATGGGGTGTAAGATATTGGTACTTAGTACTGACATTGTTGGGGGATGAAGGTGTGAAATTAATATGAATTTTAACCTTGTCATAGTGATCTTAACCTTTGGTCTTGTCTGGGCGTATCTGACAAACTGTAAGACAGTAATTTGGTACTGGGTAGGGACATTGCTTCAGGTGTATAGGTGTGAAGTATTATGTCCAGGCTATATCTCTCAAATCATAGGTGTAGGAAGCTGATACTTGGCATGGGTATTGTTGTAATGCATGTATCTCAGAAACCATAAGGTATAGAAAATTGTCACTTAGAAGATATCGGTTCTAGCTTGCAGGCGTGCAATATCATGGTGTAACCCTGGTGTGTTCTTTGATCATGGCTCTGCGAGAATGTTTTTATTGCCACATTTGAGATATATTTCTCCTATCACAGAGATACATGGATTGCTGCAACTGATTATTACATGTACTTTTACCTTATGATGCTGTCTCCATTGACAGAATTACTTGTTTTGATACTGTCTTTACAGACATGTTCTCTTAAAATGTTATTTCTCCCACACCTCCACATCTTATCTATATCTAATGGTGTTCAACGTTACTTCCCCAGGATCTGAGGTACGGGCGTCTTTGATGCTATTTTTCACCATGTTATACTGTAGATATAATTGTTTTGCCAAGGCCGATTTGCTGAACCTGTACATTTATATCTGAGAATTCAAAATTCTTTTGTCAATTTTTCAAATAAATCTAACAAAACAGCACATAAACATAAGCACCAATGATCTCCATTCTCTGTTGAGATGTGCTTTACTTAAACCTAATGAAATGGGAAGTGGGTGATGGTGTTGTGTCAGAATCTTGCAGAGGGATTCAGAATACTGGACTGATCTTGCATGAAACCGACTAACCAGTCATAATTCTAATGGAGTCTCGTGATGACCTGCACCTCTTCCTTTTCAAGCTAAATGCATGTTGAATCCACAAAGAAGGAACCCATGCATATATACAAAAACCTAGCCCTTTACATGGTTAGAATAAGGCAGGATAGATGGGCTAAGGAGCAAACAACTGAAAAATGTGAAAATAAGGATAGGACATTATGAGTCCTCGCCTATCATAATGTACTATGACCTTAAATGCACCTATTTGTTGGCAATATTTACAGCTACTATGCTTCTGTACTTTTGTTTTTATATTACTTAAGCTTTAGGATAATCTCTGTTTCTTTACAAAAACTGCTTCTAGTTTGTCACTGATTTTATCATAATTAATATAAAGTTCAAAAAAATCTTTAGTCTCTGTGTATTTTCCCTACTGAAATTATATCCAAGAATCAGTTATAATTTGGCAGTTTGTAAGATTGACTAACCCTAGCTTATCATGAAGTACCTTTTAAGCAACTTTAGAGTGTAGAATTAAGCGGAAATCCTGTTGTAGGTATCAATAAGTAGAACTCTTTGTGGCATACATTCTGTTATTATGACTGCATGAAATCTTAATAAACACTTTTACGTTATAGAATATAGACTTATCATATTTTTACTCTAATTATGTTTCTTTCTTGTATGTTTTAGGCATTGTTTCAATTATACCTTCCTCCCTAGCCCCCAAATAAAAACAATTATACACATGTACTCAATTGTTTCACAGTATATATCTCTTGACTTGTTGAATAAGCAGTAAAAATACATTGCTTTGCAGTCAGGATAACTAAGTGGAACTTACTCATATCATTGTAAAACTGGTCTATTAATGGTTAATACCCACTTCATGCCAAGTGGATTCTTGAGGGTCTCAGCGATATTATTTAATGTCAGTAAATTGGCTTTATTAAGGATGGTCTTTTGTGTGTACAAAGCAACCGACCAAATTTCCAAAGAGGTATGATAAAACACTTCTGAGACTGTGTGATGAATATCTGCTGCGAATATACTGATAACAATAAAATTGGTAACAGACAAAAATTCCTAAAATAATTTTAATAATTGATGAAATGATGACTTTCACAAGAAATTCCTTTTCTGTACATGTATATTCTTTTCAGGTCAAGTTGATAATGTGCCATTGATTTTTTCATTATTATGCCCCATTAGAAATCTGTCATTATACAATGAGTTTCACAAAATATTAGGAAACAGTAAATTTACAGATGTACGATTTTATGGCATATGTCATATATATCTCGTTTTCACTCATAACCTAGCGAATTAGATAGAAACGTGTCATTGGAAGTGCCATTAAGTTGAACAATACAAAGTTGTTATTTTAATGTAGATATAAGACCTGCTCACTAAAGCATATTTTGCAAATTCTGGAGACTTCAGAAAATGATTCTATATCTCTTTGGTGATGTTAGCTCTATATACTGCACATTATCAATATCACTGACTGCAACAAAGTGGTATGCAATGGGTAACACATTTTAAACCTGAAGTCATGGATTTTGTTATGTTTCCTGATTATATGGAGACTTAGTGGTGGTTGCTTACCAATATGCCACGATTTACAGTGCAAATGTCGACAAAAAACAAGAGATTTGGTCTAAATCTGAGCTTCAAAATTTCAGTCATTTACTTCAACTGATGGCATCTTCTGGTTCTGCCCAATTTGAAAATTTTGAAGAACTTAAGTTATGATGTAATTTAACTCTCTTACAGTACTTCATACTGATGTAATATGCCTTCACTGGGTAATCTGTCTGTTGATTGTTCAGGCTTGACACAATGGTGTTTCGCCAAACTATTGTTAAATGAGGAATAAGGTATAGAATGCTATAATTATAATAATAATTGAAACATTTGTATCGTGCAAAATTGATGAAGATCCTCTAATGCACTGAATCCAAAAGAAAGATTCCTTAAACCTAACAAAGTCATAAACCAGCAAGCTCCTGCCAGTGAAGAATAACTAGAGTCTAAACGGGCAAGTCTTTAGTTAGCTTCTAAAGCTTGAAATGGTCTGTTGTGATCTGACACTAATTGGGAACCTGTTCTATTGCACTAGTGGCAAAACCACACCTGCCGATTGCCCTCCTGGGGTGGACCGAAGAAAGTAATATTCCATTTCCACATATCAGACTACTAGAATTGATCAGGGATGACAGATGGGGGGCTTAAAAATGAGATTATATTTGAAAAGGATAGAATATGAAGTAGGAAGAAAGTAGAGTTTTTCTAATTAAGGTGTGACATGACACATTCTGTCCAATCTGGAAACAATACAGCAGAGTGCATTTTGAACTTTCTGAAGTTTAGCAACACTGCCCTTGCTGTCTCCATACAGTAGGGAATTACAGTAGTCTAATCTACAATTGACCTTAGCTTTTGCCACAAGAACTGCAGTATCAACAGTTAGGACTCTACAGATACTTTGCAAATTTCTAAGGTGATAGTAACAGGCATGGCAGACCTTTTTTGGTTGTGTCATTATTCAAGGCTTTTGACACTCTTGTGCATTAAATCATATGCTAGTTATGACAACTTTCTGCAAGTCGAACCTCTGCTTACCCTGTTATTTTGCACTGATAATTATTGGGACTTAAAACCTACTTATGACAGTTCTAGTTTCACCAAATCTACAAAATTATGCAATACTCTCCTTTATCACTTTCCTGATATGACATATACATCTGCATTTTATGCAATGTTAACAGTCAAACTAATGTAAAAAGAACTGTTTTCTGAATACTAACACAGAGAAAAAAATTATCAACCCATTAAATCTTCTTTATAATTTCAATACAATAAATATGATGACCAATGGGGCCTCAATAGTGCTGTTTAACCTTAATGCCTTTATAAATGGGTGGCTGATGGGCAAAAATCTTGCTAGATTTATCATGTCCATATTTCACAAATTCTGTATCCCAGCAAGTTTTTTTTTCGTACTTTGTGAATGGTAATTATTAGAGTCTTGTCTGACTTTACATCATCACAAAAGTTACCTTTAAATAATTCTCTGTACTTTGAACCACTATTTATTATTTTTGTAATAAATGTTTAGCTAATTGTGTATCCACCCACTGAAAGATATAGGTAAGTTTGTCCAGTAAAGTTACATGTGATATCCATGTTGTTTATTTAGGTTATTGGTCATCTTTTTACCACAGTATTACTAGCTTTAGCTATGACCAATTCCTCTGGTATTTTTAGAGTCAAAGAGGTCATATATCAATGTTTCTTTGTTTAACTGTTGGGTATTAATAATGCTTCAACTTAGAGCCCAAATAATATATTTATGCTTCAATTTCAAAGCAAATGCCTGCATACAGATATTTAAATTATATTTTCTTTTCTCAAATTTCATATTTGAAAATGTGTCCAGTCGATGTTTAATAACTTAATGATACACAAGAAAATGTAATGTCAACCTTAAAGACAACAGACCAGCTCTTATCTTCTCCAAACATAAATTAATATCACATCAAGGTTATAGTATAGGCGTGTATTTGTATAAATACCATTGTCATTTTTATTACTCTGGGAATCAGTCAGCATATAAGCTACACTTGGCCTTTAACAGTTAACAGCTGATTAAATACACAAGTTCTGTTTTCCACCTGGACATTTGTCAATTGGAATCTGATTCTGTGAAATAAATTATAGGACTGATGGAAAAATTGGCTTTATCGGCATTGCTGATGGCTCTGCCATTTATTGGTATGTTGATTTTGAATACTTATATTGTGTAAAACATTATTTTACAGTAGATAGTTCATACTGGAAAAGTAATATCTATTATTAATTTAAAGTTTATATAAATAATTAGATTTTCAACATACATGAATTTTGGATGAAATTTGATATGTATTTCAAAGAGAACCAAAAGAAATACAGAAAATGTTTGTTTATAATATAGAAGTAACAAGATATTGTAACTAGTATAATAATATTTAAATTGGTATTTTAATTTGTTTGAGTCAAATTAAGCATATTTATTAAATTTATGGAGGCAGTGAATAAAATGGGAAATACGTTTTTTCTGGGGGTTTTAGTTAATAACATTTCTGACAGTTATATGTACTGTCCCAGTGAAACCTGGATCTTGGAATGTTTTGGAAGACTGTTCAGTATTGCGACACTCATTTATCCTTGGCCGAGGTCTCTACTCTGAATATTCCTGTTTTAAATTATGTGATGTTTCAAAGTTGGATTTGTACTTTATTTTAAGCAATAGCCGTGAAGCAAAAATATTACCTCAAAATACATAGCATCACATTATTGTATACATGATATTTAAGGTTGCAAAAAAAAAACAATAGTAAGACTTTTTTCACTAATATGTGGACAACCTTAATGCCATTCAACATACCTGAAGCAGCTGTTCCTGCATTTTTTACTGAAATTAATTGGCCAAAGATCAGTAATTTACAATGTTATTGATAGTATATTTTGATATGGATTTTAAATTAAGATAAATGTAGATTTTCAACATAATTTATTTAATATTTATCTTTCCTGCACAGTGAAGCCATGGTTTTGGATCCAATTTCAGTGTACTTATGTGTAAGTTTTCTAAAAGGCTGATACCATGTCAGTTACTTTATGCCCCTGAAACAACTAACACAGAGTTAATTCACCGGGTAATTTTATCCCCAGACAAAAGTCAGGGATATACTGGTTTCATGGCTGTCGCACCACGGCTGCCACCACCATATAACTCAGAACGCTTCCACGGATTTCATTCAAACTTGTCACACACATGTATTTGGATAAAGAGAGGAACCTATTGTACATTGACCATTAACTCTCAATAATAAAGCTGTTATGACCACCTGAAGGTCAAGCATTTGCCTTGGGGCCATTTCATGCCCGCTGGGTCAAAAACTATGTTGCTCAATTGGCTCAAATTTTACCTGGAAACACATTACCATATTCTTATACATGCCAATAATCAAGACTTTATGTTGAGGTTAAAATTGTGTTTGAGGCCCATAAAGACCCTACTTGGGGTTTATTTTTCTACATTTTCAGATATTTTGTCATGTAATTACTTCAAAATGGTTAAGGGGCTATCAACGTAAGTACATAAAATTTGTTTACGTAACGTCCGCCAGATGGTGAAGCAGACAGAGTCACTGTTGCTATGCACGGACTATTATTTACGAGAGGGATAGTTACGTCATTTTCTTTCAGCAGTTGAAAAAGATCAGTATAAATGATAAAACACTGCATTTAGTACTACGTTTTGTAAACATTGCTCTTGCCTTCTATATATGTATAGCACCCACTTGGAAAAATCAATAATGCTCTTGTAGATCTTGCCAGTTTACTACTGTTACTGTATGTGAGTGCCAGTCTTTTCTGCACTGATAAAATGAACCCACATTTTTTAAACATGCACTGCGTGTGTATATAGCCTTTCTGCTTACTACAGTGAAACATTTCTTTACACACACTGAATCTATATTTGTATCATCTTGATTGTTAATATAATAAATTTATCTAAAGTTATACTATTCTGATGAAAATTTCTTAAGTGTAACAATAATTTACAAAGCTTTGTTTTCATTAGTCAAGGCACTTCTTACATTGAAAAGTATCTGTCCATATAAAATATAATTCTCACTGATGGAAGATAAGATGTACATATATTCAATGAGAATGGAGTAGTTTACTTATAAAAATATAGACATAACATGTTAGGAAAAATTGTTTTTATTTAGAGATATATACACTAAGATATAGGAAGCCAAATTAAAAATAGAATATTTTGTATAACTACGCCTTAGTTACTGGTGAGAGGCTATAAAAGTTGGCTCAGAGAGAAGGGAGATGCTTCTGTACTGTGACACGATATATAAACCATGCTGTTCTAAATAAAGATCTAAATACATACACAAGCCTCCAAACGCATACAGATTTATTTGAATGATTTACAATTTTAAATAGTGGTTTCTTGACATTTTAAATGAGTGTAATGAGAAATAGAGATGAAAAAATGAAAACATAAAATGTTGTGTTTCTTTGTTTTTATCTCTGAAAATAAATGCCCAAATTAAATGAAAATCTAATTCATTCAAAATTTTTGTGAGACATTTTTCTTTGGAATAGTGTATAAAAAACTGTTGTTGCTTTTCTTTTTGTATGTTAATTGTGTCACAACAGGAAGGTATGCACTGTTTTAGGTGTCCAGAAATAGAACATATTTATTTCACATTTATCTTTGTTATTTGGTGTTTATATGTAAAAATATAAAACTTTAAAACAACAAGGACATTTTGTTGTATAACTTTATTTCTCTTATTCAACATATCACAGAACAAACAAACATATTCTCCTCAATAATTTGTGACTTTAAGCCTAAGAAATATACATCCCTGAAAAAATCATTCCCTTGTTGAAACCACTTTCGTCGGGCCGTAAAAGTAATGCGTTACGTTGATAGCCCCTTAAATTCTGATTTGTTTCAATCTTCACTAGATATACCTTTTATATGTAATTTTTGTCTGTGGAAAATTTAAGGTCTCTGGGTTTAATTTTAAGGTTCACCTTAGGGCCTTTAAAATGCCCACAGGCACACAAGCCCAACAAAAGTTTTGTGGTACTACTTTAGAAAGTACTGAAAACCATTTAAATACTTTGAAAAGGATTAATCTTAACATTGCAAGAAAAAATTGAAAATGGTTTATAAATAGTTAGTCACACAAAATGGGTGCTACAAAAAATACCCCAATGAATATCTGTGGCATGACATGTGGCCTGTCTGGGGATATATTGTTTAAGTTGGCGCAATCTAGTTTTGGAAATAGTTGACACAGTGCCAATTTACAAAGCACTATGCATCTCTGAGACAGTTGGCACAATCCTAATATTCCAAGACTATTATGCCCCTGGCACAAATGGCACAGTGCCAATTTAGCAGGCATTGAACATTTACAAGAAATGTTATGCCCTGGTGACAACTGGCGTAGTGTCAATTTACTAGACTCATAAATAGCTGGCATGTGAGTCAGCTTACTACAGGTTTAAACCTCATTGTACAATTTAGCAGATATTGAACATTTACAAGGAACTTAATGGCCTTGTGACAGCTGGCTAAGTGCCAATTTACTAGGCTCATAAATAGTTGGCATGTGAGTCAGCTTACTACAAGTTTAAAACCCCATTGTACATTTGCTTTTCATGAATTGTCAGACTATTAATATTTTATCCATTTTATTTTTTAAGAGCTTTTAGAAGTCACTGTAAAACCACAAGACACTGTGGCAGTCAATGGCACTGACATCACTCTGACCTGCACTGTTGAAGAGACTGGTGCTCCAGATGTGTTGGAATGGAATGAATATGTCACCAAGCCTGAAGGAAACCGTATCTGGTGGAGCTTTGCTCCCAATGACACCAACAGACCAGAAACTTTTGAAATTGTTGGCAAATACAACTTAAAAATAAAAACTATTGGGCTGCAGGATGGAGGCAGGTACGGGTGTAAACTACTGAGTATCAGTGAGCTCTACCCAGCAGAGGTGTCTGTGTATGGTAAGTGTACTAGTGTATTCCTATTGTACATTCTCCTTTCTCTATGTGATGTCTACAATATATAATACAGTTTTGAAATGTAGTTGAGTAGTGTAACTCCTACTCTACATGCAGCCAGAAGTCATTAAATCTTTCCGGATTTGGAAAGGTTTTCGTGGCTTTCTGTGATGATATAGTGCATACAATAATGTCTGTTTTAATGAAATATAAACCATCAAAAATGTGCAGTGATTTTATCACTATCTATAATGTTTGTGTGCACTGTTAAAATGGTTCAATCATGTACAGCTATATTTGAATCTTTCCAAAGTGGATAAATGAGAAGCCCTTAAACCACCCTCCCAGAGAAGCCATAGACAATTAACTATATGAAACGTTGAAGTTTTTTAGAGGTATGTATCAAATGATAGTTGTTGCTTTCTTAATTTTGGTCTGACAGAATTTATTTGGATCAATTGTAAATGATTAATAATGATATTATGGTAAACTCCACAAAGTTTTATTGCAAGAAAGTTTGAGCAAATAAAATAACGTGACTTTAGGTACGTAATTTGTTCACACACTTCTGTTTTCACATTTTAGCAAAAGATTTGTGAATTACATGTAATATAAGTTCAGATACTAAAGCTGATGAGGTTAATATACAACGTAGCATTTTACTACAAGTGTAAGATAAATCAATCATAGCAACACTGTTTTTCCTCCAAAATAGATGCATCAAAATAAAGGTTAAGTTTGTAACTATATTTTATCCAAATAAGCTTAACATATTGGATTTTATTGGACTTATTGCACCTCACTTTGGGTAGATTGTATGACTCAAGATATGACAAGTAGTTTTAGTGGTGAATGAAAGTAGTGCACACATGTGAGAGGCAGAGTGTGTTCCCCACAAAACTTCAATGCACTATTAAAACTGTTGAACATATCTATGTAGTTCAGTTTTTGCACTTTTATAACCTTTCTTAATCTCTTCAACGATAAATCCAGTTACAAAATTTCATTGTTTTACAAATATATTTATATATAACAAGAGCACTCAGATACCACATACCTTCAACAAATCACAACACCTTCAATATTACTTATGAGTGTAATGAAAAAAATCCTTTAATCCATTGTCTGCATCTCATCAAAATTCATCCATAACTTTTCAAGTTATTTTGGAAACAAACAGACAAACAAATGCATGCTGTTAGTTACATAACCTCCTTACTGGAGGCAAATATGTGATAATGAGGGGGAATGGAGGTGCATTTGTAACACACTAATCTTCCTCCTTTAAGGTGGTGACTTTGGATCTTTGGCTTAGAGTACAGAATCTTGACCAACTGCAGTTGTATTCTCCACTTTCTCCCACACCTTAAACTACCTTTCATGATATGACATATATTTGTTACAAGCAATGCTAAAGTAACAAATAAAATCTGTGCTAAGCATTATATATACAGTATTTTCACTCTTCCAAATTTTCATTTCACTACTCTTGGATACTAAATGCCTATTCTTTCATAAAAACTACTATGATCAACTGAAATAATATTCTACCAACAGGGTCAAACAGTAACAAATGTAATTTTGTGTATTGGATGTATGAGTATCTGTGGATGCATCAATATTAACAAATTATGTCTGTTGTTTCAGAGAAGTCCATCTGCAATGCAATGGGTGATGACCTGATAGAGTATGACATGGCTTACATATCTTGTCATGTGCCTTACGGTGGCTCGTATGAACCAGATGTGGCATTTTATGACAGTGTCACTGGGAAGAAGTTGACTGTCAACACTGAAAAGGGAGCCAACTATGTGTACATTTCTGCAAACATCACTGCCATGGCAGAGACTGATGGAAGACTGTATGAGTGCAGAGTGAAACAGGAAGATCCACTATATGAGGACATGTGCACAACCAGCCTGAATGTCTCCTGTATGTCAAGTAGTTAAATACATCTTTTGTTCTCCTGGAAATGAAAACCTACACTGTAATACTATAATAATGATCACCCAAATATAATGTATTGTCAGATTCACTGGCATTTCAGTTTTAGGGAGAGTTTGTATTATATAATAATTGTACAAATTCTGAAAATGCTATTTTTAACATACATTGAAATTAAAGAACCCACAGAATAAAAGTCTTATTTTGAAAATATTTGTGGAATGGACTAAAACAGCTTTTGGATTGGTAAATATTAAACAATATTATTTGTACTTTGTATTGGTATATCACCATAAAAAGAGAATTCTCAACATAAGGCCTGCGATATATGCACCAGTTTTGAAATGTAGCCAAGAAGAGTTGATTCATTTCTAAATGTATCCTTAACTATTTTAGTCTTTATAGCTTTGTACATGTAAACTAAACTATTTATTATCAATTTTACAACTTTCATGTTTGGCATCCTGCATTTATTTCTATCATGGCAACAGTTATGATGATAAAGAGAAATAAGAAGAAGGGAAATCCTGACAAATCTGCTTTATAAAATTCAAGTTTCAAGGCCAATTTCCTGAATATTCTCATAGATACTATCCAGAGTATGTGTATGCTGCAATATTGTGTAAACTGGTGCTGTTGAAGCTTTAAATGCTAGGGGGTTCCCCTTCAGTAATACTCATTAAAGTGCCCGACGTTTATACATCTTAGCTTTGAGTATAGTATTTTATCTACAATATTAACTACAATGTTGTCTAGATTCTGTGAGAAACGTGACCTTCACCCCTCTGAGAGAAGACTACTACCCTGGTGAAGAGATAACCTGCTCAGCAATAGGCAACCCACAACCTGGTATCTGGTGGGAGAATATGGATGGTATTCAGGTAAAAAAAAACTTTATAAATTTAACCCCTTGACAGCCAGTAATTTTTTTGTGGAAGCTATGAAAGTCTTGTAAAATCCATTTTCTAACATATTTATGACTCTTATGTAGTGTTTATCTGCACATTTAATGTTTTTAACTTTTTGAAGTTCCCCTTTGACTCATCCTGTTGAAAAGCCTAGTCTTGTAAAAGTTAACTTTCAGTATTATGTGCAATATGTGGCATAGATACATTTCCAAATGGAAATCCACTCAATGTGATCTGTCCTTACAGACTGATTAAGATACTTATGTATTTATCAAAACACCTGTTTCTGCAGAAAGATTTTTGGTAGTTGACAACTGAACAAATTTGATATATTTTTTGACATATATTTCGTCCAAAGCTTTTGGATGAAAAGCATCTCAAAAGGCTTCTAAAGAGAGCATTGCAATAGTCAAGATGGCTGCTAATGAAAAGCATTTACTCCCATGGTCGCAGTTTCATGAGAAAGGTACTGTCTAATAATCCTTTGGTCCCTAGATATTTTAAACACAAGCTACAGACTGAACATGATTTGAGAAAATAAAGTTACAACCAAACAGCACACCTATGCCTAAAATGAAAATAGGCTGTGGAGCACCCATAAACGTTTAAGACCCAAAAATCTTTAAAAGTGTTGCCATGGCAACAGTTGTTGCCATATACCCTCCAAAATTTAATCAGTTCTGGATCCTCCTGGGGCAAACGTACCCCTGCAAAATTTGGTGAAAATATGTGCATGGGTTAGGATGTGGGACACCAACAAGCTTTATCCCCCCCCCCCCCCCCCCCCCCCCGCCCGGATGGCAAAGGGGACGACTATAACCCAGCTAGGGTTAAAAATGGAGTCTGACATTTCTATGTTCACTGATTACTCTCTTGAGAAGAGAAACAGATCCCTGTTGAGCATCAAAATTAGGTTTGCACAGATCGGACAATGAGGAGCCAATTTTGATGGGTTGGTAGTGATCAGAAAGTAAACCACATGAACACTGTTCTGCACACACCAAACAAGGATGACAAATTGTTGGTAAGGTTGCCATGAACAATAGTGTAAAAGCAGCAGACATGTCACACAGTACATAACAAGTACAAAAGCAGTTGGTACACCTTTAGAAAATGACAAATGAATATCATTATTTACTAATAATGGTGCTGTTTCTGTTGAGTGGTCCTGCTTGTATGCTGATTGATTTAGATTGTCAAAATCATTTGTGTTAATATGTTCCCTCAGGTGTGAGGCCAGAACATAGTCAACAAGCATGGATATAAACCCAAATGCAGCATGGTTTTGATGGCAATAGATGTCAATGAACTCTTTTCCCCAGAAAAGTTCATCTAGGATTTAGTTAGCCACAAGAGCCAAATTATCATTTATCATGCAATACAGTATAAGTTTTCACAAGGCATTAACAACAGCGATTTTAGCTGATGAACTTGGATAGTAAAACTTATTCCTGGTGAAATTTTAAATCTGCTTTGTCGAAACTGATAATTCTGATCTCTATGGTGAAAGGGTAATAATTGATGTGGCCTTCCTGGTAAAGGACACATTATGATTGTTCTGATATCACCTCCTTCTGTGCTAGTGGGTTTAAATGTTGATGAAGTGACATAATGTACAGATTTCTTCTGCAGGTGAATGGTAGCAGTAACTCTACTCTCAATAGCAGTGTGTTGGTTATAACTGAGGAAATGGAAGGTTGGAACTCGTGGAAATGTGTGGCTGAGAACACAGTGCAAGGAAACACCAGCTTTGTGGAAGAATTTATCTCATTCACAGTCTGTAAGTAAAATACTTCTAACTCTTCTAACTAGCTTTCTTTTGTTCCTTTCAAATGCCAAGGTTGTATACTGTATATTGAGATAGGATCTACTTATTGTAGCTGTAGTATTGTTGTAACTCATGTTAATTGTTAAAATGTAACTTTTAGCTGGAACTAATTTCAGTTAGGTTTTGTTAACTAAAATCTCCAGTAGGTATAGGATGTAGTTCTAGCTATGACTAACCTTCATTTATTCCTACAAAAGAGCTACATTTTCTGATAGAGTGACATTAAAACTGGTTTCACTTGTTACTTTATATGACTTATACCAACATTACTTGTAGTCTGATGCATATGCTGACCTAATGAGTAAATTTTTTGTTTGAAGTTGTGTGGTATTAATATTGTAGACACAATAGGTAATTTCACAAGTAGCAAAAATAGCATCAGAGATGCCCGTACCCCACAGCCTGGGGAAATATTTTTCAACACCATGAGATATAGAGATAGTGTAACAGTACAAAGTTCAAGATACTTTCAGAGCAGTGTCAGTTATATTAAGGTCCAAATAATGCTTAAGTAGAGAAAATAATATTTAAGGAAAAGAAATGTATGTAAAGATGAAGTATTAAAACAAGACAATTCAATAATAAAATGACAGCATTTATCAGTAAACCAAAAATGGCCGAATTGTGGTTTGGATGTTTTGAATATTACCTATGCATACAGAAGTGGCAATACATTCAATGAATGCTTATGTGTGGCTCACTTGATGAAATTCCATCTGTTACAATGGGAACTTGCAAAAGGAAATTCTTAATGAATTCTAATATGACTTTAACCAAAGGTACAACAAGATTTTAAAGGTCAATACAGCAAGGTCAAAGGTCAATCAGTGTCACACCATGACGTACCACACCTAAAACCCTCAACCAATATCCCTACCAAGTATAAACTTCCTACATCTTACAGTCTCTGAGATATAGCCTGGACAAGATTTTATAGGTCAAGGTCACTATAGCAAGGTCAAGGGTCAAATCAAGGTCACACTATGACGTAGCACACCTACACCCCCTAACAAATGTCCCGACCAAGTATCAACTTCCTACACCTTACCGTTTCGAAGATATAGCCCGGACCAGGTTTTATAGGTCAAGTTCACTACGGCAAGGTCAAATCAAGGTCACACCATGACGTTGCACACATACTAGCCCCAACCAATGTCCTCACCAAGTATCAGCGTCCTACACCTTACAGTTTCTGAAATATAGCCCAGACAAGATTTTATAGGTCAAGGTCACTACAGCAAAGGTCAAAGGTCAAATCAAGGTCACACTATGACTTTGCACATCTACACCCCCTAACCAATGTCCCTACCAAGTATCAACTTCCAACACCTTACAGTTGCTGAGATATAGCCCGGACAAGGTTTTATAGGTCAAGGTCACTACGGCATGGTCAAATCAAGGTCAGACCATGATGTTGCACACCTACAACTCATAACCAATGTTCCTACCAAGTATCAACTTCCTACACCTTACGGTTTCCGAGATATAGCCCGGACAAGGTTTTAGAGGTCAAGGTCACTACGGCAAGGTCAAAGGTCAAATCAAGGTCAGATCATGATGTTGCACATCTACACCTCCTAACCAATGTCCCTACCAAGTGTCAACTTCCTACACTTTATGGCTTCCGAGATATAGCCCGGACAAGATTTTCAAACTTAAGGTCACTACAAGGTCAAAGCAAGGTCAGACCATGACGTTGCACACCTACACCCCCTAACTAATGTTCCTGCCAAGTATCAACTTCCTACACCTTATGGTTGCCGAGATATAGCCCGGACAAGATTTTCAAACTCAAGGTCACTACGGCAAGGTCAAAGGTCAAATCAAGGTCAGACCATGATGCTGCACACCTACACCCCCCGAACCAATGTCCCTGCCAAGTATGAACTTCCTAAACCTTACGGTTTCTGAGGTACAGCCCGGACAAACTATTTCCTACCGACCGACCGACCGACCGCCCACTCGCCCGCCCGCCCATCCAGACACCATGGGTGAAAACAATACCCCGACAGCCCTTAAGGGCTGTGGGGTAAAAACTAGTTCAAACTTACTGGATCATACTGACTGATAATGATTTGTCCATTGATGTGTTTTTACAGTTTGACAAAATGAGGTACACATTACTGTTTTTCTGAAAATCCCAGCACTTTTTGCCCATTTTGTCCCTGTCTTGGGTGAGGATTTTTAAATCCTGTGGATGATTATGCTGAGAGTAAATGCTACTGTGCATGTTACAAACCTTGTTTTCTTGATTGGACTTTTTTGTCTGTAGACTAAAGAGGGGGATTGTCAGTTGTGCATCAAAAATTAACTTTCCATGGGAAGAAATTTGACTCTGCCACCACACTTTTGAAAAAAATCCACTGGCTTTCAGTGCAATAAAGGAAACAGTTCTAAATACTTTTAACTACTGATCCCCGACTCTGCAAACTGACCCTAGAGTTGTAGAGTTGGTTGTAGGGTCGGCCCCAGTGGGACACCCCCATTAAGTGTCAGAGTGGAATGATAGCAGGCTACTTTACTGATCTCCTACCACACACTCCTCACCATGTATTCAGGTCTTCTGGAAATTCCTTCCTAACAGTTCCAAGAACAAGACTAAAAAACTATGGTGATAAAGCATTTGCAGAAGCGGCCCCTGAACTTTAGAATGAGTTACTAATTGACCTCCAATCCTGTGTATTATTCTACTTTGTTTAAGAAAACACTGAAGACACAGCTCTTCCAAAAAGCTTATGGAACCCAATATTGCATCTAATTTGAACACCATTATGGTACATATTCATTTATATACTTTGCTTGATTTCAAATAATACCAAAGTGCTTATGAACAGGACAAATCTGAAGTCAGCGCAATAGAAATGTATCCATCTATATAGTTCTGTAATAGATTAATATGACCATAACTAATCTTACCATGCACTTTTGGTAGTCACTGTAGTGAATGAGCACTTGAGCACTTCCTTTATTTGTTATAGATAATTCAGAATTTGTTTAAATATTCACAAACAAATTGCAGTGAAGAAAGATCATATTTTTGTAGAAACATTTGGAGTGTTATTAAATACATAGTTTTATGAAAAAACATTGTGTAAGGTGTGAAATTTGAAATAAATGATGGGGCCTAATGTGAATTCAAAGTATACAACCTTATGTATTTCTTTAGATCAAGGGGAGAGAACTACAGCTGTGGTGAGTCTGGCAATTGCCCACTGTGGCCTTCTCTGGATCATCTTTGTCTGTTGTCTGGTTAGCTGGCTTATTCCTGACACATCCCACACAACAGGTTGAAATAAGAGATGCTGCAGATGCACAGTGTGTAGTGTGGTGTACTGCTGTAAATAGGACACACAGGACTATAGGGGTGAATCATGATTTGAAAAACTAAAATGGTGATGATGCCCACTGGGTGTTACTTAGAACAGGTTTCCAAATATTTTCACCATTTATTGTACATGTAATTTATATATCCTTGTTATGGGTCATAGAGTTATATTTGTACATTGATATGCAGCTATAGGGACTATAGGGGTGAATCATGATTTGAAAAACTAAAATGGTGATGATGCCCATTGGGTGTTACTTAGAACAGGTTTCCAAATATTTTCACCGTGTATTGTACATGTAATTTATATATCCTTGTTATGGGTCATAGAGTTATATTTGTAAATTGATATGCAGCTATAAGTACAAAGAGAATCAAGAAAGTTATAAATGAGATGATGACGAGTTTTTGTTGTGTTAGATTTTGATAGATTTTCACTATTTATTGTACATCTACTTTATATTTCATGGATATAGAGGCGATATATGGTTTATTAAAGGGAAAAATGATCACCACTGAGTGCCAGATTGCAATGTATTTTCATTATTTATTATTTAAATTGATACATTCTAGCTGTAGAAGTTTCTCTCTTCGGTGTAGATTGATCATATTTATGGAAAGAGTATCTGAGTTATCACAGCAGTAACACTATTTTATGTAAAAATGTCTTCCCTTATTTTTGTAGTTTATGGTGTGCCTAATTTGAACAAATTAGAGAATGAGAATTTACAAAGATATGAAACTTATTTTTATGATTTTATTGAAAACCTTTGTAGAATAACTTGATTGTATTATTACACAGGAGCCTATATGCAAATTTTATTTCCTAATTACAAAATAGTGTTCTATCTCATTTTCACAACCTTACCTGTATTTACAAAATCTAACATTTCCCATATATATTAGCAAATTGTTAGTCTATAACACCATGTACACAATCCCTAATCAGTGATTTACAAATATAATAGTCTTGTACCCATGTGAACAGTTCTCCTTTTCAACAATTATTGACAAAAACATAGGATCATACACTAAATATATACATATGAAAGGAATTTTTTTATCTTTCCCATCTGGTGTGTAATTTCCTGTCAGTTTGTCACTGCAATGAAGCCTGGAAATTGCCACGAAAATTGAGCCAAAATAGACTAATTACACTTTAACATTGCAAGCACTTTTCTATTTAAATTGCCTACTTTAACCAAATTTCTGGAAATTGTTTCCTCCAAAAATATGGTAAACAAATATAAAATGATGCAAAATTTGCTGGAAATATGCAAAACCAGTGTTAAGAGAATTGTGGTGTTTCTGTTGTTTCTGGGCAAATATTTTTTTAACATAGATATGGATCGTTCAATTGTTACACCATACACTTTGTCACTGTTAATTTTAAAGAAGGTATAAAACAGTGACAGAGTAAAGATATGTATTATTCCCATTTTCGTTATGACAGTTTGGATGAAAGAAAAAATATCACAGAGGTTATAGGTACCGAAATATCACTTGTTGAACGAAGACACATCTCTGAATACTGTTGTGGCTCAAAAGAAATGTAGAAAAATAAAATGGTTAAAACAGTGTATTATGGCTGTCACGCAGAAAGTCTTTGAACTTCATTTTATTGCTTTCTAAAGGTTTACAAAACAGTTATATTTGACAAGCTTAATTATTTCTCAAATTGAATAAAATGAAAACCATTTGCATTGGTTATTAAACCTAATTCTTTGATAATTTCTAACAGAAATGAAATTAAAAATACATTACATTATGAAATCATTTATCTTTTATTCCTCTTTCCTTGTACAGTTACCTGATGATGTTATTAACGCATTTTGGTTATAATTTAAAATTTTAAAATTTTAAATTTTTACGTATAAACTTTTCATATTTGTGAATGTAACATGTACAACATTTTCACAATTTTAAAGGTTTCTTTTATAATGTATTTATGTTATGGTAATATTCGCTAGTATATTTATTTACTTTTAACACTATTATTAATGTGTTTTTATATAAAAGAAAAAATAATAATATTCAAGTTGGCCTATCTAAATTGCACAATAAAGTAATCAGTAGTGCATGAAGGGTTGTTTTAAGAGTAGCTGCTCCTATCTTAGACTGTCTCCAGCTGAATGTGGCACTGCCAATCAATGCTGGAAAGTGGGTGAAAGTTGATTGATAATTGTTTAATATCAATGGAGGAAAGCAGTGCATACTAATTGGTAATTCATAATTCTACACTCAAAACACCACTTCAGGTCAGGTCCAGAATACAAACCAATTTCCACAGACGTGCTATGTTTCCCACCACATCAGTGTGGCCTCCTCAGTGAAAGCTGGATGAATTTGACCTTATGTCATTTTCTAATTTTCAGCTGCCGGTGTCATGATAGAAACAGAGATCAATATATTTGTGATATAACTGAATGTGTTACTTATATATAGGTCAAACTTGACACTGCAGTGGTAATGGACACAAAAGGTGAATCCGGGAAAAATGGCCTCCTAGAAAAATGGCCTCCTAGAAAAATGGCCTCCTTGAAAAATGGCCTCCTAGAAAAATGGCCTCCTTGATTACTGAGTGGGTGGAAAATTGGCCTCCTAAAGTTTTTATTGCTAAATTTTTTTTACAAAACACTTTAAGATTTATCAATTTATTTCATTAGAATTTACTTAAGATGATTATTAAATTTTGGGGGTGGTTTAATGTTACAACAATATTACTAAGAAAGATTTTATCAATGACTGTAATTATGTGGCCTTAAGATACCTACTTAGTGCTACAAGAACAAAGCTTGGCTTTCTTTACATGACTGTTTAGGATCAAGAACAAAGCTTGGCTTTCTTTACATGACTGTTCAGGATAGCAATTGTACTTCTAACAACACAGACAAAAATCTTTTACATAACTACTCAGGAATGGAACACCAAAGACATTGCTTTCTTAGATGACTTATCAGGTATCTACAAAGTCAATTAAGAAAAGCAAACATTTGACACACACAAATACTGACTAGCAAACCATTTCATACAAATTTGACAAAAAAAAAGTCTAAGTGTCCAACCATAGAGAAACTGTAACAAGTTTGAAGTTGATACTTTTCAGGAATATTGGATGGCGGGTTTGCAACATCATGATGTGACCATGACCTGACCTTTAACCTTGCTGTATTGACCCTGACCTTTAAAATCTTGTCCGGACTATATCTTGGTAACCATAAGGTGTAGAAAGGTGATACTTGAGACAGGGACATTGGTTGGAAGGTCTAGGTGTGCAACATCATGGTGTAACCTTTATTTTCCCTTTGCTCTTGCTGCAGTGACATTGACCTTTAAAATCTTGTCTGAGCTATATCTTGGAAACTGATTTTCAATTTAGTATCCCGAAAAAAATTGAAATATACAGTTATTGATATTTATCAAGATTTTAAAATAATTTAATAATGGATAATTTGGGAAGGCTAAGTCATTTCATCGAGCTAGTAAGTCCATAGATCAAGATATGCAAGTCGATCTAATAATATTACAACATCAACTGAGGTATCTCAACTTATCAAGGTAGTAAATTAAGCTAATAAAAAGAACAGATCTCGTTTTCAAAAGTATTAATCAATTTTTTTCTCATAGCTGTCTTGATTTATCAAAGTAACTCTTATAACTCTCTCAATTATCATAGGGAACAAAGGGTGGCTGTACTACTTTCCCATGGTTATTTAGTTTCAAAGTAAAAAAACACTGATTGACAGTTCTATCACACAGATCTGCAACAATATAATGTTTGATTGATCGAAGCTCCCGAATCTTAAAATCTTTAAGGGGTACGGACAAAAAGTATTTGGACTTTTGAAGTATTGACCTAAAAAAAGACCAGGACAAAAAGTATTTTATATTTTTATTTTAAACATTTATTATTATATGGGTACAAGTATTTATAAGTATACGGGTCTAAGTATTTAGAACATTTATAACATTCCAAACCCTAGCTGTTATGTTCATTTACTGCTCCAACTTACCACAGCATACTTTAAAAGAAATTTAATTACCTGTCACCTTTATTTTGGGGGAACCAGAGAACACATAAGAATATCTTCTTAAGATAATTACAATTACTAGGAACAAGTGTACAAATTCAAAGATAGCCTTAATTACAATTACATTATTGCCTTCTTTTCATGCATACTATGCTTTTATGTTGCAGAGGTTTAAAGAACTTAATTTAATCTTTAATCAATTTTGCTATGATGCTTAAGACAAGAAGACAGGGAAGCCAGATCCCATGAAGTTCTGATTACTTATAAATATGCTAATATCAAACCCTAACATAGGATTATTTGTGTACATGCCATTATAATACATATATAATAAAAGAAACAAGCAATACAGAAATACAAAAAAAAATAATAATAATAATAAATAAATAAAAAGTAGCAAAATACATAAACTTCATAAAATACAAGTTTAATATAACATAATTTAATATAACAAATACTTTTTGTCTTATGTCTACATGATACTTTTTTTTCTAAATATTTATGTCCAGGTGCAATACTTTTTGTCCAATACTCTTTGTCCTACAATCAATCAATCAATCAGTTGTCCACGTGCTTAATCTCCGTATCAACGGATTCTAAGGCACACCATCCAATTCATAAGGCATAAGTCATAAGACATTAGACATGTTCCGAGTCGTTCCCAGAAAGGTCGTCCGGTGTTCGGTAGTAAGAAGCTATAGTAGGAATGATTTCTGAAATAGGTAGGTTTTGAGTCGACTTTTGAAACTGGAGAGATTTGGAGCACTGCGTATATCATATGGAAGATCATTCCATAACTTAGGGGCATCATATGAAAAACTATTGTTAAAATGGACCTTTGATTTATGGATGGAAGCACAGTAAGAGGGAACCTGAAGGAACAATTTTTTGGGATTGGAACGTCTTGTATTCATGGCAGATTTGTACAAGGGGAGATATGGTGCAAAATACTTAGGCTGGCCAGTGGTGAGGTACTTATAAACCAAAACTAGGGTTTTGAAGATAATACATTGTCTAATGGATAGCCAATGAAGTGTCCTAAGGGTGGATGTAATGTGAGTGTACTTTGAAGCACCAGTGACAAACCGTGCAAGAGCATTTTGAACATATTGGAGCCTTGTAGCATTTCAGGATGACAAACTGCGAAAAAGAGAATTGCAATAATCCAAACGACTACTGACCAGAGGATTTGCAATCACCACTGATGTATCCACAGAAAGAAACCTCCTGATGCGATGAAGGTCCCTGAGGCTAATAAAACAGGATTTGATAACAAAATTTACGTGATTGGTGAAACAAAACTTTGCATCAAACAGAACACCCAGAACACAACATCTGCGGGAGAGGCAATTACCCAGGATATTGACAGGAAATGAGTCACTGAGCCACTTGTGTCTGTCTTTGGCACTGAAGACTATGAATTCTGTTTTATCAGGATTTAGCTTGAGTTTGTTTTCAGACATCCAGACCTGAATATCATTCAAACACGATTTAAGACGGTCAAAAGACTTGAGACTATCATCAGGGGATAAGTGAATGAACAGCTGAGTGTCGTCTGCATAGAAGTGGTAACGGACTCCGGTATATTCTCTGATGACTTGACCAAGAGGTGTTGTGTAGAGGGAAAACAGAAGAGGACCTAAGACAGAACCTTGGGGGACTCCAAACTTCAATTTGAACAAATTCGAAAGACTGGAACCAATCTTGACTGACTGAAAACGATCCTGGAGGTAGGATCTAAACCATTTTAGTGCCGATCCAGCAAAACCAAATCTAGACGACAAACAGGATATAGGAGTGTGTCATGATCGATAGTGTCAAAAGCCGCGGACAGGTCGAGTAGCACTAGTGCTGTAGGCATGCCCTTGGACAGAGATAATTAAGTGAATCTCATTTTTGATGCACAACAAGGCAGTTTCTGTTGAGTGCCCCAACTTATAGGCTGACTGGAAAGTGTTAACAAGATCATGAGAATCCATGTGAGATCTAATTTGGGCAGCCACAATTCGCTCAACCAATTTTGACAAGAAGCTAAGACCGGACACCGGTCAGGGTTACAATCAACCTTTACCGTGAGTATACTTAGGACAAGCAGCCAGTTAAGAGATCTACATTGAATCAAATACTGCCATATTTTTTTTCCGAGTTTGTAGCTCTTATTACAACATCACAGACATTTTCTCAAAAAGTATTTGTTTAAATAAGAGAATGTTCATGAACATGAACCTCGCCAGAGCATAACATACGGGAAAACAAATACTATACTGTGCTACATGCATGTGCACGTTGTGAATGCCATTACAAATCATCAGCAAATACTCGCTGTACTCAAAAAAATAAAACTGTAACTGAATCAGTATATTACCACATGTGGAAACAAACAGCTCACCGTTTGCTGATATGGGCAGCAGAACAGGGTAAATTACATTCAAGAGAGAGAGTGGCGATAAAGGTCCCTTTAAAGCTGAGCTATTGAGTACACCATACGTATACTGAAGTATTGCATACGTCAGTACAGGGATATACTTGGTCACCAGTTTCATTAAAAGTAAGGATTCCTTGAAAACATCACCAGAGACGGCGTTTGGCAGGTATGTTCATCACTGATGTGTTTATTTTATTTCTGATATGTACTGTACTGCTTCCCTGCATAATTAAGTTGGCCGCAGTCATAAGTTGGCCACCCTCACCACAGCTTCACAGGGCTTTAACATGAGTGGCCTACTACACTCTGAAACCATGTATTATTGTTAAAGTTATTATATGCAACAGTTTTCATTGGTGTACAATAACCTGTTTGTCTTTCTGGAGCCTGTAGATGAGCCGCGGCCAACTTATGACTGCGGCCAACTTATGCAGGGTAGCAGTACTGCTCAGCCAGTGAATTTCGTCACCCAGTGAATTTCGTCACCTGCATTTCACGACAATATTAAACCATATTTACACTTAATTTCCATCGCCGAATTACATATTAATATTACAAGCTGTGGTTACATGTGTTTTAATACAAGTATTGCTGGTTTTTCAGGGTTTAAATGGCAGGTGACGAAATTCACTGGGTGACAATCGAAATTCACTGGCTGAGCAGTACAAACATCCTGCGTTTTTTCAGAAATCAGCAACCAGTGCATTGAGATGAAATATATCTATTACTAATACAGTATCAGAAGAGTACTGGGGTCGTCTTCACAAAGGGCATCAGACATGAGATAAAAAATCAGCTTAAACTAGACCTAGCGCATCGGAGAACCGATGCAAATTGTATCCACCAGAAACAAAACTCACCAAAGCCAATCAACCATCACTTAATCTTGAAGGAGGACCACCAGGTAAATCTGACCACATCAAAAGATTCTTAGCCCATGATTTCCTATAGGTTGGTTTGACATTGCAAACCTCTAGGAACACGAATAAGTGAGTTATAAGCACTTTTAGATTTTGCTATCCTCATTTGACCTTGAAGGAGGGGCCCAAGGTCAAATCTGATCACATCAAAAGATTCCTAGCCTATGCATTCCTATAGGTTGGTTTCACATTGCAAACCTCTAGCAACAATAATAAGGGAGCTATAAGCACTCTAAGTTTGGGTATCGTCGTTTGACCTTGAAGGAGGGGTCCAAGGTCAAATCTGACCACATCAAAAGATTCCCAGCCCATGATTTCCTAGAAGTTGGTTTCACATTGCAAACCTCTAGGACCAATAATAAGGGAGATACAAGCACTTTTTTGACTGACAAAGAAACACCTGTGGCGGCCATCTTGTTTTTTCAAAATGAGGCCAAAAATATTCCCAGTCAAGATTTTATAAACAGGAACATGTCTTGCGAATTTGAGATCTCTATCTATAATACCCTGTGCTCTAGAGGGCCAACAAAAGTCCTTGATTAAAGTTGAATAAAGGTCCCTGGCAGCCATCTTGTTTTTCAAAATGAGGCTAAAAATATTTCCAGGCAAGATGTTATGGTTATGAATATATCCTGCAAATTTGAGAAGGCTAGCTATAATATTTTTTTCGTTAGAGCGGTAACGGTGAAATCTCTCTACACACTGCTGCGGCGGCGGCGTAATGAAGCGAAATCCATAGTATCCACCGGATGCTATCTGGTGGATACAATGAAAACGCTCGAGTAACTTTTTTGGGAATATCAGACCAAGAGATCTGCAGATTTTATGCAACGTATACAGGACATTATGTGTGCACATTATAGCGAACGTATCTCATTTTGTACGCATTTTAAACTACAAATCAACCTCCAGAAATTTGTGTTGTATACAGTATTTATAAGAAATATATTAACAGTAAACTTAAATATATCAATGAATACAATTAGCTGGGGCTGATTTCACAAAGGGACTTAAGTCCAGATTTAGACTTAATTTTGTCAACAGAATGGTAAGTCCGTCAGGTCTTAGACTTAGCGGATTTTACAAAGCAGCTAAGTCCATGAAATTGCTAAGTTAGTGGACTTAACTTTAAGTCTGGGAGGTAGTGGGCTTATGTTTTGTAAAGAGGACTTAAATATGGCCGCCATAAACTTTTGTCCACTCCACTGTAACTAAAGTATAATTATACAGAACACCTTACTGAAGTAGTCTTTGGGAAGTTTATATGATGTAACATGGTTTTCCATTTCAAAACAGCACTTATCCTTAGATAAAATGCATCAAATGAAGGATATAAAAGGTCATATGACACAGAAAACCACTGTGGTTATTTCATAAGCTAGGACTTAGCTAAGTCACCCTTTGTGAAATCCATGTAAGTCACAGACCCAGCTAAGACCAAAAACTTGGCTAAGTCTAAGTCCCTTTTGTGAAATCGGCCCCTGGCATATGAAATAAAAAGATAGAAAGCACTCAAAGAGAGCAGAGGCCATATTAGATAAGGTGACCTTAGATCTAAGTAGGGAAGGTTTTCCACTTTAAAATACTTTAACTCTAAAATACTTTAAATCTAAGTTAGAAACGATCTAGTATTGTTTGTAGAATCTAAGGCCCAATATGGCTTAGACTTTTAAGTCCTTTTGTGAAAGGTATTCTAGGAGGACTGCATGACTTTTTACCAGAATTTGGGGCTGACAAAAATATTTGTGTTTCATCAGACGGTAGGGCCCCCCCACTCATCAGGCGGATTCATAATGATTCCATGTATGTCAGATTTTGTGAAATGAGAAATACAGAGACTTCAAGCAGGTCTAAACATAGCTTAATATTATGGTTGCAATGATGGAAAAGCTTTTAAAAACCTCTTGATCCAGACATTGATTTGTGTCACTACCAGAATTTGATCATCTGTTCCTTGTGCCATCTTCATCAAAATCCATAGACAATTTTTCGAGTTATTTTGCAAACAAACTCACACACAGCCAATAACAAAAACATTAAACATCCGACCTAATTGTTACTCCCTCAAGAATTTCGAATAATAGAAGCTCTGCTGTACTTTCTTGTCGGAGATGAACAGACAGTGTCTGACAACACCTTTTGTGTGCAATGTTTATGAAAACTTTTGAAGAATGAGAAAAGATATTCTGGATACTCAATCTGGATTCGGATCTGAATCATCTTTAAGGACAGACAGACAAACAGACCCAGTCACAGTACCTTGGGCCCTCAACTTGTGTGACTTGAGCCTAACTTATTATCAACTGAAAACCCATCTACTTCATCTTTGCATGTACTTCCAGTGTACACTAGCTTTCATATTAACAATGTGGCAAGACATATGTGTGAGAAAGAACTTTTAATCTATACTCTGCAGTTAGATTTTCCATTTATAAAGTTCCATTTGTGACATATGACTCTGCAATCTTATGATAGAGACACATATAGAGGTTTTGTGCAAATGAAGTCGATACAAATTCCTAATAGCCAAACATTAAAATCTTTGGTGGTGTAATTTTGAAGTTTAAGGGTTCTGTGGCCAGGATTCGCCAAAGTGATGTAAGTTAGATATATGTCAAAAATAATTTTTATTTAATCAGTCCATGTTTCAGTGCTAAAAGGTACTTCCTAAGCGGATTTGTGCAGATATGTGATAGATTAACTTTTGTGAAAACCATGTTTGACTTTATTGATTGTATAGCTGTAAAGATATTATAGGTATTATGTACATCCTGCCTCCAAAACTGAATGTTTACAAAAATTCTCATGCTAAGAACACACTTTTTCTGAAAATTTTCTGTAAAAAGAGGAATTTCCTGAGAAAACATTGCAATGGATAAGAATTTTCTCAAAATTGTCATCAAAATGTATTTTCAATCCATTTTTCCCACAACCAATACCTTACTGTTAGCCATTCATCCAGATACTAATACAACACAGTTTTTGTCAACTTGTCAACATTGAAGATCTGTAGCTCATTGCATAGCTGAGTAATAGCTACTTTGAGGTTATCACTGATGAGTAAATTGCTTGTAACTTCAAAACTAATGCATTTAGAGTATTTGTTTAATATGTTATTCATGTACTTTTGGGTCAGCTACAACATAGTAAATTTGCAGACCTGTAGCTCATGGCATATATGAGCAATAGCTATTTTCAGGTTCTCACTGTTGAGTAAATGGATTGTAACTTGAAAACTATTGCATTTACAGTATTTTGTTTAAATATATTGTTCACCTATTTTTGGGTCAGCTATAACATAGTGAAATTGCAGACCTGTAGGCCATGGCATAGCTGAGCAATAGCTTTTTTCAATATGTTATTCACCTAGTTTTGGGTCAGCTATAACATAGTAAAGTTGCAGACCTGTAGCTCATTGCGTAGCTGAGTAATAGCTACTTTCAGGTTCTCACTGTTGAGTAAATCAGTTCTAACTTGACAACTATTGTATTTAGAGAATTTTGTTTACATATCTTATTCATTCACTTTTGAATCAGCTATAACATAGTGAAATTGCAGATGTGTAGCGTATGACATAGCTGAGCAATAGCTATTCTCAGGTTCTCATGTTGAGTAAATCAGTTGTAACTTGAAAACTATTGGATTTATAGTAATTTCTTTAAATATGTTGTTCACCTAATTTTAGGTGAGATATACCATAGTAAAATTGCAGCCCTTTATTTGATTGCATAGATGAGCAAAAGCTACTTTGAGATTCTCACCGTTGAGTAAATCAGTTGTAACTGAAAAACTATTGCATTTACAGTATTTTGTTTAAATATGTTTTCCACCAACATTTTACACCTTAACAGTTAACTTGGTACTTAACTTCTGAATACCATTTGTAGAGCACAACTTTTGTGTCCTTTTCTTCTTTCACTTCTACTCTGAAATTCAAAACACACAGGCAGCTGACACAGAACCTGTTCACGGTCACTGATTGCTTGTTTTCTATTTTTTCAGCAATTGAAATTGGCTATAGTCATGGCTGAGGCACCGAAGGACCAATTTGAGGAAAATTGCAATGAATTTCGCAAACTCAACAAGACAGCATTTTTTGTCGGCTATACAGGAGGTGCAGGCAAAGCATTACTTACAGAGTTGGTGGAGGCAAATCTGTACCAGAAACTTATCTTACTTGGTCGGCGGAAAATAGATTTGCCTGATGATGACAAGTATGCAAATGTGGTGAGTATTGTGTGTAGAAATATGTCTGTTACATCTTATTTCTAACAACAAAAACATGATAACCTGTGTGACATTATAACCCAATAAAATGAATAAGTGAACATTTTCTAAGGTTGTATTCATCAAAGATTAGTAAACAGCTAAAATTTAAAGCTTTTTATTCTAAATTTAATTTTTGGCTAAATTTTCACCAATCCCTTTTGTGAATATAACTCAGATAGTGCCGAGTCATTCCTGTTGTCCGCATGGGTACTTTTTGCAGCCTGTTACTCTGTTACTATAAGGAATTCACTTTTTCACTAAATATAACTACTCCATGTAGGAGGGTATTGTGTAAAATTTTCAGATTTCTTATGAAAATACTAATTACATTTTGAGTTACTTCAATTTATAATCTATGAACTGCTTTTAACACTATACAATATTCACCTTTTTCACTAAATTAGTTGTTTAGCTGCTGCATTGTGTTGTGTATTTAACATTGACATTTTAATTTTAAAAATGGGTTATGAAGCCTCTTTTGTTTCTATTTTGATTATTAAGGTTCTTTACCGTTTTTTGTCAGTGACGTACAAGTCAGTGAAAATACATGTACAGGTTTATCTAATGTGTACTTCACAAGGATGGTCAAATATATTTAGAATAACAGCAGACTGAACACTTTCTCTTAATAATTAAGAGTTTCGTAATTCATAAATTTCATTCAAGTTTATTTTATATATGTGTACAGTAAAATTTTGTATGCCGAGTCTTAAACAAGTTTGGCATCCAGTCACTTGACTCTCGCCTCTATGATTGTGAGTTTGAATCCAGCTCATGACAACACATGGGATGTATCCTGAGGATCTATCTTAATGTGACCTTAGATGTTGAAATGAACGTTAAAAACTCAGGTTTTACCTTTGAGTAGAGTTCAACTCTTCTTATTCTAATACTTTCTTTAACATGATGAAATACACTGTGTTTGTGCTGTTGTATAGGAACAGCGTATTGTGAATTTTGACAAACTGGAGGAGAATGTTGCAGACTTCACTGGATGTCACACAGGCTACTGTTGCCTGGGAGTGCCGGCTCAGCAACCAAATGTAAGCCATTACATTCGACTGCCAATTAAAAGTTAAAGTTTTTGCATTCCAAATGGAAATTTCCTGTGGCTGCTACTATTTTACAGTACAATTAACATCTAAGGGCCAAAATGAGTGATTGCTAAACAATGTTTGGTGCTTTATACTGCAAAATCTTTGTCCACTAGTGCAGAGCTCCCTTTCAACCAGACACACCTGCATGTTGTACAGTGGCCTACAAAGCATGTCAGTTTAAAGCCAAATAAATAAAACTACTCTTATACACTAAATGACCCGTAGAGTGTGTTGAAACTTGAAGTGTGTTGACATTTAGCCCCCAGCATTCTCTATTACAGGACATATATGTCAAGGTGAACCGTGACTACATAGTGAACACAGCTAAAACAGCCAAGTCTGCTGGATGTACAGAGTTCTACTTACTCAGTGGGATGTCGGTTGACCCTAAGAGCCGATTTTTTCATATGAGAATAAAGGTGGGTCACACAAAGAATTATTGAACAGACTTCAGTTTGATTTAGGTCCGATCTCAAGAGCAACAAAAAGGCCATATGTATATTTCAGTCTATCTGTGAAACAAGGTCTTTTTTACTTTCCTAAGAATTGAGTAAGTTATCAACTGTTACGTAATAACAACAATATATATTTCATGGGTATCCACAACATATACATGTGTGTTTGTCTTTCTGCCATGAGCATAGCTAAAAAAAATAAAGGCATACATAAGATCTGGGTCATATTTTCTAACAAAGTGTCGTCTAACTGTGGCTTTTCCTCATTAAAGTGGTCAGGATCCACAAAATTACTGCCAGTCCACCGACCATTTATGTCAGTCCAACATAATGTGGACATGCTTTCGAATTTCATCTGTTTTAATCTACAACTAAAGCTAGTGACACAGTATAATTCTACCAACTTCTTGTGTGAAATGTTTAGATTGTATACCCATGTAGATAACCCCATCGTTACAGTTTAACTGTTTATGTGTGCAATAATCAGAAGACACTTGAAACAAATATTGACTGAGGCCTGTCAGTTGACTTGGTTTCTTTATCATATTCTTTTCTTGGATTCCATTCAAAGGGAGAAGCTGAAGAAGGAGCAAAGGCCTGTGAGTTTGAGAAGTTATCCATCTTCAGACCAGGACTGATAATGATAAAACGGGAAAAAAAACGAACTGTAGAAGAGCTTTATAAGATATTCACTGCCCCTATACGCTGGGTTGCTCCCACAAAGGTCGGTTTAACAGCAGAAGCTTTAGCCAAAGCCATAGTAAATGATACAGTGAGGAAAAGAGAAGAGAAAACCGTAACATATGAAAACCCAGCGATATGCAAGTTAGGAGAAGGGAAAGATCCATTCTCAAAATGATAAAAATCCTGTACACTGGTCTGTGGCTGTGAGAAGGTGTGGACAATTGAACCATGAATTGTCACAGAGTAAATTGAATGTGTTAAATAACCTTGATGTAGACATTAAATACTGTTGTTTTTGTAATAAACATAGAGTGGACATGCATTTTTAACAAGGCTGAAGAGGGGATGCTGGGTGGGAAATCTTTCCCAAAACAACTACCTCAACATGTTTTAATTAGTTTTAGCCCTCTAGCGTTTCTTAAAACTTATTTCCTGTGGTTGCAAAAATTAACAAACATGGCTGACAAAATCACTGTTGCTAAGAATTTTATTGCATAGTCTTAATTGTATAAAGTTGGCGTAAAAATATAAGTGGTAATATTTGTGGTGTATTATGATTTTGCAACACTTGTATGGTATACAAGATCCAGACTAGAAAAACTGTAAAATATTAATTTTAGTCTGTAAAATTAGAACAAGTCACCTACGTGTATATATTGGGTGATTTTCATTTGATAATCTTAATTTAAGAGTGAAATCATTTATTTTGACCACTGGGCTGTCTCAGTTCATATTAAATTGCAGATTGAGTTCATTGAAATAATTTTATGTTGTTTAATGTAATATGTTAATATATTAAATGTTAACAATTGTTCTACTTTAGGGTTTGTTTCCAGTATTTTATATTTTGCTTGTATTACATGTTGTTACAAGCAATATTGTGGTTGTAAAATTCTGTCTCATGAAACCAAAACATGGCAGTTTCCTGTCAACGAAATCACAATTATTATACAAGTCCCAAAATGTACGGAAATATGGTATAAAATTTAGCTATTTCCTCTGATTTGGGGTTTGTTTCCAATATTTTGAGATTTTCTGGCATTGTATGAGTTGACAAGCAAAATGGCAGTTGTAAAAATTTACCATGTTATTTCAGTAAAATGCTCCCAATACTGAGACATCCCTACTCTGCATGACAAACTTGGTTTGGCATTCTAAATAGACAAATACCATTTGGTTGGATTTTTGCTGCCAAAGTATCCTTGCACATTCCAAGCAGCTATATATTTACGCCACAGCCTATAAAAGCTGTGTAGGTACTGTTTTCACCAATGATGGCCATCTGGGTGAGAGGTCAGGTGGGTGGGCAGTCAGGTGGGTGAGCACCAGGAAAAATCTTGTCTGGGGTATTACTATAACTACCATAACGTAATGATCCTGAGCTTTAAAATTTTCTCCAGATGATACACCAGAAACTGTAATGTGTATGAAGGTGATATTTGGCGGGGACATTTGCTAGGGGATATTGGTGTGCAACATCATATGTGTGACCTTAATTTGACCTTTAACCTGCCATAGTGAACTTGATATTTAAAATCTTGTCAAGGCTTTATCTTCAAAACATGAAGTGTAGGAAGTTGATATATGGCAGGGACATTGGTTAGAAATTGTAGGAATTCAGTGGCATAATGTGACCTTGTTTCGACCTTTGACCTTGCTGTACTGACATTGACTTTAACTATATAGTCCAGGCTGCATCTAGGAATCTGTAAGGTATAGGAAATTTTTTACATGGTAGATATATTGGTTGGATGGTTGAAGGGTGTAAATCTCTATTTGTGGTGTGATCTTTCACCTTGGATTTGTTAGAATGTTTTCTACTGCAACACATTTGACATAATTTTTCTATCACAAAGTCATACAGATTGCTGTAACTGATTATTATTTTTTTACTCACTGTAAGTGTTATGTTTCCTTCTATATAGCTATACTTCTATACAGCTATACTTCAGTTATTTAACAAATCAGTAAATTTTACACCTTCATAACGTTACTGTACAAATTAATGCTGTAATCTTCTATTAAATTGTCTCATTTTGATACTATTTTGACTATTTTGCACATGTGGTTTCAGAGATACAACCATACTCTCAGTTTTTGATGGACTAAATATCTCTTTGCATGTGTAAACTCTAAATTCTACTGTATAATTTGGTCGTTTCCCCATTCCCCCATAATGTCATAAAGGGGAACTTCTATTGATTACTGTTCATCATCATTTTTTCTATTGTATGCTTTCAACTTTTCAAAGTTGTAAGAGTTAAGTCACTATGTTCAGCTAATAGTATTATTAACATTTGTAAAGTTCAAAAGATTTTATATGATTTTACTCATAAACAGTTTTATTAATCTTATTGACACTATTTTACGAGCTATTTCGTGTAAATTATGTATAGTTTGTAACCATAGATGAGTAGTATTAATATATTAATAGTTGCTGTTGTATTATTTAACTGAAATCTAATGTAAATGATCATCATATATACAGAATAGTGATTTAACTATTGGTAAAGTGTTCATAATGTGTTATTGTTGTTACAATGTCAGGGTAATAAATGAATTAATAAAGAAAGTCAAATAATATAACACCCAGTTGACTTCCTGCTTACTTCCTGCCTCCTTTGGTCTTTTTTAAAACTGTCCCCAGCATTACGCAAAAACATGGTAAGTCAATATTTTTGTACTGGTTTAGGGAATTCAAATTATCTTAAAAAAGAACAAATTTTATAAATTTACCTCCAGCGAGATGTTAAAAGTTACTTTTTCAAGTGGAACTATATATTGCACTTAATCAGTGCATTACTTTAAAACATTGATATAGATTTCCACTTTTCAGGTGAATAAAATATTATTGTGTTATGCGATCCAAACCGGAAATAAGCCCCAGGTAACTGTATGGGCCAGGTGGTTCAGATAACAACTTTACCTGGTGTTATAATTAAAGACAAGAAATACAGAATGATGGCAATGACTGCTAAGGTTTCTGTGAAGCAGTACAAAGGTTATTGGATATCAGGTGTAATTAATCATTGGCACATGAAATCTTACAAATAAATTCAATTCAGATACAGAATTAGTGACTTTATGATTGACACACAAATGTAGTATATCCAGTTTCACACCCATCATGCCTTGAAAAATAGATACCAATGTTGCTATTTATGTGTCACTAACTTCAAAGTTAAGTCTAACCTTGGAGGTTACTCTGAGGTGACCAGCCATTAATTCCTTTTTGCATGTTAAGTAAAAATGCATTTCCCTGTATCCCACTGTAGCGAGTTTACTTCCTGACCACCCTGATAAAGCAGTCACAAGAATAATCATATGCATCCATTATTGTGGAATTCGTAGATGCTTCTCCCATTGTCTATGTTTAAAACCTTGTGCGCATTCCAATCCCCACATATAACATTTGATCTTCACAGCTGTGCCATGACCTTTTTAAACAGTCAAATTATTGATCTTGTCCATTCTTCCCATGATACAACTGATCTTCCCATAAACATGGAGATGATTGTTCTATAGTATAAGTCTGCCAAGGGAGATCAGGGCTTAATGTTATGAGTTACTTTATGATTTGTGGCAGTTGGGAGCAAATTATAAAACCTGTTTTTTTTTTCGTATTACTTGACATTTTGGTTGTGAAAAATGTTTAATTGGGAATTCTCATCTTTCCCACAGTTTTTGATAGAAGTTTAATTTATTAACTCTTTTTAAACAAAAGTGCACAAGTCTATGAAGTCCACCATCAAGACTGTATAGTACTTAATCATACACAATATACTGTTGAACATTAATTTACTTATGACTATTTCATTACATACTACCACAATATTAAAATCTTAATATTGAAATAAGTATTGAAACTATTGAAGATGAATAAATTTATAAGACTGTTTTGAGTCCTAACGTTTAACCCATGTACAATATATCCCATAAGCAATCATTGATATGTCATTGTTTCTTGCAGTGTTTATATTTTGCACACCATCCTCATCTAATCCCAAAAACAAGGTGTTTATATGTTAAGTTGAATTTCAGAGCAGAATTAATATATCTTCTAATTCTTTTTGCATGATTACAACAGAATAATAAATGCTTAGGGTGTCAATATCAGAGAAATATGTGCACATAATCAGTCAAAGTTGGGGTTTACATCCCGCTCAACAGCCAGGGTCATATTGGGTCCACAGCATTGCCACTTGTGGGACTTAAACCCACAGAGGTGAAGCCTATGATCAGATGCCAAACTTGCTAACCAGTAGACCATGGAGACCTATATGTGCACATAGATGATATATATATGTGTATATATACTTGCTTAGAATAATAGACTACTAAGTATTCTGTTCTGTACTTTCATGGTAATTAATCTCTGCCAGGCAGACTCTAATGCCCAACACCAAAATCCAATTAAAAAAATCATGTATCCATAGCCATTGCCAAGTCACGTACCACAGAGATGCCAGATAGAGTCTATGCTAAGTTGGGAATGCTTTTTTGAAGAGAAACAATTTCAATCTTTTGCTGAAACTGGTGAGAGTTGGGTCAGAATGAATCTCATCAGGCAAATCATTCCAAACTGTGGGAGCATGAGAACCAAAGCTGTGGCCAAAGTGGTTTTTTTTTGGGATTTATTTACAGATGGACAGAATTGAGGAACCACCAAGAACCTTTTATCTGGATGGTTGTACCTGGTACTATATCTTCCACAATGAGTAGACAAAAGAGAACCAAAGTAACTGGGATGGCCACTGTGAAAAAACTTGCAAAAACTAGAGGGCAGTTTTGAGGATACAGCAAAATTCAACTGGTAGCCAATGGAGTCGTTTGAGCATAGGAGATACCCATGTGTATTTGTTACAGTTTGTGACAATTCTGGCAAGTGTGTTTTGAATTCACTGGAGTTTGCACATGTTGAGACTGGACATACTCCTGAAGACAGAGTTGCAGTAATCAAGGCAACTGCTCATTCCAATTCCAATTCAACTTTTATAGCGCTTAATCTCTGCCGAAGTGACAGACTCTAAGGCGCAACATCATAAGCATAGTTACAAAAATCATTGTCCTTGTCCATAGCTATGGTCGACATCACGGAGAATGCCATATGAGGTGGAAAATACTAAGGAGGATAAGCTTGGCAGAATAGGTATGCCTTAAGTTTTTTTCTGAAGGAAGCAATGGAAGTGGCAGATCGTACATTATCAGGGAGTTCATTCCATATTTTGGGAGCATCATATGCAAAGCTTAGACCAAACTGCTTTGTAGATTTGTAATTAGATGGTTGGTATTGAGGAACATGTAGAATTATACCATCAGATTGACTCAACCGAGTATTATAGGCACATTGTCTAACTTTGAGAAATGGGCTGAAATATTTTGGACAGTTAGTATGTAGGTATTTATATACCAACAAGGCAGCCTTGAAGATGCAACAGTGCCTTATGGGTAGCTAATGAAGGGCTTTTCTTAGTGGAGTGGTGTGAGAAAGACATGTGGTTCTGCAAACAATTCTGGCCAGACTGTTTTGAATGCATTGTAGCTTGCGTAGATTAGCAACAGATAGACCCCTAATCATCAAGGCATTAGCCACCCGGATAGCAGCCTCATCAGTCAACTACTGTCAAACCCGACTCAGATCACGAATTTGAATGAAGCATGTCTTACAAATATTACGGACATGATCAGCAATGGAGAAATTAGCATCAAACCAAATACCAACATACTTTACAACAACTGCTGGATGCATGAAATTACCAAATATCCTAACTGGTAGATAGGAATGTAATTTTTTAAATGAGCATGGGATCTAAAGATGATAAACTCTATTTTCTCAGGGTTTAATTTGAGCAAACTTGATGACATCTATTCTTGAACATCTAGAAGACATGAATTCAGTTTGTCAAAAGCCAGGGCTGCATTTTTGTGAGACATATGAATAACCAACTGGGTATCATCTGCACAAAAGTGGTATTTGATGTCAGGGTGCATTCCAATAATCTTACCCAAATGAGTGGTGTATAAGGAGAACAGCAGAGGACCAAGGACCGAGCCTTGTGGTACTCCAAACAGCAGCTCACACAACTCAAAGAGGGTTGACCAAATTTTAATTGCTTGGAATCAGTAGCTGAGATAGGACGTGAACCACTTTAAGGCCTTGCTGCACACACTAAACTATGACTTAAGACAATTAAGAAGAGTAGTGTGGTCAATTGTGTTGAACACACCCAACAGATCCAGTAAGGCCAATGTAGTAGGCTCGTCCCATGATAGTGAGAGACGAATCTCAGTTTTGATATGCAGCAGTGCAGTTTCGGTGGAGCGACCACTTTTGTATACAGATTGCCTAGGATTGTCAAGATTGTTTTTGTTGGTATGAAGCACTTTGTAATTAAACTCAACATTTTTTGACAGGGACTTAATTTAAACTTCCTTAACTAAACATTGTAGCAATCAATTTTATAATAATTGTTTTCAAAGTTTGGAAACAACAAGAAAACATGGCCGAAAGATTTAATTTCACACTAATTCTTAGAATATTATTTGACTGATTTCGGCTTAACATCATATTTCAGGGCAGTGTATAGATCACATGGTGAAAGGAAGTTGGGGGGGAAGCAGTGTATACTTATTGGCCAAGATTCTGCACTGCGTTATATCATAGAATGGAGGTAATATTGTATTATTAACACAGGAATTAGAATTAGGAGAATGCAAGCAATTTGCATGAAGGAACAGTTGCTATTCTGTTTTAGGAGTCTCGTCAAAACGTTATGGCTTTCCACATTGAAAAGACATTAGTTTAAATATTTGTCTGAAAGATATACACAATCTTCTGTGACTCTTAACAAAACAAGATGTCACAATAAGGCGAAAGTATATTGTATTTTTTGAAAGCAAGTATGATGGGAAAAACAATGATTTATGTTTGTTTCTCATACACACTTTTACGATATATCCTACCCCAAATAAATACCCATTTAAAAACTTCTTTCAAGTGTGACACAGTGTGAAATTGTTTTAGTAAGTTGTTTATTATTTAGAAAAAAAGTATTTTAATACAACTTAGAGACACATGCTGCATTATTTACTGCATAAAACAATAGTTTATGGAAGGGTATATATGTACTTATTAAAATCTTTGTTTCTTGTCCACATAGTTTGGATAGTTTGCCTTCAACTGTGGAGTTATGCCACTGTACAGAAGCCAGTAAGGGTCATATGAGTGAAGTAAAAAAACATTCATAAGTGGTAATTATGACATACACTAACTCGTAATTACGATATACCATGTTGTAATTACGACTTATGCTATATAACAATATAAGAAATTTCTGGGCATATTATGATAACATTTATGAGTTATGTTAGAAATGCATCCCTGAACTTTGGCCTCCAGGAATTTTCCCTTGAAGAGATAGTATGTCGTAATTACAACAGAGTATGTCATAATTACAAGATAGTGTATCTCATAATTACGACTTATATCTCGTAATTACAATATATGCTATGTCGTAATTATGACTTATGCTATGTTGTAATTACGACTTATTGGATCTGGTAATTACGCCTTATGGTATCTCGTAATTACGAGATAGTGTATGTCGTAATTACCACTTATGAAATTTTTTTTACTTGACTCATATGACTCTTATGGGCTTCCGTAGTATTTAAATACATAAGTTGTAATTACGAATTATGCTATGTCGTAATTACGACTTGTGCGATGTTGTAATTACGACTTATGCTATGTCATAATTATGACATGCTATCTCACTTATGCTGTGTTGTAATTACGACTTATTGGATCTGGTAATTATGACTTATGGTATCTCGTAATTACGAGATAGTGTATGTCGTAATTACCACTTATCCAATTTTTTTTACTTGACTCATATGACTCTTATGGGCTTCCGTAGTATTTAAATACATAAGTGGTAATTACGAATTATGCTATGTCATAATTATGACACACTATCTCATAATTACGACTTATGCTATCTTGTAATTATGACTTGTGGTATCTTGTAATTATGACTTATGCTATGTCATAATTATATGTCTGCGAGTACGAAAAGTAGCGCAGAATTTCAGTCACAAGATTCAACAGTATTTGCAGGCAAAAATAAAGTAGTGGCTAGAAAAATATACATTATGGTGTGTACTGGTTTTTGGACTGGTGAATTTGGGTGAATAGTTAAATTGGGTGAATTGTCTGAACTCACAAATTAGGTGAACTGTTATTTGGCCTCAGGGCAAGGACGTTGATGAGTTTTAGAAACTGGGTGAACTGGGGAAAAATATTCAGGTGACCTGTCAATCAAGTCTGCATAAAAATAGTAAAATAGTTAACCCTGCCAGCTGGTTTGGAGTTAGTCAAAAATCAAGTTTAAATTCCGGTGAATTCACCAGAAATTTCAGATTGTGAAATTGCACTGGGCGTGCTGGCAGGTTTTTGTTGAGGGCTGAGTCGTACCTTGTCATATTTACACACGTGGTGGCCAGTTACTCAAGCTAAAGCTGTTAGGAGGATGGGTAGAAAGAAGGCAACACCGTCTACCCCAGTACCAGTTGCTGAGCAAGAAGAGACACGTTTTAAACTGTTAGAAGATAAGATGGACAAGATGATGGAGATGATGGTGGGGTTCAACGAACGCCTTCACAAGCAAGAAGAGAAGTCCATGTCTCCAGTTCCATCGGCACACAGTTCAGTGGTGGGAGAAGAAGACAAGGGTTCGCTGCCATCCTTCCAAGAATTGAAAGGCGATTCACGGATCCAGGCTGAGATAAGGAAACGTCTACATGACTACGACTACACATCACGACTTGAACATAGAGGTAGGCTTACTGATGCTTTGAAGTCGGGTAGATTTCGTACTGGCTCTCATAAGGTCCGTCATATAATTAGCTGGCCTCAAGATTTTTGTACGATTCTGGCTGGGGGGAAACAACCAACGTACGACGAGTTAAGTCCCATGCAGTGGTCCCAGGGTATTGTTGCCACAGCCCTTGAGGAAAAAGACCCTATAATAAGGGAAAACATGCTAAAGTATTTCATTAGTATAGCTCAAGACGCAATAGAGGTGTCTTTCCCCACAGCTAGGCGAGCACATGGAATCCTATTACAGGAGATTGAGAAAGGCATTTGTACTTGGAAAGATTTCGATTTAGTAGAGAAGATTCGTAGTCGTAACACGCAAAGATTTGCTTCCCCAGTAGGTACTGTCAAGCAAAACCCAGAGGTCGTAGATAAGAATTTTATCTGCAAATTATACAACAAGGGCACTTGTAGAAGTGAAAAAACTGAACATACGGAGAAAGGTATTAATTATCAACACTTTTGTAGTCACTGCTTCTCGGTTTGTGGCAAGAAATTCGAACACCCTCGAACTCAATGCTTGAGATTGAAGCGAGAAGGTAAATCGGATGAAAATGTGCAGCATATTTAAAAGTGATATTAAGGATGTGGCTAACAACTGTTATGAAGTCCGTACATGTTCTCACAATGGTCATGATTATGCTTATTGTTTACATAATGTAGGCCAGGCTGTTAAACCGAAAATTTTCAGTAAATTACCCATTTCAACAAGCAAATTGTCTGGTCTTAAATATTACTGTAATGACAGACGCGTTCTTTTTAATTTAGATGCGTTTTCTTTTATCCCGGGTCAGGAATCTTTACCCTGGGGTAATGTTTTCGCTGCAGTCTTTGTCCCTGGTCAGTACAAGTACCAACATACAGTGGCAGTCGATAATGCAGGTCAAGTGTATGTTGGGGATTGTGGTTGGGAGATGGCCAACAATGGTGGGGGCAAGAACTGCAGCTATATACATGGGGGCCAAGATGGTCCACAAAAAATAAAAATTGTAACGTTTAAGGATGGGGAAAGAAGTAGTAATAACACAGGAGTAACGAAGGGTGGCCACAAAGAAATTAGGAGTGTATATAGTAGAAAGTTTTGCATGGAAAGGGCCACTGAGGCCTCCATGAGGAAGGGGGCCGATTCAGGACAAGGTATGAGGGAAGGTCCCGTCCCCATGGAGAGTTTAACATGTGGCCCTAAAAATTATATGCTAGAGTCTGATTGTACAGCATTTAACATGATCCAGAACACTGGTCTAGAGGACTGGTTGGCCACCCTTACGTTTGAAAAAATTACTGGAAAAACATACAGTGTAATTGAAAGTAAAACGGTTGACAGGGCTATGTACGACAGTTACAGTTTATCAGGCACGTCCAGTGTAGTTCACAATCTATCACAGTCACGCCTTATGGTAGTTAAGAATAACAGCGTGCAATCACATACACCAGGAGTATATAAGTATTTTCCTGGTTATTTTAGTAGTTATAAAAATGATAGGTTTAGTAGTAGGGACATTGGTCAAAAAGATTTGTCATTTATCCTTAAACCAGTACACAACTTTTCGTTTCAACAAGAATTTGGGGTCATGGTGTATGATCAAACTTTCATAGATATTAATTCGGGGGCAAGACAGTTAATGGCTGCAGATATGTACACTTGGACGGTGAAAGCCCATCAGGCGGTCCAAAAATCAGGGGTCCCCAATTATGTGCATAGTAGATTGCTTATACCTTCTGGATTAAACATATATAACTGGAGGCGTTATCTTAAAGATTATAAATATAAAATTTTGTGTGAATATCTGGCCTTTGGGTTTCCAGAAAATATTGACCAGAATAAATTTACATTCAACACAGATATAGATAATCACAGTTCTGCATGTCGAAGCCTAGAAGGGGTTGATAAGTATTTTGCAACAGAAATTACACATAAGGCTATGGTGGGTCCATTACAGGTCTCACCATTCGAACGTACTCACTATTCTCCCCTTATGACTAGGAGTAAACCAGATGGAGGCGTTAGGGTGATAGTAGATTTGTCTTGGCCCATTAATAATAGTGTAAATTCAGCCATTCCAGATGATAGGCTTGATATATTGTCTGCAAAATTGAGGTACCCAACTATAGATAACTTAGTAGAAAGAATATCAATATTAGGCCCTTCTGCTCGGTTATATAAGGTGGATCTGGAAAGAGCATACCGTAACCTAAGGGTGGATCCGCGCGATTACCCCTTGTTGGGGTTGAAGTGGCGTGACGCAACGTATTATGACGTAGCAATTCCGTTTGGACTAAAGCAAGGGGCGTTGGGGTGCCAGTTTTCTACAGACGCAGTTACATATCTTATGGCGTCACAACGCCACTGGGTTATGTCGTACTTGGATGACGTCATAGGGGCGTCGTCCCCTGATAGGGCTAACGACGCTTTTCTGACGTTGGTCCAACTATTACAAAATTTAGGGTTACCTCTCGATGAGAGCAAGGTTGTGGCCCCAGTTTCAAAGCTCACATGTTTAGGGATAGATGTGGATGCAAAATTAGGGATTCTAACTATTCCCCCTAAAAAATTGAGGGAAATCAGAAAATTATGTGTTACATGGATAGGTAAAGAGGTTGCAACCAGGAATCAATTACAGAAACTGTTGGGTAAACTGTTGTACATTAATAGATGTATAAAGCCAGCCAGGCTCTTTTCCAATCGAATGCTGCAATTGTTAAGACAATGTCCAATTAAGGGTTGCATTGCAATATCCCAGGGGTTTCGAAAGGATTTGAACTGGTTTTTAAGCTTTATGGAACAATTTAATGGTTCAGTGGAAATGCATTTAAAAAATTCCTATACATATGACATTTATGTGGATGCATCCCTGCAGGGGTTAGGAGCAAAATTGGGTAACATGGTATATGCAATCCCAATATTAAATGCACTAAAGTATATATGTACGATTGTTCATTTTGAAGCTTTAAACATATTGGTGGCACTAAAATGTTGGGCAAAGTATTTAATGAATCAGAAAGTTGTTTTTTGGTGTGATAATAGTGCAGTGGTAAATATATTCACTAATTTTAAGATTAGAGATCCCATTTTAATGTCTTGTGTACGTAACGTATGGCTATTAGCAGCAGTTTATAATATTGACCTTAAAGTTAAACATATACAAGGTGTGAGTAATGTTTATGCAGATATTTTGTCAAGATGGAGTCATTATAATAATCAAAACACATTGCCAGTCAGAATCTTGAAAACTTGTAAATGGCTGCAGCCTGACCTTAATAGTATGATTCCCGACTTTAACATATAGGGCACATGGTGCCCCCTTTGTAAGCATCAGTACTGCCTTGCCTCTTTGTTTTAGATGCGGATGAAGGGCTATTGAAAAAGTTGGCTTCCAGTGCGGCTTCCAGGATTTCAGGAGCGTTGCGTCCAAGGACTGCGGCTGCCTATGAAAGAACTTTTAAAATGTTTCTGGCCTTTGTAATTTTTTGTAAATTTCAAGACTGTACAACAGAGACTACAATAGTGTTATACTTAGAGTTTTTGATTCAGAATGGCCTGTCAGCAGTGTCGTTACATAATGCATTGTCAGTGCTGCAACATTATTTTGCATTGTATTCGTGGAATGTGGCTAATTTGTCTTCAAGGAAAGTAGTATTAATGTGTAAATCAGCAAAAAACAATCTGCCATTAAAGCCTAAAGTGAAAGGTATTTTTACAGTAGATATGTTAGAAAGACTGCTTCATTTGACCTCTGACCTCCCTAATGCTGAAACATTCAAAGCTTTATTTTTGTTCGCGTTCTATGGATTTTTTAGATTGGCTTCTTTGGCCCCCCCCCTTCATTGTCAACCTTTGACCCCACACGTTATCCCTTGGTTAAGGATATCATCTGGGCTTCTCCGGGTATGCAATACATCCAAAAAACAGCCAAAAATATGCAGTCTGCATCTGAGTATAGATTGGTCCAGTTGCCACGTTTGTCGAATGTACAGTTATGTCCAGTAGTGGCAGTTCAAACCATGATCAAACGAATGGCCTTGTCACAATCTGACCCCCTTTTTATGATAAAAATTTCAACAGGGAAACAGCATTTGACAGCTCATGTGGCGAGAAAAGTTTTGAAAAGTTTAGTAATAAAAATGGATTTGAACCCTCGAGACTTTGGTTTCCATACCTTTAGGCGGAGTGGGGCGTCTTGGGCTTTTTCAAGGGGGGTGCCTCTTGAAAAAATTAAAATCCATGGCCATTGGCATAGCGAGGCGGTGTGGTCGTATCTGTCTACTACATTCTGTACTTCATCGGCTGTGACCTCAGCCTTTCAAAAATTTCTTTTCTAGCTCTACTTCTACACTACTCTTTGGGTTGGGCTTTCTATTTTATGGTATTTTATAAATGTTAACTTTTATAGTAGTTAGTCAAGAAGATTATCCTTGACTGATCATCTTTTAGTTTTTTAGTCCTACAGATTAACAGTAAAAGAAAATATTTGCTTAGAATCTTATGGGCTTGTAAATAATAGTCCCTTCATAAAATAGCCTCTAAAGTTTTACAATAATATGGCTATGGGACTTTCAGTGTTGTAAACATGAATGTTAGATATAATAAAATTAGTGTTAACAATGCTAAACAATGTACTAATAAGATTAATAAAACAACCCAAAAAGTATGTCATTATACATTTGCTTTTATTTAAAGTATCTTCATATTTGCCTAGATTTATAATAGACACTTTACTTGGTCAAACTAATGCCTTTAACTTGGGACTGTATGTCTGCGAGTACGAAAAGTAGTGCAGAATTTCAGTCACAAGATTCAACAGTATTTGCAGGCAAAAATAAAGTAGTGGCTAGAAAAATATACATTATGGTGTGTACTGGTTTTTGGACTGGTGAATTTGGGTGAATAGTTAAATTGAGTGAATTGTCTGAACTCACAAATTAGGTGAACTGTTATTTGGCCTCAGGGCAAGGACGTTGATGAGTTTTAGAAACTGGGTGAACTGGGGAAAAATATTCAGGTGACCTGTCAATCAAGTCTGCATAAAAATAGTAAAATAGTTAACCCTGCCAGCTGGTTTGGAGTTAGTCAAAAATCAAGTTTAAATTCCGGTGAATTCACCAGAAATTTCAGATTGTGAAATTGCACTGGGCGTGCTGGCAGGTTTTTGTTCCCCTCCCACGCTTCACCCCCTTTCACCAGTAAATAGTAACAAACTTTGGTGGGCTTTCTATTTTATGGTATTTTATAAATGTTAACTTTTATAGTAGTTAGTCAAGAAGATTATCCTTGACTGATCATCTTTTAGTTTTTTAGTCCTACAGATTAACAGTAAAAGAAAATATTTGCTTAGAATCTTATGGGCTTGTAAATAATAGTCCCTTCATAAAATAACCTCTAAAGTTTTACAATAATATGGCTATGGGACTTTCAGTGTTGTAAACATGAATGTTAGATATAATAAAATTAGTGTTAACAATGCTAAACAATGTACTAATAAGATTAATAAAACAACCCAAAAAGTATGTCATTATACATTTGCTTTTATTTAAAGTATCTTCATATTTGCCTAGATTTATAATAGACACTTTACTTGGTCAAACTAATGCCTTTAACTTGGGACTGTGACATACTATCTCATAATTATGACTTATGCTATCTTGTAATTATGACTTGTGGTATCTTGTAATTACGAGATAGCATAAGTCGTAATTACAAAATAGTATGTTATAATTACAAGTTAGTGTACATCGTAATTATGACTTATGAAATCTTTTTTACTTGACTCATATGACTCTTATGGGCTTCCGTAGTATTTAAAGTACATAAGTCAAAATTACGACTTATGCTATTTCGTAACTACCACTTGTGGTATTTCTTAATTATGAGATAGCATAAGTCATAATTACAACATAGTATGTCATAATTACGAGCTGGTGTATGTCGTAATTATGACCTATGAAATTTTTTTATTTCACTCATATGACACTTATGGGCTTCTGTAGTTTACAAACAAACCCTCATCAAAAACATAAATCCTTTGGCTATCTCGTAATTACAAGATATGCTATCTCATAATTACGACTTATGGTATGTTTTAATTACAAGATAGTGTATGTCGTAATTGCAACTTATGAATTTTTTTATTTGACTCATATGACCCTTACGGGTTTCCGTACCACTAACCTATTCATTAAAACTGGCAATGTGAAGGCAGAATCCCTGATGTTTAACATATTATTAGTAACATATCAGCATGGGTGTTGCTCTAGACTCTGAGCAGGTAATTACGATTTATTCACTGGGGACATTAACTCGACCTCAAATATCGATTGGTCAGATATTTAAAGCAAAAATTCCATATATTTCTATTCAAGAAATGGCATATCATATTATGAAAGTTTTTCTTTTCAGTCAAACAACATACCTTCTGTTCAAGGTTGATGTACATCTGAGGTGAACATGAAGACTCACTTCATGGACTTTCCCAGTTATACTTTACTCATACATTTCTGTGCTGAGATCATGAGCCATTTGCAATATACACACTTGAGGGGTGATGGGGGTGGACATACTGGGCTGCTCATTCTTCAATATGCAGTGCTCAGTCAAGAGATCTCTTTCCCGAGGCATATGGAAGAGCCCCGGATTACTGACCTGGGGCCAATTTCACAAAGGGAGACTTAAGCCCAGACTTAGACTTAAATTTAAGGCTTTGGTCTTAAATTTTGTTAACAGAAGGTTAAATCCATGATCTTAGACTTAGCAGATTTCACAAAGCAGCTTAAGTGCATTAAATTGCAAAGTCAGTGGACTTAACTTTAAGTCTGCTAGGTAGTGGGCTTAAATTTTGTAAAGAGGACTTAAACTATGGCTGCCATAATCTTTTCTCCACTTCAAAATTTGAAATGGCTGTAAATAAAGTATAATTGTACAGAACACCTCACTAAATTAGTCTTTGGGAAGTTTATATGTGGTAGCAAGGTTTTCCATTTCAAAAAAGCATTTATCCTTAGATAAAATTAATTAAATGAAGGATATATGCCACCAATAGTATATTTTGAATAGATATAAAAGGTCACATGACAGAGAAAACCACTGTGGTTATTTGATAAGCTTGGACTTAGCTAAGTCACCCTTTGTGAAATCCATTTAAGTCCCAGACCTAGCTAAGATCAAAGTCTCATATTTAAGTCCCTGACTTATCAAAAAACCTGGTTAAGTCTAAGTCCCTTTGTGAAATCGGCCCCTGGAACCTCCTTTCACTATTGCTTGTGTTTATTGCACGGAGCTCCTCCGTGTGGGAAAGATAAATGCGTCTGTCAATCAGGAGGTAAGATCAGGGCCCGTATTCACAAAGATTCTTATTCTTAGAATTATGCTTATTCTTAGAAGTTTTCTTAGAATTGTCATTTTTCTTAGAAAAATTCTAAAAATAAGAATTTTCCTATTCAGAAAGATTCTTATTCTTAAAATTATACTTATTCTTAGAATTATTCTAAGAATGGTTTTTATTCTTAGAAATTTTCTAAGAATAAGAATTTGCTATTCACAAAACTCTTATTCTTAGAATTTTCTAAGAATTGTGTTTAAATCTAAGAATGGCACAGAGCATGCTTAACTTTAGAAAAATAGTTGTTTTGCTTATCATAGTGCAGCAATTGATTGCAAATCGACAGTCAGAACAGAGTGTTGCATATTAGTTGTCAATTGTGTGTACTGTAACGAAATGTAGCCTCTTTATATTATTTTTAAAAATTCCAGTTTTCTGTTCACATAGGCCAAGACCTGTATTCTTAGAATTTTTCTTAGAATTACGCTTAGTCTAAGAAAAATTCTAAGAATTGCATACATTTCCTTTTACTTCTATTCTCAGAATTATTCTTAGCTAAGAATTGTTTTGTGAATAGGATTTTATTCTAAGAATAAGAAAATTCTTAGCAAAGAATTTTTCTTAGACTTAAGTGTAATTCTAACAAAATTTTAAGAATCTTTGTGAATATGAGCCCAGGTCAGAGTTACTTCATGTTTTGCCTCCTCCAAATTGTTGTCATTAGGATCTAGGGGTTAGTTGTAAAGTCACAGAGCAGTCCCTTCTTTATGTTTGTTTCTTTATTACTTTTGAACACGCCTTAACACAAATATTTTTGTCATCCTGTTGATTACCTAGCACAATAGTTTCCAGCATTAGCACCTGGGTGATTAGTGTCAGCAGTGTACGTACTGCTGAGTTATGCAGTATTTAAGAGGAAATGACTCAAAATGTATTATTATTCCACTAGGCACTGTGCATAATTGGTGTAACAGTTCATTAGCAAGTGGTAACTGTCGTTAATATCTCTGAAACTATGAAATCTACAAACATGTTTATACATCATTAGAAATTGTTTTACATAGTCTTTTTGTGAATAAAGTTTTTATTTCTACTGGTACTCCTATTACGTGGCAGCTTCTCTTCATTCTTTCTTTAACTATGGGCTTATTTTAATAATTCATACAAAATGGTGGACAATAAAAGCAAAACATCCCTCGTTAGACATATGCAAGAAAAATCTATCACTCATGAAGATTGACAATATAATACTTGTACAATAGCTGGAACACGAAAACAATAGTTTGGAGCCTATGTTGTAAGAAAGTGTAATTACTTATAATAGTAGATGGACAACATGTGTACACTTCATATTCATACAGAATGAGAATTTATGAGATATACAGGTTGCATATTAAACATAATCTATATAATTTCTATACACCTGACACAATAATATATTTATATTATATAAATTTCCAAGTATTATATAAGTATTATAACATATATCCTACAACAATATCTGTCTGAAAACACATTAGTATTATATAACTATTATAACATACATCCTACAACAATATCTGTCAAGGTAAATATAATGTTCTTGTACTAGTTTTACATTCTGTCGGCTGCTGTTTCAAAAGATTGCTACATTTTAAAAGGTAATCAAAAGCAACATGCTCTTTGTCTGTCTACTGTGTCTGTGATTACCCCAAAACCAATTAATACATCTTTATGAAATATATTTGTATTTAGGGTCTGACCGAAGGGAGAAGGGATTAAATTTTGGTACCAGATCCAGATCATACTCTGGATACAAAAAAAATCCGAATTTTCAACACTACCGTTTTCAATGATTTTCATCATGGTCATGCTGTCCCATTTTCAAGCTTTTTTCTTGATTTTATAGTGAGAACTTTTTTACAATGTGCTTCAGATCATCTTGTAAATATCGTGTGAACCGTGATGACGTAAATTTGGAACTGTCACGTTGCCAAGTGCCATTTTTATGTCTAAAATTGTCAGATAGTGGCTCAGAAATTGTACCCCTATAGTTTGGTGTACAATGCACTATTGTTAACTATAGGGCTCCAGGAGTTAGAATTAGATGTAACTTTGTAAAAGTGACTTGGCAGATGCTATACTTTGTGTTGTAGAATTTGCCTGCTGTGAGGATCCGAGAGTCAGTGCCAGATCCAGGTTGGACACCACCTTTCGACCAAAAACCAGGCAATGTTACAGCCGTCTATTCAGAGTTTGTGTGGCCTTTTGTCATTTCTTCAATATCTGCTGAGAGGCAAAGTGTCAGTTCATATGATTATAAAACCCAGACGGGCGACCCTTCCATTGTTTCAACTGTCCATTATTTTTTGCATAATGGAGAGTTAACACTACATTATTTTCTAACAGTGGATTGTGGTTTAGTTCAATGGCCAGTCTGCCAAGAACAAAAGGGTACTTAGTATTTGCCAGGCATCCTCAGCACAATGCATTCAATATTGAAATGGTTTTACAACCTCTTTCATATTAATTAGTTCAGTGGGTAAATTTACAAAGTCTTATCAATTCTGAATGACATTCAGAGTTCATAGAAAAATACCTCATGGAAAAATGCTACCTTGAAAAAATACCTCCTGACAAATACAAAACAACCAGTTGAATATTTTTTAATTCTTTGCATTTCTTTACAATCTGACTTTACAATAATCTTCTGTGAATTTAATCGAAGGAGCACCTAACTTTCAAGCAAACTCACTGTGAAAATCTAACCCATCACACTATATTAAAAGGAGTGTTTTTAGTGGCTCAAAATTTACTCAAGTAAAATGAAGAAAAAAAAACAGTGCAAAAATGCGGTACTGAAATGCATTACTGCTGGGTTTATATTTGATTTAAATTTTCCATGTTTTTAAGTTCAAAACAAGGATTTTAATTTACCTTATTACAGTTTGTTATATACTTCTAAAATGATACACGTTTGTGGTTGAAATCAATTTTGTTTTTAATGTTGTGGGTTAATTTTCATAGGAGGTATTACTGAAATACAAAATGTGGAGTAGGCATTGTTTCTATGAGGCTTTTTTTCAGGAGACAATCTTTCCAGGAGGCATTTTTTCTTGATTCCAAATTAAGAGACAAAGAAGCACACAAAATAAAAATCTTGAGAATCCAAAAACTTCAACACAAAATAAAACAATTAAGTAATTGTCCAGTTTCTAGTACTTCCAATACCTGAAACACAAAAATAATAGCTTACTCTCTTAAAATAAGCACAGATTAATAAAGTAACATGAAACACTCACCACAACAAATTATCCACAGCATTTTTAAATAAACAGTCTAATCTTTTTTCTGGAAAGTGCTTTCTGTAAGTCACAGATCCATATTTTATCGATTATCATTATCCATGGTTAAATTTTGTGGCAGTCAGATTATATTAAAACTTTTCAAGCTTTATCCAAAATTATATTTTCCATAAAGGAAAACCAGTGGTACACATGGAGAAAATGTTGATTGTGTATTGAAATAAAAAAACAACATAGAACTAATTTAGTGAAAGCCTCAAATGGTATGCACACCAAAGGAAACATTGGAAAGATTTCTAGGTTGATCATTTGGTACAAGGTGTTAAATTATTGAATTAATAAATTGGTTTTAATTTACAGGGTTTTATAATAGATAATTGCCTCGTGGTGCTTGCATTATATAAACTTAATGACCCTTCGGCCCTTTCAAGGCCTCTGGTCATTAAGTTTACATAATGGAGCGCCACTTGGCCATTAATATAAGAACCTGGATGCCAGATTGCTTGTGGAGGTATATTCAGACACACCAGGTATACTAGTTCTCAAGTAGCTGTTGCTTTTCAGGGGACACTGGTATAATTGTTTGTATGTCCCTGCTGTTTGGGCTTGAGGTGTTTTTATATGTTCTTATGGTAACTTGTATGCTAACTTTATGGTAAATTTTATTATAAGTTTTATATGATTTTTGTGTTGTGTGTATAACTATAAATATTAAGTTATGCTAGTTTTACTTACACTTGAGTTTGCAGGGCCTTTCCCTTAGGGGTTCTCCTAAAATCCAAGAAATCTATATTACCGTATTGATTACTTTGGTGGCATGAGGCAATGGTAACTAGGTAATATAAATTAACTAAAACAATATTCAAGTTAAGATTTGACTCTCGCACATTAGTTTTATGGGTATTTTAGTGTGAATGTTTAGTTAAGATCATCTTAATGAGGTGTACATTTTAGTCAAGTATTATATTATATATTTCATTATTTATTAAACCCATTAATATTTTGTACATGAAATAAAACTGTAACCCTCCTGAGTTGTTTACTGTTGTTTGGGGGAGGGGGGGGGGGGGGCTTGGGGACTGTTCCCTGAGAAGCGATAATACTTCGGTCTAAATGGTGTGATTTTCACCTCATTTTATGTATATACTCCAGCCTTTTTGATGGAGATTAAGTGCTATAAAAGACATGTTGAATATATTAGGACAGAGCTATATAATTCCCATACATTTGGCTCTGATTCATGTTTTGTTCATATATGCGTTAGCATAATTTGATACAAACCCTGCCATGTTGGTACATTAGTAAGACAGTTTCTGTCTATTACATTGTTTTGTGATTATTGGCATTTTCACTATTAACTGGATCAAGTCCTAATATGCAACGTGTTTGAGTGCCCCACCATTATCCCTGTTCTTACACTTGTGTCTGTAGCCCAATTAAGTAGTTAATCATTCCCCTCTAGTTGTTATTCAAAACCTGGTATATGCTGTATTCTCTGGCCTCGCAATTATAACTACTCTCTGGATGGTTGCTACAGAAGTCACATGTGTGAGTGTATTAGTGATGGTTGGGTGAAGTATCTGCATGTTTTATTATCCTTGCCCTGAAGGGTGTTATAATCAGGTGTGTTTGTTTTTCTGTCTGTCTGGGTACATACATAAGATCTGGGTCACACTTTTACACAAGGTGGAATCAAACCATGGCTTAGTCCTGAAACAAGGTCTGGATCCTGATCTGGATTATAAATCCAGAATTGTTTTGTGATTTGAGGGGGGGTGTGGCACCAATGACAGTTAATTGAGATATTAATGGAGAATCTGTTATTGCGACTTGCGAAGTCCTTAGGTGGTTTAGATCATGGGGTTGTAATGAACTCCCAGTTAATATCCACTCTGCCGCCTGCATATTCTGATAATTCATCTTGATGTGATTCCTTTAATTAAATCGTTGGCTTCCTCATCATATCGTGAACCAAACATTCTACTATGATATCAAAGTACTGCACTGGGCCATGCGCTGAAGTCTATTTAACCCTGTAGTTACCAATTAGTCATGGAACACATGTTACACGATTTTTTGCTGTGTCAAAATTCAAATTCTTCACCAAATATCAAAGTTTAATAAAAGTTAGTGTTAACATTTGTACATAACTGTTGCTTTAATTAACTGCAAAACATTACAAAAGAGTAAAAAAGATAATATGTAGTAGCCTAAAAATAACACCATTAAAATTAGTTGCAACATCCGAAGAATTAGTCGTTAATGCCTTATGACTGAAAAGATAGGTTGTGACCACTTGAAAGACAAATGTCCAACTATTTTCAACCGGTAGTACATTTATGCCAGAATAACACTCCCGACCTTGATTATACCAATGTTCCATTGGCAAATTTTAATGACAACTCACCGTTTGACCCCTCTTCTGTGGTCAGCTGCCATCTATTTTGAAGGGTCAAAGGTCAAAGTTGGGGTTTTACGTCCCGTTCAACAGCCAGTCTATTTTGAAGGGAGAAGGGTGATAGTGGATTGCAGGATCACAGAAAATATCAGACATGTTTGATCTTTCTGTGACTCGGCTCCCTATTAACTGAATCAAATTCACAAGTACAAAAGTTTGGTTACAAAGGTGAAAAGAAGATATATACGTAAAAGAGACTTATACAAGCCATCAGCCCTTTGTGACCTTTTGTGATTGAGACTGGTCACACACACCTCATGATTGATCTTGGGTTTTAGTTTGTGACTGAATTCATCCCACAGACAACATGCCTTCTGGTGTATGGGACAGGCAGCATCACACATAAAAAACAACAGGCCACACAATGCAACAGGCAGGACTGTTTAATTTGTGCCTGAACTTTTGTCCACATGAGAGGTGTGCAGCAATTTGACACGGTCGTGACAGTGGGTGGTCCTCTGCTGTATATATGTTAAGACCCAAGTGTGAAATTGTCTATTAAATGAAATGGACAACCCAACTGACCATTTCGTGAAATGGACAAATCTATGTATATATTGCTATCCATTTCAAAGTTAAACTTTCATTCATGGCCAATCTTTTGGTTTAGGTTATCCACTTTATTCCCTATAATAATGATATGCATATGAAATATCTTACACTAAGTTAGTTAATAGTTAAATAGTCATAAATATTTGAAATAAGTGTCAATTATGTAAAACATACATTTCAATGGGAATAGCTATCTAAAAATTTTTAAACTTTTAAAAAGCATATTAGTACCAGGGGCTGGTTTCACGAATCCTCCTTAAGATAAAGGTTACCTTAAATTCAAGTCTCCTTCCTTAAAGAAGACCTTTAAAACCCCCTCACATTTCAAGGAAACTAAGGATCTACCTTAAATTTAAGGAAATGTCTTTCAAGGAATATTTAATAACTTTAAATGAACATTCACTCCCTCCTTAAGTTTCAAGGAAGACCTTTGGTAAGGAGAGTTAAAGGAGGCTTTGTGAAACTGAACTTTAAGGTGGCCTTCCCAAAGGAATAAAAATGACCTTCCTTTATTAAAGGAGGTCCTTTCCAAAGGAGGTTTTGTGAAACCGGCCCCTGGTATATTATTTTTTAACTTTTGCTTAAAAGAAATATAATAGAATTTTGTCTCTTTTGTGGACTAATCTTGTTTAAAAGGCTTAACTTTAATGATTAGATCTAAGGAATTGTAGTCTACCCTTTGAAGAATAAATCTAAGTTTAAAGAGGTTGAAGCCATCAAAGGTTACAAGGGGGCCATGGTGGCAGAGTGGCAACACTCTCGCCTCCCACCTCTGAGATCGCGGTTTGGTTCCCGGCCCGACCTCAAGTGGGAAAGCTGGTAGTTGCTTGCCGTAGGTCGGCACTTTACAGTACAGAACCTTGACTAACTGTATGTCTGGTTTCCTCTGACCTTCCAACTACCCGTTTTGATACGACCTATACAATGTGTTGAAAATGATGTTAAACCCAAAAGGTTACACAAAGAAGTGGGCTAATTAGAATTAAATCCAACTTACCAGTGGTGAGGCTTTCTTTTAATGAGATCTGAGGATTGTAGCAACCCTTTTGAGGATAAGGTCTAAGGGTTAATTCAGTGCCTGTCACAGTCATAAATCTTGACACTGTTGACAAGGTATATTGCAGTCATTAGCTCATATTTTCTAGTTACTAATTTGTATGTTCAAGTTAACTAACTGGTATATATGTATAGTTAGCAAAATTTTAAAAAGTTTGGCAGTCCATAGCTTCCATGTGGAGCATTTCAGGGTTATTTTATTTGAAGTTTTGTTTCCAAAAAATTTGAGTAGGCTTTTAAGCCTGGTTTGACACCAGCAACATTAGATTATAATAGAATGTTGTGAAATAGTATATTTATTACTATAGTCTTGGATGAATCTTGATTCAATGCAGGATGTAGGATGTTTAACTTTTAAATCTATATGTTGCTTTGGGTTCACTGTGAACCGGGGTTTTTTTTTCATTTTTAAAGGGGGTGGTGTGGGTGGAGTTGCTTCGAATCCCCCCCACCCCTGATCCATTGTGTTAATAGCAATGAGATTACACTCCTAATTTGAGGCATCCAATGATGCCATCCAAAGGTTCTATCATTTTATGGTTAATTATAGGGAAGACTTGCAAACATACCACAGTTACTAGAAAATATCCACAAAAAAGGTAGTTGTGAAAGTAATTATCCACACCTAGATGGCTATAAAATGGTATACGATCATATGCAGCCACAGTTTTATGAACTCATGTGGAGGGTGAGCTACTGTCCATTTCTCAACTCCATAAAATGTTAACAAATATGGAAACGTCTCATCCGGTTTGGATTGTAATCTTCATACTTTTTCTTCAAGCGAGGTAAGTGCTTTTTTGAGTCTGTTTGACTGATGATTGCTGAAGATATTTCTGGAGAGATTTTGTTGGAAATTTACTTAAGGCAGAGCTAAAGTGTGGTATCATTGTAAATATTCTTCCTGTCCGTAAAGTTTATTCTTTTTGTTGTTACAAACAGGCGAGGATATACATGTATTTTTTTTCTGTCAATACGGTGGGCGTGTTGAAACCCATTATGGAAATACAGCACTGATGTTAAAGTTAAAATAACCTTCCTTCATTTTAAAACAATTGTAAACACTTTAAACGTGTTCTTAAGGCGAGTGTTGTCTAATTCTATACTAATACTTTTTAAACGTTCTTACTAAACATTGGGGTACGAATCAAAACTTGCCCCCCCACCCCCCACCCCCACCCCCCACCCCCCACCCCCCCCCACCCCCCGCCCCTAGAACTTGATAAAATGAATAGAACTTAGAAATTCAAACCAGGCCAAAGTTATGATTTTGTAAAACACTTAAAGCACATAATGAAACTGAAGGGTATCTTTTCAGAAAGCTTGAGAGGCGAGATAGATCTCTACTGGCCCAATTATGAACAATTCTTTTACCTTTAAGAATTAAAACAGGAAAATACTAATTGCAGAAAGGTCCAAATAATGATTGCTTAAGGTAATTACATTTTAAAAGTAGAACTTGTTACTTCTTCCAAGGAGGTATTCTTTTCATGACCGTTTATTTAACCGCTTTCGTTTGTTCATTTGTTTGTTTGTTAGTAGGATTATGCAAATACTACTGGGTCTGTATTCTACAACAATACTTAGATCACTTCTAAAGATTTCAAGTATTTCTTAGAGTTCAAGGAAGAAATGATGAAACTGAACATTCTTAACTTTTGTTTCGTGAATACAAAGTGCAAGAAAAACTTAAGGGTGAAACACCTTCCCTTACTTAAATCTAAGGTCACCTTATCTAAGTATTGTTATAGAATACAGTCCCTTGTTGGATCTTACTCTAAAAAATGAGCATCATCCAACTTAGATCCCATTAAATCTTGAGAGTGATAATTCAGATTTTCCCATTTACTTTTAACTATGTGTCCTGTCAGAGATCTGTGCTCTGCAGGTGCTCTTGTTTAATTTATGACAGAATATTTTGCAGGAAAAAAACACTTTCTTTGTAAAGTGGACTGCATATCACATTCCAAGGCTGAATTTCTATAACTTTATTAGTAACAATTTTTAAACACTTTCAAAACATGTCTGATTTAAGAAAAATTTAAAATTTATTATTTTAAAATCATTTGAAAATGATTTTGTATGCTTTGTTATTTTAGGACATCAACTAAAATATATTCCTACAGAAATTTTAAAATTGTGTTAATTTGTTAAATAAGACAAAAACCTGACAACCAAAGAAATTTAATTCTAGTGAAATTCTTAAATTTGAAGTGAAAAATAATATATTCTTCTAGATAAAAGTTCACATTTGTTATATTATCTTGCTATTACAAAACGAGAACAACTTTGACCACAAAAGGTCAGAGTTGGGGTTTTACTTCCCGTTCAACAACCAGCGACTTTTACTGCAACCCTTCCATACATGAATAGGGAGACACTTTAATGTTACATAATCTCTGTCTGACTATGTATGCGCAAGTGCAAAATAACTCTTTAGTACATAAACAAGTTACAAAACTAATTCTCTTTGTCTGCCTGCAAGCCGGTGACACTTAAGTGCATATTATACAAGCAAAGGAAGTGAGAGTCATTTGAACAGGTACCATAACATCAGGTTTTAGTACCACAATGCCACACAAACTATACACACACGTAGACACCTTTGTCATCCAATTAAGCCTACGAACAAGATGCACACCTTTTGCTAAACCTGTACACAATTTCATAACTAAACAATCCTAACTATTAGAATAAACCTGTACACAATTTCACAACTTAACAATCCTAACTATTAGAATAAGATAAATACTTAAATATATAAATTATTTTTATGAAAATGTGTATATTTTGTATGTAAAAAGATATAAAAACATCCCAGGGCTTTGATAGCCTAATATTTCCTATGATGTGTAATTAACAATAAATTGCAATTTTATGACAGCATTCCACATTTCAAGTGCAAATCAATGTGTGTCTCTTAATAATAATAAATAATAGTAGGATTTATATAGCGCAAAATTGATACAAATCCTCTAATGCGCTTGAGTCCAAGAAGGGAGAGTCCAGGGACAGGTATGGGTCGACATCTAAAAAGCTATATATATATATGACTAAGGTGGGGGTATGCCAGCCTAAACAAGTAGGTCTTTAGCTGGCTTCTGAAACCATCTATTGTTTGCTGAGATCTGTGGCAGCTTGTTCCATTCAGCTGGTGCAGCTACTGCAAAGCCACGCCTTCCTATGTGCTTATTAGGGCGGGTTGAGGAGATAGATAGTCTCTTGTATGTATTTGCCCCAAAAACACTTACTTGTTACAGTCACGCAAACAGACATTTTGGTCACCAGATTAGCTTTGGTCAATATACCCAGAGTTGCAAAATATACACTAGCTGAACTACAGGTAGGGTGCGCACGGTCAGCCCACTTTCCACATTGTGAATTGGTGTTGAGGCATAAACATTGAGGTCAGATCTGTGATATTAGAACCTTTTGATGTTCACGTTTTATGCTTTAGAGAAACACACTTGGGAAGGAAGTTATGAACATGCCATAAAGTGGGTATAGTTTTTCTCTTCTTTCAATAGAAGTCCTAAACATATCTGTTCTGCAAAATCATCTGGTGGGGTTGTCATTGGAATGAGGACTAATTTATTGGATGTAAAGGCCCGTTCACACAGTTTCGTGTGCTCGTAACAACCTGTATTTGAATTTTGTTTTACGACCTTGCCCTTATGATTCTCATAAGAGACAATCTATGTTGGTCAAGGGTCAAATTTGGGGTTTTACGTCTCGTTCAACAGCCAGGGTTATATTGAGACAGGTCCTCCACATTGTCACTTGTGGGAAGACGAACCCACACAAAGGTGACAGCTTGCGATTAGATACCAAACTTGCTAATCACTAGGCCACTGAGAACCTCTAAATTGCTAGTTTAGTTCTATATCATTGTGGTCAGTGCTAGCTTTAGCAAATTAAACAGGGGCATTTCTAGTCTTATGGTTATCAAATGATGAGAATGTGGGCATAAGTTTGAAACCAGTTTGTGACAACACAGGTAGAGGGGGGTTTTATTTAGTGCAGTGACCCCTACACTCAATGCAACAGAACCTCAATAGGTAATAAAGTCATGGCAGCCAGCCCACCAAATTGCAATAGAAATACTCTAGCCTGAAAACTGGAGCCACGTCATCTTTTCTCAAGATCAAATTAGTCGCTGGAGTCTGATTAATTAATTTTCTCTGTTTCAATCTTATATTCATAAATAAATTAGTTTCTGAAAAAAATTTAAGTCAGTTTAAGCGTAATTTAATATCAGCAACATTACATTACAAAAGAAGGTTTTTAAAGAGTTTATTTTTCTTATTATTTTGGATGAATCTGGAACCAGTGTGGGATGTTCAAATTTTGAATTTGTGTCTGTTGTTTTGGGTTCATTGTCGAACCCCTCTATATATTTTCAAGGGGGGTTCAAAACCGCTGAACCTCACTCTGGATCTATTAGGGTCATGCGTGGTATTTACGAATTGTACGAGTGGTGAGCAGGTTGTGAGGCTGATCCTTTTTGGTCACATGACTTGTCGTTTAACTTGGGGCAAATCACATGATTTTTTTAGTTTCCCCACCCATTTTGATGAAATAAATTTAGCAGAACCCTGAGTTTAATACCGGGTAGGTCTTATGAAGAGTCATGCAATTGGAACATGGGTACTCATGTAAACAATACTGCATGACACAGAAACAATAGATTTGCGTTTATGAAAGATTTACACCAGCATTCCACAGAAGAGGCAAACAGTAACCGCCTTGTAATGATGGAGGATCTTTGAAACAATCCCTTAAATCAGATAAGTTTTTGGATTTTTGGACAGTACAGACGCACATTTCACCCAAAGGTGTCATTTATGTAGTTGTACTTCATTTATCAACCTTTAGCAAAAATATGAAACTAAAATAATTTAATCTGAGCTGCTCAAAACTCTGTGAAAACTGAAATCACATATTATTGTTCACCACCACCTTCGATGGCACATAAATTATAGTCTCTTTTTTGTAAAAATCCACTGTGGGCCAGTGATGGCCCACAGTGACAACATCTATCGACGGTGCAACCAGCCAACATGGGTCTGGCTTTGTAATGATATCAGAGTAACTGAAATACGAGAACTACATTTTACTAGGATTGGAAATGTTTATACTGCATGTGGGCCTGTTACCTCTAATAACCATGCTGTCACTCTTAATTCCTAGAAAAGGGTTACACTTAGGTCCGCAAAAAATTGTTGGAGAACTAGCAAATAAAGTAAAAAAACATACACAAATAATTTGTCTTTATCTTCAGTTTAAACAGTGAGGTGCAATGTGCACTGCAGGGAGGTGACATTGTGACTGAAAAACACTTCACCGCTGGACCAATTAGTAATGAGCAAAGCAGTGAAACCACGTCAGAAACCATTGCTGCAGAGTCTACTGAAGACACGACAAACAACAATGCTTTCACCCCCACCAGAAATGCCACAACCTCATCTGTTGAGAATACATCATCAGCACGAACCACAATGTCTACATCACCCGAAACGCCTTTCAAATGGGCACTTCTGGCCTCCAAGTGGCTACATATGTATGGTGGTGTTATCACTTTGATCTTGGGTATTCCTGGGAATCTTTTGGCTTGTGGTATTTTGCTTAGACCTAAACTCAGAGCTTTACCCGGAAACATCTTTCTGATATTCATGACCTTGTCAGACTTTATATTCATATTTTCCACACAATTTCTGATCCACTGGCTAAAGCTTGTTTCAGGTACTGACTTCCTCACCATTAATGACTGGCTCTGTAAGATCATTACTGGTGTAAAATATATATCATCTGATTTCTCAAAATCCAACCTGTTCGGCCTAACCATGGAGAGATTCTTCTCTATCTGTTTTCCAATGAAAGCTTTAAGCATAGTCACCCCAAAGTTGAGACGGATATACATTGTTGGTGTATTTCTGTGGGCAATTGCAGTGAATACTTTAGATTTCACCAGCAGGTCAGTCATTAATGTAGGCTCTTCATTAAAATGTGAGTTTGAGAACAGTTTTTTGGCGTATGTAAAAAATGGCCTTCACCTTGCTCACAATGTGACTGCATCTGTCGGAGTGATTATATTCAATGTCTTAATAGTTGTCGCTTTGCTGAGACAGAAGAAAACCGTGGAGCAAGATCTGGCCAGTGGACAGAAAGCTGCAAATCATGGGGTAAGTATTGCTGTAATATTTTTGGTATTTTCATCATGACTTAATGAGAAGATTCTGTGGATATTCTCTAGCTTACTGCAACCTATTAAATAACATTAATTGTCATTACAATACAAACAAAATTAAATTTTCTCTTATTCTAATGTTTACCAAGGTTTTAGATGTATCAGCCAAGATGAAAACGCCCCAATGTCTGTTTCTGTATGCCAACAGTCTGAGCATCAATTTAAATAACTGAGTAAATAAATATTTTAATCAGTGGAAGTTTATATGCCTTTACATGTTTAAATGACGCAAGCATATTATATTGCTAGGCATGTCTTGGCAATTATATAAAATATGGTAACTGATCACTTGTGCCGCATCTTCTGGGACCAAGAATTGTTTTGCCTCAGATTAATATGCTGAGAAACTGTCAGTGTTTGTCAGAGTACAAACTTAGCTGTTGAAAAGACTGGTCGGTGTTTCTACAAAAGCGTATTGCATTGTTGGCAGACCAACCTCAAATAGTGTAGAATCCCCAGAACTATAGAAATGCAAAATGTCAAAGACAAAATGGAAATTTCGTGAAGTCTCTGGAATAATGTTTCAGAATGTGACCAGGATGTTGCTGACTGTGAGTTTTGTGTTTATCCTTTGTACAACCCCAGCCTGTATCACTCAGATCATCAGGAGCGGTGGTAAGTAACCCCCAACCACTTCACCATACCTTACTTTATGCCCCATTGCCACTATTTTATGTGGTCATATCAACAGGTATTTAAATTATGGTTCATGACCATGTGTTCGTGTTGTTCAGTAAATAGATTTTTCATGTAAGAAAAGAGTCCCGGTGTAAAGCAATACAGCCCCCTCCACCCCGCTAGCGTGTACATTTAAGTTTGTGCCCAATTCACAGTACAGACGGTATGTCCCAGGGTTAGAAGTTTTACCCGGTAGCGGAGCCACCTCCAAGGATGCCACATACATTCTGAGATTTGGTGTATTATTCACACTATAAGACAGTATCACCTGCGGTCATAGGCATTCAGTGAAACATTCCTGTCCTTCAATCACCGTCCGAGGTTTGTTTTTGATCTTGTGACACAGTGGAGAAACGTCCATTAACCTCCACTCATATTATGTCGTCATGTTACACTTGAAGATGACCGAGTCACAACCTTATACACTGAGAACTACGCCGTCAGTTACGATAGCAAGAAATTCATCTACACATGCTTGCTTTCATCTGTAAATGCTCATGGTGCCAAATTCAGAGGTGGAAATTTTAAACATTTCAAAGCTTCTGTAGGATGCTCAAGGTAACGGACATATTGGCACTGTGTCACCAGGTCGCATACAATCTTGGATGTGAAATATTTTGTGGTCATATGTACCTCGTGAGGCTTGCCAGGAACAATGTGATCTAAGTATAAAGTAAAATTAGGATATCAGCAATACCTTGCATGCATATGAAATAGTTTGCTTTTTTTTTCTTTTTTCTTTTTTTTTTTTTTTTTGGGGGGGGGGGGGGGGGGGTTACATATCAGTTTTATTTAAATACTATTTGTTTCATATTACAACTTTCTAGGTTATCAAAAACAAGGAGTTTTCCGCGATTGTCACATGGCTTGATCAATGTGAAGAAAGTGTGCCTAATTACAGTAAAATGCAAGGTCGCATTAGTAAGAAATAAAGTTGATCCAGAAATACGTGTTTATTGAATGATTTGTTCTTCGCCAGCTGAGATGAATGTCATACCACATTTAGTAGGTTACCATACACTTACCACAGAGATAATAGTTGAAAAGTGCTCATAATGTAGTAGTGAGTTCCAATCTGGCTGGTTACAGCATATAGAAAATACTGGAGAGAGTATTCTACCCTTGCTATCAAGCTCACAGGTCATTTCACATCAGTACAGATGGAGGTGCCACTGGTATTGGTGTTATTGTAATTTCAGTCCATCATACACGAATTGTAGAAATTTTCACAAGGCATAATTTAGCTATTTTTTAGCTAATGAGCTTGGAAAATGAAAATAAATCTTTGTGAAATTTTAAATCAGCATTTATATCTCAAGCAGAAACTAGCAATCAGTGAAAATGTATTCCAGTGAGTTTCGTAAAAATGAGTGAAATTTTCTTCTTGCTGAAATTCTACTTATACAGTACTTTTATCTTATTTTTAGAGTACTTCACACCTGTTCAAAAAGTACTTGTGCACAATCTTTTTGCTGCACTTTCAGAGAACTTCACCATTCATTTGTTGTAGTTCAGAGTATTCAAACAATTTCAGGAAGTAGTCATACACATGTTTAGTGTACTGTAGTGTACTTCCCACCAGTATAAGCAGTCTTCATGCAATTTATTAAAGAAGTAGTAACTTTATTTATTTATTTGGGGTTTTACATCGCTTTCAACACTGTACGGGTCATATAACGACGGTAGTTGGAAGGGCAAAGGAAACCAGTACATACAGTTGGTCAAGGTTCTGTACTGTAAACTGCCGACCAACGGCAAGCAACTACCAGCTTTCCCACTTGAGGCCGTGCCAGGAACCAAACCCCGACCTCAGAGGTGGGAGGCGAGAGTGTTACAACTCTGCCACCGTGGCCCCTTTAAAGTAGTAGTAACACACAGTCCTTTTATTTATACTTTTAGAGTGCTTCAGACCAGAAGTAGTAGCTATGCACAGTAACTTTGTTGGACATTTAGTGCACTTTACATCAATTAAAGAATCAGGCACTTTTCAGGCAATCTTTGTATTGTACTTTCAGGGTACTTCACACCAGTTCAGGGGTTAGTGATGCAGTACCTGATGTTTTGTGTGTTTGTTAATCATGCTATCAATGTCCTGCTCTACTTCTGCAGTGCCTCTGTATTCCGGGCTGAAATGGCTAGGGTCTTTTGTGGGGTAAGATTACTATTTGCATTATGAATCGCACACGACTTACCATACATTTGGGTTATTTTTTCTGGTAATATTCCTGTCACGTTTGCATTATAAGTGGCAGAGTGTTTACCTACTGCCGTCATAATTTCGAATCAAGACCACAGCAGTGTGTTTGGCTCGGCCTGGAAAGAATATGTGTCAAGTCCCAACTGTTATTTATTTATTTATTCAGTGTCATGAATGTCTAGACCACCCTGCCATTCCTGTGTTTTCTGTGGGATGATCTGGCTCTGTGGTCTTACGACTATTCCATATATTATTTACAGCTCCGCCTTAAAGTCTGGTCGGGATTAAGTGCCATAAAAAAGGTCTTATTAGATTAGATTAAGTCATAGTCTCACTTCTATTTCCCCACAAGTCTAAAGAACACGTTTTTTGGGGGTCCAGTATACTCAATAATTATATTACCAGAATAGGTTTAAACCTACTGGGACAAAGATCAGGTTCCTTATTCCATTTTTTATAAAGTAGTTTACTCAATTCAAAACTTGATCCAGTAATGTTTTATCTGCGGCTTGATATTGTGCATGCATGGGTTTTGATTGACTGTGACAAAAATTATTTATGCTTGATGGTATTTTTAATTATTTTCATACAGTTTCAGTACAAATACTTTTTACATGATAGAGAATTGTTTGGTAACTGTTTCACAATTTCATGAGTTCTAATTTGCTAACTCAGTAAGTTTTTAACACATACAGGAAAAGTTACATATTATTTTCCTTTCACAATCTGGTGGTAATTTTGTATTTATATATAACATATATATGCTCCTGTAATTCAGTTACTTGGAAGCCTGAGTTGAAGGACATACAGCCTCAATATGTTAGCCAAAATGTATACTATTTTGTGTATTTGTGATAAATATCAAATGTTGCCCTTCAATATGCAAACCTGACCTGATCTAAACCTATAATTATCTAATAAGGGCTTAATATAGTGCTTAATCTGCCAGACTCTAAAAGGTGCAGCTATCAATAACCATAATAATCAATCATCTTTGTTTAGTCATGTAAACAAAACAACTTCAGAGCCATATTTACAGTCTTTCCAGTATAAAATAATTAACAGGACTGTTAATTGCAATTATAATTTGTTCAAGTGGAAAATGATAAATCACAACTCTTGTGATCACTGTAATTTAAATATTAACCTAATTGAACACCACCCTTGCCATTGTGATGAGAGTAAAGATTTCAGGAAAAGAATAGAGAACTTTGGCTGAAATCAAATGTGTCTTAGAATATTGACAGGGAGGTGAGATTAAGATTAGAGTTTTTGATGTTGAGCCTTTGAACCAAAAACAGTGAATTGTGTTTGTCAGGATTTAGTTTTAAATGACTGAAAGACGTCCATCTTAAAAGTAAACATAAAGTTTAACCAGAGGCAAGGAAATGCCCTTGTTTAATAAATGAACAAACAACTGAATCAAAATGAATTAAATGTTTTAAGAGACAACGATCTTGCTTAATGGAGTTACATCACGTGAGAACAATAATGGACCCAGCACTGATTCCTGGGAGACTAATCGATGAGCTCACGTAAGATAGTGTAGAACCAATTTTAATTGCCTTACCTGCTGCTTGTTGATGGTTATAGGATGGGAAAAATCGAGATGGCACCTTATGACCGCACGGTTTTATATATAAAGTCACCCACACTGTCATTTTGAACAAATTTTGACTCACAGGGGGAGATCAAGACGTCAAGAATGGTGTCTTAGAGTATGTGTTGGATCTTTGATACTTTGGATCAAACTGCAAGACTTAAGAATGTCTTTGAATCTGGACTTCTTGGTACAAACAACATCCAAATGAGCATTTATATCAACATAGATAATTTCCATTGAATCAATAAATGATAGAAAACCAGAGAAAGCTGAAATCCCCCAGGAACCGAGGAGTACATGAACACGGGGGTGACACAAGAAAAGGCGACAATACTGATCTGTCTCATTTAATAGATAATATAATGCTTTCAGATGTTCTAAATTCACGAGAGGTAATGATGTTAAGAAAGAAGGTACTCCTGTACAAGAAACAAACACAGTCACCATAAACAGTGGTCCAATGGCTTTGCATATAAATTACTTACTAAATCACTTATTTTATGAAATCCCTAATACAAAATTACTGATACAATTACTGGTTTAACAATTTTACTGCAGTATATAGTTTTAGAAATAATGTCTGTTTAAAGTATATAAACTTCTGCACTTTTCAGACCTAATTTTGATACATAAATGTACAAAAATAATGATTCAATATGTTGTACATTTATCAGGCGAAAGGATCATTGAAAAGAAGAGCTGGTTCTTCAACAGATGGCAGGACAGCTAAAACAGATCTCTCAACAATCAGCTAAATGTGACGTCAATGTGATGAAAAGTCACGTTTGAGAGGAGTATTTGATAAGATTTGTGTATAATTTGATTAATGATCTGTAACATATATTCTGTAAGAAACCCTGCTCCACTTATTATTCCCCAGTATTTTCAATTTTGCCTGAAAGCAGTCAATGGCCCAGTTTCAGGATGATCTAGTTGGGACTCTAAGTTCACCTCAACAGACCTATCTCTCTGTAATCCAATTAGTCAGAGTGTTTAATCAGTTGTATACAGCCCCGCCATGGAGGTTATATTTTTGGCAGCTTTGGTTTGTTTGTGTGTCTGTCTGTTTGCAAAATAACTTGAAAAGTTACGAGCGCAGTTTGATGAAACTTTCGGAAATACACAAAGAATGGCACAAGGAACAGATTATTAGATTTTGATGTAATATACCTAAGTTTGATCTGGATCCCAACAAAATTCCAGATACTATGATCAAGAACAGGAGAAATAGAGATTGCTTGGCAGAAATCTGTGCTCTTCGAGTGTTATGTAGATATATTATCTTGGTGCTATAAGTTATATTTTAACTTTCGGCTGTCTGGTGTAAAAAAAACTGCAAGGCTACAGGATTCATTGTCCAGACTACTTGAGAGGTCCTCAGTGGCCTAGTGGTTAGCAAGTTTGGCATCTAATCATAGGCGGTCACCTCTGTGGGTTCGAGTCCCACAAGTGGCAATTCTGAGGACCTGTCCCAATATGACCCTGGCTGTTGAACGGGAATGTAAAACCCCAACTTTGACCTTTGTCCAGACTACTTGCTCCAGTCAATGTAGATCATAATATTGATCTCCTCAGTCATACAGCAATGACGTGTTAATTGGAATTTCAGAATAGATTTTCAGGTTTTGCGATTGATTGTAAAAGTGGAACAGGGGCCTAAACAGTTCATGTATTATTCATTTAGTTTTTTTCTATCTGTTGGACCATTTCAGAAGCCTTTCTTAGTGTTATTTAGAAATGGCTGGGTTTTTTCAGACGACATTTGACAAAAAGTTTAGCAAGTTAAACGTTGTTCTTGTTTGTTGTAAGTTATGAACTTATTATTATTTTGTATTTGTTGTATAAATTATAATTATATATTATTATGACTTCTAAACATAGTCAGGAAGACCTTGTTGTGTCAGATAAACATTTCTTTTGTTTTGAATTACATTGCCTTGAGAAAACTACAGTAAATTATTCAGATTATAAACTAGCACATTATTGAACTTCATTGTGTTTTTTGGTACTTGGATGGTAAGCAGTAATCTGTAATCAATAATCTAAAAAAACCTTCTCAAATGTTCCTTTAGAATATTCCTACAATTATGCCAACACGCAATCTCCTACATGGTGTGGCAATAGACTAAAGGCAACTTCAATTTAACTGGATCTATTGTATAGTTTATGTTTTAGTTTATGGTTTATGTTTTTCCATAGTTTGTTGTTATTTCTTAAACAATAGACTTTTACTATGTTGTAGTATGTCATATATTTTGCTAGTGAGTAAAAATGTTTTTGTCTTGGCCAATCTTACGAAAAACATGACAAGGCCAATCAGAAGCCTGTTCACGAAAAGCCAGTATTTTACATCTTTTGTTGACTGAAAAAGGCCTTTGTCTCGGTTGATAGGGATTTAATGGTGCATTGGATTTAAGTTAGAGACTTAATTGTCAAATCTGTAAAGCTATGCAATCTCTTTCAAATGATTTCAATGTTCATAATAACTCTGAAGATGGAGCAAAATCTGTCACATACACAGAATCTATGGGGCAGGTTTCACATTTTATAATGCCAGGACTAGTTAAATGCAAGTTAAATATGGGTTTTCGTTTTCATGTATACATCAGGCACAAATTAAACAGAGGCATCAACTCAAGTTGTGTCGTATGCTAAATCACAGGATGAAGTCTATCTAACTGAACTCTTATGCTTAATCTCTGCCACGAAGACAGGCTTGAAGGCACTTAGTCAAAGCATAAAACTTAGATTAAGCGGGTTTGACCCACCCCCCTCTTGAAAAAATGTTAAGGGGTTCAACAGTGAACCCAAAGCAACAGACACAGATTAAAAATTTGAACATCCTCAACTGGATCCATTTGTAGAAGCAAAAATTCACACAAAAATAACTATAAAATTAATGGCATCTCAACTAAGCTGAAAAACAACGAAGTTGGGAAGTGTTAAATATACAGAAACACCACTAAATGTACAAAATGTACAAGTTTTTCCTCTAGGGAGTCCCACGCCTACACATGAACCCATCCTTAGTTAAAGTAGGATCCAACCCTGGATAATGCGGATAAAAGAAAAAAATAGATAGGATGTAAATTGGATTGAGTTGTATGGTAAAATTGGTAGGGCATAACTCGAGATATGGCAGTACAGCTAGAGACATTTCCCACAAATTCAACCTAAGAGTTTGTGTGATGAATACATGATTTGTGTTGTGCTACTAGTTGCTGCTAATCAGAGACACAAATCATTCAGCTATCCGATTAAGCTATTTTAATATAATTTACATGAGAAGAAGTTGTATAATTATTTTCCATACTTGTGATAAAAATTAGATTTATTTATCAATTGTAATACGATTAAAAGAGGAATATTTTGATTGTGGTATGCATAAAGTAAATGTTTAATAAAATTGTGATGTTGTGTTACATGATTGATAATATTGTAATATTAGTTGTAGAATATGCTATAAACGTCATGTTAACCTCTGGACCAGTTGTTTTTTTTTAAATGTAAGATATTTATGTTGATAGTGGAATTTATCCTGTGTTATTTTGAAAAACCTGATAAATATTGGATTATGTCTAGTAGTATGTTGCTGCAATTAAATTGAAATTTTATTTACTTTGGTCTGGGGTTAAGTTATGAATATTGTGGTTTCTTGAATAAAAACACATCAAAAATTTAAAACAAGTTGTCTTCTCCATCTTCCAATAAAATTAGCCCAACCTGTCAGTGGTCCAGGATGTGAGTTTTGGTTGGAAAGTCTCCAACAATATTATTGAGATTATTCTCCTAAAATGTTATGGCTCACACACACACCAATGACGATCTAGCATAGTCTAATAATAAAATTGCAACTGCTATGGCATCCTTAGTTCTGCAGTGACCCAGTGGTCAGCAATTTGGGCATCTAGTCACTGCCTGTAACCTCTGTGTGGAGTCGACCCTTACAAGCGACAATGCTGAGGAGCTGAAGGGGGTGCCAGGGTCAGCCTGGTCCTGCATGTCCCTTATACAACAGCCCACTCTATCAATCCAAGGAAGCCAGAGAAAACTCCCCACTCCCAGGATAAAGGTGTAGGGGTCAGGTGGGCTGAGGGACTATGCTCTATTCGCATCCTGTTTGCCGACCATTGGTGTAACGTCTTGAGAGTGGGGAAGCATTTGTAAAAGAATAAAAGGTCTCGTGAAAGGTCAAGATACATTTAAAATTTTTAGAAAACAGACGATCAAGATCACTCAGAGAGTGCAGGGCTCTGCCAAGGAACATAATAATTGGTAAAATAATTGGGAAAATCCGGATCTCTGACATTTTTTGTATCCAGATGGTGATAGAGATCAGTCTCGAAAGTTAATGGGGTTTAAGGTGGGCCATGATCCATCTTCTTGGTTTTTTTCATGAAGATTCAACCAGTATTATTTGCATAATCTTTACAACAACCAAACAAACAGACAAACAAACAAACGGTCATGAATTTAATATGAAAATAATATGTCCTAGGTGAAGGTAATTAGAATTACAGACAATAACAGTTGGAATATAAGACAGAATTTAATCAGCAAATAGTATTATCTTGCAGTAAAATTAGATAATTATCAATCAGTTTTAACATAATTATTTCATTGCAAGTGTGCTTTAATTTTGTTATTTTTATGTTTCTCTTTGTGCATAGATACCTGAGTAAAAATACATACATCTGTACCTAGTACTCAAATGCTAAAAGTCACTTATAAATCCTATGGGACTGGGCAAATGTTGATATTTTTAATTACTGTTATTGTAAATTTGTATTTGCATGTGACTATAATAAATAAAATATATATACAGACATGACAACATATGTGACAACGGAGGTGTTAGCCTTTGATAAATGCAAGCGCGTGGCAAGATATATGGACTCTTGGAAACAGTTTCTAGCTTTCTTCTTGACCATTACAGGGGCCACGGTGGCAGAGTGGTAACACTATCGCCTCCCACCTCTGAGGCCGGGGTTCGGTTCCCGGCACAGCCTCAAGTGGGAAAGCTGGTAGTTGCTTGCCATTGGTCGGCAGTTTACAGTACAGAACCCTGACGAACTGTATGTACTGGTTTCCTCTGCCCTTCCAACTACCCGTCGTGATATGACCTGTACAGTGTTGAATGCGACGTAAAACCCCAAATAAATAAATAAATTCTTGACAGCCACTACTAAATACTTTTAACAGTAAGAATTTCACCAAAGTTTGCGAGTAAGTTCATCTTGATGTTTTAAATCCAGAATGGAAAAAATGGGGGATCACCTTGGAAACTATTTTTTTATTGAAGCTAGAAGTTGATACTTAATTTCCCAGATTTAGTGTAATTTACATAGTTGATTAAAGAAAAGAGTATGCATAACATTTTGTACTTTTTATTCTGTGTTTCATTAATTTTTAATATGACTTTGTAATGTCATATATCAATTGTAAAAAATACACATAAGAATTTAAAAAAACGGTACAAGTGATTATAGTTTCAGCACAAGGAAAGCTATGACAGATCTTTGATAAATGGAATAAATACCTAACTAAAATACACTTAATTTGAGGCAAAAATGTAATTTGTGAAATTTCTAACAATTAGAATTTTGTAAACATTTCATGAAAATAAAGTTAATATAATATCAATCGAAATTAAATAATAAAACATTGGGGCAGCGTAGAAAATATTAAGAAATCTACAAAGCAAACTTAGATGTGCTATGAAACTTTAATAAAATGCTGACTCCGCAAAGTTTCAATGTGAAGTTGGAATCTCCATTGCTTATTTACACATGGAAGTCAATCAGTTGGAAAATGTTTGAAAGACCCTTCACCAGGAATTGTGGTAATTTATTTCATTTATATTGAGTAAAATTACAAAATATGTGACATTTTGTTGCTATATTTAATAAGTTATCAGTAACTGCTACAACAATTTTGACTGTTATGTTGATAGCAACACAGTTCTTTTGGACTCAAAAATGTAGTTAACAAACTCAGCCCTTTTTGTGATGTTATACTGTAAAATAAAGTTTTATAAATAAAAACCTGAAATTCTTTTATTTATTTCTGGTAAAATTGTAAAAAGTAATTCATACACTTTTAGACTTGATAAAAACTCAGAGGGAAAAAATTTCATTTTTCAAAAATTTCTTTTATTTATCCCTGAACACACATTCCATCAAGACAAAACCACCATAGATTTTATTGAATATGTTGCTTTTTATTTTACCCCATATAATCTGCAAGATACACACACAAACCAACAAACCACCCTACAGAGAGAGAGCTACAGAGACAGATACTCAATACTTAATATGTCTGTATTAATTACTGCATGTTTTCACTGCGCCACAAATATGTGCACTGACAAAAAGCCGTGATTGGCCTTAAGTGTAATATATTGTGGGTGTTCCACCACATGACTAAGCTTCCCGATTAAGGGTTTTTTGTAGTCGGTTTCAAATATTTGCTTAGTCCCAGGCGTTCTGTATGGATTGGTAGTTGTTGGTTGTGGCCCCTGAGAAATATCAAATGCCAGCAGGCATGAAGAATCTCGTGGATCTACTACTGATACAGAACATCTTGAGTCCAGTGTCCTGAGGGAGAGTAGAAGTCAACCAATTCTTACATCTACACCAGTTTCTACAGATTCCAAGATACTCGAGCACTTTGACCAGATGAGGACACTGATTTCAGGTTTCCTGCAGCAGAAGTCAGACAGGCAGCCCTTCTTTGACTACGTGGCATCAGAGGCTAAAAAGATGACCTAAGAGGAGTTTGAGGACCTCAAGGGCAGGATTTTTAGAGACATTGAAGTAGTAAAGAACACTCATAGACGTCAAGTTCTACCCAAGAGATCAGCCACTATTACCAAAGAGTCACAGAGGGTCGGGATACTGCCAACACCCACTCAACAGGCGTCTAGTTCCACCCAGGCAGCAGCAGGCAGCAGTTCCAGCAGTTACGTCTACTACACACCCAGCCCCATTGGCTTTGGAAACTCTCCATCAGTGCTCACAGTACAGGACGAGGGCAGCAGACACAACTTAAGTGGAATACTAAGCCAGATACCAGATCTAACAACACAGATCATTGAGCAGTCTCAGCAGCAACAGCAGCAGCTCTTCACCATCACCACCACAGCACCGCCTCAACAGCAGCAGCCTCCTCAGTAGCCAGCCAAGCCAGTTGGGTCTCTGACCCCTCAGGCCCTTTTCAGGCCTTATTTAGCTGCAAGTTGTTCAAACTCCCCTCCCAAAACATAACAGTTCAGTACAAATACTTATCACAAAACAAAACAAAAAAAGCCCAACACCCACACCACCCCAAACATGAAACACATAACCCATGGTAATACACATAACAACAGAAGGCCACATAGAAAAAAATAGATAAATAAACTCCCAATATGGCCAATAATCTGCCATTTGTAGTTTAAAATCCATGGGATTGCTTTAAATCTGTAATAAAAAAGTCCAACACTGACACCATCCCTAGAGTTAAAAGATATTATGTTATCACATAGCCACCAACCAACAAACAGACAAACCCAATACCAAACATAACCCCCAACCAACAACTGACAAACCCAATAGCAAACATAACCCCCAACCAACGAACTGACAAACGAATTTGCAAACAAAACTCCCACAACCAACAGACAGATAAACCATACTGTAAACAGAACCATTTGGGTGGTTATATTTTCTTAATTTTCTTGAAGTGGAATAAAAAAAATTAATTTTGAGAATTGCAATGAAGGAAAAAAATTCAGTTTCAGTTATTTTTCCAGAATAAAAAACCAAATGTAAGTGAAATTAGGGTGTAGCTTTCAAAATATATGCAATATTTATTCCATTCAGCAAGTTATGTTTGGCATTGGGTTGTCTGTTTCTTGGTTGGGTGACTTATGTTTGGCATTGGGTTAGTCTGTTTTTTGTGGGAATTATGTTGGGCATTGGGTTTGTCTGTTTGTTTGTTTGTTGGTTGGGTGACTTATGTTTGGCATTGCATTTGTCTGTTATTTGTGGGAATTATGTTGGGCATTGGGTTTGTCTGTTTGTTGGTTGGGTGACTTATGTTTGGTAATGGTTGGGTTATTTGCAACAAGCACAGCTGATTAATTGTTTTTGGAATATTTGGTAGTCCTGAAAAGGACTGGTTATTAGTCCTGCAAAGGACTGGTTACTGCAGTAGCAGTTATATTCTGTCATCTTGCCAGGCCACTGCTCCCTCATTATTGAAGTAGTCCTTGAGGTAATCCCTCAGTCTTTTGGCTTCTCTGGCAGGGTTTCTGTCATGACCACCATCAGCAGCACCACCAATCAACCGACCATCACCAGGCACATCATCATTATCATCACCACCAGGCTGTTGACCACCATGTTGACCTTGATGCTGGCTTCTCAGTATGTTGTGCAGAACCATACAGGTCAAGACCACATCCCTTACTGTTTCTGGGGGTAGTTTAATAGTGGTCATCATGACTCTAAATCTTGAAACCAGGATGCCAAAAGTGTTATCAACAATTCTCCTGCCCCTTGATATTCTGTAGTTGTCAATACTTTCCTCTCTGGTTAACATCCTTCTGCCATAGGGTTTCATCAGCCAGGTCTTCAGGGCAAACGCATCATCTCCCAGGATGAAGTAGGGGACATCTCGACCACCCTGGGTTATAGGTGCTGGGTCAGGGAAGCCTATGCTGCCATCATCAATCTTCCTCTTCAGGTGACAGGTATTAAATATCTGGGCATCTGAGCAAGATCCAGCTGTACCCACATCCACCCATCTGAACTTGTACTGTCCATCAACCAAGGCCAACATTACTATTGAAAAGAATCCCTTATAGTTGTGGTACAGGGCTCCAGAGTTCTTGGGTTTCTTCAGGGCCACATGCTTGCCATCAAGGGTACCCAGGGCATGTGGAACATTCCACCTGATCCTGAATTCTGTTTCCAGTTCTTTCCACTCATCTGGAGTAGTAGGACAGGTATTCTCTGGTGAACTCATCCTGGATGGCCGTGTAGACCTCTGGTAGAAACTTAGAAATGGTGGATCTGCCAACCCTGAACTGACGGGATAATAATGTGTATGACTCTCCAGTGGCCAGATATCTGATGGTGAGGGCTAACTTTTCCCCAACACTGATTGGAGCTCTGTAGTTGGTGGCCTGCCTAACTAGACATCGTTCCAGTCTGGTCTTTATCATTTCAAAGAATTCTGGGGTCATTCTCATGAAATTGGTGAATCCTGGAATGTCTGTGACATACAGTTCAGCCATAATGTTGTGGTAGGCCCCCTCTCCTCTCTCTGTAGTAGCCATGGCCTGACCCACATGTTGTGCCTTCTTCTAGGTCTCTGTCTGGCTGGTGGTGGTGGTGGAGGTGCTGCTAGTGGTGGTTGCTGTGGTCGACATAGAAATAACAAATACACCAGTATATGTAACTGAATAAAAACCAAAAAGCCCTAAATTGTTGCTGAAGCTGTCCTCCATTGAAAGGTGGCATCCTGTTGTGTTCCTAGAAAAGTAATGATAATTATATCCCGTAATTTATATATATATATACCCAGAAAATCCAGTTATTTTGCAAACCAAGAATCGGCCATCGTGGTCTGAGGAACACTGAGGAGGCCTCAGGACACCTAAGGAAGCCGGGACTTAATCGGGGGTTAGTCGGGGCTTAGTCCCAGGAGGCCTGAGGCATCCTGGGACCCAGTCGGTATGTCAACGACAAGATCGTGGTTCAAACCGACCAAAAAAAATGGCATAATCAGTTCTTAGTCCCAGAACAGTCGGGGACTGTGTGGGGCCTCCTGGGGCCTCCTCAGGCTTCCTGAGGCCGATCTGAACTTAATCCCAGGCTTTAGTACCGATTCACTATTCCCGCCCATTTTACGTTTTTTTCATCAACTGGCCACGATTAAGGGTCGCGGACAGGATCGGGACTTAGTCCTTTGGTGGAACAGGGGCATATACTTGGGGAAAAGTAAAATGTTTCAATTAGCAAATTGAAGTGGTGCTTACTTGTCTTGAACAAATCCACTTGTGCAGTAAAATAAATATAATTATTGCAATTTAGTCGACCAGAGCAACAAGCTCTAAATTCTGAATACAAGTAAGAAGTACATACTATGAAATCAGGATCATTTTATTGGAATATATTTCAAAAATGGTGCTTCTCCAAAATAACGCTATAGTTTTAATTCTGGACAAAAATGCAAATATCTTTAAATGTATGTCTACTGTTGTAAAAGAATTATAGAAAGGTGCACTCGATTTCCAAGATTACAAATGTACCATGACAAAAATTTCATTGTCATTTTCAAGGTTCCAAACCTCTATTCATAAATTTGTCAAACAGTTTGGTTATATTTCTGCTAGATTTGTGCATCCCCTCCCTCGCCTCTTTCAGAAAGCAGCTCAAAACCTACCTGTATACCAAGGTATACCCACCTTTTAGTCTTACTCACTCCCTGGCATTCTCTGTGGTGCTTGGCCTTTTTTCTGTCCCTGGATACTGAAATTGGTGGACTGTTTTTTTTTGGTTCTGTTGCGCCTTAGAGTCCCCTTTGAATAGGGGAGATTAAGCACTAAAAGTCCAATTAGAATTAGAATTTCTTAGAAGAAATTTAAGTAATTATTTCTAGAATTACACAAATAGAAAACTATCACTTAATAATTGCTCCTAGTTTTCAATATTCAAAATACCGGTAGAAACGTTATAAATACACATTTGGAAGAGGCAATTTTCATCATGTGCATACGTGTTTGTTCTGTATATGTATGTGAAAATATGCAGAAAATCACTAGCACCTTTAAAGTCGTTCATATAGTTGCCAGGTCCTACAAACAAGATTAAACTACAGCAATACTGGCAATAAACAAAAACTAGCCACAAATAGCAATTTGTGTCAGTCATCGAACTTGGGTGGGAAAAATTTGGTCAGACAGTCACCTGGCACACATTAAAACTGATTGCACATGTTTTAGGATTACATCTGGTGTATCATTGGCGTCATCTGTGTCAAATGGGATCCAGGAAGCCTGAAATAGGGCGTCTGGCGGCTGCACCTGGAAATGCTGATATTTTCTCATTTAAGGCAGATTTATGGCTGTTAACCACATTGTGTTCCACAGGAATCGCCACTAAAATTAATTTGGGTAGTGTATACGTTCAGAAATACATATATAGTCCAAAGTACAAGTTCAGGAAGTGTAGGTAGCAAGTGTGTCATACAATGCCAGCACAGTTAAAAACAAGCAATCAGTGCCCGTTCACGGGCTCTGTGTCAGCTGATTGTGTGTTTTGAGTTTCAGTGAAAGAAGAAAATGACACAAACAATATTGTTTAAATGCAATAGTTTTCAAGTTATAACTCGTTTACTCAGCAGTTAAACCCTGAAAGTAGCTATTGCTCACTTATACAATGAGCTACAGGCCTGCAATTTCGCTATGTGATAGTTGACCTATTAGTGGGTGAATAACATTTCTAAACAAAAATTTCTAAATGCAATAGTTTTCAAGTTACAACTGATTTACTCAACAGTGACAACCTGAAAGTAGCTATTGCTCAACTATACCATGAGCTACAGTCTACAATTTCACTATCCCAGTAAATATTTTTAGGTTTTGTAAACATTTGATAGGAAATGTTTGGCAAAGGTTAAAAAATGATTTGTACAAAAACCATTTATAATAGAATGTGCCCCCATTTAACTTTTACTTTTAGGGATTGCTTGTGGGGAAATTTTTGACAAAGTTCTCTAAAATCCCCCATTATTGCTCACTACCATCTTTCTTTAGACATGTTTGAAGGTGAAGGTTTAAAAATATGGGTTTAAAAAAACGTTTTTGATAGAATGTTTTTAAAACATTTGACAAGCAATGTTGTTTAAATATTTTATGTGTACTGTTTATCACACATTTTATGATGAATGTTTGAAAAACATTTCCAGCAAACCCTTCATTTCTTCAGCTATTTTATAAATGTTTTAAAAACATTTCCAGTCAAACCTAGGTTCTTGAGTTTTTTCAGAAATGTTTAATAAATGTTTTCAGTAAGAACGTTTTCATAGAGAATGTTTATAAAACGTTTTTTTAAACATTACAGCGTAAATGTTTACTTGGAAACGTTTAGAAAACCATAAAATAGGGTTTAAATAGGTTTTAAAAACATTTGAACCATTTAAAAACGTTTCTAATGTTTACTGGGATGTTATAGCTGACCCATAAGTAGGTGAATAACATATTCAAACGTAATTCTCTAAAAGCAGTTTTCAAGTTACAACTGATTTACTCAACAATGCGAACCTGAAAGTAGCTATTGCTCAGTTCTGCGATGGGCTCTATAGGTCTACAATTTTACTATGTTATAGCTGATTCAAAGGTACATGATTAACATTTTGAAACAAATTATCTAAATACAACAGTTTTCAAGATACAACTGATTTACCCAATAGTGAAAACCTCAAAGTAGCTTTTGCTTGGCCATACAATGAGCTACAGGTCTGCAATTTCACTATGTTATAGCTGATCAAAAAGTAGGTGAATAACATATGTAAACTAAATACTCTAAATGCAATAGTTTTCAATTTATAATTGATTTACGCAACAGCAATACTCTGAAAGTAGCTATAGCTGAGCTATGTAATGAGTTATAGGTCTGCATTTATGTTATAGATGACCAAAAGTAGGTGAATAACATATTTAAATATAATACTCTAAATGCAATAGTTTTCAAGTTACAACTGATTTACTCAATAGTGAGAACATGAAAACAGCTATTGTTCAGCTATGCCATGAGTTACACATCTGCAATTTTGCTGTTATAACTGATTCAAAAGTACATGAATAACTCATTTAAACAAAATTCTGTAAATGCAATACTTTTCAACCTACAACTCATTTACTCAACAGTGAGAACTTTAAAGTAGTTTTGCTCAGCTATGTAATGAGCTATAGGTCTGCAATTTTTCTATGTTCTAGCTGACCAAAAATTAGAAGAATAACATATTTAAACAAAATACTCTAAATATAATAGTTTTCAAGTTACAACTGATTTACTGAACAGCTATAATCAATAAGCAATAATGCTGTTAAAAACTGCTACTGTGTAATATTTTGCATGATTTTTTTGCACGTTTTCTTTGTAAATAGCAAATTTCTATTATTAATACTATTAAATAAAAATACAGAAGCCTACTTTAATTTTTTTTGGGGGGTTGGGCTGTGAGCCCTGGGCAATTTACATTGTCAACCCAAGGTGTTATGTATTTTTAAAGTTAAAACTTGCTAAATTAATTCCAACATTGTATATATGCTTAATTTCATTATTTGAATTGGTTTGAATTTGGTTTAAGGGTATATGAACAAGATTAAGCAAGCTGATATAAAAACATAAAAAATCAGGGAATAGGACCAAGGAACATACAAACAAGAATCCGTGGATTTTGACAAGTTTCCACTTACTGGGAGATCATATTGCCCTTTAGACAATCCTGTGTACTGTGAGTATTTTTTACCTGTTAAAATTTTATTACCTATCCTGACTGATTTTGTGTGACAAATTTACTCAATGTAATATGTTGTCACTTTTCTCAAGTTATTTGTAGACTTTTGTTGTCTATTTAAAGTGGTAAAAGGATTATCAATTTTGTATATTTTCTGCAAGCAATGTTGTAATTTCATTGTAGTAACTGGAATGTAAAATTATTGTAATGGTTGTAACATTCTCAGTTTATTGTTTTATTATTTCTTGCATTAACTATAAAGTATTTATTTGAAACATTATTTGTGCTTCACTTTTTAAATAAAGTTACCAACTTTATATTTACAGTTGAAGTTGTTTACTCCATCTTCCCACATTATCTCTGCTTCATTTGCTGCATCTGCCTCAGACACACCATGTATATCAGGCTCTCATCAGCCACTTTAAAGATAAGTGTGACAATCTAGAGTATGAATAACCTGACATGCTGAGAGAATGCAGCACACTGCCTCACTAACCTCACCTGGACACTCCATCACAGCCAGTCACAAGACATTCAAGGAGAGGCACAGCACAGAGTCTGAGTTAATCTATAGAATTAGAGAATTTGAAAGGCAGTAACTGTAGAACTCAGATATCAGAGAGGCTAGAGAATGCCCTTAGTAGAACAGTCCAATGACGGTATGGCCTATAGGGTTATGAGTCAGCAGTGCTATATTGAAAATCCATGCTTATGTGTGGCCAGGCTTCCAACAGCGCAGCATGGTGTTGGTGAACATGGCTCTGCATGAGTAAAGAAATATTGCAGACAGTGAACAGTAGCAGCAAGACCTTCAACTAGACAAGAAGCATAGGCTACTAGACAAATGTCAACAGGAACAAGAGGTAGGTGTAGCAGTAGCAGAGTTTGATAGACCAACAGCACAACCTCAAACTGGCTTTCCCACACCAGATAAGCCCTGTTAGCCAGCACTGATGTTACAAACTGTGTCCACTGACCCTATCACACAGACATTCGCCACTCCTGCATTTGCATTTGTAATGACCATAAGTAGATTGTGTAATATGAATTGATCACATTTTAATTTTCTTGATAGAAACTGGTTTCAATTGTCTTGAACTGATTTTAATTGCCTTAGTTTGAACTGATATGGTTACCATTTCCTTGATTTGATCTGATTTCAATTGCCTGATCTGAACTAACGTGATTTCTAATTTCATGGATCACTTAGGAAGTTTCCAACACCACCATTTGATAAAACCTTTGAAATCTCTGTCAACATTCATTACAATGTCAAGTGAATTGTGATTTAACATTTGACTGCTATTACTCATTCCAATTTTCAGCTGATATGTGATTTAACCTTTTATAGTCCAAAAATCTCATGTAAAAATTAAACCAAAGGTAAGAAAACCATATGTCCAACATTAGGCATTCTATTTTCATAACACCATATGAAAGACACACTCTGTTAAGAATCTATTTAGACATGGAAGGTCCCATTGTAGTAAAGTTATGGAAGGCAGCCACAGGTTTCCAAATCTGTATGGGCCTGTTGTACTGGCCAACATTAGGACCTTCTGAACAACCAAGGTTTGACCCAGTAATTCCTGGCCCTGTATTGATCCCTTCTAGATATCTGCCTTTAAGGAATGATTCTGGCATACATCATGTCTCAAAGATCTCCACTGAGTCACTTGGTATTCTTGCTATTCATGTGTTGACAAAGTTCCATCACAGCCTGGTCGAAGAAGGTCTTAGTTTTTCTTAGAAACATGGATTTCCTAGAGATCACTTCTAGAGATTGTGCATTTCTCATGTTTTTGATTGATTTGCAGCTTGCACATGTAGAATAAAATAAATTTTGGCTAATTTACCATAATTCTTCTAATATGCAGGGTTACCATATATAATGTCAGGTGGAGATCTGACAATTGGTTGGTTAGTTCGTTTGTATTAGAATTCAGTATCTTCTGGGTCTTCTTTTATTTTAAAATATCAACAACAAAAGTATAACAAAGTTCTTGCAACATGCTGGAGCTAGATGTTTAAAAACACTCTTTTAACGACATTTTGGCACAAGGCAGCCCCCTTCTTCTGCTTCTGCTACTTGCACTTCTTCTACTCCTTACTTGTTACTGTTACTTCTACTTCTTCTACTTCTAAATTTTGATAGTATGTGCTACAATTTTTATATCGAGGATTGGAATGCCAAAGATAACTTACAGCTAGTTATTACAACCCCTAGAATGTGAGAGGAAGAAGTGGTCACATGACCTAGGTTCTAGATAAATTTAGAGATTTTACTTGTGCCTCCCTACTTCATTTCCTTATAAGCTATGTCATGTGACCTAAGATCTATAGAACCTGTTTCATGTGAACCATGGTCTTCATTGTATTAAAATAAACACTACCCAGCAGACACGCAACTTTGAAATCTGGTTGAATCCAACGTAGAAATCTGGTTGAAATATGTGTAGATTTTGCAAACTGTTTTTAGTTGGATCCAACTGGTGAAATCATGTTGAAACCAACGTTGAAACCAGGTTGAATTCAGTGGGTGAAATCTGGTTGAAATACGTGTAGATTTTGCAAACTGTTTTTGGTTGGATCCAACCAGTGAAATCAGGTTGAATTCAATCGGTGAAATCAGATTGAATTCAGTGGGTGAAATCAGGTTGAATTCAATGGGTGAAATCTGGTTGAAATACGTGTAGATTTTGCAAACTGTTTTTGGTTGAATCCAATGTATGAAATAGGGTTGAATTCAATGGGTGAAATCAGGTTGTTTATACTGTCTTCTTTATTTGAATCATTGTAGCATGTGTGTCATAATTATAGCTTCTTAATAATATTATACAATAACTATCCATATGCATATTTTACAATTTGGATACATCTTCAAAATAATTAATTCTTTCCAAGATGACATGTTTTCATGAATCATTGTGTATTCAATATTCTATTTCTGATGACATTGTAATAACACATAATTTTGCATCAGCTTTCAAATATAATTGCTCAAGATATGTAAATCCATATTTTCCAACTAAATATCCATTTTTATGTTATTAATAGGACCGGTATTATTCAGAGCCATCAATTGAAATTCTTTCTGTGAAATTTTAAAATAATTTTTTTCTTTGTAAATAACAAACAACTGTGACATTATTTAGATCTTCAGTATTTTATCCAATCAGTTTCTTTTAAATGTTTTATTAATTTGGCTATAATTATATGGTAATTATAAAGAAGCTATAATCATGTAGCAAAGCCACAATGCTCAGTTCAGATACTTGTGTCTCATACAACTTTGTCATACATACTGAAAAAAACACAAGAAAAGCCATGCACATTTGTAGAACTCCACCCATTACTCCCCACCTTAATTAGTTGCCAGTTCTGACCACAAAAAAACAGACCTAAGGAAGTAAACACCATGCATGCAATTGAGCAAGGGTAAACCCCCACCTCCACCCCTGCTGTGTTATCTAATTACTTTTAGTCACAGGCCTAATGTTCTGTGTAGCAGGGTACAGATAAGAAAACCAGGAACCCCCCAACCTCACTGTTGTGTGATAAAATGCTATAGCTTAGGTTCTCTGTATAGAGAAGTTTTCAGTGTAAACTTGCAAACTGAAAACTAGTTATTTGTGTATTGGAGAATTTGAGACACAAATTCAAATTACTAAGTTTTGATGAATAAGTTTGAATTTATCTTTTTTTTATTTAAGATAAGTTTGACTTCAAAATGTTTTTTAATTATCAAGAATTGCATTAATCAAAATATAATTATAAATTATAAAAATTATATTTGGGTGGATCAGTTTTGTTGTTGCTATAAATTAATAAGGAGAATGGATAAAAGCTACAAGTACATGCAAGTACAAAAGCTACAAGTACATAATCATTATCATCTTCATAATCTTTAAAAATTAGTCTTTGCTTTAGAAATACCTACAAATTCAAAAACTATTGCAATAATAGTTCTTTCAAAAAGTTAGACTTAATCACTATATCACCCTCTAGAAAAAGAATTTTCAACCAACAATGACTAGTCATTCATTTCCCAATATTCAACCTGTTTTCTGTTCAATAACATGACTAAGATTTCATGTCGAAAAACCTAACTTGATTTAGTGGTGATTTTTTGTGAAGTATCACTACTTTTTCCAGTCAGAAATCCAGCTTTGAAATAGTGTTGAAATTGTGTCAGTGTCAACTTTTCAACCAAAATTCACCATGATTTCTGGTCAAAATATCATTACTTTTCATGTCAGAAAACTAACTTAGATTTAGTAGTTGATAATGTGCATTTCAACGTCAGGACCTGTTTTCAACTCTAAATCAACGACATTTCAAGGCGTGTGCCTGCTGGGTACATATTTTAATGATCATGTAACCTCACTGGAATGCTATATTAAAACTCAAACTGAAAACTTGACATATGTTTGAAGGACAGGAATGCACTGAAATCTCAAAAAATAACACACACTGAACAGAGTATGGAGATTTCCATGTTACAACAATAGTTCCTACATATAAACACATACTGATAAGTATCTGCTTTGCTGTGCTTCTTCATTTATATGTAATTCATACATGTTCCTTAAAGCCTTTTCATATATAAACATACCTGAAACAATATTTTTTTTTTTTTTTCACCATCAGAATTCAGTTGTCACATGCCTTCTATAAATGCAAGCGGACGTATAGAATGGTCACGTGACTTAGATTCATTAAGATTGCAAGTAGATCACTAAACACTAACAATGTATTTTATGGAACACAGTTGTCTATAAAGAATCAGGCATTTTTATAAAGTAAATATCACAGAAGGCATATACATTTAAAAATATATTGATGGACCAACTGCTTTCATCATATGGCAATCAATCATTCATTTATTTGACCATAAAAGTAAATCTTTCAAACCATTTTACAATATCGGCAAAATCATTGTCTAAATTTCTATAAATACCTTTTTGAATTTCTACACATGATTTTACATAACTTAATACATTTACATTACACCAAATACTTAGGTCTGTATAGTGACACAGCCACTCTTTGTATATACAATAACATAGAAAAGATAAGAACCAATCGAAATTGGGACTGATGTTCGAAACACCAACAATATTGTAGAGTGTTATATTTATATCAAAAATCATACCAACATGTTTCCATATTTCTTTTGCCTTGACACAAGAAAAAAGCAAGTGTACAATATCTTGTTTGACATGACAGAGAGGACACAAGTCATATTCTATAATTTTCCACTTTTTTAAATTATCAAAACATGGCAGAATACAATGCAGTACCTTGTAATTGAATTCAGCAATTTTAGTATCTTTAATGTGTTTAATTTTATTGGAATATATTATGTTAAATTTTAAATTCTCACTTTCTAATATTTTCTTCCAGTAATTCTCTTAGAAAGGAATTTCAATTTTTTGTGTAATGATATTTTTATAAAAAAATTTGATTTTTTATCATTTATTTGCAAAATTATTTTATTCAGCTTGTAGAGAGGGAAGATATTGTTGCTTCCCGAAACAGGTGTGTGCATACCAATCTTATCCTTAAATGGCGCTAATACTTTGTTGAGAATACTTATTTCATGAAATATATTTCTTTTGTTTTTCACCTTTTCATATATATAATCACAATCTATTTTCCCATTTATAAATTTGATATCTTGCACATGCGTAATTCCTGCAAGTACCCATTCTTTGAAATACGGTGTTACTTTATGTTTGAGTTCTTTGGACCAATATGTCAGGTGTCTGTTGCCCCATATAACCTGTTGCAGCAGTTCATCTTTAGTTAACGGTAAAGGACAAATTTTTGACTTATTAAAAGCAGTAATTACATCTTGATAGAAAGGAGGTAATTTTTGTAGTAGAGGAAAATGGCTTTTCTCAGTGAAATTTAGCCTAAGAATATTGTGGTTTTCAAGTAAATTCAGATATATATTTCCTAAAAATCCCCAAGACTCATTTGAATTTATCAATTTTACAACCCAGGAGGCCTTGAGTGCTTCAAATTGTGATTCAATATCCACCATTTGTATACCTCCTTCATTAATATCAGCAATTAATGTATTTCTTTTTATTCTGTCATGACTATTCCATAAAAACTTGTAAAAAACTTTGTTAACCTCTTTAATGTATCCAATTGGTATGTCTAAAAAAAGTGCAGAAAATAATAATTGGGGTATCAATAATGATTTTATAACAGTGACTTTCCCAAAAAGGGTAAGTTTTCTCTTTTGCCAAGAAGATAATTTTATCTTTATGTTTTCTAGCTTTTTGTCCCAATTTAATTTGTTGCATTCTTTTTTATCATTTCCAATATATATTCCTAGACATCTCACTGGCTCGGTTGGCCATTTTATGCCCGCCACATTACAGTTTCTTTGTCTGTCCTTATAATGACCTAGCCATATACCTTCTGTTTTTGACTTGTTCAATTTTGGTCCAGCTACTTCAGTAAATTTTGAAATAAGCTCAAATACTTTTTGCAAATCGGAATCACTTTGAAGAAATATACTTATGTCATCTGCATACTGAAACGATTTATATTCCAGACTTTTTGGGCCTACTTTTGCAATTACACCGTGCAGTGAAGTGTCATTATGTATTTTATATGACAACATCTCTATTACCAAAGTAAAAAGTAAGGCAGACACTGGGCAGCCCTGTCTTATTCCACATTTAATATTAATTTTATTTGACAGGTATCCATTATTTTTTATGATGGCTTTTGGTCCTGTATACAAAATTTTTATCCATTGAATGAACTCCTTGCCAAAGTTGAATTTTTTTAGAGTAGAAAATAAGAAAGTCCATTCCACACTGTCAAAGGCTTTTTCAAAGTCTAAAAGAAGGAGTATTCCGGCAGAATTATTGGCTTCAATATTTTCACATACATCAAGTATAGCTCTGATATTTGTACCAATGAACCGTTTTTTAATGTATCCAGTTTGCTCTGTTGAGATTATTTTTGTGATAACTTTTTGTAGGCGCATTGACAGGGCAAAAGCTAGAATACGATAATCTACATTTGTCAGACTGATCGGCCTGTAGTTTTTTAAATAAGTGCATTCGTTTTTTGTGAATCAATGAAAGCACCGATGTATTTTGCATTTCAGAGAGCTTGCCATCATGAAAGGATTCATTAAAAGAGTTTATCATCAATTCGGATAAGTCTTGCCAAAAAGTTTTATAAAACTCCACTGTCAGTCCATCATATCCTGGTGACTTGTTATTTTTCATACCTTTTAGAGCTTGTTCACATTCTAAAATACTTACTTTACCCTCGCAGATTAACTGATCTTTATCTGATAACAAAGGTAAATGCTGAAGTTCGGCCAAATATTCATCAATATGATCCTGTCGTGGGTTATTACTTGTATATAGTTTGGAGTAGAAGGATGCACAATGTTTTAAAATATCTTTATCTGAATTGTATTGTCTTTTACAATTGATGTCAATTAATTTTGTGATCCTGTTATTGTTTTGACGGGTTTTTTCAAGATTTAGAAAATAGGATGTACTTTTTTCGCCCTGCTCTATCCATTTACTTCGAGACCTTACAAAAGCAGCATGTGTGATATCATAGAATTTTTTGTCAAGTTTCTTTTTAATCAAGTTTCGTTTTTCTTGCATTTCAAGTTTTAACCCCATATCAGTGGATAATTGTAATTTATTATTTAAATTTTCTAGTGCTTTTTCTAAATAATTGTTTTCACATTTTAAATATTTGGATCGTTTCACACAGTAACGAATTGTTTGCTCCTTTATTCTTAGTTTAATTAAATCAAATAATTTCTGGTTGGGAATATGTCTAAAATACTCTGCCTTAGTTTCAGCAATAAGCTGTTGTATTAATACTTTATAATCATCTTCATCAAGTATAGCATTGTTAAGCTTCCAAAATCCCCTGCCTCGGCTATTTTTCAGTATATCTAAAGTTGTATGTACTGCCTTGTGATCTGGCGTTGGTGCTGTACATATATCGCTATTTATAATGAATTCTACCAGGTTGCTACTTGTAAGTATATAATCTATTCTACTATTTCTTTCAGGTTGTGTTGAATGCACATACGTATATGAATTTTTATTTGGATTTTTAAGTTTATATGAGTCTGTAAAGTTGTTTGATATTTTCAGGTATCTAAAGTGTTCACTCGATTGATCTAATTTTTGTGATGTTCGGTCATTGTGATTTTCACATGTATTGAAGTCACCACAAATTATAATGTTCTTATCACTTTTTGCATGCTGATTTATAAACTTGTTTATTTTTTTAAGGAAATTTATACGATGTTGTGCCTCATTTGGGGCATATACATTAATGAGAGTGTAGACTTCATTATTAAAAAGTAATTTTATATTTAAAAGAACTATTCTACCCTCTTCATCTGTTTGTTTATCAATCATACTATACTCAGGAAAGTTGTTTGTTAAAATAATCGCCACTCCTTTACTGTGATTAGAATTCGATAGACTTTGATAAACTTTTCCTACATGCTGTATAGAATTTTCAAAACGACTTGATAAGTTCTCAGTAATGAAAGTTTCTTGCAAAAATATTGCACTAAAGCTTTTTTTTTCAGTCCAATGTAACACAACATTTCTTTTTTTATCATTCCTAAGTCCTCGAACGTTTAGACTACAACAGGTTATTTTACCATTTCCAGCCATTTTTTAAAGATTATCAAAGGCTATGGCATCAAATCTGTGCCACCACTGAGGTTATTTACTTTTTACTTATAAACTTTTTGAGCTTATTCAACTTTTCCTTTTCAGGTGTTTTTGATGGTTTCCTTTTCTCCGGTTTTGATTGTCTGTTAGAGGATTCCTTTGTCAGAGCATTTGCCCTGGTAGTTTCAGTCAAAGTTTTTTGAATCAGTTTAGGAGGGTTCTTTGCTGCAGGTTGTGAAGAAGTAGCACTGGTAGAAGAGGTTGCTTTTGAATCTGTGACATTAGTCTTGCTGAGTATGTCCTTGCCCATAGATGCCTTATTATGCTCTCCAGCACTATCAAGTGGGGGGAACTCTTCCTGAAAGAGGGAGTCAGGTGTTGAGCTCTCTACATTCAAGACATCCTCATCATTTTCTGCTCCAGATTGATCAAAAAGAAAGTTGTCTCTTATATCCATCAACAGCTTTCCAAGCGTATTTAAGCCAGGCCAGGAGTCTGGGTGCGTTTTACGAGTAGTCTCACCAGAAAGACCACTAGCCCAAAACTTATCTGGGGTAGCCTGTTGGCTGTTGGCTGAGGATACCTGAAACAATATGATTAATTGTACATTTAACAATAATGTCAATATTCAGTAAAATAAGCTCTTTTCCCCAATAATAGCACCCTCAACTGCGTGTAACTTGCGCACTAAAGAAAGCTGCTTTGCCTCAGTGAAACAAGCTTTTATTTATGTAAATAGAGTAGGTAAATTTTGCAAACCCAACCCTTTTATTTCATTTATCAAGTGTATAATTGCTTACATCAATATCGTATGAAAGATTGTGCATGTAGTAAAACATTTAGCTATAGTTTCATCAATATTTTTTTTTCAATACAAGTGGATAATACAGTATAGATCAATGTGTTATTATTTCTTTTCTATTGATAAATAACAATGTACCTTTTTATACATTATTTTTAATATTTCCATGTTTCATCACAAAATGAATTTTCGGGATCGTCCGTCTCCCACGGATCGATCGAATCGATGAACATAAAAGATAACTGATTCCTCGGTTAGAATTTGTGCAGAATGAAACCAAAACAAAACATATGATAAAGGTTTTAAAGTCTTTTTGAACTGCACTCAGTCAAATAAATAAGTATTTGTTGATACTTTACGTATTTATATAATTGTTGCGGGTTTATGTGACATATAAGAAGGTTGGTTCCTGTAATATGACACAGTGCAATACTGTGTCTTAATTCGAGGATATTTCTTTGGGGAAAGACTGTTCCCTACATTATCGCCCCTTATAAAAACTGCCTTTCAGATTACTGTTGGTGCACTAACAGTAGGGGTATTTCACAAACAAAAATCTGGGTAATCTGTGCAATCCAGATTCAGATTTGGATTCTTTGGATGGGCTAGATTTGTGAAATGCAGTTTTCTCCAGATCTGAATCCAAGTAGACCGAGTTTTCTGTCCCAAAATATGCCTTTTAAAAACTGATGGATGGCATTCTCACCAATACATCCATCTTTTAAAAATTGGCTGAGAGACAGATTAATCGGTCTAGAATCCAAGATGATGAACCAACATATGTCAGTTGCACCAGTAATCATGCTTCTTAATAAAAATGTCAATAAAGTATGTGATAAAACAAGTTTACATTGAGTTCTCCACAACTATAAAATACTTCAGGCATTATTTATGCTGAATTATGAAGAAAATGTCCACAAAAAATGCTAAAAAAATATTTGTTGCATTCATTTAATTTTGAATGCCAAAGGTTATATGTCGCAGGCCCGGGTTACTGACCCAGTTTTCATGCTATCTGTTGGTTATTTCAGAAACTTTAAAAATTAAGTCATTTTTGCTCAATACTATACAAAAGCAAAGACATAACCGCTGAATTCTATGCAATAAACTTTCCAATGGTGTTTTAATTTTAAAAATTGGTTATGTATTGACAGATTTACAAGCAATTAAAGATAAACAAAATTTCACATTGCATGGATAAAAATTTATTGGCAGACCATTGCATGAACCCAAAATAAGGACTAAAAGAGTTTGACAAGTGATATATATCCAAGTACCTGATTCAACTACAGGTATCACTTTAAAGAAAAGTAACAGTAGATTTTGTCACTTTTTATTTGAAGAAATTTGTTTTGTATTGGCTGGGATATTGTTAAAAATGCTGCGAACACACAAAAACTAGTGCTAGCACGAAAACTGGACCATCGACCATGATATATTATGAAGTGATTCCTGTCACAGTATCATGGTTTGAAGTTTTTGTCTAAAGTCATGGCATTGCAAATAATACCATCAATTCCCACAGATAAAATATGTTAGGAAATCCCGCGGTGACCAAATCCCACAGAGTATTGTGACATCATGAATATTGATAAGTAGTCCACAAATTTTGATCTTCAAGTAAAGTATTGTTACAAATGCCATGGAATCATCAAATATTTCCTATGCAAATATAAATATTCATGAGATGTGTAGTCCATCTAGTACTTGATCTTAAAGCAGAAAATATTATTAAGAAACCACCATGGAAATCTGGGACCTCGTGAATATTGATGTATTGTCCGTGAATATTGATCAAGTAAAGTATTTCTACATACATTGTACATTGTTGGGAAACCCCACAGAATTCTGTGACCCGATATATATATTCTACACAATTGTCAAGCAAGTGTACCGCTAATAATTAAGTTGTCGAAACACTTTGATTTTTAGTGCAGTACCGTGACATTAGACGAAAACTTCAGACCACGATGCCATCACAGGAGTCACTTCGAATATGTTAATATATATCAATATGTATCGTGACAGTGTGTGACCTTTCGACTGAGCAGTCAGTGGGCTGTGAAAGTCACCTTAAATGGCTACATTATCCATGTGCCAAACTTAAAACAACATCAAGAACCAAATACTGGTACTAGTGATGTGGTGATTAGACCTATTGTCGATTAATCGTCGGTGACAGTGTAGAATTGCGGTCGTTCACTGACATTTTCTAATGATCGATTATTAAGCTTATATCTTACCTTTCCTGATTTATATCCATATCCATGTATTTTAAAAATATTTTAGATATTTTTACTTAATAAACTGACTGTTTTGTCTTGAATTTCAAGTTTGTTTATGTCTACTGCCATATTTACAGGAAGTAGGTGCTTTCGGTAGATTCTAAATGTCGGAACACCGTTATTATTACCGGATTGACCTATACTTTATCCCGGAAAGTGTTTCTTAAATAATAAACAATAATGGAGTAAAATAATCGATTATGGGTCGATCATCGCTCGGAAAGATGGACGACCAATCGACCATGAATATTGGAAGAGATTCCCACCACTAACTGGTACTGTGCCAAATGTAAAAATCCCTAGAAATTACTTTTCTTACGTTTATCTATAGTCCATGTTGATCATATTTGTAGATTTCCATGTTCAGTAGTATATGTTTGTTGATCATATTTGTAGACTTCCATGTTCAGTAGTATGTGTTTGTTGATCATATTTGTAGATTTCCATGTTCAGTAGTATGTGTTTGTTGGTCATATTTGTAGATGTTCAGTAGTATGTGTTTGTTGGTCATATTTGTAGATTTCCATGTCCAGTAGTATATGTTTGTTGATCATATTTGACAGATTTGCATGTTCAGTAGTATGTGTTTGTTGGTCATATTTGTAGATTTCCATGTTCAGTAGTATATGTTTGTTATCATATTTGTAGACATGAAGGCTTCTATGTTGAAAAATGAAAAAAAAAAACATCTTTTGTGATGGACAGTATATCTGAGAACCCGATGTTTAAAGTAAATGTGAGAACTGAGAACCAGATTTTTATCAATTTAAAGAAAAATCAGTAACCGGACTTTTAGTGTTAACCATAAACATCCGTTCCCGGATTCGTATCGCCTTGCATTAATATAATATTATCATATTACAATATGATAAAAATTTCCCAAATGTTAAATTTTCCTGCCACATGTTGCTGCCATTATTTTACAAAGATTTATGGGTAATCCAATGAATCTGAATCCATTGATCTACCTCTCGATTCATAATCCAGATTCAGATTCAAGTCACATCACAAGTGAATCTGATGATCTGAAGAAAGGTTGCGAAATATGCCTACTTAGTTGTGAGTTTTTGTATGTATACATATATCGGCGTGTGATTGTATCAATGCATATTGTAAAGGCTGAACTGCAGAATCTAACTGGCGGAACTTGACATATGGTATTTTAATTGAAATAAAATTCATGAATATTTATGAAAATTATTTCATAAATATAAATTACAGGTCGACCGGGTCGGCAAAGCGGATAATTGTTGCTGAAGTTGTCAGATTAGGAAGGTCGACAGAATAGTTTAAATTGTGATGGTGGACCAGTTCACGCCCGTGCAAATAGAAAATATTGCGGTTGACAAATTAGTTATAGATCTCCCAAAGACGTCAACACTCACTGCTACAAATATATGCTCATTATGCTGTTGTGTTGACGCAAGGTCAACAGATTGAGCTTTTGAGACATCTCACCCCGCATACAGACTCACGCCAGATTTTTATCTCCCGCCGGGCTTTAGCCTGGGAGGGAGATTATAAAATGCATCCTGTGCGTGCATGTGTGCGTTAGTGTGTCACGCAGATTTCTCCAAAACTGCTACAGCTACAGGTTTTTTGTAAATTAATTGTTCTAATGAATTTTCATGCCCTTGAAAATTTTTTTGGTTTTGTGGACTTAGGCCTAAAGATAAGTGAGTAATAGCAATTTTAGCTACTTTGAGTAAAGGATTCATAACTCAAAAAGGATTGCAGTTAGAGTTTTTTCTTGAAATATGTTGTTCAGCTACTTTGTCCTTAGCTATAAGATGGTACATAGTTTGGGGTTCTATTGCATGCCATAAGTGAGTAATAGCTATTTTGTCATTTGTAGCTAAATAACAGAAGAAGTAAATGTCAAATATCTTCAAAAGTATTAAAGTTAAGGAATTTTTTTCAAATATGTTATCCATCTACTTTTTGGCAAGCTATCACATAATAAAGTTTCAGACCTGTTGCACGTTGGACAGCTGAATAATAGCTACTTTGAAATTCTGACTGTTGAGTAAAGCCATTGTAACTCCAAAACTATTGCAGTTAGAGTGTTTTCCTAAAATATGTTGTTCAGCTACTTTGTCCTTAACTATAAGATGACATATAGTTTGGAGTTTCATAGCATGCCATAAATGAGTAATAGCTATTTTGTTATTTGTAGCAAAATAATGACAGAGGTAAATGTGAAATATCTTTAAAAGTATTAAAGTTAGGCTAATCTTTTCAAATATGTTGTTCATATGTCTGAAAAGGTAAAAGGAAGAAATGATTCAATTTTTGGAGTGTTCCGGATCACTATCTGGATCTTCTGGATCAATGAAATGTAATATTTAAAGTCAGATAACTCAAAAACTTATGGACGGATTTCAATGAAATTTTCAGGATATGTCTAAAAAGGTAAAAGTAAGAAATTATACAATTTTGGGATTGATCCGGATCACGATCTGGATCTTCTGGATCCATGAAATGTAATTTTTAAAGACAAATAACTCAAAAACTTATGGACGAATTTCGATGAAATTTTCAGGATACTGAGGATATGTGTGGAAAGGTGAAAGGAAGAAATGATTCAGTTTTGGGAGTGATCCGGATCACTATCTGGATCTTCTGGATCCAAGGACGGATTGCGATGAAATTTTCAAAATATGTCTGAAAAGGTAAAAGGAAGAAATGATTCAATTTTTAGAGTGATCTGGATCTTCTGGATCCATGAAATGTAATTTTTAAAGACAGATAACTCAAAACTTATGGATGGATTTTGATGAAATTTTCAGGATATGTCTGAAAAGGTAAAAGGAAGAAATGATTGAATTTTGGGAGTGATCCGGAACACTATCTGGATCCATGAAATGTAATTTTTAAAGACAGGTAACTCAGAAACTTATGGACGGATTCCGATGAAATTTTCAGGATATGTCTGGAAAGGTGAAAGGAAGAAATGTTTCAATTTTCGGAGTAATCCGGATCACTATCTGGATCTTCTGGATTAATGAAATGTAATTTTAAAGAGAGATAACTCAAAAACTTATGGACGGGTTTCGATGATATTTTCAGGATATGTCTGAAAAGGTAAAAGGAAGAAATAATTCAATTTTTGGAGTGATCCGGATCACTGTCTGGATCTTCTGGATCCATGAAATGTGATTTTTAAAGACAGATAACTCAAAAACTTATGGACGGATTTTGAGGAAATTTTCAGGATATGCAAGATAGAGCAATTTCAGTGATAAGTAAGTCATTCACCTACTATTGGGTGATGTACCACATGGTGAAGCAGATCTATAGCTTTTTGAATAGCTGAGTCATAGCTACTAAAATGGATAAACGTCTTTTATCTCTAAAGTGTTGCTTATACGTTATTTCTTGAAAATAAGTCATTCACCTACTATTGGGTGATCTACCACATAGTGAAGTTGCAGAACTGTAGCTCTTTGGATAGCTGAGTAATATCTACTAAAATGAGCAAACTTCTTTTTATCTTTAAAAGTATTACAGATAGGCAATTTCTTCTAAATACTACATTCACCTACTTTTGGCTGATCTACCACATAGTGAAGTTTCAGATCTATAGCTCTTTGCATAACTCAGTCAAAGCTACTAAAACGACTAAATGTCTTTTATCTGTAAAAGTATTGCAGATAGGCAATTTCTTCTAAATAAGTCATTCACCTACTTTTGGGTGATCTGCCATATAGTGAAGTTGCTCGACTGTAGCTCTTTGCATAACTGAGTAATAGCTACTAAATGAGTAAATTCCATTTATCTTTAAAAGTATTTTAGATAGGCAATTTCTTCTAAATAAGTCATTCACCTACTTGGTGATCTACCACATAGTGAAGTTGCACAACTGTAGCTCTTCTACATAGCTGAGTAACAGCTACTAACATGAGTAAATTCCTTTTATCTTTAAAAGTATTGCACATAGACAATTTCTTCTAAGTAAGTCCTTCACCTACTTTTGGGCAAGTTGCAGAACTGTAGCTCTTTGGGTGGCAGAGTAAGAGCCACTAAAATGAGTAAATGTCTTTTATCTCTAAAAGTGTTACAGATAGGCAATTTCTTCTAAATAAGTCATTCACCTACTTTTGGCTGATCTACCACATAGTGAAGTTTAAGATAATTAGCTCTTTGCATAGCTCAGTCATAGCAACTTATCTTTAAAAGTATTGAAATCAAACATTAAAGTGCCTCTTGCTTGTTGTCACTTCTACATGTGCCTCCATCTCGCAAGAAAATTTATATTCCACTATGATCTTCAGTACATCTAATTAATGCGGCGGGAGATAATTGCATACGTCAGAATGCTTGTTATATACAAGTCACCTTATGTCACAATTCACCCCATAACACAACTCGCCCCATAACTATTCATTGAAATAAGTTCAAATAAACCAAAATTTATTCCAAAAGCAACATATTAATGCTGAAGACATATATACATAATAAAAAACCTGCAGCTTGAAATAAAGTAACGGAGTGGTTATTTACCCAACGGCTGTGTACTCTAGTAGTGATATTGGTCTAGCGTACCCAACGGCTATGTACACAAGATCTATATCACTGATAGTGTACCTAAAGTTTAAACACTTCTTACTTAGTTCATTTCTGACATGTCCTTTAAACTTTGTCAAAATGTAACAATAACCAAGTTATTCTGCTGTTTCACAGTACAAACCAATGCTAACCTGAATAATTTTAATCCAGAGAGTGATCCTTGACCCATTTCTAACTACTCAAAAATTTCCTTCAAAACTAGGTACTTCACAATGCCTTGGATACGGACCTGCTGAGTATGCTGTAAAAGGTACTGATATGGAGTGCACAACCATTGAGTGCATACTGGGTAATGAGAAAATGGGTATACAAAATTTGGAGTTGTTGGGTACACTAGGAACGATATAGATCTTCTGTACACAACCACTGGGTATACTCTGACCGATATCACTGCCGGTGTACACAACTGTGGGGTACGCTAGTAGTGATATTGATCTTGTGTACACAGCCACTGGAGATGCCAGCAATGATATTGATCTTGGTTGCAAAACCTTTGGGAACAAAGTTTACTGCTTTGTTTGCAGGGTAGTTGGGTATGTGAGTAGCCATCAGGTATGTCTGCAGTGATTTCATTCTGGCCTGTACAGCTTTTGGTACTCCAACAATGATATAAATCAAGGGTACACAACTGCGCTTAGTGCCTTAATTGGGTACAGGATAGTAGTATATGCCAGTAGTGCACGTGCACAGCTGTTGGGTATGCTAAACAATCAAGATGACTATGCCTGGTACTGTAGGGGCATCTGCTCAAAGTCAAGGGTGGTCCAAAATAGCAAAGATAATCAATGTGTAAAAGTTTATAAACTTGTGTTTTCATGTTGAACATACAGCATTAAATGACAGGCAGGCAGGATGGGCGTGACATGAGCATATGTTCTATGAATTGTGACAGTATGTGCAAGAGTATTCTGAATACTCTGCAGCTTGTGCTGATTGAAGCTTGACTAAAGTCTAAACTGAAAGTTACAATAGTCTAGATGACTACTAACAAAAGCATTTGCAGCAAAGACAGCCACTTCATGAGTAAGATCCTATCTAGTTTGACCAAGGTCACCCATCTGGAGAAAGCAGGCTTTACAAGTCTTCTGCACGTGTTCCGAGAACAAAAGTCATCATCAAACCACATAGCTAGGTTTTTGACAATGTCAGCAGGGTGAAGAAGAGTTCCAAGAATATTGATAGGATAATGAGAGGCGTTTCTGATGTTGAGCCTTAAACCAAACAGCTGGAATTAATCCAATAAGCACTGTTAATAAGTAACAGATCTGGTACACAGGTGGCGTTAATTCTGCCATACCGTCAATTCATTTGGGGGTATATGCATTGAAATAGGAGGTTTTCCAATAATGTTCATGCCATACCTATTTTATTTTCTACACACATAAGAGTAATTTAGGTACATATCAACAGGTATAACTGGTTATACATAAAACTCACAAATCTTGTCACAATTTCTGCCTCAAAAAAAAAAAAAAAAAATTGTAAACAGAAAGTTATAGCTATGTCATGACCAGCAAATTTACAATAAAAATAGCAGAAATTAGTACTATTACTGGTTACTACTATCTGAATATAGTACAGGGTTTAAGTGCATAATGCACAGGTCAAATGAGGATAGCCAAACTTAAAACTGCTTATAACAGGCTTATTATTGGTCCTAGAGGTTTGGGATGGTAAACCAACCCATAGGAAATCATGGGGTAGGAATCTTTTGGTATGGTCGAATTTGACCTTGGGCCCCTGCTTCAAGGTCAAACGAGGATAGCCAAGGTTAAAAGTGCTTATAACTCACTTATTATTGGTCCTAGAGGTTTGGATGGTTAACCAACATATAGGAAATCATGGGCTGGAAATCTTTTGGTTTGGTCGGATTTGACCTTCAGCCCCTCCTTCAAGGTCAAACGAGGATAGCCAAAGTTAAAACTAAAAGTGCTTATAACTCACTTATTATTGGTCCTAGAGGTTTGGGATGGTGAACCAACCTATAGGAAATCATGGGCTGGGAATCTTTTGGTGTGGTCAGATTTGACCTTGGGCCCCTCCTTCAAGGTCAAATGAGGATAGCCAAACTTAAAAGTGCTTATAACTCGCTTATTATTGTATCCACCAGAGGCATCCGGTTGATACTATGGTTTAGCGCTCGCGCGTAGAGAGGCGTTAAGAGGAAAACTACACCAGCTAGGTTACCAAATTTGCAGGATATCTTCACTGGAGGGTAAGCTTCTCTGGGACTGAAAATAGCCTCATTCTGAAAAACAAGATGGCCGCCACAGGCATTTCTTTGAAAATAATCTACATTTTTCTACTGGCTGTTTCTCATAGGTAGAAGTTTGAATCTCTTCATAGGTGATATGTATAACAGATATACATGTCCTCTACAATCTTGCACACATTTGACCTTTAAGCTCTTAATTCAAGGTCATCCACGGAGTACCGAAGTAACCCACATAGCGGACTTTTAAAGTCCCTATATCTCCCTTATTATTGGTCCTAGAGGTTTGCAATGTGAAAACCAACCTATAGGAAATCATGTGCTGTGAATCTTCTGATGTTGTCAGATTTGACCTTGGACCCCTCCTTCAAGGTCAAACAAGGATAGTCGAACTTAAAAGTGCTTATAACTCACTTATTATCGGTCCTAGAGGTTTGGGATGGTAAACCAACATATAGGAAATCATGGGCTGGGAATCTTCTGGTGTGGTCAGATTTGACCTTGTGCCCCTGCTTCAAGGTCAAACGAGGATAGCCAAACTTAAAAGTGCTTATACCTCGTTTATTATCGGTCCTAGAGGTTTGGGATGGTAAACCAACCTATAGGAAATCATGGGCTGGGAATCTTTTGGTGTGGTTGGATTTGACCTTAGACCCCTCGTTCAAGGTCAAATGAGGATAGCAAACCTAAAAGTGCTTATAACTCGTTTATTATTGGTCCTAGAGGTTTGGGATGATAAACCAACCTATAGGAAATTATGGGCTGGGAATCTTTGACCTCGGACCCCTCCTTTAAGTTCAAACGAGGATAGCCAAAGTTAAAAGTACTTATAACTCGCTTATTATTGGTCCTAGAGGTTTGGGATGGTAAACCAACCTATAGGAAATCATGAGCTGGGAATCTTCCGATGTTAGATTTGACCTTTGAATAATTGACTCTCATTTCATCATTGCTTGTGAAAATGGGGGATTAACAGAGCTGGAAAATTGGGGGACAATTCCTTGCACTACAGTAAAACACTTTTTACATGGTACTCTAACCAGTTTTCATTTAAAGTGATATTTGTTATTTTTAGGGAAACTCAAGTGAACAATCTCATTTGATGGATTGATTGGTTACTAAACCAAAAAGATGTCTGACACATACAAGATCTTTGTGACAAATGTGATCAGTCCTGATAAATTCTTCGCTAAGATTGGCTCAGGTTAGTGTATGAATCATATACGTAGTTGACGTTTATGATTTCTTTGACTTTTTTACCGCACAGCCCTAAAGGGCTGTCAGGGTATTGTTTTTACCCATGGTGTCCGGATGGGCGGGTGGGCAGTTGGGCTGGGGGAAAAAGTTTATATCTCAGAAACCGTAAGGTGTAGGAAGTTTATACTTGGTACGGACATTGTCTGGGGGTCTGGGTGTGCAATAGTGACCTTGACCTATAAAATCTTGTCCGGGCAATATCTTGGGAACTATACGGTGTAGGAAATTGATATGTGGTAGGGACATTGGTTGTAGGTTGTAGGTGTGCAACGTAATGGTGTGACCTTGATTTGACCTATGACCTTGCCTTAGTGACCTTGACCTATAAATTGTCTGGGCTATATCTTGGAAACCATAAGGTGTAGAAAGTTGATACTTGGTAGGGCTAGGGGCATTGGGTTTTGGGTTGATTTGACCTTTGACCTTGTCGTAGTGACCTTGACTTATAGAATCTTGTCTGGGTTATATCTTGAAAATAGTACATGGGTTAGCATGAAGTGGGTCGATTTTTCAAGTGTTTTTAGTGCTATGTTAAAAGTAGATTGGCTAGAAACATTATCTTTGGCAGACATACAGAAGAAAGTGAGCAACATAATGCAAAAATTGGTTCATAACTTTTTTCTCTGAAATGTAAAATTGTACAAAATCTTTGAAAAATATCTGCACCAAACATTCATGAAGTGGGTCGATTTTTCAGTGAAAAATATTTCTCCCATATTCATATTTTGACCAAACCAATGTGTTTCTTGGATTTATTATATTTAAAAGTTCACAAAAAAAGTTCACAAGAAAGAAAATAGGAATAAATCCATGATCAATAGATTTGGTTTGTGAATGTACCATGATGTAATTATATCCCCAGACGAAAGTCGGGGATATATTGGATTCAGGTCCGTCGCGCCGCCGCCGCCGCCGCCGCCGCCGCCGCCGCCGCCGCCGCCGCCGCCGTAGAAATTTCCTTGTGGACGCGATAACTCAAAAACAAATTAATATTTTTTTTTCAAACTTGGTACACATGTTAAGGGTGCCCAAAGGAAGATCCCTATTTTAAGGTGACCTTAAACTCCCAGTAAAAAAGAACTTATGGCCACCTTAAGGTCAGAAATTGCACTTTTGGCCACTTAGAGCCCTGTAGGTCACAAACTATGATGCTCAGCTGGCTGAAATTTTACCTGACAACACATTAATATGTTCTTAGTACATGTGCCGAAAATTACGACTTTAAGTTGAGGAGAAAATTGTCTTTGAGGCCCATAAATACCCCCACTTAGGGATTTTTTGCTATACTTTTCACATATTTTGCCCTATAATTTGGAAGTGGTAATTCTGATGAGTCTCAAACTGTGCTAGGTATAACTTTGATATGTAATCCTTGTCTGTAGAAAATTTTAGGGCTGTAGGTTTACCCAAAGGGGTCGACTTAAGGTCTCAAAAGTGCCCACAGAGACCCAATTTATGCACTTTTTGCCACTTTCAAGCACTGTAGCTTTCAAACTATGTCTCTCATCTAAGTTAAATATCATCTGGGAATATATCTATGTGTTTTCTTATATGTGCCCCAACATTTAGGCCTTTAATAGACAGTTAACCTGTGTATCAGGACCATAAACACCCACCCGAGTGACCCTTATAAGACATTTTTCACATCTTTTTCCCTGTAACTTGGAAATGGTAAGTCTGAGAAGTTTCAAACTGTATTAGATATATATTCTGTGTGTAATCTTCGTATGTAACAGATTTTAAGTCTGAAGCTTTAATTTTGAAGGTCAAATTGAGGTCTCTAAAAGGCTCCCAAAGACCCAATATTTGGACTTTTTGCTACTTTTAAGCCCTGTGACTGTCAAACTATGTGACTGATAGAGCTCAAATCCTATCTGGGAAGATATTAGTATGTTATTTATATATGTGCCAAAAATTAAGGCTTTAAGAAGACATTTAACCTGTGTATGAGGACCATAAATCCCCACCCGAGTGACCATTTTTAGACATTTTTCACATATTTTGCCCTGTAACTTGGAAATGGTAAGTCTAAGAAGTTTCAAACTGTATTAGATGCATATTCTATGTGTAATCTTAGTATGTGACAAATTTTAAGTCTGAAGCTTTAATTTGAAGGCCACATTTAGGTCTCTAGAAGGCCCCATAAAGACCCAGTATTTGGACTTTTTGCCAATTTTAAGGCCTTTGACTGTTAAACTATGTGACTGATAGAGCTGAAATCTCATCTGGGAATACATTATTATGTTCTTTTTACATGTGCCAAAAATCAAGGCTTCAAGTAGACATTTAACCTGTGTATGAGGACCTTAAACACCCACCTGAGTGACCCTTTTAAGACATTTTTCACATATTTTGCTCTGTAACTTGGAAATGGTAAGTCTGAGAAGTTTCAAACTTTATTAGATACATATTCTATGTGTAATCTTAGTATGTAACAAATTTTAAGTCTGAAGCTTTAATTTGAAAGCCACATCGAGATCTCTAAAAGGCCCACAGAGACCCAATATTTGGACTTTTTGCCACCTTTAAGCCCTGTGACTGTTAAACTATGTGATTGATGGAGCTGAAATCCCATCTGGGAATGCATTATTATGTCCTTTTTACATATGGCGAAAATCAAGGTTTTTAGTAGACATTTAACCTGTGTATGAGGGCCATAGACACTCGCCCAAGTGCCTTTTTGGACATTTTTTCCGTATTTTGCCCTGTTATTTGGAAATGCTTAGTGTGACAAGTCTTAAACTGTATTATATATAATTTTTGTTTGTTATGTATGTCCCCCAAAAAGTTTCAGATCTGTAGTTTAATTGCTAAGGTCTCTTTAACAATTGTAAAATGCCCACAGAAACCCAATTTATGGACATTATGCCACTTTAAAGCCCAGTAACTGTCAAACTATGTGGGTTATAGAGCTGAAATCTTTGAATTTTTAAAAGGAAATGCCTGTCTATTTAAATTTTGAATATTAATAATGTTATGGCTATCTTAGTCTTTTAAGAACTTATTTTTGTGTGTTATACCTCTGCTTGCTGAGTTTTTAACTTTTTAAAATGAAACTGGTTAAACGCCGGTTAAACATATTCAAGTAGACAAAATGGACACTTTAAGTGAGCTTTAAGTCCCAATATTAATGAAATTATATCCGTATGTAGTAAAACTAGGGGATTTTTAACCCTCAACTAGCCCAGTTTTATTCAACTTGCCTCAGTTAATTTTGACACAGCTCCTACAGTTATGAACTCATTTCAGTTGATAATCACATACTTAAAATTCTCAATTCTTTTTGTATTTGAGTACCCCTTTTATATAGATTGTTTGTTTACCATTTTTGCTGTAGCACTCCATCTCTTTGAGAGAACATGTAAACTGTGTAAAAAAGATGTAGAAGATGAGATACATTTTGTTTGTGTTTGTCCAGCTTTAGAGCTGATTCGTATGAAATATTTCAAAATTTTAAATATAGATAAATCTGAATTATTAATAGATCAATTATCAAGGGTATTAACTCATATGAATGTCAATATGGTTATTAATTTTATTTTTGATTTGTGGCAAGAAAGAAAAAGTAAATTATATTGTTAATTTTTATGTATTGAATTGCTGTCTTTATTTACTGTATCTTACCTCAAAATATGTTTGCTCTGTTTGTTATTAACTCTCTATTTAAAGTGACTTATAAGCCCATATAGGGCTGGGTATTACTTCAATAGTTTTTGTATAATCCTTGTCAACATAATACATGTCACTATAATAAACTAATAAACTAAACTAAGTCCCAACCCACATCCCCCACCCGGATTCCCCCCACCCACCTCTGCTTGCTGAGTTTTTCACTTTTTAAAATGAAACTGGTGAAACATATTGAAGTAGACAAAATGGACACTTTAAGTGAGCTTTAAGTCCCAATATTAATGAAATTATATCCTTATGTAGTAAAACTAGGGGATTTTTAACCCTCAACTAGCCCAGTTTTATTCAACTTGCCTCAGTTAATTTTGGCACAGCTCCTACAGTTATGAACTCATTTCAGTTGATAATCACATACTTAAAATTCTCAATTCTTTTTGTATTTGAGTACCCCTTTTATATAGATTGTTTGTTTACCATTTATGCTCAACCCACATCCCCCACCCGGATTCCCCCCACCCACCTCTGGGACCTCCAGCTATATTGAGTGACACTAAATAAACAAAGGTATTTAATGATATCAGATGAGAAACAAAGAACTCAATGGGGTTGCAGATCTTGTGTAATAGTGAGAGAGGTGTGGAGAAGGGGAGAGGGGTGGGGGTGGGAGGTGGTGGGCTTCATTACATATAACACAAAGGGGAGTCAGAACTGAGATTGTGTCACATATTTAGGTTGCATATATATGGACCACATATATAGGTATAGAGGAAATGAATAACTGAAAACAATTTGCAAATTCTAAAAATAATATAATAAAATAATAATATAAATAATTTTTTTTTAAATAATATTTTATTTGTGAACAAATATAAAAACAGATATGCGCTTTTGGGATTATGAATTTTAGAATGGACATTGAATCATCAATCATTTAAATACTTTGAAGGAAGATTGAAAAGTATGATGAGTTGAGTTAAAAATAATATTTTATTTGTCAACAAATATAGAAACAGATATGCTCTTTTGGGATTATTATTAAGCGTCCCGCAAGGGACGCTTGTTTGTGTATGGGAGAGCTTCAGGCTCCGCCGGCACCGCCGGCTCCGGCGGCTCCGCCGGCTCCGCCGGCTCCGCCGGCTCCGCATTTTGTTTTCCTTATAACTCTGTAACCGTTAGGCGGATTCTTTTCAAATTTGGCAGGTTTAGGCAGTAGCCTTGGGGAATTTTTTTGAATATGCTGCAGTGACATTTCAACCAATCAGAGAGGTCACATGACCAAAAATGTCTTTTTTCGATGGGGAAGCTTGTCCGGATGATAACTTGAAAGGAATTTTATCAATTCACCTGAAACTTGGCAAATACATTCATTCTATTAAAATCTGGAAATCATTAGATTTTGGCATTGATTGGTCAAGAAATGGCCGAGTAATTAATGATTAATTAATCATTACGAATTTTCCAAATAAGGAAAACACAAAAATGTTTATATCTCGAAAACCGTGCTAGATAGAGCGATTTCGGCGAAATTTTTGACCCGCAGGGTATCTCTGCGGAGTAGTTTTCCCAATTTTCAAAAAATTTTTATCTCGCCCAAAATGGCGGCCATTTTGAATTTTCGAAATTTTCGCAAAAATTGCAAAAGACAAAAATGCTTATATCTCAAAAACCGTGCTAGATAGAGCAATTTCGACAAAATTTTTGACCCGCAGGATATCTCTGCGGAGTACTTTTCCCAATTTTCAAAAAATTTTGGTCTCGCCAAAAATGGCGGCCATTTTGAATTTTCGAAATTTTCGCAAAAATTGCAAAACACAAAAATGCTTATATCTCGAAAACCCTGCTAGATAGAGCGATTTCGACGAAATTTTTGACCCAAAGGGTATCTCTGCAGAGTAGTTATCCCAATTTTGAAAAAAATTTTGTCTCGCCAAAAATGGCGGCCATTTTGAATTTTCGAATTTTTCGCAAAAATTGCAAAACACAAAAATGCTTATATCTCGAAAACCGTGCTAGATAGAGTGATTTCGACGAAATTTTTGACCCACAGGGTATCTCTGCAGAGTAGCCATGCCAATTTTCAAAAAAATTTTGTCTCGCCAAAAATGGCGGCCATTTTGAATTTTCGAATTTTTCGCAAAATTGCAAAACACAAAAATGCTTATATCTCGAAAACCGTGCTAGATAGAGCGATTTCGACGAAATTTTTGACCCAAAGGGTATCTCTGCAGAGTAGTTATCCCAATTTTGAAAAAAATTTTGTCTCGCCAAAAATGGCGGCCATTTTGAATTTTCGAATTTTTCGCAAAAATTGCAAAACACAAAAATGCTTATATCTCGAAAACCGTGCTAGATAGAGCGATTTCGACGAAATTTTTGACCCAAAGGGTATCTCTGCAGAGTAGCCATGCAAATTTTGAAAAAAATTTTGTCTCGCCAAAAATGGCGGCCATTTTGAATTTTCGAATTTTTCGCAAAAATTGCAAAACATAAAAATGCTTATATCTCGAAAACCGTGCTAGATAGAGCGATTTCGACGAAATTTTTGACCCACAGGGTATCTCTGCAGAGTAGCCATGCCAATTTTCAAAAAAATTTTATCTTGCCAAAAATGGCGGCCATTTTGAATTTTCGAATTTTTGCGCAAAAATTGCAAAACACAAAAATGCTAATATTTGGAAAACCATGCTACATAGAGCGATTTCCACGAAATTTTTTATCTTCAGGGTATCTCTGCAGAGCAGCTATCCCAAAGAGCTTTCACTTGGTGAAGTTTCAGACCCATAGCTAATTACTCACCTACTCAAAATGAGTAAATGCGAATTATCTCTAAAAGTATTGCAGATAGCCAATTTTTCTCAAATAACTCATTCACCTACTTTTGGCAGAGCTTTCACTTGGTGAAGTTTCAGACCCATAGCTAATTACTCACCTACTGAAAATGAGTAAATGCGAATTATCTCTAAAAGTATTGCAGATAGCCAATTTTTCTCAAATAACTCATTCACCTACTTTTGGGAGAGCTTTCACTCTGTGAAGTTTCAGACCCATAGCTAATTACTCACCTACTCAAAATGAGTAAATGCGAATTATCTCTAAAAGTATTGCAGATAGCCAATTTTTGTCAAATTAATCATTCACCTACTTTTGGGAGAGCTTTCACTTGGTGAAGTTTCAGACCCATAGCTAATTACTCACCTACTCAAAATGAGTAAATGCGAATTATCTCTAAAAGTATTGCAGATAGCCAATTTTTCTCAAATAACTCATTCACCTACTTTTGGGAGAGCTTTCACTTGGTGAAGTTTCAGACCCATAGCTAATTACTCACCTACTCAAAATGAGTAAATGCGAATTATCTCTAAAAGTATTGCAGATAGCCAATTTTTCTCAAATAACTCATTCACCTACTTTTGGGAGAGCTTTCACTTGGTGAAGTTTCAGACCCATAGCTAATTACTCACCTACTCAAAATGAGTAAATGCGAATTATCTCTAAAAGTATTGCAGATAGCCAATTTTTCTCAAATAACTCATTCACCTACTTTTGGGAGAGCTTTCACTCTGTGAAGTTTCAGACCCATAGCTAATTACTCACCTACTCAAAATGAGTAAATGCGAATTATCTCTAAAAGTATTGCAGATAGCCAATTTTTCTCAAATAACTCATTCACCTACTTTTGTGAGAGCTTTCACTTGGTGAAGTTTCAGACCCATAGCTAATTACTCACCTACTCAAAATGAGTAAATGCGAATTATCTCTAAAAGTATTGCAGATAGCCATTTTTTCTCAAATAACTCATTCACCTACTTTTGGGAGAGCTTTCACTTGGTGAAGTTTCAGACCCATAGCTAATTATTCACCTACTCAAAAATGAGTAAATGTGAATTATCTCTAAAAGTATTGCAGATAGCCAATTTTTCTCAAATAACTCATTCACCTACTTTTGGGAGAGCCTTCACTCTGTGAAGTTTCAGACCCATAGCTATTTATTCACTTACTCAAAATGAGTAAATGCGAATTATCTCTAAAAGTATTACAGATAGCCATTTTTTCTCAAATAACTCATTCACCTACTTTTGGGAGAGCTTTCACTTGGTGAAGTTTCAGACCCATAGCTAATTATTCACCTACTCAAAAATGAGTAAATGTGAATTATCTCTAAAAGTATTGCAGATAGCCAATTTTTCTCAAATAACTCATTCACCTACTTTTGGGAGAGCCTTCACTCTGTGAAGTTTCAGACCCATAGCTATTTATTCACTTACTCAAAATGAGTAAATGCGAATTATCTCTAAAAGTATTACAGATAGCCATTTTTTCTCAAATAACTCATTCACCTACTTTTGGGAGAGCTTTCACTTGGTGAAGTTTCAGACCCATAGCTAATTATTCACCTACTCAAAAATGAGTAAATGCGAATTATCTCTAAAAGTATTGCAGATAGCCAATTTTTCTCAAATAACTCATTCACCTACTTTTGGGAGAGCTTTCACTCTGTGAAGTTTCAGACCCATAGCTAATTACTCACCTACTCAAAATGAGTAAATGCGAATTATCTCTAAAAGTATTGCAGATAGCCAATTTTTCTCAAATAACTCATTCACCTACTTTTGTGAGAGCTTTCACTTGGTGAAGTTTCAGACCCATAGCTAATTACTCACCTACTCAAAATGAGTAAATGCGAATTATCTCTAAAAGTATTGCAGATAGCCATTTTTTCTCAAATAACTCATTCACCTACTTTTGGGAGAGCTTTCACTTGGTGAAGTTTCAGACCCATAGCTAATTATTCACCTACTCAAAAATGAGTAAATGTGAATTATCTCTAAAAGTATTGCAGATAGCCAATTTTTCTCAAATAACTCATTCACCTACTTTTGGGAGAGCCTTCACTCTGTGAAGTTTCAGACCCATAGCTATTTATTCACTTACTCAAAATGAGTAAATGCGAATTATCTCTAAAAGTATTACAGATAGCCATTTTTTCTCAAATAACTCATTCACCTACTTTTGGGAGAGCTTTCACTTGGTGAAGTTTCAGACCCATAGCTAATTATTCACCTACTCAAAAATGAGTAAATGTGAATTATCTCTAAAAGTATTGCAGATAGCCAATTTTTCTCAAATAACTCATTCACCTACTTTTGGGAGAGCTTTCACTCTGTGAAGTTTCAGACCCATAGCTATTTATTCACCTACTCAAAATGAGTAAATGCTAATTATCTGCAAAAGTATTGCGGATACCCAATTTTTATCAAATACTCATTCATCTACTTGTGGGAGAGCTTTCACATGGTGAAGTTTCAGACCCATAGCTAATTACTCACCTACTCAAAATGAGTAAACGCGAATTATCTCTAAAAGTATTCCAGATAGCCAATTTTTCTCAAATAACTCATTCACCTACTTTTGGGAGAGCTTTCATTTGGTGAAGTTTCAGACCCATAGCTAATTATTCACCTACTCAAAATGAGTAAATGTGAATTATCTCTTAATAGTATTGTAGATAGCCAATTTTTCTCAAATAACTCATTCACCTACTTTTGGCAGAGCTTTCACACACGAAAATGAAAAATTGTGAATATCTCGGAAAAGCTATTTCTTTTGCTTTAATGCTCGGCGGGAGATACATACCGCGGCAGTGGTTTTGACAAAAATTTTTGTCTCCCCAAAAATGGTGGCCATTTTGAATTTTCAAAGTTTTTGCAAAACACAAAAATGCTTATATCTTGAGAACCGTGCTATATGGAGCGAACTCAACAAAATTTTAGACCTGCTGGGTATCTCTGCAGAGTAGCCATGCCAATTTTCAAAATATTTTTGTCTCGCCAAATATAGCGGACATTTTTAATTTTTTTATTTTTTGCAAAACACAAAAATGCTTATATCTTGAAAACCGTGCTAGATAGAGCAGACTGCGCTTACTTTGGTTGCCACAACAGTATAAGGCTAGAAACGAAGCATTTTCTTAATACTTTAGCACTCACCTTTATATCCTTTTCGGGACGCTTTGTTTTTGCTATGCAAAAACATTATCTTTTTTTTTTGCGAGCGATCCTCTAGTTTTATAATGGACATTCAATCATCAATCATTTAAATACTTTGAAAATAGGTTTAGAGTTATCATTGCAGGAAGATTGAAAATATAATTTGAGTTATGTATTCGGCGTCTGGGGATACACCATCTTCCTTGGAAGATATAAACAGAGTAGATTGATGTGCTGAAGTTCATATAATAATGGGTAATTATGTTTTAAAAAATTCCCGATCAAAACCTGTGGCGTGAGTGATGACCTGTCTGGGGATATGTTGGCGCCGAGTTGGCCCAATCTAGTTACAGTAAGGATTTTCCCTCCCATGAGAAGGGCAATAAAATTTATTTTTAATAATTTAAATTATTAAATTTAACAGACATCAAAACATCCAAATCTTATCTTTTGTAATTTAACTATGTACTGTAAAACTTTTCCAAAAAATTTATGATACAGGAATACAACAAACTTTTATTTTGGAAGAATTTCTTGAAAAATTGACCCAATTCATGAATCGACCCACTTCATGCTAACCCATGTAAGGTGTAGGAAGTTGATACTTGGTAGGGACATTGGTTGTAAGTTGTAAGTGTGAAACAGCATGGTGTGACCTTGATTTGAATTTTGCCTGTGCTGTAGTGGCCTTGGCCTGTAAAGTCTTGTCCAGGCTATATCTTAGTGACTGTAATGTGTGGGAAGTTGATACTTGGTCGGGACATTTGTTGGGAGTTGTAGGTGTGCAACGTCATGGTTTGACCTTGATTTGACCTTTGACCCTGCTGTCATGACCTTGACCTATAAAATCTTGTCCGGGATCTTGAATTCTGTAAGGTCTAAAAGGTTGATGCTTGGTAGGACATTAGTTAGGCATAGTTGGTGTGCATCGTGGTGTGACCATTATCTTTAGTTCTGCCAGATTGTGTTGACCTGCCATATTTGAGACATGTTTCTCTTACGATAAAGATATATGGATTGCTGCAACTGATAATTTTATGTACTTTTACATAATTGTGCTATTACCTTTGACATCTATTCTCTAGTTAATAAATTTTGCAGCGTCATAACTTTTTGTTTACTGATTAATGCTATCATTTTGCTATTGAATTGTCTTGTTTTTGCCTAAACGACATCCAAAATTTCATGTTCACAAATAAATTAAAACTCAACCCTGACAAAACCGAGTTCATTTTGATAGGTTCGAAAAACAACCGTAAACAACTCTAATATTTAATATTAAATCTAATATCTCTGTATTTTACTGTTCTACTACTCTTCACTGGTGGTAAAATTGTTTGTGAAATCTGGATTTCTGAGGCCACAACATGAAGAAAATCCAGTATTACAGTTTTTTCAGACATAAATCTGTGGAAAGGTATATCAGCCATTACTTGCAGTAAGAAATGTCATCATGTAACACTTCAAAAGTTTTATGTTCCAAGTATTTATTTCAGACATGGCCATTATCTGAAATATTTCATTAATGTTTAGTGGTTGGTCAGTAACATATTTTTCACTTCAGTACCAATTCAAACCAGTTCCCATTCTGGAAAACTGAAAAAGTTGTGTTCTATCATATTCCCAATTGAATAGGCTTGCCAACAGGAAGAGAAGTTCATAAAATCAAATATAGCACTCAATAGTATATATAAAAGAAAACAGATTAATGTTTATAATACATTCAGGTTTAATGTCTTTTTCTTTTTCTGATGTTTTCCATCATTCGATGAGCTGTCGCTTGATTTGCTGGCTGTAAGATATTATTTCAATGAAATTGTCTCTGTCAGGATTATGATACCCCCATTTGGTCAGGTTCATCCCTGTTAATATTGCAGGCTTTTTATTGTTTTTCACAAAGTGTATAAACATGTCTTGAGCAACCAGCGTGGAACTTTGCAAATTGGTTTTTACCCCACAGCCCTTAAGGGCTGTCGGGGTATTGTTTTCACCCATGATGGGCGGGCGGGCGGGCGGCGGGAAAAAGTTTGTCCGGACTGTATCTCAGAAACTATAAGTTGTAGGAAGTTGATATTTGGTAGGGACATTGGTTGGGATGTGTAGGTGTTCAATATCATGGTCTGACCTTGATTTGACCTTTGACCTTGCCGTAGTGACCTTGAGTTTGAAAATCTTGTCCGAGCTATATCTTGGAAACCGTAAGGTGTAGGACCTTGATACTTGGTAGGGACATTGGTTAGGGGGTGTAGGTGTGCAATGTCATGGTCTGACCTTGATTTGACCTTGCCATAGTGACCTTGACCTATAAAATCTTGTCCGGGCTATATCTCGGAAACTGTCAGGTGTAGGAAGTTGATACTTGGTAGGGACATTGGTTAGGGGGTGTAGGTGTGCAACGTCATGGTCTGACCTTGATTTGACCTTTGACGTGGCCGTAGTCACCTTGACCTATAAAATCTTGTCCAGGCTATATCTAGGAAACCGTGAGGTGTAGGAAGTTGATGCTTGGTATGGACATTGGTTAGGGGTTGTAGGTGTGCAGTATCATGGTCTGACCTTGATTTGACCTTGTCGTAGTTACCTTGACCTTTAAAATCTTGTTGCACCTTTGGATCTGTCTTTTGATGCAGATTAAGCACTGTTAAAGTCATATTAGAATTCATTATGAATTTTTCTTTTACAACTTCCCATTGTAACAGATGGAATTTCATCAAGTGAGCCACAGATTTTGCTCCAACACCACACATAAGCATTCATTGAATGTATTACCACTTCTGTATGCATGGTAATATTCAAAACATCCAAACCATAATTCGGCCATGCCAGATGTAGATAAAGTAAAGAGTGTCGTAATGTTTAGTTTACTGATTAATGCTGTCATCCTGTTATTGAATTGTGTTGTTTTAATACTTCATCTTTACATGCTTTATCTTTCTCTTAGACATTATTTTGTCTATTTAAACATTGTTTGGAGCTTTATATAACTGACAGTGCTCTGAAAGTATCCTGAACTTTGTACTGATACAGTACTTCTATATCTCATGGTGTTAAAAATATTTCCCTAGGCTGTGGGGTACGGGCATCTCTGATGCTATTTTTACAACACAGCCTTTAAGAACTGTGCGGATATTGTTTCCATCCATGATCGGGCAGGTGAAAGCTTGTGCAGGCTGTATCTCAGAAACCATGAGGTGTAAGATGGTGATATGTGTTAGGGAAATTGGTTGAGTGGTTCATTGGTGCAACATCATGGTGTGACCTTGATTTCACCTTTGACCTTGCCGTAGTGACCTTGAGTTTGAAAATATTGCTTGGGCTAGATCCCAGAAACCATAAGGTGTAGGAATTTGGTAGTTGGTAGGGACCTTGGTTGGGGGCTTGTAGGGGTGCAATGTCATGGTGTGACCTTGATTAGACCTTTGACCTTACTGTAGCGATCTTGACCTTGAAAATCTTGTCTGGGCTATATCTCTGAAATTGTAAGGTGTAGGAAGTTGATAATTGGTAGAAGCATAGCTTAGGGGTGTAGATGTGCAATGTCATGGTGTGACCTCGATTTGACCCATGACATTGCCATGGTGACCTTGACCTTAAAAATTTTGTCCAGGCTTTATCGCAGAAACTGTAAGGTGCAGGAAGTGGATGCTTCGTAGGGACATTGGTTAAGGGTTGCAGGTGTGTAGCGTCATGATGTGGCCTTGATTTGACCTTTGGCCTTACCAAAATGACCTTGATCTTTAATAGCTTGTCCGGGCTATATGTCTTCATTCAAGGTCATCCACGGAGTGCAAAGTACCCCATGTAGGGGACTTTCAAAGTGCCTTTATCTCCCTTATTATTGGTCCAATAGGTGTGGAATCTAAAAACAACCTATGGGAAATCATGGGCTGGGAATCTTGTGATGTGGTCAGATTTGACCTTGGGCCCCTCCTTCAACGTCAAACGAGGAAAGCCAAACTTAAAAGTGCTTATAACTTGCTTATTATTTGTCCTAGAGGTTTGCAATGTGAAACTAACTTATAGGAAATCATGGGCTAGGAATCTTCCGATGTGGTCATATTTGGCCTTGGGCCCCTCCTTCGAGGTCAAATGATGGTTCACTGGCTTTAGTCAGTTGTCTTTCCGATACAAATTTGCATTGGTTCTCCGATGTGCTAGGTCTAGTTGGATCTTTACGTCACTGACACTGTTTGCTCTGAAGGTCTCTTGATCTTTGTACTGTTTCACTTCTTCTGTATCTTGTGGTATTGAAAAGTATTTCCCTAGTCTGTGGGGTATGGGCCTCTCCGATGCTGTTTTCATTATTTAACACTACAAACCAAAGGGAAAGTAAAAGTACACTATTGCCTTGCTGTAAAATACAATTGCAATTTACTCTTTCTATTGTTGACATCGAAAAACAAAAAATTACAAAAAATGTTAACAGATGTATCAAGTTCAGAGTATCTTAAATGTTCCATGTGTAGTGTTTGGAAGCAACAGTACTATGTCTATTGCTTCCTCTAGAAGCAAGTTTATTCCAAATATATCTGGTGTCTGAGTGTCTCTCTGGTAGGAACACAGAAATTTTATCTGTTGTGCTCAACTTTTGAACATAGACGGAATTCTGGACACTGCATATATTTGCGGCATATTGTCAATGCTGAAGTTACTTTAAAGATATTCCCCTTGGTTTTCATTGTTTGTATTTTCCAGAGGAGTTTTTTATTGAGTTCGGTCACTTTGAAGAGAGGTGTGAAGATCTTGCCAAATCCATTGACTCCGAAAGAAAGGCTGAGGCCATTGGATACACAGACATCAATGAACTTGTACAAGATCAATGGGTGCTGGCTTTCTCATCTCTGTTGAAATGTTGGAGGAGAGCAAGAGTCAATATGGTGGCAGCGTGAGTATTTCTATATAAGCCACTAGTGGTGGGACCATTTACAGAAATCAAAACCGGTTACAGGGGCTTTGAAATGAACGAAATCCGGTATTTTGTATGCTTGTTAGTGGCATTGAAAATTTGTCATAGACATACGTGAAACAACTTGCAACCGGAAATGGATTTGTGAGATATTATGGAGTATGTAAACTTGACTTTTGCGCAATCACCAGTGTAAAGTAAAAATGTGACATATTTCACAAAATATGTAAAATTTTTGTCGTTTTGATGAAGTATCAGCCATTAGAAAGCCTAAAATGAGGACGTTTTCGAAAACTGGTTCCGAAATATTCTTTGCGGATTTTGTTATTTACACCAAAACGAATGAAAAACTGCTAACCGGTTTATCATTCACACCACCATAAGCCACTTGTGTTGAAAAATTATCTCTGATTTTTATGGGTTAATCAGGGATGGGGGTCAGTGTAATAAATGCTATCACAAGTAATAGAAAAGTGCTAGTTTGAAATGTAATGGTAACAGATGTAAATGTAATGGTAAAAGTAAGAGGAAGTAATTGGAAGTAATAGATTCTGCCTATTACTTTTCTATTACTCTATTATTACATTAAATTATTGATTTATTGTTGTTAAGGTTTAACACAAAAAGAGTTTTCATTAAATTGAGAATGTTATTGTATTGTTTGCTTTTATTGGTTTAGAATATATCACTATTTACAAGTGGTATTTAAAATAGTGAGCACAAAAAATGCCTCCTAGAAAAAAATGCCTCCTGGAAAGAATGCCTACTGCATATTTTGTGACCATATTTTTGTTTTTCGAAATATTGCTGATCATTTTTTCCTTAGGAGCCATGGTTTCCAGGTCAAAAAACATGCAGCAGATATTCTTTCCAGGAGGCGTTATTTCCATGTATTAGTAGGATTTCTACTATAATACTCAATTGCCTCTGATAAAACCATGGAACAGTGACTTGTAGACAACTTAGATTTGAAACCAAATCGCATATCACGATTTTAAAATATGTTACTGTTTTAACACAATATAATAAAATAGAGGACTTTTCTATACATAATGCTAAGTGCAAAATAGCAGGATAATTAGTAGGTACAGTTATGATTTTTTTTATCATTAGGTATTGGAATGGTATAGGCAAGAAATAGATCAGCTGGACATATACCATGTTTTTAGCATCATCTTGTACAAGAAGGATCAATATACCATCAGTTTATCGGTTATATTCATCAAATACTCTGAGAATTTAGAGGCAAACCCCCTTGTGGGGTTGCACTTCAGTTGAATTGGACTGACCACGTAGAAATGAACTCAACCATTCTTGACCAATCAGAAGCTGCGTTCTTTGGTCATCATTAGAGTGTGAACTAATTTGTCATTATATGCCTACCAGTCAATGAGGCAACATGTGTTAGATTTTATTCCACGCCCTCCCTCCCTAATTTGTGCTGTTATCTTATCTCAGTTATTATGGGGGGCATTGTTATTTTATTGTTGTTTTATATGTGGGGTAAACCCCCAGGTTTTAATGTAACAAGATAGATTCTAATAAATGGTAGTGCCCAAAAATATATACAAGTCTGTCATTATGTGGTCTCGTTTTTTGTAAGATTTGGAGTGAGATCTCGTCTTGATCTCGTTCTCTATCAACGTGAGCCAACTTCAACTGGTAGTGATTTTCCATCACTTTTGTTGTGTTTCAGTTTTTCTCTTGAGTTTGTGTGCATGCGCCAACTCAAGAGGTTACATCGGGTTTTCGTGGACCATTACTTGCAAATTGCAGTGGATTCTAGTGGTCTTTACTTGCTATTTTCAGATACGTTTTGAATAATTGTACTCAATAACTTTTCGATTTCTTTGTCATTCTTCCGCCATTTAAAAAAGACGATTTTTAAACGAATTTCTATTGTTGGCACGCATACCTACCTGAACTTTATGAAATCATATGTTAATAATTTGTGAAAAAGACCTTTTATTGGATGAGCGATGTAGAGGTTCTCTAGATATAATATTTTGGACCTTTCCATGGGCCAATGGAGACGTACTGAATCTCAGAAATACTTCAATTTTTAAACCGGAAACTGACCCCGGGAATTGCCAGTTGTGACAACCGAAAAATATTTACGGGGGATGTTACAAAAATAGCTATATCTCTGAAACTGCTCAATGGATTTTCTTCAAATAAAAAACAACAGAGGGTGTAATAAATTACCGTTAAAATGGTGTAAATATATTACATTTGTAGATTAAATAAAATAATCACAAAAAAACCAACAAAAAAACAACCGATTTTCAACTAAATTTGAGTAAGATATAACTTACCAGCAGGTCTTTGTCTTCTCGAAATATTTTAAAAGCTATTTTAACTACACATACATATTATATATCTTGAAAAAGGCAATAGAACAGTTCCTCTGATTCTTTTTGTTGCATTAAATACAAACAAGTGAGCAAGAAATATTTGAAAGTTGACTCAGGTTTTATAACCAAATACTCAGTCTTGTGTACATATATATTGTCGAGATCATGTTGTTGAAACGTCTTTTCTATGTCCGGAAGTTTCGTCATATGAAAAAGCTCGAGACAAGGAAGTGAGAAGAAAGTCTGCATCTGCGCACACACATCCCTGTCATTTTCTGTCATGCCTCTGTCATAAACTTCAAATACTGACATGAGGAAAGGGTATATTATAAAAAAAATAGATCGAGAGATATGAAATATGTCATTTACTGATATCCAACAAGAAATATTAAGGACAAAATGATAAATTCTGCATATTATTTGAAGTCTTCTTATATCGCTCCCTCGCTCGCTCGTACTCACAGAAACAGCAAATATTCACAGGTCACATGATTTTGTGGGGTCTTCTTCCAGATTACCAGTCTTGACTGTCTTTTTCAGAGATGGTGTGACCCCTATTTTCGCCGAACTAGATGTCTATGCAGACAGTCTTTATATGGCCCTAGTGTCTCCCAACTGAAAATAAAAAGGCTGCCTCACAATCGAGTATCAAAAATATTGTTAGAAGACCCCAATAATAGATGCACTTACTTGTTTTCATGTCAGCTTGACTGATCACCACCACTGGATTATGGTGTCTCTTGAATACCTTCTTTGGCTTTAGGATTTTTTCATTCCTATCTTGCTGACAGGAGTACAGACCTCCACCAATCTCCAGCAGCTCCAGTGTTGCTTATTAGTGCAGTTATAAAAAATCTAAAAAACTCTTTGATCCAGATGATGATCCTTATCACCTCCATTATATAATCAGCCATTCTGTGTGCAACTGTCTACATTTACTGAAAATTTCATTAAAATTCATTCATAACTTTTTATGCTTGAAAAGTATTGCATTTAGAGCATTTTGCTGAAATGTGTTATTCAGCTACTTTTTTCATAGCTATAACATGGCAAGTAACTTGGGCATCTATCCCCATAGCTAACTGAGTAATAGCTACTTTCTAACTTTTCAGTACCTTCCATAAGTAAAATCACTTGTAACTTGAAAACTATTGCATTTACAGTATTTTCTTTAAATATGTTATTCAACTACTTTTCAGTCAGCTATAACATAGTGAAATTGCAGACCTGTAGCTCATTGCATAGATGAGCAATAGTTACTTTCAGGTTCACACTGTTGAGTAAATCAGTTGTAACTTGACTACTATTGCATTTACAGTATTTTCTTTACGTGTGTTATTCAACTACTATTCAGTCAGCAATAAGAATTTAGAAGGTTTCGCTCCATGGAGGTTTCACTCCACTATATTGGAGGTTTCGCTCCATATATTTGGCTTTTGGAGTATTTGATTTGTATTTTGATCTTCAACTAAATAGCTGTTTTATGTAATGTACTACATCTTCAAACAGCACTGGTCACTATAAAATATTGTCAGGAAACCCCTTGGAAATTCGTGACCTCATAGTTTACATGCATAAATGAATATTAATGAGCTTCAAATAAATCTACGGTATTTCATCTGCAAAGAATATTCCTGATAATGGTGGAATTCAGTATATGTTGAATAAATGAGAAAGTGGCAAAAAATTAATAGCGAAAACTGTCATCTTTGGAAAAAAATATTCCATATAATGGAGTGAAACATCTGGGGAGCGAAACCTCCTGACACCAGCTATAACAAAGTGAAATTGCAGAACTTTAGCTCATTGCATAACTGAGCAATAGCTATTTCCAGGTTATCACTGTTTCAGTAAATCACTTGTTACTTGAAAACTATTGCATTTAGAGAATTTTGTTTAAACATGTTATTCACCTACTTATGGGCCAGCTATAACATAGTGAAATAATAGGCCAATAGCTCATTGCATAGCCAAGCAATAGGTACCTTCAACACCCTTGTTCTAACTGAAAATAGTTGAAAATTCTGTAAAAATACTTAAAATTTTGCAAATCATTGGATATAGCAGATAAATATGCTAGACATATTTAACTTTATTGTATCTGAAATTCTATCTAATGGACAATAATATAAGGTTCATGCCAACTCAAAGAGATGTCACCGATTTCATAACAGTCACTGGATCGCTTGTTAACTGCTGTAGTAACATTACATGCAGTAAAAATGTGATTGGATCAGGAATTACCTATTTTATGATCAATGCTACATTCAAAAGTCCGTTAATCAGTATTGTTATAAGAAACACTTGTACAACTGTATATTTCTAAGAAATATTTGCTGACACTCTGTCATCTCAGATAGGTGATGATATCAATTAAATTCCTTTCTAATTAGCTCTCAGCAGAAAGTACTACGTAAGACCGCTTTATAGCCAGAAAAAAATCACTCTAGCTCACTATATGGCCAGAAAAAAATCGCCAGAGCCTTTTAAAAAGTATAAATATATTGTTTGCAGCTAAATAAAATAACGGTACCACTTAAGAGTTAAGAGAATGTGCACTCAAATTCTAGCAATATGGGGGTGTCAGCAGTGTCTATCTTTTGTCAAGTTTTAAAAACTAAACACTTTTGAGAGCCCTGATCTTTGTTTCAGTGACGAGGTGGATGTGAACTTTGTAGACTATGAGTTTACAGAGATGGTAGCAGTGGAAAATATCATCACGGCAGTTCCAAAGTGGGTTTCAGATGTTGAACCTTTGGTGTTCAAGTGTAAACTGACAGGGATAAGACCGGTATGTGAATCATTTGCATGTGTTATTTCCTTACCCAGGAGTTTATGTTTTGGATATGTTTGTCCGTCTGTTTTTGTAATAACTCCAGAAGTAATGAACAAATCTTTCTAAATTTTTGTCATGTTGACAGGATCAGACTAAAGGAAGAAGTGACTTCCTTTTAAGAAAGATCCGGATCATATTCTGGATACAAAAAAATCTGGAATTTTTAGATGTTCCAATTTGAGTGTATTTTCAATAACTTGCTTTCTGGTGGACATTACTCCGAAAGTGATCAGTGGATCTTCGTGAATTTTTTTAAATGGGTTGGGCTTGGCCAAAGGAAAAAGTAATTACATTTTGGGAAAGATAGGGCTCACATTCTTAATAGGAAAAAAATCTAGAATTTTCAGCAACACACCGTGGTGGAGGTCTGCACTCTACAAGGGCTTTTTAGTTGCAGCTACATCAGTTAAAAGGCAAGATGCTTGTGTCATAGTCTTATTACAGTGAATATGACTATATAAATGGTGGGAGTAGTGTGTCCCTGTGCCCCGGACCCTATGTGGGAAAGTTGGTAGTTGCTTACCGATGGTCGGCAGTTTACAGTACAGAACCTTGACCAACTGTATGTACTGGTTTCCTCTTCCCATAAAACTATCCATTGTGATATGACCTATACAGTGTTGAAAGTAACATTAAACCCCAAATAAATAAATAGTGTATTCCCTGAAAATATTTGGGATGTTGAAAGACAAACATTCATTAGCTGTAATACATATATTGAATGTGTTTTGTAAAACTTGTACCGCTCAGATAAACAATTTATGAGTTGTATGAAAGCATTTTAAAAGACATGAACAAGTTTTTGGGAGAGGTTCACATCTTAAATTCTTTCTTCCTGTTTTTGTTGCAGATTGCCAAGACCTACATCAGTCGAGCCACAACATTTTTAACTGATTTAGTGCAGTGTAAATTATTAGATGGAAGAGTTTTAGTAAGTGACGAAACAGTTGGTCGTCCTTACCCCATAGAAATCTTTGTAAGGTAAGAAAAAAAATATATGTTTGTAAGCACAAAAAATAACTATGTGGTTGATATCCTCCAAATGTTGTAATGATATACTATTATTTGCTATTATTTCATAGTAGTAGTGTTTTAAAATACAGGAATGTGCAGATTTTATACATATTTAAAAATTAAGTGTATAGTAATAATACAAAATATGTTCTATATCCAATCAAATCTGCCTCCAATATATTTCAATGAAGTCCAAAGAAGTAAGTCATTTTCGTAAGTTACTAAGTCTTCTTGAGAGAGTGTCACATCTTACCTTCTTTTTTCTTTGTTTCTTGTAGATTGCCAAAAAGACTTGTACCAATTGAGTTATCACATTTTAACACATTTGATATAGTATTATGTGATATTATTCCCTCTTTGTTTTAAACAACACAGAGATGTGGAGAGTGACGTTGTCTCAGTCAGTGATCTCCTAAAGGAAGAAGGACTGGCCATGGAGCTAACAGCAGAGAAGAAACCATCTGGTGAACAAGGTTAGAACCTTTTGTTCAGTTGATATATAATTAGTAATGATGTCAGCATTTGTATTTAACACCATTTACCCAAAACAATTGGGGACAAATCTTAGTTGGTATGCAGTTTTGCATGGGGTATGGGGTACACGTGTACCCACCCTAAAACTGTATTGGAATAACATTAAAATGATCACCAGCGTGCAATGTTACCCATTTTTGCCGAGTAATAGTTTCCAAGTAATTAAGCGTCCCTGAAAGGGCACTTATTTGTTTTTGCCTCAGTTTCCTCGCCGCCGCCGCATTATGGTCTCCCTTGAATATTTCCCTTATTATTAGAAGGTTTCAAACCATATGTGGCAGTTATATACCTTAGGCGTGGGAAAATTTTTCTGCATGCTTAAATTTGACCTTTGACCTTTATGAAGGTCACATGATCAAAAACAATTTTTTTGAAGTACACCCCCCTGTCATCGCAGTTCAGGAAAAACTACTTGCTACACAGCCTTATAATTTGACACACCTGTTCATACTATTGAAAACGCGAGCTGATTAGATTTTGGGAGCAATCCCTTGAAAAATGTCTCATTTATGAGTGATTATCTGACACCTTCCAATCTGAAAGCCTTAAATTTAGGTCAACCCCCCTATTATCTTCTTAAGTATTGCATTTAGAGCCATAAAATGTACTGGGAGATAATAGGAAACCATATGTGGAGAGTCTAAATAGCCGGTCAGTTTTACCCCACGGCCCCCCTTTATGGGTCAGACTGGGGTCATAAAATAGCTGATTTTGAGTTTTTGCCTTATATCTCCTTTATTGTTGCTTTTATAGCTTCAGAATGTATTAAGAGGTATTGGGAAAGCATATGTGGAGAGTCTAAATAGCCGGTCAGTTTTACCCCCCGACCCCCCCTTATGGGCCAAACTGGGGTCATAAATAGCTGCGTTGGAGTTTTTGCCTTATATCTCCTTTATCGTTGCTTTTATAGCTTCAGAATGTATTAAGAGGTATTGGGAAAGCATATGTGGAGAATCTAAATAGCTGGTCAGTTTTATCCCCCGACCCTCCCTTATGGGTCAAACTGGGGTCATAAAATAGTTGCTTTGGAGTTTTGCCTTATATCTCCTTTATTGTTGCTTTTATATCTTCAGAATGTATTAAGAGGTATTGGGAAAGCATATGTGGAGAGTCTAAATAGCCGGTCAGTTTTACCCCCCCCCCCCCCCCCCCCCCTTATGGGTCAAACTGGGGTCATAAAATAGCTCATTTTGAGATTGTTGCTTTTATACCTTCAGAATGTATTAAGAGGTATTGGGAAAGCATATGTGGAGAGTCTAAATAGCCGGTCAGTTTTACCCCTCGACCCCCCTTATGGGCCAAACTGGGGTCATAAATAGCTGCTTTGGAGTTTTTGCCTTATATCTCCTTTATCGTTGCTTTTATAGCTTCAGAATGTATTAAGAGGTATTAGGAAAGCATATGTGGAGAATCTAAATAGCCAGTCAGTTTTATCCCCCGACCCTCCCTTATGGGTCAAACTGGGGTCATAAAATAGTTGCCTTGGAGTTTTGCCTTATATCTCCTTTACTATTGCTTTTATACCTTCAGAATGTAGTAAGAGGTATTGGGAAAGCGTATGTGGAGAGTCTAAATAGCCGGTCAGTTTTACCCCCCGACCCCCCCTTATAGGCTAAACTGGGGTCATAAATAGCTGCTTTGGAGTTTTCGCCTTATATCTCCTTTATCGTTGCTTTTATAGCTTCAGAATGTATTAAGAGGTATTGGGAAAGCATACGGCCAGCTTTGTGCATTCTTAGCTTTACAGCATGCTTATTAAAACCACAAAGCATTTTAAGCTTTCAGGGATGCTTCACTTTTGTTAGCAAAAGCATTCCTCTAGTTTATGGTTGACCAGGTATGCTACTTATCATAAACTTGACACAAACCCTGGATATTATTTTTCCAAATTAGGGTCATGAAGGTATGTTGAATATTTGTTGTGTGTGACGGAAGAGAAATGTATGGGTCTTTCTTAAAGTCACAGGAATAGTTCAAGTAAAAATGTTGCCAGTATAGGCATCTGACATACTGTTGTTGCTTCTGAGAACAAATCGTGGGATGTCTGACGTACTTTTTGTAATATGATATATTTGGTGTAGTGATTGAAATACAATTTCAATATTGATATCATTGTCCAATTTGGCTTGAGTATCGTGCATAGAGCTGTTAAAAACAACATTAAAACCCAACTTTGATTTCTTAATACGCATTATTTGACAGCTATTGATCCATGTTTATCAAGAAAAAATAAGATTATGAGTACTGAGTACACATAAAAATAGTAAAGTATTTTGAAAATACCACAAAGTGTTTTATTAAAAATAATATTGATGTTGAGACTTTTAAGATTGATGTATGACCTCTCCCACCCCTCTTTTGACACATAATTTGGCATCACTATTTTGATATCAACAGGCAGGAGTAATACAAACAGTCCCCATCAGGTGCCAGATTTTGACTTTAATCAGTTGATAAAGAAAGAGACCAACAAAGAAGAACCTAAAAAAGCAGAAGAAGTTGACTTTGAGCAGAAGATCTTCACGAAAAACTTGGGGCAGCCGTATCAACGTAGGTACCAGAGTATTGTGCATGCAGAGTCAGTGTATCACAGAATTTATAATTAGAGAGATTAAGCACTGTCAAACTCCATCTGGTTAGTTTAATATATTTCCATAATAATTCTTTCCTAGCAATTATATCACAGAAGCTTCTAAATTGACATTGTGGTGTTAAAATGCTAGTTTTATTTTTTTCAGAGCATCAGGATTCAAAGATTCATCCCCTGAGAGACCCAGGGGATTCACCAATATCGGGGGAGAAGTTTATGTTCAGTGGTATCAACAAGCAACTTTCAGAAATGAGAAATGCCAATTCCAAGACCGACAAAAAGGGAACTGGTATGGTGACTTTATGTCATTTTCAAGAAATTATGTTTGAGTAACATCCCTGCTGATGAAGCATCTAACTTGTCCATATATTTTAACAAAATAAAAACCGCTGGCAACCAAAGTAATTTCAAAGAATCGTATTTTTGGTGAAAATAAGTGTTGATATACTCAAATAAATTTAGACCCAAATACTGGTGAGCCAGGCTCTAGTAAAGGGCAGGGTCAGCCACACTGGTATCTTGGTTGAGACCATTTCACTGAAATACCATGACGACAATTTACAACTGTCATATCCAGTGTCCGAAAAAGTAATTGCGAAAACTGTAAATTAGAAACTAACCCAAAATCTGACAAAAAATAAAATATATAAATTTTATTCAATATTTTATAGATTTTCAGACTTCTTTCGTGATTTCGTGGAGCAGAATTGCAATGTTTTGTTTTCATAATAAACTTTACTGTACAAAATTTTTTTGGAATTTGAATGGTTTTGCAAAGTCTGAAAACCCCTGTAGGTCACAGTCAAGTACAGCTGTCATATGGTGTCGGCAGTAAACATTCACCTAAGAGTTCCCAGCAACATTCCTGTCCAAGGGGAGGATTAGGAAGGGGTGCTCCTCCCCCACACCAAGACACACAAACCAGGCCTGGAGGAGGTAGGTTGCTTATGGTCTCAGATGACCTTCCAACTAGCCGACTGGATTGGCAATTGTCCATTGAGTAGGGTATTAACTTATAAAAATGTAATTTATGTTTTAAATTTGCAATTGTCAGAACCGTGAGGGTAAATGGGAATTAACCAACAGCTGTATACTTAAGTTATTATACTAATATGTATGTGGTTCGGTCACATTTCCATGTTAATAAATATTTTGTACCTATATCAATTGTCAAATACACCTAAAACATTTTCGGGAAAATAAGGACAAGTTAGATTACAAATACAATTGACCATTGACTGAGAGATAGTTTCTATTTAAACAGTATCTCCTGAAAGAATGATAAATGGCAGTTCTCACTTGTGCATTTGAAAGGCTGGAATATGATCACATTATAAAACATAGACTAGAAGTCTTTTTTTTTTCCACATTAAAATGTAGTTAAGAGGTGGCATTGGCGTATTGTTTTCAGGTTCCAGCCCTTCCCTGAGAAGAAAGACTTCACCCAAATCGACACCACAAGGCAGAGTTAATGTAGACAGAGGTACAGCTGCAACAGCACACAGAGACACCACACCAGTACCTGGTAACCTCAGCAATGAAGGTAACCAGTCAGATAGCTTGTTACTAGGATCAGGATCACATTTTATTCAGAAAGAAAACCTTTTCTGAAATTTTATATGGAACAATGTCATAGCCCGTATATCATTAAATCAACTGAACAAAGACATATCAGATGGGGGGTTGAAATGAACAGGACAAATTTTCCTCAGGTCAATAGCCTTTCAGTATAGATTTCCTAAAATCACGGAGCAAACTGTAATCTGTATTTTGTTGCTAAACTCACAGCACTCGTAACATCAATGCTTCACCTATGTATTCAGGTACAGATGTGACTGTTTCCCCTGCAACCGGTGAAGACTCCCGCCTTTCACCACTACCGTCATCAGATAGCAGTAGTTCTGCTGCACCTTCCTCTACTATGACTGCAGGCATTGGAGGTCCTGCACCAAGATTTGCCAAGCTCCGCCAATCCCCCAAAAACCATGCCCAAAGACTTGCTAGGAGGAGGAAGTAAGTGAAGCAATCTGCGATATATATTTATTGACTGAATTTTTGGGAAATTACATTTATTGACTGACAAATTCAGGAATTACATATGGAAGCTGAAAATATCAGGAAACCTTTAATTTTTAGAGTCTGATTTTTTTAGTATCGCCTGTAAAGTTGTAATGGTACTGACTCCATTAAGTACACTAACATCTCTATAATCCCAGACTTGGGAGAATAAGCCTCAGCGAAGTTGTGTTTTTCTGGTCAACTGAAACATAATGTAATATAAGAGTTATCTTGGTGTTAGAAATGATACATTTAGGAGTATATAACTGAACTCATAAAGTTATATTTGTAGATAGTAGAAGTTTACAGTATACTGGTTATTTTTTGTACAGTAGGAATGTTACAAGAAGGAGTAAAGTTTTTGTTGTTATTGTCACACCGACTCAATAAAACTTTGTATTTTACCACCGTAGTGTTGCATATCAAAAGTAGACGAAAGGAGTTGTTAACATTATTTTATATTTATGATCACTAATTTTGTTTGAATATTATACAAAAAAGTGCCATATCCTAATTCATGAATCTGTTGCTTTTCCTCTACTCCCCTCCCTGTTAGTATGCCTATTTGCCTGGCACAACACTGAGGGGCCACGGTGGCAGAGTGGTAACACTCTCGCCTCTCAGATCGGAGTTCAAATCCTGGCCCAACCTCAAGTGGGAAAGATGGCAGTTGCTTGCTGTTGGTCGGCAGTTTACAGTACAGAATCTTGACCAACTGTATGTACTGATTTCCTCTACCCTTAAAACTATCCATTGCAATATGACCTATACAATGTGTTAAAAGCGACGATAAAATCCAAATAAATAAATAAATGGCGCAACACTGAAAACAGAAATATTTTTGGTATCCTGTAATTAGAAAGGTTTTTGCAGTGGCACAGTACCGATAAAGGAAAACATATAACCATCTTATCCCTTGTCTTTAGTATTTTGTCATTTGTTTTACTGTATTAAAGTTCGACACCAGACAGGGATAAGCTGCAGAACTTGACTGAGAAACAGAAGAGAACAGAATACGAGTGGCAATCTGATCAATTCTGTTTTAAAATCAAAGAGGTGAGACCTGCTAACTTTACCAAATATTGTGGTTGAAAGATAACTGTAAACATGAAGCAAGGGTGAAATGTGTTTCAGCCTACATGCACAAGCTGCAAAGCCATCAGAGAGAGGAGTAGTGCACTAGAATTTATGAAAGTCTGGCAACAAATACAAATTCTGAGTCACATACATCCCACCTGGCATAAAACTCAGATGGTCACCTATCCAAGTACTAATGTAGCCCATTGCTGCTTTACTTCAGTGATGAGACAGCTACCCATCACGCTATGACACAATTCATGAAAGTCTGGTGACTAAAAAGAAAAAGACCTGTAGTGCAGGTCACAAAATTGAGCAGTAACCTCGAGTTTGAAAATCTTGTCCGGGCAATTTCTTGAATTCCGTAAGGTGTAGAAGGTTAACACGTGGTAGGGACATTGATTAATTTTTGTAAGTGTGCATCATAATGATGTGACCTTTAACTTTGGCTCTGCCAAAGGGTGTTCACCTGCCATATTTGAGACATGTTTCTTTTATGACAAAGATGTATGGATTGATGCAACTGATTATTATATGTACTTTTACATAATTGTGCTATTTTCATTGACAGCTATACTCCAATTAATAAATTATACACCTTCATAATTTTTAGTTTACTGATTAACACTGTCATCTTGCTGATGAATTATCTTGTTTTAATGACGTTATTTGATCTACTTAAACATTATTTGGACCTTTATATAACTGACACTGTTATGAAAGTGTCCCAGTATCAGTATCTTTGTACTGTTTCACTACATACATATCTCAAGGTGTTGAAAATTATTTCCGCAGACTATGGGGTACAGACATCTGCGATGCTATTTTTGATTGATTAACCTCCCAAGGTCACCTCACTCTGACGGTCACAGTATATTGACTGCATCCTCTATTATCTAATATTCAATTCTCTAAACTCCTTTCCACTCTCTCCAGTCTGTAGTTGCCTGTTGTTTTATAGTAAAATACATTTTTCTGCTTTATGAACATAGAGTATCCAAATAAATTCACACTCTCCCAACCTGTTTGGCTAATAACGGTTCTACTGTAGTTTGCTTGCTTTTAACCATAAGTATCTTTTGTTTTCCAAAGTTAAACTTTTGAATTGCTGAAAGCATCTTGTACAATGTATTCTATTTTTGTTTTCCAAAAGGGAGCCATTAATTCATTAATATAGGAATAAAAGACATATTCAAGTGCTTTATGATGGTTTTAAACTATCGAGCGGTTGAATATTAAAGCCACGAAGCCCGAAGGGCTGAGTGCTTTAATACAGCCGATCGATAGTTTAAAACCATCATAAAGCACGAGAATTTGTCTTTTATTCCTATTCTAAAATGGTTATATTAATAATTTGGTCAAAATAAGTGGTAAATCTTACGCAAAATCAAAACAAATCCAACGCCATGTTGGCTGTTCCATTAACTAAACATGCATAGTGATGGATGTGTAAACAGCCTTTTGGTTTAAATATTGTTAGGAAATACCCACAGAATTCCGTGATCTCATAAATATTTATGAGCAGTCGATCTTTAAATGAAATATTGATAAAATCCCCTACAGAATTATTTGACTTAGTATTTGCTGCATATAATTTAAGTTTTATTTCACCGCGAGTTGTTTGTTTATGTTTGTACGCGAAGGGACGATGTACGACATTTCAACAGCGTGCTTTATTTACTGTTCTATATTCGCGGTTCAAGCATTGCGCAAAAGACGTGTCCACGTTCACTGCGCAGCCTACCATTTTAGAATTGGATTTCAAAGTGTTGTGGCAGTTGTTTAAAAAGATTGTAGAATGCAATATTTATATTTGTAGGTTTTACAAGGAGCAAAAGGGGATGATTTGACTTCAGCAATAGCAGCCATGCAGAAACATGTTTATCCAGGTGAAAAATATTGTCAGATTTTTGTTCGCTTTAAAGCTTTAACTGTTGCTTAGAAATGCTATTGAGTTGGTTATAAGAAAATATTTAAGACCGAGGTAAACTGAGAATTGACTTGAACAAGGCATCTATGTGTATTATAAAATAATGCTGGAAGTCATTATTCAGGTGTTTTATCACCAAGTATTTATTTGAACAATATAAAAATGCAAATGCTGCATTCAGTTTGTTCACTGTGTTTATTAATATGTGGAATCTGAGACCTGTTGTTAGGGTTCATGCACTTCACAGTGGAAGGTCGGGGGTTCAATTCTTGGCCATATTATGGAGAGTGGTACAAGATACCAAGGTACCCTTGGACAAGATACCTTAGACATGTGTCACTCTTCACCCAGGGATATATTAAATGGGTTACAACAGTAGTTGGGGAGGTAAAGCTATGGTAAACTGGCATCCTGTTTAGGTGAGTAGACATACTCCTTTGTTGCTTTACACCAAAGAAAATGGAAATAAACTCCAGCTGTATGGACCATTAGGCCTGATGAATGATTTACCTTACTTAATAATAGCCACAAAACAGCTGAGTTTTATGCATTGACAGTTGTTGCCATTGTATTTGTGACTATCTTTGTATATTTTCTTGAAACAGTCAACAGCAAATTTGAAAATCTACCAGGGAAGAAGGAATTGCATCTGTGTATTAAAACAGTAGCAACTAAAACTGTAGAGGAACCTGAAAAATATTCCAAACTGGGACCAGCTATTATACAAGAATTCAGAGGTAACTACAGTTTAATCATCTTTATAACAACCCTGTTGAGCACAATTCTTTTTTAAGTAGAAGTGCTAATACAGTGATCAGGCATTTCATTATGTACTGTAGTATAATATAATACATTAGATTTGTGCATAAATGCTTACAATATATCGGTGTGTACCAATAGAGTCATGTACAAAAATAGTGTAGCATAATTTTTTTTTCAACATATAATATAGATTCAACATCATGTTTCATAAAACTGTCTCTAAGATATAATAGTGTCTTGATGTGTTTTGATGCATACAGATAGTCTAACTCTGTACAGTTCTTAACAAAATTGAATGAACTGACTGTATCACACCTGTATATTTGCATCTTGTGGCATGTTCCTGTTAAAATTGTATTCTGAAAATATGCTACAAATGCTTGTGTGAAGGCCTAAAAATATTAAATGTTTGAAAGTTCACAGTTGGATGTATACCCTTTGGCATAAACTTACTCCACGAATGAATTTAGTGATTAGAATTTATCCTGTATTAGTCAATGTATAGTCAATCCTATCAATAATTCAAAATAAGCTTGCTACATGAATTATTATTTTCGGAAAGAATATAAAGCCTATGGTTTGATTTTTTATGTCACCAGGATTACTCAAAAGGCGTTGAATCAAATTTAATGAATGTTTATGGACTAGTAAATATACATTACATTTCTTTCCAGATGACCCAGATTTTAACTGTAGTTTGAGTGAGGTGCTGTGGAGTTTACAGGGTCAGTATGTGCGAGTGATGACTTCAAAAGTGGGCAAACAGCAGATCACGAACTACTGTAATCTGCTGGCTCAGATGTTCCTGATTTCACAAGACTGGGATGATAACACCACTATCAATACAGTAGTGATAAATACTTTGGATAAATGGGCCATGTTCAACAAAAAGGTGAGTGTATTGATTACATTATCTTTATACACATTTTCTCTCTCATTGACGTTATTTTCTCTACTTAAACATTATTGGATCTTTACATAACTGACACTTTTTGCTCTGAAAGTGTACTGATATTTATACTCTTCATCTAAATCTCATGGTGTTGAAAACCATTTCCCAGGGCTATGGGGTACGGGCGTCTCCGATGGTATTTTTGCAATATTTTGCTGCTGGTACACTTATGACATTGTCCTAAGAAAATTACTCTGCACCGTTTGTTGAGTGCCAATAATACTTGACAAAGAGATTTTTAGTTGTGCCATACTGTACTACTGTTGGTATTAAGGCTGTGACGAGTGATAAAAATCTACCCCAGGAGCTGAGCTACCCAAATTTGTTTTGCAATTTGGTGTTTATACAGTTCAGTATGCACATTTTTCTCTCTTGATAAACAAAGTGATGGTTTTCAATCAATGTCTTTGCAGTAAAATAGTTGTAACATGTATCCAAAACTCATTATTTTGTTATAAAATTAAAAATATTGTACGAAACCCCCAATTTACAATGGATTCTGGTGTTTTGGCTGTGTTGATATGTTTTGTCATACTCAAAAAAGTAACCTAGTGGGTCACAGTATAATATATTGTAGTAGTTAACAAATATCGAGTGGACCACAAAGCACTAGAATCTTTACAAAGCAACCATTATTGTGAATACCAACCACTAGGTCACAGTCTTTGTTGGCATCATATTAATATTGAAATATCAATCCATAATTTTATCTTACTAGCTTTTTAATTTTAGCATATGAAATTTGTAAGAAATTAGTTTAAAATTCTCACAACTTGAGGCTGTTTTTGTAAACACCAAGCATTAGATTTCTTTCATTTGTACAATTCATGATTTATTTTGAGCTAGAATATGATGTTTCGAAGCTTTAATGAAGCTTTTTTTGAAAGCTATAATTTTTCACAAAATAGCACAACACATCTTGGTAAATTAAGCATGAATTGTAAAGTGGTGTATTTTACAGTGAGAAACGATATTTCAATATCATTCGATAGGAAAAGCAAAAGTGAACTTTGATTTCAACGGATACCAACACTAGTCTACACTTGTACTAGTGTACGTTTGTACTTAACTCGTTTTTGTTATGATCATGGAACAGAAATTGCTGGTGCTGAAGATTGTACATATTTTCCCATTAATTATATCACTGATTCTAATCCTTCTCTGTTGTCCATTCTTAGTTTTTGTGTTTTGAGAGTAAAATCTGCTGTTGTACATATGTATATGATTTGCTGATGTAGTGTCTAACCCGGTTTCGTCATATCTCAAGCTACCTTAAAACATGTCATCATCGCTGCCAAGGATTCTGTACAACAGGATTGAATTTTGATGGAAAAGGCTATCTCTGAGGACCTGATGTGTATTTCTGTTCAAACGAAGTTTTTCTCAATGAATTTCCATTTAAAGGGGTCGCACTGGTTATCTGAATAGTAAGGTCAACAGTAGGAAAATAGGACTTGATATCCGGAATCAGGGGTCTCCACAGTTTAGTATTTGTCAGCAAAGTAAATATGACAGTTGATGTACACAGTTTTTTCGAAAGTAAATTGTCAAATATCACTAGAAATAGTGAAAAAATTATGTGAAAAACAATAATAACAAAAATGTGACAGATGATAAGTTTCACTAATGTTATTGGTGGAATATAACTAAAATTTTAACAGCATTAGGAGCTTCCAGTTTGCTAGTTTATACACTGGTTTGTCAGCATACTTAACTTTGGCTAATTTTCGAATACCTGTATATTGGTTCCCTGTCACAGCTCTGTTCCATAGAATGTGAATATTGATATTGAGGTGACCTGGTACAGTTCAGTACTAAGAGGAATGATTTACTAAACTTCTATAACAGAGCAGATAAACTACTTTTAGTAGACACAGAAAATTGTAAATTTAATGGAAATGTCATTTAAATTTAGGAAAGAAGAAGGATCTTCCTCTATGACATATTTTCTCTATGGTGATAAATTTCATATCTTACTCCTCTTTGCAACGTTTCCCATTGTGCATATAACTACATCATGGAATTATTATCTGGAGTTTTCAAACATGTTGTTGTCTAACATTGGTGTAGTTGTACTGTTCCAATAGTTGTTTTTTTTCATCACTAATTTCAAGTAACTATCATTGCCCCTGGGCCTTTGACTTCAACACTGTATGTTTTGATAATCCTACCATACACCAGTGTTCTTGTATTTGTAATATCTGTAGCAACCCAATAATTGTTGTTTTATTTTTATAATGAATTGATATGTACTTAATACTGTTAACTTAGCTAATTGTTTGATTTCCAATTAATATCATAAGCTCTGTTTTTCAGTCAGTCTCGGATATTATCTCTAGTGTTCCTAGGATGTGTACTTTGTAATGGCATTACATAATTTAAAACAAAGAAAGGGATTGCATTACAGTAATGTAATCTTGTAAGCTTGTCTTTGTTATAAATCTTGTCTTTGTTATAAATCTTGTAAGCTTGTCTTTGTTATAAATTATCGATTTTCCTGAATATGTTTTCCCAGCAGAAAGTACATCTTATGTAAGATATTATTGAGTATTCCATATAAGATGCATTAAATTTTACTTTGAAATTTTGGTCTGTTTGTAAAATTTAAAATGACTGAAAATGGAAGAGCTTATGATGTTTATGCTTCATCTTAATCCACTCATTTCTAATGGCTACTTGAAGACATAGATTTGGCTTTAAGTATACAGTTGAACCCTGGTTAAGTTCCATCTCAATGTAGTCTGTAATAATACCAACAACCATGAACTCCCAGTTAACAGGTTACTTTTCAATGAAATTTAATTGCTCTAAATGGATTTCTACACAAACTGAAATTCAACTGAACGAGATCTCTATTTAAAGTAAGAAATTGGTAAATTTGCCACAGTATGTCAACTTGACACTGGGGGGTGGGTTGGGTAGTAATCTTCCAAAGTAAGATGAGCATCTCACTTTGTGGCAGTTTTACATCTCTGGAGATCAGATACCTAATGTAATAACATAAATGACAGATGTTTTTAAGAATTTCCTGCAGGTCAGGGAAATAGAGTTGGGCTTGGTCCCTGGCATATTTCTTTTACTGTGGAGAATTTCATATTTCTTACCATACATTACTTTGACTGTGTTTTCTTTGCTTTCACACATATCATCTAACCTTGCACTGTGTTTTTGTGTTATTTTTTTTTCTTCATTTTCCTCACCCTCCATCTCTATCTGGCGCTTTCTCCTTGCTTTCCATCATCATATGACACATCACATGACCAGAACACCTCACAAAACGTGGATGGTGTGTTGCAGCTGTTTGTCGAGTGTCTGACTTGCATGCTGTTACTGATAGGAAGAGATCTGGTGCAGAGGCTGCCAAGTGAGACTCACCACCTCTTCAGTGTCATACAGGAGAGGTCTGCAGCTCCGGAAATACCAAGGTTTGTGGGCGCAATAGGTATAAAATTCACCACAGCCAGCTCCCTGTAAGCAGTAAGACAGAATAATCAAAATTTGTGCCAGCTTTGTAGCAGGTTTTGTCACAAAAATCACAAATATGTATAGAGTTTTCCACAAGATAAGAAATGGAAGAGTCTTTTGTCATGGGCAAATTTCATTTGCAGTGAAGAATTTCACATTTCTTACTGCAGCATTAAGTTTACTTGTAACTTATTAAAATACTTGTACTTGGTATAATGAATGTGACTCCAAGTATGGTAGTCAAGTGGGAAAGTTCAAGGTTGGGGTTTTACGTCCCATTCAACAGCCAGGGTCATTTTGCGACAGATCCACAGCATTGCCACTTGTGGTAGTGGAATCCACACAGAGGTGACTGTGTGTGATTAGATGCCGAACTTGCTAACCACTAGGCCACTGAGGCCTGGGCAGCGAAGTGGCTATTTGTTCAGCCATCCAAGTCATTGAGCAGTCTAGAGATGTGATCTTTAAGACAATAACTGACAGAGTTTCTGCAATGTAACCTTAAATATCTGTACACCCCAATCTTATGTGCCATAATAAAGTCTGTAATAATATGCCATACCTTGATTAAACACACCAGCAATGATACAGTCCTGACCTCAATTGGGAAAACTTGTAGTTGCTTGCTCAGCCTGTTGGTCAGCAGTTTGCAGTACAGAACCTTGACCAACTATATGTACTGGCTTACTCTGTCCTTCATATTACCCATCACAATATAACTGATATAAAGGTACTAGACATGACATAAAACACTAAATAAAAATTTGCAACTGGACAGCAAAGGTCCAGTGGTGTAACACAGAATGACAAATGCCCAGATATTTGCCAAATAGCATGACAAAATGTTTGAAAGAGACTTTGCCACCCTGTTTTAGTCTTATGGTGGTGCAGTGGTTTTGAATCGGTTTGGTCTGTAGAGTATAATACACTCTCCTCATGCCACTGTGGATTTAAGTTCAAATTCCAGCCCTCTACTGAAATATTTTATTCCTTTCTCAAGTAGAAGGTTGTGTCTCTTCATAGGTGATATGTATAACAGATATACATGTCTTCTACAACCATGCAGACATTTGACCTTGAAGTTCTTTATTCAAGGTCATCCACGGAATGCCAAAGTACCTTTGACCTTGGGCCCCTCCTTCATGGTCAAATGAGGACAGCCATACTTAAAAGTGCTTATAACTCGCTTATTATTGGTCCTAGAAGTTTGCAGTGTGAAACCAACTTATAGGAAATCATGGGCTGGGAATCTTTTGATGTCAGATTTGACCTTGGGTCACTCCTTCAAGGTCAGGCAAGGACAGCCAAACTTAAAAGTGCATATAACTCACTTGTTGGTCCTAAAGATTTGTAATGTGAAAACAACTTATAGGAAATCATGGTCTGGGAATCTCCTGATTTGGTCAGATTTGACCTTGGACCCCTCCTTCATGGTCAAACAATGGTTCACTGGCTTTGAGTTGTCTTTCAACAAATTTGCATTGGTTCTCCGATGCGTAGGTCTAGTTTTGTTATTCCTTTTTAACGCAGTGGCCAATAAGATGGAAACGTCAACCTGATAATTGCCAAAATGTAGTGTTTCATGATATAACCTGATATATAAAATGTTAAATGTGATTTGGAATATATGAATAATCTTATTTTCAGCTTGGTCAAAGAGAAATTTGAGGCCATGCTGAAAATGAGAAGTAAGTGGCAGGAAGAAGAAGACCGAGCTAAGGAAGAGAGTATTGAGGAGCCAGGCGATATAGTACAGGTGGATAGTAACCAGGTGACAGGATCAGCCTCTTGTGGGCAAAACTCAGGTAATTCTTCATATAACTTATCACATAAAGCTACAATAGTTCAAGTTAATTAGAATAACTGATCTCGCCATAACAAAACAAGGTGTGTTCATTAATACCTTAATAAAATAGCTATTCACTGGAGTGCTAGAGCACCATCAGTGTTGTAGGTTTTACTGTATTAGTCAGGTTCAGTATAGCAGGAAGCAGTTCTATAGGTAAATTATGTGATTATCACACAAACACCAGTTTCAGAGTTTACTTATTCTTTGAATCCAGTGTAATTTATTCAGACTTTTTTCAGAGCTTAATACCTGTCCTGTACTCAAAATAAATTGATCAAAATCCTGTAATTGGGTATTATAAAGGGAAAAGCAAGCCAGTGAATAATGTGTGTTTTGTCTTTGTGTTGTAGGAACTGTGTTGAATGGAAGCACCAGTGGACAAGACCAGAGCATTCCATTGGAAGACCTCAGTCAGTTGGCACCAACTGAGCATAGCATCAAAAGTGTCACAAGTCAGAATGGTCAAATGACCAGTAATCAAGTTACAGGTGCCAGCGAGGTGTACCAAAAAAAAAATTGTAAGGGTGGATTGCCTGTGGTCATAAGTGAAAATGCAGGAAAAGACTCAAACAGAGGGCCAGGGACTACAGAGGGAGGAATGCATGTGATGACTGTCTTTGAGGACAAAGCTGTCCAGACTGAAGAAAGTGGGTCATATAATCCTTTGTAAACCTTTTGTATATTATATACAAGTTAACATTGTGGCTGTAGAATTTGTACAAAGCCACAAAAATATGACTGAGTGAAAGTTTTAGGTGGGTTGCATGTAACCAACCCGCCTATTAGATTAGTGTGTCCGACATCCGTCTGTCTGTCCATCCACATTTTCGTTTCCGGACTCTTAACTCAAAAATGCTTTGTCCAATCGAATTCAAACTTGACAGGGACATACATCACCATCATAGCTAGGTTCCTTTCGAAATTGGTGTAATTCGTTCCGTTTGTTTGTCCGTTTTTTGTCCGTCTGTCTGTCCGTCCACATTTTCGTTTCCGGACTCTGACTCAAAAACGCTTTGTCCAATCGAATTCAAACTTGACAGGGACATACATCACCATCATAGCTAGGTTCCTTTAGAAATTGGTGTTATTCCGTCCGTTCATTTGTATGTCAACATTTCCGTTTCTGGACTCTAACTCAAAAACGCCTGTTCAATCGAATTCAAACTTGACAGGGAGATAGATCACCATCATAGCTAGGTTGCTTTGAAAATTGGTGTAATTCCATCTGTTTGTTTGTCCGTTGTTTGTCCGTCAACATTTCCGTTTCTGGACTCCAACTCGAAAACGCTTTGTTCAATCAAATTCAACTTGACAGGGAGATAGATCACCATCATAGCTAAGTTCCTTTCGAAATTGGTGTAAATTCCGTCTGTTCGTTTGTCCGTGTTTTTCTGTCAACATTTCCGTTTCCAGACTCTAACTCGAAAATACTTTGTCCAATCAAATTCAAACTTGACAGGGAGATAGATCACCATCATAGCTAAGTTGCTTTCGAAATTGGTGTAATTCCGTCTGTTCGTTTGTCCGTTTTTGTCTGTTTGTCCGTCAACATTTCCGTTTCCGGAAACTCAAAAATGCTTTGTCCAATCGAATTCAAACTTGACAGGGACATAGATCACCATCATAGCTAGGTTGCTTTCGAAATTGGTATAACTCTGTCCGCCCGTTTGTCTGTGGGTCAACATTTTCATTTCTGGACTCTTGCTCGAAAATGCTTTGTCCAAACTAATTCAAACTTGACAGGGAGATAGATCCTCATAACTAGGTTGCTTTCGAAATTAGTGTACTTCCGTCTGTTCGTTTGGCCATTTTTTGTCTGTTTGTCTGTCCGTCAATATTTCCTGCGCAACCTGCCTTTTGGGGCATCTCTGACCCTCTTGTTGAAACTTGTAACTCAGTCTCACCACTTCTTGAGTACCATTTTTACTCAACAATGAGCCTGAAGTTTATCTCCAACCATTGCCAAAGGTTCTTTTCTAACGATTATGTACAACCTGGATGTACATGCTAAGTTTATTTGGCAGTGAAGTTCCATACAAATTACAGATTTTCAGTCTATCTTGTAGGCTTTCTAACATGATATATATCTTTGTTTTCTAGCATATCCACCAGCTCCAGGAACTTTCAGCAATTTTAACAATCTGTCTATCAAACTGCGAGGAGGAGACAAGTTTGAGCGTGTGCGTGAGATGCTACATGACCTTGACATAGAGGAATTTTTTGAAAAATTCCAGGAAATTGGAATTCGTGTGAGTGGTTAAATCAAACTAAAGATTGTAATTTTATAGCGAAATACCCTTACCATTTCCTAACAGTAGCTATTTGTTGGAGCCATCCAACCCAATGGCCAACGCAGAGATGCGATTTTAAGGTTTACTAACAACCTTAACCAAGCCATTGGGTTACAGTAGTCCGTCCTCCCGCCAAAGAGGTCACATGACTACATTGTTTACCTCATTATTTTTGTTGGCCATCATCAGTATGGACGTCTTTGGGAATTAGTAGAAGTTTTGTCAAGGTTTTCTTTATTTTTTTGAGATTTTACTGTTAATCTCTCTTCATATTTATATGTATATATGATACAGAACTGATTCATTTATTGAATCTTCGAAGGTATGCATTATATAATGCAAAGAAGGGACTTTTGGATGGTGACATCGAAAGTTCCATCGTCTTCAACCTCCAGGAAATAATCAACATAAAGAGGGTCATAATGCAACAATTATAATAGTTTTTTTTAGCTTGCCAGTCGTTTGGTTCAGTTTGCTGGACGTTGGAAGCTATAATTTTGCAGCATTCATGTTTACCAAGAATGTACTCTTCAATAACAGAAGCGATCTGGAAGACGCCATCTTGGATGAAAATGACAATTCGAGTGACCGTTATTGCTGTTCACGTCGGGTTCTAATAGCCAGGCGTTGAAAGCAATTTTTTGATCACATTATACATCCCAGTCGAATTGATTGTCGACGAGTCAGTAGAAGGAATCTCCCTTGGGGGCAGCCATTTACGTTGCCATGGACACGGCATCGTGGAGGAGTTTTGAATGCAGGAAATACTACTTCTTCGGAAAACACTTCCGTCGAGGTCCAGTCAAAACATTCACAATCGAGTATTCTATACCTCTCAGAAGGTCAGAATTCGGGTTGTCAGATGTCCGGGAGTGTCATTCATATCTACAAGGAGAGGCTTTTGAGTAATGGTTTGGCACAAGAATTTAGTACAATCCGGTTTCTATACCTCTCAAAAGGTTTAGAATTCAGGTTGTCAGGAGATGGTGATTATGATTCATCTCATTACAAGGAATCTATTCCTTATTTTACTTTTGGTTGACTGTTATTGAGTGGCTAGGGATTGATTTAACAGGCACAGTTTCTGTGAATGCTCCCTTGTTTGGTCACATTTACATTCCTTGGGTGAACAGCCAGCATTGAAATGTGGCTTTTATGTTGGGTTTCAAGGAGTTTGAAGCCTCTGATGTTTTAAAGAGCAGCTATACAGGAAGAAGTTTTGCTTGGACTTCCTTACATACATTACTTTCCTGGACAGCTCCTTAGTTACAGCAGGTCTGCAGGAGGAACATGATCTTTCAGACACTTTGCAAACAAGGTCCCTGGTAGGGGACTGTAAGAGAGAAGAAGCGTGTATATTCTCACTCCTTCAGTTCAGTTCATATTTAGAGGATCCTAGGGATCACTATGATATGTTATAGACTTCAGTATGCTTTGGACTGGGTGCAATGATGTTTGCATTTCTAGTCCAGTCAACCAGTTGGTGTCCAAATCTTCTTGTTGCAGTTTGCCCATGTCTAAGAACATGTGACTTAACAGGAAGGATGTAAATTAGAATGTCTTTAGCAAATCTACAATGCATTTTTCAATCCTAATGATGTTCTCTTGCTGGACATCTTAGATGTTCAGAGGATTTTCATCTAGTGTTTTCATGGAAATAACAAGGATTAGTAACTCTAGAGGTGAGCATGCTTCTAGTTTCTGGTCTAATAAACCATGGAATAGAGTTACAAGTGCCTCCTACTCCTCAGCTAGTTAAAAGGGGAGTGGATCTTGCTTATACAGGCCTATGGAAGCAGGAATGATAGCTGGCTTCCTGTGGTTTCAAGGAACCTTTCTCCAGTTTGGTACTATATAAGTCCTGGGAAAGGAAAATATTCAGCCAGACTTTTTAGAAGTGAGGTTTGCAGAAGTTAAAAACAAAAAAAAAAAAAAAAAAAACGGGAGAAACAGCAATTTTTGATAAAAGCTGTTTATGAAATGATCGACAAAAGGGCGATATCACCAGTCACATCGCTGGAAGTTTACAGTTACAGTCTATTTCTTGGGGTTAGTGAAGAAGAAATAACTGTCAGTATACTTAAGGTCAGGTAAACAAGCTTTGCATGTACCTTACTCAATATGAATTGTTTAAGATTTGGAATTCATCTATATAACGACAGTGGATGACGCCACTCGACCTTTATGGGTACACACTCTTCACCGGTAGACTCGGCTAACAAAAGTATTTTCGCCTCATTGGAGGCTACAGATTCTACCAGTTCATTGCCTTAACCTGCAATATGGCTACAGTTCCTCTCCAGTTCACCAAGGTAGCAAAAGAGGTGAAGCTGATGGCTCGTGCAGAAGGCATCAGTATTCGCCAGTATATAGAGGGTTGGCTAATGACAATGAACTCAAAGCAGCAATGCCAAGATATCACCCTCTGGTTGGTGCATCTTGTCGAAGCCTGGGTTGGATCACAAATTTCCAAAGATCAGGCTTATTTCCAACTCCAGTAATCAATTTATTGTTACAATTCTACCTCAGGGTAGGTCTAGTCTTCTCAATTCAAAGAAAATTGATTGAAAGACGGTTACCATGTTGGAAGTTCTCACTTATCTCCAGGGAAGCTCATGTCACTTTGAAGGCATGGTTTCAATGGAGAAGACTATACCATTGGGTTTTCTGCACATGAAGTCATTCCAATGGTATCTGGAAACACTGCTGATATCTTCAGTCTCTGGATATCTTTGGTTCAGGGATCATCTTCAGTGGTGGACCAGTAATTCAATTTTGAAGTAGGACTCGCCACTCCTTCAGGAGCACAGTTTCTTTCCATTCGCTGAAGCTTCCCTAATGGGTTGGGATGCTTTCTTGAGTCATCCACAGCCATTGGTCTGTGGAATCAGGAAGAGTCAAGACTTCTCATAACATAACATTATACAGCTGGAAGCTATGTTGTTACCTTAAAATGATTCAGAAGTCAGCTTCTGAGTTGAAATCAGTTGATTTTCACAGACAATTCTTTAGTGGTTGCCTGTGTGAACAGCCAGGGAGGCTTCCACTCACGGAATAGGTACCTTCATCTGTAGAATCATGATTCAGTCCAATGTCAGAATGATTCAGATTCAGGGAAGTACATCCCAGGGAATCCACATGTTCTGGCAGATTCCTTGTCTAGGAAGATAAGTTATTTCAGACCAAAGGGGCTATGAATCGTCAGGTTTTCAATCAAATTAGACATTGCTGCCATCAATCAGTGGTTGATGTGTTTGCAACAAGATGAATCACAAGTTTCCTATGTAGCTCTGCTGTCAGGCTCTGGAAACAGGTGCTTCAACATCTCTTGTGAAGGTCTGGACAGACATCTGTTTTTGCCCAGGGTCTTGGTCCTGCAGGTGTTGTAACATGTATATGTCTCATGTCCCAGACAGTCAGTCTTGGGAAACAGATGCATTGAACATCTCTGGGGAGGGTCTGGTCAGTTATGTCCAGTGGCCCTCATCCCTCAGGTGATTCAACAGATAGCCACCTACAGGTGCAGAATCATCATGATTGGGTGGCCAGGGATTGTTTAGTTTTGGGATCTGATGAATCTGTCCACAAAACTTCTTCTAAGACTTTCCTTGGGGGTAAATCTGTTGACTCAACCATTCAGCAACAGACTTCACAACAATCTAGTTTACTTGAATCTTCATGTTTGGCATCTGGAAGTCAGGCATGAAGATTATGGTAGATCCCCAGAGGAAGTGGTGAAACAATGAAGGAGCACTCCTCAAGGAGAATCTGAGAATCAATTGTTCTTTTTGGGAAGTGGTGTGAAGAGAGCCAGGTACCATTCCACATGGAGCAAATTTCCTGAAATTCTAGGTTGGGGAAACATCCTAATACCATCCATTATTGTGGGCTATAGAACAGCAATTGTGGATGGTTTGGGGCCAAAAGGGTCAAGAAGTATCTAAAAGTTGAGATAAATAAGACACTAACAACTTTTAGTAAGAGACAAACCAATGTTGGATTTTGTCATTGGTCCTACATGCTCTTATCAGACAACCTTTGATCTTGTGAGGAAGGTTTTCTTGAAGTTATTTTCTTTTCAAGACAGTCTTTGGTCTTGGCTTCAGGTAAAGTAGTGACATTCATGTTTGGACCCTTCCCTTAGTTATAGGGAGAATGGGTCACAAGTAACTTTGGCCCATTGACTGCCTTTTTGGCCATGAACCAGTTGGCTTCAGATGGGCCTACTGCATTTACTGCAACTGAGTCAGTGGCCTTTGTCTGTGGATTACAGAGTCATGGTAAAGGAGTGACATTAATGCTTGGATATATTCTTCCTTTAGTTATAAGGAGAATTGGTCACGAGTAACTCTGGCCCCATCAATTGCCAGATCCAGTTTGCTTTGGATGGGCCTACTGCAATTAAGCCTGTGGTCATGCCAGCTCTTAGCCTCTTTGGACAACAGTTTCACTCAATTTGGGTCTGTCTGTCCTGTTAGGGGTTTGGTAATCAAAAGGTTTGGGATAGAACAAAAATCTTTGTTTTTACTGCCATTAAGAAAGTTTCTTAATAAGACTTATCTTTTGGCACCTTTTTCATCTTGATTGAGTCAAGATTGAGTTACAGAAGCTATTGATGTAGGTTTGATTGCATCTTAAGTTTTATAGTTGATTTCCTTACATGAGTTTCTTGATACATGTTATTGGAAATTGCATCGTATGTATACCAATTTCTGTCTGAAAAACCTCTGTTGTCATAGGGTCAGATTTGAAATTGGGTCCTACAGTTGCAGTTACAGTTTTGTTACTTTATAAGTATGTGTTTCATACTTATATTGGTACATTTGCAGTTTGTGGCTGGTATGTCTGCAATGCTGGATGTATTTGTAGTTAGATATCAATGTTGCCTAAATCTGACTTGGGAAGGATTTGGCATTATGCTGATGACACTTACAGGTTGGTTTGACCTTGTTTTAGGGTCGGATGTTACAATGTAGATGGGCTATCTATTTATGACATCTTTTTGCAACACCAACATTGTCAGCAGTTGTGAGAACTACAGCTACATACTGCCATTTTTTGGAGTTGTATGTTGTGAATGTTTGGAAGTTATATGTTCATTAATGCATGTAATTCCATTATGAAGTTCTCATGATGTCTAGTTGTAGGTTAGGTAGTGGTTTTCTTAAAAAGAATTCCCTCCATCCTACAAGGCTGAATTCAGCTACTGTTAGGAAATGGTAAGGGTATTTCGCTATAAAATTGAAAAATTTAATAGTAATTTAAATTTTTATTAGAAATACTTACCATTTCCTAACACTCAAATTTCCCTCCCGCCTCCCCGCAAGTCATTCTTTTACTTGCAACAAAAATAATGAGGTAAACAATGTAGTCATGTGACCTCTTTGGCGGGAGGACGGACTACTGTAACCCAATGGCTTGGTTAAGGTTGTTAGTAAACCTTAAAATCGCATCTCTGCGTTGGCCATTGGGTTGGATGGCTCCAACAAATAAATAACAAATAGGTTTTCAAATCTACCACATTGTGTTAAATTATAATTAATATTGTGCCAGGCATCAGATATTTGTTTTTCTCGTACATTATCGGGTGGGAGCATAAATAATCTGCATTTTGACACCTACTGGTGAGCAACCCTTGAAATACATGAATACATTATTACAATTTTGTGTGATACTTTTCAGATATGTTTTCAAAATGTTTGTATTCTTGCGGATGTAGTACCTTAGACCTAGTGCTAGATCCTTCCTCAGAGTAGTATGATTATCTGAGGATATTTCTCTTCAGAAGAAAGTTACTTCTAGGGAGAGTGTAAAATCCAGACTGTATGAAATGTACTCATTCAATGTCTCAAAAAATAATGTAAAAAAATCACCCAGAGTAAAGACCTAAAAGCAAGTTCGTGTTGATCTGGGGGAAAAAAATGACAAGAGAAAAAAGCAATGTGCAGTATGGTCCTGTATTAAAAATATTGCATTTAGAAGTAAGAGAATATGTCTTCATTCATTCCCATGGCACATGGCCATGGGGACACATGTATAAAGGCATGGTGGTAATACTGACAAGGGAAGGTCATTGGCAGTGACTGATGTGATGGTCAGAGGTGGAAATTTTAAACATTTTAAAATTTCCGTTGGAAGCTGAAGGAATTGGATGTTTTGCCACCATGTCATAAGTTCATATATGGACATCAGATGGTAGTTTAAGGACAGGGACATTTTGACCAATGCCTACTACTGCAAGGTGTTCTGCCTGTAATGTGAATGGGGTTTTCACAAGAGTCTACTTAACTGAACTGCACACATTATGTTTATGACCGGACAAAAGCAGTATTAAAAAGATGCACTTTGATCGGGCTGGGAAATCTTGGCACATGGACAGCAAAGCTGGAGAGGTCCCTGACACAATTGTTTACTTCCAGTGAGAGTTCATGTATGATCCAGAGTGTTTTGAAATGCAGTCATTCAGTGTCTCAAAAATAGCCAAAGACCTACAATTAAACAAGTCTATGGGAACTTGTGTACCCTATGAAAACATGGATACCAAAATAGATTTATAGTTTATTTCAGTATACATTTAGGGTAAATGCATTAAACTTTAATAAACTGCAATTAATTGGCTGTTGAAAATAAACTTGTCATTCTTAATAAGAAATATTGTGTCTGACATGGGTAAGATTAAGTATCTCCCCTAATCTTAGATATGGTAATCCACATGCATCAGCATAGGCACAGGCTAAAATAAAGTTTTGTGGATCTGTAATAAATGAGCTCATGTCCCAACTCAAATTAATGGAGATCAGTTAATACTTGGAGTAGGACTGGTTCAGTATCAAAAATATGTAGATTGGGAGGCTACATATGCATAAACATTCCAATTCTGGGATTCTGCAAAAAAATGTGTTTTAATACACCCAAAATAAAAAAGTAACTGACTAGGAAATGAAATTCATGAAACCAAAATATGGAAGTTACGTCTCAATGAAATTGCAATAAAAGTCGCCAACTCTACAAAAATATGGGATCAAAAGTGTGCTATTTCTTTAGATTTAGGGTATGTTTCCAATATTGGAAGTTTTCTTTCGATTATAGGTGTTGACAAGTGAGATGGCAGGTTTAAAATGTTGTTAAGATATTTCAGTAAAATCCTGTTGATATCGAGATACTGGCAACACAGACACATCCCTAAAATGTAGTAATTGTATCCACCGGAAGCATCCGGTGGATACTTTGGTTTAGCGTTCGCTACGCTGCCGCCGCGCGTAGAGAGATTTTCGGCGTTAACGCTCTAAGAGGAAAACAACAGCAGCTGTTTGGGATGTTAAACCAGCATATAGGAAATCATGGGCTGGGAATCTTCTGGTGTGGTCAGATTTGACCTTGGGCCCCTCGTTCAAGGTCAAATGAGGACAGCCAAACTTAAAAGTGCTTATAACTCACTTATTATTGGTCCTAGAGGTTTGGGATGGTAAACCAACATATAGGAAATCATGTGCTGGGAATCTTCTGGTGTGGTTGGATTTGACCTTGGGCCCCTCCTTCAAGGTCAAATGAGGACAGCCAAACTTAAAAGTGCTTGTAACTCGCTTATTATTGGTTTTAAAGGTTTGGGATGGTAAACCAACCTATAGGAAATCATGGGCTGGGAATCTTCTGGTGTGGTCGGATTTGACCTTGGGCCCCTCCTTCGAGGTCCAACGAGGATAGCCAAACTTAAAAGTGCTTATAACTGGCTTATTATTGATCCCAGTGGTTTGGGATGGTAAACCAACATACAGGAAATCATGGGCGGGGAATCTTCTGGCATGTTCGGATTTGACCTTGGGCCCCTCCTTCAAGGTCAAGTGAGGACAGCCAAACTTAAAAGTGCTTATAACTTGCTTATTATTGGACTTAGAGGTTTGGGATGATAAACCAACATATAGGAAATCATGGGCTGGGAATCTTCTGGCATGGTCGGATTTGACCTTGGGCCCCTCCTTCAAGGTCAAACGAGGACAGCCAAACTTAAAAGTGCTTATAACTCGCTTATTATTGGTCCTAGAGGTTTGGCATGATAAACCAACATATAGGAAATCATGGGCTGGGAATCTTCTGGCGTGGTCGGATTTGACCTTGGGCCCCTCCTTCAAGGTCAAACGAGGACAGCCAAACTTAAAAGTGCTTATAACTCGCTTATTATTGGTCCTAGAGGTTTGGCATGGTAAACCAGCATATAGGAAATCATGGGCTGGGAATCTTCTGGTATGGTCAGATTTGACCTTGGGCCCCTCCTTCAAGGTCAAACGAGGATAGCCAAAGGTAAAAGTGCCTATAACTCGCTTATTATTGGTCCTAGAGGTTTGGGATGGTAAACCAACATATAGAAAATCATGGGCTGGGAATCTTCTGGTGTGGTCGGATTTGACCTTGGGCCCTCCTTGAAGGTCAAATGAGGACAGCCAAACTTAAAAGTGCTTATAACTCGCTTATTATTGGTCCTAGATGTTTGGGATGGTAAATCAACATATAGGAAATCATGCACTGGGAATCTTCTGGCGTGGTCGGATTTGACCTTGGGCCCCTCCTTGAAGGTGAAATGAGGACAGCCAAACTTAAAAGTGCTTATAACTCGCGTATTATTGGTCCTAGAGGTTTTGGTGCATTATCTTTACGGTGGATACAATTTGCATCGGTTCTCCGATGCGCTAGGTCTAGTTCAGTTGATATTTTTTGTACATAATATTTCCTCTTATAGCAGAAAAAAACTATGCCTTTCAGGACACAGTATTAGACCTGGAGTTCAGTGAACTGAAGGATTTGTTGAAGGAATGTGGTGTGAAGCCTGGTCAGGTGCTGGAAATCAAGACTTACCTCAAAAGTAAGTGGTACATACACAAATTTTGGTGTTATATTGTCTTTATGGATAAGAGCCAGAAGTATTTCAAATGCTCTTTAGCAGTTGCCACATGTTTGCAATTAAATTTTGATGAAGTAAGTTTCCATTTGGAGCAATGATGACTTAATTGTGTTTTAAAAACAAGAGTATGTTTGTTAGTTGTTATGATTTATACCAAAAAAAGCACAATAGTTTTTGGCATAACAGTATTTGATGTTGCAATTAGTTTTGTAATTTTTTGCCAGATCATCCCTTTCTGGAGAAGAGTGAGAGTTCTAGCTCTGTATCTCATTACTGTGACACAGTTGAACGAATCAACTCGTTATCACAAAATGCTGATGCTGTGTTGTCCAGAATTGAGGGACCGCAATCAACACGAGTGTACAATGACCTTGGCAATGATCCCACAGTGCAATATTTGGATTCACAGTGCACTAGTGATGATGAAAATCTCTCAACTACAGGAAAGGAGGAACCATTACATAAAGTAGAGAAGCAATCATTACCTACAAGCAATCATAATAAACCAGATTGGATAATGCAGTCACAAAATCTCTATTCTGAAAATGCTGATGTTCCAAAACTTGGAGAAAAAGTGTTAATTTCACCTCTGGATTTTGAACTTTCAGCAGCACATTCAATCACTAGACAACAATCTACAACTGGTAGAAACCGCTCAAGTGCTGCAATGATTGAACAGTCAGCAGTGTGTTTAAATTCGTCAAGACAGCCCGATTGTGGTACACTTTCAGAAAGTAAGGTCCAAGGTAATCAGGAATATTGTGTGGATAGTGTTATAACTAATCAAGTATTGGCACATTCCCCCACTGAAAGTACTCTTCACCCTAATAGAAAGTACGATTTCAATGAAATTCAGAATGTTTGTAAAGATTGGCTCAATAAGCAGGGTTTTGGAAGCGGGGATGTTTCAGTAGTCACAAGGAGCATAGACAAAACAGTATTGTCACCCACTCAGGAAACAAGAAAGTCTGTCAGTGTTACTAATGTCAATCCTGCCACATCTGATTATACAGGCCCAGAAACTTGTCGTAGCATGTCATTAACCAATGTGGGAAAAGGCAGACAGCAACACCAAACTAAGTCTGAAGAAGCATTGATATTACAGGGCTCACACTTCCAGGTTGCTGAAACGAATAATAATAGTCTTACAGGGAAAAGTGTTGAATCAAGGATGAGTGGCAGGCTAGCTGGTTCTCCAGAAATTAAGCTAAAGATAGACAAACAGGGTGGACATAGTGTTAATACTGTAGTAAGTCCTTCCTCTTATATGCCCCCAACACCTCAGGGAGCAAGTGTTTCTCCAGAAATACTCTTTCAGACTGAAGCTTATGTCACTGAATCACCCACTTTTCTGCAAAGGGAGGAGCCAACTCAGAATTTAGGAGTAGCTGAGTCTCTGGAAGAAACGACTACAGAAGGTTTTGAAATTAAAGAGGAGTCAGAGGAAGAAAGAAAAGGAGTGGTTCTTTCACCAATATCCCAGCGTATTGCAGAATTTGGACAACAGCAGCCTATGTGTTCACTTTGTGGCCAGCGAGGAACCCACAGGTCACACGAATGTCCAGACAAGATGAAGAAACTCTTTTTGTAAAGTTTTACTTGTCAAAACAGTAGTTAAAGGCATGATAGAAAGGTATATCTCATATAGTGGTACTGTCACTTCCTTGTTTGAATATAAATGGTTAAACAGGGTGTACAAAGAGTTAAGAAATACCAATGGCAACCAGTCCAAGAATAAGCAAAAACCCTTAACTGTGGATCTTTAACCAGTTATTGGTAGAAAATGCTTTAAAAAATCTGCATTGCCAATGTGGATCTGTATCTTCTTTGAGATGACTGAGCCTCAGGTAGACTCCATATTGTGTGAAAGTATGGTCATGATTTGATAGAGTCTGAGTTATGTGCACGGACAAACATACAGACAGATACTTTTGCAATACCTTTATCTTGTGCCTCTGTGGGTTCGAGTCCCACAAGTGGCAATTCTGAGGACCTGTCCCAATATGACCCTGGCTGTTGAACGGGACGTAAAACCCCAACTTTGACCTTTATCTTGTGGGGGGAGGGGGTCAAGGGTAATTATTAATTAAACAGGAGTTCAACATAATTGGATAAATATTGGAAGAGATTCCCCGAGGACTCTGGTCAACAGAGTTTTATGTAAAGGGATGTGGCCATATTTCAATTTGAAACATTATGATAAATCAGTTAAATGTATGGACAGTTTTAGTATGTATGTTGTTCTTCTGTTATACAAAGTACAGCTCTAGTTCATGGGTATGATGTAGCATGGCCATCAGTACCAGAGAAGTGATGAGATGTAATCTTTACTGCTAGACTTTAAAATGTCATCCATGTTGTGTTATGATAGCTTTAACCATTTTAAAACTATTGTTGTGGTTTCAAAAATCTGTCCAGATACAGAACATATACAGTTTTTGGGTTTAAGAACCTTAGAACAGATTACCATTTCTAGACATATGGGCTTATATTGAGTGGAGAAGTAAAACTGGAACTTAACACAAGGTAAACATCAGCGACAGAATGCTGCAAGTCTATGTACTTGTACAGTTTTTAAGTATACGCTGTCACCGAGGCTTGCACTTCTGGAGAATAGACATCACTTTTTTAATACCCCAAGATATCATGATTTTTGCACTACTCTAGTAGGGCTTTTCAGCTCGTGCATGTACACCAAAAGATTTTTTTCCTGGTGTTTTTCTACAGTTGACTCTGTATAAGTTGGACCATCATTATCAATAAACTTAGCTAAAATACTGTTATGGAGAGCCTCCATTTGCACCTGTAAAAGTACTACATTTTGCTGTACATAGTACTGATCTCTGGACCTCAAATCTTGTTTTCATATTTAAGTAGATTGGACATACACTGATAGTACTTCTACAGACTCCGTTTGTCCTTTACAGTGTAGTTATATTAAAGAATGTGCCAGAGTTTGTTTTGTACGTCAGTCTAAATGGTAGTACATATTCCCTTCTTCAAGGTATATGTATGGAGATGTTTGAAAAGAGTCCTCTTATTTTTATATTGACACTGGAAACTTTCTGAAATTTGTTCAAAACTCAGCAATTGTGTAATTTTACAACACAGACTAAGTTGCTTGATTTATGTCGGTCTCAAAAGACTAGTACTTGTAATTGTACTTGTTGCAAGCAGTATTAAACATGTTAAGTTCAGTTAAAAATGAAAAACTGGATTATGTGGTTTTTGGTAGTTTTGCTCATAAAAACCAACAACTTGGTATCAACTAGAGGAATGCTTTTGCTAACAAAAGCGAAGCATCCCTGAAAGTTTAAAATGCTTTGTGGTTTTAATAAGCATGCTGTAAAGCTAAGAATGCACAAAGCTGCACCGTATGCTTTCCCAATACCTCTTAATACATTCTGAAGCTATAAAAGCAACGATTAAGGAGATATAAGGCAAAAACTCCAAAGCAGCTATTTATGACCCCAGTTTGGCCCATAAGGGGGGGGTCTGGGGGTAAAACTGACCGGCTATTTAGACTCTCCACATATGCTTTCCCAATACCTCTTAATACATTCTGAAGCTATAAAAGCAACAATAAAGGAGATATAAGGCAAAAACTCAAAATCAGCTATTTTAGGACCCCAGTTTGACCCATAAGGGGGGCCGTGGGGTAAAACTGACCAGCTATTTAGACTCTCCACATATGGTTTCCTATTACCTCCCAGTACATTTTATGGCTCTAAATGCAATACTTAAGAAGATAATAGGTGGGGTTGACCTAAATTTAACGCTTTCAGATTGGAAGGTGTCAGAAAATCACTCATAAATGAGACATTTTTCAAGGAATTGCTCCCAAAATCTAATCAGCTCGTTTTTTCGATAGTATGAATAGGTGTGTCAAAGGATAAGGCTGTGTAGCAAGTAGTTTTGCCCGAACTGCAATGACGGGGTGAGGGGGGGGGGGGGGGTGTACTTCAAAAAATTGTTTTTGATCATGTGACCTTTATAAAGGTCAAAGGTCAAATTTAAGCATGCAGAAAAATTTTCCCACGCCTAAGGTATATAACTGCCAAATATGGTTTGAAACCTTCTAGTAATAAGGGAGATATTCAAGGGAGACCATAATGCGGCGGCGGCGAGGAAACTGAGGCGAAAACAAAGCGCCCTTTCAGGGACGCTTAATTATATCCTTAGACAAAAGTTGGGATATACTGGTTTCACCTTCGTAGGACCGTGACCGCCATGTTGTGACTTATGTACCCAATAACTCATAAATGCTTTCACGGATTTCATTCGAACTTGGCACATACATGTATTTGGGTCAGGAGAGGCACCCTTTTTAAGGTGACCGTAACTCCTCATAATAAAGAATTTATGGCCACCTTAAGGTCAGAAATTTGACTTTTGGCCACCTAATGCTCTCTAGCTCAAAACTATGTGGCTGATCTTTGACCGAAAAGAAAAAAAAATCAAGAAATGGTTTGACCCTCAAAAAAAAAATAAATGTGAAAAAAAATTATAATAATTTTGAATTACACAAAATGGATGCTACAAAAATACCCAGTAAAAGCCTGTGGTGTGAGAGATGAGCTGTCTGGGGATATGTTGGCGTGGAGTCAGCGCAATCTAGTTTGTAAATCTGTTTGTTACACTTGATATTTGTTATTACCCACCAGGCTGGAGATTATAAAATACAGCTTGTTCATGCAACACATTTTCTTGTATGGACAATTACTCCAAAACCACAAGGCAGATTTCATTGTTATATGTGGGTGTACTTAGGCCCGAAAAATTACATCCACATTAAGGTAATTTTGAGTTCCAAATATAAGTTAATTCAAGTGTATTTAAGGTTACAGCTCATGATTATTAGACCTCAAGTGATTATCAACCAATCAAATTGCTGTATTTGTGGGCTTATTTCATGGCTATATGAAGGATATTATTTCAATGTGGTATTTGGGAGTTGGTTACCACTAAAATGTGGGTACCCAGATGAAGGATGGTGAATATAATATGAATACACGGCCACATTTTTCTTGCAAGGCACACCCCTAATAAAAGGGATATTGTTTTTGATTTCTGATTCCTGAGCACATAGGTGTAATAGAAACAATTTCAGGGAAATCTGGGATCATACAAACTCCACTGCGTTGTTTGGAGATTAATCTTACATTATGGAAGTATTTTTACATGAAGAGGAGAGCCTGCTGGCTTCCAAGTGAGTCATCTACAATCTCTGACATTGTTTAGAATGGAGTCAATCAATCTCTGAAGAATAAATGGACACTTCACTTGTGCTTAAAAGGAAAGTCTATCTGACTTCTACTCGGAGATCTATTGATTATTTGTCATTGTACCTGACTTAGGAGAAAATAACACTGTTGTTATTTAATCACAAAAAACTCAATTGGATTCCTTGTTTCATACTTAAGTCAAAGTAGAGAAGTTGTTGTACTGTAAATTAATGTGTAAAGGTACACATATTTTATAATGCCTTTAAAGATACCTTTAAAGGTGGTAAATCACAGTGACCTGGATACCTGGATTGTTGTTAAATTGTTATGGACCAAAAAATCTTTCCCTACTTGGGTGAAAGTTTCAGTCACTTAAGATTGTTACAGTAGAATAATAGGTGTATTGTATATAAGTAGTATGTTCAGTTATGTATATGTATTTTCATTTCTTTAAGTAGAATAAGAAATCCTTACAATTAATTGTTAAAACTTAGTTTATAGTACTCTTTTCTGTTGTTTTATTGTAACTTTTGTCTCTTCAAATGTTTTGTCAATATAGCTGAACTTATGCTAGATTAATCAGAAGTATTTAAAGACAAACTAGTATGAAGTGTTTCATTGGCAGTTTTTATTATGTGAGTAAATTACTGTTTCGTGAAGTAAATTAATGACTAATGGACATGTCATGGAGTGACTGATTCATCATAGATTGAGAGATTCTAAGACCCAGGCACAAAGAAATAGCAGGTATCACAGAGACACATTCTAAACTTACTCAATTTTGGTTCCAATCTAGAATTTGCAACATTTTAGAAAAATGCTAATACATTGGAAATAGTAATATGTGACATAGTTTCAGTCTAATTCTTCAGGTAGGGATGATGTGTACAAAAACATTTTCAAGTTCCACTTTTGAAGCTTCAGCTGTTGTACTTTCCAGGACCAGGATAATAAAGGGCATCAGTTGCTTTTTTCTTGTTCCCATACAGAAACATGTTGAAAAATTGTAGATGTAAAAGGAAATTTCTCATATCTTAGATTATGACAAACTGAAGGTCGCAAAAGTCACCAGGAAACCAGAATGACATGGGAACAACATTAAGATGGTAAAACCAATCAGATTGGCAATAAAGGTGCCATAAGCAGGTATACTAAGTTCAAAGTAGAGATTTTTAGCTCTGGCTGGACATTTTATATGATATAAGGATAGCCTCAGTGCATTCTGTATGTTTTTGTGAGCTAGACTTGAACCCATGACAACAGAGATGAAACCCAAACCTGTTTTCTACAAAGAAAATTGAAAGTAAAGGTTTTTACGTTCTGTTCAACAGAAAGGGTGAAATTTGGACAGGTCCTCATCATGGTTAATTGTGAAAGTCGAACTCGCACAGAGGAGACACACACCCCTATAACTGGGGTGCTTAAAAAGTGCAGACTTCTGCCAAGGTTCAACAAATCCTTTTAAAAAATCTTGGATCCAGAATTGCTTGGGCTCAGTCCCAAAATGAAATCTGTTCTGTGTTCTGATCTAAGATCCACATACTGAACAAATTTGATGTAAAACTGTGCAGTGTTTTTTCGTAATCTTGCAAACATACAAACAGAATCAAAGGATCACATAACCTTGGCGGAGGTATTTCGATGCCAAACTTGCTAACCATGAGGCAACCCAAGGATCTTTCCACAAAGAAAAAGGAAAACATAATTTCACGATGACATTATCCCAAATTGTACACTTATAAAAGCTCCATAAAACAGTGTACGGAACACCTAGGGTTTTCTTTGTAGTATATTTATATATAATATTTATCTATGTAACTGTACAGTGTATACATTGAAGACATGATTAATTTGTAAAAGTTGTTAAAACAGAAGATTGTTCACTGTGTCACCAGCATTAAACATGTTAAGTTCAGTTATAAATGGGTACATAGGGATTGCGTGCTCTTCCATTGTCAGTATTATCATCGTCACTCGCTTCTGGACAGCATCTCCTCTAATGGCTTGCCAGATTAAATTTAAATATGGCATGTGGATATATTTGCTCATATTGGGGTGTCCTATTTTAACGTAACCTTAAACTCCCAGTGATTAAATTCAAAATTCCTGCATGGATTTTAACCAAAGTTTCAGGATGTGTCTCCCAAGATGAACTGGATCTGTGAAGGTTTTGGGCAATATCTGTCAACAGCCATTTCCATAGCAATACTTTTCCAGCTTAAATTTTTATACTTGAAATTTTTGGGGTGCTTTACATGCAAAACTATAGATTTACCACACAAGGAACTTCAGCTGAATAGGTTTTGGGCAACATCTGGCAACATGTTTCCTATATTTGGATTTGGTCGTTTTAGGTGCTACAGTCTAAACCCCTACACAGCTTTTTACCAACTTTGATAACCTGAAAGCAGATATTACTCAGCTATGCAATAAGCTACAGGTCTGCAATTTTAATATGTTATAGCTGATTCAAGAGTACATTAATAACATATTTCAACAAAATACTCTAAATGCAATAATTTTCAAGTTACAAGTGATTTACTCAACAGTGAAAATCTCGATGTAGCTATTGCTTAGCTATGCAGTGAGATACAGGTCTGCAATTTTACTATATTATAGCTGACTCAAGAGTAGGTGAATAACATATTTCAACAAAATACTCTAAATGCAGTTACAAGTTATTTACTCACCAGTGAGTAGCTATAGCTCAGCAGACCTTCCCTTTTCCTTTGGGTGATTTGTTTTTGCATGCACAAACTACTATTTCTTACTTTGCGGTATGTTTTAGTTTGCACAACCTTTCTATACAGCCTTACCTTTACTCCTGCCTACTTGTACTTGTGTTTTGTATATTCTTGACCAAAACTATTAATCAGTTGACCAATTATATCAGTATAGTGAAATGTGTGGTTTTGAATTTTATCGTTTCCAATCAACAGTTAAAGCTGGTGACTCTGTACAATTTGACTGAATATTTGGAGGGAAATCTGGCTGAAAAAAACAGATATCAGGAAATTATATAATTGTGAAATGTCAATGTAACATTTAAAAATAGGTTATTTTTCTTCTATATAAAGTTAAGATAGAACCAGTTTAATATCTCCCGCCGGGCTTTAGCCCTGGAGGGAAGTTATGGTTATGTACTTCATTTTATATTTTTGGTAACAAGTAAATAAAATTAACCATAAAGATAAAACCAAACAACATTTTGGCGATTGTGATTAACCAGGAGTTGTAATGAACTGCTGAATTTACTCAAACTGCCCTATAAAAAGAGAGTTTTGTAATGATTGTGTACCAATAAAGTATTCTTCCAAGCATAAATGTTGTTTTGTTTCCCCCCTTTCAAAATTGTGGCAAGAAAAGTGCAGCTTTAACCAAAATTCTTAGTAATTCTCCCCGAATTATGTCCAGTTGTGCATTATTCCCCTTGATTTTAATTTATATATTTCAAAGCTGGAGTCTTTCAAAGGGAGGTTTTATGCCCTTTTTACCTTAAAGGCTGTGCAGATATTGTTTTCATCCATGGCGTCTGGATGGACGGGCATGGTTTATGCTTAATTTGACCTTTTTACCTTGTAGTGACATTGACCTTCACAATCGTGTCTGCAACATCATGGTGTGACCTTGGTCTTTAAAATTTGTCCAGGCTATGTCACGGGAAAACATGGGGTGTAGGAAGTTAATACTTAGTAGGGGACTTTTGTTAGGGGATGTAGGTGTGAAATGCCAGGATATGACCTTGATTTCACCTTTAAAATCTTGTCCGATCAATATCGAAGAAACCATAAGGTGTAGGAAGTTGATACTTTGTAGGGACATTGGTTAGTGTTTGTGTTTAACATCATGGTGTGATCTTGATTTGACTTTGCTGTAGTGATCTTTACATTTAAAATCTTGTCTGGACTAAAAGTGTGATATTTGGTATGGATATTGGTTAGTGGCTGTAGGTATTTCCAGTGGCAGCTACACTTCAATTAGTAAATCTTACAGCTTCATAATTTTTAGTTCACTGATTAATGCAGTCCTCATGATATTGAATTGTGTTGTTTTAATACTTTGCATACATTTTCTCTTTCTTCGACATTATTATCTCTCCTTAAACATTATTTGGATCTTTATAGAACTGTTTGCTCTGAAAGTCTCATGATCTTTTTCTGTTTCACTTCTGTATCTCGTGGGGTCAAAAATTGTTACCCCGGGCTGTTGGGTACAGGCATCTCTGATGCTATTTTCATCATTGATGTAAGATGCCATTGATATATACCATCACTGGATATGAACCCACGATTACAAAGGTGAAAACCAAGTGATCAACCTGATGCCTTTAACTCCTTTAAAAGTTGAATGAACGAGAATTATTAGCCATACTTACAGTAAAAAAATATTAGAAGCCAATTGCTGGTCATCTATATGACTGCCAAATTGCAGATATAGTTTCAAACAACAAATTGAGCAAGAGAGAAAAAAACCCATTATTTTCTGCTTTGATTTATTTTATAAATATATATTTACAAATACTTTCTTGGAAAAGTTACCATGAGCTTGCAATAGAGCTCATCACCCCAGATGTGAGAGTTACTTCATTACATATCATGCTTGACTGGTGACAAAACTATCCTGCCAAGAAACTATCCTAGTAAATTTAATTGATAAATCTATGAAAAATCAATAATACTCTAGCATAAAGTCTTCTATACTCAACATATTAGCAATTTAACATCACATGAAATAATACATTTTCATTCTGCAAGAAGGGTTTCATATAATCTAATCTTTTATGACTGCTTGTTTACAAATTGAACGACTTTTATGCAAGCTATGTTCTGTCACAAAGTGTACATATCTCAACATCCTGTACCTTTCAAGCTGTAATTACAAATGTAGAAAACTATTTTTTTTCTCCGTCTCTTTTGTTAAAGTCTTTTGTCTAAGTCTTTTTCTTGTAGATATAACTGTAGTTTGAGCTATGTTTAAATGATCAGTAGAAGCATCTTGCTTCAGATTCTGTTACTTCTTGCTGAGTCTATTCATAAACTCCACAATTGTTCTGGTTGGTCTCCCTGGAAACATGATATATATATGCAGATATACTCCTTAAAATGGAAGTGTGCAGAATTTATTTACATACGTAATTGGACTTCAAAGGGGTTTTTGATTCCTAGACAAAAATACACGTCTGTCTGGTTTCATAAGACTTAACAGGGTTTGAATGAAGTTAAAAGTAAGTTGTACTGTCAACATAACCTCTGGTAAAATTGTTTCAAGCTGGAAAAAGAGTATGAGAGCACAGGGGTCGTAACTAGTACTACAATAATTAGTGGTGTAACGATTCGCCGAGAACTCGATTTCCAAACTTGAGTCCGCGTTTTAGCATTTACATCAATCCGATTGGAAATGTCGGCGACAAAAAATAAAACCAAACCATGAAAGATGTTTTGAGTGGACGTTAATAGAAATACTAGCTGCAATGTACATTTGCTGAAGCCGTCAGCGGTAACCAAAATGGTTTTTAAATGAGCGATAACCGGGAACATATGCGATCACCGTGTTTCATTTTTATGTTTAATGTATGTTTAAGTAGCCATAACTTCTTTATTTCTTGTCCAATTTTTATAATTATTCCCCATTATGTTCAATTTAATTAGCTGCATTCTGTCACACTAAGGATATTTTATGTTATTTCAACACATTTGTCACTATTAAGAAGTTTACCTGTTAATTATCATCTACAAAACTTAACTGCAAGTTGTGAAACTTCTTGACAATAAAGTGACAGAACTTGCATCCATTTTATTCCAGAAAATAACTATTTTCTGACCGTAAATGAATTAAAGATAACATAAAACCACAATACAAGATGTATATAAAATATCAGGAAAAATTGATAGATTTCAAAGAAAATTACCGACAGTTATTTCTACCAGAAACCAAGATCAGTATTTGTAAATCCATCACTGACAGTAAGTAGCCCAGACACTTCGTATTATTTATGGAAGGAATTTTAGAAAATTCCCTGTATGACCAAAACATCGATTCGATTCGATTAATCATCTGTGGACTTTTCCAATTAATCGATTCTGATTTTCAAGTCCGATTCCCACCACTAAAAATAATAGAAGAGAGCCGTTTCACCTTAATAAATTAATATAAATATTCAGAATTCCTGTTTAAATTTAGAGGTAATTTAATATGTACTTAGAAATGTGGTATACATTACACAAATGAGTGTAACATACTCCATGCTAATCCATTAGGTGTTTTCATTATAACTACTCATTCCCTGACATTCCTCTGACAGGTCTAACAGTACCCAAATACCTGAACATTGGTACAACACAACTTCCAAGGCAATACTTTACCCATGTAAAAAATACATTCGGTAATTACCTGACACCCTTCAACACAGGTACAACTCTTCTAGTACATGTACCTCCCTAATCTTCCTTTACACATGTACACACCTACTTAGCAGACATTCTATTGCAAAGATACAATCGATCCAAAACTTGTCCAACATTCCCATACAAAAGTATGATACACCCGGCATTCCTTTCATAGGGAGAATACAGCCAGTACACACCCAGCATTCCTTTAGCCAGCTACAAAACACCCAGTACATACCTGACATTCCTTTACACAGGTATGGTACTTCTGTCTTGTTTTCCATCACTCCTGCTATGTCCAGATGCATCCAGTGCTCATTGGTGACAAATTCCTGGAAAACAAGTCCAGCAGTGAAATTAATTTCGAATTTTAACAGCACATTTTTCCAACACATTGTACAACTGTACAGGTCCTATCACTGGATAGTTGAAGGGATGGAAGAAAACTACATACTTACTAGTTGGTCAAGATTGTGGACTGAAAACCACTATCCAGAGTGATATCAATTATCAAATCGACAAAATTGCAAATTTAATAAGTAAATTAAATTTTTATAAGTTAATACCCTATCCAATGGACAATTTGCTAAACCGGTCGGCGCAGACCGGCCCGCCAAACGTCAGAAAAAGACACCCTGTGTTTCCACCGGCTGGCCGGTCCGTAGTACTGTGCACTCCCCAGATGGCGCCTCGTACTTCCTTCCTGTCTAGACAACCTGACGTCATAGCATCTTTTTTGTTGTCTAAACCTCTTAGACCCCTAGTAAGCTGATAGCGGGGTCGGTGGGAGGGTCTTGTGTGTCCATTGGATAGGGTATTAACTTATAAAAATTTAATTTACTTATTAAATTTGCAATTTTATTGCGTTAATACATCCTATCCAATGGACAATTTGCTGAATAACTACCGCTTGGTCGGCGGGTAAGTTACTAGGGACATATGTGAACTCACAATAGCAAATTTTAACCTACGGTCTAGGCTGACTTTGTCAGGAGACCAATAGGCCCATGCCTGGATTGACCTTAAGGTCAAGAAACCCTGTAAGGCCATGGTCGGTTGCCAGCAGCCGGTTACCAGGGGCTATACCGACGTCGCCCCCCCTCTTTTTAACAGACCTGCTCTGAGGTAGGGGAAGAGAGGGCTGAGTTCAGTCCCAGAATGTCAATAAACCTCCCAAAGGAAGCACATCACATTTTTTACTGTGTACATGTAGAAACTGTTTATACTATGTACATATATACAAATCTCCTCCATCTAAGGGCCACCTGTGGATCTGCTCAGCAGCCCATACCGAGCCCAATTGGTAAAGCTCCGAGTCAGCCCAAGTCACACCCTTCAGATAGAACTGTGTGAGGATATTATATGACTTCAGTGGTAGGCTGACAAGATTGGATCTAAGGAGACTCCCGACTGGAAGACCTTAGGAGCAGCAAAGGCCCTGACATCATGGGTTTTTGATGTAAAGAGAGGGCCTCCTGGTCAGAGAGCTCATAACATAGGATCACAGTCTGCTTGATCTAAGAGGAGACAGAGGCAGATGTCTTGTCGGAACCTTTTTTAAAGGAGACAAAAAACCACCTCCTTATTCTACTTGAGGTCTGAGGTCCTGTCCAAATAGTAGCGCAATGCTCTAACCGGAAAAAGGGACCAGTCAGATTTGAGGGATCTATCCAGAGATGGGGGCCAGGGCTGTTATAACCACTGGGGCCACACTGTCTGGACCCTCTTGACCAGCTGATTCTTGGATAGAAAGCTGGGTAATGGATATGGGGACACCGTTGACCAATCGGATTGGTGTCTAAAATTTTTGTTTGCCAATCATGAATCTCACTTCTGCGTTTGCCCGACCCAAGGGCCAAGAAGAATACCGTCTTGAAGGTCAAATGCTTCAAGGCGGCCTCCTTGATTGGTTCAAACGGAGCCTTATTCAGTTGGTGCAAGACGTGAGAGGTACCAGGAGGATATGCCCCTCCTGCCTTTGGGTCTGTCTCCATGGAAACTATCCAGGAGACGAGCAAGATTTTTGTCCTTGCTGATGTTGAAGGGTGAATTTCCCAGTTTATCAGCAATGGCTGAACTGTAACCATCAAAGGTGCTGGGCTGTAGCTTCCTGTCCTCATAAGGTACATAAGGAAGTCAGCAACTGACTTTACAGGGGTACCCTGAGGTCCACCTGATTAGTGACGCACCACAATGGTCCACTTTGTCTCATAGACTGATCTGGTTGATCCCCTTTGAGGAGCCTCAATTTTTGTTGCCACCGCCTCAGCGAAGCCCTGCTCCTCGAATGCTGAGGCTCCAGGAGCCGTGCATCGAGATTAAGATTTGTCAGATTTCTGTGAGGGATCTGATTGAATGGTGGTATCAACAGGTTGGGCAGATTGGGCAGGCTCAGTGGGATTTGGCTGGACAAGGCCACTGGATCCCAAAAACAAGGCATGATGGGCCACCCCAGAGCAATCAGAATGATTCTCTTGCATGGGGAGTCCTGCAACATCACTGCTTTGCACAATATGGCTGATAGTGGGAAGGTGTATGCTTCCTGATCCTACCATGGCAGACTGAGCGCATCCACTGCTGTGTCCAGGGGATCCGGTACCAGTGACACAAACAAGGGCAACTTGTTATTGAACCTCGTGGCAAATAGGTCTATTTAAGGCCAGTGCCACCTGTTGCATATTGCTTGGAAGACCTCCTGAAGGAGAGACCACTCTGTTTGGGTGGTCTGATCTAGCCTGGATAGCTTGTCTGCAACCACACTCAGCCAGCCTGGAATGTGTCGGGCTTTTAGAGTTACTTGATTTCTGGCGCACTAGGTCAAGATTCTCCCTAGTAAAGCACAAAGTGGGCCCGACCTCGTGCCTCCTTCCCTGTTAATGTATGACACCACTGTGGTGTTGTCTGTCTCTACAAGTACTATCTTGTGTATGCAGAGGTCTTGGAACTCTTGTAAGGCTAGAAAGACTGCCTTGAGTTCTAGGTAATTGATATGCAACTTGCTTTCCAGAAGGGACTAGGTGCCTCCTGCAGTGTGTTCGTTTAAGTGAGCGCCCCACAATGCTTTGATGAATCTGTAAAATTTGCAGATCATGTTAATTTGGGTGTAATGGTTGGCCTGTAAGGACATTGTCCTCTTGCAACCACCCTTGTAAATGTGGGTGCTATCACCTTGGTATTGGAATCACCTTTTCTAGTTACTCTAGTACCCTCCAGTTGTTTTTGAGATGCCACTGTATGGGTCTCCTATGAAGTCGGCCTAGGTGAACTTGCTTTCCTGTGGCTGTTAGTAAACCTATCAGACATGAACTGATGGACCGGACAAACCGGTAGTGACAGTATTTCTAGTATTTTGTCCTGAAGGTTCTGCCAATGGCCCGGTATAGGTCGGACCCGACCGGCCATGAGGTCGAACTGGTAACCTACAAGGTCGAAGACCCGCTTTTGGTTCCAGTTTCGATTTATGCTGGAGACAAACCTGGTGGGATGTGGCTTTCACCAACCAGTCGTCTAAGTACTGGTGGGTTATTATACCCTTGAGTATGGCCATCAGTTTCAACTCCTTTGCTACTACAGTGGGCTCCATGGGTGCAGTGGACAGACCGAAAGACAGTGCTTTGAACTGGTATGTCCGACCCTGGACATGAAATTTGATATGTCCTGGACTGTTCCTGTATTGGTATATGGAAGTAGGCGTCCTTGAAATCTATTGAGGTAACCCACTCTCATTGTTGGAGGGTGGTCCTGATGGTCTCCGAAAGGATTGGTTGCTCAGACCTAGAATAGGTCTCCAATGGTTGTGTGGTTTTGGAACCAAGAAAGGTTGAAGAAGCCCAGAGATTCTGAACTGGCTCGACTGCACCATACTTTGTCCATAAGCTGATGTAATGCCTCTAACCAATATAGGTTCCTGTGAGGATGTGCATAGCAGTTGATAATTTTGGGTGACCTTGTCAAGCTTGGTCTTGACTGGAGAGGGAGAGTGTAGCCCTCCTTCAACATTTGTAATACCTAGGGTCCAGCCCCCCAAGGCTTCCTAAGTTCCGAAACGGGTTTAGTCTGGACCCTACAGACAGATGAGTACCACATTTGGGACATTTGATAGTCTGACAAACATTTCTGTCCCTCCGGTCTCCGGACACTGGTCCGGTCTGGTGACAATGATCCAAGAAAACAGTCTCTTTGTTCTTGCTGTGGTCCGGTCCGGTGGGGCTGACACAACTTTTCACATTTAAAAGATTCTTGCCCCAGGCCAGCATCCTGCAAGGTGTAGCATTTACACAGTAATTGAGATGGCTGATCCTTGGCCGGACATGATGAAGAACTTGTCTGACTATCGACCACCCATTTCTGTTCATGCTGGTTATTCAGGTCTGTGTTTGTAAAGGTGAAATCTATTATCTACCAGTCAAGTCCAGCACCGATAAACTGTTGAAAGGTGTGATAAGGGAAGGTTGCCTGGCAGTAGCTGGGGACACTGTCATATCCCCAAGGCCACTGATTGGTCTAAGAATTTTCTGTAACCAAATCTACCTTAGGGAACTCTGTCCGGTACCAAGAAACCATGACCGGTAATTCACTGTAAACAGTAAGTCTCTGTAACCGGCACAAAAAACTGGCAGGCTGGGGTCACCAATGAATTTAGACAGCTACTGGTCTATATTTACTATATTTAGCCAGCTTTTTCTATGTAACCAGTTGGGGCGAAGCACTGTACAGTAAGGACTGTGGAGCCAGCACCCTGTTAGTAGACTTTGTAACCGGTAGGTTGAAGCAAGTGTACAAGGCTGTGTAGCCAGCACCAGTCGGTACACTCTGTAACCAGTTGTTGAAGCAAGTGTACAAGGCTGTAGCCGGTACCGGTCGGTACACTCTGTAACCAGTAACCAGCCGGTACTGGTCGGTACACTCTGCAACCAGTTGTTGAAGCAAGTGTACAAGGCTGTGTAACCGGTACTGGTCGGTACACTCTGTAACCAATTGCTAAAGCAATTTTACAACTATCTCTTGTGTTGAATTCAGCTTGCTGTATGTTTCCTCCATTGATTAAAGGATTTCCTTTAATCGCACGTCTTATTTGTATATTTGACAGTTGCTGGGAAAGCCCTTGTGAGCTATATTTAGAAGCACTTGTATTTCGGTGTGTCACGTGATCAGCTTGCTGGTCGGAAGGACACGCGATTGGCTGACTGGAGATGACGTCAGTGGTCGCGTTCTTTGTGTGATACTTAACCGGCAACTTTTCAGTCCACAAAACCCCACTACCGACAACAAGGCCGGGTCTGCAAAGCAGGGACTGAAGTCACAGTAGACGTGAGTTCTGAAGAACGCACTTCCGACCTTCCTGGTCGGTGAAAACACGTGACCAGCTTCGTGATTTGGTCGGAAGGACACAAGTGCCGGGTCCACAAGGGTGGGACAGAGAGTGATAAAAGATGAAGTTCCTTCTGTGTAAATACTGGGTGAGGTCAGCTGAACATGAGCTTGCCGGTCGACTAATGCTTTACAGCAAAGATGTCTGGACCAGTGCGCTCTGAAGAAATCTGAAGAATTCATCTCTTGCTTCTGATGAAAAAACACTAAATCCTCGAGCTAGGCTGGTGTGACTGATGCTATACAGCAGAGAAGTCGGTACCAGTGCGCTCTGAAGAAATCTGAAGAATGCATCTCTTGCTTGGGGAATTCCTTCTTTACAGTGTTCAAAACTACGTAGACTGAAGTTTCCCGTGATTTCTATTTGTAGTACTAGAAAAGACGTTTCTATGGTGATTGTAGCTGGAAGGTTACAGCAGGTACATTCAAACAAAAGACACGGATAAAAATACCTTGTAAGTAGTATAACCATTATATTTCTTAATAATGTCGATCTGCCCCTAACAACACAATTGTTGAATGGGAGGAAACTAGAAAATGGCTGCCTTCATATTTCTCGTAGATTACTGCCTTATCATCAACACTAAATTGAGTCAACTAGGGAGCGTTTCCAGCAGATTTCTTAATGTATATCCGTGCTTGATATGTAGATAACCCTTCTACTCTAAAATATTTGCAAATAAGGTTGAAAATCCGTCATAATGCACACTTTTCCTTTAAACTCTGGAGATGTTGAAAAAACACGTCCGCACAGTACACGCGACAAACGAAAAAGATGCTATGACGTCAGGTTGTCTAGACAGGAAGGAAGTACGAGGCGCCATCTGGGGAGTGCACAGTACTACGGACCGGCCAGCCGGTGGAAACACAGGACGTCTTTTTCTGATGTTTGGCGGGCCGGTCTGCGCCGACCGGTTTAGCAAATTGTCCATTGGATAGGATGTATTAACGCAATAAAACCACAGTTTATCTGAAATTAGTTATTGCGAGGCCAAGAGGTCTGGGTACCAATGGTAAATACATTGAAGAGATACATTGACTGAGACAAAAATAGTATGAACCGTCTGAATATGTATAAATTCAGACAGTAGTTTCTTGAGTACTTGAAAGGGAGTGTTCCCCTAAAACGTAATTTTGATAGATTGAGTAACAAATACATCTGCAACTCTAATGCATAAATACTCCTATCCAGAATAATGTATATTTAAAAAATTTTTATTGACACATTGTGCACCCATACACAAAGTTTCGCTTTTAATGAAATAAAATGTCCTGTTTTTGTTCACTAGAATTGTACCCATGATAAAATAAATAGCTACAAATATTAAGAATGTTATTATATTTTTACCACTGCTTCAGTGATACAAGAATCTACTTTTTATTGTTGGTCATTTTTACCAGAATCATAGCCACACAAGCGGAAGTTACGTAATACTAAGCGAATGTGCCTGATATCTGGGGAAAAGCACTCAATTATTTTGTGTTTCAAACCAATGAATTGACAAAGATCCAATGTAACAGAACTTCACAAATTTGCAAATTTAATAAGTAAATTAAATTTTTATAAGTTAATACCCTATCCAATGGACAATAGCTTATCCGGTCGGCGCAGACCGGCCCGCCAAACGTCAGAAAGAAACGTCCTGTGTCTCCACTAGCAGGTCGGTCCAGAGTACCAGTGCACTCGCCAGATGGCGTGTCGTACTTCCTTCCTGTCTAGACAGAGTGACGTCATAGCATCTTTTTTGTTGTCTAAACTTATTAGGCCCCTAGTAAATTGAAAGCGGGGTCGGTGGGAGGGTCTTGTGTGTCCATTGGATAGGGTATTAACTTATAAAAATTTAATTTACTTATTAAATTTGCAATTTTATTGCGTTAATACATCCTATCCAATGGACAATAGCTGAATAACTACCGCTTGGTCGGCGGGTAAGTTACTAGGGATTTGCGTGAACCCATGTTAGGGATAATGAAGATTCCTTCTTAAAGCCTGGGTAGATATTGAAGTCAAAACCCTTAAGGCTATGGTCGAATATCATCATCCGGTTAACCAGAATGGAACCGTCAGAGTCGACCTTGTCCCCCCCCCCCTTCCCTTTTTTCTATCATACCTGCTCTGAGGTAGGGGAAGAGAGGGATGAGTTCAGTCCCATAGTTCTAATTCTCCCGGAGGAAGCACGTGAGATTTTTTTTTTTTTTTTTTTTAACTATATGTGCTAAATATATAATATGTACAACTATTTACATAGGCTCTGATTTCCTCTAGGTACCAGTCTGTTGGTGGATCTGTTGGGCAGCCACGACTGGACCAAGATGGAAGAGCTCTGAATCAGCCCACGCCACATCCTTCAAGTAGAATTGAGTGAAGGTATTATGGGATTTCCAGTGGCAGGCTGATAGGATCTGCTCCAAGGAGACTCCCGACTGGAAGGCCTTAGAAGCAGCAAAGGCTCTGACATCATGAGCTTTAACTTGGTGTAAGGTGTGAGCATGATGATCAGAGAGCTCGTAGCATAGGATCACAGTCTGTTTGATCCATGACGAGATTGTGGCAGGTGAAATGTCCTTGTCGAAACCTTTCTTGAAAGAGACAAAGACCAAATCTTTGCCCTGCCTAGTATCGGAAGTCCTGTCCAAGTAGTAGCGTAAAGCTCTGACTGGACAAAGAGACCTATCCGACTTGAGGGATTTGTCCAGAGTAGGAGCCAGGGCTGGTATGACCACTGGGGCTACGCTCTCTGGACCTTCCTTAGCCAGCTGGTTCTTGGAGAGAAAACTGGGTGATGGATATAGACACCTTGGACCAATCGGCTTGATGTCTGATGTTTTTGTGCTGCCATGCATGGATCTCACTTCTTCTTTTGCCCGAACCCAGGGCCAAAAGGAAAACCGTCTTGAAAGTCAAATGTTTCAGGGATGCGTCCCTAAGAGGTTCAAAGGGGGCCTTTGTCAACTGGTGTAGGACCAGAGAAAGGTTCCAGGAGGGGATTCCCCTCCTTCCCTTGGGTCTGTCTCTGTGAAAACTTTCCAGGAGACGGGTGAGATTCTCATCTTTGCTGATATTGACTGTTGTACTACCCAGTTTATCAGCGATAGCAGATCTGTATCCATCAATGGTGCTGGGCTGTAACTTCCTGTCCTCAAAGAGGTACAGTAGAAAGTCAGCAACTGACTTCACAGGCGGAGATCTGAAGTCCACCTGATTAGCGATGCACCACTTTGTAAAAACGGCCCACTTCGCCTCATAGACTGATCTGGTTGACCTTCTTTGAGGAGCCTCAATCCTCTCTGCCACTGCCTCAGAGAAGCCCTGTTGTTTAATTGCTGTGGCTCTAGGAGCCATGCATGCAGATTCAGATTTGTCAGATTCCTGTGAGGGATCTGATTGAAAGGTTGAGTTAACAGGTTTGGCAGGATGGGCAGACAGATAGGCACTTGGCTGGACATGTTCACCAAGTCCCAAAACCAAGCCATGTTGGGCCAACCCGGGGCAATCAGAATGATTCTCTTGCACGGGGAGTGTATTAACTTTTCCACTACTTTGCCCAATATGGCTGTTGGTGGGAAGGCATAGGCATCCAGGTCCTCCCATGGCAGAGTGAGGGCGTCCACTGCTACCGCTAGGGAGTCCGGTACTGGAGATACAAACTGGGGCAGCTTGTGGTTGAACCTCGTAGCGAATAGGTCTATCTGAGGTCGGTGCCACCTTTGGCATAAAGTCTGAAAAACTTCGGTCAGAAGGGACCACTCTGTCTGAATGGTCTGACCCAGACGGGATAGCTTGTCTGCTATTACATTTAGCCGGCCTGGGATGTGACGGGCTTTCAGGGTTACCTGCCGCTGGGAACACCAGGTCAGGATTCTCCAGAGAAGGGCACACAGGGGACCTGATCTCATGCCTCCTTCTTTGTTTATGTAGGACACTACTGTGGTGTTGTCTGTTGCCACAAGTACTATTTGACCGGTACAGAGATCTGTGAACTCTTTGAGAGCAAGAAGAACTGCCTTTAGCTCCAAGTAATTGATATGCAGTCTGCTTTCTGGCAAGGACCAGCAACCTCTTGCAGTGCGGTCGTTTAAGTGAGCGCCCCAGCCTTCTTTTGATGCGTCTGTAAAGAGCTGCAGAGCATGTCTGACTGGGTGTAAAGGTTGGCCAGATAGCACGTTTTCTTCCAGTAACCACCACTGTAGGTGAGGGTGTAAGGATACGGGGATGGGAATCACTTTTTCTAGTGATTCCGGTACGTGCCAATTGTTCTTGAGGTGCCACTGTATAGGTCGCATGTGTAGCCGACCTAGGTGAACTTGCTTCTCTGTGGCCGTTAACAGGCCAATGAGGGACATGAACTGCCGGACCGGACAGGTCGGTTGGTCTAATATCTCTAGAATCTTTCCTTGGAGGCTTTGCCACCGGTCCGGAGTCGGCCGGACCCGACCGACCTTGAGGTCGAACTGGTAGCCTACAAAGTCGAAGATTTGCTTGGGTTCCAGCTCCGACTTGTCCAAATTTACTAGCCAACCTAAATCTTGACATATCCTCACTAGATGCTGGGTATGCCGGAGACAGACTTGGTGGGATCCAGCCCGGACCAACCAATCGTCTAGGTATTGGTGGATCCTTATACCCTGGCAGGTGGCCATCACCTTTACCTCCTTTGCTATTACAGTGAACTCTAAGGGTGCTGTGGACAGGCCGAAAGGTAAGGCTTTGAACTGGTATGTTTGTCCCTGGACATGAAACCTCAGATACTTCCTGGATTGTTCTTGTATTGGGATGTGGAAGTAGGCCTCTTTGAAATCTATAGAGGTTACCCACTCCCCTCCTTGGAGGGATGTCCTGATGGTTTCTGGCATCTCCATCTTGAATTTCTCCGTCTTGAGAAATGGATTTAGATGGCTGAGGTCTAGAATAGGACGCCACTTGTTGTTTGGTTTTGGGACTAGGAAAAGTCTGTTGAAAAAGCTCAGAGATGTTTTGTTTATGACCTGTTCTACCGCATTTTTGTCTATAAGCTGATGTAATGCCTCCAGTAGGTAGCTGTTCCTCTGGGGATTGACATAGCAACTTATGACAGTCGGAGACCTTGTGAGTTTTGGCCGGACCCGGAAGGGGAGGGTGTAGCCCTCTTTTAAGATCTGAACTACTTTCGGGCCGGCACCCAGCTTCAACCAACTTTCCCAAAATTTTTGAAGACGGGCCCCTACAGGCAGATAGGGAACAGCATTTGGGGCATTTGAGACAGGATTGGCAAACAACAATTGAGTGACACAAGAAGCACTTTTCACAGATTTTAATTGAGATTTTGTTTGGTGACAGTCTGACACTCCGGAACTTAAACCTTTCCTTTGCGGAAGCCCGGGTGCAGAAGGAACATTTGGTACAACATGATATTTTACATTTGAACTTAAGGAATTGTTCATTGTCTGGTCTGTGAAAGAGTTCTGGGTCAGCAGCTGGCTGGAAACCCTGTTTAAACAATAACTGTCATTTATATTGCTGCTGACCACGTGCAGGTCGGGATGAAAAACTAGAGGCCTTGCCTCTGCCTCTTTTGAATTGTCGACGGTTAATGTTCTTCCAGGCTGGCCTGTCCTGTTTCCCTTCCGACCGGCCCTCTTGCTTCCTATCACTCTTCTCATATGGGTGATAACGGTTCTTAGCCCGAGCAGTAGTAGTAGGTGCAGGATGACTCTTGCTGTCATACAAGGCAATCTCCTCTTCCGCTTTCTTAACCACAGGCTCTGCAAACAGAGTGGCAATGTGCAAGGGGCCTGTTCTGAGAGCTGCGAAGGTGTCGGGCTTGATACCATTCTTCAGATGGCTAAGGTAAGAGTCTCTACGGGTCAAGGTAATATTCCCCATGGTAAGAAAGACAAAGTCCGTTAAATGCTCCATGGCCTTCGCAGCCGCCTGTGTAATACTGGAATTAAATTCCATAAGGAATTGAAGTTCCTCAGCCGCTTCAGATAACTCATTTGACACTTTGCCCTTGTTTTCATTTCTGATAACTTTCAAATGTGCATTCATTTCTCCCTGAACTTTAAACAAACACCTGTTAAAACTAGAAGTCTGGTTACACACCACTGAGGCTTCTCTAGCCGTCCTTTCCCAACGGCGCAGGGTAGCTTGTGAAATTCTACGGGAACCCGGTGGGGTGGCTGCCAAAGCCGCTCTTCTAGCTATACGACCAAAACTATTGTTCAATTTAGACGGGCCTGTATTCCAACTGGTGACAGTAGCTGGGTCCAATTGTTGATCAGAATATAGTCCATACCACTTTGTTTGCGGCTTGGGGGGTCGGAGAAAGTGGTCCATTGGCAGGCTGCCGGCTTCTGTAGTTCTGGATGGGTATCCCTCCGTCATGGTGAGATTGAGTTTAGATAGCTTGCGACAAAGATAATCTTCCGTAGGCATCTGGACTGAGACCTTGCTGGGAAGGGGAGCTTTCGGTCCAGCGAAAGGGTTGTCGTCAGATGGGTTTGAACTATCCATGTCAGGGATATGGGACCAACCCATAAAGGATCGTATGCCGCGCATGGTCTCCCTATACGTCTGTTCTTCTGAGGTCGGTAGTTCCTGTTCAAATTCTGGATCTTCCGAAAAATCCCCTTCCTCTGCAAAAAGTTCCACCGGAGGGGTATCAGAGATTTGACTATCAGTATCTGAATCTAAGCTAGAAATGCTGTCCTTTCTGCTCTTCTGAAGGGTCGGTGAAGCAGAGCCGGTGGAGCCAAGAGGTCGGTCGGAGGGAGGATGGTCGGTTGTTGGTTGTTTGGAAATCTCAGCTGTAGTAGGTCGGTGACAACCAGCACTAGGCTTACCGGTCGACTTATGCTTCTGAGAAGCGGTGTCTGGACCAGTGCGCCCTTGAGCAGTGCTCTGACTTTTAAGCTTACCGGCCGACTTTTGCTGTGAAGCAACATTGTCTGGGCCAGTGCGCTCAGATGATGAAGATCTAAGTAGTGAAGAGTCTCTGACAAGCTTACCGGCCGACGGCTGCAAGGCAGCACTAGAGTCTGGGCCAGTGCGCTGAAAGGCGTCATCTGAAGGATTAGGTGGCTGAAAGAAGGGCTCAGAGTCCCGGGACACATTAGTTGGTGCAGAATGAGTAGGGGCTACTCTGACCTCCGACGAAAAGGCAGGTTCCATAGACTTGGCTAACAGTAATGCCTCTAACCTGTTAAAGCGGTCGGACCACTTATCCTCTAAGGCTGTGAACTTGTCGTCTGTAGCAGAAGAGAGAGTTGCAGTAGCAGATTTCTTGGGTTTAACAGAAGGTTTGTCCTTTTTTGTCTTTTTCTCAGGAGGAGCTGGCGACTTGTCAGTACTAGGTCCACCCACAACCCCAATAACTGAAACGCTTGAAGGGTCTATAAGTTCATCCGTGGGTTGGGAAATGTCAGCTCGTTTAGCCTCCCGTTTTTCCTTCTTAATTTTATAAGACGGTGTTGAGATCTGGGCACGTTGCTCCGGGGTGAAGGAATTACACAGAGAACAGTCAACAGAGTCCTTATCCTTCACACAAGGTTCCTCACCTTTTCCTTTTTCCCTACAACGTGCGCAAAATGCAATGTCCATCGAAAATGGCCATTGCATGCCCACAACTCCCTCTCTTCTGGCCAGGAGACGACATAGTAGAGTAGGAACACAGAAGATAATAATAAAATCAAATCCAAGATCGTTCCTCACAATAAACACTGATAAAACACAAATTCTGGCAGATATAAATTTTCCACTGTGCACTGGTTCGCGCCAAACGAAAAAGATGCTATGACGTCACTCTGTCTAGACAGGAAGGAAGTACGACACGCCATCTGGCGAGTGCACTGGTACTCCGGACCGACCTGCTAGTGGAGACACAGGACGTCTTTTTCTGACGTTTGGCGGGCCGGTCTGCGCCGACCGGATAAGCTATTGTCCATTGGATAGGATGTATTAACGCAATAAAATCACTTATTACCCTTGCATTACAATGGCATTAGGTGGTTTGCAGCCAGAGAAGATGTTATAACATAGCAAAGACTTTGAGAATTTCTATACATAATGATTTCTGAGATAAAGCCCACAAAAGATTTTTCCTGCAAACTGCCCACCAGCCCAGCCGGACACCATGGGTAAAAAGTAAGACTGTGGGGTAGAAAACAGTAATCCATAAAAGCGACTAATGTCAGCCATTTTAGGGAATATTGTTGCTAAAATTAATTGAGCCCAAGATTTTCCTCTTACAAAATGTGCCGGATCAGTATTTACCTTATTCCAACAAAACTACTGAAAAACTTTTTTTTTTTTTGCAAAACACTTTTTGTTATTCATTTCAGCTAATGAGTTTCGACAGTCATTGACCCTGACCTTTAGGAAAGCTGCTGCAGTGGAAGCACCTCCATAACGACTCGCAGAGCCAATATTATTCAAATCAGCAAGAAGTGTTTCAGTCATTTGCTTAGTGTACAAATTAAACACAGGCATCCTCCAAACACGATCCCCAGAGTGCACACCAGCCTAAAAACAGCCAAATAACAGCTTAACTACAAACCTTGACTACACAAACACCTTAAACAAAGATACCTTGAGAAATGCTGCTGCATTGCACGCTCCCCCGGGTCGACCTGCAGTATTTACTAAGTCTGCCAGTGGAGATTCTGACATCTTCTTGTAGTAGTGTTTAAACAGAGGCATACGCCACACTCTGTCTCCAGAAACACCTCCTGCCTGAAATTTGTCTACTGAAGTAGTATTTATGGCTGCAAAATGTATATTTTGACTGAATTATTTTTGTTAATGTCATATCAAAATTAAAGTTAGGGTTTAATTTTCCAGTTAACAGCCAGGGTCATATTGGGAAAGGCCCATAGTACTACCATTTGTGAGAAGCATACCTCCCAGATATGACAGCCTGTGATTAGATGCCAATCTTACTTACCACTAGACTGTGAGGACAATGTTGTTGTGTTAACATTTTTTTAAAATTTTTTTTTATATATTGTACACTTATACTCATCACAATATCTCCTTTACTCCAGGACTGAAAGTGCTATTTGATCCATCCTGTCTTCACAAGCATAGCAAGCTCTCTAGTGTCTGACATTCAGCTAACTAAAAGACAGAATCTCAGGGATGACCATTTATCAACATGCCTGGGGTTCTTTAGCCTGTCAATGGGGAGAAGACCCGAAGCCAGTGTTTATCTGCCTCTTCCCAGGAGTGAACCCAAGTCCTCTGTATTTGTTAGCATGTTACCCACAATGGTAGATAACACAAGGTATCTTGTTCATCGGCCATATCACAATAAATAATTCCAAGTAGATGGAGGGGATAAGTGGATCTCAGATCATAATTCTTAGAAATTACCAATATTTACTATTTAAAGTTAATATCAGATTATAACACACAGCCTGAGAGGTCCAAGATGAGGGTGTTTCCCACCATACTAACATGTAGAAAATGTTTTATATAATAGAGTAATCAGGAGAAGTAGGACTCTTTACCTCTTTGCAAATTTTCTAAAATTGACCTCAAATAAGTCAGTTTATGTGTTTTTTAAAAAAGAAAGCCAAACTAAATTTTTGATTCATTTCATGCTAAAAAAGTACTTGTTAAAGTGTAATGATAATAAAGCATACAACAAATATTAGCAACTGATTCAAACCAAAATAGTTTATAAAATATTTATTTGCTATAAAACTGTTTTATATAATATATGGATAATTGCAAGAATTTACAGTGCTTAAGATAATCTGTGATTACATTTCTTAAAACACAACTTTATTACTGATAATACTTTACTTTATCCCATTCTTTTCTAACTTTAACATCATTGTAAACACATTATATAGGTCAGCTATAAATTTGTGAGTTTTGGCACAGTGAACCAGTGACTTTTGACAAGTAAACATGTAAATATACCAAGAATTACATATCTGACAAAGCTATGCTCTGGATGCATACGCATTAATCCTTATTACATGAAATTCAAAGAAGTCAACCTAGTTTATTGTTTCATCAGGATTGATATATTTTTAAGTAGCAACTTTAACATGTAGTATACTAACCTTATGCATGTCTTCCCACAATGCATCAGAATTTGTAAATGCACCTGAGGTTGCACTGCCAAGAGCTACTCCTATTGCACCTGATGAAACCAATCAATACAATTATACAACACATGACTTACCTTTAAAAAACTTGAATAAGAATTTAGAGTGTCACTCCACCATGCTGCTCTACATTATGGTTAAATTTAAGCGATTCAATGCTTTTCTCAAATGCTGTTCTTGCATGACTAATTAAATGCTGAATCAAAGTAAACGATACAAAAACCTCATTTTGGACTCTAGTGCGGTTTAATATTTTCCATGCATTTGCCAGTCAAGAACAAATATACCATGTTTTGTAATGTATGGAAGGGAATTTTGGACATTTATGTGCATTCACTACATAATTGTGAAATTTATTTGTTGAATATTTTACAATAAAGGAAATGCATAAAACTTGTATACATTTATATTACTTCTTTTTAAATATGATAAAACAGGGTAATATCACTCAAACTTCATCAATCCATTTTCTGAGGATTGTGGGTTTTCCTGGCACATTTTTTATGATTTTTTATCCAATCAAATTCTTAGGTTTGCATAAATCAGCCAAAGTGAAGTGGCAAACCTATTGTACAACCTTCTTTTTCTGAATACTTGATTTTACAAACACACATTACTCTTCCAGTCTTAGTATTTCCTTCAGTTTTACACTAAAAGAACTCCATTATCTGAACAAATTGTTACCGTCTCAGCATAATTGGACAATAGTGGCCATACTCTACATGGAAGCAGTAGGGTCTTATCATAATCAAAATTTCATTTAATTTACACAAATTCCTTGTAACTCATATATGTTGAATACATATATCATAATATATTTACACATATATATTATTAATAATGATGCCATCAACTCTGATACAGTAGTATTTTGATCTCTCCAGTGTAAAAAAGGGTTAATCAGTCCTATCAATGCCACAAATAATTTGTAAAAGGTACTTTATTCTTTATAAATATATACATGATCATTGCTTTTCACCCACAACTCCGGATTACTGACCTTGATCGCTGCTCGACTCTCCTTATTAAAAATGATTTTTGTGAACTAGCACACTGAGTTCCCCTTGATGGGGAAGATATTGTGCCTGCAAAGCAGTAGATTAGATTAGATTAGATACCTGTGAGTGTGGCCATGTCAATGATTCGACTTGGTTTAAAGCTCTCAGCATAACACAATGCATCGGCCAATACGAGGCGTCCCTCTGCATCTGTGTTATCTATCTACAAAATACAGACGTCAGACTTCAGAATATAACACTTCTTCCCAAACCATGGAAATTTTTTTTAGCATAGTCAAAAACCCTTTTAAGGTGAATTACTTTTTTAGCAGATGTGTAAACTCAGGTTCATAGAAGTTTTTTGTCTATTTTATCTCGCACTGGAGTCCTCAAAAAGAGTAGAACAATCATAAAATGATTAAGTATGCACATAAATTTTTGCTTGTAGTAACTATGCTTACAATAGTCACAAAATACAGATACAGTATGTTTTGTTTACATGTGTACTATTTATCAGCATTCTTTGGTTTTTGGTAAAAAAAATTCACATATAAGTTTAGGGCGAAGCTACTGTCATGTGGTTTGGAGGTCTTTTCTGGATCTGTCAAAATTATATTAAATGTGTCATATAATAAGTACCTATTTGAACAATGTGTGGCTTTACAAATGAGCAATATTGCAGACATTCATATTTTATCAAAAACATAATGATCATTGCAGATTCTCGCAACTTTGTCTTGAAAAAAGAAACACATGATTAATGTTACTACCTGAATGGTCTTGCCATTCATGGCTGTGACCACATCACCAGGTTTTGTGGCCCTCTGTCCTGGCATGTTCTCACACAGTGCCATTAAACCTGACACACAAATTACACATTCAGCTCCCACAGGCTGGGATACAAGGTAATTATACACTCCAATATTCTGTTACCATTACTGCACATGGAGCTATAAAAAGTCATAATTTACATAATTATCTTTTAAAGCTTGATAAAATTACTCATTTTAAGTGGATATTTCTGGGTATACTGACCAAACTATCAACATAAGAAAGGTGTATTTATTCCTAATTTTCTACCATACACTGTATTTCTGCTAAATATTTCACACTGAAAAACTTTAATGAGTTATCAAGCCCACTTAAAACCCTTAATTCATGTATAAGTTTGGACTTTGTAACCCTTACAGATGAATTGTACAGATTATAGCTTATAAACATTATAAAACATTGTTCAATTTTCAGAAACCACCAAAACAGGTTTGAATCTTGAAGTTTACTCACTTTAGATTAACAATAGTGACGCATATTGTTTTATGCTCATTATATCTCAAAACAGGATTACATTTGAGCACCTAAATGGAGAGGAAAGACCAGGGCTTTACTTACCAACAATGTTGATGGGTAGTTTGAGCCTTGCTGCAGTGTAGATAGAACTTATAGTACAGGCTGCTCCTCCCATATCAGCTCTCATGGCGTCCATGTTAGCTGGAGGCTTCAGGGAGATGCCACCACTATATACAAATATGGAAGCATGATTGCATTCCAAAGTAAACTGAGAGGGTACAGAATGCTTTTTGGAAGTAAAAAATAGATTTTTAAATTTCTTAAAATTTTATATTAAATTTTTAAAATCAAAATTAGATTTTTAAATTTCTTAAAAATTTATATTAAATTGAAAAATTGAAAATAGATTTTTAAATTCTAGTGCTGTACTGCTACTGTTAGTCATTTCTAGTGGAGGTGGAAAGGCTTATATATAACAGAATCAATACTATTTGATGTATAAGCAAATCCCAAGAAACATATAGTGAAAAGCAAATGATTACTTGCTAAAATAGATAAGTAATAGCAACTGTGGCTCCAAACACTATTCATTTGGATTGTTGTGCCTTAGATTTTGTCAAATGACAGAGATTAAATGCTATAAAAGTAAGGATTAGATTAGATTCAATACAGTATAAAATGGAGTAGCCGGTATAAGTATACCCAGATTAAGACTATATATATATATATATATATACTGCCAATTTTACAATTCCTATTTCAGAAACATTAGAAGCTATAAATGTATGTTAGGTTAAAGAGAAACAACTTCCAGTTTTACATTGGCAACTTTATAATAATAAATAACCCCTGGACCTGTCAAATGTAATGCCTTTCCCGACCACAGCTAGTGGTGCCTCATCCTGTTTGCCGCCCCTGTAGTGAACTTCCACAAACTTTGGGGGTTCTGCAGACCCATTGGTCACACTCAAGTAACTGTACATCTTCATGGACTCCGCCCACTCACGGTCCCTGGAATACACAAAGTCCTGCATTTAGGTGATACTGAAAAGTTTACTGATTCAATTAAGCAGCATTATATGACCCACTCCTCAAATAAATACTCAACACAATATAGTCCACAGTCTGTAAATATTCTTGATTCAAATATGATTTATGTAACAGCTAGGAATGTATAAAATGTTTTAAAAATTAAAAAATACTTTTTATGGAATTTCAAACAGTTTACCTGACAGTCACCTCCACATTTGGTACTTTTCCAACTACAGTCTCTGCAATCTCAGCAAACCTGGATGGAGTCATGTGATTGGCTGGGGTTTCCATTAGTCTACGTGCCAAATTCTGACCCTCTCCTAACAGGACACCTCTGTCCCAAGTACTTTTTACACTGAAAAGCCAGAAAAAACTTTGGCTGGAATGATGAAAACTCAACTATTTTTTACTTGTTTCAATAACATTACTATTCTTGCTTTTACATAATTGATAAAGATAAATGGACAAGGTATGAAGATAATACAATTTGTAAAGGTTTTAATGGATATAGAGACAGTATATACTCATAGACCCAGCTATTTTCACATTAAGGATTATTAAAGGCTGACATACATGACTTAAAGACAACTTCATCAAAGTCATGGCAATCAGTGTCACTAAGACCACTTCCCTTTCTGAGACATTGCTTGAGTTGACGAGTCATTGCAATTTGCTAGCATGCTGACTACAATATTACTACTCAAAGAACCAGTTTCTATCATCTGCAAATGCTGTACAGACTGATCATGCTGAAAGAGGTTTGTTCTTATTTCTTCCCAGTTTTTAACTAGTATAATTTCTTTTGGATGTGAAAACTTGAGATGATGATTCAGACTACTGGAGCACTAGCTGAAATATGAATTGCATGCATCATCAGAAAATGGACTGGCTTTTGATTGAGTTATTTTAACATGTTAATACTGGACTTAAAACTACAGTATTATCACCAACGTATACCTGTCTGCATTATCAGCAAATGCCGTGTAGACAGACAACTCTGGAGGGGGTTTCTTCTTGTCCTCCGACTTCAGCTCATCGTAATACCACACAGAGAGAACTGCACCCTCAGCAGCAGCTGTCAACAGTGTCAATAGTGGATGAGAGCATAAGGGTTTGTAAATAAAAAAATAAAACAGCTGGTTAGTCACAGCGGAACTTGGATAACTACAAACAACATTACAGCCACAGTCCAAAGCATGGACAAAGTGGATCAGAAAAATGCACCAAAATATTGTATGAAGATTGTATAACTGATTGCATTTATATATAAATGGACATTTTACTCCAAATCCCTGTCTACAGAAACTTCGGATATTTTGAAATTGAAATAAACATGATATAATTTTTGATATAACTCACACTTTGCAACTGATACTTTATCCCAACAACCATTCAAAATATTCCATACAACTTTTTGCTATTGCCTTTTTTCATTATGATAAATACAAGATATTGACCTGAGAGGATACTTTTTACACAACCAGGGTTTCTCAATAATGGTACATTTAAATGGAAAATGCCTTCTGAGGTTTATCTTTTTGTTTTGACTTTAACTGAAATTCTATTGATCAGGTATTTTCTGTTGATCCATCTTACCTTCAGGGTCCCCACATGGCTCAACAGACACACTGGTCACACCAGCTTCTTGTAACTGTTTTACACCAGCTGAATGTGGAAAAGTAGTTGTAAAACACGGTTATAATCTTATCAAAAGTTTAAATTGTGGGAATATGTTTATACAGCATGCACAACAATGTATTAATTGTCCAGAGTCTATAATAAATCCTGGTAGCCTTGGTTAAATAAAAGAACATAAAAAGAAACCTGTCCTGAACGGTATGGTAATGACAGGATGATCTTGTGAGTTAGAAGATTTAAATCTATATTAATTTTTATAAAACTTGGCAAGGTATTCACAAGAAAATCCTAGGTAAAGCACAAATAATACAGTCAAGAACAAAGCACAGTTTAAAATCTACACCTATCCATACAATCTGATCCTGGTTCTGGTTAACTTCTATTTATTACCAAAAAGACAGAATATTTGTCAGATGATTGGACTTTGAGAGTAGGTATTACATATCACTAATAAAGAAATAGTTTTGTTATTAAAGCATTATAACAACTTCTCATTTAATCTCAGTATACCTGCCACTCCAATCCTGATGTTCTCCTTTCCTTCATCAATCTCCTCCGCTTTATTAAAACCTGCGTCTTTTTTACCCAGACTGACAACAGCCAGAGAGCTGAACTCATCATCTAGACCAAAGAACAGTCTGCACTTGCCCTTCTTGTCAGCAAGACCAGAACTGGAACACAACCATGTACACAGTATAACCTCAACATGAACAACCTCTTATTTTCACATTTCCAATTTCAAGAACTCATTTGGACAGTTTCAAATTGTAATTTCCACTTGTTTTAGACAATGGTACTTCTGTTTTTCTCAAATTTTCCAAACAAATCTTATTCTTGCAGAATGTACATTAACTGTACACATACATAAACAAATTTTGAAAATATATTAATTTTTGGCTATTTTTATCAAATGCTTAAGAGAGTGGAAGCTGAACATAAAGTTCCATTATTGAGGGGGAAAAAAGCATAATCAATTTCTTCAAATTTGGAAATAGTATTAAAAGTTTTTTTCTGTTAAGATTTCTCGGTAGAGTAAGAAATGTGACATTTTGCCACAGTATGAGCAATTCAACACAGGCAGCATCTCTCTAAGGACTATTCACACCATTCTTTGTGGTCGTACCAACATGTATTTGAATTTTACTTCAGAACCTTGTCCTTACTGTCCCTTAAATAGACCTTGTACATAGGTAGTGCACATTTAACAAAAAAAGCCATTCAATAGCAAGATGACAACATTAATAAACATATTCTGGCAGAGCAAAGGTCGAAGCTCAAATCAAATTCACACCATAATGTTGCTCACCTACCACTCCCAACCAATGTCCCAACTAAGAATCAACTTCCTATACCTTACAGTTTCTGTAATATAGCCGAGTCAAGGTTTTAAAGGTTCAGATCACTGCCGCAAGGTCAAAGGTCAAATCACGCTCACACTATGACACTGCAGATGTACACCAGCAAACCAATGTATCTACCAAGTATCAACTTTCCACACCTTATGGTTTGATGGTTTCCAAAATATATGATAAAGGTATATAACATTTCAAATTATATTTAAATACTTCAAATTATACTTAAATAAAGACAATAGGTTACAAAAGTCAAATATCAATCTCAAATAAATCTTTCAAAATTATAATATTCATTCTTAATGATTAAAATATAAAGTAGTCAAAAATACTGTTTTGTGAATTTTTATATGCAATACTGAACAAATCAGTATCTAGTATTTGCCTTACAACCTTGTATGCTATGCTTCATTATAATTTCATTACATTTTCACGAGGTCTGTAAGCTTGTTGGCTTTCTGATCAATGAACTTTTGTGTTGTCTTCGTTGGTATGACCTTCCCATCTCCCTCAAACACTCCCAACACCAGACCTTGCCTCTGAAATAACAGGACACAGCTTGTCTATCTACATGGTAAATTTATGCTTTTCCACATTAATGGATCAAGAATCTCGTAAAAAATTTCCATGTTTTCTGATTTCAAGTTGTGATATCAGTCAGTTCATAAAGGAAACTGAGACTTCAAGCTTTTAATAAACAATAATAAACTACAAATCTATGATCAATCACGGTTCCTCAAAAGTTTTAATAAATAATCTAACAAATATTGACAAAAAGTTGAAAATTGCACAAAAGACCCACCTGTTTCTAAATAAAAAATGCAGAGTAAAAATGCGCTAAAGTTTTGTCAAATTGTCATGACTGGTACAAAGCCAGTGTTTAATTCATATTACATTGTCTGACAAGACTACTACTGCAGTGGTTATCTCCTTCTGGGTATTTGGCAAAAGTGGAAATAGTGTGACATTGAAAGAGGGTTCGAAGCCCAAGGACCAATAACACAGAAGACAAAAGTATGATATTTAGTGTGATTACCTAACTCAGCCTTGAAATAGGAGTCAAAGGTCAAACTAGATATATGTTCTTGGAAAACATTTGCAGGCCATTATTGCCTATAAGCTATTTTCAAATTCTGAAGCTATAATAAGGCAGGCATAAGGTCTTTTTAGTGTGATGACCCCACTTAACTTTGAAGCAAGAGTCAAAGGTCAAATGTGACACTTACAAAAGATTCACAGGCCATAACTTCCTAAAAGTTGTTTTCACATTTTGAAGCCCTAGGGCCAATAAGAAAGGAGATATAAGGCCTTTTTAGCATGATGACCCAACTTGACTTTGAAGCAGGGGTTAAAGGTAAAATTCAACACTGAGAAAAAATTCGCAGGCCATAATTTCCTATAAGCTGTTTTCATATTTTTAACTCCTAGGACCAATGATAAGGCAGATATTTGGCCTTTTTAATATGATGACCCCCATTTGACCTTTAGATGCGATAGGGTGGCCATTCTGTTTTCAGATTTGAGGCCAAAATTACTCTCAGACAAGCTTTCCTAGCTATATATATGTTCAGCAAATCTGATAAAGCTAGCTGCAATATTTTAAGCTTCAGAACATTTTAATGATTTTCAAAGCAGCCAGTATCTTTTTAAAATGAGGCCAAAATATTTTACAGACACGTTTTCATATACATAATCATTTTCTGCAAATTTGGTGAAGATATTCTAATAACTGAATGAGATATATAGGTTTACATAAAAACATGAAGAACCGACAGATACATTCCTTGAACTATTAATAATTAACACCTTTGCTGTAATGTGATGTCAAAAATTTGACAAAATAATATTTTTACATCACTAACAACACAATGAAGTTATGTACATTAGAGAATTACAAGCCGTGTTCACAGGATGTGTCCCATATGATACAACATTACATAGAAATATGTATTTTCAAGAAACTTCACAGACACTAAAGTTTATTAATATTAATATAAGAGACACACCTTTTGCATTGTTACTTCCTTTTGTGTGCAGTATGTTAGACTATATCAGTTGAACACCTCTCAGCTTGTGACCAAGTTTCATATCTCACTATGCTTTTTGATAACTTTTTTCATGAATAATTGAATCACAATAGATTGTGTACCCAAGATATTTAAATATATTAACCTATTTCAGACTCTTTATCTGCTTTCAATCCACTTAGTTTTCACAATTAGGTACTTAAGGTAATATTTGATTGAAGTGTATAGGCAGAAATCAAAGGCAACTTTAACTTATACAAAGCATTCTCGCAAGAAAAGTTACTCACAAAAGAAAGAATAAATTGTATTGACAAGATTAGACTCTGTGCTCCTTTTATAATGTTTTTGAATAAGCTTCTGAAGTACTGAAACCGAAACATAATGAGCTAGAGCACTCAGACCTCCGGCACATTATAACAAATAAAGGGAAAATCTGGACTTTTTTTTGTATCCAGACGGTGATCCAGATGACTCTCAAAATTTAATGGGATCTAAGTGGGACCAAGACCCAGCTTCTGATTTTTTTCACAAAGTTCCAACCAGTAGCATTTGCATAATCCTAGTGATAAACAAATAGCTAAACAAATAGCTAAAAACAGTATCTTTTTGGTGGAGGTAATTAAAGCAGAACACATTTTTTTACTGTGTTGACTGTCACTGCAAGTTCTTGATTAAAGTCTGGCTTTAGCAAAGTCGATGAGGTAATGGGAGATGTGAGAGGTAGTGACCTTAACTGCCAACCCTCAGTTATCCGGTATTGGACAGTGGGACCATTTGGTTGCTCAAAGAAAGACTGGATACACTCTGGACATCTTTTATTGTTCCTTTTAAAGACCACAGTGCATGAAATTTTTTTTTTTGCATTATTGTACAGATTATGTGTGTAACAACACACCTGCCAAGTCCCATCTTCAAACTCCCACTAGAAAGCACATTAAAAGCCAGTTAAATCTGACAGTTGGAAAAACAAAACAGATCCTTCTCTGAAACTGTGCCACGTCACACAAGGAGATTTGCCACTCTGATTTCTGTGTGTCCAATACAAAATAGTGTAAAATGAAGTGAAATTAGTGGTTTATAAACTAGCTTGGAAAGCAGCTTCAGTCAAAAAAAAATTTTTTTTTCCAACACTTAGTGCAAGATTCTTCTATCAAATGAACTTGGAATATTGTGTGGTCACACACAAATAATGCTCTTTTTTTAAAATAATTAACACTACAATTTGACTGTAAGTTGTGTTCAAAATAGTGAACAAGTGTGTAGCTTTTAGTGTAACAATGCAGCTTCTGATAGTGTGTCAGTTTTTAAATAAACTGATAAGCAAGTTTTTCACCCAGTTCTTGTCCACATTTTCTCAAAATGTGATAAAATTTTAAGGCACCCTTGATTATCCAAACTCCTTATTATCAGAACAGAAAGAGTTAGCCCCAAAGTTCAATAGTCAATATTACAATGTATTAGTTATTTATGAACAAATCAATATTCATTACTAGTTCTAGTTGACCATTAAGAACTGACAGTGACAATTCAGGGGTGGATCCAGCCTTTAAGTAAGGTGGGGGTTGACATCAGACACACCATAACTAAGGGGGTCAGAGGGCTTGCCCCCCACCCGGGAAAGAAATTAATTTTTGGTAAAAATATAGTGCATTTCCTGTAAATTTAACACCACTCTCAAGAAATAATTTTGTACTTCGGGTTGAACCCTTTACATTATTTTTCAAGGAGGAGGGTTCGAACCCCCTGAACCCTCCTGGATCTGCTAGTGCAATTTGTAAAACCAGCTGGTCAAAACACACTGTAAAAGACTCAGTGTATTAGGCTCTTTTATATTGGGCTACACTGCTGCCAATATTAAAAGTAAGCAGGCTGAAATGACCAAATGCTTAAGCACTCTGGTTCAGGATGTAGAGTTTAATACACTGGATATCTGAACCACATTCTGACATTTTATTGACAACAGTGTGTCTTTCATGATATCTACTTTTAATAGCTGTGTAGGGGTCAGATTGCAATGTTCATGTAAATTTGCATCTGAAAGTTAGCACTTTTAAAGTATGAATTTTTTTTTCATAAACAATATTTTATTGAAGCAATTAGGCAAAATCAACAAAGCCTTCTCACAGGACAAACTATTTACAAAAGCATATGAATAGATGATAATGATGATGAAGTTGTGGACATGTGACTAATATAAAACTATAAAAACCACCCTGATTCCTTAAAAAATTCTTGTACTGCTTCAAAAACTACCTTTTTTGATCAAAAGTCAAGTTATAATCTCCATTAAATGAAAATCAGTGGTTATTTTTGGTAAAACTCATAAACATTAACTGCCTATTTTGAGTAGTAGTCTGTATTCTAAAAGAAAATAAAAATTGTTTTCTACAGAATAGCCACAGTCACAAGTTGAATTTTCTATAACATGTGAACTATGTGCAAGATGTTCTTTAAGAGGGCTACAGTTTATTCGCATTTGTGAGTGTATCAAGTTCCAATGTCTATCACCTGTACTAGATAATGTAGTTACGCGTTTAAAAGAATCATCTAATGTATTCCATAATTTTATTCCAACAGGAAAGAATGAATTTTGATGAAATTCTTGTTTGTCATAGAGAAGAGTAGTGTACCAGTACTTTGTTGATTATACATTTTAATGTACTTTGGTCGAATTGTATGCAAGACATAACCAAGTTAAAGACTATACTCAAAAATTTCATTGAACGTTTTACAACCCAAGCCAAAAGAGAAAAAAACCACTTTACTAACAATGACTGGTACACATTAATAAATGTATGACTGTAACCCAAGCAGCTCTTACAATTACATTACTTATGGTTAATATTTAAAATGTTTTATCTGTACAGAATCCTCACACTCTATCAATGACAGTTTTAGATGGAGTCTGATTGAGAGTTTTCATATTGAAGAATAAATGCTAATTATCATATAAAATTATAAAAACTTTTCAAACAAGATTATCCTTGTTCAGTTAAAGTTAAACTTAAAAAACAAGCATTCTGACGCATGCATTTATCTCCCGCCATATAAATTAGATGTACTAAAGATAACATATTTTAACAAGGTGCTCTAAATGTAATACTTTTCAAGTTATAATTGATTTAGTGCATGATTTCATGAATTTTAATGCAGTAAAAATTATTTAAAAAATTCATTAAAAAAATTTAGCATGTGAAAGCTCTCCAAAATGTAGGTGAATGAGTTATTTGAGAAATATTGGCTATCTGCAATACTTATAGTGATAATAGGCAGTTACTCATTTTGAGTAGGTGAGTAATTAGCTACGGATCTGAAAATTCACTAATTGAAAGCTCTCCAAAATGTATGTGAATGAGTTATTTCAGAAATACTGGCTATCTGCAATACTTGTAGTGATAATTCGCATTTACTCATTTTGAGTAGGTGAATAATTAACTACGGGTGTGAAACTTCACCAAGTGAAAGCTCTCCCAAAAGTAGGTGAATGAGTTATTTGAGAAAAATTGGCTATCTGCAATACTTTTACAGATAATTCGCATTTACTCATTTTGATTAGGTGAGTAATTAGCTACAGGTCTGGAACTTCACCATGTGAAAGCTCTCCCAAAAGTAGATGAACGAGTAATTTGACAAAAATTGGATACCCGCAATACTTTTAGAGATAATTAGCATTTACTCATTTTGAGGAGGTGAATAATTAGCTACGGCTCTGAAAATTCACCAAGTGAAAGCTCTCCCAGAAGTAGGTGAATGAGTTATTTCATAAAAATTGGCTATCTGCAATACTTTTAGAGATAATTCACATTTACTCATTTTCCGTAGATGAGTAATTAGCCACAGGTCTGGAACTTCACCATGTGAAAGCCCTCCCAAAAGTAGATGAATGAGTTATTTGATAAAAATTGGATATCCACAATACTTTTAGAGATAATTCACATTTACTCATTTAGAGTAGGTGAATAATTAGCTACGGGTCTGAAAATTCACCAAGTGAAAGCTCTCCCAGAAGTAGGTGAATGAGTTATTTGATAAAAATTGGCTATCTGCAATACTTTTAGAGATAATTCACATTTACTCATTTTGAGTAGGTGAGTAATTAGCTACAGGTCTGGAACTTCACCATGTGAAAGCTCTCCCAAAAGTAGATGAATGAGTAATTTGATAAAAATTGGATATCCACAATACTTTTAGAGATAATTAGCATATACTCATTTTGAGTAGGTGAATAATTAGCTACAGGTCTGAAACTTCACCAAGTGAAAGCTCTTCCAAAAGTAGGTGAATGAGTTATTTAAGAAAAATTGGATATCCCCAATACTTTTAGGGATAATTCACATTTACTCATTTTGAGTAGGTGAGTAATTAGCTACAGGTCTGGAACTTCACCATGTGAAAGCTCTCCCAAAAGTAGATGAATGAGTTATTTGATAAAAATTGGATATCCGCAATACTTTTAGAGATAATTATCATTTACTCATTTTGAGTAGGTGAATAATTAGCTACGGGTCTGAAACTTCACCATGTGAAAGCTCTCCCAAAAGTAGATGAAGCAGTTATTTGAGAAAAATTATGTCATTATTTTGCCACAAATAAGAAAATAGCTATTACTCACTTATGGCATGCAATAGAACCCCAAACTATATGCATTTACCCTGCAGTCACAATTTCAAAGTAGGTATTACTCGGCTATCCAATGTGCAACAGGTCTGAAACTTTACTATGTGATAGGTTATCAAAAACTAGATGAATAACATATTTGAAAATATTTCTCTAACTTTAATACTTTTAAAGATATTTGACATTTACTTATGTTGTTATTTTGCTACAAATAAGAAAATAGCTATTACTCACTTATGGCATGCAATACAACCCCAAAATATATACCATCTTATAGTTAAGGACAAAGTAGCTGAACAACATATTTGAAGAAAAAGCTGTAACTGCAATAGTTTTGGAGTTACAATGGATTTACTCAACAGTCACAATTTCAAAGTAGCTATTACTTAGCTATGCAATGTGCCACAGGTCTGAAACTTTACTATGTGATAGCTTACAAAAAAGTAGATGAATGACATATTTGAAAAGAATTCCGTAACTTTAATACTTCTGAAGATATTTGACATTTACTTATGTCATTATTTTGCTACAAATAAGAAAAAAGCTATTACTCACTTATGGCATGCAATAGAACCCCAAACTACATGCCAGCTTATAGCTAAGGACAAAGTAGCTGAACAACATATTTGAAGAAAAAGCTGTAACTGCAATAGTTTTGGAGTTACAATGGATTTACTCAACAGTCACAATTTCAAAGTAGCTATTACTTAGCTATGCAATGTGCAACAGGTCTGAAACTTTACTATGTGATAGCTTACAAAAAAGTAGATGAATGACATATTTGAAAAGAATTCCGTAACTTTAATACTTCTGAAGATATTTGACATTTATTTATGTCATTATTTTGCTACTAATAAGAAAATAGCTATTACTCACTTATGGCATGCAATAGAACCCCAAACTACATGCCAGTTTATAGCTAAGGACAAAGTAGGTGAACAACATATTTTACGAAAATATTGTAACTGCAATAGTTTTGGAGTTACAATGGATTTACTCAACTGTAGAATTTCAAAGTAGCTATTACTCAGCTATCCAATGTGCAACAGATCCGAAACTTTATTATGTGATAACTTATGAAAAAGTAGATGGATAACATATTTGAAAAGAATTCCCTAACTTCAATACTTTTGAAGATATTTGACATTTACTTCTTCTGTTATTTAGCTACAAATGAGAAAATAGCTATTACTCACTTATGGCAAGCAATAGAACCCCAAACTATGTACCATCTTATAGCTAAGAACAAAGTAGCTGAACAACATATTTTAGGAAAATACTCCAACTGCAATAGTTTTGGAGTTACAATGGCTTTACTCAACAGTCAGAATTTCAAAGTAGCTATTACTCAGCTATCCAAGGTGCAACAGGTCTGAAACTTTACTATGTCATAGCTTACCAAAAAGTAGATGGACAACATATTTGAAAAGATTTCCCTAACTTTAATACTTTTGAAGATATTTGACATTTACTTCTTCTGTTATTTAGCTACAAATGAGGAAATAGCTATTACTCACTTATGACAAGCAATAGAACCCCAAACTACATGCCAGCTTATAGCTAAGGACAAAGTAGCTGAACAACATATCTTAGGAAAACACTCTAACTGCAATACTTTTTTAGTTACAATAGCTTTACTCAACAGTCAGAATTTCAAAGTAGCTATTACTCAGCATACAAGGTGCAACAGGTCTGAAACTTTACTATGTCATAGCTTACCAAAAAGTAGATGGACAACATATTTGAAAAGATTTCCCTAACTTTAATACTTTTGAAGATATTTGACATTTACTTCTTCTGTTATTTAGCTACAAATGAGAAAATAGCTATTACTCACTTATGGCATGCAATAGAACCCAAACTATGTACCATCTTATAGCTAAGGACAAATTAGCTGAACAACATATTTTAGGAAAATACTCTAACTGCAATAGTTTTGGAGTTACAATCGCTTTACTCACCAGTCAGAATTTCAAAGTAGCTATTACTCAGCTATCCAAGGTGCAACAGGTCTGAAACTTTAGTATGTGATAGCTTACCAAAAAGAAGATGGGCAACATATTTGAAAAGATTTCCCTAACTTCAATACGTTTGAAGATATTTGACATTTACTTCTTCTGTTATTTAGCTACAAATGAGAAAATAGCTATTACTCACTTATGGCATGCAATGGGACCCCAAACTATGTACCATCTTATAGCTAGGACAAAGTAGCTGAACAACATATTTGAAGAAAAACTTGTTACTGCAATAGTTTTTGAGTTATGAGCCCTTTACTCAAAGTAGCTAAGATTGCTATTACTCACTTATCTTTAGGCTTAAGTCAATAAAACCAAAAAATTTTTCAAGGGCATGAAAATTCATTGGGACAATTAATTTCCAACAAATCTGTAGCTGTAGCAGTTTTGGAGAAATCTGCGTGACTAACTAACGCACACACACACGCACGCACGCATGCACGCACTCACTGGCATCATTTCATAATCTCCCTCCCGGGCTAAAGCCCGGCGGGAGATAAAAAAAAGTCACTTCCAAATGCAAATAAATCAGCTACAAATTGAGTTACATCCAATTCTTCCCAATACATTTACAACAAAAACCATGGCAAATTTACTGCTGTGTACCTTTTGTGTCATCACAACACCTCCACACATGTTTTCAGGGATGTTATTTTATATGCCACTTTGAGAGGCGGTATCTCAGTGGGGGATGCTCTGATTGATGTCTGGTTTTCTTTACTGGGATTGTCTTACTCTCTGGCACACACTTACAAATTTTTAAAGAAACTTTTTTTTTCATGCACTGTGGACTTTAACATCCTTTATCACACAGTTTTCATCATTCATTTTTCACACAAAACATTTGAACGTTCACTTCATATATTCAATCTTTTGCATTTTTAATAATTGTCACTTTTACCTTTGTTTTACACTATACCTCGCTCTCAAATAAATACCTCATCTTTATAGATTTGGAACCGATTTCTATTTTTATACTTCATTCGTTTTCAAGAGACAATTTATTTTTGTGTTATTTTGTAACTGTTACATTAGCTTCATATCTGAATTGATGCTTTGAATTTATATGTTTAATTATTATGGTTTCCTAATTATTCAAGAATAAATCAATGTTGGATCATTCTTTTATGTCACTTGTTATTTCTACTACATACTACATCATTTCTACTACATCATTTTTGTAGTTAAAGTAAACATTATTAAAGGATGAGATTTGATCCTAACATACTGACTTAGAACTTTAGGATTTTGGAGTATTTTATTGCTTATTGAGGAGTCGGACAAAGTGGCAATGACTGTCACAATATGCTAGGTGATTAATTGTATGAATGGGAACAAAATGTAATGCATGTAAAATTGTTTAAATAACACTTTTTCAATATTGATCAAAACATAAAAGATGCAAATATTATGTGCAGATCATACTGCTAATTTGGTTAAGTTTTTATAATTAATCAAACGAAATGCATGTTATATCACTGAGATTGACTTTTTTAATTAACTTTGTCAGCAACAGACTAACTACAATTGTTTAAAATAGTTCAGCTTGTCAAAATATTCAACTACAATCACAAATATTCATCTCAAATTGTAATCATACAGAAATGTTTGTGTCAATTAACTCAAATTCCCAATAAAGATCACATATAGCAGTTATATGTAGTTCAGTTTGAGGCTAGTCAAATGTAACCATTTCCAACTTACAAGGCAAAATCTATGTAAAAACCGTAAAATGCAGAAAATGTCCCCAGGTGGGGTCTTTATGTGGTCTAAAATTTACCTAAAAGCTTTGAATTTTGCTTCTGTGAAAAGAAATAAATGTCCTAGGGTGAGATTTGATGACTATTAAATTGGACTTGGTGTCGCGCCTTAAAGTCTGTCTTGGCAGAGATTAAGTGTTATAGAAGTATAGAATAGAACAGATTTTAACTGGATATGCCAAATTAAAATTAGCAAAAAGTGCATAAAACATGTCTCTGTGGGCATGTTTTAGATACCTTAAGGTGACCTTAAAACTTCAACTATAGACCTGAAATTATTCCACAAAGATCACATGTAGAAGTTTTATCTAGTACAGTTAGATGTTGCTCAAACTAAACATTTCCAGCTGATAATATGTGAAATAGATGAAAATACAGAAAAAAACAGTCCTCTCTATGGGGTGTTTATCGGCCTCATACACAGGTTAAACATCAACTTAAACCATTGATTTTTGTCATATGTAAAAAGAACATATCAAGATATTCCAATATGAGATTTTAGTTTATGAGGCACATAGTTTGAGAGCTACAAGGCTTAAACTAGCCATATATATGCCAAGTTTGGTTGAAACAAGTTAAAAAACAAGTTAAAAACTGAATACGCTGGGTGCAAAGTCAAAGTTAGTGTTTTACGTCCCGTTCAACAGCCAGGGTCATATTGGGACAGGTCCTCAGAATTGCCACTTGTGGGACTCGAACCCACAGAGGTGACAGCCTATGATTAGATGCCAAACTTGCTAACCACTAGGCCACTGAGGACCTCTCTGGGTGCAAAGAACTTCATTTTTATTACTTTAAGGTGACCATAACATTCTAAATATCTGGTCTTTAAAGTGAATAGCTTGACAATAGTAACCTGAATATATGTGTCAAATTTAACTGAGGTCAGTTGTTAATTAATATTAATAGCTGAAAACTTCTTTTAAATTGTAAGGTGGCCATAATTTCATGACAATATTGAGACTTTAAGGTCACCAGAAAATAAGACTGTCTCTTTTGCAAATTTTATAAGTGTAACAAGCTTGATTTTAAAAAGTTTAAAATAGCATCAGAGATACCCGTACCCCACAGCCCGGGGAAAGTTTTCAACACCATGAGATATAGAAGTGACACAGTACAAAGATCAGGAGACTTTCAGAGCAAAGAATCTGACACAATGTTGCAAATCTACACCCCCTAACCAATGTCCCTACCAAGTATCAACTTCCTACATCTTATAGTTTCCAACATATAGCCAGAACACAAGAATTCAGAAGAATTGTACCGTGTCATCAGCTTTGGTTAAAGACTGAAGCGGATGAAATTCAAAAAGACAAAAATTATGCTGGACATAAATAGTTGGCTGACTGGCAGTATTTTTGCAGATCCTGACCATCCTTGAGAAGTACTGAGCCATGGTGAGGCTCCAACTTGTTGAAAAATATAACCTAGATCCAATGTACAGGATATGACAAATGGACATAGGCAGACAGAGAGGCAAACACATGAAGTTATCACTTACCAAGTTTTACTAGATGTCAGCACTAAGCAAGAAATTCAATGTATCTTTTGGGTAACCTACTATTAAACTGCTAGTCATATGCCCATATAAGTTAATGCACTTTGCAACACGGTTCCTGTTTTGTCTGTCTCCTCTGATCACTGAGGAAAGAAGGAACTACTTATATTTGTCAGCTATTTTGTGGGACAACAAACAAGCCAGATCATTGTCTAATCTCGTGGAGTGAAAGGTCACTTAACCCTACAGATCTTCTTCAGGACTGTTTATATCCACAACCTAAAACCAGAAAAAAGTGTTGCAATGGCAATAGTTGCCAGGTACTGCCGAAAATCTAATCAGCTCCAATCTGTGCAAGGAATGCATAGAACCCATAAAAATATTTGTAAGTCCAAGAAACAGAAAGAAAGTGATGCTGTGGCAACACTTGTTGCAAGTTATTGCCGACAACTAATCAGCTCCAACCCGCGCAGGGGTATGGAATGCAAAGTTATAAGTTCAAGAAACAAAAAAAAAAGTGTTGCCATGGCAACACTTGTTGCCATGTACTGTCGAAAAACTAGTCAGCTCTCATCCATGAAGGGGTTTAGAATGCAAAGAACCCACAAAAATATTTATACATAGGTAAAAGAAACAGAAAGAAAGTGTTGCCATGGCAACATTTGTTGCCAGGTAGTGTCGAAAAACTAGTCAGCTCCAATCTTTGCTGGGACTTGGAATGCAAAGAAGAACCCACAAAAATATTTATATAGGTAGAAGAAAAAGTGTTGCCATGACAACAATTGTTGCCAGGTATTGCCAAAAAACTAAGCAGCTCCAATCCGTGTAGGGCAATGGAATGCAAAGAACCCGCAAAAATATTTATATATGGGTACAAGAAACAGAAGAAAAGTGTTGCCTTGAATACCTTGAATACCAGTTACAACCAGGTATTGCCAAAAAACTAATCAGCTCCAATCTGTGCAGGGTTATGGAATGCAAAGAATCCATAAGATTATTTATAAGTCCAAGAAACAGAAGAAAAGTGTTGCCATGGCACTTGTTGCCAGGTATTGTCGAAAAACTAGTCAGCTCCAATCCGTGCAAGGGGTTTGGAATGCAAGGAACCCACAAAAATGTTTATATATAGGTGTCCAAGAAAAAGATAAAGTCCTGCCATGGCAAAACTTGTTGCCACGTAGTGCCGAAAAAGTAATGAGCTCTAATCCATGCAGGGGTTTGGAATGCAAAGAACCCACAAAAAAGATTTTTAAAACCAAGAAACATGAGAAAGTGTTGCCAAGCACCCACAATTTGAAAAACAATACAGAACTAGATTGGGCCAACTCGGCGCCAACATATCCCCAGACAGGTCATCACTCACGCCACAGGTTTTGATCGGGAATTTTTAAAAACAATAATTACCCATTATTATATGAACTTCAGCACATCAATCTACTCTGTTTATATCTTCCAAGGAAGATGGTGTATCCCCAGACGCCGAATACATAACTCAAATTATATTTTCAATCTTCCTGCAATGATAACTCTAAACCTATTTTCAAAGTATTTAAATGATTGATGATTGAATGTCCATTCTAAAATAATAATCCCAAAAGAGCATATCTGTTTCTATATTTGTTGACAAATAAAATATTATTTTTAACTCAACTCATCATACTTTTCAATCTTCCTTCAAAGTATTTAAATGATTGACGATTCAATGTCCATTCTAAAATTCATAATCCCAAAAGCGCATATCTGTTTCTATATTTGTTCACAAATAAAATATTATTTAAAAAAAAAAATTATTTATATTATTATTTTATTATATTATTTTTACAATTTGCAAATTGTTTTCAGTTATTCATTTCCTCTATACCTATATATGTGGTCCATATATATGCAACCTAAATATGTGACACAATCTCAGTTCTGACTCCCCTTTGTGTTATATGTAATGAAGCCCACCACCTCCCACCCCCACCCCTCTCCCCTTCTCCACACCTCTCTCACTATTACACAAGATCTGCAACCCCATTGAGTTCTTTGTTTCTCATCTGATATCATTAAATACCTTTGTTTATTTAGTGTCACTCAATATAGCTGGAGGTCCCAGAGGTGGGTGGGGGGAATCCGGGTGGGGGATGTGGGTTGAGCATAAATGGTAAACAAACAATCTATATAAAAGGGGTACTCAAATACAAAAAGAATTGAGAATTTTAAGTATGTGATTATCAACTGAAATGAGTTCATAACTGTAGGAGCTGTGCCAAAATTAACTGAGGGAAGTTGAATAAAACTGGGCTAGTTGAGGGTTAAAAATCCCCTAGTTTTACTACATAAGGATATAATTTCATTAATATTGGGACTTAAAGCTCACTTAAAGTGTCCATTTTGTCTACTTCAATATGTTTCACCAGTTTCATTTTAAAAAGTGAAAAACTCAGCAAGCAGAGGTGGGTGGGGGGAATCCGGGTGGGGGATGTGGGTTGGGACTTAGTTTAGTTTATTAGTTTATTATAGTGACATGTATTATGTTGACAAGGATTATACAAAAACTATTGAAGTAATACCCAGCCCTATATGGGCTTATAAGTCACTTTAAATAGAGAGTTAATAACAAACAGAGCAAACATATTTTGAGGTAAGATACAGTAAATAAAGACAGCAATTCAATACATAAAAATTAACAATATAATTTACTTTTTCTTTCTTGCCACAAATCAAAAATAAAATTAATAACCATATTGACATTCATATGAGTTAATACCCTTGATAATTGATCTATTAATAATTCAGATTTATCTATATTTAAAATTTTGAAATATTTCATACGAATCAGCTCTAAAGCTGGACAAACACAAACAAAATGTATCTCATCTTCTACATCTTTTTTACACAGTTTACATGTTCTCTCAAAGAGATGGAGTGCTACAGCAAAAATGGTAAACAAACAATCTATATAAAAGGGGTACTCAAATACAAAAAGAATTGAGAATTTTAAGTATGTGATTATCAACTGAAATGAGTTCATAACTGTAGGAGCTGTGTCAAAATTAACTGAGGCAAGTTGAATAAAACTGGGCTAGTTGAGGGTTAAAAATCCCCTAGTTTTACTACATACGGATATAATTTCATTAATACTGGGACTTAAAGCTCACTTAAAGTGTCCATTTTGTCTACTTGAATATGTTTAACCGGCGTTTAACCAGTTTCATTTTAAAAAGTTAAAAACTCAGCAAGCAGAGGTATAACACACAAAAATAAGTTCTTAAAAGACTAAGATAGCCATAACATTATTAATATTCAAAATTTAAATAGACAGGCATTTCCTTTTAAAAATTCAAAGATTTCAGCTCTATAACCCACATAGTTTGACAGTTACTGGGCTTTAAAGTGGCATAATGTCCATAAATTGGGTTTCTGTGGGCATTTTACAATTGTTAAAGAGACCTTAGCAATTAAACTACAGATCTGAAACTTTTTGGGGGACATACATAACAAACAAAAATTATATATAATACAGTTTAAGACTTGTCACACTAAGCATTTCCAAATAACAGGGCAAAATACGGAAAAAATGTCCAAAAAGGCACTTGGGCGAGTGTCTATGGCCCTCATACACAGGTTAAATGTCTACTAAAAACCTTGATTTTCGCCATATGTAAAAAGGACATAATAATGCATTCCCAGATGGGATTTCAGCTCCATCAATCACATAGTTTAACAGTCACAGGGCTTAAAGGTGGCAAAAAGTCCAAATATTGGGTCTCTGTGGGCCTTTTAGAGATCTCGATGTGGCTTTCAAATTAAAGCTTCAGACTAAAAATTTGTTACATACTAAGATTACACATAGAATATGTATCTAATAAAGTTTGAAACTTCTCAGACTTACCATTTCCAAGTTACAGAGCAAAATATGTGAAAAATGTCTTAAAAGGGTCACTCAGGTGGGTGTTTAAGGTCCTCATACACAGGTTAAATGTCTACTTGAAGCCTTGATTTTTGGCACATGTAAAAAGAACATAATAATGTATTCCCAGATGAGATTTCAGCTCTATCAGTCACATAGTTTAACAGTCAAAGGCCTTAAAATTGGCAAAAAGTCCAAATACTGGGTCTTTATGGGGCCTTCTAGAGACCTAAATGTGGCCTTCAAATTAAAGCTTCAGACTTAAAATTTGTCACATACTAAGATTACACATAGAATATGCATCTAATACAGTTTGAAACTTCTTAGACTTACCATTTCCAAGTTACAGGGCAAAATATGTGAAAAATGTCTAAAAATGGTCACTCGGGTGGGGATTTATGGTCCTCATACACAGGTTAAATGTCTTCTTAAAGCCTTAATTTTTGGCACATATATAAATAACATACTAATATCTTCCCAGATAGGATTTGAGCTCTATCAGTCACATAGTTTGACAGTCACAGGGCTTAAAAGTAGCAAAAAGTCCAAATATTGGGTCTTTGGGAGCCTTTTAGAGACCTCAATTTGACCTTCAAAATTAAAGCTTCAGACTTAAAATCTGTTACATACTAAGATTACACACAGAATATATATCTAATACAGTTTGAAACTTCTCAGACTTACCATTTCCAAGTTACAGGGAAAAAGATGTGAAAAATGTCTTATAAGGGTCACTCGGGTGGGTGTTTATGGTCCTGATACACAGGTTAACTGTCTATTAAAGGCCTAAATGTTGGGGCACATATAAGAAAACACATAGATATATTCCCAGATGATATTTAACTTAGATGAGAGACATAGTTTTAAAGCTACAGTGCTTGAAAGTGGCAAAAAGTGCATAAATTGGGTCTCTGTGGGCACTTTTGAGACCTTAAGTCGACCCCTTTGGGTAAACCTACAGCCCTAAAATTTTCTACAGACAAGGATTACATATCAAAGTTATACCTAGCACAGTTTGAGACTCATCAGAATTACCACTTCCAAATTATAGGGCAAAATATGTGAAAAGTATAGCAAAAAATCCCTAAGTGGGGGTATTTATGGGCCTCAAAGACAATTTTCTCCTCAACTTAAAGTCGTGATTTTCGGCACATGTACTAAGAACATATTAATGTGTTGTCAGGTAAAATTTCAGCCAGCTGAGCATCATAGTTTGTGACCTACAGGGCTCTAAGTGGCCAAAAGTCCAATTTCTGACCTTAAGGTGGCCATAAGTTCTTTTTTACTGGGAGTTTAAGGTCACCTTAAAATAGGGATCTTCCTTTGGGCACCCTTAACATGTGTACCAAGTTTGAAAAAAAAATATTAATTTGTTTTTGAGTTATCGCGTCCACAAGGAAATTTCTACGGCGGCGGCGGCGGCGGCGGCGGCGGCGGCGGCGCGACGGACCTGAATCCAATATATCCCCGACTTTCGTCTGGGGATATAAATAGTATTGCCATGGCAACAGCTGTTACCAAAAACTTGCAAAAAAGCATCATCACTACTGTTGTAGTTCCCCTTGCAAGAAATATATCCTGAAAATATTTATAAAGATCCCACCAATTTAAAAGTGAAAAACAACGGAAAAAGTGTTGCCATGGCAACAGCTTTTGGTAAATGTTGCATAAAACCAAATCACAAGTTCCTGTTGTGATGAACATATTTTGAAAGTTTTGAATAATGTTAAATGCCCACTAAATAAAAGACCAAGAAACAGAAAAAGTGTTGCCATGAAAACACTTGTTTTGCCAAGAAAGCAATTACAAACAAGTTCTCATGCCATTAAACCTCCACAGTTTTATATGCAAAATTTTAAAGTTATCTTCAGTATACTCTATACTATACTATATATAACTTCGGTATACTATATACTATACTATATATTAAATGAAAAACTGAAACTCAACATAATTCTTTTATACATGGGAATTTAAGGTCATCAAAAAACAGGACACACCTTGAATACCAGTTACAACCACATGCCAAATTTAAATTGAATCCATCAACCCACTTCTGAGATACTGTGTGGAAACAGAAAAACTTAAAATCAATATAAGTATGTTACTAGTGGGAGTTTAAGGTCACCTTAAAATAGGGCACATCTTGAGGATCAGTTACATGCATATGCCAAATTTGAATTTAATCCATCATGCTATTTTTGAGATACTCTCTGGAAAGGAAGTGTGACGACACTGACCATATTTGTCCAACAACATAGCTGCTAGTGACACAAAAGTAATGCAACCTTAAACTCAACAGTTTATGAAATATCAGGAATTTACTATAACCTTACAAAAGAAACTTTTTTGGTGTAGACAGATGTACATGATGAATATCAAAGAATAAAGTCTTAATTAGCACATCAAATATCTTTTAAACACCAAAAAAATTGTCCCAACCTTAAACTCAAAGTTAGTTTGCAGCTGTGAGGGAGTTTAAGGGAATCTTTTCCTGTAGATTTTGTTCATGGTTTGTTACATCCATAACCTGAAAGATGCTTAGAATTGCACAGTGTTTGAAATATTGTTGAAAAATTGCCAAACTTAAAGTGAATATATATCTGTTATTAATGGGAGTTTAAGGTCACCTTATTGTGTGGCACTTACCTATGGCCAGTTACATATAATTGCAAAAGTTGAATGAAATTTCTGAAGTTACTTTCAGTATACTCCATGGAGAAAGAAAAAATGTAAACTGGACATGTTTTTATACATGGAACTTTAAGGTCACCTTAAAATAGGGCACACCTTCAAAACTAGTTACAACCACATGCCAAATTTGAATTGAATCCATCAAGCCATTTTTGAGATATTGTCTGGAAACAAAAAAACTTAAACTCAGTATAAGTATCCTATTAGTAGGAGTTTAAGGTCACAAAACTATACAGCACACCCTGAGGAGTAGTTACATCCACATGAATTAAATCTGACAAGCCATTTTTGAGATACTGTCCAGAATAGAAAGTGTGACGACAACAGACGACGACGCCACAAAATGAGATGACAAAGCAATCACTGTCACACAGCATAAATGCTGGTCAAGGTTACTATGGCAAGGTCAAAGGTCAAATCAAGTTCACACCATGACGTTGCACACCTACACCCTCTATGTCCCTATTAACCTTTTACACCTGACAGTTTCCACAAAATATCCCAGCCAAGATATTAAAGGTCATGGTCACAACAGAAAGATCAAAGGTCAAATCAAGGTCACTCCATGACATTGCACACCTACACCCCCAGCCAATGTCCCTACCAATATTAACTTCCTACACCTTAACAAGACAAACAAGATTTTATAGTATAAGGTCACTACAGCCTGGTCTAAGGTCAAATCAAGGTCACACATGACATTTCACACCCACACCCCCTAACTAATGTCCCTACCAAGTATCAACTTCATATACCTTACGGTTTCCCAGATATAGCCATGCAAGCAATTAAAGGTCAAGGTCACTTCAGGAAGGTCAAATGTCAAACCAAGGTTACACCATGATGCTGCACACCTAGAACCCCCATCCAATGTCACTACCAAATATCACCATCTTACAATCTCCGGGTGTCTCAGATACAGCCCGGACAAGAGGTGAAAGTATATGTGTTTGTACAATAATCAGTTGCAGCAATCCACATATCTCTGTGATAGGACAATTATGTCTCAAATAAGTTAGGAGAAAACATTCTGTTAGAGTCAAGATCAAAGTCACACCAAGGCAAAACCATGATGCTGCACACCTACACTCCCCTAACCAATGTCTAAACCAAGTGTCAACATCCTACATGTTATTGTTTCTGAGATATAGCACAGACAAAATTTTCAGGGTCAAGGTCACTACAGCAAGGACAAATCAAGGTCACGCCATGATGATGTACACCTACATCCTCCACCAATGTCCCTTCCAAGTATCAACTTACAACACCTTACAGTTTTTAAGGTACAGCCAGAACATGACTTTAAAGGTTAAAGTCTCTTCAGCAAGGTCAAAAGTCACATGAGATTGCACAGTCTCTAACCAATGTGCCCACCAAGTATTAACTTTGTACATCTTACAGTTTCCAAAACATAGCCTAGTACATGAAATTTAAAGGTTAAGCTCCCTAGGCCAAGGTCAAATCAAGTCACACTATGACATTGCACACCTACACTTCCTAACCAATGTTCTTAATCTAGTAGTACTTTTATAGTGCTTAATCTCCATCTATTGACAGACTCTAAGATGCATAATACCAGAAAGCAGGGATCCATAATCATTAAGTCAAAAACATCACAGGGGTCAGCAACATGGAGAAAGACAGAGACAAGACCAGAAAACTAGGGTGGATTTGCTTTGCCAAAAAATTGGTTTTTAACTTCTTTCTGAATGAGAGAGAGTTTAGCTGAGCGTACATCATCAGGCATATCATTCCAAATCCTTATTATCTTGTATATGCAGGGCTTTATAACAAGAACTAGAAATAGGACGCCCTGTTGATAGTAGATGCGAATAGAAACAGGATAGCACAGAAGAACACACATTATCATGTGTAATGTCCACCCCATGAACCTTTTGCCAAAATTGTACAGTAGTCTTACAAGACCCTGTTTCATTTGTAAAATATATCAATGATGCTTAAATATTTATTAGTGTAGATGTAAATTATTTCAGCTTCATGCCTTTTTGCATTGGTTGGGTCGAAAATTTTGACGAAATCACTCTATCTTGCACGGTTAAGAAGATAGAAGCAAATTCCTGTTTTTCTATTTTTGGCAAAAATTCGAAAAATCAAAATGGCTGCCATTTTTGGGGAGGAGAAAATTTTTTGAAAATTGCAAAGACTTCATTCCTTAGATACCCTGTGGGTTGAAAATTTCGACGAAATCGCTCTATCTCGCACGGTTAAGGAGATAGAAGCAAATTTGTGTTTTGCCATTTTTGGCAAAAATTCGAAAATTCAAAATGGCCGCCATTTTTGGGGAGGGGAAAATTTTTTGAAAATTGCAAAGAGTACATTCCTTAGATACCCTGTGGGTCGAAAATTTTGACGAAATCGCTCTATCTCGCACGGTTAAGGAGATAGAAGCAAATTTGTGTTTTGCCATTTTTGGCAAAAATTCGAAAATTCAAAATGGCCGCCATTTTGGGGGAGGGGAAATTTTTTGAAAATTCCAAAGATTACATTCCTTAGATACCCTGTGGGTCGAAAATTTCGACGAAATTGCTCTATCTCGCACGGTTTAGGAGATATGAGCACATTTGCCTTTTTCAGTATTCAAAATAGCTAATTACTCATTTATTTAATTAATTACTCACTCATCTATGAAGCAATTGCCCCAAAAGCAATCCCATACAAGCTATTAACCCAATAAACCTCCATACCAAATTTCAGAAAGCTAGGCTTAATAGCATTCCTTAAAAAGTCTGGAAACCAAAGAGCTACTCAAAAGTAGCAAAGTAGCTATTACTCAGTTAGCTATAGAGCTATCATCACCAAAAGCAATCCCATACAAGCTATTAACCCAATAAACCTGCACTCCAAATTTGGTAAAGATAGGATAAGAACTGTTGCCTAAAATGTCTGGAAACCAAGTGGGACGCCGGACACCGGATGCCGGACGGCAGACGGCGGACGGCGGAAAAAGCAAAAATAATATGTCCACCCCCCAGTGGGGTGGACATAATAATATGAGAGTACTTGGTGGCATTGACAACAATTCTAGCAAGACTGTTCTGGACACACTGGAGCAGAGCCTGTGAAGATCTAGAGAAAAGAAACTTCTAAACATGGAATTACAGTAGTCAATATGACTTCCAAACTCCAACCAAAGCATTTGCAGCTAGACAAGCAGCATTATGCGTGAGTTACTTAAGATCGCTGATATGAACAAAACAAGCCTTTGATTTTTCTCACAGGTGAAATGAACATATTAATACATTCCCAGATGAGATTTCAGCTCTATCGTTCACATGCTTTGACAGTTATAGGGCTTAAAAGTGGCAAAAAGAACATAAATTTCTGTGGGCATTTTAGAGATCTTAAGGTGACCTTAAAATTAAAGCTACAGGCTTCAAATTTTTCACAGACAAAGACTACAGATAGAAGTTATGCCTACTACAGTTTGAGACTTTCAAGTTACAGGGCAAAATATGTTAAAAATGTAGAAAAAATGTGTCTAAGTAGGATGTTTATGGGCCTCAAACACAATCTTAACCTCACCATGAAGTCTTTATTTTTGGCATATGTAACAAGAATATACTAATGTGTTCCCCAGTAAAATTTGAGCCAGATGAGTCGCATTGTTTTGACCTAGAGAAGATCAAGTGCCCAAAAATCAAATTTCTGACCTGAAGGTGACCATAACTTTTTATTATTGGGAGTTTAAGGTTGCTTTAAAATAGGGTTCCTCACCTGAATAAAATACATGTGTGCACCAAGTTTGAACTAGAGGATCATTTGCAAAACAAAAACAATGCATCCCGAAAAGGAGAAATAATGGCAGCTTAATCAGGTAAGAAAGTTCTGCTTATAGCTCAACAAAGCCAGAATATAAGAAAAGTGGGTCTTGGGCAGGGTAGTTATCTTGGATACAGTGTGTTTCAAAAATTTTGATGAAATTGCTCTATCTTGCACGGTTAAGGAGACAGAGGCAATTTGGTGTTTTGCACTTTTTGTCACAAATTTGAAAATTGACAATGACCCCCATTTTTGGGAAGGGTAATTTTTTTGGAAAATTGGATCAGCTACTCAGCAGCAATGACCCTGTGGGTCAAAATATTTTGTATCTAGCACGGTTTTTAAGATACAAGCATTTTTGTGTTTTGTATTTTTGAAAAAAATTCGAAAATTCAAAATGGCCACCATTTTTGGTGAGTGAAATATTCATTGTAACTTGGAAAGGCTAGTCTTCACAGATACCCTATGGGTCAAAAATTTTGCCGAATTCACTTTATCTGGCACGGTTTTCGAGATACAAGCATTTTTGTGTTTTGTGATTTTTGCAAAAAATTCGAAAATTCAAAATGGCCGCATTTTTGGTAGGACAAAAAATTTTTGAAAACAGGGTCAGCTACTCAGAAGAGGTACCCTGTGTATCAAAAATTTCGTCGAAATCGCTCTATCTAGCACGGTTTTCGAGATAAGAGCATTTTTGTGTTTTGCATTTTTTTTTTTTTTAAATTGAACATTCAAAATGGCCGCCATTTTTGACAAGTGAAATATTTGTTGAAACTTGGAAAGGCTAGTCTTCACAGATACCCTGTAGGTCAAAAATATTGCCGAAATCCCACTAGTAAATTTTTATTTTATGACGAAAATGGTTTCAAAAAGTACTCATATCACTTAGTATTGTTCTATATGTGTACCTTATGAGCCCATTTTTCCAATTTTGTGTTTTGTATTTTTTGTCAAAAATTCAAAAATTGAATATGACCCCCATTTTTGGGGAGGAGAAAATTTTTTGATAATGGGAGAGAGTAATTTTTTTACATTCGAAAATTTCGACGAAATCGCTCTATCTCACACGGTTAAGGAGATACAAGCAGTTTTATTGCGAAAAATACACTTACCATTTCCTGACCATTGCTATATGTTGGTGCCATCCAACTCACTGGCCAACGTTGAGAAACGTTTTAAGAAACCTTAAGAGGCCAGTGAGTGAGTGTGAACTAGCATGTCCCCCTAGTGGTCATGTGACCACGCTAGTAAACAACCTTCATTATTTTTGTTGGCCATCCTAGAGTGTGGATGTGTTATTTTAATTTGGATTTTTATAAAGTTTTTGGAGTTATTGTGGGAATTTGAGTTCTGTGGTAAGGCATCTGTGTTGACAATGTCTTCTCAGGACAAATTTAAGAGAAAAGGACAGAGGAAAAGACTTTTGTGGCTATTTTTTGGTGGATGGATGACCACTATTTTTAAGATGGCGGCATGGATGTATCGTCTTTGGATGAAGACTTTCTTCTTCTCAGATTCCTTCTTTTTCTTCAAAGGACACGAGTTACTTGAGATGAGACAAGTGCTTTATTTTATATGCAATTTTCACTTGACTGGAGATTTACAACCTCTTTTACACTGAAACTGTCGGCAGTCATACCAGCTCCGACAGGGACAGTTTACATGTTGCTAGGCGACGAATGGAGGCAACCTGAAGAGAGGAGACAATTCGATTGTCATAAGCTATTCTCACGTCGGGTTCTAAAAGCCAGGCGTTTTTGGTAGCAAATATCTCACCGCGTCAATCTCACTCGAATGGGTGTCCGGTGGGATTCCCCAGTGAGAGCAGACATCATAGTTTCTCATTGGTTGCTGCATCGTGGACAAGTTCCGGATGCACAGTTGAGCTTCTACACCGTTTAATTTCCCCGGTGAGGTTCAGTCGGAACTTATCACGGAAGGAAATACCTGCATGACGTCATCCGAAGACAATCGAGTTTCCATTCCTCCTCAAATGTCTGCAATCGGGTTGACAGACCACCGGAATTGTGATTCATATCACCAATTGCCTTTTCATTCTGTGGATTTTTTACCGGTTTCTGCTGGGAACTGGCACCGGTACACATTTTCTAGTACCCAATGTCAGTTTTATTATTCAGCAGTACAGGTTCTCTGGGCTTTGCAGCAGCTAGAGAGTATGTTTAATCTTGGATAAGAATTTTTGGAATTTGTCGGGTGTCTTCAAGGATCTAAGGATTACTGCATATCATAGAGAATCAGTAATTTCTTGGTTTGTCACCAGAGGATTTGCAATTACAGTCCTCAAAGATCCTGGATTTTTTTGTTGGGAAGTGCTTGCCCAGGTCTTCAATTTTTTGTTCACCTGGAATGTTACAGGTCTCTCATTGCTCTAGCTTATCTCTTAAAATATTTTTAGTGGGATAAGGAGTGGATTTTTCACCGTTAATGAAGTTTTTCTTGGTTGACACATGTCACATGCCTCGAAAAATTTCATTTTGTAATCTCATGTGTATTGGGATTCTTATGTTTACGAAGGAGTAACTCTGTCATTTGACTGGAAACTTCATAAAAGGCCCTACAACATATATTTTTGTCCCTTTTATGACAATTCTTCCACTTACTCAGTTCCTCAGATAGACATAGGGGAATTAGAAGTAATATAAGTCGGAATTGTTTTAAGGGAGTAATCTTTTAGGAGGAATGTATGTCCAGTTTTTCGCAGATATACAATTCCTTACCTGTTCATATAGTAACAGGACTATTTTCATCCATATTTTCCATGGAAGTGACAGTAGCAGGAAGTACTTCTGACCCATGTGTATAAAGCAGTTGTGGACATGGGTTTTGGAAATAAATAAAATAAAATGTGAGAGAACGTTTCGATAAAAGTTGTTTATGAAATGATCGACAAAAGGGCGATAACACCAGTAAGATGGTGATATCGCTGCAATTTTACAGTTATCGGTTGTCATAAGCTGGAAAGAGATGGCTACCACTAATAGTTGAGGTCAGTTAAACAAGTCTTTACATGTACCTTAATTTCACATTGTTGGGATTTTCGCAATTGGTTACTAGTAACTGGATGAGTGTGTTAACTCGTTTCCTTACAGTGGCATTCTTTCGTAGCCGGATGACGTGAATTTCATCTTCACTTCAGTGTTGATGACAGATCATACCAGTTCACTGCCTGTTTACTATGTTAGTGGATGGTGAGACTTGTACAGTTAAAAGAACGCATCTCGATTTGTCAGTATATAGACCTTTTCATTGCCTTACTCTTTGAAACGGGTTATTTTCAATTCTGCTATGGTATCAAAGGATAGTGAACCTGATGGCTGCAGTAGAAGGCATTGGGTGTCACCAGGCTATATACATTTGAAACAAGAGAAAAAAAAAAAAAAAAAGCACCAGGGGTTTCAGTTTGGTTTCCGGATTCCACCTTAGGGTAGATCTTTTACTCATAGCAAGCATTTTTCTCCAGTTAATGGTTTCTAAGGAAGCCATTTGATGGCGATATGGCTTTATAGGAGGAAACATTTTCAGTGGTGGACCGATTTTTCAAGTTTGAAGGAGGTCCCACTACTTCATCACAAGGAGCACAATCTCCTTCTGTTATTAGATGCTTTCTTTAAGGGTTGGGATGCACAATTAAGGCATCAAACAGCCAGTGGTCTGTTGTATCATGAGGGGTCAAGACTCCACATTAACAGGGCTATTACCTTTAGAATCATTTGGAGGTCTGATTCGGATTCTGAATCTGTTGATTTCCCCAGATATTTCTTCAGTGGTTTCCTATCTGAACAGGTAGGGAGGTACCCACTTTCAGGAATGTGTTTCCTTATCTGAAGAATCATTCCTTGGACGAATGCCATGGGTTCAGATTCAGGCATATCACTTCCCAGGGTATACAAATATTCCAACAAATTCTTTGTTCATGAAAGTCAAGATGATTCAAATTGAATGTGTTTTGGATGACTGTTGAATCTTCTATTCTGATTCAGGTGTTCAATCAAATCTGTCTTTGATTACTATCACCAATGATGGATTTGTTTTGCAACTAGTTTGAATCACAAGCTCGTCTTTTTCAACTCTTCTTGGGATGGACTGGACAGTTTGTTTGGTCCTGTGACCTTGATTCTTCCGGTGATGCAGGTGAATCATTTGGCTTCTAAGGCTCCTTGGATTTTCAACCTGTAGTCATTCCTGCTTTGAAACCTTCTCTAGATCATGCTTTGATGCAAGATAGGTTTCTTTGTCCAGTGAGAGCCTTGAGAGGTTATCTTGATAAGACAAAAGATCTCAGGAAAGGCAAGAAAATTCTTTTGTAGCTATTAAGAAGGGCTACTCCAAGATTTAGGTGCAGAATCATCTTGATTGCATCAGAGTGGCTAGGGGTGTCTTATTTTTGGGATCTGGTGGATCTGTTCCACAAAGGTTCCTTTTAGGGCTTCCCTTGTAGGTGAGTTCAATCATTCTGCCATTGGTATCCAACAACCTGAATCTTAAGCTTCCGGTGTATGTGTTTCCTTTCTTAGACTGTGGGGCTTGGGGTACAGATGCATTACTCTTTTCTTGGGAGGATCTGGACAGCTTTGTGTTTGTTCCAGTGGCTCTCATTCCTCAGGTGATTCAAGATGATCACCTACAGGTGCAGAATCATCATGGTTGCACCAGGATAGCCAAGGAGTCTTCAGGTGTTTTAGAAGATGATCACCTTCAGGTGCAGATTCATCATGATTGAATCATGATGGTCATGGTGGATGTTCTTGGTTGTGGGGCCTGGTAGATCTATCCACAAACCTCCATCTGAGCCTTCTTGTGGTGAACATCTCAGATAATACTTTTCTACAGGTAGCAAATTTCCTTAACTATTTCTTTAAGGAAAAGAATCTAAAGCTATCTCCTATTGCTGGTTACAGAATAACAATTGTAGATTGCTTTACTTGAAGGGTAATAAGTTCCAGAACTCTTCAGTTGTATAGATTGTTGACATGTTTCTGACTTTCTATAGAGACAATCCAGTGGCAAGTAGGTTAAGCCTTCTTTACCTCTTGTCTCTGGTCTTGTTTGGTCTCACCAGACAGCCTTTTGAGCTTGTTGAGGAAGATTTCTTGGAGGTTATTAACTTTCAAAACGATCTTTCTTTTGACTTTGGCATCAGGCAAAGGAAGAAGGGTAATTTTGTTAGCATTGTCTTCCCTTACTTAAAAGGAGTATTGCTCACAAATGGCTCTGGCCATTTATTAGCCAAGAATCAGTTGGCTTCGGATGGGCCTACTTCAGTTAAGCCGGTCGATATGCCAGCTCTCAATCACTGGGACAACAGTTTTACTCAAGATAGATCTCTTTGTCTTGTGAGGTTTTGAAATACTTTTACTTGAGACAAAGGATTCAATGAGGAATTATTATGTTCTTGTCTGTGCCTAGTTAGGAAGGTTTTACAGCAGATATTTTCAGGTCAACTATCTTATCTTGCTGTAGGCAGACTAGCTTTTGGACTGAGGAGAAGTCAAATTCTGACTCTCAACAGCAGCGAGTCAAAGCATGAATCTTTAGGTTTTAGGATAGTGTTTCTGTATATGAATTTTAAGATGCCTGTTACTGGAAACCATAACTTTTTCACCAATTTTCAGTCTCACTTGCTTGGTTTGCTTGTGGTCAGACTTTGATATGGTGTCCTACAGTTTGTTATCTTATAAGTATATGTGTGATACTTATTTTGATATTTTAGTATGCTTTTGCATCTGTATGTCTGTCATATTATCTGTCTTTATATTAGGCAGATTTGTTGACTTCATACAGACTTGGAATTACACAATATGCTGATGACACTTCCAATATTTGTGTCACCTGTGTGGGTGTTGGATGTTTGTCTAGATACAGCATTCAACTGTGGCAATAACTGTCAGTTTGTGAGAACTTCAACTACATACTATGATTTAGGCGATCTGTAAGGTATGTGGTGACTGTTGGAAGTTTATATGTTGTTGTATGCATGTAAATTTCAATGTAACTTCTCATATTGCTTTAGTTGTAGGCTAGGTAGTGAGTCTCTGTAATGATTACTTCCTTCCTACAACAGCAACAACAACAAAACAAGGCTGTGTTGTTTTGTAGTGCTCAACAGTTCCACTGCCTCATCTGGGAGGTGAGTTTGGATCTGAATGCCTATAGGTTTGTGCTGTGTATGATAAGCTGTGCAGAGTGGTGTACTGGGTCTTTAAATTCTAGTACTGCCCTCCTTCCATGAAGGCTGCATTCAGCAATGGTCAGGAAATGGTAAGTGTATTTTTCGCAATAAAATTGAAAAATTTTGTTGTAATTTTAATTTTTATTAGATAAATACTTAGAATTTCCTGACCAGGATAGTCCCCCCCTACCTCCCCGCAGATTCAGTACTAGGGGAGTATTTTCTGCAACAAAAATAATGAAGGTTGTTTACTAGCGTGGTCACATGACCACTAGGGGGACACGCTAGTTCACACTCACTCACTGGCCTCTTAAGGTTTCTTAAAACGTTTCTCAACGTTGGCCAGTGAGTTGGATGGCACCAACATATAGCAATGGTCAGGAAATGGTAAGTATTTATCTAATAAAAATTAAAATTACAACAAAATTTTTCAATTTTGTGTTTTGCTCGTTAAGAAAATTAATGCTTAATTTACCATCAATAACTCAGTCACTTCTTAACCTATCCCTGCCAAAATTTAATGTCGCCCAGATCTTTATATGCGGAAGGTATTTGCTAAATTTCAGGTGGATAGATAAAATGCTTATCATCTGGACAAGGACGCCCTTCCCAAAAACGCATTTTTGGTCATGTGACTTCTCTGATTGGTGAAAACGTCATCGCAGCACATTCAGAAAAATTTCCCAGGGCTACTGCATACACCTGCCAAATATGAAAAGAAATCCACCTTGTGGCTGTGAAGCTATTGCGAAAAGAAAAAGCGGATCCGGTGGATCCCATATACAAACAAGAGGAGAGTGCCCGTGAACGGGCACTGTGTCAGCTGACTGAGTGTTTTTGATTTGTGAAGGTGATTAGAGGACAGAATAATTATCAGGAAAAGGGCTGTACAGAAATACAGTAAATGGTAACTGAACAGCAAGTTCGAAAGAAATTCCGAAGCTGACAGAAGAAAAGGATAAAAAAGTTGTGCCCTGTAAATGGTATTATGATGGAAAATAACAAGGTAATTGTTTAAGTGTAAAAAATAGGTTAAAACATATTTAAAGAAATACTACAAATGTAATATCCTCGTTCGACCTTGAAGAAGGGGACCAAGGTCAAATCTAACCACACAAATACATTCCCAGCCCATGATTTCCTATGGTTTACCATTCCAAACCTCTAGGACCAATTATAAATGAGTTATAAGCACTTTTAAGCTTGGCTGTCCTCATTTGACCTTGAAGGAGGGGTCCAAAGGTCAAATCTGACCATACCAAAAGATTCCGAGCCAATGATTTCCTATGGGATGGTTTACCATCCCAAATCTCTGTCACCAATAATAAGCGAGTTGTAGGCACTTTCAATTTTCGCTATCCTCATTTGACCTTGAAGGAGGGTTCCAAGGTCAAATCGGACCATATCAACAGATTCACAGCCCATGATTTCCTGTCTGTTTACCATCCCAAACCTCTGGGACCAATAATAAGCGAGTTATAAGCACTTTTAAGTTTGGCTATCTTTGTTTGACCTTGAAGGAGGGGTCATTGAAGGTCAAATCCGACCACACCAAAAGATTCCCACCCCATGATTTCCTACAGGTTGGTTTATCATCCCAAACCTCTAGGATCAATAATAAGGGAGATATAAGCACTTTTCATGACTGACAAAAAACACCTGTGGCGACCATCTTGTTTCTCAAAATGAGGCCAAAAATATTCCCAGACAACATTTTATGGTTATTAATATATACTGCAAACTTAAGAAAGCTAGCTATAATATTTTTTTTCATCAGAGCAGTAATGGTGAAATCTCTCTCTACACACTGCGGCTATCCAGTGGATACAATGATTTACTCAACAGTGAGAACCTGAAAGTAGCTATTGCTCAGCTATGCCATGACATAGAGGTCTGCAATTTCACTATGTTATAGCTGACCAAAAATTCTGTGAATAACATATTTAACAAATTACTCTAAATGTAATAGTTTTCAAGTTACAACTGATTTACTCAACAGTGAGAACCTCAAAGGAACTATTACTCAGCTATGCAATGAGCTACATGTCTGAAATTTTACTATGTTATAGCTAACCCAAAAGTAGGTGAACAACATATTTAAGCAAACTACTGTAAATGCAATAGTTTTCAAGCTACAACTGATTTACTCAATAGTGAGAACCTGAAAATAGCTATTGCTCCGCTATGCCATGAGCTATAGGTCTGTAATTTCACTATGTTATAGCTGACCCAAAAGTAGGTGAACAATATATTTTAACAAAATACTCCAAATGCAATATTTTTCAAGTTATAGCTGATTTACTCAACAGTCAGTACCTGAGAATAGCTATTGCTCAGTTGTGCCATGAGCTATAGGTCTATAATTTCACTATGTTATAGCTGACCCAAAAGTAGCTGAATAACATATTTGCACAAATTTCTGTAAATGCAATAGTTTTCCAATTATAACTGATTTACTCAACAGTGAGAACTTCAAAGTAGCTATTACTCAGCTATGAAATGAGCCACAGGTCTGAAACTTCACTATGTTATAGCTGACCCCAAAATAGGTGAATAACATATTGAAACAAAATACTCTAAATGCAATAGTTTTCAAGTTATAAGTGATTTACTCAACAGTGATGACCTAAAAGTAGCTATTACTCAGCTATGCCATGAGCTACAGGTCTGAAATTTTACTATGTAATAGCTGGCCCAAAAGTAGCTGAATAACATATTTATACGAAATTCTCTAAATGCAATAGTTTTTAAGTTACAAGTGATTTTACTCATAATGGAAGTTACTGAAAAGCCCAAAAGTAGCTATTACTCACTTAGCTATTGAGACAGACACCCAACTTACTCACCATATTGTAGCTATGAAAAAAGTAGCTGAATAACATATTTTAACAAAATGCTCTAAATGCAACACTTTTCAAGTTATAGCTGATTTACTCAACAGTGATAACCTAAAAGTAGCTATTACTCAGCTATGCCATGAGCTACAGGTCTGAAATTTTACTATGTTATAGCTGACCCAAAAGTAGCTGAATAACATATTTATACGAAATTCTCTAAATGCAATAGTTTTCAAGTTATAAGCGATTTACTCAACAGTGATAACCTAAAAGTAGCTATTACTCAGCTATGCCATGAGCTACAGGTCTGAAATTTCACTATGTTATAGCTGGCCCAAAAGTAGCTGAATAACATATTTATACGAAATTCTCTAAATGCAATAGTTTTTAAGTTACAAGTGATTTTACTCATAATGGAAGTTACTGAAAAGCCCAAAAGTAGCTATTACTCACTTAGCTATTGAGACAGACACCCAACTTACTCACCATATTGTAGCTATGAAAAAAGTAGCTCAACAACATATTTTAACAAAATGCTGTAAATGCAACACTTTTGAAGTTATAAGTGATTTAGTGCATGATTTCATGAATTTTAATGCATTAAAAATTATTAAAAAAATTTATTAAAAAAAAAGTAAGACAGATCCAGGCCTGATACTCACACAAGAGAATCTACCTCTGGCCTAGTACATATATGCAAGATATGAGAGAAATCCCTGCAATAGTCACTGAGAAAATTGTGATAAAAAGTTGAAATTTTCACACTTTTGGTGGGGGTACCCCCCTTGTAATGTCTCTAGCAAACAGACGAACAGACAGATTTGCATGCCTTGAACAATTTTTCATCCTCGATAGATAAGGTATCTTTTAAAAAAAACAGCATGTCTCTAGGCCTTGTAGTTTTGGAGAAGAAGTTGTTCACGCGGACGCGGACGCCCACGCCGCAGAGTGATGACATAATGTCAGCTGACTGACAAGTCAGCTGACATAAAAAGCGTCCCTTGCGGGACACTTAATAAAATCTTTGAAAATGTTTTTTAGTTATCATGCACACAATTCAAAACATACGGTGGCAGCGCAACAGAGGTGAAACCAGTATATCCCCAAATTTGTCTGGGGATATAACTATTGCTGGAAAACCCCTTGTAATTCCAAGACTTCAAAAGAAATGGAGATGCTTCAAAGCAGAGAAACTGGAAAAGAAACTGGAACAAAGTAAAAATTAGAGGATCGCTCGTAAAAAAAAAAGATAATGTTTTTGCATAGCAAAAACAAAGCGCCCCGAAAAGGATATAAAGGTGAGTGCTAAAGTATTAAGAAAATGCTTTGTTTCTAGCCTTATACTGTTGTGGCAACCAAAGTCAGCGCAGTCTGCTCTATCTAGCATGGTTTTCAAGATATAAGCATTTTTGTGTTTTGCAAAAAATTCGAAAATTCAAAATGTCCGCTAGATTTGGTGAGACAAAAATATTTTGAAAATTGGCATGGCTACTCTGCAGAGATACCCAGCAGGTCAAAAATTTTGTTGAGTTCGCTCCATCTAGCACGGTTTTCGAGATATAAGCATTTTTGTGTTTTGCAAAAACTTTGAAAATTCAAAATGGCCACCATTTTTGGGGAGACAAAAATTTTTGACAAGACCACTGCCGCAGTGTGTATCTCCCGCCGAGCATTAAAGGAGAAGAAATAGCTTTTCCGAGATATTCACAATTTTTCATTTTCGTGTGTGAAAGCTCTTCCAAAAGTAGGTGAATGAGTTATTTGAGAAAAATTGGCTATCTGCAATACTATTAAGAGATAATTCACATTTACTCCTTTTGAGTAGGTGAGTAATTACCTACGGGTCTGGAACTTCACCAAGTGAAAGTTCTCCCGAAAGTAGATGAATGAGTTATTTGAAAAAAATTGGGTATCCGCAATAGTTTTAGAGATAATTAGCATTTACTCATTTTGAGTAGGTGAATAATTAGCTATGGGTCTGAAACTTCACCAAGTGAAAGCTCTCCCAAAAGTAGGTGAATGAGTTATTTGAGAAAAATTGGCTATCTGCAATACTATTAAGAGATAATTCATATTTACTCCTTTTGAGTAGGTGAGTAATTACCTACGGGTCTGGAACTTCACCAAGTGAAAGTTCTCCCAAAAGTAGATGAATGAGTTATTTGATAAAAATTGGGTATCCGCAATAGTTTTAGAGATAATTAGCATTTATTCATTTTGAGTAGGTGAGTAATTAGCTATGGGTCTGAAACTTCACCAAGTGAAAGCTCTCCCAAAAGTAGGTGAATGAGTTATTTAAAAAAAATTGGCTATCTGCAATACTTTTAGAGATAATTCGCATTTACTCATTTTGAGTAGGTGAGTAATTAGCTATGGGTCTGAAACTTCACCATGTGAAAGCTCTCCCAAAAGTAGATGAATGAGTATTTGATAAAAATTGGGTATCCGCAATACTTTTACAGATAATTAGCATTTACTCATTTTGAGTAGGTGAATAATTAGCTATGGGTTTGAAACTTCACGGAGTGAAAGCTCTCCCAAAAGTAGGTGAATGAGTTATTTGAGAAAAATTGGCTATCTGCAATACTTTTAGAGATAATTCGCATTTACTCATTTTGAGTAGGTGAGTAATTAGCTATGGGTCTGAAACTTCACCATGTGAAAGCTCTTCCAAAAGTAGATGAATGAGCTATTTGAGAAAAATTGGCTATCTGAAATACTTTTAAGAGATAATTCTCATTTACTCATTTTGAATAGGTGAGTAATTATCTACGGGTCTGAAACTTCACCATGTGAAAGCTCTCCCAAAAGTAGATGAATGAGTTATTTGAGAAAAATTGGCTATCTGCAATACTTTTAGAGATAATTCTCATTTACTCATTTTGAGTAGGTGAGTAATTATCTACGGGTCTGAAACTTCACCAAGTGAAAGCTCTCCCAAAAGTAGATGAATGAGTTATTTGATAAAAATTGGGTATCCGCAATAGTTTTAGAGATAACTAGCATTTACTCATTTTGAGTAGGTGAATAATTAGCTACGGGTCTGAAACTTCACCGAGTGAAAGCTCTTTGGGATAGCTGCTCTGCAGAGATACCCTGAAGATCAAAAATTTCGTTGAAATCGTTCTATGTAGCATGGTTTTCGAGATATTAGCATTTTTGTGTTTTGCAATTTTTGCGTAAAAATTCGAAAATTCAAAATGGCCGCCATTTTTGGCAAGACAAAATTTTGAAAATTGAAAATTTGAAAATTGGCATGGCTACTCTGCAGAGATACCCTGTGGGTCAAAAATTTCGTCGAAATCGCTCTATCTAGCACGGTTTTCGAGATATAAGCATTTTTATGTTTTGCAATTTTGCAAAAAATTCGAAAATTCAAAATGGCCGCCATTTTTTGCGAGAAATTTTTTTTTTGAAAATTGGCATGGCTACTCTGCAAAGATATCCTGTGGGTCAAAAATTTAGTCGAAATCGCTCTATCTAGCAGGGTTTTCGAGATATAAGCATTTTTATGTTTTGCAATTTTTGCGAAAAATTCGAAAATTCAAAATGGCCGCCATTTCTGGCGAGACAAAACTTTTTTGAAAATTGGCATGGCTACTCTGAAGAGATACCCTGTGGGTCAAAAATTTCGTCAAAATCGCTCTATCTAGCAGGGTTTTCGAGATATAAGCATTTTTATGTTTGCAATTTTTGCGAAAAATTCGAAAATTCAAAATGGCCGCCATTTTTGGCGAGACAAAAATTTTTTGAAAATTGGGATAGCTACTGTGCAGAGATACCCTGTGGGTCAAAAATTTCGTCGAAATCGCTCTATCTAGCACGGTTTTCGACATATAAGCATTTTTGTGTTTTCCTTATTTGGAAAATTCATAATGATTAATTAATCATTAATTACTCGGCCATTTCTTAACCAATCAATGCCAAAATCTAATGATTTCCAGATTTTAATAGAATGAATGTATTTGCCAAGTTTCAGGTGAATTGATAAAATTCCTTTCAAGTTATCATCCGGACAATCTTCCCCATCGAAAAAAGACATTTTTGGTCATGTGACCTCTATGATTGGTTGAAATGTCACTGCAGCATATTCAAAAAAATTCCCCAAGGCTACTGCCTAAACCTGCCAAATTTGAAAAGAATCCACCTAACGGTTCCAGAGTTATAAGGAAAACAAAATGCGGAGCCGCCGGAGCCTGAAGGTCTCCCATACACAAACATGCGTCCCTTGCGGGACGCTTAATTATTTACATGTACATTTACGAATCCATAAAACTTGTCCTCTGAAAAAAAACTGCCATAACTTTGTCCAGAACTTTTGTGGGGGTGGAAAACAACCCTCCCTGGCAAAACTCATTACATTATGATGTGTTTGAAGTATGCTTGGTTTAACTGTTCTACTTTTTCAGGCTTTAATTATCAAAGGTACAATCCTTTCATGTAGTTGCTCACATTTTATTGCAGTTAAAAATATGTGTGTTTGAAGTGTGCTATGGATTAATTCTTCTACTTACTCAGGCTTTAATAGCCAGAGGTACAGTCCTTTGATGTAGCTGCTCTCATGTTATTGCAGCTAAAAGTATGTATGTTTGAAGTGTGCTATGGGTTAATTTTTCTACTTACTTGAGCTTTAATAATCAAAGGTACAGTTGCAATCAACAACTGACCTGGTTTTGTCAATCAGTGTATATAAAAGTTGGCAGCTGTGCTAAGTTGTCATTATCTTTTATTAGACTAAATCAGAGTTAAACATTCACTTCACAAATTACTTATGGAAAAAATTACAAATACTAGTGGAGGATTGAAAATTTGTTTTGAGGACTTTCTTGACACCAAAAAGTCTGTGAAAACAAATTTTATCCAATTGGACTGCTCTCAGAAGTGAAAGTACCTTTGTCAAGCAGGCTTATACACTGGATTGAATGTAAGTTCATATTAAATTCTTCATTAATCATAGACAAGTGTAGTTTTTTTTCAATCTTACGTGGAAAGGAATTTTAATGCTGAATTTAATTAATTTGAAAATTTTAATTACTTAAATATAGCTTTTGTAATCTACAAGCTTACCATGTGGAACTGAATGCTGATCTCGGGGGCCGCAGGCATCCGGCCAACGTCCAAGAAAAATAAACGTTTAGTGTTGACCGAAGCCTCAGGTTGTCCTCTCGTGGCGTTCTTTCTCACTCTTCCTCCTTCTCAGGTTGTCCTCTCGTGGCGTTCTTTCTCACTCTTCCTCCTTCTCAGGTTGTCCTCTCGTGGCGTTCTTTCTCACTCTTCCTCCTTTTCTCATTGCAATTTTGAACCATACCCCCTCAGCTGTAATACAGCAGGGAGGCAGGGTGGAACCCTCTTCAGTTCCATATGGTAAGCTTGTAGCTTATAAAAACTACATTTAAGTAATTAAAATTTTCAATTTTATTGCACTACAATAGCTTACCATGTGAAACTGAATGCTGAATCCAACCGTTCAGTGAAGGGATTACAGCTGAGACTGGAAGAAGTAGTCAATTTTTCTTGGATTTTGAAGTAAAGGAGAGAAAGAATGTTTTGAAATACCAGTCTGAGTCCCTTTTACAGTGCCCAGTCCTGGAGACTGAGCCTGTAAAAAGCCAAAAACCAGAAATGAATGGGTGTCAGTACTAAAACTGTCAGGATGTTTTGATTGGAGGAGGGAAGTGCAGCCTATGCTCACTTAGCGGAGTAAAAAAGCCCCTAGGGCTTAGCCATGGTGAAAACAAGCCCTAGGCCTGAATATCGCATAAATTTAAGCCACCCTAAGTGAGATTAAATTACAACCTGAATAAGTCCTTAAAACATTATACAAATATACATGTACATTGAAAAAGATAAAGACCTTACCCAACATCCTGAGGAGGTAACCTATACCTAGACCCTGGGATTAGACTCCTGAAGACTTGGTTGTAGCCGAGGTGCCCCCCTCTTTTCTTTCTGAGGATAACTAGTCTGAGGGGAAGGGTCTAGGACTTGTTGTGCCGCTACTACTGGACCCAGATACATATTGTTGTCGTTGTCTGACCAAGTAAGGTCTTTAGGTAAAAGTTTGTAAATGTGTTGTGAGCTTTCCAGTGACAGGCTTGCATGATTTGGTCCACCGATACCCCACCGTAAAAGGCCTTAGAGGCCACGAAGGCCCTAATGTCATGTGCCTTGACTTGGACCAAGTCCAAGGCTTGTTGATCTACTTGTTTGTAACAAATTAAGATAGCTTGTTTTAACCAAGAAGAGAGTGTAGCGGATCTGATGTCTGAGGTGTGTCCTTTCTTGAAGGAAATAAAAAGTAAGGATCGAGACCCCCTTAGGTCTTTGGTTCAATCCAGGTAGTACCTCAGGGCCCTTACCGGACACAGGGTCCTGTCTTCTCTGAATTGTCTATATACAATGGTAGTTAGAGCAGGAATATTCACCGGAGACACACTTTGAGAACCGTCTCTTGCTAGTTGGTTTTTGGCTATGAAATTTGAAGGGAACAAGGCAACCTTTTCCCATTGGCCTAGATTAGACACTTTGTTTGCAACCCAAGCATGAATTTCGCTGCAGCGCTTGCCATAGGCCAAAGCTAGCAAGAAAGCAGTTTTGAGAGTAAGATGTTTGAGGTCTGTGTCTTTCCTAGGCTCGAAGGGTGCTTTGGTGAGCTCATTAAGTACAACAGAAAGGTTCCATTTTGGAAGATTCCTGGAACTTTTGGGACGATCCCTGTGAAAACTGGAGAGTAACTTGTTAAGGTCTGAACTTTGGGAGATTGGAAGGCCCGCTGGGCCCAAAGTGTCAACAATGGCCATTCTGTAACCATCAATGGTCGAAGGGCGCCTGTTTAGGTCTTGGTATTGGTACATGAAACAGTCGAGACTTGCTTCACAGAGGGAGTGGAGAAATCCACCGAATTTTCTCTGCACCATTTCTCAAATAGGGACCACTTTGACTTGTAGATGGTCCTTGTTGATGACCTTTGAGAGGCAGCAATTCTCTCTGCCACATCCACAGAGAAGCCTTGTTCTTGGAGCTGTCCACTCCTAGACACCAGGCGTGGAGGTGGAGATGTTGTGGATTGCTGTGAAACACATAATCGTGAGACTGTTTGAGAAGAGACCTTGACACTGGTAGTTGAAGTGGGATCTTTGTTGAGAGCTGCACTAGGTCCCAATATCAGGGCATCCCTGGCCAGCCTGGGGCTATTACAATGATCAGACAATTGGATTGCCTGTTTTTTTTGGATCACCCTGTGAAGGAGAGCCGTTGGAGGGGAAGCATAAGCAGTGAGACCCGACCAGTTTATGTTTAGAGCATCTATGTCCCAAGCATTTTGGTCTGGGATTGGAGATACGTACAGTGGAAGTTTGTGGTTCAGACGAGTGGCAAATAGATCTACATGAGAAGTGAACCACTTGTGACAGATCTGTTTTAACACCTGCGAATGCAGTGACCATTCTGTTGACTGGACTTGGTTTGACCTGGACAGAAGGTCAGCCATCACATTCAGACACCCTGGAATGTGTCTGGCTTTTATGGTTATCTGGTAATGATGGCACCAGGTCGTGATCTTCCACAGGAGAGTGCACATCTCCGCCGAATGAGTTCCTCCTTGTTTGTATATGTTGGCTACTACTGTTGAGTTGTCCGTAGCAACAAACACTGTTTGATTTTGGCACTGGTTCTTGAAGCTTTGAAGGGCCAGAGAAACCGCCTTCATCTCTAGAACATTTATGTGTAGCCTTTTTTCCCTGTCTGACCACAGACCCTTTGTAGAGGTTTGCTCTAAGTGAGCGCCCCAGCCTTCGTTTGAGGCATCTGTAAAGAGTTGGATACTGTGATCTTTGGGATGAAGGTCTGAGCCTTTCATCACGTTTGTGGGATTTGCCACCACTCTAGGTGCGCTGAAATGGTTTCTTTCCAAGGAAGGAGGCTGTCCAATGACCGAGGATATCTCCAGTGCTCCTTGAGGTGAAACTGAAAGGGCCTCATATGAAGGCGTCCCTCCGGGACCATTTCCTCCGTTGAAGCAAGCAACCCAATTAGCGACATCAAAGATCTTGCAGTCAAAACATATTTTGACTTGAGTTGTAGGATCAAATCCTGAAGTTTGAGCTATCTGTCTTGAGTGGGTTTTACAAGGGCTGAATCTAGATGGTATTCGTAGCCCACGAATGAAAACACTTGAGCAGGTTTTAGTTCGGATTTCTCCTGATTTATTATCCACCCTAAGGACTGAGTCAGATCTACCACTGTCTGAGTGTTCACTTGTGCTTCTTCCTGAGACTGGGCCCTGATAAGCCAGTCGTCCAGGTACTGGTGAAGTCTGATTCCCCTTGTCAGGGCCATCAGCTTCACTTCTTTTACAATCATTGTAAAGACCTGTGGGGCTGTGGCTAGCCCGAAGGGAAGAGAGGCGAACTGGAACACCTGTGACCTGTGGCAAAACCTTAGGTACTTCCTTGAGTTTGGGTGGATGGGGATGTGAAGGTAGGCGTCTGATAAGTCTATCGACGACACCCATTCCCCTGGAATCAGAGAGGCCCTGATTGACTCTGGTGTTTCCATTTTGAACCTTTCTACTAATAGAAAGGTGTTAAACCTGCTTAGGTCTATTACTGGCCTCCACCTTTAGTGAGGCTTGGGGACTAGAAATAGGCAACTGTAAAACCCGAGAGATTTTACATTTTCCACCCTTTCTATTGCGTTCTTTGACAGAAGAGACTGGATACAAGAGGCCAGAGCTTGTTCTTTGTGAAGGGCCTTGTAACCTGATCAAATCAGGGGAGCTCTGACTAAATTTGGTTTTGAGATGAATGGAAGAATGTAACCATTGGTGATAATGTTTAACATGTTGTCTGAACATTTGTTTGTTTGCCACTCTCTTCTAAAAGAACAGAGACGACTGAGGGAGGCTATTAAGGAGTCATTGGTTTCCACGCCCCTTGTCCCCTAGAGTGGGGTCGAAAACGACCCCTGGAGCTTCTGAAGTTTGATTTCCCCTGGCTGAGGAAAACAATTGGTTACTGCTTTGTGAGGAGTTGTCCCCATATGGGCGTTTCCTGTAGGAGCCTCTTTTCTTATTGTTGGGACCACAAAAGGGCTTGTTTTGATAGGGTCCGAAACCCTGTGATTCCGTAGAGGTGCCTTTTTTGAGGAGGAAGTCTTCTCCCTCCTTGACTAGTTGAGACTTGAACAAGAAGGAAGGCCCAAATAGCGAATTCCTGAGTTCTTGGCATCTCGTATCCCCTAATTGTGGTTGTAGAAGGGTCATTTGGGCCTTGCGCCTTAGCAAGCCAGTGTTACCCATGGTGTAAACCTCCTTCTGGAGTATATGGGCTAGAGATTTGCTTAGGCAGGCAAGAGCTCTCTGTTGAATAAGAATAGTCTTATTCAGAACCTCAAAATAGTCACAGGCGTTTTCATATCCTTGTCTGGCTGCTTTTTCAAGATTGGCACCTGTAGGGTCTAGAACTTCCTCACTGCTTCTGGTGACAGCTGTTATGTTCTATAAGATACTAGAATTCCCATAACAATATAGAAGGACTGTGCATCTGACCACACATGAACTTAGTATTCGCTGGCTATAAGGAAGGCTACTGTGTGTTAGAATTAACATTCAAGTGGATATAAACAGCTTGTGTGGTTGTGAACTTTTGCTGGAGTGAACTTTCTACAGTGTCTGGGTAGATTTGCTGTACTTTGGATAATACTTATTATATACAGTGTATGATTCTACCAGGGAGTGGATTTACTGCATTTTGGAAATTGTCCATATCTTGGAGCAGACAGTACAGTTGTGCAAACTCTGTGAATATCTCTATACAGACATTTTGTGTAATTTGATATCAAAAGGATAACAGGATAGGGACATTTTGTGTTATCGAACATTGAACAGATCATAGGATACAGATATCTCTGTGTTAGTGAACATTGAACAGATCACAGGACAGACCACAGAACTATCAGTTACAGTGGCCAGGTCAGATTGGTTTCATTATTGTATCATTGTGTGTACTGTTGAGAGCACACCAGTTGACTGTAATCATTACCGGGTATTTTAATTGTTAAATAAATTTGTTGAGTTAAACTTTTTGTTTTTTCCTGTTGCAACTTAAAAGCGACCGGTAACTGCTACTGTGCTTGCCCGTGACCGTAACAGTAGACTTAAGACTGTGTTGACACTTCTCCAAGGTAGTGTTACAGGAGGAGGCAGTCTTGTTAAAAGCAGCTGTGAGGTTGATGGTAGAGAGGTTCTGCCTAACTTGATGTTCCAGTTCCTTCAGAACTGGTAGGGGAACCTTGCCCATAGAGGCTCCAGAGGGTTTGGGAGAGATACAGATTTTAGAAAAATCTGTATTCAACTCTTGGATTTTGTCCTCAAAACAAGGCTGTCCCACCTTGTACGACTTTGAAGTTGAGGGAGGGGGTTTTATGCATTTACCCTCAGGTAAATTGGAGGCCAGGAAGTCCAGCTCAAACTTGTCAAAGGCATCTTTGATGTGAGAGCTTAAAGGGAGCACAGCTGAGGGGCCTCTTGGCCTAAGCTCCTGTTGGCCTTGTTTTTCATCCAGACCCAGAACAGAAGTGGAAGACCTGGGCATAGTTTCTCTGGGGTCAGGAAGATGAAGAATGTGCCTAAAGGTCTCAACTTCTTCTGAGTATTGAGAAGGTAAGTCAGCCATGGCTACTTCCCTGTAAAAAAAGTGGGTCTGGATCAGGATTTGGATGGTCTTGTTCAGAAGGTGCCCTTGTCGGCTTAGAAGACCTTTTCATGTGAACAGAGGACTGATCCTCCTCTGAAGATAACACTATTTAAACAAAATAGCCAAAAAGGAACATCCAACAATATGTATATACTAAGAATTAGTAGAAAATATGAATGCTAAAAGCAAACACTTCCAAATCATGCGGCCAACGAGAAAAGGAGGAAGAGTGAGAAAGAACGCCACAAGAGGACAACCTGAGGATTCAGTCAACACTAAACGTCTACTTTTCGTGGACATTGGCCAGATGCCTGCGGCCTCCCGAGATCAGCATTCAGTTCCACATGGTAAGCTATTGTAGCGCAATAAAATGACTGTTTTAACATTTAAAATTAACTTAATATTTCTGTAGGACTCTTGCTCATCCAAGCTCTGGATTTTAACTGCTACTTTATGACATATGGTTGTTGTTATGGTATTTTGGTTAATAAGACTGTTTTATTTCAGAAAAAGAAAACTCACGTCTAAAAAAGCCACACAGTCAAAAAAGGGATAACACTGTAGTTGGTGTTGCCAAAGATAAAGCAACAATGAAGGATCATGCCAGAGTATCCAGAGAAACACCTCCTCAGATATTTGCTACCCACGTTGCACAAGTTTCTTACAGTATCCGAGCAGATTTAGGAAATAAGGACTCTGTGAAATGTAACTGTTTCATTGTAAGACTTGACAAGCGATGGAGGACGGAGTCAGACAAAAATCCTGTGAAGAATATTTCCTCATACATGACACTGGACAAGACAGCCACAAGTGTTTGTTTTTGCCAGTGATATGGGCCAGACACTTGGCCATAAGGGACACATGGTTTTTGGACGGCAACTTCAAAGTAGCACTCAAACTGTTTGAGCAGGATTACATAATCCTAGTCAAGATGGGAGAAACTGCTGTCCCTTGTGTCTACTTTCTGATGACTGTCCAGCCCCAGCTCTATGAAGAAATGCCGCAGACCATAGTAAGCAGGGGTGAGCAATTGGGGTTTTCTCCAGATCTCGTCAATATTCACTTGGACTTCAAGCAGAGTGTGATACAGACTGTAAAAGGGGTGTTTGGCAACCATGTAAGTGCTACAGGGTGCTTTTACTATCTCACCCAGAGTCAATAGAGAAAAATACAACAACTAGGAATGGCAGACCAGTACAAGTCTAATGAGGAATTTAAGCTGTTTTGTGGAATGTTGGACACTTTAGCCTTTCTTCAAATCAGTTGTGTACCTGACTTTCTTAAAAGGTCATACATCAGAAGGTGCAAAGCCTCTTGTTGAGTATTTTGACAATACTTATGTGACAGTATCATTCCATCACATACAGCGCCCCGGACAGGATCAGCCAAAAAAGTATCTGAATCTGCACAGACCGCTAATCTGTGCACTTGAACTGTGGAACGTGCATGACCTGACTATTAGGGATCAAGACAAAACCAACCAAGACAAGGCAGGGTAAAATGGCTTTTGGAGTAGAGTGGGTCATAATTAATCACCCAACTGTGTGGATCTTGAGACTCATTGAGTTTTTAAAGGAGGGTGAGGCCCAAACCAGGACGATGCTAATACAGGATGAAAATGGTCAGACACCTAGGAAAAGGGTATGCAGAGTTTGAGAGTAGAGCCGTGGCACAGAACTAGAGATCTGTATTGATCGGTATCAGGACAACTCACCCCATTTCCAACTCACCCCAGTTTTTCTTAAGACATCTCACCCCATGTCAAATCTCACCCCATGTGAAATTTCACCCCTTATTGTTGTGCATGTTTGGTACCATTGTTATCAGTAAATGTATCCTGCTTTCATTTAAGGTACATTAAAAGCACAATTTACGCATATACACTTATTTACATTCATATTTTCCCTAAAGCCTAAACTATAGCAAAGTAGATCAAATGACTTCTTCAAAAGGATTGTATACAAGTTGTATAGTTTAAGCTACTTCAAATTAAGAAGCCATCTCTGTTGTCAAATCAATTAACTGGGGTGGGGCTGATTGAAGTCCATTTTAAGGGTGATTTCAATTAGTCATTTACAAACATTTTCTTCAGCACTCATGTCACATTGTTGACACAATTCCTCTGAGTTGCGAATAGAGGGAGCTTAACAGTAAATATTTCAATTTTGGGAGTTAATTCAACAGTAGAGAAATAGAGACAAAACAACTGCTGAAATCATGTGGGAGCTCTATTGTCCTTCATTCAAGAGGAGCCAAGAAGACTGCACATCAGCAGATGCTTGTGACACCACTGCAGAAGGAATTCCAGCCAGAAGAGTCCAGGGTTATTTAAAATGGAAAAATGAAAAGAACACTTTTAACATTTTTTATCGTTTATTTTATTTTTAAGCTACAGGTTTTGCATTATGTCTTTAGTATTAATAATTAAGTTGCTTTTGGCATAAATTTTAGTTTATTTGAACTTATTTCAATGAATAGTTATGGGTTGAGTTGTCTTATGGGGTGAAATGTGATATGGGGTGACTTGTCTTTTAAAATCTGGGGTGAAGTTGCATACGGGGCGAGATGTCTCGAAAGCTATTGATCTGTTGAATAAAACTTGCTAAATAAATGACTGAAAATGGTTTATAATGTACTGCTTCTAGGCATAAGTTGGCCGCGGTCATAAGTTGGCCGCCACTAATTTAATTGGGCCAAACAGACAAATAAGTCTTTGTACAGTTTTTAAAACGAATAAAAAGCATAAATGTAATAATAATGGACCATTTACGATTGGAATCAGCTTTTAAATTTGTAGCAATTTCAAGATTTGGTGATGGCGGCCAACTTATGACCGCGGCCAACTTATGCCTAGAAGCAGTAGTTAAAACAATTGATATTAAGCCATGGACACAGCAAATACAATATGTGTATAATATATATGCTATTTTAAACAGCGTTTATAATAAAAGAACATTTTTAAATTCTTGGAGAAACGGTCTAAAAATATTGAACATGAGGAAATGAGCGATAATAAATGAAAACACAAGACATGATTTAATAACTTCTTAAGCATGCAGAGATCGGTCTGAATATGTTCAATATATGTTGAATTTTGATTCCTAGGAAATAGGGATCACAGTTACACAACTGGAGTGTATTTTTTCGTGTGATTATTAATACACTGATGTCATATATCAAGGGCAACAAAACCACGTGTATTTGTTTACGTTTCCTGAAAGTACCGTCAAAGAACCAACTACTTTGAATTTAAAGTGAAAAGGCAATTGATTAATCTGCAAAATATTTACCAACGTTGCCATATTTCTGATAAGTGTCAAATAGCGATACTGTAGGGCAATTTTAAGCACTCCAGTTCGAGGTGCCAAGAAAGCCATTTATGGCGGACACTAAACACATGAAATTAGGGCTGAAATTAGTGACATTTCAAATTTATGTTAATGTCAAGTATTTCCTGTTGCTAGTAATTTGACACAATTGTGACAAATGATCGTTAACTAAGTTTGTTTTATTTAAACAAATGCCAATTTTTATTGATAAGTTGACACAGGCACAATTTATAAATATTGAACACGTACGGCAGTGCAGATAAGCAAACCTTTGCATAGCCCTAAACAGGGTAATATTTTAATGTCATTTATGTATGAAATAAAGAAACTTAAATGATAAATAAGAGGAAGGAGAGTTGTCTTTTATTGAGCTCTGTTCAATGTCTCACAAAAGGTCATATCCTGTTTTTCTATCCTTAATGGCGTTCCGGCGTACTAATAGTAGCGTGTACCCGAATCCAGGTGGCGCCGTTATCGATGTGACCTTTAACCCAAACACAGTAACTAATGTAAACAAATGTCGGAAATTCTTGATAAATTCTTGTTCTGTTATATACAGCAGAGTTATTCGAAAAAATATATATAATACTTATCAATTGATGCATAATACTTCTTTTGATGCAGTTTATGACAGCTGCCATTTTTTATTTGTAGTGTATTTATCATGTGAAATGGGCGATAATAGGGGTATCTGAAACTCCAACAGCCTGTCAGGAGTGCTTACATGTTTTACAATGGTATACCTGTTCGCCATCGCCGGATTATGGCCACCCCTGAATAACTACTTTGTCTTTGGAATTGTTTTTACTTCATTGTACTTTGTTTTAAACGATAGGGATGAGAATTTGGGGGATATACATCAATTTTATGGTTACCTTAAATTGTAAATATTAATGTAGCTCTATATGTCGTCCTTAAAGTAATAAAATTTGAATAAAACCTTCTGGCTCCTTTATTTTCCATTTATAAAAGTCTAACTAATCACTGATGTTGAAGAAGACCAAAAAAAAAAAATAAATAAATAAAAAGACCCTGGCTACCTTAATATTTCAATATTTATTATGTTATAATTTTGTTATACAGTCAGTGAGTATTTAATTTATAAAAATGTCCTCGGATGCTTTAAATACCAGTACAATCAGTAAAAAAATTATCCATTATTTGAGACATATTGCTCAAAGGCAAAATATTTTTAAAGTTATATCAGAATTTTTTTTTTTTTTTTTTTTGTTTTCATTCTTGTAACTTACTTATTTATTTATTTGGGGTTTTACATCGCTTTCAACACTGTACAGGTCATATCACGACGGGTAGTTGGAAGGGCAGATGAAACGAGAACATACAGTTCGCTAGGGCCGTTCATTCTTGTAACAAAATATTAACTGTCCGCTCAGACTGGGAGACCTGGGTTTGATTCCCAGTGATGTGGAATGAGACATCATAGCTCAGTGACAGAGCACTCAGTCTGTTATTTTGTTGCTGCAATACTATAACATAAAAAAATTACATATATATATTAAAGAAAATTTGCTTTTTTGTATTGGTACATATCTCTTACTGAGGACCTAACATGAGTTTAAAATACACCTTTTTGACCCCAGCCAGCCATATTCTATTTTGTGTGTATTTAGCTTGTTGCCTGTACTGTAATAAGGGTTTCCAAGAGTTATTTAGCAGACACGTTTGGGAGTGCTTATTTGTTTTCAGGTTGGTTCGATTGATCGCTGCCACTGGATTATGTGGTAGGGATGTTGGTTGGGGATGCCACCGATTGATCGCTGCCGCTGGATTATGTGGTAGGGATGTTGGTTGGGGATGCCACCGATTGATCGCTGCCGCTGGATTATGTGGTAGGGATGTTGGCTGGGGGTGCGACCGATTGACCGCTGCTGCTGGATTATGTGGTATGGATGTTGGTTGGGGGTGTGACCAATCCCACCAAACTCCAAAAAAGACATCCTGTATATACTATTGGCAGGACCGGTCACGGAGTGTGCATTCGCTAGGCGTCACCTTGTACTTCCTTTCTGTCCAGACAGCATGACATCATAGCATCTTTTTTGTTGTCTAGTGCTATGAAAACCTCTGGTAGGCTGATAGCGGGGCTGGATGGGCGGGCCTTGCCGGTCCATTGGATAGGGTATCAACTTATAAAAATTTAATTTACTTATTAAATTTGCAATTCTGTAAGTGTACCGTCCTGTTGGGGAGGTGCAACCAACATAGTATTTTCCCGCCCTTTTTGTGAATTTTTATCCCTGACCACCCGACTTTTGTAGACAAGATTTTAAACTCATGGCCACTATGACAAGGTCAAATGTCAAATTGAGATCACACCATAATGTTGCATACACCTTACAGTTCCCAGGATATAGCCCAGACAAGATTTGCAAACTCAAGGTCACTATGGCAAGGTCAAAGTTCAAATCAAACTTTTTGCGGCTATCCACCTGCCCGAATGCCCATCAGGACACCATGGGTGAAAACAATGTCCTGACAGCCCTTAAGGGTGTTGGGGGTAAAGATGTATCATAATTAGTGGTGTTTGACTCATTGGGCTCTTGTTCACTAAAATATTTTATGAAAAAAAATTGAAACTAGACCTAGCGCATCGGAGAACCGATGCAAATTGTATCCACTGTAAAGACAATGCACCAAAACCTCTAGGACCAATAATAAGCCAGTTATAAGCACTTTTAAGTTTGGCTGTCCACATTTGACCTTCAAGGAGGGGCCCAAGGTCAAATCCGACCACACCAGAAGATTCCCAGAACATGATTTCCTATATGTTGGTTTACTATCCCAAACATCTAGGATCGATAATAAGGGAGATATAGGCACTTTTTAGTTTGGCTGTCCTCACACTTGACCTTGAAGGAGTGGCCCAAGGTCAAATCCGACCATGACAGAAGATTCCCAGCCCATGATTTCCTGTATGTTGGTTTACCATCCCAAACCACTAGGATCAATAATAAGTGAGTTATAAGCACTTTTAAGTTTGGCTGTCCTCATTTGACCTTGAAGGAGGGGCCCAAGGTCAAATCCGACTACACCAGAAGATTCCCAGCCCATGATTTCCTTTTGGTTGGTTTACCATCCCAAACCTCTAGGACCAATAATAAGAGAGTTATAGGCACTTTTATCTTTGGCTATCCTCGTTTGACCTTGAAGGAGGGGCCCAAGGTCAAATCCGACCACACCAGAAGATTCCCAGCCAATGATTTCCTATATGCTCGTTTACCATCCCAAACCTCTAGGACCAATAATAAGCGAGTTATAAGCACTTTTAAGTTTGGCTGTCCTCGTTTGACCTTGAAGGAGGGGCCCAAGGTCAAATCCAACCACGCCAGAACATTCCCAGCCCATGATTTCCTATATGTTGGTTTACCATCCCAAACCTCTAGGATCGATAATAAGGGAGATATAGGCACTTTTAAAGTCCGCTATGTGGGTTACTTCGGCACTCCGTGGATGACCTTGAATTAGGAGCTTCAAGGTCAAATGTGTGCAAGGTTGTAGAGGACATGTATATGTGTCATACATATCACCTATGAAGAGATTCAACCTTCTACCTATGAGGAACAGCCAGTAGAAAAATGTAGATTATTTTCAAAGAAATGCCCGTGGCGGCCATCGTGTTTTTCAGAATGAGGCTATTTTCCTTCCCAGAGAAGCTTACCCCCCAATGAAGATATCCTGCAAATTTGGTGAACCTAGCTGCTGTTGTTTTCCTCCTAGAGCGAATATCTCTCTACGCGCGGCGGCGGCGGCGGCGGCGTAGCGGACGCTAAACCAAAGTATCCACCGGATGCTTCCGGTGGATACAATTAATTAATTGATAATCTATTTCTTCCTACAACTTTCACTTTCTGAGATATAGCCAGGAAAAGAATTTTAATCACATGCAGAAACTGTAAGATTTTAAAGTTCAAGGTCACTACAGCAAAGTCCAAGGTCACACCATGACCTTGCACACTATGTAGAAACTGTAAGATTTAAAGTTCAAGGTCACTACAGCAAGGTCAAAGGTCACACCATGACCTTTCACACTATGTAACCCAGAGATGTGTTCTATATGTCACTAGTAAGGTATTTCCTCAGTGCTTCTGCTCATATGTAGTCCCTAAAAATCCATGCAGAATGTATTTTGAATAAATAATAAAAGAGTAACATAACTGACAAACTGAGTGCTTTATCACTAAGCTATGATGTTTTTGAAGGAACACCACTGGGAATCAAACCCGGGTCTCCCAATATGTCAGAATATGCTACTGTATTACTTATTGTTGTAAAATGTAATGTATTGTAAATCCAAGAAGTATACCCTTGTCTATTAATTTCCATACAGAATTTTTAGGGGGCTCAGCGGTGTAGCGGTTAGAGTTCTCTCTAACCTCTGAGGGCGCCGGTTTGAATCTCGGGCCAGGCGCTTCATGTTGGAAAGTTGGTAGTTACTTGTTGATGCCTGGTGGTTTACAGTGCAGTATGCACTGGTTTCCTCCACCTGTAAACTACCCGTCGCAATATGACCCTGGCTGTTGAACGCGACGTAAACCAACAAATAAATAAATAAAATCCATGCAGAATTTCCTGGCATTTCTTTGAAAATTTTTTTTATTTGAAATAAACATTAAAATATTAGCTAATAAATTTAGAAAATGGTTGAGAACACCAGTAATTGGTACATACATGTTAATAAGTTGAAAATATTTGTGTATTTGCCAAAAAAAATCGGCAAAAAAGTTTTCAGAAAATTTTAGATAAAATAACATGTACACTACACACACTAAGCTTAATTTTTTATATAAAAATATAAATATAGATCTACAGAATAGTGGTGTTTTTTGGCCAAAAAAAGGTACTTTGAAATTTTTTTTTTTTTGTTCTTCTGAGATGGGCGAAATGGGGTTTATTTAACCTGTACAGTTATTTTTGGAGATGATTTTTGACTGATTATTTAATTTATAATAGGATAATAATGGGAAAATAGTACAAAAATATTAGGAAATAGGTACATAAATATATGAAACAATTTATTGGGTGTTTTATTTATTATCCACCAGTTTGTTTAAATAATATATTTTACTCTCACTGCACCTACTGTTTAACTTGCATTTAATATTTTTTTCTCAATTATCGGCCGTTTTTACCGCAAACCGGAAATACCAGTGAACGCCCATTTTGTAAACATATAAGAGGATTTGTCCTTCACCTCTAACAAAGATATATAAGGCGGGCGTTCATTGGTAGGCTGGCATTCACTGGTAGAATGTCACTACTACAGGGGGGGGACAGCGATTCACCCATAAAAACAGCAAAATGCAGTTTCCTGAGAACAAATATGCAGTGTAGTTTTATAAAAGTTATCAAAATGAAAAGAGGTTCCTCAAACTGTAAAATGATAGCAGCATCATAAAATATATTTTGAGATAAGTACAAATACACCCATAGAACTTGTCCCATGACAATAAGATTAGGGCTGTTGGAAAGTGGACAGCATTTCGCCGATTATTTTATACTGTTCCCCCCAAAGTTACAAAGACTGTTAAACAATTTGCAAACAATAATTAAAGCTAAAGATCAATTCTTCTTATTATATTCTAGCACTTAATAAAGTTATAAATTGTATTTATATTGATCCCAGACACAGTTTAGAGAACATACAGCCCTTTGCATCAGTCAGTTGCAGTTTGTTAGACATATTTATCACTAATATATAAACTTTTTTATTCATCTTTATAATCCTGCAATCCCCCGCGAATTGCTGTCCCCCCCTGTAGTACTCTGTTTAGCTAGATCTGGGCGAAAATAGGGGATTTATGTTAAAACTGCTACAAATATCTCACACAAATTCTATATTCTTCACGGAACTAATATATAAACTTTTTTATTCATCTTTATAATCCTGCTGTCCCCCGCGAATTGCTGTCCCCCCCTGTAGTACTCTGTTTAGCTAGATCTGGGCGAAAATAGGGGATTTATGTTAAAACTGCTACAAATATCTCACACAAATTCTATATTCTTCACGGAACTAATTTATGTTATTTATTACACTATTTCCATTATATTTTTTATAAGATAAATGCGTGTATATCCAGAAATCAGATAAATTAATATTCGCTACTTCCTGGTTCTTCTGTCGCATACGTTTTTTGTTTAGGTCACATCGATTGTGGCGCCGCCCTGGTGAGTATTTCGTGCCGGAACCCCATTCAATACAAGCTAAAGAACCTCATCCCCTCTGCCACACACTGTAAAACTGGGTGGGTCAAAATTACTTAAAAAATTTGGTGTAACTTGGGTGCATTGTTTCAACTTAAAATTTGTGTTTGTTTTTACAGAAAAAAAAGTATGAGAATTAACCTAACTTTTTAAGTGAACAAAATTAAAGTGCATGCAAATTTTAAGATTGTTTACTTTAAAAAAATGTGTACGTTAACTCAAATTTTTAAGGCAATGGAAAAGTAAAATTTTAAGTATTTCTACTTAAAAAATTGTATGTATTTAACTCAAATTTAAAGCTTTCATGAATAAATATTTTTAGCATTATAACTAAAATATTTTACGTAATTTAGCATTAACCAAATATTTCTAGTTGAAACAATGCACCCAAGTCACACCAAAATTTTAAAGTAATTTATACCATTAAAAGTTAAGTTTATTAACTTAAAATTATAAATATATATCAGCAGGTATTGTGACCATTTAAACCATTCAAATTGATCTTGTTAAATGAAAAAAGCAATATAATGAATTCTTTTATTAAAATGGTTAGATTACAATAAACTAGATACTTTATGTGATAAGGAATTACACCAAAATGTATTTTAAAAAAACTTTTTCAAAGTTATGCTTCTTCAAGAGTAGAATAACAACAGAAATAGGTACACACACCCCCAGTGGGTAAACATAATAACATGGTTCTCTTTAATTACAAGAAAGAAGCCTGGGGAAGACAATACTTGTTATAATTCCAATGAGGAAATTCAGAAATGACATACAAGTACTTGAAGATTTGTAAAACAAGAGAAAAAATATAGTACTTTTTTAAAAATTAGTCATTCAGATACAGTAACATAATGCTAAATATTTTATGGAGACTTTTAATAATGTACTAGTTGTCATTCTAATTAGAAACAGCACAAGGGGAATTAGGAAGATCATATCGGTTAGAATTATGAAATATGCATCATACACAAATACCTTGTGTATGAGAAGAACATTTAATAAAAACACTTAAAGTTGTGTTTATATGTTTTACTCAAAGTACACACATGAACCGTCATAAAACTAGGCAACGAGGCCAATTTTAGATCATTTTAGGCAAATTTGTTAAATTAAGAGAATTGGAAGATAACCATATTAGCCTAGATTACCCAGTTACCTAATGACCATTCCATATTAGGAATGTTCCACATAAGATTCAAGAGTGTAATAGTGTCACTGAAGCTACAATTGTGTGAAGTGAAAAATCATTGAAAAATAGTTTTAGATATATCTAAGTCGCACATGCACACTAATAGAGGGTCAATTCAATCATCTCAAACACTAATCTCAAACACTACAACAATTACTCCTATTTAGGGAATACAAATAAAAATAACCCCATGTTAGAGAAGAATAAATTAACAGAAAAAGGTCAATACCTTCCTAAAAATAAAACCATTTTCATAAGATTTGAGAGAACAAAATAAACCTTATTAAAATATAGGGCAAATTACAATCTACATAATATTCATTTCTTTTAAGACAAAACTGAAGCTGTTTGTAAGGTTATGATATATATCCTCAACTTTTTAAGAAAAATATCAGATGAAATTGAAAATGTCACCACCAAATCTTCACACTTAAGTATTTGGGGACAGTATAATGCCACCAAGTTCAAATATATAAAACATGATTTTGTTTACTGATTAACAAGAGTCAGACAAGAGTCATTTAAACAGCAGCATTTAACTTTTGTTTAAAAAGAGCCATTTTTGCGGAGATATTTCCAGGGCTGATCTTGAGCAGAACTTTTTCAACAAACTCCCATATATACTTGCTGTCTTTTGGATATTGTAAATTCAATACCCATATGAAGGCAAACAAAATGTACATGGCTTTTGTCAATGTAGATATGTCTTTTGCGACAAGATTGTTCTCTATTAAAACTCCATAACTTTCTCCATCTTTAACGATTGCAAAGCTCTTGAATTCATTTACATCATCTGAATCAAACTTTAGGACCTAAATAAAATATACACAGAACACATTACTTTAGAAAAGTAGAAATTGTAGCAATGTTATTGGATTCATCCGTAGCCTGCTGAAATAATGCACTGAAAACCTCTGACAAATATTAATTTGTCATTTATTTGTCAAAATGGTGCCTAAAACAACAAACTTCCTAAATGACAAATTTAAACTTGTCATTTTCTTGTTGAACAAATTAACTGACAAACTTATGACAACTAAATAACCCTGATATTCCAATTAATTTGTCATTTTAGGCATCTGTTATTGGTGACATTCTTATGAAATTAATGTTAAGTGCACTAATTTTTTTGTCATAAGCTTTCAAGTAATATGACCTATAATTTATCAACATTTGACTATCATTCAACAAGAAAATGGGACTGAAATTTGTCATTTAGGAAACTTGTTGTTTTAGGCACCATTTTGACAAATTAATAATTTTCAGTGTGCATAACACCTGTAAGAATGAGCAGGTCAAGATTAGTATACTATTTAAAATATTGTAGTCTAGTTTTGAGAAAAACCAACAGCAAAAAGAGACACATATCTCATTTACAAGCAGTAGCACAACAGTTTGCTTTTGTTTATGGGTCAAATCAACAATTTTATATTTTGTGTCACTGAGCAGAATGGTATAGTTTTATCAAGTTTCTCAAAATAACTAGACCTCGGCCGGTTGCATCTGAACCAGAAGCAAGAGTGTATCCACCGCTAAAATAATCCTCCTAACGCAGCAATAGATCATTTTGCTATATGTTTGCAATTTGTCCAAACATCAGGACAGCCTCATCATCCAACCTCCAAAAGCAATAGTAAGAGGCATTTCAAAGATGGTAAACCTTAATTTGATCATAAAGGAGTTGGTAAAAGCTGATATGTGAGAGCATAAAAAAGCCAAAAGTCTAATTTGATCTCATCAAAAGATTCACAGTACATGGTTTCCTATAGGTTGGCTTAACATCACAAACCTCCCAGACCAATAATTAAAGAGTTTTAGGCCATTTAAAAATGGTTGACCCATGTTTGACCTTGAAAGAGGGGAGAAGGTCAAATTTTACCTATCAAAGTTTCGCACGACATGATATCCTATAGGTTGGCTTTACATCCCAAACCTCTAGGACCAATAATAAGTCAGACAACACTGCCTAAGACTGGCATAATTGCTTATATGGGGAACTTGGATATCCCATAGATGACCTTGAATGAAGAGCCTCAAAGTCAAATGTTCACATACATGAAGAAGACACATATATGTGTGTAGCATATCAATTATAAAAATGTTCCACCTTCTATTGAGGAGAACAATAAACAGATGTGTAAAAAAGGCATTTTTCCACAAAGAAATGTCTATGGCGGCCATCTTGTTTTCAAAATGATCCAAAAATATTCCTAGAGAATCTTTTCTGATAAGGAACATGTCCAATAAATTTGAGAATGCTAGGTCAAAAATTGCGGCTTATGGAGCAGTAACATTGAAATCTTTCGACAGTCTACACACTGCGGGGGCAGGGTAATGAAGTGAAATCCATAGTATCCACCAGATGGGTCCTGTGGATACAATGAAAGCATGCCTCACAAACATATTTACACATTAAAAAGGCAGCTGAATTACTGAATTTAGCATGCCTGCATCTAGCCTGTAGGTGATCTCTATATGTGGATATGTAGTTTTGCCAAAATATAATAGAAATATAGGGGGAAAGGTGATCTGAAAAAGATAACACAGATGTTGTGGAAAAGGTGACCTGAAGCAATCGATAACCTTGAAAAAAGGACTTTAATATAAAAATATTGCAAGCTTATAAAGGTCATATTTATATTGTATATGTGAAAGCTGTCGGGACAGATCGGTTTTAGAATCTTTCCTATATATCTGACTCGGACAGGTTGCTTGTATTCTGCCAACCTTTAACTTTGAAAACTTGGTGGTCTGGTTTGAATTTAGGCGGCCATGGACCAGCAGAATGGTGTGACTTCAATCACTTCTTGAGCAGCTTAGATTTGTAAAGCTTGAACTTCTGTTTGGACTTCTATTGAAGATCTGTAAATGTTTTAATTATTGTGCAAGATTATTTCAAGCATATGGCAATAAAATACCTGCACTAAAGGACTGTTATGCTTCTCTCCTAGCAGTACTCTCAAAACATTTATCGCCAGGTCACGCTGCAGCTGAAAACAAAAGCATTGATAAAGCACATACCCTTGTATAATCTGTGGTAACTTTTAGCATAGTAAAAGGGAAAAAGAACGCGTCGCTGAATACCCTTCGGCGCCGGTCGTCTCAGGGTCAAGGTCAAAGGTCACATGGAGGTCAGACCATGACGTTGCACAACTAGACCCCTAAGAAACATCCCTGCCAAGTTTGAACTTCCCGCAATGGTTGCGGAGATATAGCCCGGACAAGATTCCCGGACAGACGGACGAAATGCTGACAATACCCCTACAGCAGAGTTCGGCCCAGGAGTAAAAATTACCTTCGAATATATGATATTTACTAGATGATGGTCATGTTTTAATTACTAGTTTATATATAAGCTTTAGAAAAATCTCATTAAAATAAATGACAATCTATTGCAATATCCTTTCTAATTATACAGAGCCTAAAACTTTTCACCACCTTTCAAGAAGAGATGATAAAGTATCTGAACACCTTTAAATTGTTGCTTGCATCATCTGACCTTAAAGCAGATTTAAAGGCACCTTAAATTTGACTACTCCAGTTTGACCTTTAAAGAGGGAAAACTTCAAATAAAACACCAAATGACTATCAATTGATCAGCAGCTGAAATCGCTTGTTATAGGAGCAAACCTCTGGAAGAAATAACTTTTCACAAGTAAGTTACTCAAAATGTAAATGGAAAGTTCCTAATTATGCAAGAACCTACAGGTGTGCTACTTCACAATGTCATAGCTTACCATTAATGGGAGAAACGGAAAACCAGAAGAAACAAATGCCGGTCGGAACACTCAAAATACCTGATATTCGACAGAAATATTTTCAAACCAGTTTCCGGTTTATCATATAAATTATTTGTTTCAATGAGGATTTCTATTATATAAGCATGCATATATCCAAAATATTGTTTAAAAAGAGAAATAAAAGAAAACCTACGATTTGAAAACTTCAATGCGAGAACTAGCTATGGGGATATCCCCACTCATCATTTCCATATTAGGAAATTATTGCCTTCCTGGATTTTATGCATTGATCGCAATGCTCCAAACGTTTTGACACGTTTGATGCTTTCATATCTTTACCTCTGCCAAGGAGGTTATGTTTTCGCCTCCGTTTGTCTGTCTGTTTGTCTGTCAACAGTCTAGCGTAAACAGTTATAGACGGATTTTCACAAAATTTTCAGGATAGGTCCGAAATGGGCCAAGGACCAATCGAATAGATTTTGGCGCAAATCCAAGTCACTATGGATCTTTTACAGCACTTTAAAGATTTGACTTCAATAGAAGTCAATGGGGGGCATAATTTGCAAAGACTATATCTCAAAAAGTACTGCACATATTCACTTCAGATTTTCAGAGTAGTTACATATCATGAGTGCCTAACACTGCTGTTACTTTGGGGTCAATCTGGAATTATCTGGATCTTCTGGAGCACTTTGTGAAATAATTTATATGTATTTCACACTTTCCAGTTCAACAGAGCATGAGCATTAACTATCTTACAGCCAAAAATAAAGTACCTGAACAATACATTTCATGTAAACACTGTTAATGCAGAAGCTTTGAATTATAGGTCAATTACTCAAATAAAATCTTAAGAGATGCCGAGACCCCACCCACAGTCAAAGGTTACAGTGACAAACCATGCAGTACTCCCCAAATAACAATATACTGGACGAGATAAATATCCTTCTGTACTGGGACTGTGCCTCACTTGAACTGATTCTTTCCGACAGGTGCAAAGATATGGCATAAACAAGATTTTCAAAATCAAGGTAACAGGGTTAAGGTCAAAGGTAACGTCAAGGTCACACCATGACGTTGCATAACTAGACCCCTCTAAGGAAATTCTTTCACAATATGATTGCTGAGACCTGGCCCGGACAAGGTTGGCAGCAGCCCAGGACAAGATTTTAACATCCAAGGCCAGAGGGTCAAGTCATGGTCACAATATGACATTGCAAAACTAGATCCCCCGATGAATGTCTCTACCAAGTTTGAACCTCCTCCACCCTATAGTTGCTGATGACAGTGGTGAAAACAATACCCGCACAGCCATTAATGGATGAATGGTAAAATACTAAAAATAGCTATTTCTTTACTCTTACCCCAGGTCTACACAGAGGGTAGCAAAAGTTGAGACATAATAATTGTTTTTATCAGACATAAATTAATTCTAAAAATGAATGGTGTAGTGTCTGTTTTAAATAAGCAATATAGGTCCTGATAATTATATTTCAGAAAGTGTTCATTTCCTTTTATAAAAAAAGGTATTACAGACATAACATCACATACTGATACCACAAAGTTGGTTAGTTTGAAGAAGTTAACACACTAGAAAAGCTTAGATTTTCAAATTATCTTTGTAATAAAGACAAAAGTCATTACCTCAATTGAATCCGGGAGAGATGTACACAAATGTCTGGATTCTTTTCGTTTTGCCCCAAGCATAAACACTTTGGGAAGTAAGTCATCTAAGGCTGGACAAAATGCATCTTCTATCGAGACATTTGTAAGTCTCGTAAAGTCCATCAGAACCTATAAGTAATATAAATGGGCCACTAAAACTATTTAAACATTCTAAACCTATACTTCGGGCTAATTGAAGCATTAACAATTCTAAAAGAAAGGAAACTGGAAAACTGGAAAATGTCATTTTATTATTAAACAATCTAAAATTACATCCCCAAAGGCATTGAACTCCTGCACAAATTAGAGCTTGCATAATGAGACAAGTTTTCAGGCAAAAAGGAAACATCAGTGATTGAAGAGTCTTTAATCGATGCTGTTACCATTTGGTTTCATCTGTCAGTGTAATATCTTAATGATCAGTGTAAGGCCATCACCAGCTAATTCTGGTACTAATATGGATGTCAACAAGTGCCTTAGTCATCTGTTGAAAATCACTTTAGTAAGGATAAATCACTTAATTATTGCCAATAAAATTCATTGCTCCATAAAACAGTGTTTTAAACAACACTTTTAAACACCATGCACTACCAAAGTCAGTATCCCCCATCAACATATCACTTATTCATGATATACTTACTCAATACAATAAAGCACTAGAATATTTAGTATCTTGGTTCCTATGATAAAGTTCCTGAAGAATGTATTTTACAACATACTCTCAATGCACTACTTTTAAAGTCATAACATCAGATAAGAATAGTCGTAATATTGAATACATACTGTGAAAGTTTGACAGCTACTGACCATCACATTTGATGAACCCACAGGATAGTTAATTTAAAATGGATATGTAACATAGATACATTCTATTTCTATAGCCTTTGATACGTTATTTTCCGTTGCTTAATTATTGGTCTACCTTGTTTACAACAAACTCTTTGTAAACAGATGAACTCAATTCAAAATCTGGTACTTCTACTTACACATTGTTCAAAACTGTAGGTGGGCCATTCTTTCAAAATATCTGCTATGGGTGGATCATTTTGAATGTACCTCCATCGGGCAGGCCAAGTCTTGCCCATGACATCTTTTATCTATTCAAAATGTAGAAAAAAAGGTTTCTATTGTTTAGATTATAAAAAAATGTGCCGAACTCAAGGTTTTCAATTTTTGATGCTAGCCAGAAGTCTGTTGTCTCTTGATGGCCCACACACCACTTATATCTTATCAGCTCCCAAAATATTTACAAGCCTAAACACATTTTAGGCTTTTGATCCAAACTCTTTTTGAAGCATTAACAAAATTCCATGACAAGAAAAGTGGAGCTGCAAAAAAATGGAAATCTGCTGAAGATTTAGATGTAAAAGGCATTTACTACTTTTAGTAGTTATACATTATTTAGTTATACAATGTGTTCGAGTTCTGTAATTTTATTAGATCATCTGATCAGCCAAATCTAGATGAACGATTGCCACCCTTGATAAAATAACCTTTATGTTATGCATTTAAAAGTAAAGACGTTTATTACTTACATTATTTATCTAAAACAACTCACAACTTTTTGTAATTATATTGAAGGACCTAAAATATACTTCTGTTTCTTAAGTATTCAATCAACAAAATTACCATACCTGTCTGAAATTTGGCTCAGGCTTCATCAACTCGGTACCCAAGAAAAGTTTGCTTTCATACACATCATCAGCAGCCATCACGTTTCTTGGAACCATCACAGTACCTGTTCTCTGCTTTTTGATGGATGTATGTGGAGATGGTGCTGAAGGGTTTTCTTTGGAACGTTTCCCACTATTGGTTGCAATTTCTGGTACTGTATGCTTGAGAGATTTTCGTAAGTTACCAATTCTAAATTTCACGCAAGTACACCAGGTGCTATAGCCACCTGGGCCTAGATCTTTTAGATATGGATATTGATTGATGAGACTTCTGCACATATTGTCAATATCCTTTCCAGATGGATAGAAAGTAAATTTTATGATTTCCTCTGCCATTGAAGCAACAATCTTGCGGCGCAGCATTTCAGGGACAACAGTCAATTCACCATTTGAAAAATCTAGAGCAAGTTTCTCTAAACTGGTTTTGATGACTGCAGTTTCAAAGTTGGGCAACGGGAATGTACTTGGCCAAGGATTTAAAGCTGTCTCTGCTTTCTTAGAAACACTTTCAGTTTTCTCCGCTGGATGGCGGACTACCTTAATTGTCCCCAGATGAGTAACATTTTCGATATCATCCAAGTTGAAGAAGTCTTTGAAATCTTCATCCAGATACTGTAGCACAAAGTCAGTTTTAAGATTTGCCTTTTGCTTCACCAGTTCTTTGAGATCTTCAATTGTGGACAAACTCTGTAATTTAAGTTTCTGTACATTCTGTTCACTAATAACCAATTTCACAAGTATGTGATTAGCTGCCATGATAGCATTTCAATTGAACTCACAATTTTGACAAAGAAATTGACTCTCAATAATATCAATGAGGTCTTGCACATCCAAGTACCTAGGCAGGCACTTCAAATGAAAAAACTTTTTGCACCCTGAGCAATGAAGCCAAACAATATTTTTTACCAATATGATGGCTATTTCATCTATGCTAAATAACTGTTGTAGTTCTTGTGAATTGGGATTGGGAAGGTTGCAAATTAAACACTTTTTCTCTGTATCTTGAGTGCCTCCTTCCGCTGTTTGTGAAAAAACTTCTGTCTCAGCTTGAGAACTTTGATATGTAGTATCTGGTTCATCCATTGACTAAACCTCTGCAATAGATTGAGTATGTATCTGGAAAAAACAGAATTAGTTTATTAGTATATAATGTTTCAAAGGGACTACATTATCGTCATTGTAATAATAGTCGACAAGAGGTTGAGGATCATGGCACTTGTGCAATGAAATAATCTCTCGGGAGTCAGTTGCAGTCACTGTGAACATTCTCAGATGATCAACATACCCAGTTTCCATTACCTCTAGATAAAGGTGAACAATACCATTGTACATGAGAATTTTATTGATTCTACCAAATTTTGGCATCAGATCAACTGAGTGAACAACTAAAAATCCAGGTTTATACATAATTCCACCAATGTCTACTTTGGAAAGAGAAAAAAGTTGTCCACAGTCAAAGTTACTGAAACACTGTCTATCTCTTTCACAAAACTCTGCAAGATCAATCAACGTAAGCTCATTGCTGCAAATATCAGTTCTTAGGTAGTTTGGATTACACAAATAATTTGCTTGCTCAAGTTGGTGATGTTCTGCAAGCATCTTGCAAACATTTTTAAAGTTTTTCTTACTTCTTGTAACATTCTTGAAATAACTGTGCTTTGCCTCATATCGAATGGTTGAGCATTGTACAAGGGGGCCATAGCATCTCATTAGATGTGGATAATGCTCAATAAAGTGGTGCTTAGGCTTGAGTTTATTAAGCGGAAAACATTTCCTAAACATTGTATTATGAGAATTTATCCTGGCCTCAAGAATGCAAATTTCATTTTCACCCAGAGCTGGAGCATGGCACAATTCAACAATGTCCTTTAAGTCTAATAACAAATGCCATGTGGATGATTCTTCTGGCACAATACTGCCGATAAGAAGAAAAATAAATTTTAACAAACACCTGTTCTCTGTGGCATTTCCACCTACTGTCAGAGTTTTCCTGAATGTAGAATTTATTTCATGTGGTTTATTTGTTATATCCTGACCTTTGAAGGGGAAATCTCTTATCCTATGATTAAAAAAATCCAAGCTGAAGTGTCCACAACTAATGAAATAACCAATGCATAAAGCTAATTCATAAGGGACGATCCCCTCTAAGAGGTCGTGAGAGACATCTGGAGGTAATCCGCTGGTAATATGGAAGTTTGTAAGATAACTATGTATAACACATTCACTCTTCAAGCCACAAATTCTAGAGTTTTCTTGATTATCTTTTAACAATTTAACTTGCTCTTCATAAACATGTTTGTCTCTGAATTTAGCAGTCCTGATACTAGGGTTTTCTGATTGTAAAAAGTCATGTAAAGTTAAGCAACAAAACCTGCAAAAGTACTGGACAGTTGAAAAATTTTCAAAGAACCCTCCAATTGTGTGAGCACCTAGGTTATCAGCAGATATGTAGGCCAGTGTACCTGTGATATCTGCTTGCAGTGAGTCAACATACAAACCACTAGTTTCAAGACTGTGAATGTCTCTAAGCAAATGCCCTAAAACAGCATCCTTGCCGAAGTACTTGTAATCACTACTCTTACACAAAATACATGTATTAATCAACTGCAGTGAACTACGAAAACGATAGGGTATATTGATCAGTGACCAATAAAAGGAACATATTTTGTGAACCTTTTTACTTGTTCCTAATGGGTTAGCTACTTCAAAATCATCCTGATAAAGTCCAATTAATAAAACTGTCCCATTGCTCTGACATAAAGTGTTACTCTTAAAAAACAATCCATCTTGAAAACCACTATACTTTGCACTTGCTTCACCTCTTTCATTAACAGCAGGAATGACTTCATGTAATACGTCACGCTTCAAAAGTATATTTCTTAACACTGATAAAATTGGAATGTATGCAAATGTTCTCAATTTACCTTCCCTATAGCCAAGTTCAATCTCCACAGGTTCAACATAAGAGAGATTTTGCTTCACATATTTCTGTCGAAGTTTCCTTGTAGCAAGTTCACCACCAGTTTTACAAGTTAATGAGAAGAATGGATATCTCTGAATAACAGATTCACTGATTTCATTTGCCAAACTAGGATTCACATCACTTTTACATAATATAGATCTGATTTCAGAAAATATAACAGGTTTTGAGAGTTCATGAATGTCATTCAAACCAGATAAAATTGTTTGAATTGTTGATGATGGAACACGCAATTTTGTTTCCAATTGTATCAAGAATGCTGCTATTTTAATTTTCAATTTATTATGATAATCTGCAACATCACTAGTTTCCGATGGAACAAGATCTTCAAATGCATTGCTTTGTTGGTCAGAGGTACAACAATTGAAGTTAGCCTCCTGACTCTCAGTATAATTGCAAGTAGCACAGCTGGTGTCTGAAAATTCTGGTGTATCTTGATGAGGAACTGAAGAAACACTGCTGTCACAAATTACTAAATCTTCTTTAAAATGTGACACATTTGAACTGTTACATGCAGAGATATGCTTTCTTGCCTTGTGAGGTTTGAATGAATTTATGTTGTTACTATTAAAGGAGCATTCCTTGTATGGACACTGAACTGTCTCCTTTTCTTTCAAATGCCTATATAGATGGTGGAAATACTTTTCAAGCACAACACTATTGTGACAGCAAACACATTTCAGTAAAATGTTACTTGCCACACTTTTAGATGAATGATTTCTGAACACATGTGCTTTCAAAGCACCAGCAGAATTGAAATTTAATTTACAATGATCAAAATAACATGGGATGGTAGATTGTTTGGTGTGAAGATGCTGCAGGCGGTAGTGTTGTAAAATATGACGACAGCTTTCACCACACAGTTTACACACAATATTGTCTCTTGGCATCTGGACTGAATACAAAGATAATACTCACAAGGTAAGACAGGTATACATTTTATGTTCTTAACATACTATATATGTCCTAATGAAACCCTAATATATAGATTGCTTTTTTTTAAAAATAGACATTTATTCACTTCCGTACCTATTACTTAGCTATGCTATTAGCTACAGGCTGAAACTTCATCATGTGATAGGTGTCCCAAAAGTAGATGAATGATTTATTTGTGAAAAATTCACTATCATTTACTCATTCTAGTAGGTATTACTCAGCTATGCAATAACTACAGCTGTGAAACTTCACCATATGAAAGGTCACCTAAAAGTAAGTGAATGACTTATTTGATAAAATAGGCTATCTTCAATATTTTTAGAGACTACAAATTGTGTATCCCTAGATGGGACATGGTGAAGAACAGAAAAGTAAAAACACAATGACTATCCGTATGATTAGTTACAGGTTGTGCGAAAATCCTAAACCTATACAAGCAACAAAATTCACACTGAAAGTTCATTGACCCCATTAGACCTTGAAGGTGGGGTCAGAGGTCAAGACTGACCACTCAAAAAAGATTCGTGGCCCATGATTTCCTATAAGTTGGGTGAACATCCCAAACATCTAGAACCAATAACAAGCGAGAAAAATTACCTTAAAAGGTCATTGACCACATTTGACCTTGTAGGGGGGTTGGATGTCAAAACTGACCACTCCAAAAGACTCATGACCCATGACTTCCTATAAGTTGGGTGAACATCCCAAACAGCTAGAACCAATAATAAGCGAGAAAAATGACCTTAAAAGGTCATTGACCCCATTTGACCTTGAGGGGGGGGGGTTGGATGTCAAAGCTGACCACTCCAAAAGACTCATGACCCATGATTTCCTATAAATTGGGTGAACATCCCAAACAGCTAGAACCAATAATAAGCGAGAAAAATGACCTTAAAAGGTCATTGACCCTCCTTTGACCTTCAGGGGGCATCCAAGGACAAATTTAAACTCACCAGAAGATTCACAAGACATGATTTCCTATAGGCTGGTTTAACATTCCAAACCTCTAGAACTGATAATAAGTAAGTTTAGGCCCTTTAAAGGTGATAGACCCTCCTTTGACCTTGAAGGAGGCGTCCAAGGTCAAATTCAAATGCACCAAAACATTTGCAAGACATGATTACCTATTGGCTGGTTCAACATTCTGAACCTCTAGAATTGATAATAAGTAAGTTTTAGGCCCTTTTAGGAAGTTTGGAGAAGAGCACATTATTGATCCACTCCACTCCAGCCAAAATGGCTGCTTTCAAAAACATCTAAATTTCAATCGAAAACTGTATATTTTATTGAATATTGTGTGGAGATTAATCCTTAAGTGAAACATCAGCCGGAAGCAGCACTACTTTTCTGCATACACCACATATACTTCAAAGGCAGTTGTGTGTCTTCTCTTGCCTTAACCAGAAACTTCCAAGGACAGCCAGTCAAGTGTGCAGTGGTCCAATTGAAATCAGACCTTCTGTATGTAAAGTATTTATTAAAGCATTGAATAAATTGTCTGCACCTTAAGGTGCCCCCCTACGCTGGTGACACAATAATGAGTGAGTTTTAGGCCCTTTAAAGGTGACAGACCCTCCTTTGACCTTAAAAGAGGCATCAAAATTCAGAATTAAACTCAACAAACTATTCATAGGACATTATTTCCTATTAAACAACCTCTACCCACTCATACAATACACGTCCTTTGAAAATATGAACTAAATCGGACCAGTAGTTTTTGAGAAATGTTGCAAAATAGTTTTGACTTTCGTCCCTCAGAATCTCTTTACATGAAAAGATTAAGTCCTATACAATTAACAAACTCTACCCACTCATACAATACACATCCTGTGAAAATATGACCTAAATCCGACCACTAGTTTTTGAGAAATGTTGCAAAATAGTTTTGACTTTCGTCCCTCAGAATCTCTTTAGATGAAGAGATTAAGTCCAGTAAAATCAACAAACTCTAAATTAACCGATGTTCTGCCGGCCACACTCGGGAGTAGATGGCGAATTTTTACTCAAGATGGCGGTGAGCAATAATAGGGGATTTGTGGAAACTTAGAAAAAAAATATTTATAATGGTATATCTAAAAATCGTATTTCAGTGAGCCCACAAATTATAACTATTTATTTAATAATTTTGGACATAAAAACAATATTCTCATTATAAATTTGGACATAAAAAATTGTTTGGGACATTATCTGATTGGTTGATGCTGTACATAAAATATAATTTGGAAAATTTAATAGTAAATTAAATTTTTATAAGTTAATACCTTACCTAGTGGACAGGGGGACTCCCACCCTACCTTCCCCGCTATTCTAAGCTAAAAAGGGGACCTTCTAAGGTAGACAACAAAAAGAGGAAGTGCGCGTGCGCACGCATGCGCAGTACACAGGGAGGCTACACAGCCACCTGGTGAATGAACAGGACACTACCGGTCCCGGCCAGAGCCCAGCTCAGGACATTTTTTTCTAACGTTTGGCGAGACCGGCAGAGCGCCGGACAAATGCATCTGTCCACTAGGTAAGATGTATTAACGCAATAAAATATAGCGTTGGCTTGTCGACGTTGGGCCGACGGTCAAAAAGCCGTCGGCCCAACGTCGGACCGACAGATGTGCTGACGTTGGGCCAACGTCGGCCCGGTGCTATCTTGGTCATAGCCCCACGTTTTCAGCACTCTGTACAAGTACCAGCATTTGATATTTTGTTGTAAATATTTCGTGAAGGCAGTATTAGGTGCGGTGACAGTAAAATATTGCTGGATTATATATTTGTAAAATATTGTTAGAAACCCCATCGTAGCCTCACATTTTCAGCACTCTGTGGGTGTATAAGTACCAGTACTTGATATTTTATTTGCTTTAAATTATTGCGAGGTGCGGTGACAGTAAAATATTGCTGGATTATATATTTGTAAAATACTGTTAGAAACCCAATGGTAGCCTCACGTTTTCATCACTCTGTGGGTGTACAAGTACCAGTACTTGATATTTTATTTGCTTTAAATTATTGCGAGGTGCGGTGACAGTAAAATATTGCTGGATTATATATTTGTAAAATACTGTTAGAAACCCAATGGTAGCCTCACGTTTCCAGCACTCTGTGGGTGTACAAGTACCAGTACTTGATATTTTATTTGCTTTAAATTATTGCGAGGTGCGGTGACAGTAAAATATTGCTGGATTATATATTTGTAAAATACTGTTAGAAACCCAATGGTAGCCTCACGTTTTCAGCACTCTGTGGGTGTACAAGTACCAGTACTTGATATTTTATTTGCTTTAAATTATTGCGAGGTGCGGTGACAGTAAAATATTGCTGGATTATATATTTGTAAAATACTGTTAGAAACCCAATGGTAGCCTCACGTTTTCAGTAAAGCTGAAACGACTAGCATTTTGATGCGGTCGATTAGTTGTTTATACTAGTCGACTCGTAATCGACTAGTCGTAAATTCTAATAAATGCCCAATAAACTACTGTAAATCACTCACCATACAAAATATATGCATTAACAACATTCTATTTCATATTTTAAAGCATTTTATGGATTTTTAAGCATTTATAAACTCCTGACATCAAACAGGAAATTGATCAATAAGAGAACGTCCTAACTGCCAGAAATATCTGAAATATTTTTAGCCGGTTATATATAGCTGTGTCTGAATGGTACTATTATGGTAGTATGTAGAATAAATAAACTGAGGTTAAAACTTTCATGTATTTTTATTGAATACAACCTGTTTACACTTAATCTGTATATAATTGCTTGTCTATTATGTGATTTATAGTTCATTCTAGTCACAGATGTTTATTTTTTTACTTAGAAAAAGAAAGTACTGACAATTGCAAAATTAAGAAGATGTAATTCAACTGAATTAATGAAAAACTAAGTCACTAAAGCTTAACAAAATAAAGTCACTGGATGAGAACTACATAACTGACTTAACTGAGGTCACTAAAGGTTTTTCAAGGTCAATTTTTTTCAACTTTTGGAAGAAAAGGCAGAGGTGGTGAAATTGGTAGTGTATTCTCAGAAATATCCACATGAGCCAAAGTAGGTTGTTCTGACTCCCTAGATTCATTGGATTGAGGCTGAACCCGATCAGTGATCTCCTTCTTCACCTCTTTCACTGGTAATGGTAATGTCGGTAATGACACACTGGATGTTGTATTTGCAACCTGATTATAGCCTTTCTTTGAAAGACATGAGTGTAGAAACACCAGCTCATCCACAGTGTCACCATCTAAGCTTGCTCGCTTAGCAACAACAGTGTTGCCAGCAGCTGAAAAGACTCGTTCTGAAGGAGTAGAGGTGGATGGAATTGCCAACATTTTCTTTGCCAATTTTGCCAGTGAAGGGTACTTTGACTGATTGGCTTTCCACCAGGCCAGAGGATTGTACAACATTTGATGTGAAGGGGGCTCTGCAAAATACATTTCAATTTCAGCCTGAGGTGAATCATCAATGATTACATCATCATACAAACCACCCATTAAGAACTTTAAAGGATCAACCTCTGAGCAAACCTTTTTAGCTGGGGGTTCTTGGGTCTTGTCACTTTGTGGCTGGTCTTCTAAAATCCTCGACAGGATAGCATCATGAATTTCATTTCGCTTTGCATCACTGAACATCTTCAGCTGCTTATGAGCAGGGTGTAAAGCTGAGGCTATGCCAATGATAACATGCTCATTACCAATGGCAAAACGACGTTTTAAGGAATCCCTAATAATGGTTCTGATTCTTTTGGCTGTACCTGAATCATCTGCACAGTCTTTCAAGTGGTTGATGACAAGACCACTGATGATTGGATAAACATGGCCAAGGGTTGGATAATACTCTCCACTGAATGCCTGTGTTGCCACTTGGAGAGGCATGAGGATAGTGACAAGGCTTTCGATAGTCTTCCAGTCTGAGTCTGATAGTTCCATTGAACGAGCATCACTTTCCTTTATGATAGACCTGTCATAAAGGACTGAATAAACAGGCACACGTAGCTTCACCAACCGCTCAAGCATGAAATATGTGCTATTCCAGCGTGTTTGTACATCTTGTACAAGTGTCAGTGATTTGCCCTTCCCATCAGATAATTTCTGGACTCTCTGTAAAGCATCAGATGCAACAACAGATCTGTGGAAAAACCCAACAAGATTACGACATTTGGCCAAGGTTTTGGAAACATCTGCAATCTTCAATCCGTCATTGACAGCCAGCTGCAAAGTGTGCCCAGCACATCCAAAATGGGCATATCCAAGGATGGCAAGACAGGTATCCATATTACTGGCATTATCATGGGTTACTGCTACCACATTAATTTTGAACTCATCCACAATTTTTTTGATTTCTTCGGCAATATTTTTACCTGTGTGCCTTTCTAACATTGTACGCGTAGCCAGAACCTGACTACGAAGCTCCCAATCCTCATCAATGTAGTGACATGTTAAAGTTATGTATCCTTCAGTAGCAGCAGAAGTCCATAAATCAGTTGTAAGTGCTACTCCTGATTGGCTTGATACAGCCTTCGCCATTTCCTCCTTTTTCTCACAATAAATTTTGTGCAAATAATTTTTTACAGTAGTGTGACAAGGAATTTTAAAGTTTGGATCCAAAGCACCAACCAGTGATTGAAAACCCTCCCCATTAACAATAGACAGTGGTCTAAAGTCTAAAGCACACATTTCAGCAATTTTTCTAACAAGGAGCTGATACCTTGTTTCTGTCATTTTTATTCCAGACCTAGCACCCATCACCTGTTTCAAAGTTTGTTGTTTTGATGAAATGTCAGAAGCCTGAGACTTTTTTGGTTCTACACTTGCAGGGTGTTTTTTCAGATGATTTTGCATAGCACTGGTTCCACCATTATATGCCAGTTCAAAATTACAGATATTACATTTTGTCTTCCTTCTGCCATTAACTTCAACCATTTCAAAGTGTTGCCACACTGCAGACCTTTTTTTATCACTCATTTTGGAATTTATGCAATTTCAAAATTATATCCAAAGTACTAAAGTTCAAAAAGATAATGCCCACTCTATCATTAATGTGTGAATCACTAAAGCTGTAACCCCAGACCAAGTCACATGTCAAAAATTTCATTGTATAGTATGGCACATGTTTGACCTTGCTCAGAGTATCAGACAAAACAAAAATAATATTCGCGGCAAAAAATATTGATTCTAAAATTTTCAGACGGCATGTGCACCAATGTTTACTTAAAGGATCGATCAGTAAAATTATATTTGATCAAATAAAGCATGGAAATAAAGTAAATGTGCTTTTTAAATATAAAAGATGCAAAACACAATGAAATAAAAGGGTGAGATGATTATATTACGGAATTATCAACTAGTCGATCTCTGAAAATGGTAGTCGGTTCATGTTCACGGACCGTAATAATCGACTAGTACGGTTAATTGTTTCAGCACTAGTTTTCAGCACTCTGTGGGTGTACAAGTACCAGTACTTGATATTTTATTTGCTTTAAATTATTGCGAGGTGCGGTGACAGTAAAATATTGCTGGATTATATATTTGTAAAATACTGTTAGAAACCCAATGGTAGCCTCACGTTTTCAGCACTCTGTGGGTGTACAAGTACCAGTACTTGATATTTTATTTGCTTTAAATTATTGCGAGGTGCGGTGACAGTAAAATATTGCTGGATTATATATTTGTAAAATACTGTTAGAAACCCAATGGTAGCCTCACGTTTCCAGCACTCTGTGGGTGTACAAGTACCAGTACTTGATATTTTATTTGCTTTAAATTATTGCGAGGTGCGGTGACAGTAAAATATTGCTGGATTATATATTTGTAAAATACTGTTAGAAACCCAATGGTAGCCTCACGTTTTCAGCACTCTGTGGGTGTACAAGTACCAGTACTTGATATTTTATTTGCTTTAAATTATTGCGAGGTGCGGTGACAGTAAAATATTGCTGGATTATATATTTGTAAAATACTGTTAGAAACCCAATGGTAGCCTCACGTTTCCAGCACTCTGTGGGTGTACAAGTACCAGTACTTGATATTTTATTTGCTTTAAATTATTGCGAGGTGCGGTGACAGTAAAATATTGCTGGATTATATATTTGTAAAATACTGTTAGAAACCCAATGGTAGCCTCACGTTTTCAGCACTCTGTGGGTGTACACAAAGTCGCGAGGGACCGTCGTGCACGACGCACGACGGTCCCTCGCGACTGTGGCGGTGACAGTAAAATATTGCTGGATTATATATTTGTAAAATACTGTTAGAAACCCAATGGTAGCCTCACGTTTTCAGCACTCTGTGGGTGTACACAAAGTCGCGAGGGACCGTCGTGCACGACGCACGACGGTCCCTCGCGACTGTGGCGGTGACAGTAAAATATTGCTGGATTATATATTTGTAAAATACTGTTAGAAACCCAATGGTAGCCTCACGTTTTCAGCACTCTGTGGGTGTACACAAAGTCGCGAGGGACCGTCGTGCACGACGCACGACGGTCCCTCGCGACTGTGGCGGTGACAGTAAAATATTGCTGAATTATATATTTGTAAAATATCAAATGCTGGTACTTGTACACCCACAGAGTGTAGTCCTACAGATGCAACAATTACTAATAACAAATTTTACACAATAGATAAAGACTGATGGCTTGCATATCCCCAGATGCAATCCGATATACTTACACTACATCCAAATCTTCAACACAAGTCTCCTCTGCATGCTGATGTCATAGTAGAAACGGCGGGAAACGCTAAACCTGAAACAGATGGCGGCCCAACGTCGGCAAAATCTTTTGAGTCTATTCAACCTTAAATATTTAGGTTGATATGACAAAGTTGTATTTACTCAAAATTTTTATGTTCTAGTAATCATGATGTGAGGTAATGTCAAAATTACTTAAAACTTTTGTGTTCAGTCAAACACCCGGTTTTACAGTGCAGGCAACAAAGTGATCAGGTATTGATAGTTGAGGGGATATTTCTGTTCTCCATCTGAAATAAAAGGGGTGGAGGGTTCTTCAAAAGATGTGTGTCCTCAGAATCAAAGATGTCTTTCAAAGGACCACATATTAAATCCAAATGTTGGGGGTGCTCAGTGTCCAAACATTTCTGTCTTGCAATAAAAATTGCAAAAAGCCAGTTTCTTCTTGTTTCCAGCACAAAATGGGATTATCTAGTACACAGAAACGTGTAGTGAAGTTTGTGAATACAAAGTTGAGACTTGGTCTCAGCTGAGACCAAATCTCAAATCTGAGACTATTTTTTTGTCTCAGACTTAAGATCTCTTTATGAATACAGCCCCAGAATCCTAATCTGGATTGTGAATCAGGGCCGGTATTCATAAAACCTGCTGAGACTAAATTTTGTCTCAAGTCTTAAGTTTTGGTCTCAAATCTGAGACCGTTTTTGGTCTCAGACTTGTTAGCTATTCACAAAATAGTTGAGACCAAATTTAGTCTCAGATTTGGTATCAAACTGAAGACTGGTACATAGTTGTCTCAAATATTTTGGTAAAAGTCTCAAGCATTATTTTATCTTAACTGAGGTACATATTTTTACTTTTTATGTCTTTAGGTAAAGTAGAAATAATTTTTATTGTTTATAACACTTGGCCTAATCTTTTGAAACAACTGATAGCACAAAGTTTGGTTCCAAAACTACCTTACTTTGAGACACTTTTCAGCAGTTTTGTTTCTGACTGCATAGCAACAAAGAAGTAGATCATGTGATATGTAAAATAAAAAACAACTGACACCCCAGCAGGCACGCAACTTTGAAATCAGGTTGAATCCAACGGTGAAATCTGGTTGAAATACGTGTAGATTTTGCAAACCGTTTTTAGTTGGATCCAACCGGTGAAATCATGTTGAAACCAACTGTTGAAATCTGGTTGAATTCAATGGGTGAAATCAGGTTGAAATACATGTAGATTTTGCAAACCGTTTTTGGTTGGATCCAACCGGTGAAATCATGTTGAAACCAACTGTTGAAATCTGGTTGTATTTATGTGTGAAATCTTGTTGAAATACATGTAGATTTTGCAAACAGGTTTTGGTTGGATCCAATGTATGAAATAGGGTTGAATTCAATGGGTAAAATCAGGTTATTTACATTGTCTTCTTTATTTGAATCACTGTAGCTTGTGTGTCATAATTATAGCTTCTAAATAATATTTTACAATAACTATCCATATGCATATTTTACACTTTGGATACAACTTCAAAGTAATGAATTCTTTCCAAGATGACATGTATTCATGAATCATTGTATATTCAATATTCTATTTCTGATGACATTGTAATGATACATATTTTTGCATCAAATATAATTATAATTGCTCAAGATATGTAAATCCATGTTATCCAACTAGATATCCATTTTTATGTTTTTAATAGAACCAGTATTATTCAATGTCTTCAATTGAAATTCTTTTTGTGAAATTTTAGAATATTGTTTTTTTCTTTGTAAAAAACAAACAATTGTGACATTATTTATATCTTTAGTATTTTATCCAATCAGTTTCTTTTAAATGTTTTATTAAGTTGGCTATAATTATATTGTAATTATAAGAAGCTATAATCATGTAGCAAAGCCACAATGCTCAGTTTAGATGCTTGTGTCTCATACAACTTTGCCATATAAACTGAAAAAAACACAAGAAAAGCCACATTTGTAGAACTCCACCCATTACTCCCAAGCTTAATTAGTTGTCAGTTCTGACCACAAAAAACAGACCTAAAGAAGTAAACACCATGCATACAATTGAGCAAGGGTAAACCCCCACCTCCACCCCTGCTGTGTTATCTAATTACTTTGGTCACAGGTCCAATGTTCTGCATAGCAGGGTACAGATAAGAAAAACCAGGAACCTCCCCAACCTCACTGTTGTGTGATAAAATGTTATAGCTTAGGTTCTCGCCATGTCTATAGAAGTTTTCAGTGTAAACTTGCAAACTGAAAACTAGTTCTTTGTGCATGGGAGAATTTTGAGAAACAAATTCTAATTACTAAGTTTTGATGAATAAGTTTGAATTTATCTTTTTTTATTTAAAATAAGTTTGACTTCAAAATGTTTTTTTTTTAATTATCGGGAATTGCATTAATCAAAATATAATTATAAATTATAAAAATTATATTTGGATGCATCAGTTAATTAATAAGGAGAATGGATAAAAATGTACAATTAAAAGTACATGCACACATAATCTTTATCATCTTTATAATCTTTAAAAATTAGTCTTTGCTTTACAAATGTCTACAAATTCAAAAACAATTGCAATAACAGTTCTTTCAAAAAGTTAGACTTAATCACTATATCACCCTCTAGAAAAAGAATTTTCAATCAACGATCACCAGTCATTCATTTCCCAACATTCAACCTGTTTTCTGTTCAATAACATGACTAAGATTTCATGTAAAAAAACCTAACTTGATTTAGTGGTGATTTTTTATGAAGTATCACTATTTTTTCCAGTCAGAAATCCAGCTTTGAAATAGTGTTGAAATTGTGTCAGTGTCAGTTTTTCAACCAAAAATCACCATGATTTCTGGTCAAAATATCACTACTTTTTCATGTCAGAAAACTAACTTAGATAAATTATTGAGATTTTTGAGTGACTTTCCATAGACAAATTTCTAATTGACATATTTCCAAACTTTAGAAACAGCCTTTAATTTGACCAATGGCGATCTCTGTAACATCCGCCTTTGGAAACTACAAACATTCTTGTCACAACGTATTTTGAGGAAATAATATATGTTAAGATTTTAATTAAGTTTAAAGCGTTATCCTGATAAAATTGTGGATTATTGCTGAATTTTGTAAGGGAGAGTTCACAGTAAAAAAGGAGCCAGGTATGAGATTGAATTAGGAAGTTTTTAATCATTAAATCTCTATATCTGTAATTATCGCTCGTCCTACAGCAGTAGGGTCTACTTCACTGCTGTTGGTATTATAACCCCGTTGGCACTTCAGTACCACCTAGATGGATCACAGATTCTAGCCAGTGATTGTTTATTCGTATTATTATGTAGTCGAATGCAAATTTGTTAAACTTGTTTAAAATGTCTCTTTTATCCCATTTATGATTGTTGTACCTATTTTCAATCTATTGAAAAATTGGCCATCACTTTTGAAACATTTCAGTGCATTTTTCTTCCACAAAATCGTGCGATAACAAACAACACTTCAGTTTTAAGAATATACAGTTTCTTTCAATACTTTTGCATGAACATGCGTACGTCTGACATTAAAACCATTTAGACCAGAATGTGGAATGAACCGGATTCTGGTTCAAGAAGGATACCTATCGCATCAAACAACAACTAACAACACAAAGTACTGCACAACCTCTCAGGTTCGTCACTTTTATTTAATGGTAATATTACAGCACTTGGTGTAGCTGGAAATAAACTTGCCTCTCACCTTATATATGAGGTTTGAATTGCAGCCCCTACACTGGACAGTAACCAGATCATTTGCCACAATTTCTGTTCACTACATAATTATTTCAGTGTAATTATTTCAGGGATTTCACTATATAGTTAAGTAATTGAAACCTAAGTTCTTTGAAGGTTGTCATTGTTGTATGAAATCTAGTGGTGGTGGACCAATTCATGCCCGGGTACCAATTCAGGCCCACCCTCAATTTTATTGAAGATTTAGAATTTTTCATAGAGAAAATGTTTACCATATCATAGATAATCATCAAATGGATCATTTATATTTGTAATTTATTGTTTAACTGTGATTGTTTTGGATAAATTTAGGGGTGGGCGTGAATAGGTACACGGGCGTGAATTGGTCCACCACCACTAGTGAGGGGGACTAATTATGGTCGACAATCCAGTTTTTGTGCTAGCACTAGTTTTTGTGTGTTTGCAACATATTTAATAATATCTCAGCCAATGTGAAACCATTTTTTTTTTCAAATGAAAACTATCAAAATCTACTATATTTGTCTTTAGAATGATACATTTATCATTTCTGTAGTTAAATAAGGTACTTGGATATCACTTATCAAACTCTTTTAGTCCTTATTTTGGGTTCAGTCAATACTTTTTTTGCCAATAAATTTTTATCCATGCAATGTGAAATTTTGTTCATCTTTAACTGCTTGTAAATGTGTTGATACATAACCATTTGTTACAATTAAAATTTAAAACACCATTGGAATTGTGTATTGTTGTGTGAAAATTATTTAAGTTTAGTGTTTCTAAAATAGCCAACAGATAGTATGAAAAGTAGGGTCAGTAACCCTGTGAAATATAACCTTTGATGTGCGAAATTAAATGAATGAATCAAATATTTTCAGCATTTTAGTCGATATTTTCTTCATAATTTTGCATAAATAATGCCTGAAGTATTTTATAGTTGTGGAGAACACATTGAGGATTTGTTTTATCATATACTTTATTGATACTTTTGATTAAGTAGCAGGATTAGTAGTGCAGCCAGCATATGTCATTATTATTCTGAAAAAAGCCTTAGCTGGTTTAAAGTTGTGGTATTAGCCTGTGAAGTAAAAGACTACAGGAATATTTACTCCAAAAAGAAATGGCTAGCAATACTTTTGTCTCTACCACACATTCCGATTTGCTCCTGAATATTCATGAGTTTGTGTTAGGCTGTGAAATAAAATACTTTAGAATGAGGCAGATCAATCTTTTAAAGGAATATTCACACTAAAAACAAATAGATAGCAATACATTTGTCTCCCACCATGCATTCTGATTTACTCATGAATATTCAAGAGTTTGTATTAGTCAGACTAATGATTTTGGATTTAAATCCTTTTGAAAAAGAAAGGATTTGGATTTGATTTGGATTTGAAAAAATTTAAAGGATTTGGGTTGGATTTAAATCCTTTTCAATGATTTGACCCCAACCCTTGTTAGTCTGTGAAATAAAATAATTTAAAATGAGGCATATCAATCTTTTACAGGAATATTTACTCTAATCTAATCTTATCTAATGCTTTTCAGGTGCAATATCTTGCCCACAATGGGGAACTCAGTGCGCTAGTTAACAAAATACATTTATCCAAAGGAATATTTATTCTATAAAGAAATGGACGCAAGTTTCTGTTAGCATTGGAACCATGTTGAGCATGACTACCACTGAGAAAAAACCTCCTTGCATAACATTTAAAACATGTAAAATATGCATGGATCTGTTATGATTTCATACCAGAATACCAGAATCACAAGCAAGCAATATTTTTAGCACCTGAAAGGTTAGTTAGCTCCAGTATCAGCAAAAATGGGAATTTCATCAATAAACGATCCTAACTTCACTGAACAAATGCCAAAATTTATTTCCTTAATATGAATAAGGGAATATGAGGTTAGGCAATTCTGTGGAGTTGTAAATTGTAATCAATATTTTATAATTGAATAGCATCTTGAAGATCAAATACCAAATGCTTCAAATTTGTGTACCAGACTCATTAATATTAATGAGGAATTATGAGGTCACAAATATTCAGTGGGGTTTTCTAACAAAAGTTTACAATAGAAGGTTTGCTTGAGGATCGAATACCATCATATACAAAAGTTGAGTTCTTAACCCACCACACATGTAACATACATATTGCTTATAATTACGACAAATATAAATACATTCAACCTTTGAAACCTATAAATATTTTATAATAAAAATATTTTTTGTGTGTGCTGCTGTTGTAATCAAGCGATACAGAGTGTAAGTGCAAGTGTCTGTGCAAGTGAAATATACCATTAAGTAAATATAATTAAGTGAAAACTCACAAATTTACAAGATGCAAAAGCAGTTTAGCATACCAGGTTTTGCCACTGTGTTGCAATTTCGCATACATACCTCCGGTAGTTGAAGGACAGGGGCGTTTCACCCAACACCTATAGCCACAGGTTAAAACCGCTTGATGTGTGATGGATACACCAAATCTCAGAAGATATGAGGCATCCTGGGAGGTGGTTCTTCCACCAAGTAAAATATCTAACCGCAGGACATAGCCTGTAATATGATTTGGGTATATTGTTTTAGAATAAAAATACATCGTAATAGATCACTGGTTCTTAATATTTTGAATTCAGTTGCTTCACTGAATGATTCACATTTATAATTACTGCAACCATGTTGCACAAATGTGGACTATTTATTGAAGCTATATTCCATTGGAAATTGAAACAAATTTGAATATAAAACCCAATATACTTACCTGACAATCAATTGCCCCAAATCCACAAATTTCTCCTCAACTCATGAATATTTGTGAGCAAAATAGTAAATATTTGAAATTATATTTACTTGCCAAGTTTGCAGATTTTGTCCTACATTTGCTGTTTATTTGCTTGACAATTGAGTATTTAAGTTCTATGGATCTCTAAATTTTATTTGTGAATATTAATTAGCATTTAACATGTTGTGCCAAGACAGACTATATGATCCAGTTGTCAATCAAACCAATGTTTTATTGTATCTATTGGTACTTTGATTTAGCGTTCCGTTCGCTATGCTGCCGCTGCACATTGAAAGATTTTCGCCGTTAACGCTCTCAGCAGAAAACTACACCAGCTAGCTTCACCAAACTTGCAGGATATCTTTATTGGGAGGTAATCTTCTCTGGGACTGAAATTAGCTTCATTCTGAAAAACAAGATGGTCACACTGGGCATTTCTTTGAAAATTATGTACCTTTTTCTATTGGCTGGTTCTGGTAGATAGAAGGTTGAATCTCTTCAGAGGTGATACAAGGATGCAGACATTTGACCTTGAAGCTCTTCATTCAAGGTCATCCATGGAGTGCCAATGTACCCTACATAGCAGACTTTAAAGGTCCCTATATTTCCCTTATTATTAGTCCTAGAGGTCGGGCATGTAAAACCAACTTATATTAAATCATGGGCCAGGAATCTTCTGATGTGTTCAGACTTGACATTGAGCCCCTCCTTCAAGGTCAAATCGAGGATAATAGCCAAATTTAAAAGTGCTTATAACTTGCTTATTATTGGTCCTGCAGGTTTGTAATGTGAAACCAACCTGTAGGAAATCAAGGACTAGGAATCTTCTGATGTTTTGATCTGATGTTTTAATCTTGGGCCCCTCCTTAAAGGTCAAATGAGGATAGCCAAACTTAAAAGTGTGTAAAACTCACTTATTCTTGGCCCTAGAGTTTTGCAATATGAAACCAGTCTATAGGAAATCATGGAATAGGAATCTTCTGATGTGTTCAGGTTTGACTTTAGGCCCCTCATTCAAGGTCAGGCGAGGGTAGCCAAACTTAAAAATGCTTATAACTGGCTTATAATTACTCCTAGATGTTTGGGATGTGAAACCAACTGATAGGAAATCATGGACTAGGAATCTTCTGATGTACTGCTCACTGGCTTTGGTGAGTTGTCTTTCAGGTGGATGAAATTTGCATTGGTTCTCCAATGTGCTAGGTCTTGTTTAGCAAAATGTATGTGGCACATGGACTAGACATTCAGACTCTTGAATTCTGCCTCATTGTATACAGCACAATTTTGAGGTCCCAAAATATTGGTTTGCTTTCAATTCAGTTATTCCAGTTATTGCTTTTTATTGTTTACTTAAAATTTTAGAAAAAAAATCTATTTAAGTATATTGAGTTACTCATTTCATTAGCATTATCGTTGTAGAGAGTGCCATAAAATGGATAATCCATTTGGACCGCCTTCAAGAAGAAGAGGTCAGAGTCCTCCTGCAAAAAATAATTTTCAGCATGAATTACATGCAAAAATGTATGAGCGAAAGAAGAAAGGATTGACGGCAGATGTTACCCCAAGTGAGTCTGGTCAGAGTGAGGATGAACTAGGAAGTGATAATGGTAAGTACATTATCAGCAATGCACATTGTGTGCATTATTTAAAATTTATACAAAGTGTTGGAAAGGGGGATATCCTGGGCATGGACAAATTTAGCAAAAAAAAAAAGAAAAAAGTATAGTATCAACCTAAGTCTTATTAAAAATTGACAATTACTGAAATATTTAAAATTGTATTGTTGACCACATATTTAACTAATATTTATTGTTTTGTATTCTTTAAATCTCCATCATAGTGACACTCTGTATATCCTGTCATATGGCACAGATAGCAATTAAGATTTCCACCAGTGTAAAGTACTCCCATTGATTGCAGTTGGAAGCAAAGTAAATGTGCCCATTCCTTACAGTGGAAGAAATTTTATTTTAACTTTTTCTCAGATTTTAATGGCAGGGAAATTTATCTTTTTATGTTCAGTTTTTACCCTACAGCTAGTGCTGTCACTCGCTGGTGCAAATTAACATCGAATATCGCCCAAGTTGGCCGACCGAGTACCGACATATGTCAACTTCATAAACTCACCTCAAAACGAAACTATTTAATTAATATGTAAAATAATATATTTTTCTCACCTGAATACATCATTTTAGGGTCATATTTGTCCTTTTATTTCGGTTGTTTATGCATTGTCAAACGTAGGAACACTTTGAAAACCGTCAGTATATTAAAACAATGATCTAATTCCGACTTTATAAAGTGCTGCATAATGGCATTATAATATCATATATGCCTCAAATAAATAGAAGTACAGTGTTTTTAAAGATTATTTGAAAGCTTTACGTCACTTAAATTGACTTACCAAGTGTGAAGAAAAATAAAGATTCAATTCCGAAAATTACATTCGAGCAATGGTTTAATGCTTTCCTGATAGGTCATGTGACTGGATTTGTACGGACTGTGATGTCAAAGGTCCGAAAATATATTTTAAAATGCTGAATAATCCTTCACTTTTAAAAGATATTCTATCTTTATTATATAAATATGCTAATATATTTGAAATCGGATTTGAAAAAACGCATCCGATTATCGCTCATAATGGACCTAGCAAACGATAGTATCGGAAGTAGCGAGTGTCGCGACAGCACTACCTACAGCCCTTAAAGGCTGTCGGGGTATTGTTTTCACCCATGGTGCCTGGATGGCTCTGCCAAAGTGTGTTCACCTGCCATAGTTATCTCCCGCCCGGCGAGCCGGCGGGAGATTATAATTTGCACCATGTGTGTGCGTATGTGTGTGCGTGTGTCACGCAGTTTCCTCTGAAACTACTACAGTTACACATTTTTGGTAAATTAGTTGTCCTAATGAATTTTTTTGCTCTTCAATATTTTTTGGGTTTGGTGAACTTTGGCCTACTTGTGAGTGAGTAATAGCACTTTTAGCTAATATATTTATATGGCTTATAACTCTCAAACTATTGCATTTACAGTATTTTGTTGCAATATCTTGTTCAGCTACTTTGTCAACAGCTACAACATGGTTAGTAGTTTGGAAGTGTATCTCGATAGCTAAGCGAGTAATAACTACTTTGTCAATTTTTAATGATAACCGTAATGAGTAAATGGCTTATATCTTCAAAAGTATTGCAGCTACACAATTTTGTTCCAATATGTTTGTTCAGCTACTTTCTCCACAGCTACAACATGGTCAGTAGTTTGGAAGTGTATCTCCATAGCTAAGTGAGTAATAGCTACTTTGTCAATTTTTATGATAACCATAATGAGTAAATGGCTTATATCTTCAAAAGTATTGCAGCTACATGATTTCTCTCAAATATGTTGTTCATCTACTTTTTTGCGAACTGTAACATATTTAAGTTTCACACCTGTTGCTCGATGTACAAGTGAGTAATGGCTACTTTATTGCTACTTTTACTGAAAATGTCAAAAATCAAAAATATCTCACAAACCGTAAGAGATAGAGCAATTTCGAGCGAATTTTTGACCCACAGGGTAGTACTAGAGTATCCTATGCTAAGTGGAAAAAGGTTTGGTGAACTTTGGCCTACTTTTGAGTGAGTAATAGCACTTTTACCTAATAATGAGTAAATGGCTTATGTCTTCAAAAGTATTGCAGCTACACAATTTTGTTCCAATATGTTTGTTCAGCTACTTTCTCCACAGCTACAACATGGTCAGTAGTTTGGAAGTGTATCTCCATAGCTAAGTGAGTAATAGCTACTTTGTCAATTTTTTATGATAACCATAATGAGTAAATGGCTTATATCTTCAAAAGTATTGCAGCTACACGATTTCTCTCAAATATGTTGTTCATCTACTTTTTGGTGAACTGTAACATATTTAAGTTTCATACCTGTTGCTCAATGTACAAGTGAGTAATGGCTACTTTATTGCTACTTTTACTGAAAATGTCAAAAATCATAAATATCTCGCAAACCGTAAGAGATAGAGCAATTTCGAGTGAATTTTTTACCCACAGGGTAGTACAAGAGTATCCTATGCTAAGTGGAAAAAGGTTTGGTGAACTTTGGCCTACTTTTGAGTGAGTAATAGCACTTATACCTAATATAATTATGTGACTTATATCTGTCAAACTATTGCATTTACAGTATTTTGTCCCAATATGTTGTTCAGCTATTTTCTCCACAGCTACAACATGGTCAGTGGTTTGGAAGTGTATCTCCATAGCTAAGTGAGTAATAGCTACTTGGTCAATTTGGAATGATAACCATAATGAGTAAATGGCTTATATCTTCAAAAGTATTGCAGCTACACATTTTCTCTTAAATATCTTGTTCATGTACTTTTTTGGGAACTGTAACATATTTAAGTTTTACAACTGTTGCTCGATGTACAAGTGAGTAATGGCTACTTTGTTGCTACTTTTAGTGAAAGTGTGAAAAATCACAAATATCTCGAAAACCGTAAGAGATAGAGCGATTTTGAGCGAATTTTTGACCCACAGGGTGGTACAAGAGTGTCCTATGCAAAGGGGAAAAATTTCAATTTTCGCCATTTTCAGCGGCCATCTTGGATTTTCGCGGAAAATGGAAAAGTGTCAATATCTCGAAAACCGTAAGAGATAGAGCGATTTCGAGCGAATTTTTGACCCACAGGGTGGTACAAGAGTCTCCTGTCCAATGGGGGAAAATTTCAATTTTCGCCACTTTCGGCGGCCATCTTGGATTTTTGCGGAAAATGAAAAAGTGTCAATATCTCGAAAACCGTAAGAGATAGAGCGATTTCGAGCGAATTTTTGACCCACATGGTGGTACAAGAGTTTCCTGTGCAAAGGGGGAAAATTTCAATTTTCGCCACTTTCGGCGGCCATCTTGGATTTTTGCGGAAAATGAAAAAGTGTCAATATCTTGAAAACCGTAAGAGATAGAGCGATTTCGAGCAAATTATTGACCCACAGGGTGGTACAAGAGTGTCCTGTGCAAAGGGGAGAAAGTTCAATTTTCGCCACTTTCGGCGGCCATCTTGGATTTTCGCGGAAATAGAAAAGTGTCAATATCTCGAAAACCGTAAGAGATAGAGCGATTTCGAGCGAATTTTTGACCCGCAGAGTGGTACAAGAGTCTCCTGTCCAATGGGGGAAAATTTCAATTTTCGCCACTTTCGGCGGCCATCTTGGATTTTTGCGGAAAATGAAAAAGTGTCAATATCTCGAAAACTGTAAGAGATAGAGCGATTTCGAGCGAATTTTTGACTCACAGGGTGGTACAAGAGTTTCCTGTGCAGAGGGGGAAAATTTCAATTTTCGCCACTTTCGGCGGCCATCTTGGATTTTTGCGGAAAATGAAAAAGTGTCAATATCTTGAAAACTATAAGAGATAGAGCGATTTCGAGCAAATTATTGACCCACAGGGTGGTACAAGAGTGTCCTGTGCAAAGGGGAGAAAGTTCAATTTTGTTGCGTTAATACATCCTATCCAATGGACAATATGCTAAACCGGTCCTCACACTGCACTCGCCAGGTGGCGTGTCGTACTTCCTTCCTGTCTAGACAAGCTGACGTCATAGCATCTTTTTCGTTTGGCGCATGCACTGCTTGAACGATTTTTGGAAATTGTACTATTATTCGGATGTTTTGTGAGTTGGAAGAAGTGCTGAATTTTATAACTTTGCGAATCACTTCCTCACATGTTATAGACCTTTTTGGAGTTCTCAAGTTCTCTGGAATAGTGTGAGTTTATAGAAGTGCTGTTTTTTATACAACCGTTGAATCACTTCCTCACGTTTTCTGTTACTCCATTATGTCTTCTCCTAGTCAACGTCGGGGGGGATGCGGACATATGATGGCAGGGTTTGACCATCACTCTGTGTGCGCGAGGTGTAGAGACAAGAAGAAGGACTCTGACCCCTGTATCAAAACTCCACCTGCTCCATGCGTGCACTGTGACGACTTAACCCAAGAACAGAAGGATCAGCTTGCCACCCCCTCGTACAAGCTTAAAAAAGAGAGGAAAGAAGCCAAGTCATCTACGCCTCTTAAAGAATCAGACACTCTCAGTCCCACCCTCGTGGACCCGGCACTTGTGTCGGTAGTGGGGGTCGTGGATGGCCAAAGCACCTCTGGTGTTTCTGGTTTGAGTGGACCGGTGGAGAAGAAAGCAAAGAAGACTGAGGCTAAGCATACTACTAAAACCAAGTCAAAATAAAATTCCAGGACTTTTAATGTTGATAGATTTTGAGAAAGCATTCGATTCTGTATCTTGGAGTTTTCTTTACAAAGTGCTAGACTTTTTTGGCTTTGATAATGACTTTATTAATTGGATAAAGCTTTTTAATAATAATGTTATCGCGTATGTCATTCAATGTGGATTCCTGTCTGACCCAATACCAGTGAAAAGGGGCTGCAGACAAGGAGACCCAATTGCCCCTTATTTATTTCTATTGGTTGCTGAAATTTTGAGTCGTATAATTGAAAATTCTTCATCAATAAAAGGTATTACAATTGGTAAACATAACTACAAGCTTACACAATTTGCAGATGACACAACTATTTTTTTGGACGGGAGTACCAAGTCTTTACAGGCAACTCTTAATGTCTTGGAAACCTTTGGGAGCATCTCAGGTTTAAAAATGAACACTGAAAAAACTAAACTCATCTGGATTGGCAGTAAAAAACATTGCAAAGAAAAGTTAAATGTTTCATCTAAACTGCACTGGGGGGATTCTGACTTTAACCTTCTTGGAATTGATTTTTCGATTGAACTAACACAAATGCCAGAACTAAACTATGAAAAGGCAATACTAAGAGCAAAACAAACTCTTAATTCATGGCAACACCGTTACTTAACACCAATTGGAAAAATAACAGTCATTAAAACATTGATTTTATCAAAATTTACCCACCTATTTTTGTCTGTGTCAACCCCTCCTCATTTGATCAACACACTTAATAAACTGCTATTTAGTTGTATTTGGGATGGCAAGCCAGATAAGATAAATAGACAACAAATTTGTAAAAAAATCTCAGATGGAGGACTTGCAATGATCCATGTGTACAACTTTGAAAGGTCACTTAAAATAAGATGGGTAAAACATATCATTTCTGGCCGAAACTGTGCATGGCTGACTTTATTAAATCATGAAATTAAAGACCTGAATAAGCTGGCCCTTCTTGGAGGGGATTGGCTCAATCATCGAATATCAAATTTAAATCCATTTTGGAAAACCGTATTTTCATATTTTATGGAATTATGTAGAAAAGTAAAAGTCCATTCTCGTCAAGATATCGTCTCTAGTAGCCTATGGTTCAACACTCACATTGGTACTGACAATCTTTTCTTTCCAGACTGGTTTAAGCACGGTATATATAGTATTGGAGATATTATTCATACAAATGGAAACATTTTAAGTCTACCAGAAATGAAGAATAGGTATAACTTTTCAATTAACTTTCTTAACTACTTTACAGTTAAGAAAGTACTTCAAAACTTTATTACACTTTACCAGCAGAGCAATACATTCGGCTTTCAGAGACCATTTATCCCATTTCATATAAAAGACTTGCTACTTCCAGGACGTGGACATAAATCTGTTTATTTTCAGCTACAGCAGAAAATAAATAAACCACGGAAAAATGAATTAAAATGGTGCTTAGAATTAGACATTGTACAGGATAATGACTTTTGGAAACAAGTTTATAAGATCTGTTTCTGTGCTATAAATGATAATGAATACATTTGGTTTCAATACCGCGTACTATATCGTATCCTGGGCGTAAATGAGCTATTAGTTAAAATGGAAAATGCAGAGAATGATACGTGTAGGTTATGTCATTGCCATGTGGAGTCGCTAACCCATTTATTTTCTGAGTGTACTGTCACAAATGCATTATGGAATAATGTTGTATCCTGGATAGAAACAAAAATATCAATAAAGCTTCATCTGGATAAGATATCAAAAACTCTGGGATATCTTGAACAGGATAACTTTTTCTGGCCACTAAACTTTTTTTTAACTATTACTAGGTATTATATTTTTACTTGTGCATATAAACATCAAGACCCAAACATATACTGCCTTCAGAATACAATGAAACAAAAGTTCTTTGAACAGGAGATGCTATCAAGGGTCAATAATACAAATGAAAGATTTGAAAAGACTTGGTCTCGTTGGTGTAAAATTCTAAAAAATGACACTCAATAGTTGGATATTTCTCTCTGATGGATACCAGTTGGAAAATGTAGAGCAGTACTTCAGTTTTTACTGAGAACATTAAGATGTAATGCATATTTTTCAAGAAAAAACAAGTAAATGATATAACTTCAGTATTGTAAACCGGTTATAAACAGGTTTGTGCTTTCCTTTTAGTGAATACGTCTCTGTCCGTGTCTTTCTTGTTATTGTCCTTGTGATTTTCATGTTCTGTATATACATGTTTATATATATAATGTAAAATATCAAAAATATCAATAAAAAAAAAAAAAAAAAAAAAAAACCAAGTCTGATAAGCCGACCAAGTCAGATAAGCCGGCCAAGTCTACCTCCAGCCGACCACCAAGCTCTTCAACCGACCAGGGCAAATCTACCACCTCCTCTACCGACACAAGGTTTGCCGACCTTGATAAGAAGTGGTCGGACAGATTTAACCGGCTGGAAGCCTTGCTATTGGCTAAGACTTTGGATCCCCCACAGGACCCTGTATTCAGTACAGTGAAAGTTACGCCACCCCATGCTCCACCAGCAAATGTGGTCCGGACCGACCCATTTATTAATCCAGCCTCTCAACCCACCGACCCTGCTGTGGAATCACCGGCCACCGACTCATCTCATCACAAGTCAGGTGCCAAGGCCTCATGTTCTGCTCAACCGGACCCTGCTACGTCGGTCCCTGCTCACAGACAGTTATCTACTGCCTTTGATGTCTCCCGCAAGGAATCCCTCTCTTCTAGTGATTCTGACTCCGACTCTCTATCATCAGACCGACCCCCCCTGGACATCCTACCGGAAGAAGGTGAACTGTCGGACGATCAGGAAGCTAACCTATCTGATCAGGAACAATCTTTGTCTGAAGAGCAATCCTACCGAGAAACCATGCGGGGGATCAGATCTTTTATGGGTTGGAAGCACATACCAGACACGGATTCCGGTGCTACTACCTCAGAGGATAACCCGTTCGCGGGACCCAAGTTGCACACACCGGGCAAGACGTCTGTCAACTTACCGACCGACGAATGGCTGTGTCGGAAGATGGCCAAACTGAACATTACACTGGCCCAGGAGTATCCTACCCGTACTTTTGAGGCAGCAGGACTTTTGCGGGATCAGTTTGTTCGCCCCCCTAAGTCACAGCAAAAGTGGTACGGTTTTCATCCCAACCCTAAGAAGGACTCTGACCAAACTGTCTCCTCTTGGCATACTGGGGCTTCAAGACTGAACAGCACCTATTTCAGGATAGCTCGACAGGCCGGTATCGCTACTTCTCCTCCCATGTCACGCTCCATCTCTCAGGAAAGTCTGCGCAAGTGGGAGAGGTCTGCACGCGAATCCACTGTAATTTGCAATCACGCAGCCAGTTTTAACCGGTGTCTGTTGAAAATCCAGGAGAACATGAACACTCAGCTAAAAGCCATCAGAGTAGAATCCAAGGGAAAGACAGCAACCAAAGTGTCATCAGCAGTAGACGAACTCCAATTTCTTCAAGATTTTAACTCTAGTGTGTGCCAGGCCATGGCGAAATCCATGGAACACTTGACGGAGTTCGTCTTTGTTAATATGGCCAACACCACCTTGCTTAGACGCGATTCCTACTTAGCCTATCTCAAGGCCGGTGTAAAAGCCGACACTCTACATGCCTTACGTACCGCCCCACTCCAGTTGGACACCTTGTTCCCGGACAGTGTTGTTAAAAGGGCGGAGGAAGACATTACTGGTTTTGATAAGGGTCGGTCCAGTTCAGTCTACAAGGGAAGGAGGTATCACCCCTATGAGAGGCAGGACTCCAAAACGGACAGTCGCCAAGAGAGGCCGACTTGGAAGAATCTGTCCCGCACTCAGCGTAGGAAACAGAAGGGCAGACACCAGTAATCATCCTGACCGGCCAAGGGTCAGCAGCAGCGTAAATGACAATCAATGTGTAACTCAGTTGAAGCCTCTGCTGCTGACCGGGAGCCCTACAGGAGAGACAATAGACACTTGTTTAAATGCAAAGCTCGATGTTGTTCATTTTGCTCATACTGCTCCCGGGCATTCTCAAAAGAACGAAATAAGTCCCGGGACAGCAGGTTGTCTTTACAAGAAAGATATATTAAAACCTGTGAAAAGTGTTTCTTGTGTCATTCCATTGTCTTATGTAAATCCTGTCTTAAATGCTCCAAATGTTGTCACAAATCTGCCTGTAGGGGCCAGACTACAAAAGTTTTGGAAAAACTGGTTAGATCTGGGTGCCGGACCGAAAGTGGTTCAAATCTTGAAAGAGGGCTACACCCTCCCCTTTCGGATCCGGCCGAACTTGTCAAGGACTCCCACAGTCATAAGCTGCTATGGCAATCCTCACAGAAACCTCAAACTGTTAGAGGCATTACATCAGCTTATGGACAAAAATGCCATAGTACTGGTCCACAAAAAGGTCTCACTAGGTTTCTTCAACCGACTATTTTTAGTCCCGAAGCCCAAAAACAAGTGGAGACCGATCTTAGACCTAAGCAATCTGAATTTTTTCCTCAAGACAGAAAAATTCAAGATGGAGACACCGGAAACCATCAGAACATCTCTCCAACAGGGAGAATGGGTGACCTCCGTAGACTTCAAGGACGCTTACTTCCACATTCCAATACAGGAACGGTCCAGGAAGTATCTCAGATTTCATATCCAGGGGCAGACCTACCAGTTCAAAGCACTGCCATTCGGTCTGTCCACGGCTCCCATGGAGTTCACTATTATAGCAAAGGAGGTGAAGCTGATGGCCATTCACAACGGTATAAGGATCCACCAGTACCTAGACGACTGGTTGGTGAGAGCCACATCCCACCAGGTCTGTCTCCAGCATACACAGATCCTACTAAAAATGTGCCAACGGCTAGGTTGGCTGGTGAATGTAGAAAAGTCGGAGCTGAAACCCAAGCAGATTTTCAACTTCGTAGGTTACCAATTCGACCTCCAGTCCGGTCGGGTTCGACCGACACCGGACCGGTGGCAAAACCTTCAGGACAAAATACTGGCTCTGATCTCCCTACCGGCCTGTTCGGTAACGGAATTTATGTCCCTCATAGGGCTACTGACAGCCACAGAAAAACAAGTTCACCTGGGCAGACTACACATGAGGCCCATTCAATGGCATCTCAAAAGCAATTGGAGAATACCGGAATCCCTGGAAAAACGGATCCCTCTACCCAGATCGCTACATCCTCATTTGCAATGGTGGCTGAAAGAAGACAATGTCCTCACCGGCCAGCCATTACACCCTATGCAACATGCTCTGCAAATCTTTACAGACGCATCAAAAGAAGGGTGGGGCGCTCACTTAAACGAGTCCATTGCCAGAGGAACCTGGTCACTACCGGAAAGCAAACTGCATATAAATTACTTGGAACTAAAAGCAGTCTTTCTGGCTCTAAAAGAATTCCAAAAGCTATGCACGGGCAAAATGATTCTGATAGCAACCGACAATACCACAGTAGTGGCCTACATCAACAAGGAGGGAGGCATGAGGTCGGGCCCACTTTGTGCCCTACTTTGGAGAATCTTGACCTGGTGTACCGGGAGACAAGTGACTCTGAAGGCCCGACATATTCCCGGCCGCCTAAATGTGGTGGCAGACAAACTGTCCAGATTGGGACAGACTATTCAAACAGAATGGTCCCTCCTTCCAGAGGTTTTTCAAGCCCTGTGCAGCAGGTGGCACTGGCCTCAGATAGATGTCTTTGCTACGAGATTCAACAACAAGGTGCCCCTGTTCGTGTCACCAGTTCCGGATCCCATGGCCACTGCAGTGGATGCACTCAGTTTGTCATGGGAAGATCTGGACACATACGTCTTCCCACCGACAGCCATATTAGGCAAAGTGGTGGAGAAGTTGCAAGACTCCCCATACCGGAGGCTGATCATTGTTGCCCCGGGGTGGCCCAACATGACATGGTTTTGGGACCTAGTGGAAATGTCCTGCCAGATCCCATTACTCTTGCCTCAACTGCCAAACCTACTGACTCAACCCTTCAATCAGACCCCTCAGAGAAGTCTGACAAACTTAAATCTCCATGCATGGCTCCTAGAGCCACAGCTATCAAGGAGCAGGGTTTCTCTGAGGCAGTGGCAACAAGAATTGAGGCTCCTCAAAGAGGATCAACCAGATCCGTCTATGAGGCAAAGTGGGCCATTTTTACAAAGTGGTGCATCACAAATCAGGTGGACTTCAGGACACCTCCTGTAAAGTCAGTTGCTGATTTCCTTATGTACCTTTTTGAGGAAAGGAAATTACAGCCCAGTACCATTGATGGCTACAGGTCTGCCTTTGCTGATAAACTGGGAAATTCAACTCTCAACATCGGCAAAGATGAAAATCTCACCCGTCTCTTCGATAGTTTCCATAGAGACAGACCCAAGGGCAGAAGAGGTATCCCCTCCTGGAACCTATCTCTGGTTTTACACCAGTTAACAAAGGCTCCCTTTGAGCCAATTAAGGAGGCCTCCTTGAAGCACACCCCTGCCAAATTGTCCAGTAATAACCATGGTTAACCATTGTTAAAGCAAGGTTAACCACGGTTAACCATGGTAGTATAACCTTGGTTTATCCCATGGTTGACCATGGTCTACCTTGGTCAACCATGGTTAAAATTTAACATTTTTGACAAATTGCACCATTACCAACCATGGTTGCAAACCATGGTTTTAAGTAACCATGGTTTGTGACAATGGTCTACCATGGTTATTAACCATGGGTGACCATGGTTACAGACGACGATTATAGACCATGGTTAACTATGGTATACCATGGTCTACCACGGTAAAAATTTAACATTTTTGACAAATCGCACCATTGCTAACCATGGTTGCTTCAAATAACCTTAGTTTGTGACAGTGGTTCACCATGGTTAGTAACCATAGTCACCCATGGTTGTTAACCATGGTTACCGTAATACACCATGGTTGACTGTGGTTCACCATGGTTATAAACTATGGTTGTTACAATGGTCTAACACAATAATAAACTTGAATTAAATGTGTTATTCAACAAAGTGATATCAATAATATATGTCATCTTAAATACTTACACATAAACTCCAGATGGTTGCTGCAATTTTTAAATATACTTTATTTTACTGAAAGACATGACCAGTAATTTCATGTAACATTTAAAATATAAATCTTGTAACTGCAATATGTAATTATCTCAATATTCCCACAATCACAAGGGTATTTGATCCTTCTATTGATATTTGGCTTCATCTTAAAAGCCTTCTGGAGAGAAGTAAGAATGTAACCCTTTAGGTTATATATCCTGTTATTCCATTGATGAGTATGTACATGCATTCCTTCTATTATTATCTGACATCAACTTATATGCCTATTTTGTAAGTATTATATATCTAGTTTCTTCTTTATTAACAAACCACTTGCATTGTTCATGTCAATATAATACTTGTTTCATTCTATCCAAATAAAGTGAGCACTATATAAAGCAAAAAGAAACAACAGCTTTATAATGCAACTTCTTGTTCACTTTTTCTTTTGTGTTTGAAATTCCCTCCATTCTATAAAAACTTCCATGGCCTGGCCAATCAAAATGCAAGATACAAAGATGACTCAACTAATCTTCTCTTTCACTGTATCTGTTGTTTATGTGATAAATAAAGAGCATCTCCCACACATCTATTCATAGATTCAGTCTGTGTGAGGGATGATGTGCTAACCTAAACAAATACCCTGTGGCTATTTTGTTTGCATGTGGGGTGTTATATATACAAGGTCTATTGAGGAACTGGACCTAGTATAACAGAGTATCCCTTGTCAATTTCTTTGGCAGTCTTGTTGCATTAATTTAGAGTTCTGTATTTAGTGCATATTTGCTGTTTTGCATATATTCACTATCATGCAGATAATTCATTTAATTAAAAAGTAATCTATTCTGTATATTATATATTTGGTTATTAAATGTATTATTTATATAAGACAGCATGCAATAAAGTACAAATTCAGTACAAACTAAAAAATTATGGACCTAACTTTAACTGTATAGTTCTGTCATAGGATTTTTAATGTACTTGTAACCTTATAATTTATAATATAATAAGCCACCATTAACTACATTCAAACCAAGGTTAATTTAGGTTTAACCATGGTTATTAAAACTTAACCATGGTTTTGCTTTCAACCATAACTTGAAAGCATGATCATCCATGGTTACTCAGTGTTTGAAACCATGGCTAACCATGGTTAACCATGGTCATAATTCTAACCATTTCCAAATATTGTCCGGCAATGGTTTAACCATGGTTTCTCCCTTGGTTAACCATGGTTGACAGTGGTCAACCATGGTAACCATGGTCAACCATGGTTGACTTTTGGCAGGGGCTTGACCTTCAAGACAGTTTTCCTCTTAGCCCTGGGTTCAGGCAAACGCAGAAGTGAGATTCATGCTTGGCAAAGTAAGAACATCAGACACCAGTCGGACTGGTCTAAGGTGTCTCTGTACCCATCTCCCAGCTTTCTTTCCAAGAATCAGCTGGCCAAAGAGGGTCTGGACAGCGTGGCCCCAGTGGTTATACCAGCCCTGGCCTCGACCCTGGACAGGTCCCTCAAGTCTGACAGGTCCCTCTGTCCGGTCAGAGCATTGCGCTACTACTTGGACAGGACCTCAGACATCAGGCAGAATAAGGAATTAGTTTTTGTCTCCTTCAAGAAAGGTTTCGACAAAGATATCTCACCTGCCACGATCTCCTCATGGATCAAACAGACTGTGATCCTATGTTATGAACTCTCAGACCAAGAGGCCCACACTTTACATCAGGTTAAAGCCCATGATGTCAGGGCCTTTGCTGCTTCCAAGGCCTTCCAATCCGGGGTCTCCTTGGAACAGATCTTGTCGGCCTGCCACTGGAAGTCACATAACACCTTCACACAATTTTATCTGAAGGACGTGGCATGGGCTGATTCTGAGCTTTATCACCTGGGTCCTGTAGTGGCTGCTCAGCAGATCCACGAGTAACCCAGGCCAGGGAGGAGATATGTATATAGTGTATATATAGTTAAGAAGCATCAAAAAAAAAAAAAAAAAAAAAAATCAGACGTGCTTTCTTCGGGAGGTTTATTTCCTTGGGACTGAACTCATCCCTCTCTTCCCCTACCTCAGAGCAGGTCTGTTAAAAAAGGGGGGGGGGGGGGGGGAGGCGAGTCGGTTTGGACCGGTGAACCGGTTTCTGTTGACCGACTATAGCCTTAAGGGTCTTGATAACCTTAAATCGACCTGGGCTTAGAGTTGTTAGTTATTCTCTGAGTCCCTAGTAACTTACCCGCCGACCAAGCGGTAGTTATTCAGCATATTGTCCATTGGATAGGATGTATTAACGCAATAAAATTGCAAATTTAATAAGTAAATTAAATTTTTATAAGTTAATACCCTATCCAATGGACACGCAAGACCCTCCCACCGACCCCGCTATCAGCTTACTAGGGGTCTAATAGGTTTAGACAACGAAAAAGATGCTATGATGTCAGCTTGTCTAGACAGGAAGGAAGTACGACACGCCACCTGGGGAGTGCAGTGTGAGGACCGGCCAGCCGGTTGAAACACAGGACGTCTTTTTCTGACGTTTGGCGGGCCGGTCTGCGCCGACCGGTTTAGCATAATGTCCATTGGATAGGGTATTAACTTATAAAAATTTAATTTACTTATTAAATTTGCAATTTTCGCCACTTTCGGCGGCCATCTTGGATTTTCGTGGAAAATAGAAAAGTGTCAATATCTCGAAAAGCGCAAGAGATAGAGCGATTTCGAGCGAATTTTTGACCCACAGGGTGGTACAAGAGTGTCCTGTGCAAAGGGGAAAAATTTCAATTTTCACCACTTTCGGCGGCCATCTTGGATTTTTGCGGAAAATGGAAAAGTGTCAATATCTCGAAAACCGTAAGAGATAGAGCGATTTCGAGCGAATTTTTGATCCACAGGGTGGTACAAGAGTCTCCTGTGCAAAGGAGGGAAATTTCAATTTTCGCCACTTTCGGCGGCCATCTTGGATTTTTGCGGAAATTGAAAAAGTGTCAATATCTTGAAAACCGTAAGAGATAGAGCGATTTCGAGCGAATTTTTGACCCGCAGGGTGGTACAAGAGTCTCCTGTGTAAAGGGGGGGGAAATTTCAATTTTCGCCACTTTCGGCGGCCATCTTGGATTTTTGCGGAAATTGAAAAAGTGTCAATATCTTGAAAACCATAAGAGATAGAGCGATTTCGAGTGAATTTTTGACCCGCAGAGTGGTACAAGAGTCTCCTGTGCAAAGGGGGGGAAATTTCAATTTTCGCCACTTTTGGCGGCCATCTTGGATTTTCGCAGAAAATAAAAAACTGTCAATATCTTGAAAACCGTAAGAGATAGAGCGATTTCGAGCGAATTTTTGACCCACAGGGTGGTATAAGAGTGTCCTGTGCAAAGGGGAAAAATTTCAATTTTCGCCACTTTCGGCGGCCATCTTGGATTTTAGCGGAAAATGGAAAACTGTCAATATCTCGAAAACCGTAAGAGATAGAGCGATTTCGAGCGTATTTTTGACCCGCAGGGTGGTACAAGAGTCTCCTGTGCAAAGGGGGGGAAATTTCAATTTTCGCCACTTTTGGCGGCCATCTTGGATTTTTGCGGAAAATGGAAAAGTGTCAATATCTCGAAAACCGTAAGAGATAGAGCGATTTCGAGCGAATTTTTGACCCCACAGGATGGTACAACAGTGTCCTATGCAAAGGGGAAAATTTTCAATTTAGTATTTCTTCCCCTGCGGTACTCGGCGGGAGATACATACCGCGGCAGTGGTCTTGTTTAAACATATTTCTCTTACCTCAAAGATATGTGGATTACTGCAACTGATTATTGTGTGTACTTTTACTTAATTGTTCTATTTCCATTGACAGCTATACTTCAGTTAATAACTTTTACAGCTTCATAATTTTTACCCCACAGCTGTTAAGGCCCTATATAAGTGACACTGCGTTGAAAGTATCCTGACTATTGAAAACTATTTATCCAGGCTGTGGGGTACAGACACCTCCAATGCTACTTTCTTCCTTTTATTCCTTTTAAGTTTCATACAGATTTGCTTAGCCATTTGCCATCAGTTCACCATTTGTAGCAGAGTATGTATATAATCTTTTTTCGTAGGCAACAATGAATTAGTATGTTATTTCTGTTTTCAGAATTGATGGCTGGATTTCAAATGTCAAGCAAAAGTAGATCTCCTGGGAGAAAGTCACCACACAATGAAATGAATGGATATGGGTATTGTATCATTGAAGATTTGATATTTGAAGAAAAGTTTAATGTTGATATTTTTCACTCAAGTGTTGACTCAATATGTTTGTGATTTCAAAGCCAAGAAATATTTGACTAACATTTTCAGTTCCTACTGTGCCACACGAATTGTTTTGATATTTTGGGAAACAGAAAAATGTAGCATAGTTTTGGTATTTGATCAGTTGATTTTGAGATACCTCATAACTCGACAGTTCTAAATCTGGACCCGACCCTATGTGGGAAAGTTAGTAGTTACCTACCTATCCCTGGCAGTTTACAGTACAGAAACTCGACCAACTATGTAGTGGTTTTCTTTGCCCTTAAAACTACCCTTTGTCATATAACCTATACAATGTGTTGAAATTCGAGATGCCTCATTTACATTCCTAATTGTATATTTTTAAGTTGATAAATTACTCATATTAATGTTGTTAACTGGATTCCAGTGTTCTCCTTTTTGGTTTCTTTTGATAGTTACAAGAGAAAATTTCTTTGCACTGTGAAGAATCATTTTTTTTTAAAACAACTGCATTTTTAATCTCATAATAAGGTTGATATTGCATCAGAAAAACCCCCCCATAAAGTTAGTTAAATATCTCACATTTTTTATGTGAACGGGTTAAAATGTTTGTTACTTCACCTTTATATGTCTTGTGAAGACATTACTAATTCACGATTATGGCTCATGTGTGCAGGCGTTTCACCATACCAGTGGCAGAAAAACATAGTAACTGAGTTTTTTTTGGCTTAAAAGAAACATTACTGATTTTTGAAAATGCTTACTACTAATTCACACATATTTTAACCTTTTTTTTTTTCAGAAAGCACAAGCCATCCAAGAATGAAATTATATTTGGTAAGTAGTTGAGTGTTACCATTTACATTTCAGCTGACAAAACAGATGCAAATCTTTATCACAATTGTACTTGTAAGAAAAGAAGTCTTTGTTTTAACAGCCTTACAATGCATAGGCATAAATATGGTATTTGTATCATCCTGGGAGTTTGTATTAGACTACTTGTCAGAGTCTTTAAAAAATTAAAAGGGATTCATAATAATTTCACATTGCACCAATCCTATATATCATCTACTTTAAATTTCAGTACCAGTTCAGATCTGCCTATTATTATAGGTTTCACAAGATATGAGATATAATAATTTGATATATTCTAATTCTAATAGTATTTTTATCGTGCTTAATCTCCATCTAAAGACAGACTCTAGGCATGTTATACAGAAAAGATAATCATTAACCTGAGACATAGCAGGGGTGTTCTCTATATTCATCCATATAGAAAGGTTTGTTCATATAACACGTCAGAAATTGTGAAAAGTAGATCAGAAGTTCAAATTTGGCTTGGAGGTGTAGAAGCAATAAATCCTATTCTACTTGTAAAGAAGTCATCATAGAATAAAATTGGCATCACAATGTCATCAGTACCTCAGGGTGACATTGCAATAGCATTACAATAAAGCACTAATGTTACTTGAGTGCCATGGTGTATTATGACTGCGAAGTCTTCATTCGGTTCTGTTTTGACTGGAAAATAAAGTTAACCAGAACTAAAGAAATTCAAAGTGACAAGATATGTACCCATATTTCAGTAACATTTTGACATATTTTACTCAAGTCATATGTGTTTATCGGTTACTCGAAGTAATATTGCATTAAAAAGTTGGTAAAATTATATAATATTTTGAGTATCCGTGATATGAGGATTTTGAAATTGCAATCGTAATACCACAATTTCAAATACCTAATGAGGATATCTCCATCAATGATGAAATCACTGCCAAACTTATCTACCTTGTGTAAAAGGTATACTTGAAACCTTGTCTACATAGTATCTTTCTTGTGTTTTCTTACTTTCTCAGTGATCCGGTATGTGTGATATGTTCTTTGTATTAAAAATTCAGGAAGTAAATATGGCACTCATTATGATGATGATGACGATGATGATGGCCTCGCTAATGCACCAAACGAGCTGTTGATGACCATGAAAAAGCCCATGGTAATGACTGGGAAAGGAGCCAAGAAGCAGCAGCATCGACAGATGTCTCCGTATGTTGGACTGCAGTATTTTATATATAAATTTTTTATCATTAACTAGCTTTGTTGTTGACAGCATCTCAGTACTCTGTGTCCTCAAACTCATAAACATACAAGATTCTGTGAAAGTGCAGTAAATTTGTACTTCCTGAAACTTGTACCTTGTTTGACTATCAAATTGTGTCAGCTGTCTGTAGTTATATCACTTTAAATAGAACTCCCTGTTAAACTTTAAGTTAATTTCACACATGTAAATGGTAAGGACAATTACTATAAGTTTTTGAATGCTTTAAAACTGTTTGAGCTTTTGCAATGCTGCAAAAATGGGACCATGAAACAGAATTGCAAACAAACATGATTTGCTGTTCTAATTTTTACCCCACAGCCCTTAAGGGCTGTCAGGGTATTGTTTTCACCCATGGTGTCCGGATGGGCGGACGGGCGGGCAACGGGAAAAAGTTTGTCCAGGCTGTATCTCAGAAACTGTAAGGTGTAGGAGGTTGATACTTGGTAGGGACATTGGTTAGGAGATGTAGGTGTGCAACGTCATGGTCTGACCTTGATTTGACCTTTGACCTTGCTGTAGTGACCTTGAGTTTGAAAATCTTGTCCGGGCTATATCTCGGAAACCGTAAGGTGTGGGAAGTTGATACTTGGTAGGGACATTGGCTAGGGGGTGTAGGTGTGCAACGTCATGGTATGACCTTGATTTGACCTTTGACCTTGCCATAGTGACCTTGACCTATAAAATATTGTCCGGGCTATATCTCTGAAACCGTAAGGTGTAGGAAGTTGATACTTGGTAGAGACATTGGTTAGGGGGTGTATTTGTGCAACGTCATGGTGTAACCTTGATTTGCCCTTTGACCTTGCCGTAGTGACCTTGACCTATAAAATCTTGTCCGGGCTATATCTCGGAAACTGTAAGGTGTAGGAAGTTGATATTGGTAGGGACATTGGTTAGGGGTTGTAGGTGTGCAACGTCATGGTCTGACCTTGATTTGACCTTTGACCTTGCCTTAGTGACCTTGACCTATAAAATCTTGTCCGGGCTATATCTCGGAAACTGTAAAGTGTAGGAAGGTGGTATTGGTAGGGACATTGGTTACGGGGTGTAGGTGTGCAACGTCATGGTCTGACCGTGATCTGACCTTTGACCTTGCTGTAGTGACCTTGACCTATAAAATCTTGTCCGGGCTAAATCTCGGAAACCGTAAGGTGTAGGAAGTTGATACTAGGTAGGGACATTGGTTAGGGGGTGTAGGTGTGCAACGTCGTGGTCTGACCTTGATTTGACCTTTGACCTTGCCATAGTGACCTTGACCTACAAAATCTTGTCTGGGCTATATCTCAGAAACCACGAGGTGTAGGAAGTTGATACACACTAGGGACATTGGTTAGGGGGTGTAGGTGGGCAACGTCATGGTCTGACCTTGATTTGACCTTGCCGTAGTGACCTTGACCTATAAAATCTTTTCTGGGCTATATCTCGGAAACTGTAAGGTGTAGGAAGTTGATACTTGATAGTGACGTTGGTTAGGGGTTATAGGTGTGCATTATCATGGTGTGACCTTAATTGGAGCTTTGACCTTGTCGTAGTGACCTTGACCTTTAAAATCTTGTTGCACCTTTGGGTCTGTCTTTTGATGCAGATTAAGCACTGTTAAAGTCATATTAGAATTTATTAAGAACTTTACTTTTATAACTTCCCATTGTAAGAGATGGAATTTCATCAAGTGAGCCACAGATTTTGCTCCAACACCACACATAAGCATTCATTGAATGTATTACCATTTCTGTATGCATGGTAATATTCAAAACATCTAAACCATAATTCGGCCATGCAGATGTAGATAAAGAGTGTTGTAATTTAGTTTACTGATTAATGCTGTCATCTTGTTATTGAATTATCTTGTTTTAATACTTCATCTTTATATGCATTATCTTTCTTTTAGACATTATTTTGTCTATTTAAACATTGTTTGGACCTTTATATAACTGACAGTGCTCTGAAAGTATCCTGAACTTTGTACTGATACAGTACTTCCATATCTCATGGTGTTAAAAATATTTCCCTAGGCTGTGGGGTACGGGCATCTCTGATGCTATTTTTATGTTTACATTGAACTTAATGCAACTATAGCCATGTATGTTCTGCCTCTTGTGTTTTTAATTTTTTATATGCCTCTATATTGGAAAATATTGGGCTGGTTTGCTGAATTAACATCAGCTTTCTCTCAAGTTCAAAGACTTAAGACTAATGCCAGGCGGTTTTGCCTCCCTTTCAACAGGCAAGGTCATGTTAGAAAAGTCCTCAGTACTAAATCTTATATGTTGTCATAAGCTGAATTAGAACCCATGGTCACATCGGTGAGACCCCAGTGATTAAAAGGCAAGCTTACTAACCCATTGAGGCAATAGGGGCCTGTTTGTTTACAAAGCAATCCCACTTGATAATGTTTCATTTAAATTGGTTTAACTGTCTACATGAAGCTTGTGAAATTATATTTCAGTTTTGATATACAAAGTCAAATTAAAGTTTACACTACAATTCCTGTGCTAGTAAGAACCCATGTGAATCCATGTAAAGCTGATTTTTAATTAATCTACCGTTATATACTGTTAAGCTGAATCTTCAAGGGACAAAGGAACATACTTCTGCTCAATAAAGAAATTCAAGATTTTTAAATAACAAGGTTGGTTTAAATTGGAAGGTCTATGAAAGCAGCTGATATACATTTCTGCTTAAAAACGTAATTCTACTTGATTAAGTTTCACTTAAAGAAGTTCATCTGTATGCGTGTTGTAGGCTAGCTCTACGAGAAGAAGATGAGGTAGATGCCGATATGTCCAATATGGCACAGTATATGAAGCAAGACCAGAAAAAACAATGGCAGCCACCAAGCTTTCAGAAACCTTCCTCGATGGAGAAAGACTACGACCATGAACAGCTGCAGCTGGACTTACATAAAACCAAACACAGGCCCAAATCTCCCAGTGAGTATAAACTGTAAACCAAGCATAATCCATCAGAGTTATGTGGTCTAAAGGACCAGTTTACAGAAGTCTTATCAATCACCCTCATGAATAACAACAGATAAGACTGTATAAAAGTAAAACAGGGCCAAAAATACCAGTGAGCAGATGCTATAATTAACCAAAGATTTCAGGGAAAATCCTTGTTTTCCAAAATATAAGATATAACTTAATTGAGTTCAGACTAACACAGTTTGAAAAAGTAATAAATTGTACATTTTGCGAGTTATAATGGGAGTATAAAATTGAATATGTGGTAACCGTAAGTGTGGAAAATAATGTCAAAGACTGAAATCTAAACAAACATCAGTGACATCATTCTCAGATATGTTTTGAAAATTGTATATTGGAACACTAAAATATTATGCAGAAACATTACACACCAAGTGTTTTGTCAAATTGTAACCGTTTTGCTGAAAAATATTATCTCTATCCACTTTTCTTGCTATTTTTGTGTCTCCACATATATGCATTTTACAGCTTAAGTTATATTAACAGGAAACGAATGTAAATTTCACAAAACTGTTCTTTCTTAAACTGGTTCCAGAAAATTAAATCAATGACAGCATTCGGAAATAATGAAGATTTTGGCTGTATTTCCTAATATTACAGAACCTGGTCGTAAGACTCCATCAGACCTGGATTCTATCACAGAAGAGCGTGAGCTGGACTTGGACAATGATGAAGACTTGTCACCAAAAGTAGGATCAGGAAGACAGTATGGGTCACAAAAATCTCCAAAGTAAGTACAGAAATCACAGAAGTAAGTATAAAAGTCACTAAGAATGCCCAAAGATTTATTAACTTACCCATGGTGTCTGGCTGGGCAGGCAGTTCATACTTTGATTGGTTCATACTTTTGTTTGGGAGCCATGGAATTTGTTCATGTGAAAACTAGGAATAAAGTACTCATTTAGAAAAGCAACAACACAAAGTAGGGAGGATTCCTCTGTATGCCTGAAATATTGCAGATTTTAGTGTAACTCCAGACCATATCTTCTACTTGAATTTTGGCAAAGTTTCAAGTCAAAATATATTTTATCAACAAAACATTGAGATCAATGTGAACTATGAGCAGAAGCTAGGATTTTACATTCCATGTAATAGCTAAGGTCAATGGGGATAGGCAATCAGCATTGTCACATGTGGGGATTTAACTGAAACAGATGTGACAGCCTGTGATGAGATGCCGAACTTTCTATCCACTGGGTCACAGAGAAACTTGTGAAAAGTCAAAAATTAATACAGAGTTGAACCTATAGTTACACGAAACCTACATTCTGGTTAACGTGAATTACAGATAACAGGGTAAATAACGAAACTTCAACAGAAAAGCCCTTCCTAGAAACTAATACTTACTCCTACTTGAAAGGGAATTGTACTTTACATAGTTACCTTAAATGCGTTGATTCTATTAAGTCCGAACTTTTACTAATTTACCCTCAGTCTGTAATCAGTTGGCAGTTTAATGCACAGAAAATGAAACTTGCATCATTTCTGTTATGAAACCTGGTTCCTTGTTGAAAGAGAACTCTCTTAAATAACCTGATATCATGGAATGAGCAGAAAACATGGATTTTGAAAATAGGCAAGTTAAAGTTTTAACTGTAATTGTTACAATGGAATGAATTTGTCCAAGTGTTTATGAAGGATACACTAAACATTAATAATTTTTTTATTCAGCGGTTACCAACATTGTTACATTTGTTAATATTTCAGACCTGTACCCAAGCCACGGGTTACTACCAAACCAGGGAAGCCTGGGGCTAGAACCAGCCCAACAGCTGATCTGAAAAATAAGCCTCGAGTTGCCTCCCCCTCTACTGATTTGTTCGGCTCCTCAAAACATCGGTATGGATATATTTCAGTATTTCTAATATAGTGACTTGGCATGCTTAATATTTTACAACATTGTAGTGATCATTCATTGATTTTTGGTCAGACAATAACAGTAGTTTGTGTCATACTGATCAGAACACTAACAGATCAACTTCTAATGCAAAATTTGTGGTGAATTAGGTGATATTTTGATCATGATGAGTGACTCTGTCCAGCAGAAAGTGCTTGACTATTGGTTCATGGCTGTGAAGTTTTGGCATATTTCTTGTACAGTGTATGGTCTTATATACTGGTGGTCAGACGATTGAACTGATTATCAGAAAGACCCCAGTTTAACTCCGAGGAAATTGTGAGATGTTCAAACACATTTTTCTGTTGTGATGGCTAATATGTTGGTGTTTGAGCTATGTTGTCAGAAATATGAAACTGTACCAAAGAGGATGTATACCAAATTGGTTGCTAATATCCTATCAGTTAAAATAATAATATGTTTCCTGAACTGTAAGACGTGTTGTGTAGAACGAAAGATGTATTATAGTGAACAACAGAACATTTTGTATAAAAGAATAGTCCCAGTAAAATGAGTATCCATTGAGTATCAAAAAAATAGAAGTTTATATGATAAGCTGGTTTTCTAAAGAAAATAATGGCCATTTCACTCATTTGTAAAAACATAGTTGTTTTTCTGTTGGGTAGCTGAGATACTTATCCCATGCATATAGCTTTCACATATATAGTACAGTAATTTATTAAAGTGATTAGAGTCATTCGCTTCCTCTTTAAAGTATATACAAATGCAGATAAGAGTTCAGTCCTTTAAGTTATGTTTGAGGTGGTACCCCCTGCATCACTAGTGTACCAGTTTTTACCATGTATCAAAAGAATTACAGGGCTGAAGAATTTGGAGACAGTTTAATTTGCTAAAACTGACATCAGTAAGTATTCTTTATCATCCATAATGTCTTCATATACTATTTTAAATAACAAACTCAAGTGTGCTGAGAGTTTTAATTACGCAATGCTGAAGGAAAGGAACGTATTGATATATAAGTGTCCGCTGCTAGCTGACGACTATGGCACTGATAAGTACACTCTGCTTTTGACTTGAAGCTGACAGGTACAGTCTTCTAGGGGTTAAAAAATGTATTTGCATTTTAAATGAAAAATTTCATGAAACTTTTAATTGTTCCAACTAGTCTCATATTTTCATTAGATCCAAGTCTCCCTTTGAGAAAGATTCTCTGGAGAAAGAAGACTTCAAGAGTTTCTTAAAGAACAAAGACAAGAAAGAAAAAGATAAAAAGGATGACAAGAAAGACAAAGCCAAGTCTCCCTCCATTCTGGATATGATGTCAGGTTTGTTTCCAGCAGAAAAAACCTATCGTACTATCATGTAAAAAAATACCTTGTAAAGTTAAATTTATAGTTACATCTTTTAATATAGATGGAGCCTGTTTTATAAATTCTATCTCAAGGGAACAGAAAAATATTGTACCTCTGCAGGAATTTAAGATTATGTATTTGTGTGGTTATACAACATTTTGTCAGTATTCAAAACATTGTGTAGAATTTATATCCTATGTTAGCTGACATGTCCCAATGTACCAATAACATTACACAAGCATACAACAGAACGTCTCACTGGTATGTACTGGTGAAAATATTTATATTTTATTGCAAACTTTCAAGTATAAATTTTTGAAAATGATAAATATGCTTTGTATGCTTAGTATTAAGAATTTTTTTATTAAACTATTAATGTCATTTGTACAAAAAGTGGCATTGGATTTTTCTTTTGTTCACAAAATTTGATAAGTAAATACGTAAAATGTTTGATATAGTAGTTAGGATTTAGGTTTAAATTATGTTTATAGGTAGCTCCTCCAAGCAAGACCCAAAATCAAACAAGAAAGATTCTAAAACTAAAAAAGCAGGGAAAGGGAAATACTTGGGACAGGATTCAGATTCAGATGATTCTATTGGTGGAGAATTCAAAAGGAAGGACGACATTCCACGGAAAAAATCTTATGGCAAGGAAGATCCTCTTGGTCGTTTTAGCCCTGTTAATAGTCCTTATGACAGAGAAAAGGGGGACAGATTCGATCCCAGGAATCGGAGAAGTCCTTTAGATCAAAGCGGGAGGAAAAGTCCACTGGACTCATTCAGCAGAAGCAGTCCATACAATAAGGAGAAGGAGAACCCATATGATAAGAGAGGAGGCCAGATTGACAAAAAAAAGAGGAGCCCCTACAGCCTTGATGACAGGGGAGATGACAGGAGAAAAAGCCCCATGTCAGTTACTGAGGACAGGACACAGTATGATAGACACTCGCCAAAAGACTGGAGGTAAGGGTTTGAAACATTTGAAGCACACAGGTGGTTCATTGTTGTGCTTTAATTTTAATTGAATACTGTTGTAAAACAAGGCATCCCAGGTTTGACATTACTTATATATAATTGTATTTTAGGTGTAATTGATAGGTTTATTATGTAAGTTATGAGTTTTGTTGACAAATGTTGGCAAAGTGTCTTAAATATATGACTTTATATATAAAAACATTATTTTATCCTGGACACAATTAAGAACCCATATATGTACAAGTGAATTTGAAAATCAGTAGAAGTTTTCTCCCAATAAAATTTTTACTATTATCCTATTTTACTAAATGAAACAGTTTGATTGTTGAAAATTACTCTTGAAAAGTTTAAAAGTGTACTTATCCAGGACAGTGTAAGTTATACTGGTAGAACGATTGTCTACAGACATCAAATGGTTGGTCGAAATTCACTTTCGTAGTGATGATCGATCCGGAAGTAGTGCCCATCGATTCATCATTATCACTGAAAATTTCATAATGTTTAGTTACCTTTCTTTATGTATCTGAATATTCAAATATGTTTTTTTTTTTTTTTTAATATTATATGCAGTTTCGTTAATAAACTGACAGATTTGTCACGACTTTTGGGTTTGTTCATATCTACCGCCATATTGAGTGTGTGTGCGTGAGTGCGTGAGTGTTTTTGCTAGATTCTAAATGTCGGAACACCATTATTCCTACTGCCTGGACATGTACTTTATTCTGGCATGTGTTTCATACTATAACCAACAATGCAATCGATTATGGCTCGATCATCACTCTGAAAAATGGATGATCAATCGACCATTCAACTTGCAGGCGATTCCCATCACTACTAAGTTATACTACAATGTATAATTATCAGATATTGTGTTTTCTCAACATAGATCACAAGGAGACAGCATTTATGAAAATAAAAATGACAGAACAGGCAGAGACAAATCTCCAAGTCAGCAAAAGGAGAACCCTTTTGCAAGAAAAAGTTCCAAAGATCGAGGAGATGGCAAGAGAGATCGCTCAAATGATCGAGATTACAGAGATAATGGTGACCGAGATAATCATTATGGTGACAGAGATAATCGCTATGGTGACAGAGACCAAACTGACTTTAGAAACAAGTACAAGGATTCCGATAGAGATCGATATGGTTACGATGATCTCAGGAAGGGACAATATCGCCATGGAGATGAGGACAGACTTGGAAGGAAGAGTCCATTTAGCCGCGATTATGAAGATAGCCGGAAAAGTCCATTTGAAAAGCGGGGCGACCACAGGGGATATGATGATATGGACAGGGGGTAAGTCAATTGATTTTTGGACTTTGTTTTAATGTAATTGTAAAATGTTAAGCGGCAAAATAAATAAAATAAATGAAGTCATCTTGTTTCCTGGTCTAGCTTAACAGAATGATATGGGAATAAATGTCCCCGTGTTGTCCTGGCTTAGTATTTGACTGGTGAGCCTGAACACCTAGTGAGTCATATGGCAAACATATTTTCTTGTGTAGCAGAAAGGAGAGGATCATTCACACCATTATATCAGAATCTAAACCATTTCACTTAAATCCCATGACCACACTTTCCAACTGGCATCTTCATTGTTAGTTCATATAACTAGAAGTTATATGGCAGAAATTAAACCATAACTCTGGAGAAATTGTTAATTTTTGTCGCATCCTTTTGTAGATTTTAAGATTTCTATAGCAATTTCTTTGAGCAGAACTGCCAAGTTTTGTTTTCATGCACTACACTTTCTGTTAAACAGGTGTATTGGATTGGAGATAGGCTAGAACACAAATTTTTTCTGTATCTCAGAATCAGGATGGTTTTGTATTGGTGGGATACTGAAAAGGAAAATATGCTACTGACTTTGCCCATGTAGTTCTTTTTACGTGGAATTATGTTATTACATCAGTGACTACTGACTAGGTACCTTGTAATTTAAATGTCAGTCAAATTTGTTTACTAATCTGTGTTTTTTAACATAATTCTTTTTATTTTTGTCATATTTGCATTTTTTTTTTGATAACTGCTTTACTACTTACATAGTTATTTACTTTACTGTTGCAACTGTAATGAGGGTCTCTAGATTTACGTTGGTCATTTTTGTATAGATACCTGGTGGATTATATACAGTCTAACCTCGTTATCTCGAATTTCATTTGTCCTTTCCAATCACCTCGACTTATCCAAAATTCGAAATATACATTCACGCCTTTGAGAGACTAAACTTGTCAAAACAACTACCGAGTGTATGGGCGATAATGAATAATATTAGCCAAATAGCTGGAAGATGTTGTTTTAAGCAATGTCCGTGGGGTATATAGTAAATGAACTAGTAAATACCTTTAATTTAATGTATTCCTTCATGAATATCCAAGAAAACATGCATCACAACAAGTGTACTAGTAGTTGAAACCTACACCGTAATCTCTGGTATAATCTCTATGTAAATAAGTTTACAGTACGGAGAGAAATGGGGAGGAAAATAAACAAATTGGCTTCTCATTCAAAGTATTGCTAGTAGATGTAATCTTCAGAGATGGCCATATTATTGTTTGACTTTCAGCTTTACTGGGTAAATTGCCTTTTGTAACACACGCTGGATGTGTCGGTTTGTTTTTCTTACAAAAGGATACTTTCCACCGGACTAAATATCAACAACCATGGTGTGTAAAATGGCAAATAGCCTCGATATAAGCGCAAATACTAGCATTTTATATCAAAATAACCTTTAATTTTCTTATATATTTTATTCTAAATGAGCTGGGACTGAGGGTGTAACCTCGAGATAAACAGGAAGTCGATATTTCCGAGATCGGGATAAGTGGGTTAGACTGTATATGCCAGAGAGTACTTTTAAATTCTCTATTCCCATAGTGCTCTGTCATCACTTCTTGTTGACAAGTAAATGAGTGTTTACAAAAATAGCTCACTATACAGCAACTTGAATAATTTATACCACTTGTAAATGGTACAAAATAGAAAATATCGAACCAGAAAAAATAAGAAAATTTGTTAACAAATTTTATATTCTTTATTAATAGAATATTTGTGACTTAATTCGTAACATACTACTACGAACACTCCTTTAAAGGTCTAATTATTATATTAATATTAATATATAGACTTTATCATTTTGTTTCTTGAATTGTGACAGGTTAGGCCGGGACAAGCGAGTTGGCTTTGAGCAAGACATGAGTGGGCCACCTTCATTGAAGGGAAAATATGACAAGGACAGACACAGTCCTTTTGGACGGGACAAGGATGATTATCCAGACAGGTATGGTGAACAAATTGTTATGGGATTTCGATATTTATATGCCACCAAAAACATGGCATTTTCGCGAGTTTGTACACACTCTGGGGCGAGTTGTTGCAAAACCAACTCACCAACGCGTCTGTGCCGTTGCTACCAGGCGAAACACTCAAAACTGACTAAAGAAATTCCTCTATTATCGGAAGCGACGACATACATATTTCCTCATAGAAATGGGTGAGAAAAGCTTGAAAAGTAGTTTATTTTATTTTATATATCCAGCTAACAGTAATTCAAGTGAGAATTCAGGTATTCTCGCGAGATATCTGTGCTTTTAGGTGATTTTTAAACTCGTCTCCTGCTTATAGTGTCACAGGCGAAACAGTCGAAACAACTACTGACCAAAGAAATTCGTCTATTACCGGAAGCGACGACATACATATTTCCCCATAGAAATAGGTGAGAAAGACATGAAAATGAGTTTATTTTATTTGATACATCCAGCTAACAGTAATTCACACGAGAATTTGGGTATTCTCATGAGATTTCCGTGCTTTATGTCTAATTTTTAACTCGTCTTCTGCATATTGTCTCACAGGCGAAACAGTCAAAACAACTACTGACCAAAGAAATTCATCTATTGTTGGAAGAGACAAAATATATATTTCTTCAAAGAAAAGAGAAGAAATGCAATTTATTTATTTATTTGATGAATCCAGATAATAGTAAAATAAAAAAATTTTTTTTTTTAAATTTAAAAGATCAGTAGCACCCAGCCATTAAGCCATTAAGATGTGGTTTAAAAGTGAAATTAAAAAAAAAAATAAAAGACAAATAAAAATACATTAAGTAGTTTATTTATTTGAACTTTTAGTTTAGCATCTATTTCTTATTATTTAAATAGAGAAGATTTTATGCAGTCCCAAATTGGAACTAACTATTTCAGAATATCTTGATGCAAAACATGTCTCGCATTTTTTCACAGTTGTCTCGCCTTTTCAAGTGAAGGGAGACAGTCTGTCTCGCATTCATGTTTGACGAGAGCAAACACTGCATGGTATTAATGTGTCTTTACTCATGGCTGAATGTTGGCAGTTGCTTGTCAGTGATGGTTTTTAGTTCTTTAGCAGCTTGTATGCACTCCTGTCCTCCATATCCTCAGCTGTCCCCGTCATAATGTGACCTGTAGAATGCATTTAAAGGGACCTTAAACACAAGTCAGTCAATCATAGGGGAATATTAAAAAGTATATGTTTTTCGATTGCTTTTGCCCACCGAGAAAAACACCCAATTAATAAAGTGTTGATTGTAAGGCTTGATGGACCAGTAGAAATACTTCTAAGATATTAGATTGGTTGATTTAAAACAAGATAAGAATCTGTGTTGCACCATTAAAACATCCATTGAAATGTGTTAAGCTAGGTTCTTTGGTCTCAGATATTTTTGAAAAGTTTACATACAGCAAAAGTTGATAAAAAAGTGGCATTGGGATGTTGAACTCTGTTGGATTGTAGTTCCTACGCAGTTGGCTCATATTTTGAACCCTTTGTAATGAAACTAGCTATGAGTAAATTTTTTAAGTATTATTTTAACAATTCCAGTTCTCATTGAGCTTTAACTTCACACACATAATTGTATATATTATGTTGGTTTTATTTCATGTTTAATATTTATTCCACATCAGCCTCAGGATTATAAATGATACAGCTGCTTTTCACTGGCTGGCAATTTGTCTTTCTGTTAATTTACTAGGAAACCAAGCCTGAGAAGGGATGACCGGGATGAATATGACAAGTACAGTCGCCAGAAGTTTGAGGAATCTAAGGTCAGTAGTTTTATATTTGCTGACATCAATACCAATAAACAAAGTAATTGATGTACACGGGTGGTCATTAAGATAAACGGTCATAGAGATAAACGGTCTTCAGAATTGTTCAAATCTAAGTGGTATAAACAACATAATCACACAAACTAAATAAGAAAATACAATCAAAGAAAGCTTGTCAAGACATCTGGTATTTGGTTTGTGGTATGTTGCTCTTTCGACTACTTATATTTGAAGAATTCTGAAGACCGTTTATCTCTATGACCGTTTATCTTCGTGACCACCTGTGTAATAGAAAAAAAAAAACAAAAACAGATTAGAGTCAAGTGGTTCAGTGTACTAGATTCTTTACAATTGGAACCTCAAATATCCACTGCCAAGTTCCACTAATACTCACCGAGATGCAGCATTTTCTGACTGAATGATAGCAAATCAGGGTCTGCTTATACTTAAATTCAAATTAGTGCTGTGACATGGGTAATCAGGTACTTACAAAATAGGCAAACTTAATTTCATCCATGTAGTTCTACCTAATATTCGCATTTCACCTGATTTTCCTTATTTCCACAGATGCCTTTCACCAGTTAACAAGAGTATAGGGATAGTCATGCTCTCTTGTGCCCATCCTAACTATCCTTTCCATCTTTAATATCCCCCACAGATGAAACTCCAGAACATGTTTTCTCTAAATTTTTGGAATATGTTTATCTAAAAAAGAACTTTCTACCAACATAATTATGTTGCCACTCAACACCTTTTGCTTGTTAAACTGGTCACAGTATTTCAGTAAAATTGTCTCAATACCAGTATAATAAAGCCACTACTGACTCACCCCTGTTGTAAAGATAAAGTCTTACGGCTGAAGTTGCTGTTCTTCCATCATTTTGCTTGACAGAATACTTATATGCTAAACTTCCTCAAGCTTTGTAATGTGTTGGTGGCATGTTAACTTTGAAAGGTGTATGATCAGAGACAGCATGTAGTTTGCTCAGTGTCACTGTTGGTATATTTTAACGCATAGAACCAGGAAAGAAGCAGGTCGCGTAATCGTGGTAAGAAGGATGATGACAGGGAAAGCTCCCTGTGTCGGGACGTGGATGAGGATCCTTCTAAGATGAAGAAAGCTCCAACTGAGGAGGAAGAGACACTCAAAAAGTACAGTGGAACCTCTGTTTTATTTTTCAAACTTCTTTTGTCTGACTAGTTACAACTTTATCAATCATTTCTGCTCAGTTTGTGTATTTAACCATTTTAATAAACCCAAGCCCATAAAGGCTGGGGTTATAGTTGTCCCCTGCCCATCCAGGTTTTTGGGTGTTTCACAGCATAAATCCATGCATGGATTTTCATCAAATTTCCAGGATATGTTTAGCCCAAGAGGATCTTGAGCTGATTAGGTTTTGAGGAGGATCTGGCAACAGGTATTGCCATGTCAACTTTGTAAATTTTGGGTTTTAAAGATATGGGTGTTTCAGAGCTTAAACCCATCAATGGAAATTTACCAAATTTTCAGGATATCTTGTATTCCAATAGGATATACAACTGATTAGGTTTTGAGGGGTAGAAGAATATCTGACAATGGCTGTTGCCATGGCAATGCTTTTTAAGATTTTTGATTCTTAAGCTTTGTGGCTATTGTTACAGCCTAAACCCATGCATGGAGTTTCACCAAAATGTTCAAAGATGTGTTTAACCAAAGGGGTCTAGAGGTGATTAGGTATTGTGGAGTATCTGGAAGTGGCAAATCATTGTGATTCCATGATTCTAAAAAAGCTGTGTTCTAGTACATCACCAATATGTTTGTGTAGTTTCTTAATTTAGCAATACCTATGAAAAAATATTACAAATATGGTTATTTAAGGCTTTTGTAAAGCTTCAAAAGAAATATTGAATCCTCCATAGAAAGTTGACTGTTCGCCTCGATTGACATGAGACTGATGGCAAACAAACTGTCTTCTGTTACTCTCCAGAAGTGATTCCATTAAATTTTAATCATTTCACGGACATTATAAAGTCAGTTCTGTATGTGTCATCTTATTTAGTTCCCAATTTATGATTTATTTACTGTCATCAGCATGTCAAAGTTAAGTAACAGATACACAAGAATTTTTGTAATTTGAATTTTTATAGTCAACATATTTGATTTAGCAACTTGAGTTTACTCTTCCAAAATTATATTTTCCTGCAAATAATTACTTCTTTATGAACCTTCTTTTACCTGAAATATTTCTTGCCTTTTTCTGTATTTTCTCGAAATAGATTTGCTACTGTAAATTGATTTTTTTTAAGTGGAAGGGAGAAAAAGAAAACTGATATCTTGATAGGGGAATAAATGGAAATTTTAGCTTAATAAATTTTTCTCTAAATTTCAACTTAAATTATAACTCAATTATGATCATTTTCAACATCAGAGATTAGTACTGATTTTTCTTGAAGGATACTTGTAAATCAGGTGATTTCTGTGGATTTCAGACACAAAGTCAAGTCCCACACTAAAGAGAATGCCTTGCTGGACCAAGTGATAGAGTCTGTGAAGGAAGAACAGACAAAATTCAAACCTGTGGATCCTGATAAAAGCAAGGACAGAACAGAGTGAGTGAATCCCAACCTATGGCATGTACAGCTTTAGTATATGATGTACTCAATCAATAACTGGTTCAGTAGTATTCTACTGTTTGTACCGAGGTAAACAGTAAGCTGGCATTCTGCTTTTCATTTCGGTTTAGAAATAATGAAATTTGCAAACACTATTTAAAAACTGATTATTGAAACATCTATATTTTAGGCTTTCTAATGACTGATATTTCATCAAAACACTAATAAACCTATCAATGTTTTTATGTTTGACAGTGTTACTTTATATGGGGTTAAAATGGAGTTTTATTGACTTTCAATATTTGGCAAAGACATTTCTGGTTATAAATTATGGCTCATGCATGCTTACAGTTAAATTTCACCATATAACTCACAGCCATACAGACTACCACATTCTGTTCTTTTAAAAACCTCACAAAATTGATTAAAGATTTTCATCACTTTTGTTCTACCTTTCTGTTAATAGTATTGGAAACTTATCCAATGATGTAAATGAAACTAAAATACAAACAAATTACTTAATACATGTATAAATTAATCCCTTTTTTTCAGGTGTTCTAAACAGTTCTTTTAATTACCAGTACTCAAATGATCTTTTATGGTGTTTTTTTGCCACAGAGGTAAGCAGAGGTCACAGAGTGCACGTCATCGCCCTAAACCCCGGTATGCCAAGCCAGTGGTTGAAAGCTTCCCCTCGAGACCCAGTACTGCACACATCGACCCAGTGAGTGATCGTTTCTGTTTACACATTTAAATTCAACAAAGAGAAGCAAATTTATAGATCGGACTGGTGGTTTTTTAAAGTATCACAAAGTCAGTTGTGAATTTACATTTGTTTTGGATTTCAAAACAGTAACATTTTATTTGAAAAGCAGTGACAAGTTACTGTTATTTCTTTTTTTTTTCTTGCTTTATTGATATTTTTGAAAACATGAATATGTGGAAACTTTTTGTTATTTCTTATTTCTGGGTGAACTTGGATTCTTGCACAAACAACCTTATGTACCACAGGGTTAATATTTGCACCCCGTATTTACTACAGAATTATCTATGGTAATTACTAAGGATATTGTAGGAAATGTGAAACTTGCTACTAGGGGCTCTCTTTGAAAAGAAGAAAATTAAATGTTAATTTGTTGTGGAGATCAAAGACCCTATGAAGTCGCACAAATCACATGTGCAGAATTTCTGCCAAGTCAAAGAAATAGAAAGGGGTGTCCTCAATGAGGAATTCCAAGTACAGTGACCAATTTAACATTTCTTACTCTACAGGTTTCTATGTTTTGTTTGATTTGTTTGTTTTTTTTTGCTGTTTTTTTTTCAACACTAATTTTATGATTGTATGAACTATTGCCAATTTTCTCCCCCTTCTTCAACCACATGAATGTTTTTATATCTGACAAGTGACAAGATCTTGTGGGTTCTTTGTACTTCTTACAACTGAAGTTGTTCCTTAGATTTTCCCAAACCTCAATATTGTTGCCTGTTTACTTGTACCTGCAGGTTGCAGTTCTTTCCCGTCAAAGCTGGCTATTTTTAACCCCAGCCCATAAAGGCTAGCATTATAGTCGTCCCCTGCTCTGTCCAGGCGGCGTCAGCAGCGGCGGGCATAAAGCTTGTGGGTGTTCCACAGCCTAAACCCCTGCATGGATTTTCACCAAATTTTCAGGGGATGTTTACCCCAAGAGGATCTAGAGCTGATTAGGTTTTGGGGGTATCTGGTAACAACTGTTGCCATGGGAACACTTCTAAGATTTTTGGGTCTGAAACTTTGTTCTAAAATTTTTAATGTCTTCTGTAACCTAAAATATTGGAGCCAGCTTCATCAGATTTTCACAAAATGCAAATGGATAGGAAATCTTGCCTGAGAGTAATTGTGTCCTTGTTTTGGAAACAACATGGCCGCCATATCAATCTTTAATAGCAAATAGGAGGGTCATCATATCAAAAAGGCCTTATATCTCCCTTATAATTGTTTCTTTGGCTTCAAAATATGAAAACCACTCATAAGAAATCATGGGCTGTGTATCTTTTGTAGAACATCTTGTGGACAGAAGTTTTTCCTAAGATTTTCCCAAATCCTCAATGTTGTTGGCCATTTAGCTGTACCTGCGGGCTGGGGTTCTTGCCTGCCGAGGCTGGCTATTTTTATTTTATACTGCTGTGTTCTGCGATACCATATTGTCATATGCAAGTGATACTTCATACCCTTTGCAAAGTAAACATTCTTAAACATAAGTTCATTAAATTATATTATTATATTAACATGAAGTATAAATCATGCCTTTAGTTTGAGAGATGTGAAAGTTTGTCTATTTATTGAACAATCTTATTCAAACATCATATTGTTGAAGTGCATGATGCATTGTAACAATATATTTTCAGAATAATACTCACAGCATCAGAGATGCCGTGTTTATGGATTGGTACAAAGACAGAAATGAAAAGGCTCGCAAAGAGAAAGAAGAGAAGCTCAAGAAGGAGAAAGAAGAAGTAGAAAGGAAGAAAAAGGTTTCAAAATTATAAAATCTTTTGAAAATATATGGGGAAAAAGATAGTCACATTTTGGGGAAGCAGTTACATAAAAATTGTGTGCTTTTAAAACAATAACTTTGATGTCTGCTTGTATTAACTGCAAAGCCAGCTTAATTAGCAATTATATTTATCTATCAAAATGTTGATGTAATATTTGCCAAAAAGGCAAAGTTAAAGTTTGTTTGAAAACTATTTTGATAAATATATAAAAAAAACCTATTACATTATCTTAGGTGTTACAATGCATTGTGACTTATATGATTATGAAAAATATCCACGTCTGGCTGTTTATTGCAATGCTAAAATACTGATATTCACACATTAAGTTTGTGTTCAAAATGTAGAATAAAATTGATTTGAAATAACTACTAACTGGACTCATAACAAATGTAAATGTTTTAATAACATTCTTTCAACTTCAACATAAAGAAAACAAATCTATATGAGATGAAACATTTATTATCCACCACGCGACGTATTTTCCCTAAATACGGGGAAATACAGACCGGGATGTATTTTTTTTGTATACACCGGCGCCCCGGTACTATGGATATTGAGTTTGATTAGCTTCCGGTTTTTAAACAATATCTCGGAAAGTATGTAACTTACAAATATGTATAATATATCATTAGAAAGGTGTTATTCCAGCGCTTCTGCTCATGTATGTTGCATAAAAATCCATGCAGAAATGACTGAGATATTGCAAGGTAAAGATTGAAGTTTTATATTCGGTGTTGCTCATTCTTTTTGACAGTCTGTTTCACGTTTTCTCATTAAATATTCATATTATTTGACCCATAAATCGCACAAAATGGTGGATAATAAAAGTAAAACATCCCTCATCAGACATATACAGAAAAAATTTATCACTCATGAAGATTAACAATATAATACTCGTGCTACGCACTCGTATAATATTGTTATCTTCATTCGTGATATATTTTGTCTGTATATGTCATTCGGGAAGTTTTCCTATTATATATGAGATATTGTAGTATAAAATATAAATGACTGTTTATGAGTTAGGTTTAGATATGTATCAAAATAGGAGTAAATGTTTTAAACTGTCTGGTGGTAGACCCCCAGACACTGATGTAAGACTCAAAAAAATACTCAGTACCTGAGAATGCAGAAACCATCACCTGTGGGTAAATATTTTTTAAAAATACTGATTTTCTATCCAGATCCGGATAGGGATCATGGATCCAGATCAACCTTGTTCCTGAACAAAGCCACAGGTAGATTCCACAAGGTGAGAAAGTATGGCCCAGATCTGCTGTATCTTTTCCAAGTGATAAACATGGATATACAAACAGGCAAACCAACAGACCCAATTACAACACTCCCCACTCCACATTGGGTGGTGGGGCGGGGGGTAATCACTGCAATACTGTAAACAGAGTGCTTGATTATTAACTATAATACTAGTTCATATTTTGGTATTCCTTTTATACTGGCATCTTTGTGTATGTGATTTAGGAAATACTTGACATTATTAATATAAGAGTTATGATTAAATTGAATCTGTTGGTTCAAGTTAGCATTGATACATATCAATTGTACGAGAATGTTTACATTGACATTTGTAGGAGGAAGAAGACAAGAAATTGGAATCTATGGCTTCGTATAATGCCTGGGCCGAGAAAAAGAAGGAATATCTGTCAGAGCAGCAAAAGAAGAAGCGAAAAGAAGAGAGAAAAAAGGAAAAAGAACTTGAAGAAAAACAAGAGAGAAAACAAGATGCTGCAAAGGTTTGATGAAGAATTAGTAAATATTAGAAATGTTATCGATGTCATATAGTGAAGTTTCAGTATTGATGAATATACTGATTCTCAGTTTTTATGTCAGATGCATCACATGGTGGATAATAAAGGACTTTATGACCCTGGCATGGTGTCTGATCTGTTATGTTCCACAGTAAAACAATTTATCTCTTAAAGATTTGATCAAAATCAGTCTGTATCTTATTCATTAATCATGCTGACAGACAGAATCATAGAAAGACACTTAAAACCAATTAGGGATGTTGTGGGAGTGATTTTGTCCTTCCGGTTTCACGTCTGGTGCTTCCCGGTCGGTAACCATCTCTTATTTAACAAAACCTGAGAACCATATAGTTTTCCATACTGTAAAATAGGAATCCTAACATGACACAGATGTTTCCTCGATTCTGATTGGTTAAATTACAAAATATATGGTATATCCAAATTATCGCCCATTTTTACAGTAAAAAGCAAATAAATGTGGATTATGACATAAATTTTGTATGTAAAGTTAGTAAAATTTCTTTATACTCAAGTGTAAGCGGAAAACTGGTAGTTGAACTTTATGGCGGTTTACAATAATTTATTTACCGTACCGACGATACCAGTACTACTGCAACAGCCCTAAAACCAATCAAAATACCAGGTAAAACTTAAACATTTTAGAGACCAATACAAAAGAAAGAATTGTAATCCCAAGTATACATTAAATTTTTTTTTTTTTTAAAATTTGTAGTCTTTTCGACTGTGGAAAGAAGATAAAGACACAGAATTGCACAGTAAAGAGCGTCAGAAGAAGAGGGAGGAGCTGGAAAAACTGGAGGAAGAGAAGTATGACAAAGAGCAGAAAAAAAAGGAAGCAAAGACTGCATACAAGTCATGGTGAGTGATGTATAAGGCATATGTTTATTAAAGTCAGTCATTCAGGACAAAATGACTTGGAGTAATTCGATTCTTTGAAAATAGCAGCAGAAAAACTAGGACAAAGAACAGAAACTGAAGGATGCACAGACTGCATATAGACACAGTTTTACTCAGTGATTTCTTGTTTTATGTCAGCTCACCAAATTTTCTGGAATTAATTAAGAAGGGCATTTCCTTTGACACAAATTTGGTATTCTGCAATGAATTTTTTATTGCGTTAATACATCTTACCTAGTGGACAGATTGCTATTGTCCTGCGCCTTGCCGGTCTCGCCAAATGTTAGAAAAAAACGTCCTGAGCTGGGCTCTGGCCGGCACCGGTAGTGTCCTGTTCATTCGCCAAGGGGCTGTGTAGCCCGCCTGCCGGTGTACTGTGCATGCTTGCACATGCGCTCTTCCTCTTTTTGTTTGGCGCGTGGAGGAACGCTTTTAATAGAAACTTTTAAATTTTGATTTATATATGTGTTAATTACAGTTTGGTGAAAACTTTTGTAGTGATATTGTGTATGAAGTGTCATGGCATCTCCAGGAGATAAAAAAGGTCAACAGAGGGGTTCGTGTGGCCATGTTGTGGCAAGTTTTGATTTGCACGACAAGTGTGCCAGATGTCGTGACAAGCTTATTGGTGAAGACGATTGTGTGAAAGATAAACCTTGTAAAGTATGTGACGGATTCTCTGATATTCAGAAAGAAATGTTTGCAACTCCGTCGTATAAAATCAGGAAGGACAAGAAGGCTGGTTTGCTTGTTTCCCCTAAAGAGGTTACTGTTTTACAGCCAGTTGATAATGAACCGACTTTTCAGTCTCCAAGTGGCCAATCTACGCAGCCTTCTGCCCATTCCTCTTCAATCCCTCCTTCTGGTTCTCAGTCGGCTAGTTTTGTTACTGCAGATCAGTTAGCCGCTATCTCTGATAAATGGGCAGAACAATTTGCGCGTATGGAGGCTCTGCTCTCCCGAGGCAATGTTTTCTCCACCTCTGTGTCCACAGTGAAGCCGATTGATACTCAACCTCTCATTTCACAGCAGCCTTTTTTAGCACCAGCTTCCCGTCCCACCGGTCCGGTGGAGGTTCCGGTTGCTGTTGATGCGTTAGTGAAAACTAAGGCTGTGGATCACAAAGAAAAGAAGAAATCACACAAATCTGGGAAGGAAAAACATTCAGAAACAGCTGTCAAGACTGATCAGAACGTTGTTTCCTCTGACCATAAGTCAGGAAAGAAGAGTGTCTCTGATACATCAGAGAAAAAGCGTGACCGGTCTGCCTCACCGTCACCACGTCCAGTGACTAAAAAACATGAACATACTTCTGCTCCTCCGGCTGATACCAGCTCGTGTCCGGATGCTGCTCATCAGTCCGGTGTTACTAAAGGGGACACACATAAACCCACTTCAGGCCATGATAAGAACACTACCGGTTCTCTTTCTGGTCAACCTCAGTGGTTTCTCAACCGGATCAAGACCCAGATCACACTTTTACCGGTTCCGGTGCCTGTGCCTTCCCACCGGCTACAGAAGTGGACCCATATGAACAAGTTTCTGAGGATGAATGTTCAGTGACATTTTCCGGTTCAGACGAGGGACAGTTGTCCGATTCCACTGAAACTCCGGAACAGACAGAGGATATGCCTTATAGGGAAACAGTTTGGTCTATTAGATCATTCATGGGCTGGCATCATATCCCCGCTTTTGAAACTGATTATGCTGAGCCTGACAAATCTGATAATCCCTGGAAGGGCAAATATCCAAGGAAACCAACAAGGATATCTGTGGCTATGCCCCCGGATGACTGGCTGTGCCAGAAATTGGAAAGACTGAATTTGACTGTTGCAGAGGGCTATCCCTCAAGGTCCCAAGATTCAGCAGGTCTTAAGCGTGACCAGTTTATTAAGGTGCCGAAGTCGCAAGAGAAATGGTACAAGATGCACCTGTTAAAGTCTGATGGTCCCCACCAGCCAGGTCGCTCAGTGTTTAACTGGGGAAATATGGAGGCAAAGGTGAACTCTCAGTTCCCTAGGATCACTAGGGTTTCAGCTTACCCTTCAACAGGCCCCCCTTCTCGACCTATCGCTCAAGAAGCTCTACGACGTTGGGAGAGAGCTGCTAGAGAAGACAGCTACATTATTAATCATGCAGCCGGTTTTGCTCAACTGAACTGCAGGATAAGATGTCGCAGAACATTGCCCTGTTTTAGCCGGTTTTGCTCAACTGAACTGCAGGATAAGATGTCGCAGAACATTGCCCTGTTATGTTCCCACCTTAACAAGGGCAAGGCACCCAAAGATGTTTCCAATGCTTTGAACGACCTGCGTGACCTCATGGCCTTTTACCAACGGGTTTCCGTGGCCATGGGCACGTCTCTTCAGCATTTGGCACATGTCTAACATGATTTTGTTAAGAAGGGACTCGTATCTGGACTTTGTGAAACCAGGAGTCAAGCAAGATACCATGAACTTGTTACGGAATGCCCCCATGTTTGGATACATGTTGTTCCCGGATGCGGCAATTATGTCGGCAGAACAAGATATTCAGAAACATGAGACCAGTAGTGTTGCTCAGGGACCCGGACCGGGTGCTTCTCCGCACACTAGCTGGAGAGGTTCACACAGGTATAGACCTTACGACCGTAAGGATAGGAAACCTACAGCTTCATCTGAACAGGTGTCTCAGCAGCAACATCAGCCTTGGAGACAGTTCAGCAAAAGTCGGTCCAGAGGACGGGGACGGGGTTCCAACCCTCGTTTTTCCAAGTCGCAGGCTTACAAGCCATATAAATGACAATTATTGTGTGGTTCCAACAGTTCAGTTGGACTCAGAATGTTAAAACAAGGTTATGGCAGAAACTCTGGACAGTTTGGGTATACAGACAATAGACAAGTCAGTGATGTCAAAAACTTTAAATCCTCAGGATGTGTGTTGTCGTGTTGTAAGTCATGTTCGTACTGTTCATTCACACGGGCTTCCACAAAGGAAAGGAGTAAGTCCCGGTCATTGTCTGAGCAAAATAAAGCATGTCAAAGGAGTTTTTTGTGTAAATCCATGTCTTTCTGTCCCTCCTGTTCCCAATGTCCCCAATGCTGTCACCGGACAGATTGTCGGGGGACGCTTATAACAGTTTTGGCATATTTGGCAAGAAATGGGTGTGAATCCTCGAGTGGTTTCAGTACTGAAGGATGATTATTCCCTCCCTTTCAGCCAGACACCCCTTTTGACGAGGGTTCCTTTGGTTCACAGTGGTTACGCAAATCCTACCAAAAGCCATTCCCTGAAAGAGTCTCTGCTAGATCTCATTGGGAAACGGGTAGTAGAAAAGGTGGTTATCAAGTCGTCTCTGGCTTTTTTACAACCGGCTTTTTCTTGTCCCCAAACCGAACAGAAAGTGGAGGCCAATCTTAGATCTGAGCCAGTTAAATCTCTATTTGAAGGCCAACTCATTCAAGATGGAAACCCCGGAGACGATCCAGTTATCCTTACAAACAGGGGAATGGGTAACCTCGCTGGACTTCAGCGACGTGTACTTCCACATTCCAATCAACCAGAGGTCGAGAAAGTATTTAAGGTTCTCCCTGAACAAACAAACTTTCCAATTCACAGCTCTTCCCTTTGGTTTGGCCACAGCTCCCCTCGAGTTTACAAAGGTGGTCAAAGAAGTGAAACTGATGGCGCAGGCCAGGGGTATCCGGATCCACTAGTACCTAGACGACTGGTTGCTGAGAGCCCAGTCCCAGGAAACCTGCCTACAAGGTACCCAGACCCTATTGGCCCTGTGCCGAAAGTTAGGTTGGGTAGTCAACATGAAGAAATCAGAGTTGGATCCCCAGCAAATTTTCAATTTCGTAGGTTACCGGTTTGACCTTGTATCCGGTTGGGTCCTTGCCACTCAGGACCGGTGGATAGCTCTCCAAGAGAAATTAAATTTCATCAAGAACTGGAACAGCTGCACAGTCGGACAGTTCATGTCTGATAGGGTTGCTGACAGCCACGGAAAAACAAGTTTGTTGGGACATCTTCATATGAGGCCATTTCAATGGCATTTGAAACGTCACTGGCATGTCCCAGAAATGCTAGAGGTCATTCTGGTTCCCCCTTCACTCCATCCACACTTAGACTGGTGGTTAGACGAAAGCAATGTTCTGGGGGGGCCAACCTTTGCACCCTCTTCAACACGCTCTTCAGCTGTACAAAGGCTGGGGCACTCACTTAGGGGACTCCATTGCAAGAGGCGTTTGGTCTCCCATAGAAAGTCGCCTTCACATAAACTTCTTAGAACTGAAGGCAGTCCTCCTGGCCCTGAAGAAATTCGGGCATCTTTGCAGGGACCAGATTGTTCTTGTTGCTCTCTGTGTGCCCTCCTTTGGAGGCTCCTATCCTGGTGTCCTCCCAGGGGAACTGTTTTGAGGGCCAGACACATTCCAGGTCACTTGAATGTGATAGCGGACAAGCTTTCCAGGCACAATCAAGTGATCCAAACAGAGTGGTCCCTATCTCAGCAGGTGTTCAATCTTTTGTGTTCCAAATGGGCCCAACCGCAAGTAGACTTGTTTGCAACCCGGTTCAATCACAAACTTCCTCAGTTTGTATCACCGGTACCGGATCCGACAGCCTGGGCAGTGGATGCCTTGGACATGTACACCTTTCCACCAGTCTCCCTGGTTCCCCAGGTGGTGGCTAAAATGATAGATCAGGGCTGTCAGCGGATGATTCTCCAGGTTGGCCAAACATGCCCTGGTTTTGGGACCTGGTGAGTTTGTCGGTTCAGATTCCCTTCACTCTTCCGCTAGTAAAGGACCTGGTGACTCAGCTGTTCCACGGACTAGTTCACAGGAACCTCAGCAATCTAAACCTGCATGCGTGGCTTCTAGAGCCTCTGCCATCCACAAACAAGGTTTCTCTGATGAGGTGGCCGAAAGAATTGAGGCTCCTCAGAGAGTCTCAGCCAGAGCCGTGTACAAGTCAAAGTGGTGTGGTTTTGTCAAAGTGGTTTTGTTAAGTGGTGTGAGTCACACAAGGTGACATTCAGGTCGCCCTCTGTAAACCAAATTGCGGATTTCCTTTTGCATCTTTTCAAGGAGAGGAATCTGCAGCCCAGTACCATTGAAGGTTATAGAACAGCCATTGTGGATATGGTGGGCAATTCTGAGCTTAACATCAGCAAGGATGAGAATCTCACTCGTCTTCTGGACAGTTTCCATAGAGATAAACCTAAGGGAAGGCGGGGTGTGCCTTCGTGGAACCTATCTCTGGTTCTCCACCAGTTAACTAAGGCTCCATTTGAACCCTTGCGAAAGGCTTCCATGAAGCATTTGACTTTTAAAATGGTCTTTCTTCTAGCCCTGGGTTCTGGCAAGAGAAGAAGCGAAATCCATGCCTGGCTGTACAAAAACATCAGAAGAAAACTGGAATCAGGTCTCACTTTATCATTCACCCAGTTTTCTCCCCAAAAATCAGCTAGCTTGGGATGGTCCGGCTTCGGTGGCTCCGGTGGTCATCCCAGCTTTAGCTCCAACTCTGGACAAGTCCCTGTTGGATGATAAGTCTCTCTGTCCGGTGAGGGCCTTACGGTATTACTTGGACCGGACCAAGGACCTTAGAAAAGGAAAAGACTTGGTGTCCGTGTCCTACAGGAAGGGTTTTCAAAAGGACATTGTTCCCGCTACTATCTCTTCCTGAATTAAACAGACTGTGCTGTTGTGTTACCAACTTTCAGACCAAGCGGCCCAAGATCTTCATCAGGTTAGGGCACATGATGTTCGGGCCTTTACAGCTTCTCAGGCTTTTCAGGGAGGGGTTTCACTGGAACAGGTCCTCTCAGTCTGTCATTGGAAAGCCCACAGTACTTTTACCCAGTTCTATCTAAAGGACTTGGCTTGGGCAGATTCAGAGCTGTATCACTTGGGCCCCATGGTGGCAGCCCAACAGGTTCAGGAGGGCAAGTAATCCTTTCCTCCAGCTCTTTGGTGTACATATTGTTATTTCTATCCGTCAGCTAACTTAGCTATTAACGGATCCATTCTTTGTGTACCTAGAATTCTCAGGAATTTCCCCTTTTATGCGGCCTACCCTCCATCCAATGGGTAGTCATTCTGCATCTGTCCACTAGGTAAGATGTATTAACGCAATAAAATGGAAAATTTAATAAGTAAATTATATTTTTATAAGTTAATATCTTACCTAGTGGACAGGGGGATTCCCACCCTATCTTCCCCGCTATTCTAATCTATAAAAGGGGACCTATCTAGGTAGGCAACAAAAAGAGGAAGTGCATGCGCAGTACACCTGCAGGCGGGCTACACAGCCCCCTGGCGAATGAACAGGACACTACCGGTCCCGGCCAGAGCCCAGCTCAGGACGTTTTTTTCTAGCGTTTGGTGAGACCGGCAAGGCGCCGGACAATAGCATCTGTCCACTAGGTAAGGTATTAACTTGTAAAAATTTAATTTACTTATTAAATTTTCCAATTTCAGTTGATAGTCACAAGCACTATAACTTTTTACAGCATAGAATTGTGCTTGCTCTACTTTTATTCTTTTAATTTTTTTCAATCCATTATAACATTATGAGACAAAAATCTTTACATTAAATTTTATGTAGTTAACAAATAGAGAAAAATCTTTGATATACAGAAAATTTCTTTAAAATAAAGATCAATGATATTTTGGAGTTATGAATACATAAAGATATCTTTGTTAAATAGAGTCACTAGTCTGTTCTATAAAATAAATCCAAAGTTCAAACATGGCTGTTCACAATGCAGTCCCTGACTGTGCAGTTTTAGACATAAATATTTCTGAAAAAAAGTGGAAAAACTATGTTTGACAAAGAAAAATTACAAGCCTAACAAAACTATGATGGGTCTTAATTTGAAATGGAGAAATTAATTTTGTTTTAAGAAATATTTATATATATTAAACAAGGTTTCAGTTGATAATATGAAAAGCCTGTACCTCAGTCTGATAGACTTTCAAGTAAAATATAAACTTTCTATATCTTGTAATATTACTGCTGATGTGTAAAAATAAAGAAGATATTTGTATGTAAGTGTATTGTATACCAGGAATGAGAAAAAGGAAGTGTCGATCCGGGAGAAGGAATATGGAAAGCGACAGGATGCGGCGAAAAAACAGCGAGAAGAAAGGCGACAGAAGGAACACAGAGAGAAGGAGGCCATGAAGTCTTACGACCAATGGATGCAGAAAAAGGTGACGATTTATACTCTTTCTTAAAAATTGGTGCATGAAGGTCTGTCGAGTATGTTTTTGAGGGTTTTTCTTGATCCTGTACAGTTGTTTCTGGTAGTGCAGAAACTGTGACATTGTTATTGTTGGAAACTGAAAAATGAACACTGCCAATATATTCCAGGAGAAAACAAATACTCTTTTCTTAATTATGTACTCCAAACGGTTTATTAATCTTTAACGAGCAGTTGATTACTCTTTAACAGCTGTTCCTTTCAGTACACAAAATAAGGAAGTGCGTAATCTGTTCTTGTTTGATGCAAATAGTTGTGCAAATATTCACATAAAACTGACATCCTTAACAATGTTATGAGGCTCTTTCTCACATCTAAGAAAAAAAGGACTTCCAAAATTATACCTTAAGTACAACCATTACAATTCATTCAAGCCAAACAATATGATAAAAGGTACTAATTAAGCGTCCCTGAAAGGGCGCTTATTTGTTTTCACCTCAGTTTCCTCGCCACCGCCGCCGCCGCATTATGGTCTCCCTTGAATATATCCCTTATTATTAGAAGGATTCAAACCATATTTGGCACTTATATACCTTAGGCGTGGGAAAATTTTTCTGCATGCTTAAATTTGACCTTAAACCTTTATGAAGGTCACATGATCAAAAACAATTTTTTTAAGTACACCCCCCCGTCATCACAGTTCAGGAAAAACTACTTGCTATACAGCCTTATGCTTTGACACACCTGTTCATACTATCGAAAACGCGAGCTGATTAGATTTTGGGAGCAATCCCTTGAAAAATGTCTCATTTATGGGTGACTTCCTCACACCTTCCAATCTGAGAGCCTTAAATTTAGGTCAACCCCCCTATTATCTTCTTATGTATTGCATTTAGAGCCATAAAATGTATTGGGAGGTAATAGGAAAGCATATGTGGAGAGTCTAAATAGCCGGTCAGTTTTACTCCACGGCCCCCCCTTATGGGTCAAACTGGGGTCATAAAATAGCTGATTTTGAGTTTTTGCCTTATATCTCCTTTGTTGTTGCTTTTATAGCTTCAGAATGTATTAAGAGGTATTGGGAAAGCATATGTGGAGAGTCTAAATAGCCGGTCAGTTTTACCCCACGGCCCCCCCTTATGGGTCAAACTGGGGTCATAAAATAGCTGATTTTGAGTTTTTGCCTTATATCTCCTTTATTGTTGCTTTTATAGCTTCAGAATGTATTAAGAGGTATTGGGAAAGCATATGTGGAGAGTCTAAATAGCCGGTCAGTTTTACCCCCCGACCCCCCCTTATGGGTCAAACTGGGGTCATAAAACAGCTGATTTTGAGTTTTTGCCTTATATCTCCTTTAATGTTGCTTTTATAGCTTCAGAATGTATTAAGAGGTATTGGGAAAGCATATGTGGAGAGTCTAAACAGCCGGTCAGTTTTACCCCCCGACCCCCCTCCCCTTATGGGCCAAACTGGGGTCATAAATAGCTGCTTTGGAGTTTTTGCCTTATATCTCCTTTATCGTTGCTTTTATAGCTTCCGAATGTATTAAGAGGTATTGGGAAAGCATATGTGGAGAGTCTTAATAGCCAGTCAGTTTTACCCCCGACCCCCCCTTTTGGGTCAAACTGGGGTCATAAATAGCTTCTTTGGAGTTTTTGCCTTATATCTCCTTTATCGTTCTTTTATAGCTTCAGAATGTATTAAGAGGTATTGGGAAAGCATATGTGGAGAATCTAAATAGCTGGTCACTTTTATCCCCCGATCCCCCCCCCCCCCCCCTCCCCCCATGGGTCAAACTGGGGGTCATAAAATAGCTGATTTCGAGTTTTTGTCTTATATCTCCTTTAATGTTGCTTTTATAGATTGAGAATGTATTAAGAAGTATTGGGAAAGCATATGTGGAGAGTCTAAGTAGCCGGTCAGTTTTACCACCCTACCCCCCCTTATGGGTCAAACTGGGGTAAAAAATAGCTGTTTTGGAGTTTTTAACCTGACTGCTCCTTCATTGTTGCCATTATAGCTTCGGAATGTATTAAGAGGTATTGGGAAACCATATGTGGACAGTCTAAATAGCCGGTTAGTTTTACCTCCTGACCCCCATGTATGAGTCAAACTGGGGTCATGAAATAGCTTTTGCCTTTATTGTTGCTTTTATGCTTTCACAATGTATTAAAACCTATTGCAAAACCCTGTGGACAATCTAAATAGCAATACATACTTGCACACATGATTATATCATTATATTATATGATTATATGAAGTTATCAATACTCGTTACTGAAATGCTTTGTAGCATTTACACAAAATTTACTAAAGTTACATCCAATGTTGTACATCCAATGTACAACACTTTCTCCAGCTTGTCTATGTCTACAACGCTTGTTTATGTTAATTAAAGAAGACCTTTGTAGGATTTTCCCTGTCGTGATATCACTAAGGGGGTTGCTTTATGTAACAGTACTGTACAGCTTTGTGCATTCTTATCTTTACAGCATGCTTATTAAAACCACAAGGCATTTTAAACTCTCAGGGACGCTTCGCTTTTGTTAGCAAAAGCATTCATCTAGTTGAATTTATTTGTGAAGTTTATCATCTTTCTTATCTCTGAGAATGTTGGCTTGGTAAATTAGCTTGCAGTATGTACCTCAAATCAGCTACAATCCCCAGTATCCTGGAGCAACATTCATTTTATATTTAAGTCAACTTATGATGGGCCAACACATGGGCCAAAAATTAGCTTGTCATTGGCTGGTCCTTTCAGTAATTGTGACACCAGATTTAAAACATTAAGAAGCAAGCAATAAGTTGTTAATCTTTTATCAGATTTCCTTATTGTCTGTTTTACAAAATATCTTTAATGAATAACTGTTACACATTTTGTACCCGCTGAGCTTACTAACATATTTTGCTGTTACACTATAACACTCTTTTCTCATTTTATGTGACTGATACTGAAGGAAAAAGACATATCTAATGGAGTAAGTATATTGTTCAAAATGTGCACACTTACTTAAGGTTTAGCTCTTGGAAGGGACATTAAATGGCCTTTGTATCTTCGTGTATAAATTAGGGTGAATTAGGGATCATAATTCCACCTAAGTCATCATTTTCACAATCTACAAGAATTCGGAATCATAAGTCAAGTTAAATTACTATCCCATCATGTTTTACAAAAATTGAAAAAAAAAAAAAAAAATAAAGAAAACAAATAAAAAAAAAAAAAAAAAAAATTAAAGAAAACAAATCAACCACATTTTTCTCATGGAGTATTAAAAAAAACAATGCTTAATTTGGAGTTTTAATGCTAAATTGTCTCAGAATGATGTTTTAGCTGGAATTTTGACCATCTGTGTACAATTTTAAATGGGTTTGACCACAGTGGAAATAAAGGGATTTTTTTTAATCAAGTTTTTAATCAGCACAGAATGAAGTGAAAATGTGACCAGTAGATCTTCCTTATGTTTACTCTTTTGGATTGAATGAAAAAGACTCTGTATAAGTAGAACCAGTGTAAGCTAGTGGAAAGTTGGTAAAGGGTGTAAGTGAAACCAATAAGCTCCCAACATCAGTAAATGAATCTGGAATTAGAACATCTGACTACAATTTCAACTGAAGACTTTTGACTGGCTTGCAAAACTTTTGACCCCAATGTTTTGCCCAGTACATTTGAATATTGTTTAATCAGTGGCAGAGTGGTTAATGAGCCTCAGGCCATTTAGAAATCAAGAAGGTACTAAATTTGATTTAGCAAACAGAAAATGTACATGGCATTTCCATGCTTATGTTTCCTACTTTATGTACCCAAATTTGAACACCATCGCTGTCTTGTCTTTCTGTTTAGAACATTGTATACAGGAAAAAAAAAAAAAAAATGGAAAGAGTGGGATGTTTCAAACAATAAGCAGTGTAAAGATTTTTATGAAAAATGTTTATGGATATTATTTTTTCAGGCCAAGAATGAGAGGCAAAACAGGAAGTCTATGAAAACCCGCAGACTAGAGGAAATGAATGACCCCCGACCTGCGTGGAGCCCTGCCTCGAAAACTATTCCCTTTGGAAGATAATATGTCACTGAAAAAAAACAGTTATAAAGCCTGATAGAAGATAAAGTGTACAAATAAACAGTAATGCTTTTGGAAAACAACTGTTGGTAAAAAGGATAGCAGTGATGCAAAAGTATGGAAGATAAAAATATTTTGGTAAATATGGCTGTGATAGGGTGATCTGTTTTCACCATTGGGGTTGATTTGGGGAGATCTCGTGCCTTCCGGTCCACTCGATAGTCGTTACTATATTGTCACCCACTTGGTCACGTTGTTTTCAGTACAACAGAAAAATGATAACACAGTAAAATGTCAGAATTCTTTGTTTATTGGAGACTTTTATGTAATATTTCTCATTTTATAACAATATAATAGGTTTTGGGTACCTTTCACAACTATTTTATTGCAAAGACATCGTTTCCGGAAACTACCATTGTGTTTATGGAGAGGAAAAAATTTGCATACTAAACCATGTGAATACGGAATTGCGAGACAACTTTGGGTAGCTTGGCTACCAACGGTGGGTTTTTTATCACTTGTCACAGCTCTATTGGTAACCAATAAATAATTGCAGTGGGAATTCTCATCTCCACAATTTTTTATTTTCGAGAGGTAAATATGATGCATAGATCATAAGCATAAACTTTTTTGTTTTTATTTTTTTTTGTTTTTCTTTGGAAGATAAAATAAGGCAAACAGAAGATAAATTGCATACTTACAGGTTTAAAAATACATTTCACAGAAGTAAGTTTAAGCTGCCATTATGTATGTGAAGCTTAAATGTTACTTTTATCAAAGGAAGGAGCCTTTGTCTCCCAAAGAGTCAAAAAGTTTTAGATTGCTTGGGTTCTTCTGAATGTTCCCTGCAGAAATTAATATTGTTTTTGTGTGTCTAGATATGATAACATGACTGTCAGGTAAAAGTTGTTCTTGGTCCTCTGAAACAGAAATAATTACAGATAAATTTAGACGTGCAAAATAATTTAAACAGAATAGCAAACTGAGAATAAAGTTTGTCATCTAACATTAATCTTAACCTTAGAGAATGACCAAAATTATGTTATGCACCTTTCAAGAATTCTTTTTTTATATTCTTTACCAGCTTTGATTTATGAAGACTTTATAAATTGCTCAGTTGGAGAGTGTGCCCAAGAATCTTCTCTATTTACAGTTATAGATGTATAGTCAATTATAAGAGTTATTGATCACTTGGAGAAAACCTTTCAAAATTGGCCAATTATTGCCAAAGCCTTTGACATTTGCATCCGAGGCCAGACCTTAAAGGTAAAGAACAAGCCATCTATATGACACTTGTAAAGGGCAAAACTTGACATCAGTCTTTGTGATGCATCGAGTGACAAAACAGAAAAGATGACGTGTATAAGTTGTAATAATGACGTCATTTGTGATGTAAATAGAAAACTATGCTACTTAGCATTCAGAAATGGTGGAAAGACCTTATACCCTGAAAGAAGCCACAACTTGATACCTTGTGAAAATTAAAGTAAATTTTTATTACAGTGATTTGTGCTGTATATGCCAACTAGCTGAAATAGCTATAGCTGGTTTTACTCGTGGCTTCAATATTTCTTAGTCTACAAGCTACTTTTGATATAAACCTGCTACACAATTACCAAAAGGGAGGATATAATAATTTACTCATGGGTTACAATAATATAAACTGTATATTCATGTATTATACCTATTTCTTAGGAAAACTATTTTATTTGCACATTTATAGGAACACACTATTCCACTCTATTTTTATGTCTGTTGGCATATTGTCTTGGTCTTGTGGTGTACAGTCATCTGCGTTGTCAGCCTCTGCATTGAAACTACATTATAAAACGGACACCTGCGCAGTCGATGAATATGCGTCTCTGGGCATTTCGTGAGAGTACTTTTATAGAGAAACTAATGTATGCTGTTCCAATCTACGAACATTGTTGTGGAATCTAATCTTGAAAATAAATTTTTAAAAGCCTAAAATAAGCAATAAACAGAAAACTTTGTGAAAAGACCTAACAGATGTTTTATAATAGAAATAAACTACTTAGGCTTGGACTTTATCAGTGATTCAATCACAAAAATATCCTCTAAATAAAGTGAAGAAATAAAGTGAAGTACTTTATTTGAGGCTATTTTTGTGATTGATTCGCTGATAAAGTCTGCACACATGTAGTTTATTTCTACAACACATGGAGTTATATTGACATGGCATTAACAGTTGTTTGTGGTATTTAAATTTTTATGTTCGTCTGTTTCTTACATTGAAGCAAAGTGAGATTTCCTCACCTTTTGACCATTTCTCCCCACTCCTGGATAAAGAAGTTTTGTGGGGGGAAAGTGGATTTTTTGGCTTATATAGTGATTCTAGAGATGATATCTGTCATCCAAGATTTGGTATCAATATATTCTATTTTATAAACTCAATTCCATTTTCCCAAATTTATATTTTCTCATTTTCTTTTTTCCGTAAAATGTTTCCTGTTTTACAACACTTCTACTATCTGACCACTGTCTTCTCCCAGTATGGTCTAATAACAGAGCTTATGCAGCACTTTAAGTTTTTAAGTTTTCATTTTTTTTTCTATCTTTTACTGCAAATTTTAACATTTTTGGGGCCATTTTCTCCCTACCGGTTGAACAGTTTTGTGTGATATCTTGTGTATACATAGTACCTGGTAATTATTCAACCCATGTAATTACAGCATATCTATGTCATTTTTTATGAACTTTTAAAATAATCTTAATACATTCATGATGCCAAGCTCATTTCAGCTCTAAGGGTGCTCAAGAGTAAATAGAATCATTAACCCCCTAACCTTTTATTTCTGTGCAGATTTTTACTGTGATCTATTTCTTTTAAAAATCGCGTCTTGGAAATGGTAAGAGATACAGCAAGTTCCAGCTTGTTTTTTCTACCCAGTGGTACTAAATATAAATTAGGGGTCGACTTTTGCTATTTTGTCTTCTTTTAATATATGTTCATTTTTGTTGCCAATCCTGAATTTTGCCTTTTATAGTGTTTTAGAAAATGACAAATATGACAGAATTCAAAAAAACTTATCTTGAAATCATTTTTGACCCTGTATCTCAAGAGTGTTTATACTCATTATCAAAAATTTTGATTGAGTGATTGTATGGTAATTTTGAAAAGCATCAGTATCTTTGAAACGATGAGAGATTGAGCAATTTTCCACTAATTTTTCACCCTCCAGCATTGTCATTTTGAGCAGTTTTTTGAGGTCTTAAGTACACAAGAGTTGCAAAGCCGTTGTTTCCTGGAAATGTCAGCTGATTCAGTGCCCACAGGGTACTCAATTCTTGTTGTATTTATTGAATTCATTCCTTGTTATCTGTGATATTTTATTGCACTATTGTAACAAGTATATACAACTTAACCATTATCAATATTAATAATTTATAATAATTTATAATTGTGCAATTATATCTTTACATTTATTAAAATAAGAACTAAAAAAAATATTTTTTTTTTGTTTGTAAATTTTTCTACAGATAGTCTCAATACAATTGACAAAGTGTTTTTTGACTAAAAAGTTTCATTCGCAGTTTAAGTGAAATTAACAATTATAGTCTTTTAGTGTTATAAAGCATTATGTAAGCCTTGTTTGACAACCGTTATTACAGTCAATCATTATTTCCAATTTCTGGCATTTAACAAGGTCACAATTTGAATTATAGGCACTTTGGGGTTTGTCTGCTACAAGCTGTAATAACTTATTAAGGCTTTGCTAGATGTTGTGCATTTTAGTTGTTTGAGGTTAATATTTTTAGACAAAATTTTGGGGAATCCGTCCAGTAGTTGATATTGTCTACATGTGTAAGACTAAATTAAATGAGTCTTAATTATTGTTGTAGGAAGGCAATGAATTAGGAAGGTTAGCTTCTTGTAATGTTTGTATTGAAGTTGTTTACTATTGTTATTTTAAAGATCTCATGTCCATGAAACCATTTAAATTCAACCTCACTTAAAGTTTCAACCGAGGAAATAGTCTACGTGTCAGTAAAACCATCAGTCATATTGCGTCCCTGTTATTTTAACACTTATTTATTGCATGGAAAAAGTGAGTGATTTTAACGAGAAAAAAAACAAAACATAATCAGATTATTTGTTTCCAGTCCCACCTCTGAGGTCGGCAGTTCAAACCCCAGACCTTATGTGGGAAAGTTGGTGGTGGCTTACCAATTTGGGCACTTTACAGTACAGAAGCTTGACCAACTGTATGTACTGGTTTCTTCTGCCTATAAAACTACTTGCCTTGATATGACCAGTACAGTGTTAAAAGTGACATAAAACCCTTGATAAGTAAATAAGTCCATCCAAATTATTGGCGTCTAGGATTTGTGACCTAGGGATAATTGCATTCATGTAAAATTGAATCTGATGAAGTAAAATTCTGTGAAGTGGAATTCTCCCTGAAAGAAAAGTATGTATCTGATCCAAGGATGTAGAGAATATTTTTCACTAAAACGTACCTTGCTTACCTGGAATTACAGGTAAAGTGGTATTATTTTCTGGTCCCAGGTGATTACATTGAACAAGGTTGAAGAATGTGTGGACAAATTGCATTGTCTGAGTGTTTAAGTTATACTGATCTTGTTAAGTCATTTTCCAATATTTTGGGTGGAACAAATTTTTTAATATGAAAAGCTGTACCAATCACCATTTTCATGAAAATTATACTAAAGTTGAATATCATGTGACAAAATTCTTTCTTCAGGAGTTTAGCTACTCTTTGTGATTTTGATAAATATATCGTTTCCTTTTCTTCACTGTGAAATATGTATCTTTGTCTACTGTGTTAAATGGTTGTAACTCTGTAATTATATAACATAGTCTTTCAATCATGTATATATGTACAGTAGGTGTTGTCCTGTGATATTGTTAAGTTTCTTTCTAAATCTACTGAAGCATAATGTGTATTATTTCCTGGTTAGAGCAATTGATGTGGTATTTCCTCCATTATTGATGATATTTTATTGTGTATACATAATTTTATTACATGCAAATTGTTACACATAGTTATTAAAATATTCTAGATATTTTTATTTTTTTTACGTCAGCTGGCCAAGATGTTGACACACAGCCAAGTCTTTGTCACATTATCCTTTACATGATTAATTTCATAAATGCCTACTGCTCCTCTGTTGTTACTTGACACAACATGGACACAAAATGCTTATTAAGCGTCCCGCAAGGGACACTTGTTTCTGTATGGGAGACCTTCAGGCTCCGCATTTTGTTTTCCTTATAACTCTGTAACCATTAGGCAGATTCTTTTCAAATTTGGCAAGTTTAGGCAGTAGCCTTGGGGAATTTTTTTGAATATGCAGCAGTGACATTTCAACCAATCAGAGAGGTCACATGACCAAAAATGTCTTTTTTTCGATGGGGAAGCTTGTCCGGATGATAACTTGAAAGGAATTTTATCAATTCACCTGAAACTTGGCAAATACATTCATTCTCTTAAAATCTGGAAATCATTAGATTTTGGCATTGATTGGTTAAGAAATGGCCGAGTAATTAATGATTAATTAATCATTATGAATTTTCCAAATAAGGAAAACACAAAAAATGCTTATATCTCGAAAACCGTGCTAGATAGAGCGATTTCGACGAAATTTTTGACCCACAGGGTACCTCTGTGGAGTAGTTATCTCAATTTTCAAAAAAATTTTGTCTCGCCAAAAATGGCGGCCATTTTGAATTTTCGAATTTTTCGCAAAAATTGCAAAACATAAAAATGCTTATATCTCGAAAACCGTATTAGATAGAGCGATTTTGACGAAATTTTTGATCCCACAGGGTATCTCTGCAGAGTAGCCATGCCTCTTTTCAAAAAAATTTTGTCTCGCCAAAAATGGCGGCCATTTTGAATTTTCGAATTTTTCGCAAAATTGCAAAACATAAAAATGCTTATATCTCGAAAACCGTGCTAGATAGAGCGATTTCGACAAAATTTTTGACCCACAGGGTATCTCTGCAGAGTAGCTATGCCAATTATCAAAAAAAAATTTGTCTTGCCAAAAATGGCGGCCATTTTGAATTTTCGAATTTTTGCGCAAAAATTGCAAAACACAAAAATGCTAATATCTCGAAAACCGTGCTACATAGAGCGATTTCGACGAAATTTTTGATCTTCAGGGTATCTCTGCAGAGCAGCTATCCCAAAGAGCTTTCACTCGGTGAAGTTTCAGACCCATAGCTAATTATTGACCTACTCAAAATGAGTAAATGCTAATTATCTCTAAAACTATTGTGGATACCCAATTTTTATCAAATAACTCATTCATCTACTTTTGGGAGAGCTTTCACATGGTGAAGTTTCAGACCCATAGCTAATTGCTCACCTACTCAAAATGAGTAAATGCGAATTATCTCTTAAAAGTATTGCAGATAGCCAATTTTTCTCAAATAACTCCTTCATCTACTTTTGGAAGAGCTTTCACATGGTGAAGTTTCAGACCCATAGCTAATTGCTCACCTACTCAAAATGAGTAAATGCGAATTATCTCTTAAAAGTATTGCAGATAGCCAATTTTTCTCAAATAACTCATTCATCTACTTTTGGAAGAGCTTTCACATGGTGAAGTTTCAGACCCATAGCTAATTGCTCACCTACTCAAAATGAGTAAATGCGAATTACCTCTAAAAGTATTGTAGATAGCCAATTTTTCTCAAATAACTCATTCACCTACTTTTGGGACAGCTTTCACTTGGTGAAGTTTCAGACCCGTAGCTAATTACTCACCTACTCAAAATGAGTAAATGCTAATTATCTCTAAAACTATTGCAGATACCCAATTTTTATCAAATAACTCATTCATGTACTTTTGGGAGAGCTTTCACATGGTGAAGTTTCAGACCTGTAGATAATTACTCACCTACTTAAAATGAGTAAATGCGAATTATCTCTTAAAAGTATTGCAGATACCCAATTTTTCTCAAATAACTCATTCACCTACTTTTGGAAGAGCTTTCACATGGTGAAGTTTCAGACCCATAGCTAATTACTCACCTACTCAAAATGAGTAAATGCGAATTATCTCTAAAAGTATTGCAGATAACCAATTTTTCTCAAATAACTCATTCACCTAGATTCTCCAAATCTCTCCAGTTTCAAAAGTCGACTCAAAACCTACCTATTTCAGAAATCATTCCCACCATAGCTTCTTACTACCGAACACCGGACCGCCTCCCTGGCAACGACTCGGAACATGTCTAATGTCTCATGATTTATGCCTTACGGATTGGATGGTGTGCCTTAGAATCCGTTGATACGGAGATTAAGCACCTGGACAACTGATTGACTGATTGACTTTTGGGAGAGCTTTCACTCTGTGAAGTTTCAGACCCATAGCTAATTATTCACCTACTCAAAATGAGTAAATGCTAATTATCTGTAAAAGTATTGCGGATACCCAATTTTTCTCAAATAAGTCATTCATCTACTTGTGGGAGAGCTTTCACATGGTGAAGTTTCAGACCCATAGCTAATTACTCACTTACTCAAAATGAGTAAATGCGAATTATCTCTAAAAGTATTGCAGATAGCCAATTTTTCTCAAATAACTCATTCACCTAATTTTGGGAGAGCTTTCACTTGGTGAAGTTTCAGACCCGTAGCTAATTACTCACCTACTCAAAATGAGTAAATGCTAATTATCTCAAAAACTATTGCGGATACCCAATTTTTATCAAATAACTCATTCATGTACTTTTGGGAGAGCTTTCACATGGTGAAGTTTCAGACCCGTAGATAATTGCTCGCCTACTCAAAATGAGTAAATGCGAATTATCTCTTAAAAGTATTGCAGATAGCCAATTTTTCTCAAATAACTCATTCACCTACTTTTGGGAGAGCTTTCACTCTGTGAAGTTTCAGACCCATAGCTAATTATTTACCTACTCAAAATGAGTAAATGCTAATTATCTGTAAAAGTATTGCAGATACCCAATTTTTATCAAATAACTCATTCATCTACTTGTGGGAGAGCTTTCACATGGTAAAGTTTCAGACCCATAGCTAATAATTCACCTACTCAAAATGAGTAAATGTGAATTATCTATTAATAGTATTGCAGATAGCCAATTTTTCTCAAATAACTCATTCACCTACTTTTGGAAGAGCTTTCACACACGAAAATGAAAAATTGTGAATATCTCGGAAAAGCTATTTCTTCTCCATTAATGCTCGGCGGGAGATACACACCGTGGCAGTGGTCTTGACAAAAATTTTTGTCTCCCCAAAAATGGTGGCCATTTTGAAATTTCAAAGTTTTTGCAAAACACAAAAATGCTTATATCTCGAAAACCGTGCTAGATGGAGCGAACTCAACAAAATTTTTGACCTGCTGGGTATCTCTGCAGAGTAGCCATGCCAATTTTCAAAATATTTTTGTCTCGCCAAATATAGCGGACATTTTTAATTTTTTAATTTTTTGCAAAACACAAAAATGCTTATATCTTGAAAACCATGCTAGATAGAGCAAACTGCGCTGACTTTGGTTGCCACAACAGTATAAGGCTAGAAACGAAGCATTTTCTTAATACTTTAGCACTCACCTTTATATCCTTTTCGGGACGCTTTGTTTTTGCTATGCAAAAACATTATCTTTTTTTTTGCGAGCGATCCTCTAGTTCGTAATTGTTACCCCACAGCCCTTAAGGGCTGTCGGGTATTTTCACCCATGGTGTCTTGATGTGTGGGTGGGTGGTCGGTGGCAAAAAAGTTTGTCCATGCCTTATCTCAGAAACCTTAAGGTGTAGGAAGTTGATACTTGGTAGGGACATTGGTTAGGGGGTGTAGGTATGCAACGTCATGGTCTGACCTTGATTTGACCTTTGACCTTGCCGTAGTGACCTTGACCTATAAAATCTTGTCTGGGCTATATCTCAGAAATTGTAAGGTATATGAAGTTGATACTTGGTAGGGACATTGTGTTGCAACATCTGTATGTATGGGTAATATTTAAAAATTTCAAACCATAATTCGACCATGCAAAGATGTATAAAGATGGGAGAGGTTTTAAATCGTTAGGTCACTTTGGTATGTTTGGACAATATTCAAAATATCCCAACCATAATTCCACTGTGCAAGATGTGTGTATATAAACAGCTTGCACAACAGGCAGAGTTACTTGAAGGTATTTCTGTTGGTCGTGGACTGGCAGATTTTTTATTTCGAACCCTGTTAGGGGGTTTAGGTGTGCATCATGGAGTGATCTTTACATACATTTTCTTTCTCTTAAACATTATTTCTCTACTTAAACATTAGTTGGACCTTTATATAACTGACACAGCTCTGGAAGTATCCTGATCTTTGTACTGTTTCACTACTTCTATATGTCATGGTGTTGAAAATTAATTCCCCAGGTTGTGGCGTACAGGCATCTCTGATGCTATTTTTCACATCGTACCCTTGGTGTTTTTTGGGTGGTGGTGATGAGTTCTTAATGGCAATGTGCACAAAATCAATAATAGATCATGTGCTCAGAGGGGAGCCTTCAAAGAAAATATTGTTTATGTTACATCATACATAATATAGCATTCGGCATAACACCAGGTTTAACTACTGAGGCATGTTCATTTGATATATGTAGTTTTTTTTTTTCAAACTTTTAATAACCCCTGAAAGATCAGTTTTTTTTGGGGGGATGTGTCACTAAGTATGCAACATGTTTTGTTCAACTGTGTGAAAACAATTATACAGGTTTAATTTACAAAGTAAAACAAATTGGGCTTGTAATTGGAATATTTAGTTTTTTTTTTGTGTGTGTTTTTTTTAAAGAACATTTAAGAAACTATCCAATACTGTTAGTAATACCATTCAATTTATAATCTCCAAAATATATGTACTAGCTTTTCTTACAAATTCGTTATCAGTTTCTATTATTCAAACAAGCCCTGTTGATCACTTTTAGAGCTGATCTTTCTCTGCAAACTTCATGTACAGTTCCATGTAATTAGCTGCATGCAGCACTGAGCCAATACCTGGGCCGCTTAGCAAGTACTGTGTCAGCCTTCCTTTATAGTAGTCAACATCAGCACCAATACCTGAAATATGTACACATATTAATACAGTTAAACTCCAAAAAAGTGGCCAATACCAGAAAATATTGGAGGGTGAGGCCCAATAGGGCCAAGACTTCAATATTTGCTGGTATTGGCCACTTTTTAATCGGATAAAAAATTATGTACAATTTGACCTAATGGTTTTATACTTTAAAGTTTTATATATTGATTACCACAAACTTTTCACAAAATCAGTTTCTGCTGGTATAGAAAACTGAATGTTTATGGAGATTCTTTGTGCCGGTTTGGTCAGATATTTTCCATTTAATTTATTGTGTCTTCAGTAACACAAGAGATAAACTGGTGATAATATTGAAAGGTTAAATCTGGCTAAAGACAAATTTGTAATTATCACCGACTAAAATTTCTTTGGGCTCAACTTGGTGTAATATACTACAGATATTTTCATAAAACAAGCTGTTCAAAGTATAGGCATCGTTTTTCTTCCTTCTAGAAACCAAGAAAGGTAACAAATTGACAACAGATTCTGGTCATATTTATGCAGAATGAAGCTGGCAATTCTACCATATAGACAGTGTTGATGTCTGCAAGCTGCACGAATTTCAGACACATTGATGTATGTAATTTATTTTATATTCAGTGAAATACAAATAATCAGTTAATTAAATGACTTAACAGAAATCCATGTCAATATTGTTTGTGTATTCTTTCCAGTTAATTTCAACACAGTTCGTTGTTTCACCCAAACTATCTCTGTGATGTGTGATGGAACACATGATGCACAATTGTAAAACAAGGAGCTAAAACATTTGTTGCAGAAAGTCCCAGACATTACCTGTTCCCTCACAGATACCATCAACTGTTCCATCCATCTGCACAGCTTTCTGCAGACCTGTCCATGCCCTCGTGATAGAGCTATGTACGTGTGAGTTTACTGGTATCCAGCTGTTCACCACTGACCGAGTCAGTGTATACAAGGTCATGGCTGAGACTGAAGTCTCCAGGAAAGTAGATGGATCATCTACCACTTGATACCATCGGCCATCTGCACTCTGGTGCCTAAAAATGTGCATGTTAATTGATTAGGATTTTATGTCACTTTAGTTCTATCTAAGTGTATATCAGGAAAACCTTGGATGTTCAGTAGTTTCCCTTTACCATTTGTGCTTATTTCTGTGTTTGCAGTGATCAGACACCAGCATCAATTATTTGACACAAGAACATGTACAGTATTTTACGCACACTTTCAATGCATTACACTTCGAATAATGAGCAGATGAAGGGATGGACCAACATGCCTTCCAAAACATAAGTGCAGAGCCAAATAAATATAGTAATTATTCATCTTCCCCTTCAAAAGTCTTACTGGGGACTTTGCGGTGAGTCACCCCAATTCATTTAGTTGACACCCCAATTCATTTAGTTAGACACAATTCTGCTCTCAGCCATAATGTTGTAGGGTATATTATTTTTCAGTCTTCACCTCTGGCTCAAAGTTGTTGACAAAAGTCACTTATCCACCAACCCCCATGCTCTTCAGGGTCCTGGCCCAGTTAGGGACCACTCTAGACCTTACTCAAACAGATTTCCTGCACATGCCAATGTCAAATGTCTTTATTCTCTGGCTATTATCCAGCGACATTACCCTGAATCCAGGTCATGTAAACTTTGGCTTTGTAAACAGCCGTTCTATCAGGAGTAGAGGCCCTGGGATTAGTGATACATTTGTCTCAAATAATCTTGACATTCTGGCCCTTGCAGAAACACATTAAAAATTCTGTTACTGATAGCCTACTGAAGTCTAATTCCACCTGGTTTCTGATTTATTCATAGGCCTCGGACGACTAGTCATGGTGCTGGTGTGAGCTTTTTGACCAGAAAAGTCTTACCTGCTAAGGTTTTTGATACACCAACATATTCCACCTTCAAAAACATTGTCATATCTATTGTTACTCTTTTAAAATCATTTGTTGTTACTTGTGTCTATCATACATCAGGTTGATGTTCCTCGGTCTTTCTTAATGATTTCCTGCTTTTATGCATTCCTAACATCTCTCACTTCTTCCTTCATTATTTGTGGTGACTTTAATGTTCATGTGGATACAGATTGTATTGACCAAAGAAAATTTACAAACCTGCTTGATATTTCCAACCTTGTTTAGAGTGTAAACAAACCTACCCAATTGCATGGTCTCATACTCGACATGATACTTGGCAATGTTAGAGTTGGTGATTTAGTCTCCGATAATGCATTAGTCTTGTCTTGTGCTAGCACTGCTGCCGACCTATATGATCAGTATGTACGTGACCTTGGTTGTTTGTTAGACAGACATGCACCATTGATTTGTGGAAAGATTAAGAAAAAAACAGTGGGTTGATTGTCAGATTCATATTGCAGGGCCAAATTAATTAGGCACTAATTTGAGCGTTCGTGGCATAATGACAGGTCTCAGTTGAGCAGAACTAGATAGCATAGACAGATTGCTCAGTGCATTGCAATCATCAACAACGACAAGGCTGAATACTACAGCACTGTCATTAATGACAATAGCCATGATCCAAAGAAGCTATAGCAGGTGCTACGACAAGTCCCTGATAAGGGCCGCAAGATGACTCTTGCTCCTCATCAGTCAGACAAATCCTTGGCAAATCAAGTTGCTTCCTTTTCACTCAAAAAATTAAAAGGATCCATGATATGACTGCAACTCTATTCAAAAGTCTGTCCAGTTTCAACATGTGCAAACTACAGTATATTTAAAACACACTTGGTAGGATTGTTACAAACTGCAATAGATACTCATGGGTATCTCCTATTCTCAAACAACTCCATTGGTTGCCAGTTGAATTTCACTGTATTTTCAAAACTGACACTTTGGCTTGTAAGTCTCTTTACAGTGGTCATCCAAGCTATTTTAGTCTTTTGGCTATTCGTTGTGAAAATTATGGCACAAGATATAATCATCCAGATAAAAGGTTCTTGGAGGTTCCTCAATGCTACCCGTCTGTACACAAATCGAAAAAACACTTTGGTCACAGTTTTGCTTTTGATGTTTCCACAGTTTGGAATGATTTACCTGATGATGTTTGTTCTGCCCCAACTCTTGCTTGTTTCAGAAAAAAGCTAAAATCTTATAAACTATCCAGCATCTCTGTGGTATTGACCTGGCTTAGTCTATAGAATGACAATTACTGAATTGGACCCAGTGCTGCCTCTTAGAGTCTGCCTTGGCAGAGATTAAGCGCTCTGAAAGTACAGAATAGAATAGTCTTTGACTCACAGCTTTAGCTAAACCTTGGCGACTTATGTTTTCAAACTTGCTTTACTCAGACTTAACCTGATGTTATCTCACAGTTTGCAGAGGTACAAACAGAAGAAGTATGTGATATCACTAAAACTTGTTCTTACCTTAAAAGTGCCAGCGTATGTTCCTTGAGCAATGTCTTTATCTTGTCATACAAGCCAGTTGAGGCCAATGCAGGAAATTCCTGAATACTGGCTAACACTTCCATGTGACTCATCAGTCCCCAGCCATTACCACGCCCCCATTTACAGCAGGAATGGATGCCGCCTTCATTGTTGTTATAGCCATGATATGAAAGCATGTCTTGTCCATCTTGTAAGTATCTATATACAAATGAATCTTAGTCTCAAGGAACAAGGAAAATATGCTGAACACTAATCTGTGAAAAGGGTAAATTTTTACTGTTTGATTACACAATTTTCTTCAACATTGAAAAAAAAATTGTAATTTGGTGTGTTAGACTGTATTCAGCAAATAGTTGTTCTCTGTATGGTTTTTCTCAATCCAAGTCAGTTATAATGTTCCACTTTTGATTGGAAATTCATTGGCTAATTTAGATCATACTCTTGGACAAGCTATTCAATTTTATCAATTCAAGTTTCCTCCTGCATCAGGTGTGTAAGGGGTACCAAGTCATTTAATGCTATTGGCTTTTACATGTGGCTACCCATGAGTGCCAAGAATGGAAAAAGAATGATGTACTAATTCTTAAAAGTTATTTATTGTCTGCTTTTTGGATCAGAAAAACTATTAACCAATACATTTACATATGTAACAACAGAGATATGTCAGTTCATGGTCTTAAAACATATGGGCCAGAGCTCTAGAATAAAAAGTTACATTTTGCTATGGTAATGTCATCTTCTTAACATTTACATTCAAGTTATCAGTTTGCAAAAGATGACTATAAATTAGTATTACTATGACTATGAAAAGTAAATACTAAAACTATAGCCCATTGGTTCATATACATATTTGTACATGAACGAAAACTCTACTTAGTAGAATTGTACTGAAAGGTCAAAGATAAGGTCAAAGTTGAAATTTTATGTCCCATTCAACAGCTAAGTCTGTATTGTGACACATGCTCTGTGAAGCCCATGGTATCATGAGCTGGACTCAAACCCGCAATCTGAGGGGTGGGAGCCTAGTGAACCACTCAGTTACTGATATCTCTTACAGACACTTACTGGGGTTTGACTGTACATACCTTGCAAAGTTAAGAGCCATTTGTGCAACTTGTTGAGCTAGTTTCATGTCCCTGGAATACACTGCATATCGGGCCAGTAAAGTCAGACCCATATACTGATCATCTGCCCATACATAGGATGCATTCTGCACAATACCAGATCCTGCCCATCCCTTCATACGAGAAAAAGTACCATCTGGCAAACGGTAAGGCCATTTTCCAATGAAGTCCTTCACAACGTAACTTACTACATCCAGATATGCAGTTCTATTAAACTTGATGGTTTGGGAATCTTTCAATATTCTATTCAAGTAATTGATTGTAAAAAGTCCTACAGTATCTCCTACAGCTTCCATCCATTCTAATGGTTCATCATGCAGAATCTGCAAAAATATTTATATTTTTTATGAATTGTGAAAAAAAATCAACAACACTTAAAAGATAAAGTTTAAGTGTTACAAAAATAAAGATAATTGTTTTTTTCTTAAAAAAGCACAATATGCAAATTTGAAACCAGGATTTGGATAAGTCATAATTTTGAACACAGCCACAGAGGTTGAAGTTGACAGTAATTACAAGATTGTGTGCAGTGCCTAAACAATGTCATAGCAATGATCTTACTTTATAGCCATAACTGTTAGGCTCTTGTAACCACTTGTCCAGATAACTCTCCATGATAACTGTGTAATTCATGTGAAATATTTCATCACTGTCATAAAGTGCATCAAAGATCAATGCACTGCCATAATGCCAGTTAAAAAATATTTCTTTGTTTACGTATATGCGATCAGCAACAGCCCTGAAAAAAAACAACTCTACATAGAATCAATCTATTTCCCTTTTACATTAATTTTACATTTTACTTTACATTACTTTCAACACATAGCATAGCACACATCACTAGAAACTATTTGGGTAGTTGAGGGGACAGAGGAACACACTGCATACTAGTTGTTCACCATACTTCAGTTTAAACTCCAGGGCATTACAAAGTAACTACCAACTCTTAGTACTGTGATTAGAACTCATTACCTCAGAGATGGGAGGTGAGCATTTTACCATTTACCACTAAACACAAGATAAACTTAAGTCTTGGATAACCGTACATTGATGACAATATTTCAAAACAAATATCAACATCTAAAACACAAGATACTTGTACAGTGAGATGAACTTAAAGTAATCAAACTCTTACTAATCCTATAAAAATGTTAATGCATTATAGCCCTCACCTAGAAACACTAAGACACTACAGTTTGCTGAGGTATAATGCATCACCTGTTTGACAATGCTAACACATCCTTTATTAAGACTAAAGTTGCAGAAGGCATTTCATTACTGCACAACGCACCTTTTGGTAGTTAAATGTTAACAAAGTCTGATATATAAACCCCTTTGTACACCATCCATTTTGCTGATTTGAGATGGGTGTCAATTTTAATGAACTTGCTATGCATATGTTAGTATGTATATTTTAGCATCACATTTAAGAGAGGAATGAATGATTTTTAAATGCTCTTTGACCTCTCAACTTTGGGCTTTCTAAAAAAAGAAGATATGTGTTTGAAACTAGCTTAAAAGGTAAATGAGTAAATATCACCAATAAAACAACACAAATATACTTACTGAGCCATTTGTGAGGGCGTTAGATCAGCTTTTGTTTCCATCACGGCACACAGAGCAATGAGTGCAAATATAAGAGGTTTAGCCTCTTTGAGAGCCATTGTAATATCTTTTTAAAACAAAACATAAAATCAGTTAAAACAAATACAGATATGAAATCATTTGTCAGCTTATGTTACTATTTTATATGTGCAATAACTTTAAGTCATAGAAATAGCATCAGAGATGTCCTTATCCCACAGCCTGTGGAAATGGCATTGGGCACCATGAGATTAGAGGAGACAAGGGAAAAAATATGATGGAGTGTTTCAGAAAAGACAACGTGAGTTTCATAAAAGAACAGGAGAAATAACACCTAAGAAAGAGAACATCTATGTAAAGACAAAGTGTCAAAACAAGATAATTTGACAGCATGATGACAGCATTAATTTGTAAACTAAAAGTTACCAGGTATGTAGCTGTAAAATTTATTACTTGATCTACTTATAAATTTAAGTCTAGCTTTCAAGGGAGACAGCACAATTTGGTAAAGTACCCACAACCAGTGGTAGTAATAAGGCTTTGTGATAGAAATATGTCTCAAATGTGGTAGTACACAGCATTCTGGCAAAACCCCAGGGGCCGTATTCTACAACAATACTTAGACCATTTCTAACTTAGATTTTAATTATTTCTTAGATTTCAAGTAAAAATATGAAACTGGACATTCCTAACTCTTGTTTCGTGGATATAAAGTCCAAGAAAACGTAAATGAAAAACCTTCCTTTAACTAGATATAAGGTCACCTTATCTAAGTATTGATGTAGAATATGGCCCCTGGTCAAAGGTCAGGCCAAGATCACACGTTGATGTTGTACACCTACATCCTCTACCCAATAAGCCTACCATGTAATAAGTTCCTATGCCGCCTTAATATTTCCAAGATATAGCTCGGACAAGATTTTCATGTATAAGGTCACTATGATAAGATCAAAGGTCAAATCAAGGTCACACCATGATGTTGTAAAGCTAAATTCCCCAAACCGAAATCCCTCACAAGTGTCAACTTCCTACACCTTATTTTTTCTTACATAAAGCCCTGACAAGATTTTAAAGGACAAGGTCATCACAGCAATATCAAAGCATTCAAAGGTGAAATAAAGGTCACACTAAGATGTTGCATAGCTACACCCCCAACCATTGTCTGTACAAAGTATCACTGTCCTGCATCTTTTGGTGTCCAAGATATGGATATTAAAGGCCTGGGTCATTACGGCATGGTCAAAGGTCGAATAAAGGTCACACATGATGTTGCAAACCTACAACCCCCAACCAATGTCCACACCAAGTATGTTCTTGCTATAACTAATGGTTACCAAGATACAGCCCCAGCTGACAACATTTTCCAGCCACCTGCCCAACTGCCCGACCAGATACCATAGGTGAAGACAATAAAGGTTGTGGTGGAAAAAAGCAAGATACAAAAAGATATTCCAAAATTAAAAATAGCTTCAGAGGTGCCCGTACCCCACAGCCTGGGGAAATAGTTTTCAACACCATGAGATATAGAAGTAGTGAAACAGTAAAAAGATCGGGATACTTTCAGAGCAGTGTCAGTTATATTAAGGTCCAAATAATATTTAAGTAAAAAAAAACCATCTAAGAGAAAGAAAATGTATGTAAAGATGAAGTATTAAAACAAGAAAATTCAATAGCAAGATGACAGCATTAATTAGTAAACTAAATATTATGAAGCTCTTAAATTTATTTATTGGAGAATGGCTGTCAATGGAAATAGCACAACTATATAAAAGTGCATACAATAATCAGTTGCAGCAATCCATCTATCTTTGTCATAGGAGAAAGATGTCTCAAATATGGCAAGTGAACACACTTTAACCAAGCCAAAATTAAAGGTCACACCATGATGCACACCTACAATCCCTAACCAATGTCCCTATTAAGTGTCAACCTTCTACACCTTACAGAATCCAAGAAATAGCCTGGACAAGATTTTAAAACTAATGGTCACTATGACAAGGTCAAAGGTCAAATCAAGATTATACCATGATGTTACACACCTACAACCCCCACCCAATGTCCCTACCAAGTATCAACTTCCCACATTTTATGGTTTCAGAGATATAGCCCAGACAAAATTTTAAAGGTCAAGGTCACTACAGCAAGACAAAAAGTCAGATCAAGGTCAAACCATGATGTTGCACACCTACAACTGCCAACCAATGTCCCTACCACGTATCAACTTCCTACACCTTATGGTTGCCGAGATATAGCCTGGTTAAGATTATATAGATCAAGGTCACTACAGCAAGGTCAAAGGTCAAATCAAAGTGACACCATGACATTGCACACATAACCAACGTCCCTACTAAGTATAAAATTTTTACACCTTACGGTTTTCGAGATATAGCCTGGACAAAATTTTATAGGTCAAGGTCCCTATGGCAAGATCAAAGGTCAAATCAAGACCACACCATGATGTTGCACACCAACAACCGACAACCAATGTCCCTACCACGTATCAATTTCCTACATCTTACAGTTTCCTAGATATAGCCCAGACAAGATTTTATAGGTCAAGGTCACTATGGCAAGGTCAAATCAAGGTTACACCATGATGTTGCACACACACAACCCCCAACTAATGTCCCTACTAAGTATCAACTTCATACACCTTCTAGTTGCCAAGATATAGCCTGGACAAGATTTTATAGGTCAATGTCACTACGGCAAGGTCATATCAAGGTCATACCATGATGTTGCACACCTACACCCCCTAACCAATGTCTCTACCAAGTATCAACTTCCTACACCTTAAGGTTTCAGAGATATAGTCAAGGTCACTACAGAAAGGTCAAAGGTCAAATCAAGGTCACACCATGACATTGCACACCTACACCCTCTAACCAATGTCCCTAGTAAGTATCAACTTCCTACACCTCACGGTTTCCGAGATATAGCCTGGACAAGATTTTCAAACTCAAAGTCACTACGGCAAGGTCAAAGATCAAATCAAGATCACACCTTGATGATAAAACTTTGAATACCTATACCATTACAGGCAGAGTTACCTACTTAAATGAGCTCAAAATTTATGTATCTCTTACTAATATTCCTAGATATATGTGTATGCCAGTATGCCAAATTTAAAAAACATGATCATAAAAATTCTTAAAATTTTCCAGAAATTGAATCAATGGCTTCAAGTCACACGAACGGAAGTACTACTAGTTTACAATGCCCTCAAGTTAGAAAATTAATCAGGAAGAAATAAAATGGCCAAAAAATGGGAGGTGTACCTCATTCTAAACAGCTTAAGTTTGTTAATTCCCAATCAGAATATGTTTATACTCTGTGGTTTCAATAAGGTATGAATGATATGAACACATACGACCAGAACACAAAACCTTTACAGTACACCAGGGACTTCAGCAGTTAAACTTGGTTTATGCCATTTTAAGCATGAAGATAATGTTGACCAATGACTGTGCCAAAACATATTAATTTGACAGATGATGATGAAAACTCTAAGTTGCTGAACATTAATGGAACCATCTTCTGTAATAATATTACATCGCTATATATTAAATTGACATCTTCTCATTCAATATCATGAAGTCAGAAGAGTTCCACAATAAATGTAATAGTGTACTGCCTATCAGCTATTTTACTAAAGTTACAATTTAAACTATGATAAACACACTAAAAATTTGTCAGTTACTTACAAATGATAAGAAGTTTTCTATACTGTGCTTTGTTGAGTTATCCTAATAGATCTTCATGATATAAATATTGTAAACCAAGTTAATCTCTATTCAAAGTGGTCTTTATTATTTTCTAAACTTCATTATGTATTTTGAAAATAAAAAAATGTTTTTATGAAGTGGTCATAACAGAATCATATGATTGATATTTAATCTCAACTTGATCAGACATGAAACAGACTGATAAGACAAATGGCTTCATGATATATCTGGGAATGTTTGTGCAATTTTCTCGAAGGTTTCAGGCTCTAACAAAATAAATATTATTCTAAAGATATACTTAAAAGAAATATTCTGACTGTGTACATATGCATATATAGCTTCAGTAAGTGACATTTAATTTCAAGGGAGCTAAAATGTCATAATTAATAACAAAGTGCAATCCTAAAAAGACTTCCCATTAGACCTGAATTCAATGATTTTTGTACCGAACATAAACTGATTTAGTATCAATAAAACTGATAACAAGTAAACAAGTCAAAGTGCTAGTAGTTAAACTGTACAATCTTTGCAATCCATTTAAGAAAAATGATTAGAACAAAACTATAAAAACATGAACATATCTCTACTATATGTGCTGGTGTGAACAATATGTGATGAATATATGATCATGGACTCTGCAGATATCCACTAACAAATATATCCTCACCTCCCATTTTATCAACGGGTGAGAGTGTAATGACATCCAGTGCAAATGCTTTAAACACACTTTTTTTTTTGTGTGTGTGTGTGTGTGTGTGGGGGGGGGGGGGGGGGGGGGCAAGTAAATTAACCCAGGAGTAAAAATTAACAGTGGGGGATGACTCATTGATCTGTAGTATTTAGAAACTACAACCGTTTCTGAAGAAGTTCTTGACCACATAAGTATTCTAAATAGTAATAAGTCATATGGACCACCACCAAATTTATAAAGATTGTAGATAATTCACTGGTTAATCCATTAACAAGGTTATTCAATTTATCACTAGCTTTATTCCTAAACTGTGGAAAAATGCCAATGTGGAACCATTGCATAAAAAGGAAAGTAAGCACACTATGGGTCACCATTGTCTAGTTTAGCTTCTCATCATTTTACGTAAATTTTGGAAGGAATAGTCTTCAAATATGTATGCAATCACTTCCTAATATCTGTGTTGCAGTCTGGTTTTTGTAGAGATCACTTTTTTTGTCTCTGGACTTTCATGAATCGTGGCATAGTGTGACGAGTGCCTGTCTCTTCACTGAAGTTAAGTAGCATTGGGCTACATTAGTGTTGGGATGGGCGACTGCTTCAGTCCACTACTCTTGTCTCTGATGGCTTTGTGGCTCGCACTAGTAGACCGAAACCCCTTTCGGCCTTATTTACCGTGTTCCTCTACAGTTACTCAACTTATTGAGCTTTTATATTAAGTTTTGCACCACAGTATCCTAGAATAAAGAAATTTGAATTGTCTGTCTTAACATTTCAAAAGCTTTAGATAGGGTTTGGCATGAGGGTTTAATATTTGAACTTTAAAAAATGGGGCATTAGTAGTTCACTGCTTCAGTGGTTTGAGGTAAGACATCAATGTTTAAGTGATATAACTAATATTGTTACAAACTGTAACAACATTTAGAGCTTTTTGCAGGTGATACTTGTCTCTTTATTGAAGCGGACAATCAATAACAAGCAGCAATAAAGTTAAAGAAAGACATAAAAATATACAGAAATGGTCTCTGAATTGGCTTGTCACTTTTAACCCTTCAAAAACTGAATGGTCATCAGCGTAAAGCACAGGAAAGAGATCCCAGATTATAGCTTCATAACACACCAACAGTTGAGGTATCTAATCACAAACACATTGGTCTTTGAATTTACATGAAAGGCATCATACATAAATAATGATGTGTACAATTTTCAACAACCATACCCCAAATTATTTGAAGTCCTTGTTCCTCCTGAGAGTTGGAAATACAACAAATATCAGTTGCAAAACTAATGTGATATACAAGCACCAAGGTTTAGAATATAATGGCATCAAAATTCCTTCTTTTAAGTTGGAATAAAATAGTGGAATAGATAATTCTTCTAAAAATGAGACTAAATTATTCTCCTTCCAAGCCTTAATACTCAAAAGAAATAATATAGGTAATATTAGGCAATGCAAGTTAAGAAAAAAGTTGTTTTGTATAGGCGATATATATTGGAATGTGACACACTCATGAATGCAAAAGATCTCTGGCCCTCTTAAGGAACATGTTGCACATAATTTACATGTTTTACAAACTCAATTTGTTACTGTGGCCTATGCTCAACATAGGTAGTCCATACTCAACAAGTTGCAATATTTTCTTATGATAACCACTAATCTTCTCTTATATAGAGCTTTAACTTGACATTTGAAAAAAACAAGGTCATTTTTAAGCAGTTCAACAATTTGTAAAGGAATCAGGATAGTTTTCAGTTATCATCATCATGAGCATCACCATGATCATTTGCATATTTTGAAAACAGTATTCACAGGTATGAAATGGAAAAACAACAGAAAATTGCAAATTTAATAAGTAAATTAAATTATTATAAGTTAATACCCTGATGGACAATTGCTTTACCGGTCGGCACAAACGCTCCCACCAAACCCCAGAAACAGACGTCCTGAAAATACTACCGGCAGGACCGGTCACAGAGTGTGCATTCGCTAGGTGGCGCATCGTACTTCCTTCCTGTCTAGATAGCGTGACATCATAGCATCTTTTTCATTGTCTAAACATATTAAGACCCCTAGTAAGCTGATAGCGGGGCCGGATGGGTGGGCCTTGCCTGTCCATTGGATAGGGTATTACAAATTTAATTTACTTATTAAATTTGCAATTTTATTGCGTTAATACATTCTATCCAATGGGCAATTGCTGAATAACTACCGCTTAGAAGGCGGGTAAGCTGCTAGGGACATAAGTGAACTCATAACAGAACAAAAAACTGAGAAGGCCCATATTGACCTAGGGTCAGAGAACCCTGTGAGGTCAAGGTCGGCTACCAACTTTTTCTTTCCCAGACCTGCTCTGAGGAAGAATAGAGAGAGAGAAGGGGCTGAGTTCAGTCCCAAGAAATAAACTTCCCAAAGGAAGCAAGTCACAGTTTTTTTTTGTTTTTTTTTTACAAATATACAGGCTATGTACATATATACATATTTACATATCTCCTCATTTTGGGGCTTGGTGGTGGACCTGTTGGGCAGCCACCACTGGCCCTAAATGAAAAAGCTCTGTATCAGCCCAAGCCACATCCTTCAAATAGAACTGTGTGAAGGTGTTATGGGATTTCCAGTGACAGGCTGACAGAATCTGCTCTAAGGAGACCGCCGACTGGAAGGCCTTAAAAGCAGCAAAGGCCCTGACATCATGGGCTCTGACCTGATGCAGTGTGAGGGCCTCTTGGTCAGCGAGCTCATAGCAAAGGATCACAGTTTGTTTGATCCATGAGGAGATGGTGGCAGGTAAGATGTCCTTATCAAAACCTTTCTTGAAGGAGACAAAGACTAACTCCTTGTTCTGCCTAAGATCTGAGGTCCTGTCCAAGTAATACCGAAGGGCTGTCACCCTTGAGTGACTTATCCAGAGGGGGGGCCATGGCTGGTATGACCACTGGAGCCACACTATCTGGACCCTCCTTAGCCAGCTGATTCTTGGATAAAAAGCTGGGTGAGGGGTACAAGGACACCTTAGACCAGTCTGACTGATGTCTGATGTTCTTATGTAGCCAAGCATGGATCTCACTCCTGTGTTTACCAGAACCAGGGCCAACAGAAAAACAGTTTCGAAGGTCAAATGTTTTAATAAGGCCTCTTCTAAAAGGTTCAAAGGGAGCCTTTGTCAGCTGGTGTAAGACCAGGGACAGGTTCCAGGAGGGTATACCCCTGCTGCCCTTGGGCCTGTCTCTGTGGAAACTATCCAGGAGACGGGTGAGATTCTCATCTTTGCTGACATTAATGGTAGAGTTGCCCAACTTGTCAGCAATGGCTGATCTGTAACCATCAATGGTACCAGGTTGCAACTTTCTGTCCTGAAATAGACGCAACAGGAAGTCAGCTATGGCTTTTAGAGGTGGTGCCCTGAAGTCCACCTGATTACTGAGGCACCACTTTGTAAAAATGGTCCACTTTGCCTCATAGACGGATCTGGTTGATCCTCTTTGAGGAGCCTCAATTCGTGCTACCACTGCCTCAGAGAATCCCTGTTCCTTGATTGCTGTGGCTCTAGGAGCCAGGCATGTAGGTTCAGGTTTGGCTCTAGGAGCCCGGCATGCAGGTTCAGGTTCCTGTGCAGGGTCTAATTGAATGGTTGAGATACCAGATTGGGCAGGTTGGGCAGACATAGAGGGATCTGACTGGACATTGCCACTAGATCCCAGAACCAGGGCATGTTGGGCCACCCTGGTGCAATCAGAATGATCCTGTTGCAGGGGTAGTCCTGTAACTTCTCCACCACTTTGCCCAAGATGGCTGCTGGTGGGAAGGCATATGGGTCCAGATTTTCCCAAGACAGACTGAGTGCATCTACTGCCCAAGCCTGGGGGTCTGGAACCGGTGACACAAACTGTGGGAGTTTGTTGTTGAATTTGGTGGCAAACAAGTCCACTTGGGGTTGGTGCCACCGGGAGCATATAGCTTGAAACACTTCTGGGTGAAGGGACCACTCTGTTTGAATGGTCTGGCCAAGTCTGGATAGCTTGTCTGCTATCACGTTCAGCCGGCCAGGGATGTGACGTGCCTTGAGAGTTACCCGTTTCCTGGTGCACCAGGACAGGATTCTCCACAGGAGGGCACACAGAGAGCCCGACTTCATCCCCCCCTCTTTGTTGATATAGGCAACCACTGTTGTGTTGTCTGTGGCTACCAGGACTATGTTGTTTGAACAGAGGTCTTGGAACTCTTTTAGGGCCAGAAAGACCGCATTTAGCTCCAAGTGGTTTATATGCAACTTGCTTTCTGGAAGGGACCAGGTTCCCCTTGCATTGCGTTCCTTTGAGTGAGCGCCCCACCCTTCTTTTGATGCGTCTGTAAATATCTGCAGAGCATGTTTTAGTGGGTGTAATGGTTGACCTGGAAGCACATTGATTTCCTCCAGCCACCATCTTAAGTGGGGGTGGAGCGATCTGGGAACGGGTATCACCTTTTCTAGTGATACTGGTACCCTCCAATTGTTCTTCAAGTGCCACTGTATGGGTCTCATATGAAGTCGACCTAGGTGGACTTGCTTTTCTGTGGCTGTTAGAAGTCCTATGAGGGACATGAACTGCCAGACCGGGCACACCGGACCGGACAGGATTGACAATATCTTGTCTGTTAAGGTCTGCTTACGCTCTGGTGTGGGTCTGACCTTGCCCTCCCTGAAGTCGAATTGGTAACCTACGAAGATGAAAACCTGCTTTGGGTCCAGCTCTGACTTTTCCTTGTTCACCAGCCAACCTAGTTCTTGACAGAGAGCTACCAAGGTCTGTGTATGCTGGAGACAAGTTTGATGGGATGAGGCTCTCACCAACCAGTCGTCTAGGTACTGGTGGATTCTTATACCCTTCTGTAAGGCCATCAGTTTGACCTCTTTGGCCACCACTGTGAACTCCATAGGAGCTGTGGACAGGCCAAAGGGTAGGGCTTTGAACTGGTAGGACTGACCCTGGATGTGAAAACGCATATGTACTTCCTGGACTGATTGTGAATTGGTATATGGAAGTATGGGTCTTTGAAGTCTATGGAGGTGACCCACTCCCCTGTCTGCAGGGAGGTCCTTATTGTCTCTGGGGTCTCCATCTTGAACGACTCGAAGGTGTTCAAGGTGCTCAGATCCAGGATAGGTCTCCACCAGTTGTTGGGTTTGGGAACCAAAAATAGCCGGTTGTAAAACCCCAGTGAGTCTTGGTTTGTTACCGGTTCCACTGCATTTTTGTTCACCAGCTGATACAGTGCCTCCAAAAGGTGGGACTGTCTTTATGGGTTGACATAGTTGCTTATGACAGTTGGTAACCTGGTTAAATTGGGTCTGAATTGGAAGGGGAGGGTGTAGCCCTCTCTGAGTGTTGTGACTACCTTTGGATTCGAACCCAGAGCCTCCCACTTCTCCCAAAACTGATTTAGCCTTGCCCCTACAGGTAGATTTATGGCAACAGTTGGGACATTTGTGACAGTATTTGCAGAACACAAGTGACTTACACAGGAAACATCTTTCACATATTTTATTTCTGTGTGATTGTAACAATAATTGGGATTTACGCCTTTCTTTTGTGGCAACCCGGTGACGAATGAACATTTGCAACACAACAGTTTACATGTAAAAATAAAGTCTCGCTCTTGCTGGTCAATGTCTTGTCCTTGGCCACTACCGGTGAAGGGTTCAAGCCTAACTGGGCACATATACACAGTCCTTCAGCCCGATGACACCTTGTACCCAGTAATTGTCATTTGCGCAGCTTGGAACCCTTGACCGGTTTCTGTGAAAAGGTGGAGGGCTTGCCACAAGCTTTCTTTCCTTGTTGGCGTTCTCTGATCTGCTTCCAAGCTGGGACAGTTTTCCGGTCCGGTTGGTGAGAAGACCGGTCATTGGAAGCATATGGATGGAAACGACCGGGTTTCCTGTGTGACTGGAGAGCAGAATGCCTGAAGGGTGGGGCAACCGATCTTCGTCTGGCCACCCTACCGAATGTGCTGTTCAGCTTTACCGATTCCTGAGACCAGGCACACACTGTAGAAATGTCGGAGTCCTTCTTATTTGTGTGCATATCATACCACTTAGATGACCTGGGTGGTTTGATAAACTGGTCCCGGAGTAAGCCAGAAGTTTCTGTATTTCTTGAAGGGTAGCCCTCAGTAATGGTGAGGTTGAGTTTCTCCATCTTTTGGCAAAGCCATTCGTCCACAGGCAACTTAACAGAGACTTTCCCGGTAGGCTGAACTCGGGAACCGGCAAAAGGGTTGTCATCTGAAGATGAAACTCTGTCAAACTCAGGAATGTCGTGCCAACCCATGAACAACCTTAACCCTCTGATTGTCTCTCTGTAAGTAGCATCTTCAGAGAGGTCTAGGTCACCGGTATCTTCCTTGTTGAAGTCTCTGTCTGGAGAGCCGGACCGATCATTAGCATGCACTAGGGAATCGGGCTCACTCTGCTGGTCGTAGTCACTGTCAGACTGCAGAACCGTCTCACCAGCACGAGAAAGCAGAACCTCAGGACCTGCACCGGGAGCCTCAACAGGCTGGGTGGCCGTCCCTGCACCGAGAGCCTCAACAGGCTGGGTGGCATTCTGCTGTTTCACATCAGTACCGGGACCCTCAACAGGGTGGGTAGCACTCTTGTTGACAGCTTCTCTCATCACAGCAGCCTCACCGGTGCTCTGACCAAGACTGGAACCGGTGCCCCCAACAGTCACACCAGAGGACAAGCCAGTGGTGGAGGTTCCAGGATCACAAAAGGGCTGATCACTGGTAACCACTGAAGGGGGATTCTGTACAGGATTCACAGGAATCGTAAATGTCTTGGACATCAGCATTGCCTCCAATCTGGCAAAACGTTCACACCATTTCTCATCCAGATCTTTCAGGTCATCAGATCTCGACTTGCTGCTGGATTTCTTCTTACTGCTAGCCTTGGGGGTAGGGGAAGGGTCTGCCCTCTTCTTCTTGCTAGCAGGTGAACTTCCATCAGATTCCTTGTGTACCCGTCCCAACACACTAACGTCTGCTGGGTCCACGAAAGTGGGGTGACACTAGCAGGGGAATCTGAGGCCATTTTCTTCAAATCTCACTCTTTCCTGGACTGGTAGGTAGGGGTGGATAACTGCTTCAACTGCGCAGGCGTAAACGCCTTACAAATCTGACAATCCCTTTTCTGTACACACGGATCGTCACCCACTCCGTTATCTCTACGAGCACATTTCTTGTGGTTGTCAAATGAAGCCATAACGTGCCCACAAGTTCCTCTTTTCTGTCCAGGTGACGACATAATGATGATAAAACTAGTAGAATTAAGTAGAAATACTTAAACGTTCACAAAATGGTAAAATTCGCTGATAAACTTCAAAAACGTCTCTCAAAAACGCGCCAAACAAAAAAAGATGCTATGACGTCACGCTGCCTAGACAGGAAGTACGATGCGCCACCTAGCGAATGCACACTCTGTGACCGGTCCTGCTGGTAGTATGGATGATACACCCACGCAGGCTCAAACTTGCTGAAATTACTCCATCAGAAGTTTGATTTCAAAATAAATTTATGAAGCTTCAATTTACTAAGATTTAGTAGATGTCATGCCCATATACTGCAATTCATTCTGCAAGCTGGCTCCTCTTTGTCATGTTTGCCTTCCACTTTATGGAGGAAAGAAGTGTCTGCTATTGTCCACCATTTTGTGGGGCAGCAAACAAGTGACATCCTCTAAACATGTGAAGTGTAAGGTCACCTTACCTTACACGTATTTTTCAGGAATTTTCACATCCACAATATAAAATATGGAGAATCCACTACAATGACATATTGGCCATAAAAACCCATGAAACTCAATAGATTTTATAACAGGGAGTTTAAGGTCACCTTAAAGGATCTTCAGATTAGTTACAACCACATTAAATCCATCACACTGATTTTAAATTAGGTTCTGGATATGTAAAAAATCCTGTAAAATCATAACAAATCTAGTGTTACTAGACAGGGTGTATCCACTAAATTTCAATATTTTTTCCATGACTTTCCATGACCAAAACTTTAAAATCAAGGACCTTTTACATGCTTCGTGGCATGAGAGAGATATGTACCGAGGCCACGTGCTGGCGCTGAGGCCACGCACTCCTGCCGGTTTTTCCTTTGAGAATCATGCACAAGGTTTGAGTCACAGTACAGGAAGATGTGGAAGATACCAATATTCGGTCTGATTTCATAAGCATATCCTTGTATTGAAATGCTGGATTAAAGAAAGGAACACTGCCGTTTCGTGAGAGGATGCCTTTTAATTTCCATGACTTTTTATGAATTCCAAAACCTGGAGTCAATTTCCATGACTTTTCCAGGCCTGGATATAAAAATAGAATTTCATGACATTTCCAGGTTTTCCATGACTGGATACACCCTGCTAGAAGTTTAAAGTAACTTTAAATCGGGCAAACCTATATAACCAATTACATCCCATGCCAAATTGCATATAAGGTAAGCCATATTTTTTGCTGTCCAGAAACAGAAAAAAAATAGCATCAGAGATGCCTGTACCCCACAGCCTGGGGAAATAGTTTTCAACACCATGAGATATAGAAGTAGTGAAACAGTACACAGATTGGGATACTTTCAGAGCAGTGTCAGTGTTCAAATAATGTTTAAGTAGAGAAAATAATATCTAAGAGAAAAAAACTGCATGTAAAGATTAAGTACTAAAACAGGACAATTCAGTTAACTAAAAATTATGACGCTTTAAGACTTCTCCCATTTTGATATTCATTTGTATGGTCGAATTATGGTTTGCAAGTTTTGAATATTACCCATACATACAGATGTGGCAACACATGCTTTTGTGTGGAGTTCGGGCAAAACCTGTGGCTCACTTGATGCAATACCATCTGTTACAATGGGAAGTTGCAAAAGTAAAACAGTTAATGAATTCTAATATGACTTTAACAGTGCTTAATCTACATCAAAAGACACCCAAAGGTGCAACAACCAAGATTCAAGTAAAAGATATAAGAGAGATATAAGAGAGATAAAATAGTATTAGATATCCCTGTAGAGAGATAAAATAGCATCAGATATGCAAGATCAAATATAACAAGTATATATATCACATATAACACCTGACCAATGTCCCTACCAAATATCAACTTCCAACCACCTTACGGTTTCCGAGACATAGCCCGGACAAGATTTTATAGGTCAAGGTCACTACGGCAAGGTCAAATCAAGGTCACACCATGACATTGCACACCTACACCCCCTAACCAATGTCCCTACCAAGTATCAACTTCCTATACCTTACGGTTTCCGAGATATCGCCCGGACAAGATTTTATAGGTCAAGGTCACTACAGAAAGGTCAAATCAAGGTCAGACTATGATGTTGCACACCTACACCCCCTAACCAATGTCCCTACTCAGTATCAACTTCCTACACCTTACGGTTTCCGAGATATAGCCCGGACAAGATTTTATAGGTCAAGGTTACTACGGCAAGGTCAAATCAAGGTCACACCATGACGTTGCACACCTACACCCCCTAACCAATGTCCCTACCAAGTATCAACTTCCTACACCTTACGGTTTCCGAGATATAGCCCGGACAAGATTTTCAAACTCAAGGTCACTACAGCAAGGTCAAATCAAGGTCAGACCATGATGTTGCACACCTACACCCCCCAACCAATGTCCCTGAAGTATGAACTTCCTACACCTTACGGTTTCTGAGATATAGCCCGGACAAACTATTTCCCGCCGCCCGCCCGCCCATCCGGACACCATGGGTGAAAACAATAATGACAATTTTTGGCATATTCAGAATTCAGCATCTATGCCTTCACTAGAGTGGGCATTGACAACTAGTGTGCACCTGAAGATGTTATTTGTATTATTTATTTAAAATTCTGACTCCAAAGAAAATATTAAAGGAGCAAGTATAATATTTTCTGAATGGATTCAAAATATGAAAAATCAGGTTTGAGACACTCTGGGGTTATCAAATCTATATGGCCTAAATATTGAGACCTTACCATCAATTTATTTAGAAATCTGTAAATATTATCTGTTTGTACCCGGGGCCTTGGCACAAACTTGACAAAAAGAGTTAACTTTAATAAATCAAATTCATTAACTGTGTCTACAACTGGTTCACTGACACATGGAAAACAAAGATTAGACTGGTGCACAATGACAGAAAGTGCACAAGTACAAGTGTGATGACAGTATAATAATTGGTTCACACACTTTTACTCAAATCCCTAATTAATATTGAATATTAAAATAGACAAGCAATCGGTGCCAGTGAACAGGCTCTGTGTCGGCTGATTTTGTGTTTTGAGCTTCTGAGTAAAAGTGAAAGTAAAAGAACAGATTAAAAGTAGCAAGGACAAATTTAACCTTGAAAGGAGGGTCAAAGGTCAAATCTGAACCCACAAAAGATTCCTTGTAGACAATTTCCTAGAAGTTGTCTTCACATCCCAAACCCAAACCAATTATAAAGGAAATACAAGGCAATGAAAGTAAAAACAACCCCATTTGACCTTGAAGGAAGGGTACACCACAGTGATGCCATAATGTCAGCTGACATAAAAATATATCTAAAATTAGTATCAGAGATGTCTGTACCCCACAGCTTGGGGAAATATCATTGGACACTTTGAATTAGGAAGAGGTGAAAAAAGTAAGCAGTCTTTCAGACAGTGTAAGTTATGTAAAGGTAAGGGAGAAATAACACGGAAAAGAGAAAATATATGTAGAGGCAAAGTTTCAAAAAGAAGCAATCAGTGCCCATGAATGGGCTCTGTGTCAGCTGACTTTGTGCTTTGAGCTTCAGAGTACAAGTGAAAGTATGAAAGGACACAAAAGTTGTGCACTGCGAATGGTTTTGAGAAGTAAAGTACAAATTTAACTGTTGACCAATGTCCCTACCAAGTATCAACTTCCTACACCTTACGGTTTCCGAGATATAGCCCGGACAAGATTTTACAGGTCAAGGTCACTACGGCAAGGTCAAATCAAGGTCAGCCCATGACGTTGCACACCTACACCCCCTAACCAATGTCCCTACCAAGTATGAACTTCCTACACCTTATGGTTTCTGAGATACAGGCTGGACAAACTTCTTCCCGCCACCCACCCACCCACCCGCCCATCCGGACACCATGGGTGAAAACTGGACCTACACACTGGAAAGACAACTCACCAAAGCCAGTGAACCATCGTTTGACCTTTAAGGAGGGCCCAAAGGTCAAATCTAACATCAGAAGATTCCAAGCCCAAGATTTCCTATGAGTTGGTTTCACATTGCAAACCTCTAGGATCAATAATAAGCAAGTTATAAGCACTTTTAGATTTGGCCATCCTCGTTTGATGTTGAAGGAGGGGCTCAAGGTCAAATCTGAACACATCAAAAGATTCCCAGCCCATGATTTCCTATAAGTTAGTTTCACATTGCAAACGTGTAGGACCAATAATAAGCAAGTTATAAGCACTTTTAAGTCTGGCTATCCTCGTTTGACCTTGAAGGAGGGGTCCAACGTCAAATCTGACCACATCAAAAGATTCCTAGCCCATGATTTTCTATTAGTTGGTTTCACATTACAAACCTCTAGGACCAATAATAAGCACTTTTAAGTTTGGTTATCCTCGTTTGACCTTGAAGGAGGGGTCCAAGGTCAAATCTGACCACATCAAAAGATTCCTAGCCCATGATTTTCTATAAGTTGGTTTCACATTGCAAACCTCTAGGACCAAGAATAAGTGAGTTATAAGCACTTTTATGTTTGGCTATCCTCGTTTGACCTTGAAGGAGGGGTCCAAGGTCAACCTGAACACATCAAAAGATTGCCAGCCCATGATTTCCTATAAGTTGGTTTCACACTGCAAACCTCTAGGACCAATAATAACCGAGTTATAAGCACTTTTAACTTTGGCTATCCACCTTTGACCTTGCAGGAGGGGTCCAAGGTCAATCTGAACACATCAAAAGATTTCCAGCCCATGATTTCCTATAAGTTGGTTTCACACTGCAAACCTCTAGGACCAATAATAACCGAGTTATAAGCACTTTTAACTTTGGCTATCCACCTTTGACCTTGAAGGAGGGGTCCAAGGTCAATCTGAACACATCAAAAGATTCCCAGCCCATGATTTCCTATGGGTTGGTTTATCATCCCAAACCTCTAGGACCAATAATAAGTGAGTTATAAGCACTTTTATGTTTGGCTATCCTCGTTTGACCTTGAAGGAGGGGTCCAAGGTCAATCTGAACACATCAAAAGATTGCCAGCCCATGATTTCCTATAAGTTGGTTTCACACTGCAAACCTCTAGGACCAATAATAACCGAGTTATAAGCACTTTTAACTTTGGCTATCCACCTTTGACCTTGCAGGAGGGGTCCAAGGTCAATCTGAACACATCAAAAGATTCCCAGCCCATGATTTCCTATAAGTTGGTTTCACACTGCAAACCTCTAGGACCAATAATAACCAAGTTATAAGCACTTTTAACTTTGCTATCCACCTTTGACCTTGCAGGAGGGGTCCAAGGTCAATCTGAACACATCAAAAGATTCCCAGCCCATGATTTCCTATGGGTTGGTTTATCATCCCAAACCTCTAGGACCAATAATAAGTGAGTTATAAGCACTTTTAAGTTTGGCTATCCTCGTTTGACCTTGAAGGAGGGGTTCAAGGTCAAATCTGACATCAGACAATTCACAGCACATGATTTCCTATAGGTTGGTTTCACAGTGCAAACCTCTAGGACCAATAATAAGGGAGATATAGGCACTTTTAAAGTCCGCTATGTGGGTTACTTTGGCACTCCGTGGATGACCTTGAATTAAGAGCTTCAAGGTCAAATGTCTGCAAGGTTGTAGAGGACACGTATATCTGTTATACATATCACCTATGAAGAGATTCAACCTTCTACCTTCAACCTTCTACCTATGAGAAACGGCCTGTAGAAAAATGTAGATAATTTTCAAAGAAATGCCCGCGGCGGCCATCTTGTTTTTCAGAATGAGGCTAATTTCCTTCCCAGAGAAGCTTACCCCCCAATGAAGATATCCTGCAAATTTGGTGAACCCCTGAAAGTGTTAACGCCGAAAATCTCTCTACGCGCGGCGGCGGCGTAGAGTATCCACCGGATGCCTCCGGTGGATACAATAAACTCAATATAGTTTCACCCTAAAGGGCACTTTTGTGAGAGACTAGTTATATCCAAATGCCAAGTTTGAAGTAAATACATGGAAACATTTTGGAGATACAATTCATAAATGAACAACTTTAAGCCTTTATAATTCTGTTATTACTGGGAGTTTAAGATCACCCTAATATATGGCACATCTTGACCATTGACAACCTCATGCCAAATTGGGATTTTATCCATGGAGCTTTTGGGGGGAAAATAATCCAGAAACCAAAAACCTTAAACTCAATATAAACCTGTTATTGACTAAGAGTTTGATGTTATGTTAACATAAGTTACATTCACATACAAACTTTTACTGGAAGGAATTTAATGTCAGCCAACACTACAGGATCTCTTTTGAAAGGTCCAATGGTTGCCACATATTGGCAAAATTGCAAATTTAATAAGTAAATTAAATTTTTATAAGTTAATACCCTATCCAATGAATGGACAATTGCTAATCCGGTCGGCGCAGACCGGCCCGCCAAACGACAGAAAAAGCCGTCTTCTATGAGTGCATAATGCCCTCACAAGCTGGCCGGTCCCAGTGTGCACTCGCTAGGTGGCGCATCGTACTTCCTTCCTGTCTAGACAGCGTGACGTCATAGCATCTTTTTTCCATTGTCTAAACCTATTAGACCCCTAGTAAACTGATAGCAGGGTCGGTGGGAGGGTCTTGTGTGTCCATTGGATAGGGTATTAACTTATAAAAATTTAATTTACTTATTAAATTTGCAATTTTATTGCGTTAATACATCCTATCCAATGGAGAATTGCTGAATAACTACCGCTTGGTAGGCGGGTAAGTTACTAGGGACTAAAGTGAACTCAAGACAAAAACTAACAACAATTTTCCCCAAGCCTAGGTTGACCTTGAGGTCAGGAAACCCTTAAGGCCCTAGTCGGTCATAAGAGACCGTATAATCGGTCCAAACCGACTTCCCCCCCTCTTTTAAAAACAGACCTGCTCTGAGGTAGGGGAAGAGAGGGATGAATTCAGTCCCATAAGAAGTAAAATAAAAATCCTGAAGGAAGCACGTCAGAATTTTTTTTTTTTTTTTTTTTGTATAAGTATATGTACAGCTATTTACAAATGTACAATTAATTACATATGTACAAAGAATCTCCTCTCTATTCTGGACTACTGGTGGATCTGCTGAGCAGCCACAACTGGTCCCAGATGGTAAAGCTCTGAGTCAGCCCAAGCCACATCCTTCAGATAAAATTGAGTGAAGGTATTATGTGATTTCCAATGGCAGGCCGATAATATTTGCTCTAAGGAAACTCCAGATTGGAAAGCCTTAGAAGCCGCAAAGGCCCTGACATCATGGGCTTTGACCTGATGTAAGGAGTGTGACTCCTGATCAGAGAGCTCATAACACAGAATCACAGTTTGTTTGATCCAAGAGGAGATAGTGGCAGGGGAGATGTCTTTATCGAAACCTTTCTTGAAGGAGACAAAGACCAACTCCTTGTTCTGCCTGAGGTCTGAAGTCCTATCCAAATAGTAACATAAGGCCCTGACTGGGCAGAGGGATCTATCAGACTTTAGGGATCTATCTAGGGTAGGAGCCAGGGCTGGTATAACCACTGGGGCCACACTATCTGGTCCCTCTTTGGCCAGCTGATTCTTGGAAAGAAAGCTGGGAGATGGGTACAGGGATACTTTGGACCAGTCTGACTGGTGTCTGATATTCTTGTTTTGCCACACATGAATCTCACTTCTGCGTTTACCAGACCCAAGAGCTAGCAGGAAGACTGTCTTGAGAGTCAAATGTTTCAAGGAGGCCTCTCTGATAGGCTCAAAGGGAGCCTTTGTCAACTGGTGCAAAACCAGAGAGAGGTTCCAGGAGGGAATTCCCCTCCTACCTTTGGATCTGTCCCTATAGTCGGGCAGCATAGCTAACCTATTGTGCATTTTGTGATAAAAGCACCAAACTTGGTACATTTGTAAAAAAGCATAATCTAAAGAGATCTAGATATTTGGCCACTCCCGATTTGGTCCCTGATGGCCATAGCAGCCATTTTCCAAAATGGCCGCAAGTTCAATTAAACCAATGTTCAGAATAGGGTCCCAAGAAGTCTTATGTGATTTCAAATGGAGTCAGCTAGCATCATAAGCTCCAAGTAAACTATGCTAAGTTATAGGCAATGTGTACTTGTGTTAATTTCACTGTTGACATTATTAAAATGGACGGAAACAACGAAAAAACAGAAATTCCAGAACCAGTTTTATTCCAGTGATGCTGTTAACAGAACCGATCTTTACACTCTCTTTACATGAAAACTAACCAATGAAACAAACAAATTATGGAAAAGCTCTTATAGAACCAATAACACATGTATTATCATTAACCTGGTGTAGTAACCTCCCTACATTCACATGTACATGTACTTTCAAGCACTGCTTGAAAGAATACTGAAGTCTTCTATGATCTCAACAGTTAATATTGTTGATTAGAGATGCACTATATTAAACTGAATACAGTTAAAACAGAAATGGGAATATCTGCCTTTTAATTCAGGACTTTAGTATCTACAAATGCTCACTGGCCTCATAATGTGCAATGTCCAATAGACCTCTCAGCAGTAGGTTATCATGGTAATGAGTGATGAGCATGATCAGTTCTGTGTGCACTCTCCTTCGCACTGGCATAGGGCAGTGCAGTCAAGTGCAGCCTCGTTGCACTTGTAGCGTTTCACGCAACTTTTTTTGCATTTGCATGAAAGTAGTTCACGGCACGTGTGGGCTGCTTCAGGTAGACTTGTCCAGTATGGCTCGTACACTCCCTCCCCAATCTTGATCCATCCTCAACTGGTTGCTGGTATGAGCCTGGTATGATACATGTTCCTCCAGAGCAGCCTTGGTTGGAGGAATCAGCTGTACATCATATTTTTGTTTGCAAAGAGTTTCCTGTGAGCCTTGTCTATATCTGTACATGTGGATGTCCTGTCATAGACCAGGATGACTAACCTCTCAGTGGTGTGTAGAACATCTCCTGGTATGAACTCCGATGCAGATGATAGCTTCAGCAGAGCTTCAGTTAGCTCTGGCAGCACGTTCCACATGGCTAGGTAGTCTTCTTTCTGACCTGCAAAATTGGACACAGTATCGCACCCTATGAGTACATGGAACATCGGGAGTGCTCGTGCTTTCTCTAGACCAAGTCCCGCAGATACTTCATGAGCTGCAAGATATCGTAACCCCTTTCCAGTTCCAAAAGCCAACACAGCCAATACCACAACATTGGTATCATCAGTTTGGATGAGAATCTTTTGGTGGCCATGCTGGGCTGCATGAGATGCATGGAGCAACATTCGGCTGTCTGCTTCCTCATGGTTACAAGGAGTCAATGAAGTTACATCTGGCAGTAGTAGAGGCTTGCTGAAGACTTCCTCCCATTAGTGATTACTAGTTGCTGGTCTTCAATGTCAAACCACTGGATGAAAGCTTTCAAGAGGAACCGAAACAACTTTGTCTTGTTGGCGTCCACGCGGAGGAAACTCTGCCAGTTTCCTGGTATGACTGCATCTGCTACCACACATCTGGACACTCCTCTTCCACGTTTTGCTTTTGCACTATTTTTGAGTGATTCAGCAAGATAGCTGTCCCATACCAAGTCCAGGCGTGATGATGACTGAAGCTTTGTAGACATGTAGGGGACGAAGATCTCATATGTGTACTCACTGAAGTTCTTGCAAGCAGCAGGCTTCAGCATCTGGACAATGGCTGCTCCATCAAGGACCACAGGGGTGGTGGTAGGAGCCTCTGATCTTGTGTCTGAGATCTCTTCTAAGCATGTAAGGAGATCACATTTTGTACCTTGGCAAAGACGCCCTGCATCAGACAGTGATGGTGGGCATGTCTGATTCTCATAACGGAAGAACTCTTCCAAGTCTCCATCCCTCGTCTGGCAACTGATGTACAGCCATGAGAAGAGTTCAGCATTGTTTTTGAGGCTGGTCAGCTGCTGCTTCTGTTTGCTGACACTTCTTGTGGTTGGAGCTTTAAACACCTTCAGCTTGTTTCAGTGAATGGTATCATCAATTGGCGTGATTCTATCCAGCACACGCTCTCTGGTGAAAGAGTGAAATTGCTGCTAGCCAATCCTTTTCGCCTTCTGGACAGCCTCAACTGCAGCAGGACCGGCGATTTCTTTGGTGTCCAGAGCAACCATATCCATACTCTCTTCCTCAAATGGGTTGCAAAGCTCTTCCATCATTTGGACCAGTGAACAGACATCTTTAGCAAATGAAGTCTGGATGCTGGGTGTCTGGTCATGGTGACGTGTGTCATCATACCTTCCTGAGAACTGGCTTCCATCATGGAACTCGTCTATCACCCTGGCAATCTCAGGTCCAGCAATCATCCAACGTCTGAAGGCAGCAGGGTTGTCAGTGAGGCCAACAGCAGCCCCATCTCTTTTGATGCAGGCATTATTCTGCTCATGTGCCTGGTCGATTGGGATTGATGAGTGAAAAGACCTTTGTTGTCTTATGTACTGTAAAGCTGCCTTCTCTGAACTTTCTTGCTATATCTGGATGTCTTTCTGGAAGTTCAGCCATGTCCTTCAAGTGAACTGGAATCCACCTGGCATAGTTGGTGTGGTCCAGGGCATGGAACCAACCAGCCAATTCTGTCAAGTCATCTATAGTAAGTACATATTAAAGGATGCCTCCCACAGGGAACACACATAGATGTGCAGCAGCAGCTCTAGTTCCAGCATGATTGACCATTACTGGAACTAAGGGATGTCTTCTCCCCTCTAGTAGCTCCAGTCTTCAAACTTGAGCTGATCATCTGCCTCTGTAGCTTCTCTCTCATAGTACCGGTCATAGGCATGGTGCTGCAGGATATAGAGTGCAGCCGCAGTGACTTGGTGAGCTCGCCTTGTGCGGGTGACATGGGCTGCACATAGAAGGAGTCAGCTGTTCCGGGGGTGATAATCTCAGCTTGAACCTGTGCCTGCACCCAACCACTCCCATCCAGCCTGTTTCCCAGGGTTTTCAGAGCAGCCATCTTGATATGGAGACCGCCAAACATCACCACAACCTTGTCGTCACCTGTCCCCTGATCAAAAGTGACCACTGGTGTCTGTCTAGGATTCAGATGCTGCACAGCATTCTTCACTACATCTACATCTATTATCTATTGCTGCAGTAGTGAAAACTGCCCCATGCATCTTTGGTGGAGATACCACCTGCTCCAGGTTAAAATGCTGGCAGACGCTGTTCCCCACCTGGTCTGTGAGGCTGTGATAGCCTGTCCACCAGTTCCCTCTTGCGTGTGTGGGTGTGCAACATCATACCTACGTATATGGGGACAGGCGTTTCTTGTGCAGGTCTGTGTCTTACAGTAGAGGATGCTGAGGTGCTCTGCTTTCGCATGTGCTTCATGCTGTTGAACTTCAACATCTGAGCAATGGTAACTGCTGCAGTGGTTGTGTCTGTCATCTGGTCCTTGATGCTGGGTCCATCTAAGATCACACTGACCAAGCAAGCAAGCAGCAAAAGTGGCAGTGACTTCTCTTGAGAGCCTCGAGAGAACCCACTGAAAGGCTGGGCCTCTTCGAACATGCTGCGGTGCACGATTTGAGCAGCACAAGCAAGATGGATCGCATCATTGTCACTGTCCAGCTTACAGGCTTTGGTAATAGCTTTGCCAACATCTTCCCAAAATGCCAGCATGCATGGGTGGTCTGTTGTAGTAAATATATCTGTAAGTTTACCTTGGTAGACTAGGAGGATTGCAAGTTTATAATCCGCTGAAGGCCATTTTGTAAAATGGTTGCCACGGCTACCAGAGGCCAAATCATCAATGGCCCAATATCCAGACTTTTTTGTAATATGTTGGTCTACAAGTTTGGGAAGTTTGGTGCTTTTATCACAAAGTGCACAATTCCGTGAATATATGAGCTATGCTGCCTGACTACTATGAAAACTATCTAGGAGACGAGTGAGATTTTGGTCCTTACTGAAGTTGAGGATGGAATCTCCCAGTTTATCAGCAATGGCTGACCTGTAACCATCAATGGTACTTGGCTGCAATTTCCTGTCCTGGAAAAGGTACATAAGGAAGTCAGCAACTGATTTTACAGGGGGTGCCCTGAAGTCCACCTGACTAGAGATGCACCATTTTGTAAAAATGGTCCACTTTGCCTCATAGACTGATCTAGTTGATCGCCTTTGAGGAGCCTCAATTCTTGCTGCCACTGCCTCAGAGAACCCTTGCTCCTTGATTGCTGTGGCTCTAGGAGCCATGCATGGAGATTTAGGTTGGTCAGATTCCTGTGAGGGGTCTGATTGAAGGGTTGTGTTAGTAAGTTGAGTAGGCTGGGCAGGCACAGTGGGATCTGGCTGGACATAGTCACTAGGTCCCAAAACCACGGCATGTTGGGCCACCCTGGGGCAATCAGAATGACTCTCTTGCATGGGGTGTCCTGTAACTTCTCCACCACTTTGCCCAAGATGGCCACTGGTGGGAAGGCATATGCGTCCAGATCCTCCCATGGCAGACTGAGTGCATCCACTGCTGTGGCCAGGGGATCCGGTACTGGTGACACAAACAGGGGTAACTTGTTGTTGAACCTCGTGGCGAACAGGTCTATTTGAGGCCAATGCCACTTGCTGCATATAGCTTGGAAAACTTCTGGAAGGAGAGACCACTCTGTTTGAATGGTCTGGCCCAGACTGGATAACTTGTCTGCTACCACATTCAGCCGGCCTGGGATGTGTCGGGCTTTGAGAGTTACTTGTTTCCTGGTACACCAGGTCAAGATTCTCCACAGTAGGGCACAAAGTGGGCTCGACCTCATGCCTCCTTCCTTGTTTATGTAGGACACCACTGTGGTGTTGTCCATTGCCACCAAGACTATCTGGTCGGTAGAGGTCTTGGAACTCTTTTAGGGCTAGAAAGAGTGCCTTTAGTTCCAGATAGTTTATATGCAGCTTGCTTTCTGGTATGGACCAAGAACCCCTTGCAGTGCGTTCGTTTAAGTGAGCGCCCCACCCTTCTTTTGATGCTTCTGTAAAGATTTGCAGAGCATGTTTTATTGGGTGTAATGCTTGGCCTGTAAGGACATTTTCTTCCTCGAGCCACCATTGTAAGTGAGGGTGCAGAGAGTTGGGAATAGGGATCACTTTTACCAGTGATTCTGGTATTCTCCAACTGTTCTTGAGATGCCATTGTATAGGTCTCATGTGTAGACGACCTAGATGAACTTGCTTTTCTGTGGCTGTTAGTAAACCTATCAAGGACATGAACTGCCGGACCGGACAGGCCGGTAGAGACAGTATTTCTAGTAGTTTGTCCTGAAGGTTTTGCCACCGGTCCGGTGTCGGTCGGACCCGACCAGTTTTGAGGTCGAATTGGTAGCCTACAAAATCGAAGATTTGTTTGGGCTCCAGTTCTGCTTTTTGGAAGGTCGGTCAACAGAAAGAGATGGACCAGAGGTCGGTTGAGATGAGTTCGGTCGGTCGGTGGCTCTGGTCGGAGCAAAGAAAGGTTCTGTGTTATCCACTGCCCCAGCTGGTGGGGGTTTAACTGGAGTAATCTTCACTGGCTGGAATGAAGGTTCAGGCTGGTTGATAGACTTGGCAAGAAGCATAGCTTCTAAACGACTAAACCTCTTCGACCACCTAAGATCCATGGCTTCCAGCTTACTATCAGTGGACACTTTACAAGGCTTAGCCGGTGAAGATTGGCGTTTCTTGCTTGACTTTTCCTTAGGTTCTTTGCTATCAGGAATTTTCTTAGTCTTTGTAGATCCTGGGGTGTTGACAACAGTTCCTGAGTTCTTATCCATCTTCTTGGCTTTCACACCCACAGGGGTGGTACTCACCTCTTCTGAACTCTTACCCCCATTGTCTTTTGCTAACCCTATAACGGATACTAAAGCAGGGTCCACTAGCGTACTACTCGACTCTTCAGCCTTTGCTTTTAATTCTCGCTTCTCTTTTTTCTTCTGATAAGCTGGGGTGGCTAGTCTCAGCTTCTGATCTTCCGTGAGTAACTCACAGTGCGAGCACAGCTTGTCTTTAATACAGGGATCCTCTCCCTTTTTCTTATCACGGCATCTTGCACAAACAGAATGTGTATCAAATCCTGCCATTAAATGGCCACACTGCCCTCGAGATTGTCCAGCAGATGCCATAGTACTCACGGAAATATATAATAATGAAAGAAAGTTCAAATTCTCTGATAAACCACCAAATAATAAGAAAAGAAAGTCTTCTTCTAAATTCCTTGTGCACACACGCGCGCCAAACGAAAAAAGATGCTAGGACGTCACGCTGTCTAAACAGGAAGGAAGTATGATGCGCCACCTAGCGAGTGCACACTGGGACTGGCCAGCTTGTGAGGGCATTATGCACTCATAGAAGACGGCTTTTTCTGTCGTTTGGCGGGCCGGTCTGCGCCGACCGGATTAGCAATTGTCCATTGGATAGGATGTATTAATGCAATAAAAAGACTAATCGGCTGAAATCTGTGCAGTGGTTTAAAATGTAAAAACACCAACAAAATTACAAGTGCATGAAACCAAGAAAAAGTGCTGCTATGGTAAAAGTTGTGATCTTGCCAAAAAGCTGATCAGCTCCAATCTGTACAGGGGTTTGAAATGTAAAACACCCTAAAATTTATGAAAAAGCTAATCAGCTCCAGTTCCCCTTGGGACAATCATATCCTGAAAACTTGTCACCATGGAAACAGTTGTTGGCAAATGATGCAAAAAAAAACAAAAAAACAAAACAAAACATAATCACTTCCAGTTCATTTTGCAGAACAAACATATCCTGAGGAGTTGGTTAAAATCTGTGAAGGGATTTTGAATATAAAGCACCCCAAAAAAACAGGAAGAGTGTTGCCATGGGAACAGTTATTGTGAAAAACCTAATCAGTTAAAGATCCTCTTGGGATAAACATATTCTGAAACTTTGGATAAAATCTGCACAGGGGTTTGGATGTTAAGCACCCACAAAATTAGGAGTCCAAGAAACAGCAAAAGAAACAAGAATTATTGCCGGATATTGCCAAAACAGCAATCACATACAAGCGGTAAGTCCAATGAGCCTCCATACCAAATTTTGCTGAGATATGTAAAATACTGTTCCTTTAAAATGAGCAGCATCAAAGGGTGACATAGACAAAATCCCAAAATATGCCCATGCCAAGCAGGGTGGATATAATGATGAAAAATGTTGTAACCTTAATTTTGTAAGTTTCGTAAACTATCAATTGTTTATTGTAACCTTACAACTTACACACTGATCTTTGTTAGGTCTAGATGTGTTGCAGTGTAGGGATTGAAATGCAATTTTAATGTTGATATCAAACTCTAAATTGGCTTTGCATATCGATTGATATTGAAATATCGCTTCACACCGTAAAATGCATTATTTTGCACCTACTGATCCTTCCGTTATAAAAAATTGTTTTGCTAACATGTAAGATGTACAAAACTGACCATGAATGTAATACAAGCTGCCTGTAAAAGCAATTAATTCATGAAAAATCTCAATAATTCTCTTAAATGCTTAAAATGTTGATTAAACTACACGGAGCTGATAATCTACAACTATTTTGAAAATTCTTCCTGGTGGGTGCTGGAACACGGTGTAAAAATCCTTGATTCTTGCAAAAGAAATGCCCGTGACAGCCATCTTGTTTTTTTGTTTTTTTTCTAATGAGACCAACAACATAAGCATTTGTGATAATGAAAGCCTGCATTGGCAGTGTAATTAAAGCAAAATTCATCAGGTTTAAATCCAAGTTTTAGCAGTGGGTACAAAATTTAATAACCACTCTCATGAGGTCCACGGCTCAAACAATCGGAGATCAGGTGAACAATGAACAGTATTTTATTATGCAATTTTAAGTTTGCTTGGGAGCTCTAACCTAACTTACAACTCATTTGCATTGTAATTTGTGCAACACACTGAGGATGTCATTCTACAAAAATCCTCCACAATGCTCTGAATTGTGGATGACTGGCAAATAAAGGTGATACAGGTGCTCCAAAACCATATACAATGTTTTATGAAAAAACTTCCTGGGTTTTTACACATTTATTTAGTATATAAAACAGACAGCAGTCCTCAATATCCAATGTAAATTTGTCAACATATAAAACGTACATACAAAAATGTTGCTGTAGTTACACATAAAACTGCCATTTCCTAAATTGATACTGTCAGTCTTGGGTTGGGGCTTGTAATTACTAATTATAATTTTAGTGTTGGAGTACTCTAGCACAATTACTCTACTCTTGAATGAGTATTCTTTTTAGGGATAAATACAACATAATAGGCCAGTCTTCCCTGAAAATTAACAGAAACTGGCTCATTTTATGTGGCCATTTGAAAAATGTCAATGTTTTAGTAGAAAAGAGTACTCCTTTCTTAATTTTGTATCCCAGCTAATACAATACTTACTCTTTACTGAGTAGTTTTTAAACAGCCCTAGTTGCTTATGCAACTTGCACATATATTTCTATGCTATTTCATAGTAAACAAATAAGTAGAATATCTTTAAAATGACTATATAACTTTGTTATTGTCTGATTTTGTTTGATTTTCTCACTATTGTTTTCAGTAGAGTGAGACAAAATCTGGACACCATGACTCAATATGCATCTATATAATATATGTCACATCTTGCTCGAGAGTAGCATTGATGCATATAACTTGCAACTACAAAGCACAGAAAGCTTCACTGCATTGCTCCTAAGTATACTTTCATTGCTTCCACAGTGACTCAAATGATATTAAATGATTATGGATAAAAATCTTGCAATCTAGCAAGATAGAGGATGTGTGTTCAACGCAGGTACAGGCAGATATATAGTGGCTCGGATGACCATTTAAAAGGGTCCTACCCCCAGTGGCAGGTTAAAGAACCTCATGGACGTTGCTAAATGGTCATCACTGAGGTTCTATCTTTCAGATAGGAGAATGTCAGTCACTAGAGAACTTGAGCTGTACTTGTGCAGTCAGATGGGCCAAATAGCACTTTGAGTCCTGTAGTAAAAGGAGATATTGTGCTGAGATACAAAACAATACTTGTTGGATGAACAATATTTTCAGTTTTTTTGGGTTGAAATTAACAGTAAACCATTATCATCATCAATGACCAAATGTTATAGAGTTTTGAAACAGACAAATGTGGAAGCAAACTCATGAAATTTTTAATTACTGTGATTTAACTTGATATTGTGTCTCAATGCAGTGTATCCCCGCACGGGACATGGTTGAAGCGTGACATACAGAGTATTATGTCAAATCTGACCCCACCAAAAGATTTGGGGCACATGATTTCCTATAAGTTGTCTTCACATCCAAAACCTCTATGACCAATAATAGGGGAGATATAGTCCATCATAGGTATCAAGTACCACATTTGACCTTGAAGGAGGGACCCAAGGTAAAATCTGACCCCACCAAAAGATTTGGGGCACATGATTTCCTATAAGTTGTCTTCCCATCCAAAACCTCTATGACCAATAATAAGGTAATTAGATTTCATAGCAGGGAAGATATCCTGAAACCTTGGTAAGGATAGGTCATAAGGTATGAAGAACCACATTTGACCTTGAAGGAGGGGTCCAAGGTCAAATCTGAAACCAGCAAAAGATTCAGGGCACACAATTTCCTACAAGTTGTCTTGACATCCAAAACCTCTACGACCAATAATAAGGGAGATATAGGCTCTTCTAAGTTTGGTCACCTCAGATTTTCAAATTCGTTGCCATAGCAACCAACCAAATTGAACAAACTGGACCAAATGTTAGCCAGGCAAGATTTCATAACAGGTAAGATATCTTGAAACCTTGGTAAGGACAGGTGCAACAGATTTCCAGCTATAAGTGATTTACTCAATGGTGAACCTCGTTTGACCTTGAATGTGAGGCCCAAGGCCAAATCTTACCACACAAAAAGATTACCAGCCTATAGATTTCCTATAGGTGGGTTTACCATCCCAAACCTCTAGGACCAGTAATAAGCGAGTTATAAGCACTTTTAGGTTTGGCTATCCTCATTTGACCTTGAAGGAGGGGTCCAAGGTCAAATCTGACCACATCAAAAGATTCCCAGCCCATGATTTCCTATAGGTTGGCTCGACATACCAAGCCTGTAGGACCAATAATAAGCGAGTTACAAGCACTTTTAGGTTTGGCTATCCTCATTTGACCTTGAAGGAGGGGTCCAAGGTCAAATCTGACCACATCAAAAGATTCCCAGCCCATGATTTCCTATAGGTTGGCTTGACATACCAAGCCTGTAGGACCAATAATAAGGGAGATATAAGCACTTTTCATGACTGACAAAAAAATGCCTGTGGCGGCCATCTTGTTTTTCAAAATGAGGCCAAAAATATTCCCAGTCAAAATTCTGTAATGGGGAACATATCCTGCGGATTTGAGATCTCTACCTATAATACCCTTTGCTCTAGAGGGCTAACAAGAGTCCTTGTTGAAAGTTGAAAAAAACGCCCGTGGCGGCCATCTTGTTTTTCAATATGAGGCCAAAAATATTCCCAGTCAAGATTCTGTAATGGGGAACATATCCTGCGAATTTGACATCTCTACCTATAATACCCTTTGCTCTAGAGGGCTATCAATAGTCCTTGCTGAAAGTCGAAAAAACGCCTGTGGTGGCCATCTTGTTTTTCAAAATGAGGCCAAAAATATTCCCAGGCAAGATTTTATGATTATGAATATATCCTGTAAATTTGAGAGGGGTAGCTATAATATTTTTTGAATTAAGTGTGAAAATATCTCCAAAGAGGCCAAAAATGGCTTCGGTGAGGTACTTTGCCAGTCTGTGGATGACCTTCGATGAAGAGCTGCAAGGGTCAAATTTCTGCATGCTTACAGAGAACATATATATGTATTATATATACCAGCCATAGGATGATCTAACTTTCTGTAGATGAGAACTGGGCCAAAATGTAAAAAAATGGCCAAAATCTGACCTTTAAGAGGCCACCAGTGACCTTGAAATTGAAGGTCAAGGTCACAAAACAATAGCGTTCGTGGCATTGCCCATATATACCCACATACCAAATTTGAAAGGTCTAACTAAAATATTTTTTAAGTTATCGCGTCCGAAAGGAAATCTCTGTGGCGGTGGCGTGACCGTACTGAATCCTAAGTATCCCCGACTTTTGTCCGGGGATACAATAATTACCATTTACCAGATTTTCAAGACATTTTAAAATGAAATGCGTTATACCTATAAGTGGTGCCACAACTTGTCTTTTTTGTACTAAGGTAATCTTCCACCATAACTTTCCTACCATAAATGTAACCAAATGTGCTAGTTTTCTCTGACAATTGACAGAAATCAACCATTTGATGTCTTTTGTGTGAACTACCAAAGTGGAAAAAAATACCCTTTCTGTAGTTCTACACTCCAAATATTCCATTAATAATATCTTTAACCGACACTCTTTTTACAGTGCCAAATATAATATGAAACAAATGCCACAACTGGTAACAGTGCCTTATCTGAATAAAGAAACATTATTTATAAATGGTAGGCCATAGTAAAAATAATTGTAACATAAACAAATGTTTACACAGAGTAATTTATGGAATATTATTGAACACAAATAAATGTACATCTTTTTCATCAAAAGTACAGACATGAATTGTTAAATTGCTGCAAACTGATAAAATATTGTCAATAGAAGTGGAACTAGAGGATCGCTCGCAAAAAAAAAAGATAATGTTTTTGCATAGCAAAAACAAAGCGTCCCGAAAAGGATATAAAGGTGAGTGCTAAAGTATTAAGAAAATGCTTCGTTTCTAACCTTATACTGTTGTGGCAACCAAAGTCAGCGCAGTCTGCTCTATCTAGCACGGTTTTCACGATATAAGCATTTTTGTGTTTTGCAAAAAATAAAAAAATTAAAAATGTCCGCTATATTTGGCGACACAAAAATATTTTGAAAATTGGCATGGCTACTCTGCAGAGATACCCAGCAGGTCCAAAATTTTGTTGAGTCCGCTCCATATAGCACAGTTTTCGAGATATAAGCATTTTTGTGTTTTGCAAAAACTTTGAAAATTCAAAATGGCCACCATTTTTGGGGAGACAAAAATTTTTGTCAAGACCACTGCCGTGGTGTGTATCTCCCGCCGAGCATTAAAGCAGAAGAAATAGCTTTTCCGAGATATTCACAATTTTTCATTTTCATGTGTGAAAGGTCTTCCAAAAGTAGGTGAATGAGTTATTTGAGAAAAATTGGCTATCTGCAATACTATTAAAAGATAATTCACATTTACTCATTTTGAGTAGGTGAATAATTATCTATGGGTCTGAAACTTCACCAAGTGAAAGCTCTCCCAAAAGTAGGTGAATGAGTTATTTGAGAAAAATTGGCTATCTGCAATACTTTTAGAGATAATTCGCATTTACTCATTTTGAGTAGGTGAGTAATTAGCTATGGGTCTGAAACTTCACCAAGTGAAAGCTCTCCCACAAGTAGATGAATGAGTATTTGATAAAAATTGGGTATCCGCAATACTTTTACAGATAATTAGCATTTACTCATTTTGAGTAGGTGAATAAATAGCTATGGGTCTGAAACTTCACAGAGTGAAAGCTCTCCCAAAAGTAGGTGAATGAGTTATTTGAGAAAAATTGGCTATCTGCAATACTTTTAGAGATAATTCACATTTACTCATTTTGAGTAGGTGAATAATTAGCTATGGGTCTGAAACTTCACCAAGTGAAAGCTCTGCCAAAAGTAGGTGAATGAGTTATTTGAGAAAAATTGGCTTTCTGCAATACTTTTAGAGATAATTCGCATTTACTCATTTTGAGTAGGTGAGTAATTAGCTATGGGTCTGAAACTTCACCAAGTGAAAGCTCTCCCAAAAGTAGGTGAATGAGTTATTTGAGAAAAATTGGCTATCTGCAATACTTTTAGAGATAATTCGCATTTACTCATTTTGAGTAGACGAGTAATTAGCTATGGGTCTGAAACTTCACCAAGTGAAAGCTCTCCCAAAAGTAGGTGAATGATTAATTTGAGAAAAATTGGCTATCTGCAATACTTTTAGAGATAATTCGCATTTACTCATTTTGAGTAGGTGAGTAATTAGCTATGGGTCTGAAACTTCACCAAGTGAAAGCTCTCCCAAAAGTAGGTGAATGAGTTATTTGGGAAAAATTGGCTTTCTGCAATACTTTTACAGATAATTCGCATTTACTCATTTTGAGTAGGTGAGTAATTAGCTATGGGTCTGAAACTTCACAGAGTGAAAGCTCTCCCAAAAGTAGGTGAATGAGTTATTTGAGAAAAATTGGCTATCTGCAATACTTTTAGAGATAATTCGCATTTACTCATTTTGAGTAGGTGAGTAATTAGCTATGGGTCTGAAACTTCACCGAGTGAAAGCTCTCCCAAAAGTAGGTGAATGATTAATTTGAGAAAAATTGGCTATCTGCAATACTTTATGAGATAATTCGCATTTACTCATTTTGAGTAGGTGAGTAATTAGCTATGGGTCTGAAACTTCACCAAGTGAAAGCTCTCCCAAAAGTAGGTGAATGAGTTATTTGACAAAAATTGGCTATCTGCAATACTTTTAGAGATAATTCGCATTTACTCATTTGGAGTAGGTGAGTAATTAGCTATGGGTCTGAAACTTCACGAAGTGAAAGCTCTCCCAAAAGTAGGTGAATGAGTTATTTGACAAAAATTGGCTATCTGCAATACTTTTAGAGATAATTCGCATTTACTCATTTTGAGTAGGTGAGTAATTAGCTATGGGTCTGAAACTTCAAGTGAAAGCTCTCCCAAAAGTAGGTGAATGAGTTATTTGAGAAAAATTGGCTATCTGCAATACTTTTAGAGATAATTCGCATTTACTCATTTTGAGTAGACGAGTAATTAGCTATGGGTCTGAAACTTCACCAAGTGAAAGCTCTCCCAAAAGTACGTGAATGATTAATTTGAGAAAAATTGGCTATCTGCAATACTTTTAGAGATAATTCGCATTTACTCATTTTGAGTAGGTGAGTAATTAGCTATGGGTCTGAAACTTCACCAAGTGAAAGCTCTCCCAAAAGTAGGTGAATGATTAATTTGACAAAAATTGGCTATCTGCAATACTTTATGAGATAATTCGCATTTACTCATTTTGAGTAGGTGAGTAATTAGCTATGGGTCTGAAACTTCACCAAGTGAAAGCTCTCCCAAAAGTAGGTGAATGAGTTATTTGAGAAAAATTGGCTATCTGCAATACTTTTAGAGATAATTCGCATTTACTCATTTTGAGTAGGTGAGTAATTAGCTATGGGTCTGAAACTTCACAGAGTGAAAGCTCTCCCAAAAGTAGGTGAATGAGTTATTTGAGAAAAATTGGCTATCTGCAATACTTTTAGAGATAATTCGCATTTACTCATTTTGAGTAGGTGAGTAATTAGCTATGGGTCTGAAACTTCACCAAGTGAAAGCTCTCCCAAAAGTAGGTGAATGATTAATTTGACAAAAATTGGCTATCTGCAATACTTTTAGAGATAATTCGCATTTACTCATTTTGAGTAGGTGAGTAATTAGCTATGGGTCTGAAACTTCACCAAGTGAAAGCTCTCCCAAAAGTAGGTGAATGAGTTATTTGAGAAAAATTGGCTATCTGCAATACTTTTAGAGATAATTCGCATTTACTCATTTTGAGTAGGTGAGTAATTAGCTATGGGTCTGAAACTTCACCAAGTGAAAGCTCTCCCAAAAGTAGGTGAATGAGTTATTTGAGAAAAATTGGCTATCTGCAATACTTTTAGAGATAATTCGCATTTACTCATTTTGAGTAGACGAGTAATTAGCTATGGGTCTGAAACTTCACCAAGTGAAAGCTCTCCCAAAAGTAGGTGAATGATTAATTTGAGTAAAATTGGCTATCTGCAATACTTTTAGAGATAATTCGCATTTACTCATTTGGAGTAGGTGAGTAATTAGCTATGGGTCTGAAACTTCACCAAGTGAAAGCTCTCCCAAAAGTAGGTGAATAAGTTATTTGAGAAAAATTGGCTATCTGCAATACTTTTAGAGATAATTCGCATTTACTCATTTTGAGTAGGTGAGTAATTAGCTATGGGTCTGAAACTTCACAGAGTGAAAGCTCTCCCAAAAGTAGGTGAATGAGTTATTTGAGAAAAATTGGCTATCTGCAATACTTTTAGAGATAATTCGCATTTACTCATTTTGAATAGGTGAGTAATTAGCTATGGGTCTGAAACTTCACCAAGTGAAAGCTCTCCCAAAAGTAGGTGAATGAGTTATTTGAGAAAAATTGGCTATCTGCAATACTTTTAGAGATAATTCGCATTTACTCATTTTGAGTAGGTGAGTAATTAGCTATGGGTCTGAAACTTCACCAAGTGAAAGCTCTCCCAAAAGTAGGTGAATGAGTTATTTGAGAAAAATTGGCTATCTGCAATACTTTTAGAGATAATTCGCATTTACTCATTTTGAGTAGGTGAGTAATTAGCTATGGGTCTGAAACTTCACCATGTGAAAGCTCTCCCACAAGTAGATGAATGAGTTATTTGATAAAAATTGGGTATCCGCAATACTTTGACAGATAATTAGCATTTACTCATTTTGAGTAGGTAAATAATTAGCTATGGGTCTGAAACTTCACCATGTGAAAGCTCTCCCAAAAGTAGGTGAATGAGTTATTTGAGAAAAATTGGCTATCTGCAATACTTTTAGAGATAATTCGCATTTACTCATTTTGAGTAGGTGAGTAATTGGCTATGGGTCTGAAACTTCACCATGTGAAAGCTCTTCCAAAAGTAGGTGAATGAGTTATTTGAGAAAAATTGGCCATCTGCAATACTTTTAGAGGTAATTCGCATTTACTCTTTTTGAGTAGGTGAGTAATTAGCTATGGGTCTGAAACTTCACCAAGTGAAAGCTCTTTGGGATAGCTGCTCTGCAGAGATACCCTGAAGATAAAAAATTTCGTCGAAATCGCTCTATGTAGCACGGTTTTCGAAATATTAGCTTTTTTGTGTTTTGCAATTTTTGCGCAAAAATTCGAAAATTCAAAATGGCCGCCATTTTTGGCAAGATAAAATTTTTTTGAAAATTGGCATGGCTACTCTGCAGATACCCTGTGGGTCAAAAATTTCGTCGAAATCGCTCTATCTAGCATGGTTTTCGAGATATAAGCATTTTTGTGTTTTGCAATTTTGCGAAAAATTCGAAAATTCAAAATGGCCGCCATTTTTTGCGAGAAATTTTTTGTTTGAAAATTGGCATGGCTACTCTGCAGAGATACCCTGTGGGTCAAAAATTTCGTCGAAATCGCTCTATCTAGCAGGGTTTTTGAGATATAAGCATTTTTATGTTTTGCAATTTTTGCGAAAAATTCGAAAATTCAAAATGGCCGCCATTTTTGGCGAGACAAAATTTTTTTGAAAACTGGCATGGCTACTCTGCAGATATACCCTGTGGGTCAAAAATTTCGTCGAAATCGCTCTATCTAGCAGGGTTTTCGAGATATAAGCATTTTTATGTTTTGCAATTTTTGCGAAAAATTCGAAAATTCAAAATGGCCGCCATTTTTGGCGAGAAAATTTTTTTTTCAAAATTGCGATAACTACTCTGCAGAGATACCCTGCGGGTCAAAAATTTCGTCGAAATCGCTCTATCTAGCACGGTTTTCGAGATATAAGCATTTTTGTGTTTTGCAATTTTTGCGAAAATTTCGAAAATTCAAAATGGCCGCCATTTTTGGCGAGACAAAAATTTTTTGAAAATTGGGAAAAGTACTCCGCAGAGATATCCTGCGGGTCAAAAATTTTGTCGAAATTGCTCTATCTAGCACGGTTTTTGAGATATAAGCATTTTTGTGTTTTGCAATTTTTGCGAAAATTTCGAAAATTCAAAATGGCCGCCATTTTGGGCGAGACAAAAATTTTTTGAAAACTGGGAAAACTACTCCGCAGAGATACCCTGCGGGTCAAAAATTTCGTCGAAATCGCTCTATCTAGCAGGGTTTTCGAGATATAAGCATTTTTATGTTTTGCAATTTTTGCGAAAAATTCGAAAATTCAAAATGGCCGCCATTTTTGGCGAGAAAATTTTTTTTTCAAAATTGCGATAACTACTCTGCAGAGATACACTGTGGGTCAAAAATTTCGTCGAAATCGCTCTATCTAGCACGGTTTTCGAGATATAAGCATTTTTGTGTTTTGCAATTTTTGCGAAAATTTTGAAAATTCAAAATGGCCGCCATTTTTGGCGAGACAAAAATTTTTTGAAAATTGGGAAAAGTAGTCCGCAGAGATATCCTGCGGGTCAAAAATTTTGTCGAAATTGCTCTATCTAGCACGGTTTTTGAGATATAAGCATTTTTGTGTTTTGCAATTTTTGCGAAAATTTCGAAAATTCAAAATGGCCGCCATTTTGGGCGAGACAAAAATTTTTTGAAAACTGGGAAAACTACTCCGCAGAGATACCCTGCGGGTCAAAAATTTCGTCGAAATCGCTCTATCTAGCACGGTTTTCGAGATATAAGCATTTTTGTGTTTTCCTTATTTGGAAAATTCGTAATGATTAATTAATCATTAATTACTCGGCCATTTCTTGACCAATCAATGCCAAAATCTAATGATTTCCAGATTTTAATAGAATGAATGTATTTGCCAAGTTTCAGGTGAATTGATAAAATTCCTTTCAAGTTATCATCCGGACAAGCTTCCCCATCGAAAAAAGACATTTTTGGTCATGTGACCTCTCTGATTGGTTGAAATGTCACTGCAGCATATTCAAAAAAATTCCCCAAGGCTACTGCCTAAACCTGCCAAATTTGAAAAGAATCCGCCTAACGGTTACAGAGTTATAAGGAAAACAAAATGCGGAGCCGGCGGAGCCGCCGGAGCCGGCGGAGCCAGAAGCTCTCCCATACACAAACAAGCGTCCCTTGCGGGACGCTTAATAATTCAACATGCATTTGTATAATACCAAGAGGAAATGGCTACTTTTTGATGCATACTAAATGTCAAACACTTTTAAATTGCCCCCAATGAAACAATTGGGGACAATTCCCAGCACTAAAAAATAAATCCATTTCTCTCCATGCTATCTGTACTCTAAATAATCAATTATTTACTGAGCAGTGGACTATTCTTTTCACAGCATTATATACTACATGAAATGAATGCTGCAACTGGTTACATATACCCTAATATTTTCACTTGCGAAAACCTTGACTAATTCAATTACTGTTGAAAATACTACAAAAGGTTATAATTAGATAAAAGCAAAATACACTAAGCTGCCAAGCATTATTTGAATTAAAAAAATATTGTTCATAAAAATAAAGTTAGAGATAAAATAAATGCAGATGTAAATACTTATCAAGAGTATTTAATGAAATTATATCAAACAAATGTACATTATTTTTACAATTTTAAAGTACAGACTTTAACTGTTACATAATTACTGAAAATCATTTGCATTATTGTTAACAATCTTGATCAACAAGAAAGAATGAATCCATGTAGAACTCTGTTCAGTGGAATCTTTACAGACCAGAAAAAAACTCTGTCTACTCAACCTCCAATTCCATACCTGGGCCTGGTTTCACAAAGCCTCCTCTGGAAAAGCCCTCCTTTAGTAAAGAAAGGTCAATTTCTTTCATTTAAGAAGGCCACATTAGTTCCACGAAGCCTCCTTACCAAGGTGTTCCTTGAAACTCAAAAATGGAGGAAACATTATTAATAAACATATCTTGGGAGGACATTTCCTTAAATTTAAGGTAGGTCCTATAGTTCCTTAAAAGTTAGGGACTTTCCTTGAAATATCAAGGTCTCCTTTAAGGGGGGAGACTTTGTGAAACTTACTTTCATCAGAGGGAGAAATTTAAGTAAAACTTTAAATTCAAGGTAACCTTTATCTTAAGGAGGCTTGGTGAAACTAGGACCAGGCCACAGTTTCAAGAGATCTTCTCAGGAACTTGTCATTATTTTCACTTAACAGAGACATCTATTTAATCGAATTTGTTACAAATGCTATACAACGGAACACTCATAGGCTGTTTGCAGCAGTCCATTTAAGGCAGTGGCAGGTGCGTCCAGTCAATGGGTTTCTTGTTTTTTGACTTGAGATACTCATTGCACTTGGAGAAGTGTCCACACTGAAAGAAACCTCTGTGAGCAGACAGAGGGGACGGATGCACACCTTTCAAAATGCAGTGGCGGTCCTGTGTAAATAACAACAATAAAAATACAACACATGTGATGTTTAATTGGAACCTCTAGTGTTCACTGGATCCTGAAGTAGCTATATTCGCATTATATCTACCAAAGTACAACATTTTCTAATGATGTTTTTTTTGAAAACTTGTTTGAAATTATTCTATTGAAACTGTTCACAACCTGATATATATTTAGTCTCAATGGTGTTGCATTGCCTCATCTAAATTAAACCACTGTTTACAATAGCAAGCATCCAGTTTCAAGTGAAAAGAATATTAAGTGCTGTTGTACAAATTAATGGAACATCTAAGTAAGATCTGATCACCCAATTGAATCATCTGTTCAAATGCAAGACATTTTTCCATTCCCAGATATGAATTATTCTAAATTTACACTTTGTATGGATACACATTAAATATTAATAAATTAAACATAGCAAATAGCTAACAATGTTGGACCAACATACACATTTTCTCCTGTGTATATTTCATAAAATAAACAAGAAATTAATTATGATCTTATTGTAATTATATCAATGATGCAGTCCCTCAGAATACTTAATGTGAAGCAGTGTTAATAATAAAAACACGGGTGGACGCAAAGATAAACAGACACAAAGATAAACGGTCTTAAGAACTTTTCAAATATAAGCGGTGTAAACAACAAAATTGCACACAAGCTAACAAACAGAATAGACTTAAACAAAGCTTGTTAAGACATTTGTTATTTATTTTGTTCAATTTAATTATTTATCCCACTAAAAACAGCCAAGTTCTGAACCCGTTTATCTTCGTGTCCAGTTTACCTTTGTGTCCACCTGTGTACATAATAGCAATAGAAATAGCAGCATAATAGATTCAAAAATACACAAGTGTTTAAAATGTCACCAGCATTCGTTGCTTAAAAAACAATGTGTGATTTAGGTAATAATCTAGGCATGTTTCAAACTTAGCCACAAGTGAGCAGTATATCTACTATTGTGTTTAAAGTCTTTTGTGTTTACCTTTTTAATGCACTGCCCCTTCTTCTGTGCATACGAACCCCAGAGAATGAAGACTACATTCTCCATGTGTTTGTTGATGTGAGATATAACTGCATCTGTGAACTGTTCCCAGCCTTTATCCTACAACAGTGATGAAAAAGTAAATTTGTAATAAATTTAAAAACCCCAAACATTGTGTAAAGTTCATCACAGAATAAAACCTGCTTTTTCATTTTAAATTACTGAACATTTTTTATGGGACAAATACATGATTTATATTTGTTTTATTAAAGGGCAACACAAGTTGTTGAATTTAATATCATCAGTATGTAAAGATGTACACTTTACAGACAATAATAAAGGCCATCCTGTTGAGGTAAAATAAGTCATGCCAAAGTAATTTCATTTCCCTGCAGAGCTAGAAACACTCGTCAACAACAAATCTACATAAGCACTCATTTGCTGCACCTTCACCTATGAATCTGTTACTGCTACACTAGGAAAATAAACTACAATTACAGTAATAGTGAGAACACTTCAACAATATATGTTCATATATAACAAATCTGACTTAGCTGAGCTACAATGTTGTGACTTAATAGCCAATGTGTTTACTTAACAGCTACAAGATAATCAACTATGGTTCAGTGATGTAATGTAAGTGCTATACTGCATAAGAGTTTGAGGGTTAACCTCCATAACACCCTGTTAGCCTATGATCATGATAGCATAAAAGGGTTATGCTGGCCAAATGTGAGATAGGCCCAAACCTCAAGGCTTGCATTAGCCGTTAATCTATAAACTTAAGACCATAAAATTTAAGAATTTAGGTAATAAAATTATTAAATATGGACTGATTGTACACTAAGCATAAGATAACAAGACTGACTAACCTTGTGGGAGTTAGCATTATGAGCTCGCACTGTCAATACAGCATTGAGTAACAGTACTCCTGGAAACAATGCATAATATTTAGTTAGATGATTAATAAAATCGCAATAATAATCAACCACATTTAAATCAATACAGTTGACTCTGTATAAACACAGCCTAATTTTTCTTAAGGATGTGGTTCTAGTTTTGGCCAACTTCTGAGAAAAATACATTTTTTTTTTCTGATCTATGAATCTCAAAACTAGTTCCAATTACACTTGAACTTGTCATACATTTGTTGTACTTATAAAGTCCACTGTTAAAAGCTTCCAATACAGACTTGCCTTTTTTTTGTTATTTTTTTCACAGTTTGACTTAAACCAACAGCAGTACAAATAATGATTTTTTTTTCAGACTTTAACATATGTTTTGATAAGATATTTAAACTAGACATTGCATCTGGACGCAGTGTATCCCCAGACGGGACATGGTTGTGTCGGGCTTGAGCCTTTTTCCTGGAGCACCAGCTCAGGATTCCCTATAGTAGGGCACAAAGAGGGCCCGACTTACTCCCTGCCCCTTCTTAAATAGGCAACCACCATGGTGTTGTCCATAGCTATGGTAGCAATAAGGTTCAAGCAGATGTCTTGGAACTCCTTTAGGGCCAAAAGACCGCCTTGGTTCCAGATACGTTATGTGTAACTTGTTTCTGGAAGGGACCAGCTTCCCCTTACAGTGTGTTCCCCTAAGTTAGAACTTCTTGATGCATCTGTAAGGAGTATATTTAAGTAGGTGTAATGGTTGACCTTGAAGCACATTGTCATCCTACAACCAACCATTTTAGATGGGGTGGAGTGAACTGGGATCACCTTTTCTAGTGAGTCTGGCACCCTTCAGCTGTTCTTCCAGTGCCACTGTATCAGCCTCATGTGGACGCGACCTAGGTGGACTTGCTTCTGTATGGGTGTCAGTAACCCACACAATCCCACTGTAGAAAACACTAATAGCCATTTATGAGAACTGTGACCCATGGTCTGATTAACAGATAAATTTACCATTGCTTGAATTGTGAATTGGGAAAGTCTTCTTATCTATAGTCACTTTCGACCAGGCTGGCTGACTGGTCTGGTAGGTTGAGACATTCATGTCGCCGAGACCAAAGACTGTTATAAGAATTTCTCTGTAACCAATTTCCTCAGGCAGTAACTGGTTGGTCTAACACTTTCGACCAGCTAGGAGGTCCTGACAGTAATCTGGCTGACTGGTCTGGTAGGTTCAGACAAGTCATCTCACCAAGACCAGTGACTTGTACAAGAATTTCTCTGTAACCAATTTCCTCCGGCAATAACTGGCTGGTCTGAGATGGCCACTTGGACCCCTAAACGGCTACTGCTGGTCTGTTAGCCAGTCCTGTGGACCTGCCAGTACCAGGGCCTAACTGGCTCTAGGTGAAATAATGCTCCATAACCAGTTCCAGTTGGCTCCACAGTTCTGCAAAAACTCATAGGAGCTCGCACAACTGGGCAGAATTAGACTACATCTCAGCAGGGGTAGGCTTATATGAAACAACTGTTTTCTTCCTGTCCATAACTGTGGAATCATCAGATTTTCCTTGTAACCAACAATCCTCTGTAACCAGTAAGTCTAGATACTGCTACTCTATCATGTACTCAACCTCCAAAGCCATTTTCAATAGTTTCCATGCAACATAATCAGCAATAAGTGTGAAAATATCTCGCAAAAAGGCCAAAAATGGCCTCGGTCAGGTACTTTGGATGACCTGTGGATGACCTTCAATGAAGAGCTTCAAGGTCAAATTTCTGCATGCTTATAGAGGACATATATGTATTATATATACCAGCCATAGGATGATCTAACTTTCTGTATATGAGAACTGGGCTAAAATGTGAAAAAATGGCCAAAATCTTGACCTTTAAGAGGCCACCAGTGACCTTGAAATTGAAGGGGAAGGTCACAAAACAATAGCGTTCATGACATTGCCCATATATACCCACATACCAAATTTGAAAGGTCTAAGTAAAATATTTTTTAAGTTATCGTGTCTGAAAGGAAATCTCTGCGGCAGCGGCGTGACCATACTGAATTCTAAGTATCCCCGACTTTCGTCCGGGGATACAATGATCCAAAAGTCATACCTGAAATGCCCACACAGTATTACAAGTTACTCTTTAGTGTATTTTGCCTGTATAGTCAAATAAACTATCAATTAACCTTCAACACAGTGGATTTAACTTTCTGACATACCAGTTACTTGAGGTGGGTGTCAAATTTGAACTACTTAGAAGTGGCATATGCAACATTCTGCCTGTGGATTTAAACTTACTAAGACTGAAATGGTTCGTCTGATTTTGTGTTCTTCTAATCATTTCAAGAGATTTGACAGGCAAACAAAGGGGTTTTCCCACTGTTGTCAAGGTGACAATGAAACAGTCCAATCACTTGTGAGCAGAGGCAAAACACAGTTGGTTATATCTGAATAGATTTCTGTAGTGCAATACTTGAGCTGAATATGCTGAATGTGAGGTCTTATACAAGCCAATCAGTCACAAAAAGTTAGCATCACTTTCCCTCTTAAAATGTATGATTGTTGTACCTATTTCCAGTCTGTTACAAAAATTGGGCAAGATCATTTAGCCGTCACTTCTGAAACATTTTAGTCCATTTTTCTTGTTACAAAATATCGTTTGTATAACAAACAACACTTCTATTATAAGAATGTACAGTTTCTTTTAATATTTTTGCACAAAAACATGCATACGTCTGACTTTAAAACCATTTAGACCGGAAAGTGAAATGGACCGGATTCTGGTTCAAGAAGGATACACAAATATTTCAATACCTTGTTCAGCCCAGCCTCCCAGATATCCATGACCGGGGTGGCGGAATCCTTCTATATCTGTCTGCAGTGTCTTGTACATATTCTGTAGGCTATGGATTGTAACACATTGAATTACAAGATGCATAAGGTCTGCTGCACTAAATAATGAACTAAAACCTATGCATCCTAATATTACTGTTTAAATATGCATTTGACACAACATTTCAGTTTTACATTTCAGTTTTACATTTCAGACATTACATCATACACAAAGATAATTTTTAAACTTTAGTTTTCGTGTGCCAAATGGTAAAGGAAATAATTAGCCTCATAATCTTTAGTACATCTATCCCAAACAAACCATGTATCCTTTTAAATGGCTGGTGAAGTATATATATAAAAAGAATAATTTTTTGGCATATTCAGAATTCTGCATCTATGCCTTCACTAGAGTGGACACTGACAACTAGTGTGCACCTGAAGATGTTATTTCTATTATTTATTTATGTTAGCCTCAAATTCTGACTCCAAAGAAAATATTAAAGGAGCAAGTATAATATTTTCTGAATTGATTCAAAATATGAAAAATCAGGTTTGAGACACTCTGGGGTTATTAAATCTATATGGCCTAAATATTGAGACCTTACGATCAATTTATTTAGAAATCTGTAAATATTATCTGTTTGTACCCGGGGCCTTGGCACAAACTTAACAAAAAGAGTTAACTTTAATAAATCAACTTCATTAACTGTGTCAACAATTGGTTCACTGACACATGGAAAACAAAGATTAGACTGGTGCACAATGACAGAAAGTGCACAAGTACAAGTGTGATGACAGTATAATCATTGGTTCACACACTTTTACTCAAATTCCTAATTAATATTGAATATTAAAATAGACAAGCAATCGGTGCCAGTGAACAGGCTCTGTGTCGGCTGATTTTGTGTTTTGAGCTTCTGAGTAAAAGTGAAAGTAAAGGAAGGGATTAAAATTAGCAAGGACAAATTTAACCTTGGAAGGAGGGTCAAAGGTCAAATCTGAACCCACAAAAGATTCCTTGTAGACAATTTCCTAGAAGTTGTCTTCACATCCGAAACCCCAACCAATTATAAAGGAAATACAAGTCAATGACAGTATAAACAACTCCATTTGACCTTGAAGGAAGGGTACACCACAGTGATGCCATAATGTCAGCTGACATAAAAATACATCTAAAACTAGAAATAGGACGCCCTGTTGATAGTAGGTGCGAATAGAAACAGGATAGCATAGAAGAACACACATTATCATGTGTAATGTCCACCCATGAACCTTTTGCCAAAATTGTACAGTAGTCTTACAAGACCCTGTTTCATTTGTAAAATATATCAATGATGCTTAAATGTTTGTTAGTGTAGATGTAAATTATTTCAGCTTCATGCCTTTTTGCATTGGTTGGGTCAAAAATTTTGACGAAATCACTCTATCTTGCACGGTTAAGAAGATAGAAGCAAATTCCTGTTTTTCTATTTTTGGCAAAAATTTGAAAATTCAAAATGGCCGCCATTTTTGGGAAAAGGAAAATCTTTTGAAAATTGCCAAGAGTACATTTCTTAGATACCCTATGGGTCGAAAATTTCAACGAAATAAGTCTATTTGGCACGGTTAAGGCCAGTTTGTGTTTTTCCATTTTGGGCAAAAATTCGAAAATTCAAAAAGGCCGCCATATGTGGGGAGGGGAAATTTTTTTTGAAAATTGCAAAGAGTACATTTCTTAGATACCCTATGGGTCGAAAATTTCGACGAAATCGCTCTATCTCGCACAGTTAAGGAGATAGAAGCAATTTTGTGTTTTGCCATTTTTGGCAAAAATTCGAAAAATCAAAATGGCCGCCATTTTTGGGGAGGGGAAAATTTTTTGAAAATTGCAAAGAGTACATTCCTTAGATACCCTGTGGGTCGAAAATTTCGACGAAATCGCTCTATCTCGCACGGTTAAGGAGATAGAAGGAAATTTGTGTTTTGCCATTTTTGGCAAAAATTCGAAAATTCAAAATGGCCGCCATATTTGGGGAGGGGAAAATTTTTTGAAAATTGTAAAGATTACATTCCTTAAATACCCTGTGGGTCGAAAATTTCGACAAAATCGCTCTATCTCGCACGGTTAAGGAGATAGAAGCAAATTTGTGTTTTGCCATTTTTGGCAAAAATTCGAAAATTCAAAATGGCCGCCATTTTTGGGGAGGGGAAAACTTTTTGAAAATTGCAAAGAGTACATTCCTTAGATATCCTGTGGGTCGAAAATTTCGACGAAATTGCTCTATCTCGCACGGTTTAGGAGATATGAGCACATTTGCCTTTTTCAGTATTCAAAATAGCCAATTACTCATTTATTTAATTAATTACTCACTCATCTATGAAGCAATTCCCCCCAAAAGCAATCCCATACAAGCTATTAACCCAATAAACCTGCATGCCAAATTTGGTAAAGATAGGATAAGAACTGTTGCCTAAAATGTTTGGAAACCAAGTGGGACGTAGATGTAGAGGTAAAGTTTTAAAAAAAAGCAATCAGTGCCCGTGAATGGGCTCTGTGTCAGCTGACTTTGTGCTTTGACATTCAGAGTGTAGTGGGGTGGTACGGGTTCAAACACAGTCGACCATTCTGGTTTCCATCTTTATTGCATATAAGAAAAACCCTTAACAAAATAGATATAGAAAACAATTAAGTATATTACAGAGAAGTTACACTATTAAAACAAGTCAGTTCACTCCTTTAATCATTTATGAACCGCTATTAAAACAGTTAATACAGACAAATGATTGAACACAATCTAATATTTGCTTCATTACATTGTCTAAATCATTCACTATTTACCTGAACTTATCCAAATGACATATTCAATTTTAAACTAACTCATACACTATTGTTGCAGTCAAATTATTACTAAAATCATTACAGTCAATCTAATTCAATAACATCATTATAGCACTGTATTAGGACACCACCGTGTTAAAATAACACAATAAATATGATTTCAAATTATATTACATAATTACCCCAAAAGTATACCAGTGATGAAACAGATCCTAGATGAAACCAACACCAGTAATTCACCAACAGAAGTGCATGTGTAACGGCAACTGAAACCAATGAGAGCAAACAACCAAGACTTACTCAAATGACTTCCATAATCATGTAATCATGACAAATAACCTAAAGCAGTTAAGCAGTTAAGTTACATCAATACAAATATGCTTGATAACTGAAGATAGTAATTAAACCAACCTTCAGACAAACCTACAGTATTACACAACACACCTTTATAATTACAAATTTACTAATCCCAGAGTTTAACTGTCAAATATTCATTTATTATTCCACATTCATAAATACCTGTTTGCACATTTACATCCATTTAATATGCATAATTTATTTAAACATTCACATACTTTAATATATATGATTTGACTCACCAAAAGACAGATATAATCCAGAAAACACAATTCCAAACTTTTCCTTTCAAATCATAACTGCCACCCACAAATCCAATTTTCCCTCCAAAACACAAACACCTAAGAATACTGAAATATCTGTCAAAATATAAAGTCCACAAGTATTCACATTATTACACATGTGACACATTGCCCTTAACATGTCAATAATATTTAGGCATTTGTCTTTACCCCATATCATTAAAACCCACCAAACACTAGCCTTGGTAAAGACCCCAACCGCAACAGAAACCTCATTAAAATGCCAGGTTACAAGAGTACAAGTCAAAGTATGAAAATACACAAAAGTTGTGCACTGCAAATGGTTTTGAGAAGTAAAGTACAAATTTAACTGTTAAGGTGCTTCTTAAGGAGCTACTGAGAACTTGGTTTATAACAAAGGTAAAGAATTAAAAAAGTAAGTGCATAGTGACTGCCAGAATTGAATGATGATATATGGTTTTTGTAAACTTTGAAGTAACAAGAAGAGAATTAAAGCACCTGAGTTTTGGGAAGATATATTGCTGTCTTAGAATGCATACATGGATGGAGTACTCCCCTCAGGTATACCAGGAAGGCACAGCAGATGTAAAATTTGCTAATCACTGTATGTTTTACAGTTCTCAAGGTAAATGACATTTTCCATTTCCACAAAAATTCAAGACTGCTGTCAGAATTTTGAAAATTTTAATTTTTTTCCAGAAGAAATAGTCCTTACTACTAAGGGTGCAAGGAGTCATAAATTTGTTAACTGAATCGATATGCAAATCAAGTTTTGCGAACCAAATCAATTCATGAATCGACTTGGTATAAAAAACTTTTTCAATCTTGATGATAAAATATTGTGCTAGTATGAATATTAATGTGTTACTAATATATCAGGTATTTAAAGGAAGATTTGCTAAGGTGTAAGTTATTACTCAATAAAGGCCTTTCTCTTTTTCTTTTTGATGTTTTTACATGAAATAGGTTGTCACTGCCATAAATCAAAGCTACTATGTGTAGTTCTTTTTATTTGGGAGGTCTTTCTGTAGAATACCCACCTAGCTCAAACAGGCTCAGACTAAGTGATTGACCTCAAAATGGGTTGGGAAGTTCTAATTGCAGTTAAATTTATTTCCACAAACATGATAAACACCAGAGTTTGTCTTATAAAATTTAATTAGAGAAGCTCCCACAAAATCAGGGAACACACTCTTGAAAAATAACAAGATGAAAATATTGTCCTCTTGTGTATATATGGAAATGCTCTATCTCCTACCGTTTGAGACATTTTCATTGTTTTATTTTCTGCTAAAAACCAAGATGGCCACCAAAAGTGGTGAAAATTGAAATTTTTCCCCTTTGCATAGGATACTCTTATACTACCCTGTGGGTCAAAAATTCACTCAAAATCGCTCTATCTCTTACGGTTTCGCGAGATATTTACAATTTTCATTTTCTGATAAAATCCAAGATGGCCACCAAAAGTTGCGATAATTGAAATTTTTCCCCTTTGAATAGGATACTACCCTGTGGGTCAAAAATTTGCTCGAAATCACTCTATCTCTTTCCGTTTCTGAGATATTAACAATTTTTCATTTTCTGCTAAAATCCAAGATGGTCGCCAAAAGTGGCAAAAATGGAAATGTTTTCCCTAGGCACAGGATACTCCTGTAATACTCTGCAGGTCAAAAATTTGCTTGAAATCGCTCTATCTCTTACTGTTTCCGAGATATTTTCAATGTTTTACCTTCCGCTAAAATCCAAGATGGCCGCCAAAAGTGGCAAAAATTGAAATTTTTTCCCCTCTGTATAGGGTACTCTTGTACTACCCTGCAGGTAAAAAAATTGCTTGAAATCGTTCTCTTACGGTTTTCGAGATATTTGTTATTTTTCACATTTTCACTAAAAGTAGCAGTAAAGTAGCCATTACTCACTTTTCTTGTACAGTGAGGAACAGGTGTGAAACCTAAAAATGTTACAGTTCACAAAAAGTAGGTGACCAACATATTTGAGAGAAATTGTGTAGCTGCAATACTTTTGAAGATATGAGCCATTTACTCCTTATGGTTATCATTGAAAATTGACAAAGTAGCTATTATTCACTTAACTATGGAGATACACTTCCAAACTGCTGACCATGTTGTAGCTGTGGAGAAAGTACCTGAACAACATATTGGAACATAATACTCTAAATGCAATAGTTTGAGATTTATAAGTCATATCATTATATTACGTAAAAGTGATATTACTCACTCAAAAGTAGGCTAAAGTTCACCAAACCCAAAAATATATTGAAGAGTGTAAAAATTCATTAGGACAAGTAATTTATCAAAAATGTGTAACTCTAGTAGTTTCAGAGAAAATTGCGCGACACTCACACACGCAGGCACACACATGGTGCAAATTACAATCTCCCGCCGGTGCGTCGTTTGAAGATGACACAAATTGGAAGCCACATCATACAAAATCAGTTGGCAGCTATGAATAAATAATAAGACACTATAACATTTGTAAATGGTACTGGGGATTTTTTGTTGGGGATTTTCTATGCCTCACCTGGGGATTTTCTATGGGTTTGCAAATATCTGGGAATTTTGATATACAATCGATCAGCATATGTATAGTTTGTTAGTTAGCCACTACTTAGTTATGAAACCAGCTACAAGTCTGACATTTTACTATGTTCTAGCTGAAAGAAAAATAGCTGAAAGACATATTTAACAAAATGCTTTAAATGCAATACTTTTCAAGTTTTAAGTGATTTAGTGCATGATTTCATGAATTTTAATGCATTAGAAATTATTTAAAAAATTGATAAAAAATTAAGAAAGATCCAGGCCTGATACTCACACAAGGGACTCTACTTGTGTCCTAATACATATATGCAAGATAAGAGAGAAATTACTTCAATAGTTAATGAAAAAATTGTGATAAAGTGTTGAAATTTTTACACTTAGGGTGGGAGGTACCTCTCTTCAAACGGCTCTGTGGAATAGATGAATGAAAAGATCTGCATGGATTTTACAATTCATCATTCTTGATAGATAAGGTATCTTTTAAAAGTAACTGCATGTCTCTGGGCCTTGTAATTTTGGAAAAGAAGTTGTTCACATGGATGCGTACACGGACGCCACAGAGTGATGCCATAATGTCAGCTGATTGACAAGTCAATCAATGAGTGAACTATCGCACTTCTATAACCATTGTTGTGGCACGAACACCTACATCCTTTAACTAATATGCCCTGTTTGAACTGCTTACACCTTATGGTTTCTGAGATTTAGCCTTGACAAGAATTTAAAGGTCAAGGTCACAACATGAAGTTGCATACTTACACCTCAGACAAATGTCCCAACCATGTATCAACTTCAAACACCTTACAGCTTCTGAGATATACCCCAAACATGATTTTAAAAGTTGAGGTCACTACGGTAAGGCCAAATCAAGGTCATACCATGATGGTGGATGCCTACACCTTCCAACCAATATTCCCGCAAGGTATGAACTACCTATACCTTAAGCTTTCTGAAATTCAGCCTGGACAAGATTTTTCCTGCCACCCGCCAACCCACCTTTATTCCATGGTTGAAAACAAGAACTACTCAGCCTTTAAAGGTTGTGGGGTAAAAATTGATAAAATTAAACTATAAGGAGAACCAGTTTAATTTAGGATGTACCAACATAGGTAAAATGTAGTCACTGTTCACTCAAGTGGAAGACAGAATAATTCCTGTGGATATTGGTGACTTTTTACATTTACATTTAGCCTACACATTTATTTGAGATACAGCAAAGAGAGAAATTTATAACACAAAATGTGAGAAATACATACCTTGGGGGAGGTGGTACACCTTTCTGGACACTAAAACATAAGCCATGTGCCTGGTTTGGGCCATGATAGGGATCCTGACCCAAAATCACAACCTTTACCTGCAAAAGTCAGCACATGTCTTGAGCATAACTGTAAATATGCTGTGAATAGGCTTTTAGAATTTGGTTCTGGGTAAACAAGTATCAGAACTGAAATTCAGACATTTCTATTGTATGACAGCACGACAAAATATTATCCAAATTTATAATAAGCAAATTTTTACAGGTCATATGCTATGACATTGAAGCAGAAGGTCTGGTGGCATGCCTCAGGTAATAGCAGATGTCTCAGGCCCATAACTATAAATTGCAGTTCATTTGTACCAAGGCTGTGACGTGTGCTAAGATCCACCCTAGTAGCTGCAATACCCAAATTCGTCTTGCAATTCAGTATTCATGTGGTTTAGTATGCACATTTTTTATTCTCCATAAACACAGTGGTGGTTTCCAGAAAAAGTTGTATCTGCATTAAAAAAAGTTGTGACAGATATTCAAAACTTATTATACAGTTATAAAATGAGAAATATTATATGAAACTCCCCAATGCACAAAGAATTCTGACATTTTGCTGTGTTGTCATGTTTTGTTGTGGTAAAAAACGCCACTTAGTTAACAACTATCGGATGGACCAGAAAGCACTCAATATCTTCCAAAATCAAACCCGATCACAAATACTGGTCACCCGATTGCAGCCTTAATTTGCACTGTATATGGCTTATAAAATTTTGTCATAGTACTATTAAGTATTAACTAAAGTTATCAACAGAGGGTCATAAGAAATTCCATTTGACTTTACATGAACATTCTGCACCTGAATTCTCCAACTTTATTATCATTGTTTAGTTCCCAGCTTCTTCTGAAACCAGTATCCTTATTCTGTCTTTTTACACCACTGCATGAAGACTTACAATCCAGCATCAATAGGTAGAATAGTATTTATCCAAATACATGCATTGGCCAGAAAGTTAAAGCATATTATCCAAAGGTCTCCAGGTTTCCCCCCAAGGAATTATACATCAAACCTTTTGCTTCAAATCTAGTGTTCACTCCTCCATTAGGGATGGATTATTATCAAAATGTGTAGATTGGGAGGCCACCAAATTGAATGCAAAACCGTTCTGATTCTGGGATTCCCCCAAAATCATCCCCAATCAAATATTACGTGATTCACAGGAAGTGAAACTTATGAAACCAAAACATGATAGTTATCTTTCAATGAAATCACAATAAAACTGGCCAGATGTACAAAAAATAAGGGATAAAAGTGTGCAATTTTTTCAGATTTACGGTTTGTTTCCAATATTTTATGTTTCCTTCAATTATAGGAGTTGACAATCAAAATGATGGCAGTTGTGATGTGTCAACACAGTATTTCAGTCAAATACTCTCGAAACTGACGCCACCAACCCATCCCTACCCAGTATCCACAATGTCCAAGAGCTCAAATTGATGTTTTTATTAACTGAAGTATAGTAGGCAATGGAAATAGCACAATTAGGTACATATTATAATCAGTTCCAGTAATCAATATATTTTGCTTATAGAAATGTGACAGCTGAAACCATTCTGGCAGAGCCAAGGCTAAAACTCACACAAACTTCAAACCATGATGTTACATGCCTACACCCTCCAAACAATATCACTGTGAAACATCAAATTCCTACATCTCAGGTTTTTCAATTTATTGTCCACCATGTGACGTATTTGCCCTATATATGGGGAAATACAGACCGGGATGTATTTCTTTTTTGTAAATTTCATTTTTTCAACTGCAATACCTTGGAAAGTAAGTAACTTGCAAATATGTATAATACACCATTAGAAAGGTATTCCTATAGCGCTTCTGCTCATGTTTGTTGGATTAAAATTCATGCAGAAATGACTGAAATATTGCAAGTTAAAGAATCAAGATTTTATATCCACTGTTGCCACTGCTTTTTGACAGCCTTTTTCATGTTCTCTCATTAAATATTGATATTATTTAAACCATAAATCACACAAAATGGTGGATGGTAAAAGCAAAAAATCCCTCATTAGACATATACACAAAAAAATATATCACTCATGAAGATTAACAATATAATACCCGTGCTAACACATTCGTATAATATTGTTGCCTTCATTTGTGATATATTTTTTCTGTATAATTATGTCATTCGGGAAGTTTTCCTATTGTATAATCCACACAGGATGTCAAAGGTCATTTCGTTTACAGTCAGGTCAAAGATGAAATCAAGGTCAAATCATGATATTGCCTTCCTACACCCCAAATCAATGTCCCAACCAACTTACTACTTTTCCCACCGCCTGCCCGCCCTGCCAGACATCATGAGTGAAAACAATACCACACAGCCTTCTGTGGGGTGAAAATCGGGCCCACAAGGATATAATTTACTTACAGTTCTGATATCACAGTGTCTGGTAAATGAAAAGACCTCTTTCTGTGGAGGGTAGATGGTTCCCTTTTTCCGCTCCTCATTCACAAACTGTGACAGCTACAAAATAACAAAAGTATGTCAATTCAGCTTCAATATACAGGTATTTATATGTGTGTAAATGAAAAAAAAATAATTTTTTTGACAACAACCTGTTAATGTGACTTGTTCAGGTCTTGTATGACATCTAGGGATGGGTCGGTAGTTCCGGTATCTCGGTATCGAGAGCATTTTACTGAAATACCGAGACGAGATTTTAAAACCGCCACTTCGCTTGTCAACATATATAATGGAAGGAAGAGTTAAAATATTAGAAACATACCCAAAATCTGAAGAAATTATAAGCTTTTATCCCCATATTTTCGTCCATTTGCAGGCTTTTATAGAGACACTTTGAGTAGAACTGCCATGTTTGGGTTACGACACTTTATAACCTAACTCTTGCTTGACAACACATAAAATGGAAGGAAAACTTAAAATATTGTGAACAAACAAGAAATCTGAAGAAATTATAGAGGTTTCTCTCATATTTTGGCCATTTGGGGACTTTAAATTGCGATGTCGTCAAGAGGAAACGTCCATGTTTGACTGGGGTGCACTAAAACGCGGAGTCCCGGAATCGGTACGGTTTTGTATTGGCGACCTCCCGATGTACACATTTTTGGTACCGACCCATCCCTAATGACATCACACTACAGTAAATCATCAAAGTACAACACCAATGGATACAGTTAAATATTGGTGGATAATAAAGATACATAGTCAGATAACTATGGTACAGTTACTGTTTATTCATTTTTTTATCATAGTCACTGTCAAATATAATGTACTTTGAACAATATAAAATATACAAATAGTACTTCCACAGCCAGCCCCGGAATGCTAAAACATGACTGTGATCTGGTAAATACAACTACCTAATATCAACCCATCATATAACTTATGATGCTCCTGTGAACTTGTCCTGAACTACAGTTACTAAACACAAGGAAAACATAAACTAAGAGCAGTACTATTTGTATCACCTAAAACTGATTTCCTGTAATGTTACTTGCCAAAAAAGCACCACAAATGTCTGTATCCTATAACTTGGGGAAATACAAGATGCACTGAGAGAGAGCAAAACACTCGACTCGATGTGACCAGCCTCACAAGTGGTAAAATTAAAGCTGTCAGGGAATTAAAAGAAAAGGAAAAAATGAAAACAGAAATTAATAAAAATATAAAAATCATGAATACACCACCGATCTCCTGATATCTTTGTCAATTTCAAGACATAAAATGAGAAGAAATGTTTTTAACTAAAGACAGCAAATATCACAAGCATGGCTTGCGACCTCACAATGACAATTGTATTGTGACATCATTAAGTAATGACATCTTCAGAAAGCAAATTATTGATTTCCATATGGGAGGAAGAGTAGGAGATTTCTCTGTATAAAAATAAGAAAAACTCTCTCTTGACTTTAATTTTTCATCAAACTGCACCAAAGTTACAGGAATCTCTGTACCCCATGAAATATCTGGCATTATCTGCCCACCAAGTTTGAGCTTGATTGATGTTATACTTGTTGAGTTATGAGGGTAAAATGGTGCACAGACAGAAAGACAGACACAAACTGATCACAATAACCCTCTCCTATCGTCATGCGTTAAAAAATACTTCAAATGTAATAGTTTTCAAATTACAAATGATACAAGCAATTTACTAAATAGTGAGAATGTCAAAGTAGCATTTGCTCAGCTATGCAATGAGGTACAAGTCTGCAATTTTACTATGTTATAGCTGAATAACATATTTAAACAAAATACACTAAATGCAATAGTTTTCAAGTTACAAGTGTATTTTACTCATTATGGAAGATACTGAAAAGTTTGACAGTAGCTATCACTGCACTTAGCTATTAGGATAGACTCCCAAGTTACGCATCATGCTTGTAGCTATGGAAAAGTAGCTATACAAAACATTTTAACAAACTGCTCTCAATGCATTACTTTTCAAATTATAAGTGATTTAGTGCATGATTTCATGAATTTTAATGACACTGTGTTAAAAATAATTTTAAAAATTTATTAAAAGTAATTTAGAAAAATATAGACCAATTTTATTAAAAGCAATTTAGAAAAATATGGACCAAATTTATTAAAAGTAATTTAGAAAAATATAGATCTAAAACTACTACTCTACTTGTGCCCTGGTACATATAGGCAACATAAGAGACAAATCCCTTCAATAGTCAATAAAAAAACTGTGATAAAGTGTTGAAATTTTCACACTTTGGGTGTGGGTACCTCACTTCTAATGGCTCTGGGGCAGAGTTCATTTTACTACGCGTTTCCGCGTCTTTTGTCGCTATACTGGGGCGAAAAGACGCGTACATATTATGGTCCCGAGTCGCGGCGACGCATAGATCTTGCATTATCGCCCGCGTTTTCGCTGTAAATATTGGAGAAATTAGACGAATTTTGTTTAGAAATCAAGTAAAAAGACACATATATTGTCTTTTTAACCCAATTCCTCCACGTTTCCTTGCTTCTAAATGCCTTAATTTGATTGGTTGAGCAGAAACGGCACTGTCCAATTATACTTCGTTTAACAAAAATTCTGTATTTATCAATAGAAAACACGTTTATAGTAAGTGATGTAAACTCACCAGTGGATGTAAATTTGCCACTTTTTTCATAGTTTTGTTATATATATATATATATACTAGTATATATAGAAATAAATATCTATTGCACAACATGATTTTATTATCCAGTTTTTAATATTTGTTTCTTGTTACAGTACATTTTTACAAAATGCACTCTTACAAGTGACTTCAAAGACAATTGTTAACAAGTACAACAAACATTTTAAACTACTGTGGGACAAACTTTTGAAAAGTTGCATCTATGTTAATAACAATTTTCAGCTGGAAAAGATGTTACATAATAATTTAACTTAAATTTTACATGGTATGTTATTACCTTAAAACCAGGTTTTTTTCAAAAAGTGGCGAATTTATATCCATTTACATAAATAATGGAGTTTTTGTATGAAATAAAAACAACTCCCTGAGTGAACCTATGTCAAGGTGAGTTAATTTTTTTCTAATTTTAGGTAGTGCAGGGTTGGTCCATATTTATTGAAACAATTTTTCTTCTCTCCTAGTTAAGTCAATTTGCTCAAATGTAAGGTTAATTTTTGTCAATTGACTCATCGCATTTACTAAATGTCCCACCAAAATTTAGCAAAGGAGTCATTTGACTCAAGTAGCTCCAACTCTAGAATGAACACTGCTGGGGAATAGATGAACAAATATATCTGCATTCCTTGAACAATTTTTCATCCTCAATAGATCAAGTATTTTTAAAATAAACAGCAAGTCTCTGGGCTTTGTACTTTTGGAGAAGTTGTTCACGCAGACGCGTACACCACAGAGTGATGCCATAAAAGTGAATGCCAGTTTACCATTCATATCACTAATTTTCACCTGTATAAAGTAAGGCTTAGAGAACTCAGAGTGAAGAGCCTTGAACCAGCTTTCCCCCATTTCTTCTGTCATTCCAAAAGTAGACTTGGAAATAAGTTTCATCTGAGCCTGAGGTAAGACATAAAAATATATAGCTAAGCTCATCTGAACTGATTCTCCATAGTTTTCAATCAGCAACATTGTGCAAATACATTATAAACTAGAGGATCGCTCGCAAAAAAAAAAGATAATGTTTTTGCATAGCAAAAACAAAGCGTCCCAAAAAGGATATAAAGGTGAGTGCTAAAGTATTAAGAAAATGCTTCGTTTCTAGCCTTATACTGTTGTGGCAACCAAAGTCAGCGCAGTCTGCTCTATCTAGCACGGTTTTCAAGATATAAGCATTTTTGTGTTTTGCAAAAAATAAAAAAATTAAAAATGTCCGCTATATTTGGCGAGACAAAAATATTTTGAAAATTGGCATGGCTACTCTGCAGAGATACCCAGGAGGTCCAAAATTTTGTTGAGTTCGCTCCATATAGCACGGTTTTCGAAATATAAGCATTTTTGTGTTTTGCAAAAACTTTGAAAATTCAAAATGGCCACCATTTTTGGGGAGACAAAATTTTTTGTCAAGACCACTGCCGCGGTGTGTATCTCCCGCCGAGCATTAAAGCAGAAGAAATAGCTTTTCCGAGATATTCACAATTTTTCATTTTCGTGTGTGAAAGCTCTTCCAAAAGTAGGTGAATGAGTAATTTGAGAAAAATTGGCTATCTGCAATACTATTAAGAGATAATTCACATTTACTCATTTTGAGTAGGTGAGTAATTAGCTATGGGTCTGAAACTTCACAGAGTGAAAGCTCTCCCACAAGTAGGTGAATGAGTTATTTGAGAAAAATTGGCTATCTGCAATACTTTTAGAGATAATTCGCATTTACTCATTTTGAGTAGGTGAGTACATGTAATTAGCTATGGGTCTGAAACTTCACAGAGTGAAAGCTCTCCCAAAAGTAGGTGAATGAGTTATTTGAGAAAAATTGACTATCTGCAATACTTTTAGAGATAATTCGCATTTACTCATTTTGAGTAGGTGAGTAATTAGCTATGGGTCTGAAACTTCACAGAGTGAAAGCTCTCCCACAAGTAGGTGAATGAGTTATTTGAGAAAAATTGGCTATCTGCAATACTTTTAGAGATAATTCGCATTTACTCATTTTGAGTAGGTGAGTAATTAGCTATGGGTCTGAAACTTCACAGAGTGAAAGCTCTCCCACAAGTAGGTGAATGAGTTATTTGAGAAAAATTGGCTATCTGCAATACTTTTAGAGATAATTCGCATTTACTCATTTTGAGTAGGTGAGTAATTAGCTATGGGTCTGAAACTTCACAGAGTGAAAGCTCTCCCACAAGTAGGTGAATGAGTTATTTGAGAAAAATTGGCTATCTGCAATACTTTTAGAGATAATTCGCATTTACTCATTTTGAGTAGGTGAGTAATTAGCTATGGGTCTGAAACTTCACAGAGTGAAAGCTCTCCCAAAAGTAGGTGAATGAGTTATTTGAGAAAAATTGGCTATCTGCAATACTTTTAGAGATAATTCGCATTTACTCATTTTGAGTAGGTGAGTAATTAGCTATGGGTGTGAAACTTCACCATGTGAAAGCTCTTCCAAAAGTAGGTGAATGAGTTATTTGAGAAAAATTGGCTATCTGCAATACTTTTAGAGGTAATTCACATTTACTCATTTTGAGTAGGTGAGCAATTAGCTATGGGTCTGAAACTTCACCAAGTGAAAGCTCTCCCAAAAGTAGGTGAATGAGTTATTTGATAAAAATTGGGTATCCGCAATAGTTTTTGAGATAATTAGCATTTACTCATTTTGAGTAGGTGAATAATTAGCTACGGGTCTGAAACTTCACCAAGTGAAAGCTCTTCCAAAAGTAGGTGAATGAGTTATTTGAGAAAAATTGGCTATCTGCAATACTTTTAGAGATAATTCACATTTACTCATTTTGAGTATGTGAGTAATTAGCTATGGGTCTGAAACTTCACCATGTGAAAGCTCTCCCACAAATAGATGAATGAGTTATTTGATAAAAATTGGGTATCCGCAATACTTTTACAGATAATTAGCATTTACTCATTTTGAGTAGGTAAATGATTAGCTATGGGTCTGAAAGTTGACAGAGTGAAAGCTCTCCCAAAAGTGGGTGAATGAGTTATTTGAGAAAAATTGGCTATCTGCAATACTTTTAGAGATAATTCGCATTTACTCATTTTGAGTAGGTGAGTAATTAGCTATGGGTCTGAAACTTCACCATGTGAAAGCTCTTCCAAAAGTAGGTGAATGAGTTATTTGAGAAAAATTGGCTATCTGCAATACTTTTAAGAGATAATTCGCATTTACTCATTTTGAGTAGGTGAGTAATCATCTATGGGTCTGAAACTTCACCATGTGAAAGCTCTCCCAAAAGTACATGAATGAGTTATTTGATAAAAATTGGGTATCCGCAATAGTTTTTGAGATAATTAGCATTTACTCATTTTGAGTAGGTGAGTAATTAGCTACAGGTCTGAAACTTCACCAAGTGAAAGCTCTTCCAAAAGTAGGTGAATGAGTTATTTGAGAAAAATTGGCTATCTGCAATACTTTTAGAGGTAATTCGCATTTACTCTTTTTGAGTAGGTGAGCAATTAGCTATGGGTCTGAAACTTCACCAAGTGAAAGCTCTTTGGGATAGCTGCTCTGCAGAGATACCCTGAAGATAAAAAATTTCGTCGAAATCGCATGGTAGCATGGTTTTCGAAATATTAGCATTTTTGTGTTTTGCAATTTTTGCGCAAAAATTCAAAAAGGCCGCCATTTTTGGCAAGACAAAATTTTTTTTAAAATTGGCATGGCTACTCTGCAGAGATACCCTGTGGGTCAAAAATTTTGTCGAAATCGCTCTATCTAGCACGGTTTTCGAGATATAAGCATTTTTGTGTTTTGCAATTTTGCGAAAAATTCGAAAATTCAAAATGGCCGCCATTTTTTGTGAGAAATTTTTTGTTTGAAAATTGACATGGGTACTCTGCAGAGATACCCTGCGGGTCAAAAATTTCGTCGAAATCGCTCTATCTAGCAGGGTTTTCGAGATATAAGCATTTTTATGTTTTGCAATTTTTGCGAAAAATTCGAAAATTCAAAATGGCCGCCATTTTTGGCGAGACAAAATTTTTTTGAAAATTGGCATGGCTACTCTGAAGATATACCCTGTGGGTCAAAAATTTCGTCGAAATCGCTCTATCTTGCAGGGTTTTCGAGATATAAGCATTTTTTATGTTTTGCAATTTTTGTGAAAAATTCGAAAATTCAAAATGGCCGCCATTTTTGGCGAGATAAATTTTTTTTTTTTAAAATAGGCATGGCTACTCTGCAGAGATACCCTGTGGGTCAAAAATTTTGTCGAAATCGCTCTATCTAGTACGGTTTTCGAGATATAAGCATTTATATGTTTTGCAATTTTTGCGGAAAATTCAAAATGGCCGCCATTTTTGGCGAGATAAAATTTTTTTTCAAAATTGGGATAACTACTCTGCAGAGATACCCTTTGGGTCAAAAATTTCGTCGAAATCACTCTATCTAGCACGGTTTTCGAGATATAAGCATTTTTGTGTTTTGCAATTTTTGCGAAAATTTCGAAAATTCAAAATGGCCGCCATTTTGGGCGAGACAAAATTTTTTTGAAAATTGGGAAAACTACTCAGCAGAGATATCCTTTGGGTCAAAAATTTTGTCGAAATTGCTCTATCTAGCACGGTTTTTGAGATATAAGCATTTTTGTGTTTTGCAATTTTTGCGAAAATTTCGAAAATTCAAAATGGCCACCATTTTGGGCGAGATAAATTTTTTTTGAAAATTGGGAAAATTACTCCGCAGAGATACCCTGTGGGTCAAAAATTTCGTCGAAATCGCTCTATCTAGCACGGTTTTCGAGATATAAGCATTTTTGTGTTTTCCTTATTTGGAAAATTCGTAATAATTAATTAATCATTACTTACTCGGCCATTTCTTGACCAAAATCTAATGATTTCCAGATTTTAATAGAATGAATGTATTTGCCAAGTTTCAGGTGAATTGATAAAATTCCTTTCAAGTTATCATCCGGACAAGCTTCCCCATCGAAAAAAGACATTTTTGGTCATGTGACCTCTCTGATTGGTTGAAATGTCACTGCAGCATATTCAAAAAAATTCCCCAAGGCTACTGCCTAAACCTGCCAAATTTGAAAAGAATCCGCCTAACGGTTACAGAGTTATAAGGAAAACAAAATGCGGAGCCGCCGGAGCCTGAAGGTCTCCCATACACAAACAAGCGTCCCGCAAGGGACGCTTAACTAATTGTACATGTATTAAAATTTGGGTCAAATGTATTTCAGACAGGAAAATTTTATGCCAGGTTAATGAAACAACTAGCACTGATACAGTGCTTAATTACTGATTATTTTCAAAAATGTTTTATCTCCTGCATCATGTTGTCTTGTAATGTACTGTCTAATATTGGTTTGTGTATTACTGTTTAAAAAATATTTTTAAAAACCCCAAGAAAATAGTACTATTCTATGTATAACTAGACCTAGCGCATTGGAGAACCGATGCAAATTGTATCCACCAGAAGAAAACTCACCAAAGCCATTGTAACATCGCTTAACCTTGAAGGAGAAGCCCAAGGTGAAATCTGACCATATCAAAATATTCTTAGCCCATGATTTCCTATACGTTGGTGTGACACTGCAAACCTCTAGGAATACGAATAAGCAAGATATAAACACTAATTTTGGCAATCCTCATTTGACCTTAAAAGAGGGGCCAAAGGTCAAATCCGATCACACCAAAAGATTCCCAGCCCATGATTTCCTAGATTTTGGTTTACCATTCCAAAGCTCTAGGACCAATAATAAGCGAGTTATAAGCACTTTTAAGTTTGCTATCCTCGTTTGACCTTGAAGGAGGGGTCCAAGGTCAAATCCGACCACACCAAAAGATTCCCAGGCCATGATTTCCTATAGGTTGGTTTACCATCCCAAACCTCTAGGACCAATAATAAGCGAGTTATAAGCACTTTTAAGTTTGGCTATCCCCGTTTGACCTTGAAGGAGGGGTCCAAGGTAAAATCCGACCACACCAAAAGATTCCCAGCCCATGATTTCCTATAGGTTGGTTTACCATCCCAAACCTCTAGGACCAATAATAAGCGAGTTATAAGCACTTTTAAGTTTGGCCATCCCCGTTTGACCTTGAAGGAGGGGTCCAAGGTCAAATCCGACCACACCAAAAGATTCCCAGCCCATGATTTCCTATAGGTTGGTTTACCATCCCAAACCTCTAGGACCAATAATAAGCGAGTTATAAGCACTTTTAAGTTTGGCCATCCCCGTTTGACCTTGAAGGAGGGGTCCAAGGTCAAATCCGACCACACCAAAAGATTCCCAGCCCATGATTTCCTATAGGTTGGTTTACCATCCCAAACCTCTAGGACCAATAATAAGCGAGTTATAAGCACTTTTAAGTTTGGCTATGCTCTTTTGACCTCGAAGGAGGGGTCCAAGGTCAAATCCGACCACACCAAAAGATTCCCAGCCCATGATTTTCAATAGGTTGGTTTACCATCCTAAACCTCTAGGACCAATAATAAGCCTGCTATAAGCACATTTAAGTTTGGCTGTGCTCATTTGACCTTGAAGGAGGGGTCCAAGGTCAAATCCGACCACACCAAAAGACTCACAGCCCATGATTTCCTATAGGTTGGTTTACTATCCCAAACCTCTAGGACCAATAATAAGCGAGTTATACGCACTTTTAAGTTTGGCTATCCCCGTTTGACCTTGAAGGAGGGGTCCATGGTCAAATCCGACCACACCAAAAGATTCCCGGCTCATGATTTCCTATAGGTTGGTTTACCATCCCAAACCTCTAGGACCAATAATAAGCGAGTTATAAGCACTTTTAAGTCTGGCTATGCTCGTTTGACCTTGAAGGAGGGGTCCAAGGTCAAATCCAACCGCACCAAAAGATTCCCTGCCCATGATTTCCCATAGGTTGGTTTACCATCCCAAACTTCTAGGACCAATAATAAGCGAGTTATAAGCACTTTTAAGTTTGGCTATCCTCGTTTGACCTTGAAGGACCAAGGTCAAATCTGACCACACCAAAAGATTCCCAGCCCATGATTTCCTATAGGTTGGTTTACCATCCCAAACCTCTAGGACCAATAATAAGGGAGATATAAGCACTTTTCATGACTGCAAAGAAACGCCTGTGGCGGCCATCTTGTTTTTCAGAATGAGGCCAAAAATATTCCCAGTCAAGACTTTATAATGAGGAACATATTCTGCGAATTTGAGATCTCTACCTATAATACCCTTTGCTCTAGAGGGCCACCAAAAGTCCTTGTTTAAAGTCGAAAAACGCCCGTGGCGGCCATCTTGTTTTTCAAAATGAGGCCAAAAATATTCCCAGGCAAGATTTTATGACTATGAATATATCCTGCAAATTTGAGAAGGCTAGCTATAATATTTTTTTCGTTAGAGCGGTAACGGTGAAATCTCTCTACACACTGCGGTGGCGGCGGCGTAACGAAGTCAAATCCATAGTATCTACCGGATGCTATCCGGTGGATACAATAACAAGGCCATTGCAGTTTTGAAACATAACCATTATTACACTGAACAGTGAATACAGTGTCCTGTGGAGGAGTAAAGAGTTACGCTACTAAGATTAGATGAATTTACATACATACCTTATAAAAAGATTTTTTTTAAATTTTTTTTTTGAATTTTCTTATTAAGAAAATACTCAATGTTGTCTATTTATTTGATACAGAGGAGTTTATTTCAGAGTTATGGAAAAGCAAAATTTCTTCTATCACACATTGGCATTTTGGTTGGTAGAGCAAGTTTTCATCCTGCGATTGTAGTGTCTGGTCATGGGTGTTTGGTGTTGACTTATCTAAGGTAACCAGGCCAAGTCTATGCAGAACTTTGATAACAATGTTATTGGCACACTCTATTGGCACTGTTTTTTTTTCTACTGGAAGTCAGTGGTTATTCTTTGGACTTAATTTTCACTTTTGTTACTCAGGTCTCAAAAGCTTTACAACACATCTCACACAACAGGAACTCTTACCTTGAGTTGATTTCCAAGCATTTTTTCTTTCTGTTCTGGAGATAAAGTAGGTCTCAAAGGCTTTGTGCCATTTTTGGGTGATCTGACTAAAGTGGATTCGGATGCAGCAGGGATGTTTTCTCTCTCCTCAGGATCCAACTCTGCCTTACTATTTGGGCTCGATGAAATTCTTTGCTTTTTTACTGCTGGTTCTACCTGTCAAAATAATACTGTATTATTTACACATGCCTGTTTATCAAAAACACAAGCTTAAAACACATTGCACTTTCTATTTTTAACACTTCGTATTGTTAAACTCCTGTGAACAATTAGCTATTGTTATTTACAATTTATTTTAAAATGACGATTTATATTATTATTGAAACTACTGTTAAGTAGGAACTTCACCTGTCCTTTTTTCTTCACCCGTATCCGTGTCCGTTATTGCCCGTATCCGTGATGCCCTAGATCTTTTGGTATAAAACAGTGTACTAGCAGTCCGTGTCCGTGAAGAATGAATTTTTTCCTTCCTAATCATGGACATGGATGAGTTCACTGTTTTATACCAAAAGATCTAGGGTATCATGGATACACGGATACAGGTGAAGAAACAAGAGGAGAGTGCCCGTGAACGGGCACTGTGTCAGCTGACTGAATGTTTTTGATTTGTGATGGTGATAATGAGAGGAAAGCATAATTATCAGGGAAAGGGCTGTACAGAAATACAGTAAATGGTAACTGAACAGCATGTTCGAAAGATATTCCGAAGCTGACAGAAAAAAAGGACAAAAAAGTTGTGCCCTGCAAATGGTATTATGAAATAAAGTAACAAGGTAATTGTTTAAGTGTAAAAAGTAGGTTAAAAATATTTAAAGAAATACTATAAATGCAATATCCTCGTTCGACCATGAAGAAGGGGTCCAAAGGTCAAATCTGACCATACCAAAAGATTCCCAGCCAAAGAATTTAGGATGGTTTACCATCCCAAACCTCTCGGACCAATAATAAGTGAGTCATAGGCACTTTTTAAGTTTGGCTATCCTTGTTTGACCTTGATGGAGGGGTCCAAGGTCAAATCCGACCACACAAAAAAATTCCCAGCCCATGATTTCCTGTAGCTTGTTTACCATCCCAAACCTGTAGGACCAATAATAAGCGAGTTCTAAGCAATTGTAAGTTTGGCTATCCTCAATTGACCTTGAAGGAGGGGTCCCAGGTCAAATCTGACCACACCAAAAGAATCCCAGCCCATGATTTCCTATATGTTGGTTTACCATCCCAAACCTCCAAGACCAATAATACGCGAGTTATAAGCACTTTAAGTTTGGCTATCTTCGTTTGACCTGGAAGGAGGGGTCTAAGGTGAAATCTGACCACACCAAAAGATTCCCAGCCCATGATTTTCTATAGGTTGGTTTTCCATTCCAAACCTCTAGGACCAATAATAAGCGAGTTATAAGCACTTTTAAGTTTGGCTATCCTCATTTGACCTTGAAGGAGGGTCCAAGGTCAAATCCGACCACACCAAAAAATTCCCAGCTCATGATTTTCTATAGGTTGGTTTTCATTCCAAACCTCTAGGACCAATAATAAGCGAGTTATAAGCACTTTTATGTTTGGCTATCCTCATTTGACCTTGAAGGAGGGTTCCAAGGTCAAATCGGACCATATTAACAGATTCCCAGCCCATGATTTCCTACAGGTTGGATACAATGATTTACTCAACAGTGAGAACCTGAAAGAAGCTATTGATCAGCTATGCCATGACATAGAGGTCTGCAATTTCACTATGTTATAGCTGACCAAAACGTCTGTGAATAACATATTTAACAAAATACTCTAAATGTAATAGTTTTCAAGTTACTACTGATTTACTCAAGAGTGAGAACCTCAAAGTAACTATTACTCAGCTATGCAATGAGCTACATGTCTGAATTTTTGCTCTGTTATAGCTGACCTAAAAGTAGGTGAACAACATATTTAAGCAAAATACTGTAAATGCAATAGTTTTCAAGTTACAACTGATTTACTCAATAGTGAGAACCTGAAAATAGCTATTGCTCTGCTATGCCATGAGCTATAGGTCTGTAATTTCACTATGTTATAGCTAACCCAAAAGTAGGTGAACAATATATTTTAACAAAATACTCCAAATGCAATATTTTTCAAGTTATAGCCAATTTACTCAACAGTCAGTGCCTGAGAATAGCTATTGCTCAGTTGTGCCATGAGCTACAGGTCTGTAATTATAGCTGACCCAAAAGTAGCTGAATAACATATTTGCACAAATTTCTGTAAAGGCAATAGTTTTCCAATTACAACTGATTTACTCAACAGTGAGAACTTCAAAGTAGCTATTACTCAGCTATGCAATGAGCCACAGGTCTGGAACTTCACCATGTTATAGCTGACCCCAAAATAGGTGAATAACATATTGCAACAAAATACTGTAAATGCAATAGTTTCCAAGTTATAAGTGATTTACTCAACAGTGATAACCTAAAAGTAGCTATTACTCAGCTATGCCATGAGCTACAGGTCTGAAATTTTACTATGTTATAGCTGACCCAAAAGTAGCTGAATAACATATTTATACTAAATTCTCTAAATGCAATAGTTTTCAAATTATAAGTGATTTGCTCAACATTGAGAACTTTAAAGTAGCTATTACTGAGCTATGCAATGTGTCACAGGTCTGGAACTTCACTATGTTATAGCTAACCCCAAAATAGGTGAATAACATATTGAAACAAAATACTCTAAATGCAATAATTTCCAAGTTATAAGCGATTTACTCAACAGTGATAACCTCAAAGTAGCTATTACTCAGCTATGCAATGAGCTACAGGTCTGAAATTTTACTATGTTATAGCTGACCCAAAAGTAGGTGAACAACATATTTAAGCAAAATACTGTACATGCAATAGTTTTCAAGTTACAACTGATTTACTCAATAGTGATGACCTAAAAGTAGCTATTACTCAGCTATGCCATGAGCTACAGGTCTGAAATTTTACTATGTTATAGCTGACCCAAAAGTAGCTGAATAACATATTTATACGAAATTCTCTAAATGCAATAGTTTTCCAATTACAACTGATTTACTCAATAGTGAGAACTTCAAAGTAGCTATTACTCAGCTGTGCCATGACCTACAGATCTGAAATTTCACTATGTTATAGCTGGCCCAAAAGTAGCTGAATAACATATTTATACGAAATTCTCTAAATGCAATAGTTTTGCAATTACAACTGATTTACTCAATAGTGAGAACCTCAAAGTAGTTATTACTCAGCTATGCAATGAGCTACAGGTCTGAAATTTTACTATGTTATAGCTGACCCAAAAGTAGGTGAACAACATATTTAAGCAAAATACTGTAAATACAATAGTTTTCAAGTTAAAACTGATTTACTCAATAGTGATGACCTAAAAGTAGCTATTACTCAGCTATGCCATGAGCTACAGGTCTGAAATTTTACTATGTTATAGCTGACCCAAAAGTAGCTGAATAACATATTTATACGAAATACTCTAAATGCAATAGTTTTCCAATTACAACTGATTTACTCAATAGTGAGAACTTTAAAGTAGCTATTACTCAGCTATGCCATGACCTACAGATCTGAAATTTCACTATGTTATAGCTGGCCCAAAAGTAGCTGAATAACATGTTTATACGAAATTCTCTAAATGCAATAGGTTTTAAGTTACAAGTGATTTACTCAATAGTGAGAACTTCAAAGTAGCTATTACTCAGCTATGCAATGAGCCACAGATCTGAAACTTCACTATGTTATAGCTGATCCCAAAATAGGTGAATAACATATTGAAACAAAATACTGTAAATGCAATAGTTTCCAAGTTATAAGCGATTTACTCAACAGTGATAACCTAAAAGTAGCTATTACTTAGCTATGCTATGAGCTACAGGTCTGAAATTTTACTATGTTATAGCTGACCCAAAAGTAGCTGAATAACATATTTATACGAAATTCTGTAAATGCAATAGTTTTCCAATTACAACTGATTTACTCAATAGTGAGAACTTCAAAGTAGCTATTACTCAGCTGTGCCATGACCTACAGATCTGAAATTTCACTATGTTATAGCTGGCCCAAAAGTAGCTGAATAACATATTTATACGAAATTCTCTAAATGCAATAGTTTTGCAATTACAACTGATTTACTCAATAGTGAGAACCTCAAAGTAGTTATTACTCAGCTATGCAATGAGCTACAGGTCTGAAATTTTACTATGTTATAGCTGACCCAAAAGTAGGTGAACAACATATTTAAGCAAAATACTGTAAATGCAATAGTTTTCAAGTTAAAACTGATTTACTCAATAGTGATGACCTAAAAGTAGCTATTACTCAGCTATGCCATGAGCTACAGGTCTGAAATTTTACTATGTTATAGCTGACCCAAAAGTAGCTGAATAACATATTTATACGAAATACTCTAAATGCAATAGTTTTCCAATTACAACTGATTTACTCAATAGTGAGAACTTTAAAGTAGCTATTACTCAGCTATGCCATGACCTACAGATCTGAAATTTCACTATGTTATAGCTGGCCCAAAAGTAGCTGAATAACATGTTTATACGAAATTCTCTAAATGCAATAGGTTTTAAGTTACAAGTGATTTACTCAATAGTGAGAACTTCAAAGTAGCTATTACTCAGCTATGCAATGAGCCACAGATCTGAAACTTCACTATGTTATAGCTGATCCCAAAATAGGTGAATAACATATTGAAACAAAATACTGTAAATGCAATAGTTTCCAAGTTATAAGCGATTTACTCAACAGTGATAACCTAAAAGTAGCTATTACTTAGCTATGCTATGAGCTACAGGTCTGAAATTTTACTATGTTATAGCTGACTCAAAAGTAGCTGAATAACATATTTATACGAAATTCTGTAAATGCAATAGTTTTCCAATTACAACTGATTTACTCAATAGTGAGAACTTCAAAGTAGCTATTACTCAGCTGTGCCATGACCTACAGATCTGAAATTTCACTATGTTATAGCTGGCCCAAAAGTAGCTGAATAACATATTTATACGAAATTCTCTAAATGCAATAGTTTTGCAATTACAACTGATTTACTCAATAGTGAGAACCTCAAAGTAGTTATTACTCAGCTATGCAATGAGCTACAGGTCTGAAATTTTACTATGTTATAGCTGACCCAAAAGTAGGTGAACAACATATTTAAGCAAAATACTGTAAATGCAATAGTTTTCAAGTTAAAACTGATTTACTCAATAGTGATGACCTAAAAGTAGCTATTACTCAGCTATGCCATGAGCTACAGGTCTGAAATTTTACTATGTTATAGCTGACTCAAAAGTAGCTGAATAACATATTTATACGAAATTCTGTAAATGCAATAGTTTTCCAATTACAACTGATTTACTCAATAGTGAGAACTTCAAAGTAGCTATTACTCAGCTGTGCCATGACCTACAGATCTGAAATTTCACTATGTTATAGCTGGCCCAAAAGTAGCTGAATAACATATTTATACGAAATTCTCTAAATGCAATAGTTTTGCAATTACAACTGATTTACTCAATAGTGAGAACCTCAAAGTAGTTATTACTCAGCTATGCAATGAGCTACAGGTCTGAAATTTTACTATGTTATAGCTGACCCAAAAGTAGGTGAACAACATATTTAAGCAAAATACTGTAAATGCAATAGTTTTCAAGTTAAAACTGATTTACTCAATAGTGATGACCTAAAAGTAGCTATTACTCAGCTATGCCATGAGCTACAGGTCTGAAATTTTACTATGTTATAGCTGACCCAAAAGTAGCTGAATAACATATTTATACGAAATACTCTAAATGCAATAGTTTTCCAATTACAACTGATTTACTCAATAGTGAGAACTTTAAAGTAGCTATTACTCAGCTATGCCATGACCTACAGATCTGAAATTTCACTATGTTATAGCTGGCCCAAAAGTAGCTGAATAACATGTTTATACGAAATTCTCTAAATGCAATAGGTTTTAAGTTACAAGTGATTTACTCAATAGTGAGAACTTCAAAGTAGCTATTACTCAGCTATGCAATGAGCCACAGATCTGAAACTTCACTATGTTATAGCTGATCCCAAAATAGGTGAATAACATATTGAAACAAAATACTGTAAATGCAATAGTTTCCAAGTTATAAGCGATTTACTCAACAGTGATAACCTAAAAGTAGCTATTACTTAGCTATGCTATGAGCTACAGGTCTGAAATTTTACTATGTTATAGCTGACTCAAAAGTAGCTGAATAACATATTTATACGAAATTCTGTAAATGCAATAGTTTTCCAATTACAACTGATTTACTCAATAGTGAGAACTTCAAAGTAGCTATTACTCAGCTGTGCCATGACCTACAGATCTGAAATTTCACTATGTTATAGCTGGCCCAAAAGTAGCTGAATAACATATTTATACGAAATTCTCTAAATGCAATAGTTTTGCAATTACAACTGATTTACTCAATAGTGAGAACCTCAAAGTAGTTATTACTCAGCTATGCAATGAGCTACAGGTCTGAAATTTTACTATGTTATAGCTGACCCAAAAGTAGGTGAACAACATATTTAAGCAAAATACTGTAAATGCAATAGTTTTCAAGTTAAAACTGATTTACTCAATAGTGATGACCTAAAAGTAGCTATTACTCAGCTATGCCATGAGCTACAGGTCTGAAATTTTACTATGTTATAGCTGACCCAAAAGTAGCTGAATAACATATTTATACGAAATACTCTAAATGCAATAGTTTTCCAATTACAACTGATTTACTCAATAGTGAGAACTTTAAAGTAGCTATTACTCAGCTATGCCATGACCTACAGATCTGAAATTTCACTATGTTATAGCTGGCCCAAAAGTAGCTGAATAACATGTTTATACGAAATTCTCTAAATGCAATAGGTTTTAAGTTACAAGTGATTTACTCAATAGTGAGAACTTCAAAGTAGCTATTACTCAGCTATGCAATGAGCCACAGATCTGAAACTTCACTATGTTATAGCTGATCCCAAAATAGGTGAATAACATATTGAAACAAAATACTGTAAATGCAATAGTTTCCAAGTTATAAGCGATTTACTCAACAGTGATAACCTAAAAGTAGCTATTACTTAGCTATGCTATGAGCTACAGGTCTGAAATTTTACTATGTTATAGCTGACTCAAAAGTAGCTGAATAACATATTTATACGAAATTCTGTAAATGCAATAGTTTTCCAATTACAACTGATTTACTCAATAGTGAGAACTTCAAAGTAGCTATTACTCAGCTGTGCCATGACCTACAGATCTGAAATTTCACTATGTTATAGCTGGCCCAAAAGTAGCTGAATAACATATTTATACGAAATTCTCTAAATGCAATAGTTTTGCAATTACAACTGATTTACTCAATAGTGAGAACCTCAAAGTAGTTATTACTCAGCTATGCAATGAGCTACAGGTCTGAAATTTTACTATGTTATAGCTGACCCAAAAGTAGGTGAACAACATATTTAAGCAAAATACTGTAAATGCAATAGTTTTCAAGTTAAAACTGATTTACTCAATAGTGATGACCTAAAAGTAGCTATTACTCAGCTATGCCATGAGCTACAGGTCTGAAATTTTACTATGTTATAGCTGACCCAAAAGTAGCTGAATAACATATTTATACGAAATACTCTAAATGCAATAGTTTTCCAATTACAACTGATTTACTCAATAGTGAGAACTTTAAAGTAGCTATTACTCAGCTATGCCATGACCTACAGATCTGAAATTTCACTATGTTATAGCTGGCCCAAAAGTAGCTGAATAACATGTTTATACGAAATTCTCTAAATGCAATAGGTTTTAAGTTACAAGTGATTTACTCAATAGTGAGAACTTCAAAGTAGCTATTACTCAGCTATGCAATGAGCCACAGATCTGAAACTTCACTATGTTATAGCTGATCCCAAAATAGGTGAATAACATATTGAAACAAAATACTGTAAATGCAATAGTTTCCAAGTTATAAGCGATTTACTCAACAGTGATAACCTAAAAGTAGCTATTACTTAGCTATGCTATGAGCTACAGGTCTGAAATTTTACTATGTTATAGCTGACTCAAAAGTAGCTGAATAACATATTTATACGAAATTCTGTAAATGCAATAGTTTTCCAATTACAACTGATTTACTCAATAGTGAGAACTTCAAAGTAGCTATTACTCAGCTGTGCCATGACCTACAGATCTGAAATTTCACTATGTTATAGCTGGCCCAAAAGTAGCTGAATAACATATTTATACGAAATTCTCTAAATGCAATAGTTTTGCAATTACAACTGATTTACTCAATAGTGAGAACCTCAAAGTAGTTATTACTCAGCTATGCAATGAGCTACAGGTCTGAAATTTTACTATGTTATAGCTGACCCAAAAGTAGGTGAACAACATATTTAAGCAAAATACTGTAAATGCAATAGTTTTCAAGTTAAAACTGATTTACTCAATAGTGATGACCTAAAAGTAGCTATTACTCAGCTATGCCATGAGCTACAGGTCTGAAATTTTACTATGTTATAGCTGACCCAAAAGTAGCTGAATAACATATTTATACGAAATACTCTAAATGCAATAGTTTTCCAATTACAACTGATTTACTCAATAGTGAGAACTTTAAAGTAGCTATTACTCAGCTATGCCATGACCTACAGATCTGAAATTTCACTATGTTATAGCTGGCCCAAAAGTAGCTGAATAACATGTTTATACGAAATTCTCTAAATGCAATAGGTTTTAAGTTACAAGTGATTTACTCAATAGTGAGAACTTCAAAGTAGCTATTACTCAGCTATGCAATGAGCCACAGATCTGAAACTTCACTATGTTATAGCTGATCCCAAAATAGGTGAATAACATATTGAAACAAAATACTGTAAATGCAATAGTTTCCAAGTTATAAGCGATTTACTCAACAGTGATAACCTAAAAGTAGCTATTACTTAGCTATGCTATGAGCTACAGGTCTGAAATTTTACTATGTTATAGCTGACTCAAAAGTAGCTGAATAACATATTTATACGAAATTCTGTAAATGCAATAGTTTTCCAATTACAACTGATTTACTCAATAGTGAGAACTTCAAAGTAGCTATTACTCAGCTGTGCCATGACCTACAGATCTGAAATTTCACTATGTTATAGCTGGCCCAAAAGTAGCTGAATAACATATTTATACGAAATTCTCTAAATGCAATAGTTTTGCAATTACAACTGATTTACTCAATAGTGAGAACCTCAAAGTAGTTATTACTCAGCTATGCAATGAGCTACAGGTCTGAAATTTTACTATGTTATAGCTGACCCAAAAGTAGGTGAACAACATATTTAAGCAAAATACTGTAAATGCAATAGTTTTCAAGTTAAAACTGATTTACTCAATAGTGATGACCTAAAAGTAGCTATTACTCAGCTATGCCATGAGCTACAGGTCTGAAATTTTACTATGTTATAGCTGACCCAAAAGTAGCTGAATAACATATTTATACGAAATACTCTAAATGCAATAGTTTTCCAATTACAACTGATTTACTCAATAGTGAGAACTTTAAAGTAGCTATTACTCAGCTATGCCATGACCTACAGATCTGAAATTTCACTATGTTATAGCTGGCCCAAAAGTAGCTGAATAACATGTTTATACGAAATTCTCTAAATGCAATAGGTTTTAAGTTACAAGTGATTTACTCAATTGTGAGAACTTCAAAGTAGCTATTACTCAGCTATGCAATGAGCCACAGATCTGAAACTTCACTATGTTATAGCTGATCCCAAAATAGGTGAATAACATATTGAAACAAAATACTGTAAATGCAATAGTTTCCAAGTTATAAGCGATTTACTCAACAGTGATAACCTAAAAGTAGCTATTACTTAGCTATGCTATGAGCTACAGGTCTGAAATTTTACTATGTTATAGCTGACCCAAAAGTAGCTGAATAACATATTTATACGAAATTCTGTAAATGCAATAGTTTTCCAATTACAACTGATTTACTCAATAGTGAGAACTTCAAAGTAGCTATTACTCAGCTGTGCCATGACCTACAGATCTGAAATTTCACTATGTTATAGCTGGCCCAAAAGTAGCTGAATAACATATTTATACGAAATTCTCTAAATGCAATAGTTTTGCAATTACAACTGATTTACTCAATAGTGAGAACCTCAAAGTAGTTATTACTCAGCTATGCAATGAGCTACAGGTCTGAAATTTTACTATGTTATAGCTGACCCAAAAGTAGGTGAACAACATATTTAAGCAAAATACTGTAAATGCAATAGTTTTCAAGTTAAAACTGATTTACTCAATAGTGATGACCTAAAAGTAGCTATTACTCAGCTATGCCATGAGCTACAGGTCTGAAATTTTACTATGTTATAGCTGACCCAAAAGTAGCTGAATAACATATTTATACGAAATACTCTAAATGCAATAGTTTTCCAATTACAACTGATTTACTCAATAGTGAGAACTTTAAAGTAGCTATTACTCAGCTATGCCATGACCTACAGATCTGAAATTTCACTATGTTATAGCTGGCCCAAAAGTAGCTGAATAACATGTTTATACGAAATTCTCTAAATGCAATAGGTTTTAAGTTACAAGTGATTTACTCAATAGTGAGAACTTCAAAGTAGCTATTACTCAGCTATGCAATGAGCCACAGATCTGAAACTTCACTATGTTATAGCTGATCCCAAAATAGGTGAATAACATATTGAAACAAAATACTGTAAATGCAATAGTTTCCAAGTTATAAGCGATTTACTCAACAGTGATAACCTAAAAGTAGCTATTACTTAGCTATGCTATGAGCTACAGGTCTGAAATTTTACTATGTTATAGCTGACCCAAAAGTAGCTGAATAACATATTTATACGAAATTCTGTAAATGCAATAGTTTTCCAATTACAACTGATTTACTCAATAGTGAGAACTTCAAAGTAGCTATTACTCAGCTGTGCCATGACCTACAGATCTGAAATTTCACTATGTTATAGCTGGCCCAAAAGTAGCTGAATAACATATTTATACGAAATTCTCTAAATGCAATAGTTTTGCAATTACAACTGATTTACTCAATAGTGAGAACCTCAAAGTAGTTATTACTCAGCTATGCAATGAGCTACAGGTCTGAAATTTTACTATGTTATAGCTGACCCAAAAGTAGGTGAACAACATATTTAAGCAAAATACTGTAAATGCAATAGTTTTCAAGTTAAAACTGATTTACTCAATAGTGATGACCTAAAAGTAGCTATTACTCAGCTATGCCATGAGCTACAGGTCTGAAATTTTACTATGTTATAGCTGACCCAAAAGTAGCTGAATAACATATTTATACGAAATACTCTAAATGCAATAGTTTTCCAATTACAACTGATTTACTCAATAGTGAGAACTTTAAAGTAGCTATTACTCAGCTATGCCATGACCTACAGATCTGAAATTTCACTATGTTATAGCTGGCCCAAAAGTAGCTGAATAACATGTTTATACGAAATTCTCTAAATGCAATAGGTTTTAAGTTACAAGTGATTTACTCAATAGTGAGAACTTCAAAGTAGCTATTACTCAGCTATGCAATGAGCCACAGATCTGAAACTTCACTATGTTATAGCTGATCCCAAAATAGGTGAATAACATATTGAAACAAAATACTGTAAATGCAATAGTTTCCAAGTTATAAGCGATTTACTCAACAGTGATAACCTAAAAGTAGCTATTACTTAGCTATGCTATGAGCTACAGGTCTGAAATTTTACTATGTTATAGCTGACTCAAAAGTAGCTGAATAACATATTTATACGAAATTCTGTAAATGCAATAGTTTTCCAATTACAACTGATTTACTCAATAGTGAGAACTTCAAAGTAGCTATTACTCAGCTGTGCCATGACCTACAGATCTGAAATTTCACTATGTTATAGCTGGCCCAAAAGTAGCTGAATAACATATTTATACGAAATTCTCTAAATGCAATAGTTTTGCAATTACAACTGATTTACTCAATAGTGAGAACCTCAAAGTAGTTATTACTCAGCTATGCAATGAGCTACAGGTCTGAAATTTTACTATGTTATAGCTGACCCAAAAGTAGGTGAACAACATATTTAAGCAAAATACTGTAAATGCAATAGTTTTCAAGTTAAAACTGATTTACTCAATAGTGATGACCTAAAAGTAGCTATTACTCAGCTATGCCATGAGCTACAGGTCTGAAATTTTACTATGTTATAGCTGACCCAAAAGTAGCTGAATAACATATTTATACGAAATACTCTAAATGCAATAGTTTTCCAATTACAACTGATTTACTCAATAGTGAGAACTTTAAAGTAGCTATTACTCAGCTATGCCATGACCTACAGATCTGAAATTTCACTATGTTATAGCTGGCCCAAAAGTAGCTGAATAACATGTTTATACGAAATTCTCTAAATGCAATAGGTTTTAAGTTACAAGTGATTTACTCAATAGTGAGAACTTCAAAGTAGCTATTACTCAGCTATGCAATGAGCCACAGATCTGAAACTTCACTATGTTATAGCTGATCCCAAAATAGGTGAATAACATATTGAAACAAAATACTGTAAATGCAATAGTTTCCAAGTTATAAGCGATTTACTCAACAGTGATAACCTAAAAGTAGCTATTACTTAGCTATGCTATGAGCTACAGGTCTGAAATTTTACTATGTTATAGCTGACTCAAAAGTAGCTGAATAACATATTTATACGAAATTCTGTAAATGCAATAGTTTTCCAATTACAACTGATTTACTCAATAGTGAGAACTTCAAAGTAGCTATTACTCAGCTGTGCCATGACCTACAGATCTGAAATTTCACTATGTTATAGCTGGCCCAAAAGTAGCTGAATAACATATTTATACGAAATTCTCTAAATGCAATAGTTTTGCAATTACAACTGATTTACTCAATAGTGAGAACCTCAAAGTAGTTATTACTCAGCTATGCAATGAGCTACAGGTCTGAAATTTTACTATGTTATAGCTGACCCAAAAGTAGGTGAACAACATATTTAAGCAAAATACTGTAAATGCAATAGTTTTCAAGTTAAAACTGATTTACTCAATAGTGATGACCTAAAAGTAGCTATTACTCAGCTATGCCATGAGCTACAGGTCTGAAATTTTACTATGTTATAGCTGACCCAAAAGTAGCTGAATAACATATTTATACGAAATACTCTAAATGCAATAGTTTTCCAATTACAACTGATTTACTCAATAGTGAGAACTTTAAAGTAGCTATTACTCAGCTATGCCATGACCTACAGATCTGAAATTTCACTATGTTATAGCTGGCCCAAAAGTAGCTGAATAACATGTTTATACGAAATTCTCTAAATGCAATAGGTTTTAAGTTACAAGTGATTTACTCAATAGTGAGAACTTCAAAGTAGCTATTACTCAGCTATGCAATGAGCCACAGATCTGAAACTTCACTATGTTATAGCTGATCCCAAAATAGGTGAATAACATATTGAAACAAAATACTGTAAATGCAATAGTTTCCAAGTTATAAGCGATTTACTCAACAGTGATAACCTAAAAGTAGCTATTACTTAGCTATGCTATGAGCTACAGGTCTGAAATTTTACTATGTTATAGCTGACTCAAAAGTAGCTGAATAACATATTTATACGAAATTCTGTAAATGCAATAGTTTTCCAATTACAACTGATTTACTCAATAGTGAGAACTTCAAAGTAGCTATTACTCAGCTGTGCCATGACCTACAGATCTGAAATTTCACTATGTTATAGCTGGCCCAAAAGTAGCTGAATAACATATTTATACGAAATTCTCTAAATGCAATAGTTTTGCAATTACAACTGATTTACTCAATAGTGAGAACCTCAAAGTAGTTATTACTCAGCTATGCAATGAGCTACAGGTCTGAAATTTTACTATGTTATAGCTGACCCAAAAGTAGGTGAACAACATATTTAAGCAAAATACTGTAAATGCAATAGTTTTCAAGTTAAAACTGATTTACTCAATAGTGATGACCTAAAAGTAGCTATTACTCAGCTATGCCATGAGCTACAGGTCTGAAATTTTACTATGTTATAGCTGACCCAAAAGTAGCTGAATAACATATTTATACGAAATACTCTAAATGCAATAGTTTTCCAATTACAACTGATTTACTCAATAGTGAGAACTTTAAAGTAGCTATTACTCAGCTATGCCATGACCTACAGATCTGAAATTTCACTATGTTATAGCTGGCCCAAAAGTAGCTGAATAACATGTTTATACGAAATTCTCTAAATGCAATAGGTTTTAAGTTACAAGTGATTTACTCAATAGTGAGAACTTCAAAGTAGCTATTACTCAGCTATGCAATGAGCCACAGATCTGAAACTTCACTATGTTATAGCTGATCCCAAAATAGGTGAATAACATATTGAAACAAAATACTGTAAATGCAATAGTTTCCAAGTTATAAGCGATTTACTCAACAGTGATAACCTAAAAGTAGCTATTACTTAGCTATGCTATGAGCTACAGGTCTGAAATTTTACTATGTTATAGCTGACTCAAAAGTAGCTGAATAACATATTTATACGAAATTCTGTAAATGCAATAGTTTTCCAATTACAACTGATTTACTCAATAGTGAGAACTTCAAAGTAGCTATTACTCAGCTGTGCCATGACCTACAGATCTGAAATTTCACTATGTTATAGCTGGCCCAAAAGTAGCTGAATAACATATTTATACGAAATTCTCTAAATGCAATAGTTTTGCAATTACAACTGATTTACTCAATAGTGAGAACCTCAAAGTAGTTATTACTCAGCTATGCAATGAGCTACAGGTCTGAAATTTTACTATGTTATAGCTGACCCAAAAGTAGGTGAACAACATATTTAAGCAAAATACTGTAAATGCAATAGTTTTCAAGTTAAAACTGATTTACTCAATAGTGATGACCTAAAAGTAGCTATTACTCAGCTATGCCATGAGCTACAGGTCTGAAATTTTACTATGTTATAGCTGACCCAAAAGTAGCTGAATAACATATTTATACGAAATACTCTAAATGCAATAGTTTTCCAATTACAACTGATTTACTCAATAGTGAGAACTTTAAAGTAGCTATTACTCAGCTATGCCATGACCTACAGATCTGAAATTTCACTATGTTATAGCTGGCCCAAAAGTAGCTGAATAACATGTTTATACGAAATTCTCTAAATGCAATAGGTTTTAAGTTACAAGTGATTTACTCAATTGTGAGAACTTCAAAGTAGCTATTACTCAGCTATGCAATGAGCCACAGATCTGAAACTTCACTATGTTATAGCTGATCCCAAAATAGGTGAATAACATATTGAAACAAAATACTGTAAATGCAATAGTTTCCAAGTTATAAGCGATTTACTCAACAGTGATAACCTAAAAGTAGCTATTACTTAGCTATGCTATGAGCTACAGGTCTGAAATTTTACTATGTTATAGCTGACCCAAAAGTAGCTGAATAACATATTTATACGAAATTCTGTAAATGCAATAGTTTTCCAATTACAACTGATTTACTCAATAGTGAGAACTTCAAAGTAGCTATTACTCAGCTGTGCCATGACCTACAGATCTGAAATTTCACTATGTTATAGCTGGCCCAAAAGTAGCTGAATAACATATTTATACGAAATTCTCTAAATGCAATAGTTTTGCAATTACAACTGATTTACTCAATAGTGAGAACCTCAAAGTAGTTATTACTCAGCTATGCAATGAGCTACAGGTCTGAAATTTTACTATGTTATAGCTGACCCAAAAGTAGGTGAACAACATATTTAAGCAAAATACTGTAAATGCAATAGTTTTCAAGTTAAAACTGATTTACTCAATAGTGATGACCTAAAAGTAGCTATTACTCAGCTATGCCATGAGCTACAGGTCTGAAATTTTACTATGTTATAGCTGACCCAAAAGTAGCTGAATAACATATTTATACGAAATACTCTAAATGCAATAGTTTTCCAATTACAACTGATTTACTCAATAGTGAGAACTTTAAAGTAGCTATTACTCAGCTATGCCATGACCTACAGATCTGAAATTTCACTATGTTATAGCTGGCCCAAAAGTAGCTGAATAACATGTTTATACGAAATTCTCTAAATGCAATAGGTTTTAAGTTACAAGTGATTTACTCAATAGTGAGAACTTCAAAGTAGCTATTACTCAGCTATGCAATGAGCCACAGATCTGAAACTTCACTATGTTATAGCTGATCCCAAAATAGGTGAATAACATATTGAAACAAAATACTGTAAATGCAATAGTTTCCAAGTTATAAGCGATTTACTCAACAGTGATAACCTAAAAGTAGCTATTACTTAGCTATGCTATGAGCTACAGGTCTGAAATTTTACTATGTTATAGCTGACCCAAAAGTAGCTGAATAACATATTTATACGAAATTCTGTAAATGCAATAGTTTTCCAATTACAACTGATTTACTCAATAGTGAGAACTTCAAAGTAGCTATTACTCAGCTGTGCCATGACCTACAGATCTGAAATTTCACTATGTTATAGCTGGCCCAAAAGTAGCTGAATAACATATTTATACGAAATTCTCTAAATGCAATAGTTTTGCAATTACAACTGATTTACTCAATAGTGAGAACCTCAAAGTAGTTATTACTCAGCTATGCAATGAGCTACAGGTCTGAAATTTTACTATGTTATAGCTGACCCAAAAGTAGGTGAACAACATATTTAAGCAAAATACTGTAAATGCAATAGTTTTCAAGTTAAAACTGATTTACTCAATAGTGATGACCTAAAAGTAGCTATTACTCAGCTATGCCATGAGCTACAGGTCTGAAATTTTACTATGTTATAGCTGACCCAAAAGTAGCTGAATAACATATTTATACGAAATACTCTAAATGCAATAGTTTTCCAATTACAACTGATTTACTCAATAGTGAGAACTTTAAAGTAGCTATTACTCAGCTATGCCATGACCTACAGATCTGAAATTTCACTATGTTATAGCTGGCCCAAAAGTAGCTGAATAACATGTTTATACGAAATTCTCTAAATGCAATAGGTTTTAAGTTACAAGTGATTTACTCAATAGTGAGAACTTCAAAGTAGCTATTACTCAGCTATGCAATGAGCCACAGATCTGAAACTTCACTATGTTATAGCTGATCCCAAAATAGGTGAATAACATATTGAAACAAAATACTGTAAATGCAATAGTTTCCAAGTTATAAGCGATTTACTCAACAGTGATAACCTAAAAGTAGCTATTACTTAGCTATGCTATGAGCTACAGGTCTGAAATTTTACTATGTTATAGCTGACCCAAAAGTAGCTGAATAACATATTTATACGAAATTCTGTAAATGCAATAGTTTTCCAATTACAACTGATTTACTCAATAGTGAGAACTTCAAAGTAGCTATTACTCAGCTGTGCCATGACCTACAGATCTGAAATTTCACTATGTTATAGCTGGCCCAAAAGTAGCTGAATAACATATTTATACGAAATTCTCTAAATGCAATAGTTTTGCAATTACAACTGATTTACTCAATAGTGAGAACCTCAAAGTAGTTATTACTCAGCTATGCAATGAGCTACAGGTCTGAAATTTTACTATGTTATAGCTGACCCAAAAGTAGGTGAACAACATATTTAAGCAAAATACTGTAAATGCAATAGTTTTCAAGTTACAACTGATTTACTCAATAGTGATGACCTAAAAGTAGCTATTACTCAGCTATGCCATGAGCTACAGGTCTGAAATTTTACTATGTTATAGCTGACCCAAAAGTAGCTGAATAACATATTTATACGAAATACTCTAAATGCAATAGTTTTCCAATTACAACTGATTTACTCAATAGTGAGAACTTTAAAGTAGCTATTACTCAGCTATGCCATGACCTACAGATCTGAAATTTCACTATGTTATAGCTGGCCCAAAAGTAGCTGAATAACATGTTTATACGAAATTCTCTAAATGCAATAGGTTTTAAGTTACAAGTGATTTACTTAATAGTGAGAACTTCAAAGTAGCTATTACTCAGCTATGCAATGAGCCACAGATCTGAAACTTCACTATGTTATAGCTGATCCCAAAATAGGTGAATAACATATTGAAACAAAATACTGTAAATGCAATAGTTTCCAAGTTATAAGCGATTTACTCAACAGTGATAACCTCAAAGTAGCTATTACTCAGCTATGCCATGAGCTACAGGTCTGAAATTTTACTATGTTATAGCTGACCCAAAAGTAGCTGAATAACATATTTATACGAAATTCTCTAAATGCAATAGTTTTGAAGTTATAAGCGATTTACTCAACAGTGATAACCTAAAAGTAGCTATTACTCAGCTATGCCATGAGCTACAGGTTTGAAATTTTACTATGTTATAGCTGACCCAAAAGTAGCTGAATAACATATTTATACGAAATTCTCTAAATGCAATAGTTTTTAAGTTACAAGTGATTTTACTCATGATGGAAGTTACTGAAAAGCCCAAAAGTAGCTATTACTCACTTAGCTATTGAGACAGGCACCCAACTTACTCACCATATTGTAGCTATGAAAAAAGTAGCTGAATAACATATTTTAACAAAATGCTCTAAATGCAACACTTTTCAAGTTATAAATGATTTTGTGCATGATTTCATGAATTTTAATGCATTAAAAATTATTAAAAAAATTTATTAAAAAAAAAGTAAGACAGATCCAGGTCTCATACTCACACAAGAGAATCTACCTCTGGCCTAGTACATATATGCAAGATATGAGAGAAATCCCTGCAATAGTCACTGAGAAAATTGTGATTAAGTGTTGAAATTTTCACACTTTTGGTGGGGGTACCCCCCTTGTAATGTCTCTAGCAAACAGACGAACAGACAGATTTGCATGCCTTGAACAATTTTTCATCCTCGATAGATAAGGTATCTTTTAAAAAAAACAGCACGTCTCTAGGCCTTGTAGTTTTGGAGGAGAAGTTGTTCACGCGTACGCCCACGCCGCAGAGTGACGACATAATGTCAGCTGACTGACAAGTCAGCTGACATAAAAAGGACAGGTGAAGTTCCTACCTTTTCAGCTATTGCTTAAAAGTGGTATACATATTTAAGCTAAGAGAAATTTGAACTCTGTTAGCTATGGATGTCCTTTTGATGCAATATCTCAAACCTACTCTTCAATCCAGTACAGTTTCGGCCTGGCTAGGAGTACCACCACCAAAGGTCCACCAGGCCATCACAGAGGAGTATCAGGACAAGACGATATAGCTAGTGAAGCCAACTAACGACGACATCTGTGCAACCCACGACAGGCAGGTTAATTTGCCATGCCAGTTAGAGAGGGTAGTGACCCCCAATACACCACAGGGTTAGCTAGATGTAGACAGGGTGTTCAGAGAAAGATGGAACATGCTCTGAATGCAATGCTTTTCAAGTTATAAGTGATTTAGTGTATGATTTCATGAATTTTAATGGATTAAAAATTATTTTAAAAATTCATCAAAAATAAGAAAGATCCAGGCCTGATACTCACACTAGGGAATCTACATGTGGCATAGCTAGTACATATTTTGCAAGATAAAAGATCTCGAGAAATCCCTGGAATCATCAATGAGAAAATTGTGATAAAGCTTTGAAATTTCAGCACTTTCGGTGGCACTTGTAAATTAATGGCTCTGGCAAACAGGCGAACACACTGATCTGCATGCCTTGAACAATTTCAATAGATTCATAATCCGGATTAGGATTCTGGTCAGATCACAAGCGAATGTGTTACGGATTTATGTCTGTGAAATACACCTACTAGTATGTCAGCTGCACCAGTAATCATGCCAATTAATAAAAAATATCAATAAAGTATATGATAAAACAAGTCTACATCGATCTCCACAACTATAAAATACTTCAGGCATTATTTATGCTGAATTATGAAGAAATTTCCACTAAAAACTGAAAAATATTTGTTGCATTCATTTAATTTTGAATGTCTAAGGTTATATGTCACAGGGTTACTGACCCAGTTTTCATGCTATCTGTTGGTTATTTCAGAAACTTTAAAATTAAATAATTTTTGCACAATACTATACAAAAACATAACTGTTGACCTGTACGTATTAACAAACTATTGCATGAGCCCTTAAATAAGGACTAAAAGACCTTGACAAGGACCTTGTTACCTGATTCATCTACTGTACAGAAATGATAAATGTATCATTTTGAAGAAAAATAACAGTAGATTTTGCCAATTTTCATTTGAAGAAATTGCATTTTATACTGGCTGACATATTGCTAAATATGTTGCAAACACACGAAAACTGGTGCCAGCACGAAAACCAATAATAGTCGCCTATAACATCCATGAATCTCCGTGCTCCGACCTAATTTCCTCCGACCTCATTTGCTCCGACCTCAACTTGACCACAATGTCCTCTTCCAATATTTTACAACAAGAATAGTTTTTAAAAACTATATAAATTGTAGTTATCTTTACTTCTCATAAATATCAATATCATTCTAGATATGATTGTGGTACCTATTTCCAGTCTATTAACAAAATTGTGCAGTCTTTTTTATCTGTAACATTTGAAACATCTCGGTGCACTTTTGTTGCTCCGCAAAATTGTGTGTATACCCAAAAACAATTCTATTTTTAGAATATATAACTTCTGTTTACATATTGACACAAAAACGTGCACAAGTCTGATTTTAAAACCATTTAGACCGGAAAGTGGAATGGACCGGATTCTGGTTCACGAAGGATACAACTTTTACAGAGAAAATAAAGTCACAGGAACATATTAATCTATCATGAAACCTTTAAATTAATGAAATATTATTTGTTGAAGAAATAATTTTTTATATTCAGAATACTGTAAATGTTGCTGCAAAAAAATTTAAAAGTCTCTTCTTGTTCACAATTCTTTAAGAGGACATTGTAAATATTTTGGCTGTGTTTTGTGGCGTAAGATTAAGCCCAAAACATATGGGCTATAGTAAGCCAAAAGTAAAGCTATATTATAAAATTGTTTTTTTGAATAGAGTACTGAACACTTATTGCATATGACAGACTAAAATGGCAGGAGGAGGATGGAGGAGGAGCAATATTTACATGGAGATTGTTTACAGTTGAATAAACAAGGCAGATTGAGGTTGGAGGAGGAGCAATATTTACATGGAGCAGTTGTGCAATCCATGGGCTAAGGCTGCTCCGTGACACATCTGCTCCTCCTCTGACTTCATCCCTCTGACCTCACTGAAACAATAATGTTGTTATATTTTAAAAATCCTGTTGCTTAAAAATATTTATTTTTAGTTAATAAAGTTATTCAACATAGTATTTTGACATGGTCTTCAATAATATCATGTCCTTTTATCATAAACCACTCCATAGTGCAGTCAAACTGAGGTCAGAGGAAATGAAGTCAGAGGAGGAGCATAGTTTTCATGGAGCAAATTTTGATCCATGGATCACACAATGCTCCATGGTAATTATATCACTCCTTCTCCAACCTCGCCATGGCTTATTGATTCAAGTATAAAAAGACTCCATGTATATTGCTCCTTCTCAAATATGTTGGAGTGATATAATTACCACAGAGCACTGTATGGTCCATGCAATAAAATTTGCTCCATGAAAGCTGTGCTCCTCCTATGACTTCATTTCCTCTGACCTCAATTGGACTGCACTATAAAGTGGTTTATAATAAAAGGACATGATATTATTAAAGGCCATATCAAATATGTTTGATAACTTTATTAACCAGGAAATAAATATTTTTTAAGCAAATGGCTGTTCAAAATCTAACAATATTGCAGTTTCAACGAGGTCAGAGGAAATTAAGTCAGAGGAGTAGATGTGTCATGGAGCAACCTTAGCCCATGGATCACACAACTCCTCCATGTAAATATTGCTCCTTCTCCAACCTCCCTCTACCTCATTTATTTAACCATAAACAATCTTCTTTGTGAATATTGCTCCTCCTCCAACCTTCCCGTCATATTTATTTCTTTAATTATATATACACAAGAAAAAGCTTATAAATAACTAAATAAAGAGCTAAATAAACAATTTACTTTTTAAAATATAAGTACAAGTATACAATAAATGCACATTAACATAACCTATCCAAAAAAACCATTGACTATTATCCAGAAACTTTGTTATGCATGCATGTTAAAGCCTCTTCATGTTCGCAATTATTGAAGGGGACATTATGATGGTTTTGAACTCGGCCCAAATATTGAGGGCGGAGTCGGAGCATGGAGCACGGAGCTTCATGGATGTTATAGGCGACTGCTACTCACGAAAACTGGACCATCGGCCATATTAGTACTACTCAGTACTGCAGTATTATAAATCAGTTTGTGGAAGTGGGGGATGACTAAAATCGGTTGCAAATACTATATACCTCCGCTGGCACCTGTCCTCTCGGTTTGAAGAAAGAAGAAATTTTAGCCTGTGAATTCATACTGAATATATTTCCACTGAAAAGTTTTTTTACAGTGTAACAGCATCCGAAATTTTTAATTACTTTATTCCACGTGTTTTTAGCCGCCAAAACAGTTATGACAGGAGATTTGGCCTTGAACTTATTATTTTATCCAATGAAAATCGTCTTAACAACTGAACCAATACAAATGCATTATACAGGTGAGCCATGTGAAGTGTAAACAAACCCCATACAGTACAGTACAACTGAAAAGTAAACTTGTGTGAAGGTTTATAGCTCACTGATTTCAGCAACGTGATTAAGTAATTTTATTATGTAGTGCTGTACACGGGTGGACACAAAGATAAACGGACACGAAGATAAACGATTTTCGGAAATTTGCATATTTTCGTTGAATAAACAAAAATAATTCACCAAATAACCAAGAAATATCATTAAAATATTCGGAGTGGTTATTTACCCAACGGCTGTGTACGCTAGCTGTGATATTGGTCTAGCGTACCCAACGGCTGTGTATACAAGATTTATATCATCGCTAGCGTACCCAACGGCTATGTACACAAGATCAGTGCTAGTGTACACATATTTTAATCATTTCTTCCTTAAATTAACTTTGTTAAAATGTAGCAATAAGCTGAATAAGTCTAATTCAGAGAGTGCTCCTTGGCCCATTTCTGACTACTCAAAAAAATTCCTAAAAAACTAATTACTTCACAATGCCTTGGATACAGACCTCTTGAGTACGCTATGAAGGGTACTGATATCGAGTGCACAACCATTAAGTGTAGTGTTGGTATCAAATAATAATATGTATACCGATATCAAACCATATTTTTGCTTCTGTATCGATCAATATTGAAATATCGGGTCATGGGTGTTTTCTGAGAAAGAGCTTCCAAACCCTTTCACGAGTTTTAGAAGTTTCCCGAAACGTAAACAAATATGGTGCTTCCGGTTTAGCGGTCAGTGAAATTTGAGAAAAAAATGATAGGAAAACCAATACATTTCTTAACTTTTATATTTTATTTACATGGAAAACAGCTTAATTGCATCTATTTAGTAGTATGTTACGATATTGATATTGTACCCTACATTATCGATATCAGTATATTTAGCATGGATCGATAAATATTTCAATATCGATAAACAATACCAGCACTAATTGAGTGCATACTACCTTGGGTAATGAGAAATTGGGCAGGCTGTGAAAAATTTGGAGTTGTTGGGTACACAGCGATATAGATCTTGTGTGCACAACCACTGGATACACTAGACCAATATCACAACTGCTGGGTACGCTAGCAGTGATATGGATCTTGTGTACACAGCCACTGGGTATGCCAGCAATGATACTGATCTTGGGTGCAAAACCATTGGGAACACAGAGTTTACTGCCTTGGGTACAGGGTAGTTGGGTATGCCAGTACCTTAAACAGCTTTTGGTTACACTAACAAAAGAAAATATCAATGACGTTAATCTAGCGTACATAACCATTGGGAAAACAGAAATTAGTGCTTTAACTGGATGCAGGAGAGTTGCATATGCCATTAGTGTACATACTAGGGACGGGTCGGTAGTTCCGGTATCTCGGTATCGAGAGCATTTTACTGAAATACCGTGATGAGATTTTACAACCGCCACTTCGCTTGTGAACACATATAATGGAAGGAATAGTTAAAATATTAGAAACCTACCCAAAATCTGAAGAAATTATAAGCTTTTGTCCCATATTTTCCAGCATTTGCAGACTTTATACAGTACTATCGATTACGTTGAGCAGAACTGCCATGTTTAGGTTACGACAATTTATAACCTCAATTTCGCTTGTCAGCTTATATAACTGAAGGAAAACTTAAAATATTGGGAACAAACAAGAAATCTGAAGAAATTATAAGCTTTTATCTCGTATTTCGTCCATTTGATCACTTTTATTGTGATGTCGTGAAGAGGAAACATCCATGTTTGTTTGGGGTGTACTAAAACGCGGAATTCCGGAATCGGTACGGTTTTGCATTGGCGACCTCCCGATGTACATATTTTTCATACCGACCCATCCCTAGTACATACACAGCCATTGGGTATGCTAGCAGTGATATAGATCTTGTGTACATAACCGTTGGGTAGGCTAGACCGATATCACTGTTAGAGTACACAACCGTTGGGTACACTAGCAGTGAAATACATCTTGTGTACACAACAGTTGGGTACACTAACAATGCTATTGATGTAGGGTGCACAACCATTGGGAACAAAGGGTTCACTGCTTTGATTGCAGGATAGTTGGGTATGCCGTTAGTGTACATACACAGCTGTTGGGTATGCTAGCAGTGATATGGGTCTTCTATACACAGTCTTTGGGTAAGCTAGACCCATATCACTGCTAACGTACACAACCGTTGGGTAGGCTAGCAGTGAAATAGATCTTGCATACACAACTGTTGGGTATGCTAAGAAAGCTATTGACCTAGGGTGCACAACCATTGGGAACATAGGGTTCACTGCCTTGAGTGCAGGGTAGTTGGGTATGCCAGTAGTGTATGTATACAGCCATTGGGTAGGCTAGCTGCGATATAAATCTTGCGTACACAACCGTTGGGTATGCTAGACCAATATCACTGCTAGCATTCACAACCGTTGGGTACGCTAGCAGTGAAATAGATCTTACATACACAACCATTGGGTACACTAGACTGAGACTGATATACCTGCTAGCGCACAGAACCGTTGGGAACGCTAGCAGTGTAATACATCTTGCGTACCCAACCATTGGCTACACTAGCAGTGAAACTGATCTAGTGTACACAGCCATTGGGAACATAGGGTTCAGTGCCTTGGGTGCAGGGTAGTTGGGTATGCCAGTAGTGTATATACACAGCTGTTGGGCAAACTAGCACTGATATCAATCTTGCGTACACAGCCGTTGGGTACGATAGACCGATATCCCTGTTAGCTTACCCAACCATGGGCTATGCTAGCAGTGAAACTGATCTAGTGTACACAGCCTTTGGGAACATAGGGTTCAATGCCTGGGGTGCAGGGTAGTTGGGTATGCCAGTAGTGTATCTACACAGCCGTTGGGCACACTAGCACTGATATAAATCTTGGGTACACAGCCGTTGGGTACGCTAGACTGATATCTCTGTTAGCGTACCCAACCGTTGGGTACGCTAGCAGTGATATAAATCTTGCGTACCCAACCGTTGGGTACACTAGCAGTCAAATAGATCTTGCGTACACAACCGTTGGGTACGCTAGCAGTGAAACTGATCTAGCGTACACAGCCGTTGGGTAAATATCCTCTACCTAAAATATTTGTTTCAGTCTATTTTAATATGTAATGTATATGATTTTGTTGGTTACATAGCTTTATTTTTCATTCCAAAAAACGTTTATCTTCGTGTCCACCGTTTATCTTTGTGTCCACCCATGTACTACAGCTTATACTGACGCGTTATAAAAAAGTATCAAAGTACGGTACTAAGAAAAACTTATAATATATAGTCAAGTTAAAAAAATAACCTAAACTTACGTACTGTACAGCAGTACTAGTAGTCAAGTTAAAAAAACAAAAAACCTTCGATCCCTTATATTGATGGGGGTGTTCCACTTGGGCTGTCTTGTCGGTAACTATGGATTTTTCGAGGGTTGGGAGCAATGTTTGCCAAGTTGGTTAGGATCGGTTGTAGTTTCCCGGCTTGTCACAGTGGATCAGCAAAATATCAAACATGTTTGATATTTCACCCCCCCCCCGCCCCCGAATCTATATTTGGACCTTGGTTCTGCTCACCTGGAAGCCGTCCTGTTGTGGGTCTCTACGGTTTGTTAGACACACTTCCTGTTTTGTCCTGTACTGTAGCCATCTTATCCGGAAGCATTTCCTGGCCTATCATGGTTAAGTACCTGAACACCACCTCCTAACAGGATGTATACACGCAAACCGACCATACTTGAAAGGAAACCAGCCTGGCGTAAACATTACTGACCTGACTAGGAAGAGTGAGGAAGATAGAAGTCCCCACAGGCAGGGTTGGGGTCAATTACTTTGATCAATTACAATTACTTCTTCAATTACCATTGGTCAATTACAAATACAATTACAATAGACTGAGAAAAATCAATTACAATTACAACTACTTTCATTCAATTACAACTACAATTACAAGAAGGGAAAGTTCAGTTAAAATTCAATCAATACAATTAAGTGTTGTATATCGGATATGTGTTTTTGGAATTAACATGAGTAACAAAGTATAGCATTTTTATAAAACTTATGAGTTTTATGTGTCTTTCTTATATTCTTTTATTTATATATAGGTTCTAACAGTGATTGTACCTTATGTTAACTTAGGTTTTATGTTAATTTGTGCTCTCTTGATGACAAAAAAAAAAAAAAAATTTTGTATTAAAATATATATGTGTATTTATTTAAAATCTACTATGTTGTTATTGTGGGAGTCTGTTTAATATGCACATTGTAAATTCATATGCATAATACTTCAGATCTATTTCGGTTGGGATCTGCAATATATAAATATATGCATATTTTACAATCACTTTAAAATGTACAGATAATGTTAACTAGAAATTGGATTTGCATGAGTGTCAAATGATAAACCCATTGTGAGACTGAAACCCCCATTTAATGTTTCCTGTATTTCTGGTAGATAGACTTATCACCACATAACTAGCCAAGGCACAACTTTGCAGTGACACTAATCTCACCACAATGCCCAATGACATAATTGACACTAATCCCCGAACAATGCTCCATATACAATGGATTATATCTGTATAATGTTCATGAACATATCCATATACACTAAGTACTCAAAGCAATCCTTCTTGTTTACATTTGTTAAAAAGACTTGATCTAAGTGTTAAATATGTGTAATGAGATGGCTTTACATCATAGTTATATAGGTTAAAGGATGATGGAAAAAATACAATTATTTATACTACTGAATAGTGAAGCTTAATTCAGAATGCTGAGTAAAATATGCAGTGTAATTGAAATTCAAAATATTCAATTACGATTTCAATTACAGTGTAAATTTTTCAAATACAATTACAAATACAATTACTCAGTTTTTAAAAAAATCAATGACAACTACAATTACGCAAAAATGGTAATTACTTACTCAATTACTTGTGTAATTGACCCCAACCCTGCCCGCAGGCAAACCTACAGAGTTTGAGTTGGGGGATGCAGATGCTGATATACAGAGGAGGAGGGAGGAGAGGAGAGGGAGAAGAGAGAATGGGAGGAGAGGCACCGGGAGGAAGCCCTGAGGGAGGAAACTACACGTTCAGCAGAGGGGAGACTGGCCAAAAAGTGTGCAAGGACAGACAGAAGTGACAGAAATGGACACAGACGGTGGAGGTGAGGCAGGCTCATCTCAATCACACTCCAGGCACAAGAATGGGCATATGACTAATATCTGCCTGATAGATTCAGATGAGGAGGCTATTGTGGACTTTGTGAAGGACCACAAGGAGCTATACGATAAGACCAATGAACACTTTTAGGACAAGGCCAGAAAGGAATGCCTTTGGGAGAGGTTCGCCAACAGCCGCAAGCTGTCTGTCAAAGTGTGTAAGACTTGAAACCATCCCAAAGAACTCACACAGTCCAAGTCTGGTAAGGCTCCAAAAGAAATGACAGAGAAGCAGAACTGGATTCAGAATAAATTTAACTTCTTGAAGACACACATCAGATACAAGGGACTCAGCAAATCTTCAGCCTTAAAGTCCCTGGCCCGAGGAGCCAATGCATCCGCTGCCTCAGCACATGACATCTCCAGAGGTTCAACCAGCATGGATACTATGGAGGTCAGTATGCAGTCAGACCCCACAATACAGCCTTTAGTTACAAGCCGTAGCACAGTTTACCAGCATTCTTCAGTCGACCAGCTGGTCATGGACTAGTTTGCACAGATGAAAACCATACTGTCATAATTTCTCGGGCCAAGGCAGGACACTACCAGAACAGCCCTCTGCAACTACAAGGCATCTGAGGTGGAAGCCTTAGAAGATGGAGACTTTCAAACATTCAGAAATGAGGCTGTGAAACATTTTTAATCAGCATCCAGAGAAGGGCAGAGGAAAGGAGCCGTCGGCCCTAGCAACGACAGCAACCTACACTTTCTAAGAGTTCCAGTGCAACTTCCAAATTTGTGCCCCAGACATTTCAACAGCCACAGCAACCAGCACCAGCTGCCAGGGAATGCATCTTAACCATCCCAGAGACTCAGATGCCAGTAAGCCAGGTCATCCAACCCGCTCAGCTGAGCCAAGTGACAACCAAAGGACACCAGCAACCTAGAGGGCAGCCAACAGCTTTCTTAGTTGTATACAACATCCCAGGCCTTCAAGAATGCTTAATTTCACACTAACCCTGATGAAGCACTTCAACCCACCATCAGTTGCTGCTGCCACAGGCAAAGAAGGTCAACACAACATATCAGGACTCTCTAGCTTCTTTGGGAATCTGCAGTCAGTGATGTGCTACCAACAGATCGACACACCGCAACCATTTCACCAAGTAACACACATCCACATACCGCCTCTCCTCCAACCACACCACCCAGCAAGAACATCAGAAGTAACCAGCCCAGCCTCAGCATCTCCAGCAGTCAGCTGACCCCAAGCAGCAGCAGCAGTAGATCTACTGCACTTACCTACAATCACTCCTTTTCAGGACCACTACTATAAAATTTATAGGTCCTTCTCAGGACCACCCGAACCTTCCAAAAACAATTATTCAACTTGCTGTTTACCAAAAATTGCAAACAAGAAGCATTATACTGCCCCACACCAAACACATAACTCTCAAACACAAAAATACAAAATGAGTCAGTAAATGAGTGAAAATTAGAAGTTAAAAAAAGTTTAAAAATTTGAAATATTTTGAACTTTGAAAAAAAAAATACGAAATTTGGAATAATATCTTTTTTGAAAAAAAAAACAAAAAAAAAAAAACTTGCAAAAATGAAAGTTTGGCCAAAGACCCAAAATGAAACTTTGGCCAAAATTAAAAAAAATTTGGCCTCAAAAAGTCAGAAAGACTTTGTCTTGTAAGAATCTTTGACATTTTTTGTTAATGATTTTGACCTTTGGATCTAATCTTATTAGTTTTAACCATTGAGAAAATTTAGAAGTTAGGGATTTATCTGTTAGGGGTTTATGGCTTGTTCTGGTGGTTTCACGTTTAGTCGTAGAGAAAAGCATCCCGACCACAAAGTCAGGTCAGGATCTTGATCTAGACAACCTGGGATGTACCACTATCTTGATCTAGACAAGCCATGATGTACCATGCCCTGTTGGCGAGATGAAACCGACCCAAATTTTAATTGCTGTTTTCTGGATTATGGTCCCCAATCCCTGAGTTTTACAATGACCTTTAAGAGTCGTACAGTCTGTTATAGGTTCGGCTCAAGTGGAACCCCAATTATATCTAAGGTCACCATATCTAAGTATTTTTCATGAATCTGGCCTCTGGTGTCTGCTTAGCCCTACTAGGCCATTAAACTAGTGTTACCGCAAAATGTCAGCAGTTCACCACTAGATATATCAGCCTATTTTAGGCCTGGTGCCGTATACTTCAACAATACTTAGACTGTTCCTAACTTGGATTCTAAGTTTTTCCCAAGTGTTTACTAACTTAGATCAAAATGGTATTCATCAGCATTCCTAACTCTAAGGTTACCTTAGACCTCTACTTACCATAGATTACAAGTTATCTGAAGAGGTACTTTAGATGATACAGTGTTTTTAAAATATGCAATTATTTTAGGGAATCTTATGTTTTATTGATATTAAACTGTGACACAATATTAAAAACATCATTTGCCCTCAAGAAAATGAACTTTTGCACCATTTTTAACAAAGCAGATGATTCAGTAAAAAACAAAGGACACCTTACATAAAAATTGTTGTGGAAGACTCTTCCTAACTTAGATATACTGGTTTTCAAGTTTACAGTTACAGTACAAGGTATATGGAGTTTTTCTAACTTAGAATCTAAGTAATACTTAACAAAGTAGAGGTTGGTACATGGTGAATACAAAATATAAGTAATACTTTTTTAATTAGAAAACCATTCCTATCTTGGATCTAAGGTGACCTTAGCAAAGTATTGTTGAAGAATACAGCCCCAGCTGGTGTCTGCTCTGCTCATGTAGATACAATACCGAACACAGTGTGTGTATCCATCACTAATGTTAGACTACAGTACCGTTCATACCCCCAACACTATAGTGTATGTACACGCTTGGATTTGATTGGTTTTGCGCTTGTTTCGGACACTTACTCTAGTGGTGGTGGATCAATTCATGCCCATGTACCTATTCATGCCCACCCCTAAATTAATTAAAGATAGTTACAGTTACACAATATATTATCAATGTATATGATCAATTTTATAATTATAACGTGGTAGACATATTTTCCATCAAAAATTATAAATCTTTAAGAAAACTGAGGGTGAGCGTGAATAGGTTCATGGGCTTGAATTGGTCCACCACCACTAGAATTTCCCTTAAATGTAAATTGATGAAATGCTGTTTTTTTTAATCTTTCGTTGTTGAAATAAACTATTTTCATGTCTTTGTTCAAGCTATTTTGGAGGTCCTCATGCAGTGGAGCAGTGATCAGTATTTGAAGGTTATCAAAGGGAGGTATAGGCACTGCAAAAATAGAAAAGTAGAAAATTGCTTTGATTAAAAGAAACTACTATGAGTAGTGAGTAGGCATTTAATCCTTTCATCAAACGGATACCTTTACTAAGGGATCATTTTAGAATAAAAGGTATGATAGGTTATCTAATATTAACCTACTCAATCTCCTCAACATACAAATTGATCTTCTCAATATGGCTAAAGGGTCTTTTACAGTACATATTTACTCTCCTTGATTTCTCAGCTGCTTTCTATATCAGACCACCGCATTTTCTTGGACAGTTTGTACACATATTATATATGTTACTTTTCTCTATACAAACCCACTCAGTTCAATCATCCACTCATAGTCTTATACAGTGGCGTCAAGTATGGTGATCCATGGGGTTTTCATGCTAGTAACAAATTAATTCTAATTTTTGACAAACTTATTGCACCAAATTGAACATGTGATAATATTTACTGTGGAGTTTCCATGTCACATTATCTTGACCTAATTAACAGGTGCTCCCCTGCTGTTGAATTAATTAAATATTCATCAGATTAATATAAAAAAACATTGATGAAGCCTGGTACTTAAAAAATAACATTTAAACACTCTGAAAAACTTACTTTGCTGGCTCACTGAATGATGCACTTAAAATTTTTTGAAAAGAAGAAATAGTTAATTTGTCATTTAAAAAATTGTCTAATTTGAATTTTACACAAATTTATTAATTTTAAATTACTTAAAATGTATTTTTTACCAAAATGATAACATATAAGAAATGTAGAACCTTAACCCTGGGTAAAATTGATGTAATCACAATTAAGCACAAAAACTCCAATGACATAAAATTATCACAGATAACCATACCATGTCTATGTTGATGATACCCAATTACACATAATGGGCTATTGGTGGGACGGGCAGGCGGTGGAACCAGCAGGCGGTTTGTTGGGTGGGCTGGTACCAAAAAAACTCCTGTCCAGCCTGCATCTGAAGTTTGTGCTTGATGGGGACATTGGTCAGGGGGTGTAGGTGTGCAACGTCACAAAGTGACCTTGATTTGACCTTTGACCTTGCCTAGTGATTATGACCTTCAAAAACCTATCTGGGCTATATGTTTAAAACCATAAAGTGTAAGAAGTGCATACTTGGCAAGGGCCTTGGTTTGGGGATGTAGGTGTGCAGTGTCATGCTGTGATTTTGTTTTCACCTTTGACCTTGCCTTCGTGACCTCAACCTTTAAAATCATGTCCGGGCTATATTGTGGAACCTGTGAGATGTAGGAAGTTGACACTTTGTGGGATATTGGTTGAGAGGTGTATGTATGTGTCATCATGTTTGTGGCCTTGATTGGACCTTGATCTTACCTAGTCAACTCAGTCTATAAAGTCTTGTCCTGATTACTCTCTGAAACAGTAATTTGTAGAAATTTGATACTTGATAGTGTCATTAATTGTGGAGTGTATGTGTGTAACACCATGGTGTAGACTTGGTGTGACCTTAGATCTTGGCTCTGTCAGAATGTTTTCTACTGTCACATTTAAGAAACATTTTTTTTCTTTCACAAAGATACATGGATTGCTGCAACTGATTATTACATGTACTTTTACCAAATTGTGCTATCTTCATTGACAGATTTACTTCAATAAGGAATGTTACATCATCATAACTTTTAGTTTACTCATTAATACTAGCATCTTGCCATTGCATTATCTGGTAATGATACTTTGTCTTTACATACATTTTTTAGTCTCTTAGGTTTTATTTTCTCCCGCACCTTTACATACTTGCACTGTCTCTCCTGAAAGTCTCCTGATCTTGTACAGCTTCATCACTTTAATCTCATGGTGTTCCATCCCATTTCCCCAGGCTGTGCAGTACGCCTATGCAGAGGTTGTCATTTGCTTTATTAATGGACATATTTATTCCAGTTGCTGCAACAAGTGTGTTTTGATTTTTTTCAATTATATTTCTGCCAAAAATATATACATGAAAAAATGATATATTAGTTATAAATATCGCCAAAAACAGTTTACTGTACATGTACCCTAAACTAAGTTAAACTAACTGTAACACTAAAAACACTATACCATTCAGGTGCGGGCAATAGGTTTAGTAATATTATTACTCATCACGTGTCCACCTGAAAATCAAACTCATCTCTGAAAAAACCTGGGATGACTTGACTGAAATAAGTTAAGCGCAGTTTGTCACTACCAGTGATTAGTCATGAAATTGCAAAATAACTTAGAGTGATACCCAGAAGAGTGTATCTATATTTATCATGTACACTTTCCCAAATGTATTCTTACAAATAAAAATTTTATCTTTCAGATTCAACAGGTGTCTTAAGTTTATAAATGGACACCTGATGGCTACTCCCCCAGGTAGTGCAGGTTTGCCCATATTTGGTGACAAGTCCGTGGATTTTTACAAGGATCCCATAGGTATGTGGAAATATGTTATTATTTTATTGAATCTTGAAACAAACCTGTTTATCTTATATTTACAAAAAAAAAAACTAAATAAATAAAAAATAAATAAATAAACAAAATTATTTAAGTACCTATTCTGATGGTATTAAAACACTTAATACTTGTGTTAATATGTTTGTGTTCTCTACACTGAACCTATAATCAGACTCTTTTAAATGGAGATCTTTTAAGTAAATCTTTATACTTAAATGTTCAGTTATTATAGATGTTGCTTTTCATTGGTTGTTTTATTGAGTTTTCAGTAAAGTAGAATTTATTTTCCGATCACTTGAGCTTTCACCTATGTGGCCTACATCAAAATGAAAAGAATGATTGAAAAAAACATAGTCACTGGAAATAGCTTAAAGGTGCACTGCATGTTCAGAATTTTCAGTAAAATGTCTCAGCTAACTCAGAATGATAGTACTATGTGTAGACAACATATTCAGAATTTTTTACTTCCAAAAAATCAACATATGTTAAAATAAATTTTTTTAACTAAATTAGACCATTCATGTGTCTTGTTTTTACCCTGTCGGGGTATTGTTTTCACCCATGGTGTCTGGGCTGTTTTGACCTTTGACCTTGCCGTAGTGACCTTAAGTTTGAAAATCTTGTCCGGTCTATATCTCGGAAACCGTAAGGTGTAGGAAGTTGATGCTTGGTAGGGACATTGGTTAGGGGGTGTAGGTGTGCAACGTCATGGTGTGACCTTGATATGACCTTTGACCTTGCTGTAGTGACCTTGAACTATTAAATCTTGTCCGGGCTATATCTCGGAAACCGTAAGGTGTAGGAAGTTGATACTTGGTAGGGACATTGGTTAGGGATTGTAGGTGTGCAGTATCATGGTGTGACCTTGATTTGACCTTTGACCTTGTCGTAGTGACCTTAATCTTTAAAATCTTGTTGGGTCTGTCTTTTGATGCAGATTAAGCACTGTTAAAGTCACATTAGAATTCATTAAGAATTTTACTTTTACAACTTCCCATTGTAACAGATGGAATTTCATCAAGTGAGCCACAGATTTTGCTCCAACATCACACATAAGCATTCATTGAATGTATTACCACTTCTGTATGCATGGTAATATTCAAAACATCTAAACCATAATTCGGCCATGCCAGAAGTAGTTAAAGAGTACATGCATTATCTTTCTCTTAGACATTATTTTCTTTATTTAAACATTGTTTGGACCTTTATATAACTGACAGTGCTTTGAAAGTATCCTGAACTTTGTACTGATACAGTACTTCTATATCTCCTGGTGTTAAAAATATTTCCCTAGGCTTTGGGGTACAGGCATCTCTGATGCTATTTGTGTTGTCCACCTATCCTCATATAACATGATATTTGTGACCTCCCACTTTCACATAATACATAAAAAATCCACCAAGAAAGGTGATGACATATAAAGCTTACCAAGGAACTAAACCTGTCAATCAAAATGAAGTAATTAAGCGGCCCATCAGGGACACTTATTTGTTTTCACGTAAGTTCGACTGATCACCGCCGCCACTGCAGGATTATGGTCTCCCTTGAATAACTTCTTGGGCTTTCAAATTTTTCTTTCCTTCTTATCTTTCTTTAAAACTATAGGGACAGGAAAATTTTTTGGGATACTTTGCAGAGACCTTAAGCTTTACTTAAGGTAACCTTAAGCATTTTTTAAAAACACCCCGTCATCGCGTTTCGGAAAAAAACACACACCTGTGCTATAAGATTTATCAGGTACATTCTAGACCTAAAACTGCAGGTCGGAAAGGATTGTCTGATCAATCGGACCATAGATGCCTGAATGGGAGGTGTTTTATTTTTGTAATTTTTTTTTTAAATGGGTACTTGATCTGTATCTCAAAAATGGTCAGGATTTCAGCGTTTTCTTGGAATAACTAATTCAGCTACTTTTTGATAATGTTTCACATGCCGAAGTTTTAGCCCTGTATCTGCAGTCTTAAGGTCACCTTAATGTCAAAAAAGGGGTTTTAGCCCTCTAGTTCACTTAGTTTTTGACTTTTTTCAACCAAACTTGGAATATATATTAAGATTTACCAAAGGATTATCCGGACTTTATGGTGACCTTAAACTGTTAAAATAATTGGAGCTATCGCCCCCCTTAAAGTCATAAAATTGGAATAAAGTCTGGTCCCTTTCTTTTTCCATATCTAACGTATATTGATATTGAAGGTACATTCTCAGTTTATGGTCACCTTAAAGTCGCAATATGAATGAAGTTATGGTCACCTTACAGTGAAAAAAGGAAGTTTTTAGCCTCCAGCTATCTTATTGTTCAACTGACCTGAGCTAAACTTTATGCACTTATAAAGGATGACAAAAGGGACATTCTTATTTTATGGTCACCTTAAAGTCCCAATATGAATGAAGTTATGGCCACCTTGCAGTGAAAATGATGGAGTTTTTAATCTCCAGCTATTGTATTGTTCAGCTGACCTCAGTTAAATTTTGCACACTTATTAAAGATGAAAATAGAAACATTCTTATTTTCTTTCCACCTTGGAGTTCCAATACAAGCACAGTCACGGCCATCTTGAAGTAAAAAAGAGGGTCTTCAGCTCCCAACTGACTTACTGTTCAATGACATCAGTTCAACTTGACACATTGATTAAGTTTAAGGAAGACTTCTAATGACCCTTTTATTTAAAATTCCTGTATTTAAGAGACTTTGGCCAACTTAACATAATAAATATATAGCTTTTCCTCCCACCTCATTTATTTTAAGATTTTTTAAAAACACACCTGCCACATGTATACTTAAAACAAAATTTCTGTTATCTGGCAAAGCTAACCTCCTAGTGTTTTTGAAGTTATGGCATCTTCAAAGAAAAAAATGAGGTATTAAAATTAGCATACAGTGATGTGGTTATTAATATATTGCAGCTGATCAGTGATCATATAATATAAATTCCGAATTTTAGGCACATTAAAAAATCACACATGTGGATATGACTTTTCCTTTTTGGGAAAAAAAGCTTTAATTAATTCAGCTTTTGTTTAGCAGCAGGAGTCGTTGAGCTAGCTACTTATTCACATACACTATGTAAATTGATCAAATGTATAGACTTCTTTCAGAAGATGACTGGAAAAAAACATTTTCTCATAAACAGTTGTTTTATCTTAAGCATATTTATCTTATAAAATATTAAATAGCAATGAATTTTCAGAGGTATAAAATGCCTCAAAGATATACAAGTGAATGTATGAATGTCCCTATTTATAGCCAATTATAGTTTACTACAGTGTAACTTTATCATTATAAATCTAGGATTAAATATCTCCTGGAAAAAATTTATAGTCCCAAATTTACGATCCCAAATTTACAGCAAAAATGATATATTCTTTTCATAAAATATACCACTCTATGAAACACAAGAAAGCTCACATTCTGCTTACAGTCTAATACTGCAACTGATACAATTTTAGATCATCCACTTTCCATTAGATACATAACACAGTAAAGCTTACCTCCTTACAGTCCCATACCACAACTACTACAGCTTTATTAACTCAAGTCTCCATCTGGGTCACTCGTTTTTGTTACCAAAAACCTTTTTCTAGTTACTTATTGTGTGTTATTTTGATAAAAAACAGGCAACACCATATACTGCCATCTACATTTTTAAGCCCGAATTTTGAGAAGAATTGAAACCAAACATCTGGTTTTTAGTTGAATCTTTGATTCAAGTTATGTGCTTAGCTTCAGCTGTGACTTTTAAACCTTTAAATTATTATATCAAAATTCTGCAGAGTATTTGTACACACGTGTACATTTAGGTGTACAGTATACACTCTGCCCTTTAGTTTTTTTGTTTGATGTTTTCACAAAGGAGTATTTTATGAAATAAAAGCTGGTCTGGCACTACTTTTGCCTTTGTGTAAGTCCCATATATCCTAGAAGCTAGTGTCTTGGCTATTGCTAGTTTTCTAGGGACACACAGTCAGTGTCAATGTAAATTCATCTTCTGAGCATTCCCAATTTAAGTGCATATTTTTTTTATCGAAAGCTACTGTCATGTGACCAATCTGTAAAACTTCATTTAAATCATTTATTCATTTCTCTGTCTATCTACAAACATTTAAGACAGTGATATTCATGGGCTAATTTGTCATATATGACAAGAGCCTTCAATAAAAATAATATGGGGATACGCATACAATTTACACTAACAGTGACTGTGCGACACAAGAGGTTTGTAAACATTTACGACCATGGCATTCTTGAGTTAATTTGCTTTCTACATGTTCACTGTGTATTTCTATTTGTCAGAAAAATGACCTTGATATAATGTGACAAATAAAACAGCATTTTTATCAATAAATTATTGTTAAGATCCGCACAGAATTCTCTGTGCAAGCTCTTGTCACATGACCAATGATACTACAATGATGTCACACCATTCATTAATTTCTTTGCAGTTTATTTGTTTGACAAATGAGTATCAGCAGTGAGTCTAAAAGTTATCACGTGATTTATCTGTCATCTGTTTCGAAGTGTTGGAACAAGTTGTGAAATATTTTATGTAACCTGAGAGTATATAATTTTTGGAGTAAACATAACTGTAAGAGGTCTGTTTTGCTTAAGAATGAAAATACTACAAATTCTTGGTTTATTTTAGGCGGGTTGCATGTAACCAACCTGCCTATTAGATTGATGTGTCTGACATCCGTCTGTCTGTCCATCAACATTTTCGTTTCCGGACTCTAACTTGAAAACGCTTTGTCCAATCGAATTCAAGCTTGCCAGGGAGATAGATCAACATCATAGCTAGGTTGCTTTCGAAATTGGTGTAATTATCTCCCGCCGGCCGGGCGGGAGATTATAAAACGCATTCCGTGCGTGTGTTCGTGTGTTATTATTAAGTGTGTGTCACGCTTTTATAAAGGGCTGTACATCACACTGGTTGTTTCTCCTTGGCCTTTTCAATGTTTTTTATGACCTTATTGCTTATGTCCTTTCATTTGATGCTGTTATTTCACACCTAGGACCATAGCTAAGTGAGTAATAGCAATGGTGGCTACTTTGAGTAAAGTGCTCATAACTCCAAAACGACTGCATTTAGAGTGTTTCTGTAAAATACGTTGTTCAGCTACTTTCTCCATGCCTACAAGATGGTACCCTTTTTAGGGTTCTATCTTCATAGCTAAGTGAGTAATAGCTATTTTCTGTTATTAACAATGAGCAAAATGAGTAAATTGATTTTGTCTTTGTTACTGTTACTTACAATATTGGCCTGAAATATGTTGTTCAACAACTCCTTCATGTACTATATCATGGTGAGGTGTCCAAGGTGTAGCACCATAGCTAACTGAGTAATAGCTATACTAAGTTTAACATTTGACCATTGAGCAAGTCACTTATAACTCAAAAGCTATTGAATATAGAGGATTTTTGTCGAATATGTTGTTCACCTATCTTTTGGATATACTGTATTGTGAATTTTCACAGCTGTAACTCCATAGCTAACTGAGTAATAGCTACTTTGATGATAACCATAATGAGTAAATGGCTTATATCTTCAAAAGTATTGCAGCTACACAATTTTGTTCCAATATGTTGTTCAGCTACTATCTCCACAGCTACAACATGGTCACTAGTTTGGAAGTGTATCTCCATAGCTAAGTGAGTAATAGCTACTTTGTCAATTTTTAATGATAACCATAATGAGTAAATGCCTTATATCTTCAAAAGTATTGCAGCTACACAATTTCTCTCAAATAAGTTGTTCATCTACTTTTTTGTGAACTGTAACATATTTAAGTTTCACAACTGTTGCTCAATGCACAAGTGAGTAATGGCTACTTTATTGCTACTTTTGGTGGAAATGTGAAAAATGACAAATATCTCGCAAACCGTAATAACTACTTTGTCAATTTTTAATGATAACCATAATGAGTAAATGCCTTATATCTTCAAAAGTATTGCAGCTACACAATTTCTCTCAAAGAAGTTGTTCATCTACTTTTTAAGTCATTCATCTACTTTTGGGAGAGCTTTCACATGGTGAAGTTTCAGACTCGTAGCTAATTACTCACCTACTCAAAATGAGTAAATGCGAATTATCTCTAAAAGTATTGCAGATAGCCAATTTTTCTCAAATAACTCATTCACCTACTTTTAGGAGAGCTTTCACTTGGTGAAGTTTCAGACCCATAGCTAATTACTCACCTACTGAAAATGAGTAAATGCGAATTATCGCTAAAAGTATTGCAGATAGCCAATTTTTCTCAAATAACTCATTCCCCTACTTTTGGGAGAGCTTTCACTTGGTGAAGTTTCAGACCCATAGCTAATTACTCACCTACTCAAAATGAGTAAATGCGAATTATCTCTAAAAGTATTGCAGATAGCCAATTTTTCTCAAATAACTCTTTCACCTACTTTTGGGAGAGCTTTCACTTGGTGAAGTTTCAGACCCATAGCTAATTACTCACCTACTCAAAATGAGTAAATGCGAAGTTTCGCTAAAACTATTGCAGATAGCCAATTTTTCTCAAATAGCTCATTCACCTACTTTTGGGAGAGCTTTCACTTGATGAAGTTTCAGACCCATAGCTAATTACTCACCTACTCAAAATGAGTAAATGCGAATTATCTCTAAAAGTATTGCAGATAGCCAATTTTTGTCAAATAACTCCTTCATCTACTTTTGGGAGAGCTTTCACATGGTGAAGTTTCAGACCCATAGATAATTACTCACCTACTGAAAATGAGTAAATGCGAATTATCGCTAAAAGTATTGCAGATAGCCAATTTTTCTCAAATAACTCGTTCACCTACTTTTGGAAGAGCTTTCACATGGTGAAGTTTCAGACCCATAGCTAATTACTCACCTACTCAAAATGAGTAAATGCGAATTATCTCTAAAAGTATTGCAGATGGCCAATTTTTCTCAAATAACTCATTCACCTACTTTTGGGAAAACTTTCACTTGGTGAAGTTTCACACCCATAGCTAATTACTCACCTACTCAAAATGAGTAAATGCAAATTATCGCTAAAAGTATTGCAGATAGCCAATTTTTCTCAAATAACTCATTCACCTACTTTTGGGAGAACTTTCACTTGGTGAAGTTTCACACCCATAGCTAATTACTCACCTACTCAAAATGAGTAAATGCAAATTATCGCTAAAAGTATTGCAGATAGCCAATTTTTCTCAAGTAACTCATTCACCTACTTTCGGGAGAGCTTTCACTTGAAGTTTCAGACCCATAGCTAATTACTCACCTACTCAAAATGAGTAAATGCGAATTATCTCTAAAAATATTGCAGATAGCCAATTTTTCTCAAATAACTCATTCACCTACTTTTGGGAGAGCTTTCACTTGGTGAAGTTTCAGACCCATAGCTAATTACTCACCTACTCAAAATGAGTAAATGCGAAGTATCGCTAAAAGTATTGCAGATAGCCAATTTTTCTCAAATAACTCATTCACCTACTTTTGGGAGAGCTTTCACTTGGTGAAGTTTCAGACCCATAGCTAATTACTCACCTACTCAAAATGAGTAAATGCGAATTATCGCTAAAAGTATTGCAGATAGCCAATTTTTCTCAAATACCTCCTTCATCTACTTTTGGGAGAGCTTTCACATGGTGAAGTTTCAGACCCATAGCTAATTACTCACCTACTGAAAATGAGTAAATGCGAATTATCGCTAAAAGTATTGCAGATAGCCAATTTTTCTCAAATAACTCGTTCACCTACTTTGGAGGAGCTTTCACATGGTGAAGTTTCAGACCAATAGCTAATTACTCAGCTACTGAAAATGAGTAAATGTGAATTATCTCTAAAAGTATTGCAGATGGCCAATTTTTCTCAAATAACTCATTCACCTACTTTTGGGAGAACTTTCACTTGGTGAAGTTTCACACCCATAGCTAATTACTCATGTACTCAAAATGAGTAAATGCGAATTATCTCTAAAAGTATTGCAGATAGCCAATTTTTCTCAAATAACTCATTCACGTAATTTTGGGAGAGCTTTCACTTGGTGAAGTTTCAGACCCATAGCTAATTACTCACCTACTCAAAATGAGTAAATGCGAATTATCTCTAAAAGTATTGCAGATAGCCAATTTTTCTCAAATAACTCCTTCATCTACTTTTGGGAGAGCTTTCACATGGTGAAGTTTCAGACCCATCGATAACTACTCACCTACTCAAAATGAGTAAATGCGAATTATCTCTAAAAGTATTGCAGATAGCCAATTTTTCTCAAATAACTCATTCACCTACTTTTGGAAGAGCTTTCACATGGTGAAGTTTCAGACCGATAGCTAATTACTCACCTACTGAAAATGAGTAAATGCGAATTATCTCTAAAAGTATTGCAGATGGCCAATTTTTCTCAAATAACTCATTCACCTACTTTTGGGAGAACTTTCACTTGGTGAAGCTTCAGACCCATAGCTAATTACTCACCTACTGAAAATGAGTAAATGCGAATTATCGCTAAAAGTATTGCAGATAGCCAATTTTTCTCAAATAACTCATTCACCTACTTTTGGGAGAACTTTCACTCGGTGAAGCTTCACACCCATAGCTAATTACTCACCTACTCAAAATGAGTAAATGCGAATTATCGCTAAAAGTATTGCAGATAGCCAATTTTTCTCAAATAACTCATTCACCTACTTTTGGGAGAGCTTTCACTTGATGAAGTTTCAGACCCATAGCTAATTACTCACCTACTGAAAATGAGTAAATGCGAATTATCTCTAAAAGTATTGCAGATAGCCAATTTTTCTCAAATAACTTATTCACCTACTTTTGGAAGAGCTTTCACTTGGTGAAGTTTCAGACCCATAGCTAATTACTCACCTACTCAAAATGAGTAAATGCGAATTATCTCTAAAACTATTGCAGATAGCCAATTTTTCTCAAATAACTCATTCATCTACTTTTGGGAGAGCTTTCACATGGTGAAGTTTCAGACCCGTAGATAATTACTCACCTACTCAAAATGAGTAAATGCGAATTATCTCTTAAAAGTATTGTACTTAGCCAATTTTTCTCAAATAACTCATTGCAAATTTTGAAAGCTGTAGGTCCATAGCTAACTCAGTAATAGCTACTTTGACTTTTTTGATTTAAATAATTTATAACAGCAAAACTATTCAATTTAAAGGAGGTTTGTCAAATATGTTGTTCACCTACTTTTTGATGTAGTGCGGCGGGAGATCATACCACGGCAGTGGTCTTGTTCCACTTGTTCGTCCGTTTTTTGTCCGTTTGTCTGTCCATCAACATTTTTGTTTCCAGACTCTAACTCGAAAACGCTTTGTCCAGTCGAATTCAAACTTGACAGGGAGATAGATCACCATCATAGCTAAGTTGCTTTCGAAATTGGTGTAATTTTGTCCGTTCATTTGTCCATTTGTCTGTCCATCAACATTTCTATTTCCAGACTCTAACTCGAAAGTGCTTTGTTCAATTGAATTCAAACTTGACTAGGGAGGCTAGGTTAGGTTAGCTAGGTTGCTTTCGAAATTGGTGTAATTCCGTCTGTTTGTCCGTTTATAGCATAGATACAATTATGTAACCTAGGTTACAAGTTTTACATTTCTTAGCACGTCTAACACATTTACCTTAACTGGGTGACCTAACATTTCTTTATCATATTTGAGTTTAAAATACTTATTATCTGTAGTTTATTTAAAAAGAAGACAAAAACTATCTTGACCAAGGAGTAAATATAACTGTAAGTCTATTTGTGGACTTACACATCTCATTATAACTTTTGAGCACATCTGTGAGATTTGGTTTGGAAAGAAAAATATTTTTACAAATATAAGTACTACAAAGATCTGTAAAAGTTTGAAAGGAATGTATTTCAGATAAAAACAAGGTAATTTTACTTTGGTGTACAACTATGTCTGAGCATTGCTTCAGATTCTTAACTTGCACAACAGTTATAATAATGTCTCTTTCTGCATGAATTTTCGTCCAATCACACACAGTTTGCATGTTTAAAATATCCATATAACACACTTTTATGTCATCAAAATTGTTTTATATATACTATATAAACCAGCTTGTAGCTTAAAATATGGTCTTTTGCCTTAAAATCAATATTCAAACTCCACAGCTACACAGATAACCCCTATATTTGTAAACCTTTTATGTTCCGGTATTATTTACAGTTGTCGGTGCAGTGAAGGTAGAATTAGAGCACTGTTAAAATATAAATATACAGCAGTACAATATTTTATTTATATAACGTTTACCAGTGTGGTGTCATAACCATGTCTGTACCTTGGCAGGACGCATGTGCAACCTTTAGTATGTGCATATCCCCAATTATTATGCCCTTCTGGCATGCCAGTTTTCAACATGGGTACAGCAGTTGTTCATCTGGGCTAGTTGGGTATTACTTTTGAAACAAAATTGAGGCAAGTTATTTAAAGTAGTTTATTAAATGTTTGTATTAAATAATCTTTTTAGGATTTGTGCAGAGACAAATAGATCATCACAACAGCAGAGTATTTTGCTCAAGATTTCTGAATCAACCTAGTGTGTTTATTTGCAGTAATTCTGGTGTGAAAGAAATTTTTAATGGTGAGCTATGCTGCTTAAGAGTTGAAGCTCTGTTTAAGTGAAAAACCAGTTAAAGTAATGACATTATGCTTTATAGAGTTAAGCTCCATTCCTTCTTGAATATATAATGGATATAAATGTTTGAAATGTTTAGATTTGCCAATTGAAATTCTTTTATATGATAAATTTATTATGAGCCACTATGTTGTGATAGATTAACATTCCTTGGATATGTTTTATACATGCTGGATAAATGAATATTATCATGACTTAGTAATTGAACTGTTCTCATTCTCTCTGTTTTTATTTGTAAATATTTATAGATGAGACATCTAGTTTACAGATGGGTTATAAGCAGTTTATGGAGAATATATATGGAGACAACTTAATATTTGCAGATGGTGAGTTGATAAAATTGAGAGATTGTATATTGATTGCTTTTCACCCCACAGCCCTTAAGGGCTGTCAGGGTATTGTTTTCACCCATGGTGTCCAGATGGGCGGCCGGGCGGTGGGAAAAAGTTTGTCTGGGCTGTATCTCAGAAACCGTAAGGTGTAGGAAGTTGATACTTCGTAGGGACATTGGTAGGGGGTGTAGGTGTGAAACGTCATGGTCTGACCTTGATTTGACCTTTGACCTTGCTGTAGTGACCTGGACCTATAAAATCTTGTCCGGGCTATATCTCGGAAACCGTATAGGAAGTTGGTACTTGGTATGGACATTGGTTAAAGGGTGTAGGTGTTCAACGTCATGGTCTGACCTTGATTTGACCTTTGACCTTGCTGTAGTGACCTTGACCTATAAAATCTTGTCTGGGCTATATCTCGGAAACCGTACAGGAAGTTAATACTTGGTATGGACATTGGTTAGAGGGTGTAGGTGTGCAACGTCATGGTCTGACCTTGATTTAACCTTTGACCTTGGCATAGTGACCTTGACCTATAAAATCTTGTCTGGGCTATATCTTGGAAACTGTAAGGTGTAGGAAGTTGATGCTTGGTAGGGACATTTGTTAAGGGTTGTAGGTGTGTAGTATCTTGGTATGACCTTGATTTAACCTTGTCATAGTGACCTTGACCTTTAAAATCTTGTTGCACCCTTGGTTCTGTCTTTTGATGCAGATTAAGCACTGTTAAAGTCATATTAGAATTCATTAATAATTTTACTTTTGCAACTTCCGATTGTAACAGATGGAATTTCATCAAGTGAGCCACAGACTTTGCTCCAACACCACACATAAGCATTCATTGAATGTATTACCACTTAGGGGCCACGGTGGCAGAGTGGTAACACTCTGGCCTCCCACCTCTGAGGCCGGGGTTCGGTTCCTGGCACGGCCTCAAGTGGGAAAGCTGGTAGTTGCTTGCCGTTGATCGGCAGTTGACAGTACAGAACCCTAACGAACTGTATGTACTGGTTTCTTCTGCCTTTCCAACTACTCGTCGTGATATGACCTGTACAGTGTTGAAACCAACGTAAAACCCCAAATAAATAAATAAATGTATTGCCACTTCTGTATGCATGATAATATTCAAAACATCCAAACCATAATTCGGCCATGCCAGATGTAGATAAAGAGTGTTGTAGTTTACTGATTAATGCTGTCATCTTGTTATTGAATTGTCTTGTTTTAATACTTCATCTTTACATGCTTTATTTTTCTTTTAGACATTATTTTCTCTATTTAAACATTGTATGGACCTTTATATAACTGACAGTGCTCTGAAAGTATACTGAACTTTGTACTGATACACTACTTCTATATTATTATTATTATTAAACCTTGCTTATATAGCGCTTTATCTTGGCAGCTCAAAGCGCTTTACAATGAGAATAAAACACATTAAATATTATAAGCAGCCTTGAAATAGGCTGTTTTTAAAAGCTTCTTGAACTTGTCTGTATTGGTTGCAGTTTTGATATAGTCTGGCAAGCGATTCCACAATCTGGGTCCACAAATCTCGAAGGCATTTCCTCCTGCTTTTGAGTTAGTCCGCTTAACTTCAAGATTGTGGTGACTGTTTGATCTGAGGTTTCTTATGCTGCTTGTTCCATGCAGGAGCTCGGATAGGTAGACTGGAGATTTATCATTAAGGCATCTATAGACATGGGTGACTATACGAAACTGAATCCGATAGTCAACTGGTAACCAGTGAAGGCTTTGAAGTAGAGGCCTAGCATCCTCCCTTACAGTTGTCCGACATATTAACCTGGCTGCAGAATTTTGGAGGTGTTGAAGTTTTCTTATGTGTCCTTTGTTGGATCCATAGAGAAGACTTGATCCATAATCCAGTCTTGAGATAACCAGTGCTTGAACTAATGTTTTACAGGCATCCATACTAAGGTATTTGCGAATCCTTGAGATCTTCCTCATCTGATGGTTTATGGTCCTGTATTTATTAGCCATGAATATATCCATGCCGAGAAATCTGTCTAAATGAACACCCAGGTTTTTGACTGAAGCTGACGGTTCAATCCTACACTGGCCAATAGTTGTATGTAGTGCAGGGCAGTTTTTATGAGAAAAACGTGAGCCAAACACAATAAATTCAGTTTTGGAGTCATTTAGTTTCAAAAAATTTTGTTGCATCCATTTCCTTATTTCAGAGATACAGTTTTCAAGTTTATATAACTGGCTGCCGTGATCTTTCCTGTGATCAAATGATATGTAGAGCTGGCTATCATCTGCGTAAAACATACTTGAGATGTCATGATTTTTTGTGATCTCCCCCACTGGATTAACATATAGGGTAAACAGGAGTGGACCCAGTATTGATCCTTGAGGAACCCCAAAAGGTAAAACAAGCGGGTCTGAAAGTTTATCACCAATTTTTGTCCTTTGTGATCTTTGGTGAAGGTAGGAGGTAATCCATTTATGAGCAACACCAGTGATACCAAATTTCATTGAAAGGCGATCCAATAGAATTTTATGGTCGATAGTGTCAAAAGCCGCACTGAGATCAAGTAGCATGAGAGCGGCCATTTTCTTTTTGTCAATAGCATGGAGCAGATCATTGTGGACTCTCATGGTGTTAAAAATATTTCCCTGGGCTGTGGGATACGGGCATCTCTGATGCTATTTTTCCCATTTTCAAAATATATCTAAAATGTATTTATTACATGTTATTGTGTTCTTCTTTTGCCCATTTGCACTTGCAGTACATTGTTTCCATATTTTATATAGAGCCTACATGATTAATTGTTCGCACTTAAACATATTGCATGTAGATATCTCGTAATATCTCCCTATTGTCAGTAGTGCTGTAACGAGTTGACCGAAACTCGAGTCGTAACTCGATGGGCGATATTTGGGGATGACATCGGTTTACGCAATTTAAACTCGATTTTTTAAGAAATATATAATGATATGTTACAAACTACCACTTTTGCAATTTTTTTAACCATAAAGACGTAAAAATCAATGAGCAATGGTCAGTTTTTATTTCCCTGATTTACGTGGCTGTTCCATAAAGTGCTCATATATATCTGTACGTAATGGCGGATCCCTTAATGACAATATTTGGACATTGTTATTTTCTTTATATTTGTGTCATTTACTCGAGTTCAACTCGAGTTTAACTCGCATGTAACGGGCGATCCTCGATTTACAGAAATCACTAATGATTACAGCCCTAATTGTCAGGGTCACATTAAGAAATCTCTGTGACCTGAGAAAACTGTTAATTTTTGAGTCAGCAGATATAGTTTCGATCCTTGGTTGTTTTCAACTTTTTCTAATGAGTACTGTTTGTTGAATCTATTTACAGGTGATGAAGCACATCAAATTAGAACAGTGTTACAGAAAATTTTAATGTCAAGTGATTCCATTCATAACTTTGAAAGTACAACAGAAAAGTCAGTACATGGTTCCATTAAGTTAAACATTAAATATTATAAATATGTAATAAGTAAACTCCCTAAATCATATAAATACATAAAAATATATATCACAAATGAAGTTAACAATATTATACGAGGGTGTAGCGCAAGTATTATATTGTTATATATATGAGTGATATATTTTTTGTATATGTCTAATGAGGGATGTTTTGCTTTATTATAAACTATTTTGTATGTTTTATGACTTATAGAAAGCCATATTTTATTGCGCTACAATAGCTTACCATGTGGGACTGAATGCTGTTCTTGGATGACCGCAAGGCATCAGGCCAATCTCTAAGAAAAATAGACATTTACAGTTGGCCGTAGCCTCAAGTTGTCGTCACGTGATAACCTTTGACTTCTCGTCCTACTTTCTCGTTGGCCGCCCTGATATAGCATGCTTTTATTTCAAAGGAAAAGATTTTAATTTTACAAGGATATTCTTGTCGTAGGATACTGAAACTAGATCACTTTCTTTATTTTATATCATAGAATCTTTATTTCACGACAATTCACAGATCAGATGAGTATTTTTATAATATTTTACAACTGTAATCCACTTCCGCGTTCATGTTGTAAAGACTCGTGCTGTAGCTTATATTCCTCACAAGGAAATAAAATAAAATATTAAATATATAATAAAACCCTTATTTCGACCATTTTAAGGGTTGAAAATATATAAATTAAGCACAAAACGAGTCCTGTTAAAATATAAGTGGAAACAAGTTCCGTTGTTTGTCTAGACGGTAATTTCTTGTAAACTAATGCATGACTCAGTCATGTAGTTTATATACAGGAATATATGCCTGTTGATATCAAATAAAATAAATTTTGTAAGGGTTTATGCCCGTTCTGCTACAGTATTTGTCCATTTTAAGGGTTAAAATATCGTATAGAGCACGAAACTAACTTGGGGAATCCTTGGGGAAACTCCTGTGGTGACGTCACGTCTAGACAGCATGTGCTGAGAGACGCGTGTATGTAGTTTCTTACAGTACGTTTACCTAATAAAATAAAATGAAATAAAATATTTTACCCCTTCTTTCCTGTATTATTGACCATTTAAAATGTTAATACTTAAATAACAGGAATAGAATCCTTGCTCAAATCGTCTAGACAGTACGTGTTTTTTCAAACTAAGGTAACCTTGGTTTGGCATTATTTTAAGTCATCCAATTTTTACCCCACAGCCCTTAAGGGCTGTCGGGTTATTGTTTTCACCCATGGTGTCCGGATGGGCGGGTGGGCGGGCGGCGGGAAAAAGTTTGCCGGGCTGTATCTCAGAAACCGTAAGGTGTAGGAAGTTGATACTTGGTAGGGACATTGGTTAGGGGGTGTAGGTGTGCAACGTCATGGTCTGACCTTGATTTGACCTTGCCGTAGTGACCTTGAGTTTGAAAATCTTGTCCAGGCTATATCTCGGAAACTGTAAGGTGTAGGAAGTTGATACTTGGTAGGGACATTGGTTAGGGGGTGTAGTTGTGCAACATTATGGTGTGACCTTGATTTGACGTTTGACCTTGCCGTAGTGACCTTGACCTATAAAATCTTGTTCGGGCTATATCTCAGAAACTGTAAGGTGTAGGAAGTTGATATTTGGTCCAGGCTATATCTCAGAAACTATAAGGTGTAGGAAGTTGATATTTGGCAGGGACATTGGTTAGGGGGTGTAGGTGTGCAACGTCATGGTCTGATCAGGATTTGACCTTTGACTTTGCTGTAGTGACCTTGACCTATAAAATCTTGTCCAGGCTATATCTCAGAAACCGTAAGGTGTAGGAAGTTGATATTTAGTAGAGACATTTGTTAGGGGGTGTAGTTGTGCAACGTCATGATCTGACCTTGATTTGACCTTTGACCTTGCCGTAGTGACCTTGACCTATAAAATCTTGTCCGGGCTATATCTCGGAAACGGTAAGGTGTAGCAAGTTGATACTTGGTAGGGACATTGGTCAGGGGCCATAGGTGTTTATAATCATGGTGTGACCTTAATTTGACCTTTGACCTTGCCGTAGTGACCTTGACCTTTAAAATCTTGTTGCACCTTTGGGTCTATCTTTTGATACAGAATTTTACTTTCATAACTTCCCATTGTAAGAGATAGAATTTCATCAAGTGAGCCACAGATTTTGCTCCAACACCACACATAAGCGTTCATTAAATGTATTACCACTTCTGTATGCATGGTAATATTCAAGACATTAAACCATAATTCGGCCATGCAGATGTAGATAAAGAATGTTGAATTTTAGTTTACTGATTAATGCTGTCATCTTGTTATTGAATTGACTTGTTTTAATACTTCATCTTTACATGCATTATCTTTCTTTTAAACATTATTTTCTGCATTTAAACATTTTTTGGAACTTTATATAACTGACAGTGCTCTGAAAGTATCCTGAACTTTGTACTGGTACAGTGCTTCTGTATCTCATGGTGTTGAAAATATTTCCCTAGGCTGTGCTATGTTATATTATAAGAAATATTATACTTTGCGTTTTAGGTTCTATGTTATTTAATAAAAATTCTGTGTAATTAGTGCTTTCCTTTTTTCACAACTAGCCCTACCTGCAGGGAGGTGGGTGGGGCAGATGACCTTGTGTCACTCTTGATTTACATACGTAAATCCAGTTGTATAGTTCTTTTCAAAGAACCGTTTTAAGGAAAGCTTACATGGAAATTTAATATCCAACTTCTTTCTAGCCAGGGTGGATCAGATCCCTGCTTGAATCTGAAGCCAGATCCGAACTTAGTTTATCCGAGTTTTTAATCCACCGGAGAATTGGATGCATTATTCCCAACTTCTATCCATCCGAGTATGATCTGATGCTTGGATTTTCATTACATCTAGATCTGATGCTCAGATCTAAGATCCGATGATCAGATGTCTGCAGCTACCATCATACGCTCGGATGATCAGATGTTTACAACTACATTCCAATGCTCGGATGATCTAATCTGAAATCCGATGATCGGAAGATTGTATCCTAGATCTGATCCTCGGATGATCGAATCTTAAATCTGATGTTCGGATGATGGTTCCAGATCAGAACTTTGAACAATCCTAACACACACTTGGACTAATAGTACACAAGCCTGGCAGTAATTATCACTTATTGGAGGCTTTGGTGCAAGTCCAAGTCCACAAACCCAAGAGGGCTTCTTCTAAACAAGGTCCTTCATTCAGTCGTGACTTTGTATTTTATAGGGAAGTAGGTTGCCTGACTTAACCCTAACCATTTTCCGAGGACATTGAAACTTAGGCAGTTTTGGAATCTCCCTGTCCCCAAGGAATTATGGCTAGAACCCCCCCCCCCCCCCCCCCTTCTGGTCATCAAGAGTTGAGCTTCAGGCTGCTCTTAACTAGGTTTTTCGGAATGCAACCTGGTTCTGGATATCTTTTAAGGCAGTAGCAATACTACTACCAGACAGGTTAAACTCAATTTCATGGTGCATATAAGTAGTCAGAAGGGGTATGGGGAATCCAGGTGAGATACCGGATCTTTAGAACTTAAAGTTCCCCATTCACAACTAGTTTAGGAGGGACAGGAGTTCCTCATCAAGGCACCTGTAATAACACTTAGGGTTTAAGCCCTATTAATCAGCCCTTTCACATTCCCCACAATCTAGAGGCTCCTACAGGAAACACCCCAATGGGGGTCATTCCATTCCAAGCAGTAACCAATCGTTTCCTCAGGCAGGGGGAAAACAAATTTCAGAGGCTCCAGGCATAGTTTTCGACCCCACATCAGGGGGTGAGGGCATGGAAACCCCTCTCCCAAATGACTCCTTAAAAGCCTCCCTCAGTCCACCAGTAGGAGGTCACCTCCGTTCTTTCAGAAGAGACTGGCAAACAAACAAATGTTCATCCAACGTGTTAAACATTATCACCAATGGCTATGTACTGCCATTCCTTTCAAAACCAAATTTGGTCAGATTCCCTCTGATTCTGTGAGTGCAAGTCCCGTCAAAAAGACCAAGCTCTGGCCACTTGTATCCAGTCTCTTCTGTCAAAGAACGCAATCGAAAGGGTGGATAATGTAAAATCTCTCGGTTTTTACAGTCGCCTGTTCCTAGTACCTAAGCCTCGCCAAGGTGGAGGCCAGTCATAGACCTAAGCAGGCTCAATACTTTTCTACACGTAGAAAAGTTCAAAATGGAAACTCCAGAGTCCATCAGGACCTCCCTGATTTCAGGGAAATGGGTATCGTCGATAGACCTATCAGATGCTTATCTTCACATTCCCATCCATCCTAACTCAAGGAAATACCTAAGGTTTTGCTACAGGTCCCAGGTGTTCCAGTTCACCTCCCTCCCATTCGGACTAGCCACAGCCCCCCAGGTCTTTACAGTGATTGTAATGGAAGTGAAGCTAATGGCCCTCTCCAGAGGACTCAGACTTCACCAATACCTGGACGACTGGCTGATCAGGTCCTAGTCTCAGGAGGAAGCACAAGTGAACACTCAGGCAGTGGTAGACCTAATCCAGTCCGTGGGTTGGATAATAAATCAGGAAAAATCAGAACTGAAACCTACTTAGGTGTTTTCGTTCGTGGGCTACGAATACCATCTACATTCAGCCCTTGTAAAACCCACTCAAGAGAGATGGCTCAAACTTCAGGATTTGATCCTAAGACTCAAGTCAAGACATGTCTTGACTGCAAGATGTTTGATGTCGCTAATTGGGTTGCTTGCCTCAATGGAGAAAATGGTCCCGGAGGGACGCCTTCACATGAGGCCCTTTCAGTTTCACCTCAAGGAGCACTGGAGATATCCTCAGCCTCCGTCCTTGGACAGAAGCCATTGCAGCACACTTAGACTGGTGGCAAAATTCCTCAAACGTGATGAGAGATGCAGACCTTCATCCCAAAGACCACAGTATCCAACTCTTTACAGACGCCTCAAACGAAGGTTGGGGGCTCACTTAGATCTAAGTTCTACAAAGGGTCAGTGGTCAGACCGGGAAAAAAGGCTACACATAAATGTTCTAGAATTGAAGGTGGTCTCCCTAGCCCTTCGAAGCTTCAAGGACCAGTGCCAGAACCAAACAGTGCTAGTTGCAATGGACAACTCAAAATTGGTAGCCTACATAAACAAACAAGGAGGAACTCACTCAGCAGAGATGTGTGCTCTCCTGTGGAAGATCATGACCTGGTGCCATCACTATCGCATAACATTGAAAGCCAGACACATTCCAGGGTGTCTGAAAGTGATTGCCGACCTTCTGTCCAGGTCGAACCAAGTGCAGTCAACAGAATGGTCACTGCCTCCGCAGGTGTTCAAACAGATCTGCCTAAAGTGGCTCACACCTCATGTAGACCTATTTACCACTCATCTGAAACGCAAACTTCCACTGTACGTATCTCCAGTCCCAGACCCAAAGGCTTGGGACATATCTGAACATAAACTGGATGGGTCTCACTGCCTATGCTTACCTTCCAACGGTTCTCCTTCACAGGGTGATCCAAAAATCAGACATTGCTATTGCCTGATCATCGTATTAGCCCCAGGCTGGCCAGGGATGCCCTGGTTTTGGGACCTAGTGCAGCTCTCAACAGAGATCCCACTTCAACTTCCAATGTCAACAACTCTTCTCAAACAGTCCCACAATTATGTGTTTCACAGCAATCCACAGCATCTCAACCTCCACGCCTGGTGTCTAGGAGTGGACAGCTCCAAGAACAAGGCTTCTCTGTGGAGGTGGCAGAGAGAATTGCTGCCCCTCAGAGGTCATCAACTAGGACCATCTACAGGTCACGGTGGGCCTTATTTGAGAAATAGTGCAGAGAAAATTCGGTGGATTTCTCCACTCCATCTGTGAAGCAAGTCTCAGACTTTTTTCATATACCTGTGCCAAGATCTAAACAGGCGCCCCTTGACCATCGATGGTTACAGGACGGCCATTGTTGACACTTTGGGCCCACCGGGACACCATATTGCACAAAGTTCAGACCTTCACAGGTTACTCTCCAGTTTTCACAGGGATTGTCCAAAAAGTTCCAGGAATCTTCCAAAATGGAACTTTTCTTTTGTTCTCAATGAGCTCACAAAAGCGCCCTTTGAGCCTATGAAAGACACAGACCTCAAACATCTTACTGTCAAAATTGCTTTCTTGCTAGCTTTGGCCTCCGGCAAGCGCCACAGTGAAATCCATGCCTGGGTTGCAAACAAAGTATCTAATCTAGACCAATGGGAAAAGGTTGCCTTGTTCCCTTCTTCTGACTTTATAGCCAAAAACCAACTAGCAAGAGAAGGTTGTCAAAGTGTGTCTCCGGTGACTATTCCTGCTTTGACTACCATTGTAGATAGACAAGTCAAAGAAGACAGGACCTTGTGTCCGGTGCGGGCCCTGAGGTACTATTTGGTTCGAACCAAAGACCTGAGAGGGTCTCGATCCCTCCTTTTCGTCTCCTTCAAGAAAGGACACACCTCAGACATCAGACCCGCTACTCTCTCTTCTTGGTTGAAACAAACCATTCTACTTTGTTATAAACAAGCAGATCAACAAGCCTTGGACTTGGTCCAAGTTAAAGCGCATGACATTCGGGCCTTCGCGGCCTCTAAGGCCTTTTACGGTGTGGTATTGGTGGACCAAATCATGCAAGCCTGTCACTGGAAAGCTCACAACACATTTACAAATTTTTACCTAAAAGACCTTACTCGGTCAGACAACGACAACAATATGTATCTGGGACCAGTGGTGGCGGCACAAGTCCTAGATCCTTACCCTCAGACAAGTTATCCTCGGAATGAAAAGAGGGGGGAGGGGGCACATCGGCTACAACCAAGTCTTCAGGAGCCTAATCCCAGGATGTAGGTATAGGTTTACCTCTCAAGATGGTATGGGTATGGGTCATTTTTTATTTTTAGTTATCAAGTATATATGTATTAAGGACTTATCAAGTTGTCATTAATCTCATATCCGGTGGCAAAAATTTATGAGAATTCCAACCATTGGGCTGGTTTTTCAATCGTGGATGGGCCCTAACAGCTCTTACACCTCTAAAGTGAGCATGGCTGCACTTCTCTCCTACTATCAAAACATTTCGACAGTTTTAGCACTGTCATTCATTCTATTCAGGTTTTTGGTTCTTTACAGGCCCGGTCTTCGGGATTGGGGCACTGTAAACAGGACTCAGAGTGGTATTTCTAACATTCATTCTAATCTATTACTTCGAAATCTAAGAAAAATTGACATATCTTCCAGTCTCAGCTGTAATCCCGCCACCGAGCGGTTGGATTCAGCATTCAGTCCCACATGGTAAGCTATTGTAGCGCAATAAAATTGAAAATTTTAATTACTTAAATGTAGCTTTTATAAGCTTCAAGCTTACCATGTGGGACTGAGAAGAGTCCCACCCTGCCTCCCCGCTGTATTGCAGCTGAGGGGTAAGGTTTAAAAAATTTCAGCGAGAAAGTAGGTCGAGAGGTCAAAGGTTACCATGTGACGACAACTTGAAGCTACGGCCAACTATAAATGTCTATTTTCATTGCGTTAATACATCTTACCTACCAGACGATAGCTATAGTCCGGCGCCAGCCGGTCCCGCCAAACGAAAGAAAAAGACGTCCCGGGTTTCACCCCCGGCAGGACCGGCACACTACAATCCACTCGCCAGGTGGCCTAGTTCCTGCCTCACTCGCCAGAGGGACGTGACGTCATAGCATCTTTTTCGTTTGGCGCGATATTTAAAGTTGTGGATTTTTATCTGTGAACCTTTTGGTTTTATATTTGTGTTATTCTGTTTAATTTGTGTCGGAATAGTTGCCATTAGTTGACTTTTCTATCATGGCATCTCCAGGACAGAGAAAGGGTGCGTGTGGCCATATTATGGCTTCATTCGACAAGCATAGCAGGTGTGCGCGTTGTCGCGAGAAAGGACATGGTGATGACCCTTGTGTTCAAAATCTGCAGTGTGACTTTTGCAGTGTCCTTACCCCGGAGCAAGTGCTCAAGTTAAGTACGCCTACCTATAAACTCAGAAAGGAAAAGGCTAAAGCAAAGGAGGTGTTAGTCGATCCGTCTACTGTGGTAGTACTTGATACCCAGCCAGAACAAGAACCTGATGTTTCTTTGTCTTCTGCTCCGGATTTGTCCCTTCCTGTGCCTCAATTCAAGAAAGATCTTCAAGAACTGGACGAAAAGTGGGCCACTCGTATGGCCAGGCTTGAGGCACTGATTACTTTAGGACATCGCCCCTCACCTTCTGTGCAACACAATCCGTCATTTTCTCCGGTCAAAGTACCGGTCTCTCATGCTGCTCCAGCAGGTGCTCTTTCCCAGACACCCTTTTTTGTCACTACTTCGGCTTCTTCCGGCCCAGCCGGCCCGGCTGTTGGCCCGGATGAGGCTAGAGATCAGGATGTTTCCTTTGCTGACAGACAATCTCCACTTCAAAACCTCTACCCGGAAGCAGAGCCTATGTTTAAACACCCTGCTCCGGTGGCTACTGTTTCGTCAGCTGCTATGTCTGCTTCCTCTCAATCTTCATTTCAACAACCTTCTTCCGGCTCCGGGCCGGTCACCTTCCGCGATGTCAATCCTCAGGAAACATTTGAAGAGGGTGAGTTATCTGACGCAGAGGAATCCCCAGACTTGGAAACCTCAGACCCGAACCGGGTCCTCAGTGAAGACCAAAATTACCGCGAGACTGTGAGAGGCGTCCGCGCGTTTATGGGATGGACACACATTCCTGACCTGGAGTATTCTCCGCAATCCCGCACTGATAATCCTTGGGCAGGTCACCGTTCTCAGCCGGTGGGCAAGATTTCTGTGGATCTTCCACCGGAAGATTGGTTGTGCCGAAAACTAGAAACTATCCTTGTACTGATAGAAGGATATCCTTCAAAATCTAGTGATCCAGGTGGCCTGCATGTGGACCAGTTCCTCAGACCCCCAAAATCCCAGAACAGATGGTATGGGATACACCCGGCTGAGCCTACAGATCCAACTAGGCCGGGTAAATCTGTGAATTCTTGGCCAAATGATGCGGCGAAGATCAACAGTTCATTCCCCAGGATTTCAACCATATCTTCTACATCTCCTCAGCCTCCATCCCGCCCACTATCACAAGACACTATGCGTAAGTGGGAGAAAGCAGCAAAAGAGTCTTCATATATTTGCAACCAGTCAGCGGGGTTTAATCGCTGTATCACCAAAATACAGGATGCCTTCCAAGAACAATTGCATATTTTACAAAGTGAACTTAAGAAAGGCAAGTCCTCTGTCAAAGCTCAAGGTGCACTGGATGAACTTTTATACTTATCCTCATTTAACCAGAATGTCAGTTTCGCCATGGGGAAATCTTTACAACATTTGGCAGACTTTACCTTTGTACAGATGGCGAATTTGACCCTACTCCGTAGGGACTCATACTTGGAAGCTGTGAAACCGGGGATTAAGCCAGATACTTTCAATTCCTTGAGAAATTGTCCCCTGAATGGATATGGGTTATTTCCAGATGCTGCTATTAGAAAAGCTGAGGATGAAATCAACCAGTTAGAAGCTTCCCGACGTACTTCCCAGCCCGGCCCGGGCCGCGGGGGGTTCGCCGGTAGAGGCAGAAAGCAGAGATACCAACCCTACAGTACTGGTTGGAAACCTCAAGACGCTGCTAAATCAACTTCTCAGGCCGGAAAGGAACTACCAGCTTGGAAAGCGTTTGGTTCCCGCAATAGAGGCCGGGGCAGAGGCCGGGGTGGTCAGCCCGGACGTGGTACCAAGATGGCTCATGAGAAGACACAGTATAAATGACAATTACTGCAAGTCAAGTCCGGTGCCGGTGGCCCGGCCAATCAGTTCTGTAAAAAGTGTCATAACAAGAAACTCTTTTGTATCTGTTCCAACAAATGTTTCTTATCATGTTGTATGTCGTGTACCTACTGTAACAAGGTGGCAGTCGCAAAAGAAAGACGTAAGGCCAAAATCAAAGATCAAAAGTCAAATAAAGTGTGTGAAAAGTGCTTCTTTTGTCGGTCACTTTGTTTCTGCTCCAAATGTTCCAAATGTCCCCAATGTTGCAAGTGTCCAACCAGTGGGGGGACGTCTTCAGAGTTTTTGGGAAATATGGGCTCACAAGGGTGCAAACCCAAAAGTAGTGTCCATATTAAAGGAGGGTTATGTTCTCCCCTTCAAAGTCAGACCTCCCTTGGTAAGGGATCCCCTGATAGTAAGTGGCTATGCAAACCCCATCAGAGACTCCCACTTGCAAGAAGCTGTACAAGCTCTGATCGAGAAAAAGGCAGTAGAGAGGGTCAGGGTTCAAACCTCACTAGCCTTTTTCAACAGACTGTTCATTGTCCCAAAGCCGAACCACAAGTGGCGGCCAATTTTGGATCTCAGTACTCTAAATCAGTTTTTATGCGTAAAAACATTCAAAATGGAGACTCCCGAGACAATCCGGACCTCTCTACAACAAGAGGAGTGGGTGACATCGCTAGACTTCAGCGACGCCTACTTCCACATTCCAATTCACTTCACATCCCGAAAATTCCTCAGGTTCCACTTTCAGAACCAGTCGTACCAGTTTCGGGCACTTCCCTTTGGCCTGTCAACAGCTCCCATGGAGTTCACTGGTGTGGTCAAAGAGGTCAAGTTAATGGCTCAGTCACAGGGTATAAGAATCCACCAGTACCTAGACGACTGGTTGATTCGAGCCCCTACCAAAGAATCTTGCCACCAGGGAACCCAGTCCCTCCTAGCCCTTTGCCAGGAGTTGGGCTGGATGGTAAACATGCAAAAGTCAGAACTGGAACCCCAACAAGTCTTCGACTTCGTAGGCTACCAGTACGACCTACTCAACGGAGTAGTCAGGCCTACTCAAAACCGTTGGGAAGCCCTTCAACAAAAAATAACAGTGCTTTTACAGAACAGATCTTGCCGAGTGAGAACTTTCATGTCTCTTATAGGTCTTCTCACTGCGACAGAAAAACAGGTGCCCCTAGGCAGACTGCACATGAGACCTATTCAGTGGCACCTCAAGAAGCACTGGAGAGTCCCAGAATCTCTGGAAAAGGAGATCCCAATTCCGAGGTCTCTCCATCAGTACCTGCAGTGGTGGACCCAAGAGGAAAATGTCCTAAAGGGTCAGCCCTTACACCCCCTGCGACACGCAGTTCAAATCTTTACAGACGCCTCAAAAGAAGGCTGGGGTGCTCACTTAGGCGACTTCACAGCAAGCGGTACTTGGTCAGTGCCCGAAAGCAAGTTGCACATAAACTTCTTAGAACTAAAAGCCGTGTTGTTAGCACTAAAAAGATTCCAACATTTAGTGCAAGGAAAGGTCGTCCTGATTGCCACAGACAACACTACGGTTGTAGCATACATCAACAAGGAAGGAGGTATGAGGTCAGGCTCACTCTGTGCCCTTCTTTGGCGGCTCCTATGTTGGTGCAGCCTCAATCAAATAGTACTGAAGGCCAGACACATTCCAGGCCGTCTGAATGTAATTGCAGACAAATTGTCTCGCCAAAGGCAGGTCATTCAGACGGAGTGGTCCCTCCATCAAGAGACCTTCGACCTCCTTTGTCAAACCTGGCATTATCCCCGAGTGGACATGTTTGCAACAAGGTACAACTGCAAGCTAGTTCAATTTGTGTCCCCAATTCCAGACCCAAAGGCCTGGTCAGTGGATGCTCTGACATTGTCCTGGGAGGACCTGGACATGTACCTCTTCCCCCCAGTGTCTCTGATGGGGAAGGTGGTCAGCAAGTTGTCAGATCACTGGTATCGCAGAGCAATCCTGATTGCCCCGGGATGGCCCAACATGCCTTGGTTTTGGGACCTAGTGGAGCTATCTGCGAGGGTTCCTCTTTGTCTTCCACACCACCCAGATCTAGTGACCCAACCTTTCAACAAGGCACGTCACAGGGATCTGACAAACCTAAATCTCCATGCCTGGCTCCTAGAGCCCAGACAATCAAGGAGCAGGGGTTCTCTAGCCCAGTGGCGTCAAGAATTGAGGCGCCTCAAAGACGTTCAACCAGAACAGTCTACGAAGCGAAGTGGGCCGTTTTTATCAGATGGTGCGAAACAAGTCAGGTGGACTTCAGGAACCCATCTATAAAACAAATAGCAGATTTCCTCCTGCACCTTTTCCAGGAGAAAAATCTCCAGCCCAGCACTATTGATGGTTACAGGTCAGCCATTGCAGACAAACTGGGAAATACCTCGATTAATGTCGGCAAGGATGACAATTTGACTAGACTGTTAGACAGTTTTCACAGGGATAGACCCAAAGGACGCAGGGGGGTTCCTACTTGGAACCTCTCCCTAGTTTTACACCAGCTTACAAAAGCACCGTTTGAACCCCTCAGAAAGGCTTCTCTGAAACACCTTACTTTCAAAACTGTTTTTCTCCTAGCCCTGGCTTCAGGAAAACGCAGAAGTGAGATACACGCTTGGTTAAACAAAAATATCAGACACCAAGCTGATTGGTCCAAAGTTTCCCTCTACCCATCACCAAGCTTCTTGGCGAAAAATCACTTGGCAAAAGAGGGACCAGAGTGCGTGGCCCCTGTGGTCATCCCGGCCTTAGCCCCCACTCTGGATAAGTCTTTAAAGGAAGACAGATCCCTTTGCCCCGTTCGGGCTCTTCGCTACTACCTGGACAAAACACAGGACCTAAGAACGGGAAAGGAGTTAGTTTTTGTTTCATTCAAACAAGGTTTTGACAGGGACATCTCTCCTGCCACTATCTCGTCCTGGATCAAACAAACAGTAGTGTTGTGTTATGATCTCTCTGACCAAGAGTCCTTGACCTTACATCAGGTCAAGGCCCATGATGTTAGGGCCTTTGCGGCCTCCAAAGCTTTTCAAGGTGGCATATCTCTGGACCAGATTCTAGCAGCATGCCACTGGAAGTCCCACAACACCTTTACACAGTTTTACCTTAAGGATGTTGCCTGGGCAGATAAGGAGCTTTTTCACTTGGGTCCTGTGGTGGCGGCCCAGCAGATCCACCACTAGTCCCCTAAGCTTCTTTGTATATAATTATATATAGTGTACATACTAGTTAGTTTTAGGTGCAGGCTCACTTTTAGCCTATGCCTTGGCTTCTCAAAGTTTTTTACTTCAGAGTAATTCTCTGGGTATAGGACTTTCCCTACTCTTCCAGGTTAACCGTGGGAATCATGGACTTGAACTCTTGCTCTCTTCCTCCCCTCAGAGCAGTCAAAAAAGGGGGGGGGGGGGGGCAGGTAGGTCTAGATACCCTTGAGACTAACATGTTTCCTCAAAGGACTAGAACCTCACACCTAGGTATAATATAAGAGTTCTCTCCAATCCTCAGAAGGCTGCCCTCCTTCCACTGGGTAGTTATTCTAGCTATCGTCTGGTAGGTAAGATGTATTAACGCAATGAAATTGCAAATTTTAATTAGTAAATTAAATTTTTATTAGTTAATACCTTACCTACCAGACGGGAAATTCCCACCCGGCCTTCCCCGCTTCCAGCCTCATCATTCAATCTTAGGGACGAAAAAGATGCTATGACGTCACGTCCCTCTGGCGAGTGAGGCAGGAACTAGGCCACCTGGCGAGTGGATTGTAGTGTGCCGGTCCTGCCGGGGGTGAAACCCGGGACGTCTTTTTCTTTCGTTTGGCGGGACCGGCTGGCGCCGGACTATAGCTATCGTCTGGTAGGTAAGGTATTAACTAATAAAAATTTAATTTACTAATTAAAATTTGCAATTTTCTTAGTCTACGTTGGCCTGATGCCTTGCGGCCATCCGAAAACAGTATTCAGTCCCACTTTAAGCTTGTAGCTTATAATATAAAAGCTACATTTAAGTAATTAAAATTTTCAATTTAAAGGGAGAATGTGAAAAAGGATCTCATATGTACAGGGGCACCAGTGAATATAAAACCAAAATCTTCAACTTGCGATTGCTCAGCCATTTCTACATGGACTTTTATGAAAGAAAAGCAATCAGAAGTCCTGTACCTGTAAAAATACCTTTCTAATGACGTATAATACATATTTGTAGGTTACATAGTTTCCGAGATATTAGTGAAAAAGCACAAGTTATTGTCACTAATTATCCATGGTACGGAGGCGCCGTTGTATACAGAAAAAATATATCAAGCTCTGTATATCCCTCTATATGAATCAAATAGGACTCACAGTGTATAATAAATTTAAAATACTGAGGCTGTTATTATCTCCGCCAAGAGGGTTATGTTTTTGGGTGCATCTGATTATTTTTGTTCACAATTACCACAAAACTAATGAACACATCTTCATGAAATTTCTTATGTTGGTAGAGCCTGAACAAAGGAGGAAGTGATTAAATTTTAAAAAGATCTAGATGATACTTTTGATACAAAAAAATTCATGATTTTTTTTAAAAAAAGGTCCCATTTTTAATGATTGTGGCCTTTCATTGAGATTACTCCAAAATAATAATATCTTTCTGAAATCTTTTATGTTTGTATGGCCTGATCAAAGGATGAATTCTTTACATTTTGAGAATATCTGGATCATAATTTACATCCAAACAAATCTAAGCTCTGGAAGTTCAGTTTTCACTGCATTTTAAACACTTTTAACATTGTTTTCAACATATATCCAAAAGGAATCGATGGATCTCTATGGAATTTTATTATTTTGGTTCAATTTTGGGAAAGCTCTACATTATATACTGGAAACAAAAAAAATTCAAAGAAAATTAAAGAATTTTAAAATATTCCCATTTTCACAATCATGCTATGTTCATTATAAGGGTTAAAATATTAAAGTAATTATTTAGTTGAAATTGCAATGGGGGATGCTTGGCTGCTTTGATGGAAGATCTAGACTGGGAGTGCATTCTAATTTATAATATAATGAAGTTCAACTTAAATTTCACTTTCTTCTAAGTAAAGTAATACATAGCTTTTGCACTATACAGGCTTTGTAGTTGATTTAAAAATTAAAAAAAAAAAATAAAAATAAAAAAGGGTGTAAGCAGAATCTTATGCAGCAATATAAAGGTGCCATCTTTGATAATAAACTGGAATAAGTTGTAATAGGTTTCCACATGTTTATAACTGAGTATATTAATTTTGTGTACATACAACTGTATGTATTTTAAAACGGTATGTCGTGAGGAAGATGATTGAATTTAAGTACTTTTAAATGTTTATTTCAGGGTCACTGAGAAAACGCTCCTAGCTCTTCCTTCTGGGTAAGTCTAATAAAACAGATGGATGTGATAATGTTTGAATCAGTGTTCCACTTTTTGTTTGGTTTTGGTAAAGTGAGAATGAAAGTGAAAGTCTTGGAAACATCTCTATAAATTTATTAACTGTCACTCATTAACACAGCCTATAAACTTAAAGGCTTTGCAGGTAGTATGTTCAGCCATAGTGTCCAGCTGGGCCGGTGGCTGGATAACTCTTGTTCGGGCTGTAATAAAAGATTCCCAGAAACTGTAAGGTTTAGGAAGTTGATACGTGGTAGGGACATTGGTTGGGGGGTGTAGGTGTGCAACATCATGGTGTGACCTTGATTTAGTCTTTGACCTTAGCTCTGCCAAGATACATTCTAATGCCAAATTGGGACATATTTTTCTCCTATCACAAAGACATATGGATTACCTGCCAATGATTATTATGTATTCTTTCATCTAATTGTGCTGTCACAATTGACAACTATACTTCTGTTAATAAATTTCACGGCTTCAAAACTTAAGTTTACTAATTAATGCTGTCATCTTGCTATTAAACTGTCGTGTTTGATTCGTTATATACATTTTCTCTCTCTTAAGAGTTATTACTCCTGCATCTTTACATAGCCTTTTGTGTATGGGCATTACTGTTTTACTTAATATGAGGTAAACTTTAAAGCATATCGTAAAAACATTTTCCACTGTAAGTTATGGTTCAGGTACACTGGTGCATACATTTTCAGTCACAAGTGAATGAAATATCCTAGGATAAAAGTTGTGCCAATGTCAAGAGGCTAATCTGCTGATATAGAGTAAGAAATCTAAAATTCGCCAGGAATCTAAAATTCGCCACCTCTAAAACCTTAGTTAATTTTATGAAGAAAATGCTGTTTTTGTCTAAAAATTGGCATTTTTCAGTTCCAAAGCCTTAATTTACTATATGTTCAACAAATCTCACCACAATTCATATATTTTATTAGTATTTTCACATGTGGCGAATTTCAGATATGTGGTGAATTTTAGATTTCTTACTCTATAAGTTTGTTTTAATTATATATTTCAACCTTTTATTGGAGTGTGTTTCAACAGAGTCATATCGTTGCTGAAATTTGAACCCCTAAGGTACTAAAAACAGCCCCTGTTGGCACCAACAAATGGATATGCCCTGGCACTGTGGGACTACTGTGGTGTAGTGCTTCATGTGTATTGGATTGTGTGCTATGTCCACATAAGCAACACATAAGTCATATTGACCTGTCACCTTTGAGTGGTTACCATGGTAATCAGGCTTGTATCCATTCAGTAAAACACACAGATGTATGAACATGCCCAACAAACCTTACTACACCTGTCAATTACAGAACATAATTTACCTATTAGTAATAAACTGCTCATTATATGGGAAAGAATATATAGGTTAAACAAGAAGAACATTCAGACACAGTGTCTGTAAATCAACCTCAGTCTCTGCTCTCTAGTCTTAACTTAGAAGGCAATTCTAACAAAGACATGAGGTTCCCTGTAATACAATGGTTGGTTAATTAAAATGACCATAAAACCCAGTCCAAGCACAGAGCAAAAGAATTTATATGGGACATTCCCACCAACGCACCCATTGGCATTAAACCAATTTGTGTAATAGTATTCCACTCATTGTATAATTTATTTGAATGAAATATCATTTTTATTGTGTTAAAACATCTTACCTAATGGACAATTACTATACCGGTTGGCAGAGACCGGTCCCGCCAAACGTCAGAAAAAGACGTCATGCGTCCTACTTCCTTCCTGGCTAGACAGCGTGAGGTCGTAGCATTTTATTCGTTTGGCACATGTGCATTCAGATGGTTTTCGAAAATTGAAGGAATTTTTTGTAAATTCACTCCTTACACATATTATTTCAAGAAACATTTTATATCAAGTGACCATATATATCATGGCCTATCTAAGACAGAAACACGGAAGTTGTGAACATCTTATTGCCATGTTCGACCTACACGGAAAGTGCGCAAAGTGTCGCAGTAAGGGTCTGGGGAGTGATCCCTGCGTTTTGAAGAATGTGAACTCTGTAACTCTTTGACTTCTGATCAGATGTCCCAGCTTTCTACTCCCAGCTATAAGACCCATAAAGAAAAAAAGACAGCCACTCCACAGCTTGTAGACCCATAATCTGTTCAGATCCAGAGGTCAGTGCCAGTCTTCCTGATCATAAAGTGGCTGTTGATAAGAGAAAAGCAACCCCCACAAACGAATCCACCAAGACGAATTCTTCTACGTCATCCAGCTTTTCCTCTTCTGATGAAATCAAGGCAATGGAACAGCAAATGGTTGGAGAGGCTCTCCAGACTTGAAGCCATTTTACTAGCCAAGACCTTTCAGCCTCATGTTGGTAAACCAACTTTTCAGCAGATTTCAATACCAGTATCATCGAAGAGAGTGTCACCAGTTTGTGCACATGCTTCAGATATATGTTATGTACAAGTTGAGATTTTGTACAAGTTGCAAATTGTACCAAAAGCCTGTACAAGTTGCAACTTGTACAAGCAGTTTATACAAGTTGCAACTCGTACAAAATTAGCTGTACAAATCGTAACTTGTACAGAATTTTACTATCAAAAAACCCAACTTGTACAATGCTGTTGTACAAGTTGGATTTTAAAATAATTTTGGTTAAATTAACAATTTTATTGAAAATATATCTTAAAGTTAGTATACGAATATAAGTATCCAAATTAATGCGAGAGTATACATATATATAGTTTCTCCATAACAATTAACACTGAATTTACATTAAGACCTTGAAAAATTTGGTGGGTAACACATAAAAAGTTATTTTGTAATTAATATTAATACATCAAGTTGGTAGTTTATCACTCAAAAGTATAGGTTTTTACATTGTTCATCATGCAAAAAAAAATAAAGTTTTGTGTTTGTTATTAAATCCAGCATGAATGTGAGATGTGGCTTATTGATGCTTGTCAGACTTAATTCCTAATCATCCAAGTATCATACTGTGGACTGGAGTCTAATATTTCTTTTAACAAATCTTCAAGCAGAAAAATCTTTTCGAAGAAGAAAGTTAAAAGGTAATAAGTAAAAAATAGATATCCCCAAAATGCAATCAATTGTCTTGGAGTGGCTTTTTATAGCACCAGGGATATTTTGTGACTTATACCTCAAGGCAACAAGCTAGGAACACTAGTGGGAAAGGGAAACTTCATAGAAGAGATGAAAGTACATGTATATTGCATAATTGTAATTGACACACGCCTTTCTTAAACCACACTTTTGGTATCAGACAATAGAAAAAGTGTGAATTCTTTTTCACAAATGCACACTTTTCAGCTTCGGAATCCACACTTTTAAGCTTCAGAATCACTTTTTAGATAAAGAATCCACACTTTTTAGATTAAAAATTCACACTATTTAAATAGTTTAATTTAATGGCCCTGATGACAATGTAATCAGGTAAACATAGTCTGACAATTTGAATGTTGATTTTTTAAGAATTTTGTGTTATGAACTTATGAGCCATCATTTTAACTCTTTACACACATCAACCACAGTAGTAAAATACATACAAATGAAGCACTTCACTTTGTATCAAAATAAAAAGCAATTACAAAAGAAAATATTTGAAACTTGACACTGACTTTGAAACAAGCAATCTTAATATTTGGAACAAAAATCGCTTTCAACATTTATGAGGAATTTTACAATCCCTGGTGTATTTGGTGATGTGCTGCAAGTGGCAGTTGTACAAGTCTCTTGTCGGAAAAATATCCAAATGTAAGATGGAGGATTATAAAGCTTCATTGGTGAACAAGCTTCTTAGGGTATCATATATGACCGAAACACAATTTTTCTTTATCCGACAATGCAAAACATTTTGTAAAAAAGTACCATGTGTGACCCACATCCATTTAAAATCATTTCCATATTGCTGTAGGTGTATCTGAATTGAGATGATATGCAAATCCTCAGCAGGAAAATCCTCCGTCCAAAGTGAAGCTGTGAATGAAATCCAGCAAGTCTGTAAACAAGTTTAGATAAAAATACAATGAAATATTATTTGACGCTAAATCAATTTTGGGAACAGTATTTGATGATGGTGTTTGAGAAACTAGTGAAGAATCTTGTTTTGTCATTTGATAAGTCAGTTATTAATTTCAGTGTCAACATTTATATTGACATTTTTGACATTTAATTTAAGATTTAATGAAATGTGTAAAGAACACAATAAAATGTCATGAAATCTAGCGAAAAGTGAAACACTTTACCTTTTGACATCAATGTGCAGGGTTCCAATTCAATTCCAATTCCAATTCAACTTTTATAGCGCTTAATCTCTGCCAAAGTGACAGACTCTAAGGCGCAACATCATAAGCATAGTCACAAAAAATCATTGTCCTTATCCATAGCAATGGTCGACATCACGGAAAACGCCATATGGGGTGGAAAATACTAAGGAGGATAAGCTTGGCAGAATAGGTATGCCTTAAGTTTTTTTCTGAAGGAAGCAATAGAAGTGGCAGATCGTACATCATCCGGGAGTTCATTCCATATTTTGGGAGCATCATATGCAAAGCTTAGACCAAACTGCTTTGTGGATTTGTAAATAGATGGTTGGTATTGAGGAACATGTAGAATTATACCATCAGATTGACTCAACTGAGTCTTATAGGCACATTGTCTAACTTTGAGGAATAGGCTGAAATATTTTGGACAGTTAGTATGTAGGTATTTGTACACCAGCAAGGCAGTCTTGAAGATGCAACGGTGCCTTATGGGTAGCCAATGAAGGGCTTTTCTTAGTGGAGTGGTATGAGAAAGACAAGTGGCTCTACAAACAATTCTGGCCAGACTGTTTTGAATGCATTGTAGCTTGCGTAGGTTAAAAACAGATAGACCCCTAAACAAGGAGTTACGGTAGTCAAGTCTACTCCCCACAAGTGCATTTGCAGCCATAAGAGCAGCATCACGAGTCAAGTACTCTTGAATTTGTCTAAGATCCCTCATCTGGATGAAACAAAGTTTACATACACTTTTAACATGTTTGGTGAAGGAAAAGTCTGAGTCAAACCAGACACCCAAATTCTTAATGGCATCTGAAGATATCAGTGATTCACCCAATATGTTTACTGGAAAGAATGTGTTTAACTTATCTTGTTGAAACTTGGAGCCTGATATAATGAAGTCGGTCTTATCGGCATTCAGCTTTAGTTTATTTGCGCACAACCACAGTTTGACATCTTCGAAACACTTTCCTAGCCGATCGAAGGCAATTTTTGCATTTTTGTGTGTCAGGGTCTATTTCCTTAATGTATTTTTTCCCAAATCCTTTCAACCTATAATCACTGATATTTTTATATATAGTATAATAAATAAATAGGATTTGTCATGTACTTTCTTGTACCTTCGGCCTCATATTTTTTTATTCACGAATCCACACTTTCTCGTGATTTCTCCTACACCTAACCAATGACATTTACTGCATTGTCTTAGAATTTAGATGCTGTTTCAGAGATATTCTTTGATTTACCTCATTGATCATAAGAAGTTAAGTGAAAGTACAAAAGGACAAATGACTATATGTATAATTATAAATGATGTACATCTTGTATTAATAAAACTCTAGCTGGTCACATTTATTGCGCAGTCTAAAAATTTACATGCAGTTTTGTCATCATAAAATAATCAGTTTTATTTATCCCTTTGTGCAGAAAAAATAAATTTAGAATAATTCTTGCCAGAGAACATTATTAGAAATTATAAGGTTACCACCACCACCAAAGCCTGAAGTAAGACACAGGCTTCAGGTAGGTCAGTGTAACTCCATCATTTATGAATATTAAAACTGTATTGAATTTGCACCAAAGTTAATAAAAAAATACAGGTCAACAGTTTGGTCTCTCATTTAAGTTGTATAAATATGTTGATTTTATAAGTTTTTAATATTAATTCATTCAAATACATTGTTCATTAATTTTGATAAAATGTGGAGCTTGTACAAATTGTAACTTGTACAGGTCCAAAATCTGTACATGTTGCGATTTGTACAAGTCAATCTGTACATGTTGCGATTTGTACAAGTCAACCTGTACAAGTTGCAACTTGTACAAAATGTCAACTTGTACATAACATATATACATGTATATATGCAGTGATAACCTCATAGCCTGTGGTTTGGGCCAGTCTTCCTACTGAAGAACACTGATATATGTAATACAAGGTATTTCATACATGCACACACAAAAAAAAAGAATTGTAAGCTCAACCTTAATTTGTCTGAGAAAATTATTTGTCTTTGTCACTGCACTGTATATGGATTCTTGAATCATTTGATTAGTAATGTTACACATTTTGGAGAAATATTATGCCTATACTGAAATTTATATGTCCCCACATGTCACCCATTCTAGACATAGTTTCAGCCATTTTAGCCATGTGAGTCTCTAATTGGCTTAATGTTTTACTGGTGGATTGCTCCCCAGGTACGTGGGTGGATTGCTCCCCCAATAGATTATCAACATCCTCATCAACATGAGGACACTCATCACCCTGAACATAGTCAACAGTTTTATCAGCCATAGTTGTGTAGAAATAATTGGACAAGATATATTATATAATCCCAGTAACTGTACTGTTAAGGGTGCACATACAAGTTTAATATCCAAATAACATGAAAGTTCTATATCTAAAAACAAGACAAATAAAGGTTCTATATTGAAAAATAAATCACACTAACAAACATTACAGTTTTTTTATGTTCTTGGCAAAGTTTTATAATTTCTTAACACAGGTGTGAACACCAAGAAAGCAGGATGTAAAGTGAAGCCAGTTAGTGGAATGTTATCTCATGAAATTCCAGAGTGACAGATTGATGTGAGTTAGAACCAATATTAACATCCGTCTGTTCATTACTCTGATAATAGGAAGCTTATGCAAAATTCATTAATTTTCCACTAATTGAAATTTATTATACACAAACAGGAAGCATGTAAATTCCAACCAAGGGATTGGCCATTTGATAGGATCTCATTTAAGACGTATTATATGAAACTTCAAACATCCACTTGCAAACACTAGCATTTTGACTAAATGCACATTTTATTGCTGTCTGCAGTAAATAGTTTATAAAACTTGCATTGGGTTCTGGGCAAAACTGGAGGACAATAAAGTTTTAATTTATAGCCATTTGGAAAATAATACATTCAGTACCACATAGCTACAAGGCAACTTCACTGTAATGACATGTTGGCCAAAACGAGGGCATAGGAGTGATTCTACCTCACAGTAATCTGTCACTTCGGAACTACATGAGATAGCATTCCACTAAGCATTCTTCACTTGTGTATCCTACTTTCAAGGCTACACACATATTTTTCAGCCGATTAAGATAATCATTACTTACTGTTAAAATCATTAAAATCCAAAAATACCAACTGCAAGTGGGATACTACTGTCACTGTTTCTTTTGGTATTGTGCAAAAGCTATCATGGAAACTCACAAACCTGATGATGAGTATGACCCAGGGACACCAGGACCCTCAGACCAATCACCCAGCCTTGCATGTCAGGTGTCATTATTGGCTCAAAGCTTGAAAGAAATGTAATCTAACATGCAACTCCTAATCTCTCAAAGATTGGGGGACCCTCCAGGGGAGGGATACAGTATGTCCAGCACTGCCAGTGATGATGGTCAGGGGGCCCTCCGGGGGGAGGGTATGAGAAAGGCCCATAATCTTGTTTACCGGTAATTTACAATTTTTTTTCCTTCCTGTACTACATTAGTAACCTTGCGGAGGCTTAAATATTAACATTGTGAGTGTACACTTTATTTAGCTTTAGCCTATAAAAAGTTGAAAAAAATATCATGAATATTCAATATCAGTATGTAAATTGTTGTAACTGTGTATGATTCAAAAATAAACTCTTACAATGGAATTGTTATATTTGACCATCTGACTTTCCACACTGTCTAAACAAGGCTATGGTTTAGAAATTTCTGCTGGATTTAATGCTCTTTTTCATGATTTTGTCTTCCTGAGCCAACACAGCATGAAGTTACATATCTAACATGAACCCAGATTACATGCAGAAATAGTTCAAGTCCTACCACAAACCTTCTAATTTAAGATAACATGACTGTTTAATAGTGACTTTTATCAAAAGCCAATTTAAAATAGGACATTAAAATACATTTCCCTTTTAAACTTGAAAAAAACTCTGTAATCAGAAAGTTCCATGCACTTCACATCAGGCTGATGTAATATCTAAAGTAGAAAACCAGACTGCTGGGATTTAGAGCCAGCTATTGAGGTGGTGTGCGTTTAATGGAGCATGTGCGCTAATTAAGTCAAATACAGTATGCCAGTACTGCAGCTTGCTAGACCATCCATCCAGCTCGCTTCCACCCAACCTGTGACTGGTACCAGTGACAAGCCCCTACATAAATCAACTACTGGTGCTACCTCACAGTATCCAGACTCTGACTTAGAAGCCCACCCCACTTCCCCTGTCTGTCCTCTTGAGGAAGAGGGAGAAGTGTCTGAGGAAACCAGCGTATCAGAACAGGACCCTGATCAACAGATATCTGAAGAGCAAACTACCCGGAAATGGTCAGAGGAGTAAGATCATGTATGGGTTGGCACCAGGTGCCAGAGTTTGAAGTGCAACCTCCTCACAAAATAATAACCCTTTTGCCACTCAACCAGTAAGATATCTGTAAAACTCGCATCAGATGACTGGCTCTGCTGGAAGTTGGAGAAACTTAACCTGACACACACTTGATACCAATAGACTGTCCAAGGACCAGTTTGTAAAGGTTCCTCACTCAAAAGTGGTATGATGTGTACTTGGATAAAAAAGTCAGTTACTTGTCCAATGAACCAGCAAATCTCAATAGTGCTTTCTCCAGAATTGCTAGACCAGTCCTGTCTACAAGATCACCGGCTTCCTGGCATATAGCACAGGAAACCCTGAGGAAATGGGAGAGGTCGGCCAGAGACTTGAGCTTCATCTGCGACCTGGCACCGGCTTTAGTTGCTATTTCACCAAGGTTTAGGACAACATGGCCACTCAACTGAAGGTGATTCAGGATGAGAAAGCCAAGGGGGGTCGGCCACTAAAGTACAGGAAGCAGCTGGATGAACTGTCTTCCTAATGAGTTTTAATCAGAGTATCACCCATGCTATGGCCAGAACCATGCAGGACCTGTCAGACTTTGTATTCATTAACACGGTGAATATCACTCTGCTCAGATGTGATAGCTTCCTGGATTTCTTAAGGCATGGAGTCAAGTATGACACAGTGGCAGCTTTGAGAAACTCACCTCTATGACCTCTCTGTTCCCAGATAGTGGTATCTCCAATGTGGAGGACAAAATTTTCCATGATGACAAGCGCTACTCTGATGGCGCTTGTAAGAAATCTGAGTGGTACCATCCATATCCTCAGTCTGCCAAGCAAACACAGGAAACCAGCAAGAAAGCAGGACCACCAGCCTGGAAACAACTCGGTTCTCGTGGTCAGTTCAGTAGAGGTCAACACAAGGCCTCCAACTACTAACAGCAACTAGCCAATGGACAAAGTTCTTATAAATGAGGGGCTTTGTGGGGCCAGTCAGAAGGTCAGAGATTCTTGTAAACAGTCACATAACTTGTCAGATATTAAATGTAGATTATGTTGCTGTGAATCATGTACTTTTTGTTGCCGGAGAACCACAAAAGAATGACACAAGTCCCTTTGTACCAGAAATAAAATATGTGAAAGGTGTTTCCTGTGGAGAGCAGCAGTTGTCTTCTGTCTTCAGGCTGTATCTCAGAAACCATAAGGTGTAGGAAGTTGATACTTGGCAAGTTGGCAGGGACATTTGCTGGGACGGGTGTAGCTATGCAATGTCATGGTGTCGCCTTGATTTGACCTTGGTTGTATCTCAGAAACTGTGAGGTGAAGGATGTTGATACTTAGTAGTAACATTTGTTTGAGGGTGTATGGCTACAATGTCATGGTATGACCTTGATTTGACCTTTGACCTTGCTGTAGTGACCTTGAACTTTGGAATCTTGTCTGGGCTATATCTCAGCAGCCGTTAGGTGTAAAAAGTTGATACTTTGTAGGGTGATTGATTAGGACATGTAGGCATGCAACGTTACAGGGTGATCTTGATGAAATGTTTGACTTTGTTTTTGTTGAAATGTTTTCTTCTGCCACATTTGAGACACATTTCTATCACAAAGACAATGGATTGCTGCAACTTATTATATGTACTTTTACCCAATTGTATTATCTCCTTTGAAAGCTATACTTCAATTAAGAAATTTTACTTCATAACTTTTACTTTAGTAATTAATGCTGTCATCTTGTTCTTGAATTGCCTTGTTTTGATACTGTGTCTTTACATATATGTATGCTGTCTTACTTAATATTTTCTCCTGGCCCTTTACATAACTTACACACTGTCTATTCTGAAAGTCTCATGACCTGTATACTGTTTCACCTTTTCAATATCTCAGTGGTCAATGCTTTTTCCCTGGGCTATGGGATGCCCAGTATCAACTTATAAAGTTTTTATGATTTCTAAAACTTTTGTCCTTGTCCTAGCTATAGTTTCATTTTCCCAGAATGATGTATTAAGATTAACTTTCAAATGTTAATGAAAGGTCCCACATATTATCATTATATTGTTCATGGTTTCTTGGAAAAACAGGTTTTTATTATTTAACCATTCTGTAAGTTTACTATCTTTATCATATTAACTATTTTTACTGTATTTTATAATGTGTTTTGTGTAAGGATATTATTCATTCTTTCAAAATATTTAATCGGAATCCCTCTACAAACGACTACTGGTGCCATTTTATTTATTCCTTTGCCCTTAATTTACTTATTTTCTCACCAAAGTTAAGATATAATACTGATATATATTTATAGATTTTATTTATTTTTTCTTACACTCTCACACAAAACAAGAGCAATAAAAAGTTGACAGTTGTGAAATACTCTACAGAAACATAAGTAGAAACACAAATTTCCACTTCCTTTACAGTTTTGTAGTAATAACAAATTATTTCATATACTATCCAAGTAAAAGCAACAGTTTACTGAACATTTGTTATCTTATGCATCACCAAAGTCATTAGCTCTTAAAATCAATAAATTATCAACTCCACAGAACTTATTGTGACAAATTGTTACCTTCAGCGATATTATGTTCTACACAAGGATGTAATGAATGAGTCTGCATACTTATGTATGTTGCAACACAAGTTGGTAGTAGGATTTGGCATATAAATAAGTTCATTATAAATGAACAAGGATTTTCAGCTTGAAAAGTTTCCACATAAAAACAAATTATTGACTGTTGCATGAGAAGACAATTGCCAGTAACTGTTAATAGTAAATTCTGGCATGGTTGCAAACATCCATTTAACTTCACTGCAATCCATATTCTAAAACAAGGGCAAGTTATGTCAATGTACATACTATTTCAACTTCAAAGATACACTTTTGTTCAACTTGTCAATGTAAAGTCACTCAAACACATTAAATTTCATCCCATATTATTTGTACAAAGTAATGTTTGCTAAACATACACAGACTACTAGATAGGGGTTAAGTTTCTGCTGTGGCTTTAAGTGGTAAAGTTGAATGCTTGCTTGTCCAGGCTTGGGTGGTGTCTGATGAAAAAAAAAATGAAATGAAAATCTTAACCGTGAGTATGCACTACTTGCTCCTCCATTAAAAAAAGTTTGAGATTACCTCTGCAGTGTATTGATAGTGACATATTCCTGATGGATAGATTTGTTTTTTTATTAAATGCTCAAAGCAGAAAAGCAAAAGATAGTACTCTAGAATATTATTCACTCTAATTTTGATTTAAGTAAACATAACAATCTTTTATTGTTCTATTATACAATTATTTTCTTTTCCTTCTTGGTGCCGCTTTCAACAAATAATGTATTATTTAACACATTGATAGTAACTAGACCTACTGCATCGGAGAACCGATGCAAATTGTATCCACCAGAACGACAACTCACCAAAGCCAATCAACCATCACTTAACCTTGAAGGAGGAGACCAAGGTCAAATCTGACCACATCAGAAGATTCCCAGCCCATGATTTCTTATGGGTTGTTTTTTCTTCGTTAGAGTAGTATTGTTGAAATCTCTCTACACACTACGGTGGCGGTAGCGGCAGTGGAGGCTGCGGCATAACAAAGCGAAATCTGTAGTATCCACTGTATGCTATCCGGTGGATACAATTAAAAGTCTTTTCATATAATCAAAATGATAATTATATATGAAAGTCACTTACTAAAGAAATCATAAAAGTAAAAAATCTCAAATTCTCTATTATTTCTTCATCATAATCTTATTTAATACTCAAAACCTAGTCTGAATCGTTTGCATTTGTTTAATTTGCCTTTACTTATCTAATTTTTCTTTCTTCATTTATTTGTCTAGCTAAAATCTCTTCACTCTTTGCACATCACTCATCTCCTTTTCTCTCATTTAATTCTCTCATTTTCATTCTTATATTATTATCTTACACTGATTCTCAGACCGAATGTTTCTGACTGTAATTGAGTTTACTTCACAATTTATAACTCAGATTTACCAGTGTAAAGCAGACTTGTAATCTATTACAGCCAATCTATTACTATTACATTTGAAAATATTCAATCTATTACTATTACTATTACATTTGAAAATTTTAAATCTATTACTACTACTATTACTTTTGCATCTATTACTTTCTATTACATTCTATTACAATTTGGCGCAAACTTGAGAGGTAATTTTAACACAGAAATAAAACCGACAGGATACTTTATATGAATCCGGGAGAAAAGATCTACGGAGAAAAGCCCTATAGGAGAAAAGCCCTACACTTTTTGATGCCCGTGGAGAAAAGCCCTACACCATTTTGGCAAACCGTGGAGAAAAGCCCTACACTAATTTCTCAGACCGTGGAGAAAAGCCCTACAACCCAAAAATTCAGTAGCATAGGAAAAGGTGAAACAGCTATTGAAAAACCCTACACTAATCTCTGAGACCTACAACTAAAAACTTAAATACACAGAAATATGAAAAAAGGAACAAACTATATTTATTATAAGTGTTTACATATTTTATAAGTAGAAAAATGCACAATATTGAACAAGCTAAAAAAAACTACTCACAGTATATGGTTCACGGTCTATATGTTTTTACAAATTGCATTAACAGAAGAAAGCACCTTGTACATTCAATTATATATAAGAAGCACTGCATTGGATTAATACATTTTGAAGCACTACATTCACACTGACAATCTTCATTCTTCAAAAACGAATAATATGTCCAATACTTTGTAAAAATTCTGGAATGCCCATGTGGTCTGTACTTCTTTTTTCACAAAGGCTTTTCAGCTTTTCATGGAGGTTCTTTGTAGACTTGCGTACTCGTTTTGATGGAGGCAGACCACGTGCTGCCTGAAGGGATCTCCAAACAAACTTGAGCCTCATCTTCTTTCAAGTGAGTTATCAGACGCCACAGAGATGGATGCCTATGACCAACAGCAGAATTGAAACCATGATTCCAAGACTCACAGATGTTGTTGGTACGGTCATCCCCAGCCAGTGTCGCATCATACATATTCCAGAGGTTTGGTTGATATCTTGGAAGAATACGTCTCAACTTCACTTGGGAGCTCATTTCACCAGATGTCATGGGCCTGCTGATGGTACGGAAATGGCCATTCACATAGGTGCTATTGAAATAGTCTATCAAGTTATTGGCATCATCACTTGCATTTTCCATCAGGTACACAAGGCCAACTTTTACCTCATCAACAGGGAGAAATGCTAAGCCATCAAGCATACCGCAAAAATGCTTCAAGTGTTGATCATTTTTGTAGAGTGTTGCCAGGCCTAATTCTTGCACCTTACGCCAAGTGCTCTGTGTTAGATGGTAGAAACACCCCTTACATTCCACATGACTGCCAAACACCATATGCACAGCATTCATCGTTGGTAGTTCGAAATCTAGATGAACGGTCAGTGGATCTAGAGAAAATCCAAGGTCTTCAGCTCTGGCAAGTAAGGCCTAGAACATCTCTTTGTAGCTGTCTTCGGTCTTGTCTGGGAGAATAGCATAGGAACAGGTAACTGCACTCTTCCCGAGTTTTGCCCGAATGATGTACAGCTGACTGAAGATTTTTGGAGCCATTTTAAAATTCCCATCCACATCTAATTTTATTGAAAATGCTTCAGATTATGACATACAAGAATAAAATATCACAAATATAGCACTTGGTATATTTACAATTAAATAAATAGATCCCGTATTTATTCTATTTAAGAATGGCCCGACTACTTGGAGAATTTATGAGAATTCTATACGAAGCCACTTAAGTGCTGTAATTTTTTTAATGAGAGGTATATCTGTCAAATTCTGTGAAAAGCTTTTTAAATGCTGAAAAATATGTTATTATCAGTAAATATTATCCGGGGAATATACATTGTTATCAAACAATTCTCATATTTATTCACTTTATGATTAATTGTTAGAATTGAAAAACTCTTATTATTATGAGAAGTACTTGAGGAGCAGTGTTTGCAAAAGAAAACACTGCATTCAAAGAACCCCTTTCTTTCAAATTATTTGCTTGCAGAGCCCACCTCAAAATGATTAAAAAATGCCATTTATGTTTGAAAATAATAACTCTGGTTATTTAATGTAAATCAGTGAAACAGCTAACACATGCCAAAATGCTGCCCTTATTATACACAATAGTGACCTGTGTGATTGCCTTTCATGTGTCACAGTTTCTCCTTACTCAGGCACATTTAGTTAATCCTTCCAAAGGTTGAATTAGCCTCTTTAAGCCTTTAATAATATCACCACAAAGACAGTTGTTTTAGAACACTTAATCAAAGAGGAACAATTAAAGATCCCTTGATGTTTCAGAGTTATTTATTTCAACATTTGTGTGTTTTATGTAGTATTCTTTGATGAATATCAATACATTACATATTGATTATTTGAAAAGTTTATGTATGAAAGTTTAAAATTAATTTGACTTATGAGTTCTACAATTTTAATTCATTATTGTTTTGAAGTTTATTTAAAGTGATGATATGACAATTAATTCATTATTGTATCAAAGTCCATTTAAAGTATTCATTTATATGAAAACTAATTCATTACAGAATTAAAGTCCATGTTAAGTAATCATTTTTCTGCAACCTCCTTCTGAAAAATAACAAAGGGTAACTTGTAATAGAAAAATAATAGAAAGTAATAGATGTGATTGATATAATTTCAGTCTATTACTATTACTATTACATTTGAAAAATTTCAATCTATTACTATTACTATTACATCGAAGTTGACTCCAATCTATTACTTTTCTATTACTTTGTTTACAAGTCTGGTGTAAAGATCTCACAATACAATGGATGACCAGTCATATTTCAGAAACAAGACAATACAGACACTAGATAACAAAATGATTGGCCAATGAAATAACATATATGAACAATAACCATTTATAAAACTATATACAATACAGTAAAATATATAAAATATACAATAAAAACATCACAGGAACACAAACTACAGTTTATTACATAGTCACACTGTCATTCCTGGACCATTATACAACTTTAAATAAACCAATTAGTAATAACCTCCTATAACTATTATGTACTTGTATAACAACTTGATAATCTCCGATGTTAGATGACATTTAATAGGACTTAAAATCAAAGCCAATATACAGTACATTATGTCTGATGTTGACAAATAGGCATTGCATAGTGAAAGGACATTAAGTTACAAAATACCTGAAACAAATACAAACTACAAAGAATACAAAATCACCGAAAGAACTATATTTACAAATTGTACATGTTTTACTGAAGGGGGGTATCATTAATATTCACCAAAATCCAAAATTACTAAAGTTTACACTGTAATAATATGAATAAACACTTTTAAATCTTTTATGAATACTATTCAGAGACCCAATTCTTCTCATGTTTATGTTATATTGTAAAATTTTATTGGCTTTTAATTATTGTGAACCATGGTATTTATCACAACCTTGTTAGTATTAATAACAAGGCTGTTGGAAAAATTTGGCATAAATTGAGTGTGCTTGAAAGTACCAGGCTTCAAGGTCAACTTTCATGCAGCTGTTTATTTACACTGCCATTATGTAATTTTCGATCACTCAACTAGTGCAGAATCACTACCCCATCCAAATAGTCTTTAGTGTGCTGTTACATAAAATTTGTATGATTTGTCTCCAGTAATAATTCAAATCTGCATCTGTCACACCAATCTGCATCCATATGAATGTCGAATTTGCAACAAATAACAAAGCATTTTGGATAAAGTTGACACAAAAACAACAAAGGAGGTAAAATCACCAAAGAACTGGGGTAAACTGCACCCAGGGGGATGATATACACAAGCTAAAACTATTGATATTATATTTTTTCCAAGTGCAACTTTTACCACATAATCTTCAAGTGAAACAAAATTGGTCGGATCAAGACCTTGTATAGTATTGATAACTTTAACATAAATCCAACACCACTGCCAGTATGATTGGAGTGAGGTTTGTATGAGAGTGTAAAAGCAATGAAGTTTCAAGTATCATGTGACTTCATTATCACAAGCAAGTCTTTTAATAGCTTATATGTATTTTACCATTCTCTGTAATGATGTTAATCAAGTGAAGTACAGCATGACATCTGAGCAGTGTAAAGAGTGCATATGTGAAAAGCAGAGGAATAAAACTGAAATAATAAAAAGTTATAACTATAATGAATACTTCATACTTAGAATTAAATCTGATAGTATTATTTGTTGTATATTTCATGAACTAAATTAATGAAGACCTCACAAAAATTCAAATATCTTTTACTCCATGAATTGATCATATTCCTCTAGAATTGGTACTCGCAATGGATCATTTCTGTTGTACAGAGGATTACAGTACCTCATACAGCTACAATGTTCCTCTCCATAAATTGCCCTTTGAATCTTGCCCCAAAACACAGATTGACGTTTGTGGTCCAATTTAGACATTTGGAGCCCGACCTCCGGCCACTCGATGTACACTTGGCTGTTGAGGAGGTCTCGGACTAAATCTGTAAGTTCAAGGTCATTCGGAATATCCCCTAGCTTTATGATGATGAGATCTTTGCCCATTAACAGGTGCTGGGCATGTGCTGATTTGAGCTCATAATCACACCAGGGTCTGATTACAGAGAACTTGCTTAACACCACTACAATACAGCGGCTCTGCTGGATTTTCTTTATGATGACATCAACTAGGTCCCCGTGAGCAGGAAAATCCCGGTAATGAAGGCAGAGTTGTAGACCGTAAGTGCCCTCCAGCTCTGGCATTAGGACATCATGGACCCAAAAGCGGTCTTCGCTGGCGTAAGACACAAAGGCATCATATTTGATATTGCTAAAGGTTAATTTGTCTCGTTCAGAGACATTTTTCCGCTTGTGGATCCATTGGCAGGTGTGAAAATAACAAGTGTTGATTCTGTAGCGACAGCGATAGCTCATATAGAAAATCAAGAAAAGAAGTATTCCTGAGGTGGTGATTGTGACTGCTCTGACATACAGGAGAATGTGAGATGGATAACAATCTGAGGTCAACTGGGAGACCTTTATTGACGACAGAAATGAATAGCTTCCCAAACGGTAGCACTGGTAATGTATGAATCCTTGCAGCGTGACCCTGTACTTTTTGGCATTCTGCATGAACTCAATGCTGTTAATGGATTCTCTGGAGCACCCACAATCCCAGGGGTTATTAGACAGATCTAGAGTCACAGGAAACTTCTTGCTGAGATTTATCAATGCCCTGATTGTTTTCTGGCTGAGTTTGGTAATTTTATTACTGCTTGCATTTATAAAGTGAATACTACTCAGATCAATATCAAGGTCTCCAAGTTTATTGTGAGAAAGGTATAGCTGCTCCAGAAAGTGACAACTGTGCAAGTTTAGAGCACTTGTGTTCAGATTATTGTGGCTCAAATCCAAGGTTTTCAAAAACCGGTTGCTTTTGCAGATGTGACTGTTTTTACTAGTGCTTATCAAATTCCCACTGAGGTACAGATACTGCAATCGTGGGAAAGAATGTAGCATCTCATTTTCTAGAGAAACTTGTAAGCCATTATTGCTCAGATCAATATAGGTGACCTGTTCCAATCCTGAAATACGTGTGTACTTCATAACTTCTGCGATTAACAGGCCCTCAAGAAGCTTCCCATTGCTGCTAAATGTTAGTTTTTGAAGTGAATTTGGATAAAGACACAAGGTGTTTCGTTTTGTTGGTGGTGTAGTTTTGGTAAAAATATTTAAATTAGATGCATCCAATGTTTCGAGGCTTTTTGATATTGGAATTCTCACACTGAATCTACAGCTGAAATTCAGTGGAAACAGGTCGTCCCATGATGGGAGGACAGTGCATGGAATGCCTTTCAAAAGTTCAGGATTAATGCAATATAACAACTGACAAAAATAGTACTTTTGTCTCTCTTCTGTGCTATTTATTCTCAGTTTGTGTTTACATGTCAGGTAATCTTCCAAAAAAGATCCTCGTAGTATACTAAACTGTGGTTCTGAGTGAAATTGTTGAGTAGGCTGCATGTTTCTGGAATTACCACTTTTGAGCCTATCATTACATCCCTGGTTATTGATGTAGAGAATTTCCAGGTTTGGATGCATCAGTAACTCGATAAGGCTTGCCTGGTTTCCATTGATTATCAAGTTGTTTTGGGAGTAGTCCAAAATACGCAGACCACTTGCAACAGTGTAGATTCCTGGCAAGGCCTCCAGAAAGTCATTCTTGCTGAGATCAAGGTATTGCAAGGGGCAGCTTCTTAGAGGCCAAAGCATACCTGTGACATTCAGGACCGGGGTATAACTCTCACGGTAGTAAGTTAAACTCTGGAATGATTGTAGGGACAGAGCAATCAGTGGTTTCCCTTCTAACTCACTCAAGATATCCTCCAAGAGACCGTCTTTAAGAATTTTCAAGGTATTGGCCAGGTTCAGGACCCGGAGGTTGTCCAGTATGTGAAGGAATGGTGCAAATGTCTCCACACCCACATGGTAGATTGGTATATTGATGTGCAGCTCCTTCAAAGGGAGTTTGACAGTGTAATTGGCCGGGTAGAAGATTCTGACTTGGTTATTTGTACCCAATTTTCCTTGTTCTGGCATTATTTGCAGCCACATCAGTGAGTGTAACTGAGTTAGTGCGTCAAGGTATATTGTGCGCTCATGAAAAGAAGAGATTTTCTTTCGTGGCTTGATTTTGAGGCAGAGTTTTTCCACACTGCGATTTACCTCGTGTTCCAAGTAGTCCGACACTTGTGTTGGGAGAAGGGTTTTGCACGTAGTTTCAGCATGAGAACAGTTTGCTGGGTCAAAAATTTTCTGTAGTTTATTGAGTGGGACCATATTGTTGTGTTCTGTCTGGTTCACATTCCATGCCATTCTGTCTTTCCTAGACTTGTTTGCTGTATTAACCACAACTTCTGCTGTGGAAGATAACAGATGAAATGACAAAAGCAGCACTGTCAAGGAAGTAGCACAATCACAAGTACATGACCAAGACATCTTTGTGTGTTTATAGTGTATATTGATGCCAAATGTCTTCAATGGTAAGACACAAGTATCGGGATGTCTTCAGTGGTAAAACACAAGTATTGTGTATCCTGACCACAACAATTACATCAGTTCCTGTTATATTTTGCCTGTTAATAAACTTTTGAATCACAAAATGCTCTCCATGTAAAATTTATTATGAATCCTTTCTTTGTGTAAACATATAATTATGTTGTTTGTATGGCAGATGTGACAAACTCCTAAAGGCGGAAGTTTTAAAACACTAGATCACACATACTTGCATGTCCTGCCAAGTGTTTGATACCTTTAACAAACGTAACTGATACATCTGTTGCATTTCATTCTATTTACTGGTATATGTTCCTGTTGGAAAGGGGAAAGCCGAACTTCTATTTTATCTCTCCTTTGTATACACTCAGTGCAAAGTCTTTAAACAACATCATTGTGCATTTTGTGGGAGTGATGTGCACATCTGCATACAAAAAGTATGTGGGTTTGGAGTTTGCATTTGAATGAATCATGAAATTCAGTGCACTGCAAGTAGAAACTATAAAGAGAAGTTTTGTTATTTCATTTTAAAGTAGCTGAAGTGTACTGTTTTCACTGGGGCACCAAAAGGAATTAAAAACATTTCAGTGATCTGGACCACATTCAGTTTGACTTTTAGTATATTTTTGATTATCAATTGTACATTTTATACTTGATCTAAAATTAAAGCACACTTGTGATGTCATTCTATTGTTGAAAGTGTGCGTTATTTTTAGGTAATGCACACTTTTTTGTTCTAATTAACAGACAACTGAAACAGTCAAATAGTGCCCATTTTCTAGATCAGAAAATTGTACATTATGAAATAATTCACCTTTTCATCAATAGTATGACATACAAAGTGTGTTTTAATTCTAGAAAATCAGTTGAATTATCCAGTTCAATTGCTTAAAAGTGGTCTTAGTTACAAACAGTTCTGAGTTATAAAAAATTAGTAGAGTTACTTTCATTCCTGCAGTCCATTTTAGAGTAAAAAATCTGCATAACAGATGAAATACCAGAAACCAATATAAACACATGGACTATGTGCAACGGCAAATATATAAATAGCCACAAATCAAGTGTATAGAGATTTAGGTTAATTGGTTTGCCAAGAGGTTTTGAAACAATTCAATAAAAATGGAATTATACCTGTGGGTTGTATTTAAAAGTTGGTGAGCTTTAAAATTCACTGGGAAAATAATGCACACTATTACTCAACCCCGAAGGGGTCTCGTAAAGTGTGCATTATTTTTCCAGTAAGGCACACTTTTTGTGTCACCAGCATTTATGCTGAGTAGAATAGGGATTGCTTCGTCATCTCATTTTGTGGCGTCGTCATCTGTCGTCATCGTCTGTTGTCACTCTTTGTATTCCAGACAGTATCTCAAAAATGGCTTGTCAGATTTAATTCAAATTTGGCATGTGGATGTAGCTGGTCCTAAGGGTGACCTTAAACTGCCAATAGTAAGATACTTAAACTCAATTTAAGTTTTTTTTTGTTTCTGGACAGTATCTCAAAAATGGCTTGATGGATTCAATTCAGATTGGGCATGTGGTTGTAACTAGGTTTGAAGGTGTGCCCTATTTTAAGGTGAGCTTAAACTCCCACCTATAAAAAACTTGTGTCCAATTTACGTTACGTTTTTATGTCGTCACTCTGCGGCGTGGGCGTACATGTCCGCGCACGCGTCCACGTGAACAACTTCTCCTCCAAAACTACAAGGCCTAGAGACATGCTGTTTTTTTAAGAGATACCTTATCTATTGAGGATGAAAAGTTGTTCAAGGCATGCAAGTCTGTCTGTTTGTCTGTTTGCTAGAGACATTACAAGGGAGGTTCCCCCACCAAAAGTGTGAAAATTTCAACACTTTATCACAATTTTCTCAGTGACAATTGCAGGGATTTCTCTCATATCTTGCATATATGTACTAGACCAGAGGTAGATTCTCTTGTGTGAGTATGAGACCTGGATCTGTCTTATTTTTTTTAATAAATTTTTTTAATAATTTTTAATGCATTAAAATTCATGAAATCATGCACTAAATCACTTATAACTTGAAAAGTGTTGCATTTAGAGCATTTTGTATAAATATGTTATTCAACTACTTTTCGGTCAGCTATAACATAGTAAAATTACAGACCTATAGCTCATGGCATAGCTGAGTAATAGCTACTTTTAGGTTATCACTGTTGAGTAAATCACTTATAACTTGAAAACTATTGCATTTAGAGTATTTTGCTTCATATGTTATTCACCTATTTTGGGGTCAGCTATAACATAGTAAAATTTCAGACCTCTAGGTCATGGCATAGCTGAGTAATAGCTACTTTTAGGTTATCACTGTTGAGTAAATCACTTATAACTTGAAAACTATTGCATTTACAGAAATTTGTGTAAATATGTTATTGAGCTACTTTTGGGTCAGCTATAACATAGTGAAATTACAGACCTGTAGCTCATGGCACAATTGAGTAATAGCTATTTTCAGTTACTGTATGTTGAGTAAATCAGTTGTAACTTGAAAAATATTGCATTTGGAGTATTTTGTTAAAATATGTTGTTCACCTACTTTTGGGTAAGCTATAACATAGTGAAATTACAGACCTGTAGCTCATGGCATAGCTGAGTAATAGCTACTTTTAGGTTATCACTGTTGAGTAAATCACTTATAACTTGAAACTATTGCATTTAGAGAATTTTCAGCTACTTTTCGGTCAGCTATAATATAGTAAAATTTCAGACCTGTAGCTCATGGCATAGCTGAGTAATAGCTACTTTTATGTTATCACTGTTGAGTAAATCACTTATAACTTGAAAAGTATTGCATTTAGAGTATTTTGTTTAAATATGTTATTCACATATTTTTTTTGTCAGTTATAACTTACTGAAATTGCAGACCTCTATGTCATGGCATAACTGAGCAGTAGCTGCTTTCAGGTTCTCACTGTTGAGTAAATCATTGTATCCACTGGATAGCTGCAGTGTGTAGAGAGATTTCACCATTACCGCTCTAACAAAAAAAATATTATAGCCAGCCTTCTTAAGTTTGCAGGATATATTAATAACCATAAAATGTTGCTGGGAATATTTTTGGCCTCATTTTGAAAAACAAGATGTCCGCCAGGGACGTTTATTCGACTTTAAACAAGGACTTTTGTTGGCCAACTAGAGCAAAGGGTAGTATAGGTAGAGATCTCAAATTCGCAGGATATGTTCCTCATTACAAAATCTTGACTCGCAATATTTTTGGCCTCATTTTGAAAAACAAGATGGCCGCCACAGGCGATTCTTTGTCAGTGATGAAAAGTGCTTATAACTCCCTTATTATTGGTCCTAGAGGTTTGGGATGGTAAACCAGCCTGTAGGAAATCATGGGCTGGAAATCTTTTGGTGTGGTCAGATTTGACCTTTGACCCCTCCTTCAAGGTCAAACAAGGATAGCCAAACTTAAAAGTGCTTATAACGTGCTTATTATTGGTCCTAGAGGTTTGGGATGGTAAACAGACATAGGAAATCATGGGCTGGGAATCTGTTGATGTGGTCCGATTTGACCTTTGACCCCTCATTCAAGGTCAAACAAGGATAGCCAAACTTAAAATTGATTATAACTCGCTTATTATTGGTCCTAGAGGTTTGGGATGGTAAACAGACATATAGGAAATCATGGGCTGGGAATCTGTTGATGTGGTCCGATTTGACCTTGGACCACTCCTTCAAGGTCAAACAAGGATAGCCAAACTTAAAATTGATTATAACTCGCTTATTATTGGTCCTAGAGGTTTGGGATGGTAAACCAACCTATAGGAAATCATGGGCTGGGAATGTTTTTGTGTGGTTGGTTTTGACCTTGGACCCCTTCTTCAAGGTCGTACGAGGATACTACATTTGTAGTATTCCTTTAACTATGTTTAACCTACTTTTTACACTTAAACAGTTACCTTGTTACTTTCTTTCATAATACCATTTGCAGGGCACAACTTTTTTGTCCTTTTCTTCTGTTAGCTTCAGAATTTTTTTTGAACATGCTGTTCAATTACCATTTACTGTACTTCTGTACAGCACTTTCCCCGATGATTATGCTTTCCTCTCATTATTACCTTCACAAATCAAAAACACTCAGTCAGCTGACACAGTGCCCGTTCACGGGCACTCTCCTCGTGTTTCTTTCTCCATGGAGTATACTGAAATAACTTCAGAAATTTCATTCAACTTTTGCATGTATATGTAAGTGCATGTAAGTGCCATACAATAAGGTGACCTTAAATTCCTGTTAATAACAGAATTATATTCACTTTAAATTTGGTAATTTTTAAACAGTCTTTCAAATATTGTGCAATTCTAGGCATATTTTAATTGTGGATGTAACAAACCTTGAACATAACCTTCAGAAAAAGATTACCTTAAACTTGCTACAATATACAGCAGTGCAAACAAACTTTGAGTTTAAGGTTGGGACAATATGTTTGGTGTTTGGAAGATATTTTATATGCTAATTAGGACTTTTTACATTGATATTCATCATGTGCATATATCTCCACCAAAAATGGTCTCTTTTGTAAGGTTATAGTAAATTGATGATATTGTATACTAGCAGCTATGATGGAAGACATACATGATCAGTGTCGTTGTTACACTTACTTTCCAGGCAGTATCTCAAAAATGGCAATTTGGCACGTTGATGTAACCATTCCTCAAGGTGTGCCCTATCTAAAATGACCTTAAACTCACAGCAGTAAGATACTTATATTGAGTTGAAGGTTTTTCGTTTCCGGACAGTGTCTCAAAAAATGGGTTTACGGATTCAATTCAGATTTGGCATGTGGTTGTAACTGGTTTTGAAGGTGTGCCCTATTTTAAGGTGACCTTAAACTCTCATGTATTCAAACTTATGTTGAGTTTACATTATTTTTCCATAGAGTATACTGGAAATAGCTTGAGAAATTTCATTCAAATTTTGCATTTATATGTAACTGGCCACAGTTAAGTGCCATGCAATAAGGTGACCTTAAATTCTTAGTAATAACAGAATTATATTCACTTTAAGTTTGGCAATATTTCAAACACTGTGCAATTCTAAGCATCTTTCAAGTTGTGGATGTAACAAATTGTGAACAAAACCTACAGGAAAAGATTCCCTTAAACTCCCTCACATCTGCAAACTAACTTTGAGTTTAAGGTTGGGACTATTTTTCTGTGTTTAAAAGATATTTGATGTGCTAATTAAGACTTTATTCTTTGATATCCATCATGTACATCTGTCTACACCAAACAGTTTCTTTTGTAAGGTTATAGTAAATTCCTGATATATTTGAAACTTATAAGTTTAAGGTTGCATTACTTTTGTGTCACTAGCAGCTATGGTGAAGGACAAGTATGGTCAGTGTCGTTGTCACACTTCCTTCCCAGAGAGTATCTCAAAAATTGCATGATAGATTAAATTCAAATTTGGCATGTTCATGTAACTGGTCCTCAAGGTGTGCCCTACTTTAAGGTGACGTTAAACTCCCAGTAGTAATATACTTATATTGAGGTTAAGGTTTTTTGTTTCCAGACAGTATCTCAAAAATGGGTTGATGGATTCAATTCAAATTTGCCATGTGGTTGTAACTGGTTTTCAAGGTGTGCCTTATTTTAAGGTGATAATAAATAAAGTATAGTCTTGAGTGCATAGGCTATAAAATATACCCATAGCTCACACATGTTGATTGATGCCTAGTGGTGCTAGTGAGTGCAGTTTAAAGATCCAGGACAGCTCATGTCTTCTTCTCAATCCTGTCTCATTGGATCCAAACTTAGGTGTGCACCATTCTAGCACAGAAAACTCCATATGGGAGGCTGTAGATTATCTGTAGTGAAATGTGTAGAAACTGGTGTGCTTCTACTTGGTTTAGGATTTATGACAGAATTTCTCCATTCATATATCCTTTTCCTAAATTCTCTGCATGTTTCTCCTACATACACCATATTGCATTTTGAACATGTGATTAAATATATGATGTTATTGATTTCACATGTGATTCTTTTTGGGAGGTTAATGCATTGGTAAGTGGTGTTGGTGCAAGTAGCTTCAGTTGGTTTCTTAATGAGTGGGCAGTAGGTGCATTTGACCAATCTCATACATATTTTGGGTTTGTTACTGGGTTCCTGTTTAGGTTCTTCAGGATAGTCAATGACAGCATTAGTGATTAGATCTGAGATTTGGTAATCTTCTATATCCTATTATTGGTGGTTTGGGAAATAGGTTACCACAGTCGGTAATGTTCCAATTTCATAGGATTAATTTCCTGATGTCAGGATTTGTAGGATTGTAGTTGGTTACCATTACTGGGAGTTCATTTCGCTCATTTTTCTTGGTTTCTAACAGGCCATCTTGTTTGTATTGGTTGGCTCTGTTGTAATGTTTTTTGAGGCTTTTTATAGGGTATCCTCTTTTAAGGTAAAACTCAGTGAGTCGTTTACAGTTGTAGTTAAGATTTGCATCTTTGGTGCAGATTCTTCTCAGTCTAAGGTATTGGTCTTAAGGTCCTTTAGTTTTACATGGTTCATGATGTGATAATGGGTAACGTAAATATAAATGAGTGTCTGTGGGTTTCTCATAGAGGGGGTATATATGTTTCTTGTTTCATCTAATTTGACAGTTGTGTTGAGAAAATTAATGGCTGAGCGACTATTTTCACTGGTGAACTTAATGGTTGGGTGTATACTGTTGAGATAATTTATGAAATGGTTTAATTGGTCTTGACCATGTGTCCAGATCATAAATATGTCATCAATAAATCTTAACCGTAGCATCGGTTTGTGAGGGTAGTCATTGAGTGCTTTGGTCTTGAATTTATCCATAAACAGATTTGCATAATTGGGTGCTGCTCCACCTTATTTTAAGGTGACCTTAAACTTGCACATATTAAAAAGTTATTTGTTGAGTTTACATTTTTTATTTTTCCATAGAGTACACTGAAAATAACTTGAGAAATTTCATCCAAATTTTTTGCCATGTATGTGTAACTGGCATAACAGAATTATATTCACTTTAAGTTTGACAATTTTTGAACAGTATTTCTTCAAATACTGTGCAATTCTATGCATGTTTCAGTTGTGGATGTAACAAACCTTGAACAGAACCTTCAGGAAAAGGTTACCTTAAACTCCTTACCTTAAACTAACATTGTCTTTAAGGTTGGGACAATTGTTTTGGTGTTTGAAAGATATTTGATATGCTGAGTTTTTTCATCAATATTCATCATGTCCATATATTTAGACAAAAAGAAAAAGGTCTCTTTTGTAAGGTTACAATAAATTGCTGATATTTTAGAAACTTGTGAGTTTAAGGTTGCAACAGTTTGGTGTCACTCAGCTGTGATGGATCACCTATAGGACCAACATCGTCATCACACTTTGTTTCTGGAAAATATGTCAAAAATTGCTTGTAGGGTGAAATTCAAATTTGGCATGTGGGTGTTGCCAGTCATTGATGTGTGCCCTATTTTTTTAAGATGACCTTAAACGCCCATTTATAACACATTTATATTGAATTTTACTTTTGTGATTTGTGGGCAATAGCTTAAAGATGGCTTCACAGATTCAAATCAGATTTGGTACCTGGATGTAACTGGTCAAGGTGTGGCCCTCTTAAGGTGACCTTAATCTCCTAGTGATAACATAACTATATTGAATTTAAATTTTTCAATTTCTGGAGAGTATTTCAATTCTGCATGACAGATTTAATTTAAATTTGGTATGTTGATGTAACTAGTTTTGAAGGTGTGCCCTATTTTAAGGTGACCTTAAACTCCCATGTGTAAAAGAATTATGTTGAGTTTAAGTTTTTTTTATTCCACAAATGTACCAAAATGGCATGACATTTTTATAGCGAAATACCCTTACCATTTCCTAACAGTAGCTATTTGTTGGAGCCATCCAACCCAATGGCCAACGCAGAGATGCGATTTTAAGGTTATATAACCACCTTAATAAAGCCATTGGGTTACAGTAGTCCGTCCTCCCGCCAATTAGGTCACCTGACCTCCTTTGTTTACCTCATTATTTTTGTTGGCCATCAACAGTAGGACGTGTTTTGGAAGTGGTAAAGTTTCAGGGACTTTTGCTTTTTTATTGAGGTTTATTCTTCAATATGGCTAATAATACTGATTCTTCTGACAATAAGGCGAAGAAATCTTCGTCTTGTGGTCATCTTATGCCTGGTTTTGACAACCATAGATATTGCTTTAGATGTCGAGAATCTGGTAAGGGAGACGATTTATGTGCTTTGAAGAAAGACTGTTTGCTTTGTGCATCTTTCTCTGAAGATCAGAAGCGTAAGCTTAATTCCAAACTTTCAAAAGGGAAGAAATCTGTAAAAGAAATTCCTGTTGAAAAACCTAAGATAGACGATTCCATCTTGGATGAAGATGACAATTCGTCTGTCACAAATGTGGCTCAGTCTTCGACTTCTAACAACCAGGCATTGGCGGCAATCTTATCACAACTGACAACTATTTCGAACAGGCTTTCAGCGGTAGAGAAGAGGGATTCCCCTATGCAAGCAGACATTGTGGAAGCGTCTCCAAGGGGAAGTTCCGATTGCAGAGAAAAGACTATCTCTTCGGAAAACGCTTCCGTCGAGGTCCAGTCGAAACGTTCAGCGGAGGAAAACCCCTGTAATGACAATCGAGTTTCTGTACCTACAAAAAGGTGCAGAATCGAGATTTCAGATGGGGAATATGATTCATCTCAAGAGGAAAAACAGCCAGGTCCTTCCTATTCGGACACTTTGTTAACTGTAAAAAAATGGTTAGACATTGACATTACTGACACTGATGCTATCATTGCTCCGTCTGTTTTCTCCCAAGCTCATAAAATCAAGAAGTCTGCACAGGTTTCACTTGCTTTACCTCCAGCAGAGAACATGGTGAATCTTTGGGATTTCAAGGAGTATGAGGCTTCTGGAATCTCCAAAGGTCTAGATAACGTGAAGAATAAATCTTCCAGGAAAAATCCTCTAGCCAGGGGTCAATTTTTGAACTTTGACAGGCCCAATATGAAATGGTACAACATGACTCCTCAACCTCATGCTTTGGGAGCTCCTAAACTACAGGATGCCTTTAGGAATATAACTTCCTCTCAGTTTCAGGCTCCCACTACAGTCTCAACTCCCTTGAAGCAATATACTTTATGGGAATCAGTGAACAGGGAAAATATTAACGTGTTGAATCATATTTTCTGGTTCAACTCTGCAAATATGAAGTCTACTGAGGAAATGGAGAAACAATTCAGCATTATTAAATCTGCACAGTCTGAGGGTGATTTCAATAATGCCATGGAATATGTTCAGGAGTGTTTGCAGCTCCAGGCCACTATAAATCAGTCATTGGGGAAGTCTTTGGAGTCTTTGTTAGGGAGTTCCATGACTATGTCCTCCAATTTATTGCTAAATAGGAGAGATAACTACCTCAAACATTGCTCAAAGGATGTTACAGAGGATGATATTTCCAAGTTGAGGAATTCTTCATTCACACCTAATGAGGTTTTTCCAGTAGAAACTTTGTCAGAAGTCCAGAGGAATTTTATTCAGTGGGCTCATGTTAACAGAGAGTCTTACAAACCTAGAAAGGAGCACTCTACTAGACATGAGGATAGGAGGGACACTAAGCCACAAAACAGGTCTTTTCGTCCCTATCATGACAGTTCTGCCACCAGCTCCTCAGCAGCTAGTTCCACAACTAGTAACAGAGGTAGAGGATCCTTCTCATCCAGACCCTTCAGGGGCAGGGGTGGGAGAAGGAAGTGACTGCTTGGTGCCAGGAGGCCGTTTATCCACATTTTGGCAGGTATGGGAAGCCAGGAGGGCACATCCAAGGGTAGTGACCATTTTGAAGGAGGGTTATTGTCTAAATTTCAGGCTAAAACCTCCATTGACAAAGATTCCTTTAATAAGGAGCAAATATTTGAACCGGGAGAAACAGCAGTTTTTGATAAAGGCGGTTTATCAAATGATCGACAAAAGAGCGATAACTCCAGTTCAAAAGGTCACTTCCCTGGGATTTTACAGTCGTTTGTTTCTTGTACCAAAACCAGGAAAAAGGTGGCGTCCAGTAATAGATTTAAGTGTGGTAAACAGTTATTTACATGTACCCACTTTCAAAATGGAAACTGCCGAAAATATTCGAGATTCGCTGCAAGAAGGCGAGTGGGTAACCTCACTCGACCTTACAGATGCATAATTTCACATACCAATACACCCACGGTTTCAGAAGTATCTTCGCTTCAATGTAGGCGACAGATCATACCAATTCACAGCCTTACCCTTCGGAATCGCTACGGCTCCACTCGAGTTCACCATGGTAGCAAAAGAGGTGAAACTGATGGCTCTTGCAGAAGGCATCAGGATTCATCAGTACATAGACGATTGGTTAATGAGAGCGAAAACAAAGCAACAATGCCAAGAGAATACCCACAGGTTGATTCGTCTTGTTCAAAGCTTGGGTTGGATAATAAATTTCGAAAAATCAGATTTAATTCCAACTCAGGAAATCGAGTTTTTGGGTTACAAATTCGACCTCAGGGTGGGTCTTGTGTTTCCAACTCAAAAGAAAATCGATCGCCTTCTAGAAAAGATAGTTTCCATGTTGAAAGCTACTCAAACATCTCCAAGGGAGCTCATGTCACTGATTGGGAGCATGGCTTCAATGGAGAAGACTGTACCATTGGGTCGTCTGCATATGAGGCCTCTACAATGGTACCTCAAGACACATTGGAGGTATCCTCAGTCTCTGGATATCCCAGTACCAGTGTCTCAGGTTCTAAAACAGCATCTTCAGTGGTGGACCAATCTCTCGAACCTGATGAGGGGTTCCCCACTTCATCAGAAGGAGTGCAATCTCCTTCTATTCACAGATGCTTCCCTAAAAGGCTGGGGGGCTCATTTAGAGCATCACACAGCCAGTGGTCTGTGGAGTCAGGTGGAGTCAAGACTTCACATAAACATTCTAGAGCTAAAAGCAGTATTTCTAGCTTTAAAATCATTCGAAAATCAGCTTCTGAATCAAAATCTGCTGATTTCCACAGACAACTCTTCAGTGGTTGCCTATCTGAACAAACAGGGAGGCACCCACTCTCAAGAAATGTGTGCCTTAATCTGGAGAATCATGGCTTGGACAAATGCCAGGGGGATCCAGATTCGGGCAAAACACATTCCAGGGAATCTCAATGTCTTGGCAGATTCTCTGTCAAGAAAAGACAAGGTGATTCAGACCGAATGGGCTTTGAATCATCGAGTGTTCAATCAAATTTGCCATTGCTGGCATCAACCAATGGTAGATTTGTTTGCAACAAAGTTGAATCACAAGCTACCAATGTATGTGTCTCCTGTCCCCGACGGTCGGGCTTGGGAAACAGATGCATTGAACATCTCTTGGGAGGGTCTGGACGCCTATGTGTTTTGTCCAGTGGCTCTCATACCGCAGGTGATTCAAAAGATGACCACCTACAGGTGCAAGATAATCATGATTGCCCCAGGGTGGCCAGGGATGTCTTGGTTTTGGGATCTGGTGGATCTGTCCACGAAACTCCCTCTAAGGCTTCCTTTGTGGGTGAATCTGTTGACTTAACCGTTCAGCAACAGACTTCACAGCAATCTGGCTTATTTGAACCTTCATGCTTGGCATCTGGAGTCAGTCCTGAAGGTTCAAGAGGATTCTCAGAGGAGGTGGCGAAGCGAATTAAGGAGCCTCAGCGACACTCCTCGAGGAGAATCTATGAATCAAGGTGGTCCATATTTGGGAAGTGGTGTCAGGAGAATCAGGTGGACATCTCAGATCCCACTATTCCAAACATAGCAAACTTCCTTAATTATTTGTTTAAGGAGAAGGCTCTCAAGCCATCGACTATTGCTGGTTACAGGACAGCAATTGCTGATGGATTGGGTTTGAAAGGTGAAGATGTGTCAAAAAGTCTTGAGTTGAATAGGTTATTGTCAAGTTTTTACAGAGACAAACCAGTGGTTAATAGATCCATACCTTCTTGGGATTTGGCCTTGGTTTTGCAGGCTCTTACTAAACGACCTTTTGAACCTTTGGGGAAGGCTTCATTGAAGTTGCTTACCTTCAAGACAGTTTTCCTTTTGACTTTGGCATCAGGCAAAAGAAGAGGTGAAATTCATGCTTGGACTTTCTCTTCTCTTAGTTACAAAGAAAATTGGTCACAAGTAACTATTGCTCCATCAACCGCCTTTTTGGCAAAGAACCAGTTGGCGTCAGATGGGCCTACTGTCATTAAACCTGTGGTCATTCCAGCTCTCAAACCTCATTTGGACAGCAGTTTGACTCAAGATAGATCTCTTTGTCCTGTGAGGGCCTTGAAATACTATTTGGACAGAACAAAGGATTTAAGGAAGAATAAGAATCTTTTGTTTGTAGCTATTAAGGAGGGTTTTACCAGAGATATTTCAAGGGCAACAATCTCTTCTTGGCTAAAACAGACTATACTTTTGGCTTATGAGGAGTCGGATTCTGAAACGCAGCAGTTGTGTCAGGTCAAAGCTCATGATGTTCGTTCTATGGCGGCTTCTTTGGCTTTTAAAGGAGGAGTTTCCTTAAGTGAGATTCTTGAAGCATGCTTTTGGAAGTCCCACAATACGTTTACCAATTTCTACCTTAAGGACCTCTGTTGGCATAATGGTCAGATCTTGAAATTGGGTCCAATAGTATCTGCTCAGCATGTTATAAACTTATGAGTAGGTTTTTATAACTGTATAATACTTTATGTGTTTCAATATGTGAATAGTTGATACTTTGGGTTGGATACAATTGTTAACCAATCTGCTTGTATTTTACTTTGTGATGGGTACAATTATTTATTAATCTGTCTGTATTTTACAGGATAGACGGCGTCGACCTGTATATATTGTACAGTTTGTGTAGCTTGGACCGTACTTGGTGTTTATGACGCGTCAGCTGATAGTGGTACCAAGTGGGGTTCGACCTGATGTTACTTCAGTTTGTAAAATAGATGTTGTTCAACAAGTGCATTTATTGGATTCAGAGCATTGTGAGAGTGTTCAACTGCATACTGCCTTCATTTAAAAGGTATGTTGTTGTGTTGAATGTTGTATGTTGGATTGTATGTGTTGCTGTTTGCATGTACATTTCACTATTGTCATGTTTACTGTTGGTTCTCACAATGTTGTTTCTTGTTGTTGGTAGGTGGAAGTTTTAATAAAAGAATTCCCTCCTTCCTGCAAGGCTGCATTCAGCTACTGTTAGGAAATGGTAAGGGTATTTCGCTATAAAATTGGAAAATTTAATAGTAATTTAAATTTTTATTAGAAATACTTACCATTTCCTAACACATGGATTTCCCTCCCGCCTCCCCGCAAGTCATTCTTTTACCTGCAACAAAAATAATGAGGTAAACAAAGGAGGTCAGGTGACCTAATTGGCGGGAGGACGGACTACTGTAACCCAATGGCTTTATTAAGGTGGTTATATAACCTTAAAATCGCATCTCTGCGTTGGCCATTGGGTTGGATGGCTCCAACAAATAGCTACTGTTAGGAAATGGTAAGTATTTCTAATAAAAATTTAAATTACTATTAAATTTTCCAAATTTGATCTATATTTACAGATACATGTAACTGATGTTGCAGAATGCCCTGAGACTACGTTGAGGTGACCTTTTACTCTCAGTAATGGCATAATAATATTATAATTACTTTTCTTTTAAAATTTTTGATAATATCTTAAATTATATGCAATAGATTTCAAACACATTTAAATTTTGGCTATATGTAGCCTTGAACAGAGTCTACATGGTTAACATGACCTAACATTTGCATTGACTTACATTCAGTTTAAGGTTAGGACAAATTTCTGTGATGTTTTGGCAATATTAAAGTGATAGTTTAGAGTTTTCATTTAAATTAAACAATGTCATGTACATGTGTCTAGACCAAAACAGGATCTTTATTGTAATGGACAGGGACATTATAAGCTAGGTTCCTTTCAAAACTGGTGTAATACCGTCCGTTCATTTGTCCATTTTTTATCCGTTTGTCTGTCCGTCCACATTTTCGTTTCCGGACTCTAACTTGAAAACGGTGTGTCCAATCGAATTCATACTTGACAGGGACATAGATCACCATCATAGCCAGGTTTTTTTCGAAATTGGTGTAATTTTGTCTGTTTATTTGTCCGTATTTGTCTATTTGTCCGTCTGTCTGTCCGTCCATTTTTGTTTCTGGATTCTAACTCACAAATGGTTTGTTCAATCGAATTCAAACTTGACAGGGAGATAGATTACCATCATAGCTAGGTTCCTTTCGAAATTGGTGTAATTCTGTCCGTTCCTTTGTCTGTGTTTTGTCCGTTTTTTGTCTGTCCATCAACATTTCTGTTTCCGGACTCTAAACTTGAAAATGGATTGTCCAATCAAACTAGGGAGATAGATCACCATCATAGCTAAGTTGCTTTCGAAATTGGTGTAATTCCGTATTTTTCGTTTGTCTGTTTATAGCATAGATACAATTGTGTAACCTAGATTAAAAGTTTTATATTTCTTAGCACATCTAACACATTCACCTTAACTGGGTGACCTAACATTTCTTTCCTCATTTCTAAATGTAATTACAGCAGTCACTAACCTTATTGCTGCCTGCGCAACCCGCCTTTTGGGGCATCTTTGACCCTCTTGTAATTATTATATCCATCCTGCTGGACATGGATATTATTATTATTTTCCCTCTGAATCACCCTTCATTGCTGCTCATTTACAGGTACAATTTTTTACATGTGTCAGCTAAATTTGGTGTGGAGGTTTTATGGCATGAGAGTTTGTGTGTGATTGTTTTCTTGGCAATATCTGGCAGCAAACATTGCCATGGCAACACTTTTTCATGTTTCTTGGGCTTTAATATCTTTTGGAGGGTTCTTTGCATTTCAAACCCCTGCATGGATTGGAGCTGATTAGCTTTTTAACGATAACTGGCAACAAGAGTTGCCATGGCAACAAGTGTTGCTATGGTAATACTTTTTTTTCTGTTTCTTGGACTTATAAATATTTTATGGGTTCTTTGCTTTCCATACACAGACTGGAGCGGATTAGTTTTACAGCACATCTTTTTTTGTTTCTTGGGGTTAAAAGTCTTTCTCACTGTTCTTTACACTCCAAACCACTGCATGGATTGGTGCTGATTAGCTTTTCAATGATGCCTGGCTACAAGTGTTGTCATGGCAACACTTATTTTTTGGTTTCTTGGACTTATGAATATTTTTATGGGTTCTTTGCTTTCTATACCCCTGCACAGACTGGAGCTGATTAGCTTTTCGGCAACACCTGGTAACAAGTGTTGCCATGGCAACACTTTTTTATGATGCTTGGGCTTAAAAAATTTTTCTCGGGTATCTTTGCATTCCAAACCCTTGCACAAATTCCATGGCAACACTTTTTTCTGTTTCTTTGACTTATATTTCTGTGGATTTTTTTGGCATTCCAAACCCCTGCATCAATAGGAGCCGGTTAGCATTTGAGCAATATCAGGCAGCTAGTGTTGCCATGGCAACAGTTTTTTCAGTTTCTACATTGTGGTTATAAAAAGTCTTGAAGAAGACCTGTATGGTAAAGTGAGCTAACACTCCACAAGAACAGACAATGCTCGTTTGCTGTCCCACAAAATGGTGGACAAATATAAGTCCTTCTTCCTCCATGAAGAGAGGAGATAAACAAATATATGTCCTTCTCTCCTCACTGAAGAGACGAATCAGACAAGACATGACCCATCTTGTACAATACATTTACATGTATTATTACTACCTGAGCGTGCTTTACTAGGGATTATCAGTGCAGACTTGACAGACAATGATCCTGCTTGTTTGCTCTCCCACAAAATGGCGGACAAATATAAGCCCTTCTTTCCTCCATGAAGAGAGGAGGTGGACAAATATAAGTCCTTCTTTCCTCCATGAAGAGAGGAAGCAGACAAGACACCATGCACAATGCATTAATTTGTATGGTAATATGATTAGCTGTTTAAGTTATATTTTTCAACAAGGTGGGGCTTCACCATGACTCAATCCTTCAGAAAGATGGTCTGGATGGTCACGCCAGCTTTTGTCTATCCAGCGTAATTTATGTCCTTTTGAATTTCATCCGCTTCAGTCTTTAATCAAAGCTGGTGACACAGAACAATTCTGTTGAATTCTTGTTTATACTGGACCTATCACATAATTAATTACACTGAGATGTCTCCAAGCTCTTTTTGGAATAATATAGTCCAAAGTAATTCATGATAAGTACACAAACAAAAACTGTCATGTACTTGTTTATATAAATTACTTATTTACTTCCTAAATGCTCTTTGTGCTGAGGTGGTTGCAACTAATAATTATAAGTTCATTATTGTTACTGGCCCAATTGTTTTTTGGTTACCAATTCCACCTGGCTTAGATTGCTTCAGTTCTGTTTGAGAAATCCCCAGGTATTACTGGTTACTTGATTAATCATAGGTATTGTGGTTAGTCATTGACAGCTTAAAGAATTGAATATTTTATAGAAACCTTACTTCTTATAAGGTTTCTAGAGGCCTAGAGACATGCTGTTTTCTTTAAAAGATACCTTGTCTATCGAGGATGAAAAAATGTTCAAGGCATGCAAATCTGTCTGTTAGTCTGTTTGCTAGAGCCATTACAAGGTAGGTACCCCCACCAAAGTGTGAAAATTTCAACACTTTATCACAATTTTCTCAGTGACTATTACAGGGATTTCTCTCATATCTTGCATATATGTACTAGACCACAAGTAGATTCCCTTGTGTCAGTGTCAGACCTGGGTCTTTCTTAATTATTTTTTTATGAATTTTTTAAATAATCTTTAATGCATTAAAATTAATAAAATCATGCACTAAATCAATTATAACTTGAAAAGTATTGCATTTAGAACATTTTGTTAAAATATATTATTCAGCTACTTTTTCCATAGCTACAACATGATGAGTAACTTGGGTGTCTATCTCCATAGCTAAGTGAGTAATAGCTACTTTTGGACTTTTCAGCAACTTCCATCATGAGTAAAATCACTTGTAACTTGAAAACTATTACATTTAGAGAATTTTGTGTAAATATGTTATTCACCTACTTTTGGGTCAGCTATAACATAGTAAAGTTTCAGACCTGTAGCTCATGGCACAACTGAGTAATAGCTACTTTTAGGTTACCACAGTTGAGTAAATCACTTATAACTTGAAAAGTATTGCATTTAGAGTATTCAGTTTCATGTTATTCACCTATTTGGGGGTCAGCTATAACATAGTAAAATTCCAGACCTGTGGCTCATTGCATAGCTGAGTAATAGCTACTTTGAGGTTCCTACTCAACACTAAATCATTTATAACTTGAAAAGTATTGCTTTTATTGCGCTACAATAGCTTACCATGTGGGACTGAATGCTCTACTGGTTGCCGCGAGGCATCACGACCAACGTCTAAGAAAAACAGGCATTTATAGTTGGCCGTAGCCTCAGGTTGTCGTCACGTGATCTGCCCCTTATGTTACAACTTTTCTCGTTGGTTGCCGCCATTTTACAGTCTTTGGGAAGTATTTACTGCCGTTTTCTATCTATATCTCAGTGCAGTGTTATTGTTATACGTCCCCTTTTATGTATTTCATTTATTATTGTATAAAGCACATTCTGGCCAATATTCAGCACTTCCACGTTTGTAAATTGTCCTTATTTTAAGTTTTGTGAGCTCGCCTCGACTGGCTTTTCTTCTGCGAATACCTTATTCGAGGTTATACTCGCATTTGTTTTATTGTTATAAAACATGTCGTCTCACCAAGCTAGTAGCGATAAACCTTGCGCAGCAAAATGTAGTCATTTCTGCCATCCATTTGACACACACAACTTCTGTCCTACCTGCAGAGAGGCAGGTAAGGGCGACGATCTGTGTGTAACTCTTGTCTCTTCCTGTACCATTTGCTCTTCATTCACTGAAGAACAGATCACCAAGATCTCTCACAGGAAGCGTTATTCTAAAAAATCTGACAAGAAAGAAAAGGCAGAAGACATGGGTTCGTAATTATTGGGGGATAATTCTATTGAATCATTTGGAGGCTCGCAGACAGAGCTGGAAATGGCTGCTGATCGCCTCTTCACATCCCCTCCTCGTCCTCAACCTCTCTCATTCGAGGCATTGTCCATTCGAACCCCTGCTCGTACTGTTCCGCCTACACCAGGTACGGCTTTACAACTAAAAGTACAAGCAAACCTTGAGAAATCTCTGTCTTCTCGCATAGATATACAAATGGATCAGAAAATGGGGGCCTTTCAGGCCAGTATGTTGGAGGCGTTCAATAATCTTTGTGAAGATTTTCAGAAATCTTTACAAAAGCCAAGGGAGGTGGATCAGACCTCTTCTTCTGCTGCTACAAAACGAATGCACCCTCCAAAGATCTGGACAAACCCTCGAAATCCAGTAGTGCTATCGAGTCTATGGAGGTGGAGTATGGCCCAGATCTTCCGCCTCGCCTAGACTCGACTCGAAGATGACTCGGGTCAACTTCGTAGTTCTGCCGAGGATCCCTCGAAGGTTGCCTCGACCAAACCTAAACAATCATCACACTCTTCTAGGTACCATGTTGTGGATCCGAGCTCTGCCTCGGACCACTACTCGAACTATTCTAATGACCCTCAACCAGCCCCTAGTAGGCCCAAAAAGCACTCTGATAAGCCAAAACACACATCGAGGCCCAGATTTTTACCCTCATCTTTAGAGGAGGATCAGTCCCCTGAACATAGGCATAGGTCCCCTAAGCCCTCCAGGAAGTCTTACTCTGATCAGGACCACCCCCAACATGACCCTGACCCTCCTTATTACAGGGAAGTAGCATTGTCTGACATCCCATCCCAATACGCTGAGGAGGTGGATACGTTCCGACGCATCCTGAAACTTCCAGATCCTAGGGAATCCTTACCTAGATCTTCAACAGCGGTCATGGGTAAAATCTCTCGGGTTTTACAGTCGCCTGTTTCTAGTGCCCAAGCCTCACCAAAAGTGGAAGCCAGTAATAGACCTAAGCAGGCTCAACACTTTTCTACATGTAGAAAAGTTCAAGATGGAAACTCCAGAGTCCATCAGGACCTCCCTGATTCCAGGGGAATGAGTATCATCGATAGATCTATCGGACGCCTACCTTCACATCCCCATCCATCCTCACTCAAGGAAATACCTAAGATTTTGCCACAGGTCTCAGGTGTTCCAGTTCACCCCCCTACCTTTCGGACAGGCCACAGCCCCCCAGGTCTTTACCATGATCGTAAAGGAGGTGAAACTCATGGCCCTCTCCAGAGGTCTCAGTCGCGGGAGGAAGCCCTAGTGAACACTCAGGCAGTGGTAGATCTAACCCAGTCCTTGGGATGGATCATCAATCAGGAAAAATCAGAACTGAATCCCACTCAGGTGTTTTCGTTCGTGGGTTACGAGTACCACCTAGATTCAGCCCTTGTAAAACCCACCCAAGAGAGATGGTTCAAACTTCAGGATTTTATCCTACAACTCAAGTCAAAACATGTTTTGACTGCAAGATGTTTGATATCTCTAATTGGGTTGCTAGCCTCAATGGAGAAAATGGTCCCGGAGGGACGACTTCACATGAGGCCCTTTCAGTTTCACCTCAAGGAGCACTGGAAATTTCCTCAACCACTGGACAGCCTCCTTCCTTGGACAGAAGCCATCGCTGCACACCTAGACTGGTGGCAGAATCCTGCAAACGTGATGAGAGGCTCAGACCTTCATCCCAAAGACCACAGTATCCAACTCTTACAGACGCTTCAAACAAAGGTTGGGGCGCTCACTTAGAACAAAGTTCTACCAAAGGTCTGTGGTCACCCCAGGAAAAAGGTCTACACATAAATGTCCTAGAATTGAAAGCTGTCTCTCTGGCCCTGAGACACTTCAAAGACCAGTGTCAGGACCAAACAGTGCTAGTTGCGACGGACAACTCAACTGTGGTAGCTTACATAAACAAACAAGGAGGAACATACTCAGCGGAGATGTGTGCACTCCTGTGGAGAATCATGACCTGGTGCCATCACTTTCACATAACATTGAAAGCCAAGCACATTCCAGGGTGCCTGAATGTGATGGCCGGCCTGCTGTCCAGGTCGAATCAGGTCCAATCGACCGAATGGTCACTACATCCACAGGTGTTCAAACAGATCTGCCAACAGTGGTTCACTCCCCACGTGGACCTGTTTGCCACTCATCTGAACCACAAGCTTCCACTGTACGTGTCTCCTATCCCAGACCCCAAGGCCTGGGACATAGATGCTCTAAACATAAACTGGATGGGTCTCACTGCCTATGCTTACCCTCCAAGGGCTCTCCTTCACAAGGTGATCCAAAAAATCATAGTAATAGCCCCAGGCTGGCCAGGGATGCCCTGCTTTTGGAACCTAGTACACCTCTCAACAGAGATCCCACTGCAGCTCCCGGTGTCGACAACACTCCTCAAACAGTCCCACAACTACGTGTTCCACAGCAACCCGCAGCACCGGGACTGGGGCCCTGTAGACGGCACTCAGACTGGTACTTTCGATCTTTCATTCTATTATTATTATCAAAATTCTAAGAAAAAACAGACTTATCTGCCAGTCGTAATCCTTCCTCCGGACGGTTGGATTCAGCATTCAGTCCCACATGGTAAGCTATTGTAGCGCAATAAAATAGAAAATTTTAATTACTTAAATGTAGCTTTTATAAGCTACAAGTTTACCATGTGGGACTGAGGAGAGTCCCACCCTGCCTCCCCGCTGTATTACAGCTGAGGGGTATGGGTTTAAATCTCAACGAGAAAAGTTGTAACATAAGGGGCAGATCACGTGACGACAACCTGAGGCTACGGCCAACTATAAATGTCTTTTTATGTCAGCTGACTTATCAGTCAGCTGACATTATATCGTCACTCTGCGGCGTGGGCGTACGCGTACGCGTCCGCGTGAACAACTTCTCCTCCAAAACTACAAGGCCTAGAGACGTGCTGTTTTTTTTAAAAGATACCTTATCTATCGAGGATGAAAAATTGTTCAAGGCATGCAAATCTGTCTGTTCGTCTGTTTGCTAGAGACATTACAAGGGGGGTACCCCCACCAAAAGTGTGAAAATTTCAACACTTAATCACAAGTTTCTCAGTGACTATTACAGGGATTTCTCTCATATCTTGCATATATGTACTAGGCCAGAGGTAGATTCTCTTGTGTGAGTATGAGACCTGGATCTGTCTTACTTTTTTTTTAATAAATTTTTTTAATAATTTTTAATGCATTAAAATTCATGAAATCATGCACAAAATCATTTATAACTTGAAAACTATTGCATCTAGAGCATTTTGTTAAAATATGTTATTCAGCTACTTTTTTCATAGCTACAATATGGTGAGTAAGTTGGGTGCCTGTCTCAATAGCTAAGTGAGTAATAGCTACTTTTGGGCTTTTCAGTAACTTCCATCATGAGTAGAATCACTTGTAACTTAAAAACTATTGCATTTAGAGAATTTCGTATAAATATGTTATTCAGCTACTTTTGGGTCAGCTATGACATAGTAAAATTTCAGACCTGTAGCTCATGGCATAGCTGAGTAATAGCTACTTTTAGGTTATCACTGTTGAGTAAATCGCTTATAACTTGGAAACTATTGCATTTAGAGTATTTTGTTTCAATATGTTATTCACCAATTTTGGGATCAGCTATAACATAGTGAAGTGTCAGATCTGTGGCTCATTGCATAGCTGAGTAATAGCTACTTTGAAGTTCTCACTATTGAGTAAATCGGTTGTAATTGGAAAACTATTGCATTTAGAGAATTTCGTATAAATATGTTATTCAGCTACTTTTGGGTCAGCTATAACATAGTAAAATTTCAGACCTGTAGCTCATGGCATAGCTGAGTAATAGCTACTTTTAGGTCATCACTATTGAGTAAATCAGTTGTAACTTGAAAACTATTGCATTTACAGTATTTTGCTTAAATATGTTGTTCACCTACTTTTGGGTCAGCTATAACATAGTAAAATTTCAGACCTGTAGCTCATTGCATAGCTGAGTAATAACTACTTTGAGGTTCTCACTATTGAGTAAATCAGTTGTAATTGCAAAACTATTGCATTTAGAGAATTTAGTATAAATATGTTATTCAGCTACTTTTGGGTCAGCTATAACATAGTAAAATTTCAGACCTGTAGCTCATGGCATAGCTGAGTAATAGCTACTTTTAGGTCATCACTATTGGGTAAATCAGTTGTAACTTGAAAACTATTGCATTTACAGTATTTTGCTTAAATATGTTGTTCACCTACTTTTGGGTCAGCTATAACATAGTAAAATTTCAGACCTGTAGCTCATGGCATACCTGAGTAATAGCTACTTTTAGGTTATCACTGTTGAGTAAATTGCTTATAACTTGGAAATTATTGCGTTTAGAGTATTTTGTTTCAATAAGTTATTCACCTATTTTGGGATCAGCTATAACATAGTGAAGTTTCAGATCTGTGGCTCATTGCATAGCTGAGTAATAGCTACTTTGAAGTTCTCACTATTGAGTAAATCGGTTGTAATTGGAAAACTATTGCATTTAGAGAATTTAGTATAAATATGTTATTCAGCTACTTTTGGGTCAGCTATAACATAGTAAAATTTCAGACCTGTAGCTCATGGCATAGCTGAGTAATAGCTACTTTTAGGTCATCACCATTGAGTAAATCAGTTGTAACTTGAAAACTATTGCATTTACAGTATTTTGCTTAAATATGTTGTTCACCTACTTTTGGGTCAGCTATAACATAGTAAAATTTCAGACCTGTAGCTCATTGCATAGCTGAGTAATAACTACTTTGAGGTTCTCACTATTGAGTAAATCAGTTGTAATTGGAAAACTATTGCATTTAGAGAATTTAGTATAAATATGTTATTCAGCTACTTTTGGGTCAGCTATAACATAGTAAAATTTCAGACCTGTAGCTCATGGCATAGCTGAGTAATAGCTACTTTTAGGTCATCACTATTGAGTAAATCAGTTGTAACTTGAAAACTATTGCATTTACAGTATTTTGCTTAAATATGTTGTTCACCTACTTTCAGGTCAGCTATAACATAGTAAAATTTCAGACCTGTAGCTCATGGCATAGCTGAGTAATAGCTACTTTTAGGTTATCACTGTTGAGTAAATTGCTTATAACTTGGAAATTATTGCATTTAGATTATTTTGTTTCAATATGTTATTCACCTATTTTGAGGTCAGCTATAACATAGTGAAGTTCCAGACCTGTGACTCATTGCATAGCTGAGTAATAGCTACTTTGAAGTTCTCAATGTTGAGTAAATCACTTGTAATTTGAAAACCATTGCATTTAGAGAATTTAGTATAAATATGTTATTCAGCTACTTTTGGGTCAGCTATAACATAGTAAAATTTCAGACCTGTAGCTCATGGCATAGCTGAGTAATAGCTACTTTTAGGTTATCACTGTTGAGTAAATCACTTATAACTTGAAAACTATTGCATTTAGAGTATTTTGTTGCAATATGTTATTCACCTATTTTGAGGTCAGCTATAACATAGTGAAGTTCCAGACCTGTGACTCATTGCATAGCTGAGTAATAGCTACTTTGAAGTTCTCAATGTTGAGTAAATCACTTGTAATTTGAAAACCATTGCATTTAGAGAATTTAGTATAAATATGTTATTCAGCTACTTTTGGGTCAGCTATAACATAGTAAAATTTCAGACCTGTAGCTCATGGCATAGCTGAGTAATAGCTACTTTTAGGTTATCACTGTTGAGTAAATCACTTATAACTTGAAAACTATTGCATTTAGAGTATTTTGTTGCAATATGTTATTCACCTATTTTGGGATCAGCTATAACATAGTGAAGTTTCAGATCTGTGGCTCATTGCATAGCTGAGTAATAGCTACTTTGAAGTTCTCACTATTGAGTAAATCGGTTGTAATTGGAAAACTATTGCATTTAGAGAATTTAGTATAAATATGTTATTCAGCTACTTTTGGGTCAGCTATAACATAGTAAAATTTCAGACCTGTAGCTCATGGCATAGCTGAGTAATAGCTACTTTTAGGTCATCACCATTGAGTAAATCAGTTGTAACTTGAAAACTATTGCATTTACAGTATTTTGCTTAAATATGTTGTTCACCTACTTTTGGGTCAGCTATAACATAGTAAAATTTCAGACCTGTAGCTCATTGCATAGCTGAGTAATAACTACTTTGAGGTTCTCACTATTGAGTAAATCAGTTGTAATTGGAAAACTATTGCATTTAGAGAATTTAGTATAAATATGTTATTCAGCTACTTTTGGGTCAGCTATAACATAGTAAAATTTCAGACCTGTAGCTCATGGCATAGCTGAGTAATAGCTACTTTTAGGTCATCACTATTGAGTAAATCAGTTGTAACTTGAAAACTATTGCATTTACAGTATTTTGCTTAAATATGTTGTTCACCTACTTTCAGGTCAGCTATAACATAGTAAAATTTCAGACCTGTAGCTCATGGCATAGCTGAGTAATAGCTACTTTTAGGTTATCACTGTTGAGTAAATTGCTTATAACTTGGAAATTATTGCATTTAGATTATTTTGTTTCAATATGTTATTCACCTATTTTGAGGTCAGCTATAACATAGTGAAGTTCCAGACCTGTGACTCATTGCATAGCTGAGTAATAGCTACTTTGAAGTTCTCAATGTTGAGTAAATCACTTGTAATTTGAAAACCATTGCATTTAGAGAATTTAGTATAAATATGTTATTCAGCTACTTTTGGGTCAGCTATAACATAGTAAAATTTCAGACCTGTAGCTCATGGCATAGCTGAGTAATAGCTACTTTTAGGTTATCACTGTTGAGTAAATCACTTATAACTTGAAAACTATTGCATTTAGAGTATTTTGTTGCAATATGTTATTCACCTATTTTGGGGTCAGCTATAACATAGTGAAGTTCCAGACGTGTGGCTCATTGCATAGCTGAGTAATAGCTACTTTGAAGTTCTCACTGTTGAGTAAATCAGTTGTAACTTGAAAATTATTACATTTAGAGTATTTTGTTTAAATATGTTATTCACATAATTTTTGGTCAGCTATAACATAGTGAAATTGCAGACCTCTATGTCATGGCATAGCTGAGCAATAGCTTCTTTCAGGTTCTCCCTGTTGAGTAAATCATTGTATCCAACCTGTAGGAAATCATGGGCTGGGAATCTATTAATATGGTCCGATTTGACCTTGGAACCCTCCTTCAAGGTCAAATGAGGATAGCCAAACATAAAAGTGCTTATAACTCGCTTATTATTGGTCCTAGAGGTTGGAATGAAAACCAACCTATAGAAAATCTTGAGCTGGGAATTTTTTGGTGTGGTCGAATTTCACCTTGGACCCCTCCTTCAAGGTCAAATGAGGATAGCCAAACTTAAAAGTGTTTATAACTCGCTTATTATTGGTCCTAGAGGTTTCAAATGGAAAACCAACCTATAGAAAATCATGGGCTGGGAATCTTTTGGTGTGGTCGGATTTGACCTTAGACCCCTCCTTCCAGGTCAAACGAAGATAGCCAAACTTAAAGTGCTTATAACTCGCGTATTATTGGTCTTGGAGGTTTGGGATGGTAAACCAACATATAGGAAATCATGGGCTGGGATTCTTAGGTCAAACAAGGATAGCCAAACTTAAAAAGTGCCTATGACTCACTTATTATTGGTCCGAGAGGTTTGGGATGGTAAACCATCCTAAATTCTTTGGCTGGGAATCTTTTGGTATGGTCAGATTTGACCTTTGGACCCCTTCTTCATGGTCGAACGAGGATATTGCATTTATAGTATTTCTTTAAATATTTTTAACCTACTTTTTACACTTAAACAATTACCTTGTTACTTTATTTCATAATACCATTTGCAGGGCACAACTTTTTTGTCCTTTTCTTCTGTCAGCTTCGGAATATCTTTCGAACATGCTGTTCAGTTACCATTTACTGTATTTCTGTACAGCCCTTTCCCTGATAATTATGCTTTCCTCTCATTATCACCATCACAAATCAAAAACATTCAGTCAGCTGACACAGTGCCCGTTCACGGGCACTCTCCTCTTGTTTTATTAGACGTTGGTCGTGATGCCTCGCGGCAACCAGTAAAGACTTTTCTGTAACTTCCATCATGAGTAAAATCACTTGTAACTTGAAAACTATTGCATTTAGATTATTTAGTTGTATCCACCAGATAGCATCCAGTGGATATTATGGATTTCGCTTCGTTACGCCGCCGCCGACGCAGTGTGTAGAGAGATTTCACCGTTACCGCTCTAACAAAAAAAATATTATAGCTAGCCTTCTCAAATTTGCAGGATATATTCATAGCCATAAAATCTTGCCTGGGAATATTTTTGGCCTCATTATGAAAAACAAGATGGCTGCCAGGGACGTTTATTCAACTTTAAACAAGGACTTTTGTTGGCCCTCTAGAGCAAAGGGTATTACAGGTAGGTCTCAAATTCGCAGGATATGTTCCTCATTATAAAAACTTGACTGGAAATATTTTTGGCCTCATTTTGAAAAAAACAAGATGGCTGCCACAGATGTTTCTTTGTCAATCATGAAAAGTGCTTATATCTCCCTTATTATTGGTCCTAGAGGTTTGGGATGGTAAACCAACCTATAGAAACTCATGGGCTGGGAATAGTTTTGTGTGGTCAGATTTGACCTTGGGCCCCTCGTTCAAGGTCAAACAAGGATAGCCAAACTTAAAAGTGCTTATAACTCGCTTATTATTGGTCCTAGAGGTTTTGGATGGTAAACCAACCTACAGAAAACCATGGGCTGGGAATCTTTTGGTGTGGTCGGATTTGACCTTAGACCCCTCATTCAAGGTCAGACGAGGACAGCCAAACTTAAAAGTGCTTATAACTTGCTTATTATTGGTCCTAGAGGTTTGGGATGGTAAACCAACATATAGGAAATTATTGGCTGGGAATCTTCTGGTGTGGACGGATTTGGCCTTGGGCCTCTCCTTCAAGGTCAGACGAGGATAGCCAAACTTATAAGTGCTTATAACTCGCTTTTTATTGATCCTAGAGGTTTACAGTACAAAACTAACTCATACGAAATCTTGGGCAAGGAATCTTCTGATGTTAGATTTGACCTCTGGCCCCTCCTTCAAGGTCAAATGATAGTTCACTGGCTTTGGTGAGTTGTCTTTCCGGTGGATGCAAACTTTCATCGGTTCTCTGATGCGTAGGTCTAGTTATATGTATGCTTACCCAGTTGTGCTAATTCCATTGACAGCTATACTCAGATTGATAAGTTTTACAGCTTTGTAATATTTAGTTTACTGAATAATGCTGTCATCTTGCTGATATATTATATTGTTTTAATATTTTAACTTTACATGCATTTTCTTTCTCTTAGACATTATTTTCTCTACTTAAGCATTATTTGGACTGACACTGCTCTGAAAGTATCGCGATCTTTGTACTCTTTCACTACTTATATATCTCATGGTGTTGGAAACTATTTCCCCAGGCTGTGGAGTATGGGCATCTCTGATGCTATTTTTCATATTTTAAACCATATTTACCAAAAGCCTAAGAAAGCTGTGCATGTACTGTTTTTAACCAAGTCACCGGAAATAGGAGATAGCAGTGCCGGGGGTCTGGTGGGGAAAAACATCTTATCCAGGTTATATCCCAGTAACCATGAGGTATAAGACATTCATACTTGGTAGGGACATTAATTGAAGGATATAAATGTGCAAGGTCATGGTGTCACTTGATTTGATGTTTTACCTTTTCAAAAGTATATGTCAAAGCTGTAACGTGTAGGAAGTTGATACTCGGTTGGAACAATGGTTAGGGGGATGTAAGTGTGCAACATCATGGTGTGACTTTGATTTGACCTTGCTGTAGTCACTTTGAATGTTTTAAAGTCTTGTCTGGGCTATACCTCGGAAACTATAAGTGAAGAAAGTTAATACTTGGCAGGGACATTGATCGGAGGATATTAAGTGTGCAATGTCATGGTGTCACATTAATTAGGCTTTTGATCCTGTTGTAGTGACCTTAATCTTTAAAATATTGTCTGGGCTATATTTCTGAAACTGTAAGGTACAAGAAATTGTTACTTGGCATGGACATTGGTGGGTTTTTGTGCAATATGATCATGTAACTTTGACTTGACCTTTAACATTGGTGTAATGACCATGATCTTTAATGTCTTGTCCAGGCTATAGCTCAGAAACCGTATGTCCTACGAAGTTGTTACTCTTTATATATACTTGTTGGAAGGTGTAGTTGTGCAACAAAAGTTTGTCCGGGCTGTATCTCAGAAACCGTAAGGTGTAGGAAGTTGATACTTGGTAGGGACATTGGTTAGGATGTGTAGGTGTGCAATGTCATGGTCTCACCTTGATTTGACCTTTGACCTTGCCGTAGTAACCTTGAGTTTGAACATATTGTCCGTGCTATATCTCGGAAACCGTAATGTGTAGGAAGTGTATACTTGGTAGGGACATTGCTTGGGGGTGTAGGTGTGCAACGTCATGGTGTGACCTTGATTTGACCTTTGACCTTTCCGTAGCGACCTTGACCTTTCAAATCTTGTCCGGGCTATATCTCGGAAACTGTAAGGTGTAGGAAGTTGATACTTGGTAGGGACATTGGTTACGGGGTGTAGGTGTGCAACATCATGGTGTGACCTTGATTTGACCTTTGACTTTGTCGTAGTGACCTTGACCTAAAATATCTTGTCCGGGCTATATCTCGGAAATCATAAGGTGTAGAAAGTTGATACTTAGTAGGGACATTGGTTAGGGGGTGTAGGTGTGCAACATCATGGTCTGACCTTGATTTGACCTTTGACCTTGCCGTAGTGACCTTGAGTTTGAAAATCTTGTCCGGGCTATATCTCGGAAACCGTAAGGTGTAGGAAGTTGGTACTTGGTAGGGACATTGGTTAGGAGGTGTAGGTGTGCAACGTCATGGTGTGACCTAGATTTGACCTTTGACCTTTCCGTAGTGACCTTGACCCATAAAATCTTGTCCGGGCTATATTTTGGAAACTGTGAGGTGTAGGAAGTTGATACTTGGTAGGGACATTAGTTAGGGGGTGTAGGTGTGCAGCGTCATCCTCTGACCTTGATTTGACCTTGATTTGACCTTGCCGTAGTGACCTTGACCTATAAAATCTTGGCCAGGCTAAATCTCGGAAACCGTAAGGTGTAGGAAGTTGATACTTGGTAGGGACATTGGTTAGGATGTGTAGGTGTGCAACATCATAGTTTCACCTTGATTTGACCTTTGACCTTGCCGTAGTGACCTTGAGTTTGAAAATCTTGTTCGGGCTATATCTCGGAAGTATAAGGTGTAGGAAGTTGATACTTGGTACGGACATTGGTTAGGGGGTGTAGGTGTGCAACGTCATGGTCTGACCTTGATTTGACCTTGCCGTAGTGACCTTGACGTATAAAATCTTGTCCGAGCTATATCTTGGAACCGTAAGGTGTAAGAAGTTGATACTTGGTAGGGACATTGGTTACGGGGTGCAGGTGTGCAACGTCATGGTCCTACCTTGATTTGACCTTTGACCTTACCGTAGTGACCTTGAGTTTGAAAATCATGTCCGGGCTATATCTTGGAAAGGGTAAGGTATAGGAAGTTGATACTTGGTAGGGATTGGTTAGGGGGTGTAGTTGTGCAACTTCATGGTCTGACCTAAATTTGACCTTGCCGTAGTGACCTTGACCTATAAAATCTTGTCCGGAAACTGTAAGGTGTAGGAAGTTGATGCTTGGTAGGGACATTCGCTAGGGGTGTAGGTGTGCAGCATCCTGGTGTGATCTTGATTTGACCTTGCCGTAGTGACCTTGACCTATAAAATCTTGTCCGGAAACTGTAAGGTGTAGGAAGTTGATGCTTGGTAGGGACATTCGCTAGGGGTGTAGGTGTGCAGCATCCTGGTGTGATCTTGATTTGACCTTGCCGCAGCGACTTTGACCTTTAAAATCTTGTTGCAACTTTGGGTCTGCCTTTTGATGCAGATTAAGCACTCTTAAAGTCATATTAGAATTCACTAAGAATTTTTCCTTTGCAACTTCCCATTGTAACAGATGGAATTTCATCAAGTGAGCCACAGATTTTGCTCCAACACCACACATAAGCATTCATTGAATGTTTTACCACTTCTATATGCATGTTAATATTCAAAACATCTAAACCATAATTCGGCCATGCCAGATGTAGGTAAAGTACCTGCATTATCATTCTCTTAGACATTGTTTTCTCTACTTAAACATTGTTTGGACCATTATATAACTGACAGTTCTCTGAAAGTATCCTGAACTTTGTACTGATACAGTACTTCTATATCTCATGGTGTTAAAAATATTTCCCAAGTTTTAATACTTCTTTACACACATTATCTTTCTGTTGGACATTACTTTCTCTATTTAGACGTTGTTTGGACATTTATATAACTGACAGTGCTTTGAAAGTATCCTGAACGCTGTACTGTTACAGTACTTCTATATCTCATGGTGTTAAAAATATTTCCCTAGGCTGTGGGGTACGGGCATCTCTGATGCTATTTTTCACCTCTTCTATGTCTTATACTGTCCGAATCTTTATTCCCAGGCAATGGGGTACTGGCATCTCTAATTCAATTTTTATTAATTGAACTGATTATTTGTAACTGAAATTCAGAAAAAAACAACAACAAAATCCTATCCAGATTGACATATTCTCCCAGATATATCAGTATTGATGAACAATTCCCACTTCACTTTACATTTTGTTTGGCATTTAATAACCTTTAATTACTCTGTTTTCATTAGTTGTGGCTTCACTTCTGCCTCATGGCAATATCTGAAACTCACAGAGTGCCTGTCCTAATGTGAATTTAACTGTTTAATGGAACTTTAAGAAACTTTTCTCCGTGCTGTTATTTATTAAAGTAAATGGTCTGTGTATCATCTGATGTTTTGTCTAGATAATTAAGCCATGCAAACAATGAGTCCCTATTTGAAGCCTATTAATTTGACCTCAAAATCCCAATGAAAAAAGACCTATGGCCAAGTGAAGGTAAGAATATGTACCTTGTTCCACTTTAAGCCTTTAGCTTTTAAGCTGTGTGGCTCAACAAACTAAAATTATAACTAGTATCACATTAATCTATTCATTTCTGACATATAACATAAATCAAGGCTTATTGGTGGTATTTAAACAGTGTATGAGGCTGCCCAGAGCTTTTTTTTCTAGAATTTTCAAGTATTTAAGCACTTCTTAAAGATTGAGGGGGCGTTTATTAGTTGTAGCCCCTGGTTTCAGACTAGTGTAGGGATTGGTGCTCGATCTTTCAATATCGATCGATCATCCCACAGAACTGCCGATATCGACACATACTACCAGCATTTCAATATCGAAACCTCATATAAAAAACACAAAATAATATAAACAGGGTAATTTCACTGCTTAAATAAACATTTATTATATAAACGCCTTAAAAAGCACACTTACAACCAAAATGAACTGGTTTAAGTCTGGCGCCATCTTTGTTTACATTGTCAGTGACAACTTCCGGTTTCACGGAAGAGAAACAAAACTGACGGCTAGTATACAGGAAAGCATAGAAAATCTTGTGTGTTTTTGCTCATTTTATTTTATTTTATATTGTAGAAATATATTTTTATTGCATAAATAGCATCTTTTGATAATTTCGTGAATTTGTATGTGCACGTTTTAAAAGAACCTCAATTATCGCCCACGGCTTACGTTAACGGTCCCGATATTGAAATATCGATCGATCCACCACCCTAAATTTTCATTCGATATCGATCCTCAATATGCTTCTCGATCCCTATACTATTTCAGACAGCCCCCTTTATATAAGGCCTATCCAAATGATTTTTGGCTGTTACCATCTATAGGCTGTAATGTTGGTATTCCTATTTGTGTAAATCTGTATATTAGTTACAACTCAAGCACATCTATCTACTTTTATTCTGTGAGGGAAAATACACACTTATGTGTGTTCATACACTAGAGTGAAAAATATAGTGCACACACAATATCCCCCTTATCAAAAAAAAAAAACAAAAGATGAAAACAGACCAGGATACTGAGATAATTTACTGATTCATCTGATGTCAATCACCTTTAAATGATTAAGCATCCCACGCTTTCACCCCCTGTTTTCATACAACCTGACAGTTAAGTAAAAAAAATTCTAAATTGACCACTTTTGGGTGCATATTGTGTATATCTACTCACATTGTGGACCTTACATGGGTTCAGTAAAATTATTGAATTATAAAAATTGGGTTCATAGCTTATAGCTTAAAAATTTGCATCCTCAAGACCAGTCAAGGTTACCTTAGCATCATCCATATCAGGTGTCTTTGGTATGCTGTAAACACTGTCAGGCAGAAAATATTTGTAAAATGTCAAACATCTGCTTTATTTTTGGATTTGAAGTTTGAAATGTAATAGGAAACCCATGGCCTGGGATTGCATAGAGTCCATCAAATTTGCCCCAAGCCACCCCCTCCCCCAGTTATAATGTTAAATTTCTTATATTTTGCATTGTTTCTTCAAAAATATTGCCAAAAATCCTGTAAAGTTTAATGCAAATATTCTTTGGGATTATTTATAACTAATGATATGGCTTTTTGCCCCCTTTAGCCTTTCAAGGTCAATTCTGTGTTCCTAAATTGGTCAGATTTTCCCTTGTTGCGTAGTGTCTCTTTTATTTTTGTTTTTAGTGTTTTAGAATGAATCCAGAGGTGATAGGAAACAGAGGCCTGGGATCCCAAATACCCCAGCAAATTTGCCCTCAAGCCCCCCCCCCCCCCCCCCCCCCCCCCCCCCCCCCCCAATGATCAAAACGGAGGCATATAATTGATTTTTCTTGTATTTTGCTGTGTGTCTGTGTCTACAAAATATAAATGCCTGGAAACTTCATCAAAATTTTCTTTAGTCACATATATTGATTTGGCTTTTTTCCCTCACTTGCCTTTCAAGATAAATTCTATGGCCCTGAATGGATCTGATTTTCACTTATTGCTTAATATCACTTTTATTATGGGTATTATAATTACCTTCTGGGGCCACAGTGGCTCAGTGGTAACACACTTGCCTCCTACCTCCGAGGCCAGCGGTTCAAACCCCAAACCCTATGTGGGAAAGATGGTAGTTTAGCACCAATGGTTGACAGTTTACAGCACAGAACCTTGACCAACTGTATGTACTGGTTTCCTCTGCCCATAAAACTACCTGTCGTGGTATGACCTATACAGTGTAAAAAGCAATGTAAAACCCAAATAAACTAAATTTTTCAACCTTCTTGCCTTTCCAGGTCAATTTTATGACCCCAGAATAGGTCAGATTGTTACTGCTTTTATTATTTGATATTTCATATTGTTGTTACTCAGGGATCCAGTAATAGCCTACAATCTCATGAAGAAGCTCTCCACAGAGATCTGCCTTAGTGTCTTCCTGGATGTGAAATTTGAATGCTCAGCAGAATTAGCAGATGAAATAGTTGGACTCACAACTAAACACTGGCATGGTATATTGCTATTAAAGTCTCAGGTTGTATTCTCAAACAACTGAAATAAATATTCACTTGGTTTTTTCATGTCTGGTATTTCGGTGAATTTTAGACTCACTTAATATATAAAAATGATATTCTTGAAAACTGCTGATTTTAGTAAGATAAGAATTAAGTACATTTCGAATAAATTTCAAGTAACTTTGAATTCAAATTCTTAGATTAATGTGTTTTTAAGATTTGATGTTTATTTAATTTGATAGGAAATTAAAAATACATGTATGTGATCAAATAATGTTTTCATGATAAAATGTAAGGCTAACCTGTAAAGTATCTTAAATTTGTCATGGTTGTAAGTCAAATAAAATAAACTTGGCATTAAATAATTTAGGAAATTCCTGTTAATGAGTTCAATTATGCTGGTTCCCATTCACGTCAAATTAAGGTTTTATGAAAGTAAACAAAGAAGGACTTTACGAAATATATTCTTTTAAAATCTTTAAAAAGTGAAAAAACTAGAAACTGTTTGGGCTTAGAGAAGAAATTATAATTGTTTAAAAATGCTGTAATATTGTAAAAAAAATGAGTCCATAATAAGATCAGAAGTGAAACTATGGACTTTCCTGAATGAAACATTTAAAGTGACATGGTTGGATATAGCTATAAAATCTATAATTATAAATCTCAGTTGGGGTGTTAATAAAATAAACCATTTTAATGAACAGTGTATAACAATTTATTGGTAATTGTTTTATATTTGATACTTATATTGCAACACAACAGTAAAAAAGATTGGACTTGTAAATAAAAGATGCTTATTAGTTGTAATCATTCTGTTATATTTACATTTTCTTGCTTTTTAAACTGTTTAAATTTTGCTCAGTTTGGTACATTTTTACATTTTTGGAAGATCATTGTACCACTAAACTCCCCTTACACAGGGAGACGTTCTTTCAATAAAACTTTATGTTTGTTTGTATACATGTTAAGGCTATTTTGGGTGTTGTGCGAATGAATGTAATGAACATTTTTCATGTTCATGGAAATAGGTATTTCATATGAAAACTTAAAATTAAAAAATTGATGTGGTAGAGTGAAACTGCACTTAATAATCTAAAATTAATTGGAATCAATCTAAATCAAAATAAGTCAGACTTGTTAAAGTCTGTTAAGTAAGATTCAAAACTGGAACAGTGTGTATGTTACAAGATCAGTTGGTTTAATGATGTCAAAAAAGAACACTACTTGCCACAGATTATTTTCCTCATTGAAATTGATCTTATATATTAATGCTTGTTTGAAATTATCATGCTAATCTTTTAAATATACTAATTTAGTAAAGTTTGCCTGTGTCACAAATGGTCAAAAAATAATTATCACAAGTTTGAATTTTTTTAAATTAGATTTTGTGGGATGTTGTGGGATAGAAGTTAGCTTATATGCATCTAAATTTAAAGGATTTTAGAGGTGCATTTATACGGAATGGTAGAGTTAATGTAGGCTCTGTTGAAATACTATAAAACACACACTTCATGACATCATATACACATAAGACCTCTCACATGATAAATATATATTCAGTATTTTTACATTTCTTTATACCCTCAGGAATTATATCTGTACCAATAAATCTGAAGCTACCAATGACAAATTCAAAATCAACATATGGAAGGGCACTGGATGCAAAGGTAAGATACATCAACAAGAACATCTGATTCAACAAACAGTTGTCTTGGCTGTAAAAATCTTAGTTAACTAAATGTTTTCTTTTACTTCACATCTTTCCATGGAAAAATAGGAAAAATATATTATTTCCTTTTGTAAAATATACACTCAGAAGTAATAATTTCAATAACTCCTTAATGAGGGTTTTATGTTACTTGCCGTACTTTTAGAGTATCTATTTCTATACAGGAGACTCTATGTCACTTGCAAACTTCCAGTAATCACAGGATCTGTTTCCACTTATGGTCTTCACTACCAACAACAATACAGACTATGCCTAAAACTGGTTCATTCTAAATAAGGCTTACACCAGTTCTATATTTAAATTTTCTGATTTGCTGATCCTTTATCACACTAAGGCAAAACTGCTGAAAATCATCGAAGACAAACTACAAGGGCCATCTGATGGATTCCCCAGTAAAATCAAAAGTGGCAGCTTCACAAACCAAGAGCTGGTGTCCAATCACATTCTTCTTTTTACTTCAGCGCTGGTTCCTAAAGCCATAGCTTCTATCCTGACCTCATTCCTTTTAGTCACAGCACAACAGGTGAGTGTCTTCATGGTTTTTACCCCACAGCCTTTAAGGGTTTTGTGGGTATTGTTCTCTCACCCATAGTGTCCGGTTGGTCAGGCGGGAAAATTTTTTCCGGGCTGTATCTCAGAAATTGTAAGATGTATGGAGTTGATACTTGGTAGGGACATTGGTTACGGGGTGTAGGTGTCCAACATCATGGTGCGACCTAGATTTGACCTTTGACCTTGCTGTAGTAACCTTGAATTTTACAATCTTGTCTGGGCTATATCTCAGAAACAGTAAGGTGAAGGAAGTAGATACTTGGTAGGGACATTGGTTGGGGCTTGTAAGTTGTAAGTGTGCAACATCATGGTGTGACCTTGATTTGACCTTTGACCTTGCTGTAGTGACCTTTAAAATCTTGTTCGGGCTATATCTTGGAAACTGTAATATTTGCATTTTGGTAATATCCGTTCAGTTTCATTAGTGTACATACAAAATTGGGATTTGTACAGGGGTAGAATGTGTTTGCCATGACACGGCCCCACGTTTGCAGCATGTAGAAGATTTTTTTAAATACCTGACAGGTGAGGTGGGGGGATGGCTATATAGGGCAGCTTGTTTATAAATATGCATTACCAAGATATGAGGTCTCTTTTTACAGTGATAAGGAAAAGGTTGTAAAGCAAAATTCAAAAATAAGTTGTTATGACTGCACACTACTATGTGAACAGACCACAGTTGATAATATAAACTATATTTTATCTGATGTTTTTCTGATTAACTTATACAATTCTATTGTTTTGTATACACAGAGAGATCTTCAAATGCAATGTAGGGAAAATGAATCTCAGTTAGAAAATGTGCTTCTAGAAGTGCAGAGATTGTGGCCTCCTTTTGCAGGCGGAAGGAGAGTAGCAATCAAGGTAATCCTTACAAAATTATTTTTTACATCAGGTTAAGATATGTGTAATATGCCATAGTGTGTGAAATTCAGAGTAAGAAATACTTGTTCAGTTAAAGAGAAAACAAGAACACTTGGAGGCAAGCTGTGTATATTACTCAGTCTGTATGATTTCTGTGGTAACGTAACTCAAAAATTGTTCCAGAAACAAGGATATTGACCTAATGATGCCCAAATATGAAGCCGTTTTTGGAGTTGTAGTGCTGGAGTGTTATAAACAAACAAACACACGTACAAACAAGCAAACAGATGGAGTAATGTACCGTACTTTGCAAAAAGTTTGCAAAGTAATGAGAAAACTTCACTGCAATTCTGCATCAAGTTAGAGAACTGGCATGATATAGCCATAGGAATCACAGATTTTGTAATGTGACTTTTTCAAAGTTAAGAGAAATGTATGAGGGTTCACAAAAGTTGAAATAACAGGGCTTCACTGACATTAAACATCACATACCATGGACTGTTTCTCAGACAACATAGATTTTCAGAGATTATTGTAATAGAAATAACCAAAATTTCAGGATTTCTTCATACAGAGCTTATATGTGTTTATTATTAACAATCTCATTTCAACTGTTTCATTCCATTTTAAGTATTAACAGATTATAATTCTTGTACTATTTTTGGCATGGGTGTTAATTCAGTTACTGGATCATGATTTCGATCATACTGTGATAATGGGAGTTTTAAGGTTGGGGGTGTAAAAGAGTTCTTGTTGATGTTCTTATTCATTTATTCAGCAATTTATTAATCAACAGTTATTAAACAATTCACATAATTATAATCCAATGTCACTGCTATAGTTCTCATTAAATTCTCTATTTCAAGTCTCTGCTCAGTATCAATGATAAGTATCAGTTCAATATTGATGTGATAAAGGCTGTGTTGTGGGTGTAGCTGCTTTTGATAAATGTCCATTCACATTCACATTGCAATTTTTTGTAGACTTTATTCCCTTTAATATTTATACCAAGTTCACAAGAAGGTTACACATACTCTTAATAATTATCATATTCTATGAAGTGTTGCTGTATGTTAATAATGTTCATAATAACAGTTTCTCGTTAAGTTAACCAGTGTCATAGCTTCCTGTAACACTCATGATGATCTCTCTGCAATCTCTGAACACATGATGTTTTATATTATTTTTCTGATACTGCCAAGCCACATATATACTGACCCTTTTCAAAAAGAGAAACAGTCTAGGTAAGTCAGGTGACCATAATCCAATAAGGTAGTTGCAGCCTATCAGCCAGTTACATGTAGAAGTTTGGGTAGGAACAGGAACTGACAACCACACAAGATAAATGGTGAGTGACATTAAGGGCAACAAGTTAGTCATTGTACCTAAGTTAGGGTTACTTAATAGAGAAGGTATAGGCTTTGATGTGGAATACATACAAGTAATTATCTGGTTATCCAGACAAGCTTTGATACAAGCTGCTATTGCTGTTTGGTTGTCATTAAGTGTGGCAGTTATATATTCTTTTATAACTTCCTGAGCATATGTATCTTTATAACCTGCTTCCCACCTACAAGATCTGATGAGCTATTAACAGCATTGGTGTAACCAGTTCAGAGGAGAGTAATGAATAAGTCCCTTGTGCTTAAGCTTTTGAAGTGTTCATGGTAATTACAAAATTATCTAAGATATACTGACAAGCTACCACACTATACAGATTGATCCCTGTTTCTGTTGAAAGAATGGCTGTTAAAACAAACAGTCTTTGTACACCATGTGTGACTTCACAAGAATCATTACAAAGTGCCAAGTTTATAGACACCCTGTTTGATTTCATAGGGCTTAAGATACAATAATAATAAAAGTAAGATTATGCTCTATCAGCCTTTACAAGTCTGTAAATTAGAAACAAGAAATATGATGCAGTCCTAAGTTTGTATGTACCAATACACAGAACATTATACAATATATGCTGATAATACACATGAACTATGTTATATGTAAAATCCACTAATGACAGCTGACTTAGAGTAAAATACATAAAGTTTACTCATTATAACAATACATTCAAAAATTAAAATTTCATGCATTTTTGGATATCATTGGTAATTTTAGTCATTTAATGTAAAGTGTAAAATGTTATAATGTTCTATCAGTGTATATTGTGTGAGGCACAAGTGCATGCTGTATTGATACATGTAAATGTTACATGACAAGCAGAAATACTGATACATGCTGTGTTAGTACAGTTATTGAAATTATGTATGTACACACAGATGAAATCTCTTTTCTCTACAGGACTGTACTGTGGATGGTATGCAGGTTAAAAAGGGCCAAGCTGTGATATTTATGACCCATCATGCTCAAAGAGATCCAAAGACATTCCCAGAACCAGATACATTCCAGCCAAATAGATGGCAGTATATGTGAGTAAAATATATGAGACAACTGTCAGAGTGTAAGTGTTATGTTTGAAACAATTGAACCCTGTTATTTCAACTGGACCAGGACGTCCACATAACAGGGTACTTTTTTTTGCAGTAAGCATCTTTTTGTACCTCATATTAAGTCTGAAAGACAAAAACAAGACTTTTTGTTGCATTGATATATCTATGTAGAAATTGTCTGGTGCAAGCTGGTCTCACGAACCATCAGAAAAAGATGTCTTGAACTGTGCTACTGCTGGACATCTATAGGTCCCCAGCCACCTGTTATGTGGTACCAGATCATGTGACTTCATCTTTTTGTTTGGCACACAAATGAATGGAACACATTTGTTTCTGTGTGATTTTTTTTTGTTTTGATGAGTGTTTAGAGTATTTTACTCCATTTCTTCTTAAAAGTGGATTATAGTTGTCAGTGATCATCATGGCCTCACCAGGACAGAAACAGTGTTTTTATAGCGAAATACCCTTACCATTTCCTAACAGTAGCTATTTGTTGGAGCCATCCAACCCAATGGCCAACGCAGAGATGCGATTTTTAAGGTTATATAACAACCTTAATCAAGCCATTGGGTTACAGTAGTCCGTCCTCCCGCCAATTAGGTCACATGACCACATTGTTTACTTCATTATTTTTGTTGGCCATCATCAGTATGGACGTCTTTGGGAATTAGTAGAAGTTTGTCAAGGTTTTCTTTATTTTTTGAGATTTTTCTGTTAATCTCTCTTCTTATTTATATGAATATATGATACTGAACTGATTCATTTATTGAATCTTCGAAGGTATGCATTATATAATGCAAATAAAGGACTTTTGGATGGTGACATCGAAAGTTCCTTCGTCTTCAACCTCGAGGAAATTATCAACATAAAGAAGAACATAATGCAACAATAATAATATTTATATAGCTTGCCAGTCGTTTGGTTCAGTTTGCTGGACGTTGGAAGCTATAATTTTGCAGCATACATATCTAGGAAGAATGTACGCTTGAATAACAGAAGCGATCTGGGCGACGCCATGTTGGATGAGAATGAAAATTCGAGTGGCCGTTATTGCTGTTCACGTTTGGGTTCTTACAGCCTGGCGTTGAAAGCAATTTTTTATCACAGTATACATCCCAGTCGAATAGATGGTCGACGATTCAGTAGAAGGAATCTCCCTTGGGGGCAGCCATTTACGTTGCCGTGGACACTGCATCGTGGAGAAGTTTTGAATGCAGGAAAGACTGCCTCATCGGAAAACTCTTCCGTTCGAGGTCCAGTCGAAACATTCAGTGGAGGAAACACCTGCATGACGTCATTCAAGTGCAATCGAGTATCTATTCCTCCCAAAAGGTTTAGATTCGGGTTGTCAGATGCCGGGAGTGTCATTCATATCTACAAGGAAAGGCTTTGGTTTTCAATAGTTTTACACAAGAATTGAGTACAATCGGGTTTCTATACCTCTCAAAAGGTTAGATTCAGGTTGTCAGGTGATGGTGATTATGATTCATCTCAAGAATACAAGGAATCTATTCCTTATTTTTACTTTTGGCTGACTGTTATTGAGTGGCTAGGGATTGATTTAACAGGCACAGTTTCTGTGAATGATCCCTTGTTTTGTCACATTTACATTCCTTGGGTGAACAGCCAGCATTGAATGTGGCTTTTATGTTGGGTTTCAAGGAGTTTGAAGCCTCTGATGTTTAAAGAGCACCTATACAGGAAGAAATTTTGCTTGGACTTCCTTACATACATCACTTTCCTGGACAGCTCCTTAGTTGCAGCAGGTCTGCAGGAGGAACATGACCTTTCAGACACTTTGTAAACAAGGTCCCTGGTAGGGGACTGTAAGAGAGAGGAAGCGTGTATTGTCTAACTTTCTTCAGTCAGTTCAAATTTAGAGGATCCTAGGGATCACTATGATATGTTATAGACTTCAATATGCTTTAGACTGGGTGCAATGATGTTTGCATTTCCAGTCCAGTCAACCAGTTGGTGTTCAAATCTTCTTGTTGCAGTTTGCCCATGTCTAAGAACATGTGACTCAACAGGAGGGATGTAATTAGAATGCCTTTAGCAAACCTACAGTGCTTTTTTCACTCCTAATGATGTTCTCTTGCTGGACATATTAGATGTTCAGAGGATTTTCATCTAGTGTTTTTCATGGAAATAACAATGATTAGTAACTCTAGAAGTGAGCATGCTTCTAGTTCTGGTCTATAAAAGGACACCAGGCCTCAGAGCAGGTTTTTTTGTCCCTATCATGACAGTTACCATGGAATAGAGTTACAAGTGCCTCCTTAGTAACTCCTCAGCTAGTTAAAAGGGGAGTGGATCTTCTTATACAGGCCTTATGGAAGCAGGGATGATAGCTGGCTTCCTGTGGTTTCAAGGAACCTTTCCCCAGTTTTGGTACTATACAAGTCCTGGGAAAGAAGAATATTCAGCCAGACTCTTTAGAAGTGAGGTTGGCAGAAGTTAAAAAAAAAACAAAAAAAAACGGGAAACAGCAATTTGATAAAAGCTGTTTATGGAATGATCGACAAAGGGCGATATCACCAGTCACAGCGCTGAAGTTTACAGTTACAGTCTATTTCTTGGGGTTAGTGAAGAAGAAATGACTGTCAGTATACTTAAGGTCAGGTAAACAAGCTTTGCATGTATCTTATTCAATATAACTGTTGCAGTATATTCGGCATTCGTGTATAGAAGGCGACTGGCTGACGTCACTAGAATTTATGGGTGTAGTACACATAATTAAGCGTCCCTTGAAAAGGGGACGCTTATTGGTTTCATCCCCGGTTTTCAGTCAGCCGCCGCCGCCGCCGCCGCCGCATTATCGTCTCCCTTGAATATCTCCCTTGTTATTAGGCCTATCCAAATGATATGTGGCAGTGTTCTTCTATAGGCGTGGGGAAATTTTTTGACAGGCATAAATTTGACCTTTGACCTTTATCGAGGTCACATTATCAAAAATTCAAAAAAAAATTTACTTCCTTTTCACTAGATTTCCTCAGAAAGTACTGGGTGTGGGTCAACCAAATTTGGTATGCACATTCCTGGGGGAAGAATCTAGGCGCCAGTCGATATTGGGATCAGTCGGGCCATAATTGACCGATTGACGGGCGATTGATTATAAGTTCATAAAAATTTTGCTAAGATTAAGCCTTGAACTCGCTTATTATTGGTCGTAGAGGTTTGGGATGGTATACCAACATATAGGAAATCATGTGCTGGGAATCTTCTGGTGTGGTCAGATTTGACCTTGGGCCCCTCGTTCAAGGTCAAGCGAGGATAGGCAAAGTTTAAAGTGCTTATAACTCGCTTATTATTGGTCCTAGAGGTTTGGGATGGTATACCAACATATAGGAAACCATTGGCTGGGAATCTTTTGGTGTGGTCAGATTTGACCTTGGACGTCTCCTTCAAGGTCAAACGAGGATAGCCAAACTGAAAAGTGCTTATAACTCGCTTGTTATTGGTCCTAGAGGTTTGGGATGGTATACCAACATATAGGAAATCATGTCCTGGGAATCTTCTGCTGTGGTCGCATTTGACCTTGGGCCCCCCCTTCAAGGTCAAACGAGCATACCCAAACTTAAAAGTTCTTATAACTCGCTTATTATTGGTCCTAGAGGTTTGGGATGGTATACCAACATATAGGAAATCATGGGCTGGGAATCTTCTGGTGTGGTCGGATTTGACCTTGGGCCCCTCGTTCAAGGTCAAAAGAGCATAGCCAAACTTAAAAGTGCTTATAACTCGCTTATTATTGGTCCTAGAGGTTTGTGATGGTATACCAACATATAGGAAATCATGTGCTGGGAATCTTCTGGTGTGGTCGCATTTGACCTTGGGCCCCCCCTTCAAGGTCAAACGAGGATAGCCAAACTTAAAAGTGCTTATAACTCGCTTATTATTGGTCCTACAGGTTTGGGATGGTATACCGACATATAGGAAATCATGTGCTGGGAATCTTCTGGTGTGGTCGGATTTGACCTCGGGCCTCTCCTTCAAGGTCAAACGAGCATAGCCAAATATAAAAATGTTTATAACTCGCTTATTATTGGTCGTACAGGATTGGGATGGTATACCAACATATAGGAAATCATGGGCTGGGAATCTTTTGGTGTTGTTAGATTTGACCTTGGGTTTCTCCTTCAAGGTCAAACGAGGATAGCCAAACTGAAAAGTGCTTATAACTCGCTTATTATTGGTCCTAGAGGTTTGGGATGGTATACCAACATATAGGAAATCATGTGCTGGGAATCTTCTGGTGTGGTCGCATTTGACCTTGGGCCCCCCCCCCTTCAAGGTCGAACGAGCATAGCCAAACTTAAAAGTGCTTATAACTCGCTTATTATTGGTCCTAGAGATTTGGGATGGTATACCAACATATAGGAAATCATGGGCTGGGAATCTTCTGGTGTGGTCGCATTTGACCTTGGGCCCCTCGTTCAAGGTCAAAAGAGCATAGCCAAACTTAAAAGTGCTTATAACTCGCTTATTATTGGTCCCAGAGGTTTGTGATGGTATACCAACATATAGGAAATCGTGCTGGGAATCTTTTGGTGTGGTCGCATTTGACCTTGGGGCCCCCCTTCAAGGTCAAACGAGCATAGCCAAACTTAAAGGTGCTTATAACTCGCTTATTATTGGTCGTAGAGGATAGGGATGGTATACCAACATGTAGGAAATCATGGGCTGGGAATCTTCTGGTGTGGTCGCATTTGACCTTGGGCCCCCCCCCCCCCCCTTCAAGGTCGAACGAGCATAGCCAAACTTAAAAGTGCTTATAACTCGCTTATTATTGGTCCTAGAGATTTGGGATGGTATACCAACATATAGGAAATCATGGGCTGGGAATCTTCTGGTGTGGTCGCATTTGACCTTGGGCCCCTCGTTCAAGGTCAAAAGAGCATAGCCAAACTTAAAAGTGCTTATAACTCGCTTATTATTGGTCCTAGAGGTTTGTGATGGTATACCAACATATAGGAAATCGTGCTGGGAATCTTCTGGTGTGGTCGCATTTGACCTTGGGGCCCCCCTTCAAGGTCAAACGAGCATAGCCAAACTTAAAAGTGCTTATAACTCGCTTATTATTGGTCGTAGAGGATTGGGATGGTATACCGACATATACGAAATCATGGGCTGGGAATCTTCTGGTGTGGTCGCATTTGACCTTGGGCCCCCCCTTCAAGGTCGAACGAGCATAGCCAAACTTAAAAGTGCTTATAACTCGCTTATTATTGGTCCTAGAGGTTTGTGATGGTATACCAACATATAGGAAATCGTGCTGGGAATCTTCTGGTGTGGTCGCATTTGACCTTGGGGCCCCCCCCCCCTTCAAGGTCAAACGAGCATAGTCAAACTTAAAAGTGCTTATAACTCGCTTATTATTGGCCCTAGAGGTTTGGGATGGTATACCAACATATAGGAAATCATGGGCAGGGAATCTTTTGGTGTGGTTAGATTTGACCTTGGGCCTCTCCCTCAAGGTCAAACGAGGATAGCCAAACTTAAAAGTGCTTATAACTCGCTTATTATTGGTCCTAGAGGTTTGTGATGGTATACCAACATATAGGAAATAATGGGCTGGGAATCTTCTGGTGTGGTCAGATTTGACCTTGGGCCCCTCCTTCAAGGTCACATGAGGATAGCCAAACCTAAAAGTGCTTATACCGCGCTTATTATTGGTCCTAGAGGTTTGTGATGGTATACCAACATATAGGAAATCATGTGCAGGGAATCCTCTGGTGTGGTTAGATTTGACCTTGTGCCCCTTGTTCAAGGTCAAACGAGGATAGGCAAACTTAAAAGTGCTTATAACTCGCTTATTATTAGTCCTAGAGGTTTGGGATGGTATACCAACATATAGGAAATCATGTGCTGGGAATCTTCTGGTGTGGTCGGATTTAATCTTGGGCCTCTCCTTCAAGGTCAAACGAGGATACCCAAACATAAAAATGCTTATAACTCACTTATTATTGGTCCTAGAGCTTTGGGATGGTATACCAATATATAGGAAATCATGGGCTGGGAACCTTCTGGTGTGGTCGGATTTGACCTTGGGCCTCTCCTTCAAGGTCAAACGAGCATAGCCAAACTTAAAAGTGAATAACTCGCTTATTATTTGTCCTAAAGGTTTGGGGTGGTAAACCAACATGTACGAAATCATGGGCAGGGAATCTTATGCTGTGGTCGGATTTGACCTTGGGGCCCCCTTCAAGGTCAAGCGAGGGTAGTCAAAGTTAAAAGTGCTTATAACTCGCTTATTATTGGTCCTAGAGGTATGGGACGGTAAACCAACATGCAGGAAATCATGGGCTGTTAATATTTTAGTGTGGTCGGATTTGACCTTGGGCCTCTCCTTCAAGGTCAAATGAGGATAGGCAAACTTAGAAGTGCTTCTAAAGCACTTATTATTGGTCCTAGAGGTTTGGGATGGTAAACCAAGATGTAGGAAATCATGGATTTGGAATCTTTTCTTGGGTTCGGATTTGACCTTGGGACCCTCCTTCAAGGTCAAATGAGGATAGGCAAACTTAAAAGTGCTTATAACTTGCTTATGAGTCGCTTATTAGTGGTCCTAGAAGTTTTGGATATTAACCAACCTATAGGAGTTCATGGTTTGCAATTTTTTTTTCATTTGTGATTTTGAAATGTTTTGCAGTTGGCCTTCATATCTGTGACAAGTGTATTTACTTTGCAACCTCTTGCTTTTGACTAAAGTTACATATATTTTTTCCTGTAGAGTACAACAACTCTATATATTACTTTGTTCTCTTTCTTTTATATTTGTAAAAAGGAATTTATAATCTTTCCCCTTCATTAATCCAACAAACAGAAACTTCACTCAGTTTACCATATTTTGAAGTGAATTACCACTGAATTATGTTCTAATGATATATATTAGGATAGTAAGTTGCTACAGTTGTAAATGTCTGATTTACTGCTTTTTTCAAAAAGTATACAGATCCATGCCACCTTAATAGTAGATTCAACCTTTTCTTTACACTCACTCATAGCCTTGCTTAAGGCTCAAGTACCCTAGTAATTAAGAGAAAATATACAGAAAACATGGTCATTTTGCATAATGTATTCTTACAATTAACATGTACTGGATTTTACACATGATATGTCTGCTCAGTTTATATCTCAAAACATGCATGAGTGCTTTATGAATACCAAATATCTGTGTACAAGTATGAAAACATATGGTACAAATTTGAGCCTTAAGCAAGGCTAACTCACTCAATGAGAATTTAGAGAAAAGACACTGTTGTATACTTCAAGGATGAAAACAATCATGTAGCCTTGTTCAGGTGCACAGATTGTTTCTGTTGAAATTAACATTTTTATCACCTTTTTAATATCAGATCACTTTGTGGCATTGTCTGATGGAATATTGGTAATCGATGTGCCCAAGATGGGCATCATATTTAACAAGTCCCTATAATAATATACATTGCATCATACTCATTTTATTTCCTGTAATATGTCACAGAACATTGTAGAAATGATATGGTGTGCTACTCACTACTGTACTGACATTATCTACATATGACATAGCTTTCAGATAATTTGTTTTTTTATACACCGGACACATATTTTTGTTAAGGAAAACAATGACCTACAATATTATAATTGTTGCATTTTTCAAGCTGTAGAACTGTTTTTGAAATAAGTAAGGTTAATTGCTGGTGGTTTATATTTACAGTAACCTTGACCAAACATTCTAACCTGTAATGACAAATTTAAAAGTGGTTATAACTCACGTATTATTGGTCCTAAGGTTTGCAATATGAAACCAACCTAAGGGAAACCATAAGCTGGACTTGGGTCCTGCTTCGAGGTATATAGTTATAAATAGAGACTTTGGGAAAGACTAAGATAGTTGGAAAATGCAGATGTTAAAAACACAACAAATGTATCGGTTTATGGGAATAATTTCCTCTTGAACTCTTAGATCCTTTTATAAAGGTAAACAGCAATAAAACCACACACATTGTGAAGAACTATGTATACAAACATGGTGTCGGGGTGTTTTACTATTATGGAGGAATACATAGATAGATAGATAGATCTTTATTCAGCATTACATTACAATGAAATAATACAACATTTTAAAATAAATGCTGAAAGTAAATGTCAGAAGTTCAAATGAACTTATAACTAGACATCCCTAAATTTGGAGAGAACTGACAACATAAAGTTAAGAACATACAATAAATACTAAACAGAAATGCCTGAAGTTCAAATGAACTTATTAGTAAATATTACTTAACTTGGACATAACTGACAACAGAAAGTCAAGAAAGAAATACAGCAGATAAAATAGATTTTGATTTATGACACAAAGAAGCTATTTATCAATGAATATGCTAATTTGAACTGTTTGTCTGTTAATTAAATTTTAACATACTTGACAAAGTACTTAATGGTAAAAATATAGATTAAGATACACACAGATTTAGTACACAGATCCGTAACTTCCATTTGTCATACCATAATTTGTTAGATAGGCAATGTTTTTTTATATTTAGTGAGGAATTCTTCTTTTAATCTCTTTTTGAAGCTTATTATAGATGGCAACAATCTTACATGTGATGGAATTTGATTGTACAGTTTAACCCCTATAATACTAGGACATCTACTTTTTTGGAAAGTTTTGGGGATATTTTGATAAATGTTTCCACAGTTCCTTGTATTATAGTTATGAACATGCTTGACATATCTATATCATTCCATTAGTTTAGGTGGTAGCAAATTCCTATGAGCTTTGAAAATATGAGTACATGTTTTGAATTTTGTTATATCCCGTAACTTTAAACATTTGAATGCATTGTATGTGTTGCTTGTTGAATTTCTGTATCTTAAGGAGCCAATCAGGCACATTTCTGACAGAGGAATCTAGGCGCCAATCGATATTGGGATCAATCGGGCCATAATTGAGCGATTGACGGGCGATTGATTATAAGTTCATAAAAAATTTACTACGATTAAGCCTTGAACTCGCTTATTATTGGTCCTAGAGGTTTGGGATGGTGTACCAACATATAGGAAATCAGGTGCTGGAAATCTTCTGGTGTGGTCAGATTTGACCTGGGGCCCCTCGTGAAAGATCAAAAGAGGATAGGCAAAGTTTAAAGTGCTTATAACTCGCTTATTATTGGTCCTAGAGGTTTGGAATGGTATACCAGCATATAGGAAATCATGTGCTGGGAATCATCTGGTGTGGTCAGATTTGACCTTGGGCCCCTCGTTCAAGGTCAAACGAGTATAGGCAAACATAAAAGTGCTTGTAACTCGCTTATTATTGGTCCTACAGCTTTGGGATGGTGAACCAACATGTAGGAAATCATGTGCTGGGAATCTTCTGGTGTGGTCAGATTTGAACTTGGGCCTCTCCTTCAAGGTCAAATGAGCATAACCAAACTTAAAAGTGCTTATAACTCGCTTATTATTGATCCTAGAGGATTGGGATGGTATACCAACATACAGGAAATCATGTGCTGGGAATTTTCTGGTGTGGTCTGATTTGACCTTGTGCCCCTCGTTCAAGGTCAAACGAGTATAGCCAAACTTAAAAGTGCTTATGACTTGCTTATTTTTGGTCCTACAGGTTTGGGATGGTATACTAACATATAGAAAATCATGGGCTGGGAATCTCTTGGTGTTGTCAGATTTGACCTTGGGCTTCTTCTTCAAGGTCAAACGAGGATAGCCAAACATAAAAGTGCTTATAACTCGCTTCTTATTTGTCCTACAGGTTTGGGATGGTAAACCAACATGTAGGAGATCATGGCCTGGGAATCTTCTGGTGTGGTCGGATTTGACGTTGGGCCCCTCGTTCAAGGTCAAACGAGCATAGCCAAACTTAAAAGTGCTTATAACTCGCTTATTATTGGTTCTACAGGGTTGTGATGGTATACCAACATGTAGGAAATCATGGGCTGGGAATCTTTTGGTGTGGTCAGATTTGACCTTGGGTCTCTTCTTCAAGGTCAAAAGAGGATAGCCAAACATAAAAGTGCTTATAACTCACTTATTATTGGTCCTAGAGCTTTGGGATGGTAAACCAACATGTAGGAAATCATGGCCTGGGAATCTTTGGGTGTGGTCGGATTTGACCTTGGGCCCCTTGTTCAAGGTCAAACGAGGATAGACAAACTTAAAAGTGCTTATAACTCGCTTATTATTGGTCCTAGAGGTTTGTGATGGGATACCAACATGTAGGAAATCATGGGCTCGGAATCTTTTGGTGTGGTCAGATTTGACCTTGGGCTTCCTCTTCAAGGTCAAAAGAGGATAGCTAAACATAAAAGTACTTATAACTGATTTATTATTGGTCCTAGAGGTTTGGGATGGTAAACCAACATGTAGGAAATCATGGGCTGGGAATCTTCTGGTGTGGTCTGATTTGACCTTGGGCCCCTCGTTCAATGTCAAACAAGCATAGCCAAACTTAAAAGTGCTTATAACTCGCTTATTATTGGTCCTAGAGGATTGGGATGGTATACCAACATGTAGGAAATCATGTGCTGGGAATCTTCTGGTGTGGTCAGATTTGACCTTGTGCCCCTCGTTCAAGGTCAAATGAGTATAGCCAAACATAAAAGTGGTTATGACTTGCTTATTATTGGTCCTAGAGGTTTGTGATGGTATACTAACATATAGAAAATCATGGGCTGGGAATCTTTTGGTGTTGTCAGATTTGACCTTGGGCCTCTTCTTCAAGGTGAAACAAGGATAGCCAAGCATAAAAGTGCTTATAAGTGGCTTATTATTGGTCCTAGAGCTTTGGGATGGTAAACCAACCTGTAGGAAATCATGTGCTGGGAATCTTCTGGTGTGGTCAGATTTGACCTTGGGGCCTCTCCTTCAAGGTCAAATGAGCATAACCAAACTTTAAAGTGCTTATAACTCGCTTATGATTGGTCCTAGAGGTTTGGGATGGTAAACCAACATGTAGAAATTAAGGGCTGGTAATCTTTTGCTGTGGTCGAATTTGACCTTGGCCCTCTCCTTCAAGGTCAAACGAGCATAGCCAAACTTAAAAGTGCTTATAACTCACTTATTATTGGTCCTACAGGTTTGGGATGGTAAACCAACATGTAGGAAATCATGTGCTGGGAATCTTCTGGTGTGGTCGGATTTGATCTTAGGCCTCTCCTTCAAGGTCCAACGAGGATAGGCAAACTTTAAAGTGCTTATAACTCATTTATTATTGGTCCTAGAGGTTTGGGATGGTATACCTACATATAGGAAATGATGGCCTTGAAATCTTTTGATGTGGTCAGATTTGACCTTGGGCCTCTCCTTCAAGGTCAAACAAGCACAGCCAAACTTTAAAGTGCTTCTTCTTCAAGGTCAAACGAGCATAGCCAAACTTAAAAGTGCTTATAACTCACTTATTATTGGTCCTACAGGTTTGGGATGGTAAACCAACATGTAGGAAATCATGTGCTGGGAATCTTCTGGTGTGGTCGGATTTGATCTTAGGCCTCTCCTTCAAGGTCCAACGAGGATAGGCAAACTTTAAAGTGCTTATAACTCATTTATTATTGGTCCTAGAGGTTTGGGATGGTATACCTACATATAGGAAATGATGGCCTTGAAATCTTTTGATGTGGTCAGATTTGACCTTGGGCCTCTCCTTCAAGGTCAAACAAGCACAGCCAAACTTTAAAGTGCTTCTTCTTCTTTGCAGCTGAAAACACACAGTCAGCTGATACAGAACCCGTTCATAGGCACTGAGTGTTTTTTTCGTTTTAAGGTCACTCTTGTGATCCTAACATGGTCCTTTTCACGAAAATTTCTCTTCACCAATAACATTTACCTCTTCACATTAGTCCTTTACCATTTTATATAAAGCTTAAAAGCTGTAGGGACGCTTTGTTTTTGTGTACAAAAACTTTTGTCTAGTTCACCGATTCATCCATCTAACAAGGTATCTTCGCTTCATTGGAGGCTACAGATTCTACCAGTTCACTGCCTTACCCTTCAGTATTGCTACAGTTTTTTCTGCAGTTCACCAAGGTAGCAAAAGGTTGAAGCTGATGGCTCTCGCAGAATGCATCAGTATTCGCCAGTATATACATGGTTGGCTAATGACAACAAATTCAGAACAGCAATGCCAGGGATACACCCACTGGGGGTGCATCTTGTCGAGAGCCTGGGTTGGATCACAAATTTCTAAAAATCAGATTTATTTCCAACTCCATTAATCGAAGTTATGGTTACAATTCGACCTCAGGGTAGGTCTAGTCTTCCCAACTCAAAGGAATCTATTGTCTTCTTGGAAAGGCAGTTACCTGATGTTGAAAGCTTCTCACTTATCTCCAGGGAAGCTCATGTCACTTTGAAAGCGTGGTTTCAATGGGAAAGACTATACCATTGGGTTATCTGCACATGAAGTCATTCCAATGGTATCTGGAAACACTGCTGATATCTTCTGGATATCGCATTTCTTGGGTCTTTGGTTCAGGGATCATCTTCACTGGTGTACCAATAGTTCAATTTTGAAGGAGCACTCACCACTCCTTCAGGAGCACAGTTTTCTCTCCATTCACAGAAGCTTCCCTAATGGGTTGGGGTGCTTTCTTGAGTCATCCACAGCCATTGGTCTGTGGAATCAGGAAGAGTCAAGACTTCTCATAACATAACATTATACAGCTGGAAGCTATGTTGTTACCTTTAAATGATTCAGAAATCAGCTTCTGAGTTGAAATAAGTTGATTTTCACAGACAATTCTTTAGTTGTTGCGTATGTGAACAGCCAGGGAGGCTTCCACTCAGGGAACAGGTACCTTGATCTGTAGAATCATGGTTCAGTCCAATGCCAGAATCCCGGAATACATATTCTGGCAGATTCCTTGTCTAGGAAGATAAGTTTTTTCAGACCAAAGGGGCTATGAATCGTCAGGTTTTTCAATTAATTTAGACATTGCTGCTATCAATCAGTGGTTGATTTGTTTGGCAACAAGATGAATCACAAGCTTCCTATGTCAGGCTCTGAAAACAGGTGCTTCAACATCTCTTGTGAAGGTCTGGACAGACATGTGTTTTTGCCCAGGGTCTTGGTCCTGCAGGTGTTGTAACATGTATATGTCTCATGTCCCAGACAGTCTTGGGAAACAGATGCATTGAACGTCTCTGGGGAGGGTCTTGTCAGTTATGTCCAGTGGCCCTCATTCCTCAGGTAATTCAACAGATGACCACTTACAGGTGCGGAGTCATCATGATTGGGTGGCCAGGGATATCTTGGTTTTGTGTCTGGTGAATCTGTTCCACAAAACTCCTAAATGGGTGAATCTGTTAGTTCAATTTTCAGCAACAGACTTCACAACAATCTAGCTTACTTGAATCTTCATGATTGGCATCTGGAGTCAGGCATGAATATTATGGAAGAGTCCCAGAGGAAGTGGTGAAACAATGAAGGAGCACTCCTCAAGGAGAATCTGAGAATCAATTGTTCTTTTTTGGGAAGTGGTATGAAGAGAACCAGGTACCATTCCACATGGAGCAAATTTCCTGAAATACTAGTTTAAGGAAACATCCTAATACCATCCATTATTGTGGGCTATAGAACAGTAATTGCGGATGGTTTGGGGCCAAAAGGGTCAAGAAGTATCTAAAAGTTGAGATAAATAAGACATTAACAACTTTTAGTAAGAGACAAACCAATGTTTGGAATTTGTCATTGGTCCTACATGCTCTTATCAGACAGCCTTTGATCTTGTGAGGAAGGCTTTCTTGAAGTTATTACCTTTCAAGACAGTTTTTGGTCTTGGTTTCAGGTAAAGTAGTGACATTCATGTTTGGACCCTTCCCTTAGTTGCAGGGAGAATGGGTCACAAGTAACTTTGGCCCATTGACTGCCTTTTTGGCCATGAACCAGTTGGCATCAGATGGGCCTACTGCAATTACTGCAGCTGAGCCAGCGGTCTTGTCTCTGTGGATTGCAGAGTCATGGTAAGGAGTGACATTAATGCTTGGACATATTCTTCCTTTAGTTATAAGGAGAATTGGTCACAAGTAACTTTGGCCATCAATTGCCAGATCCAGTTTGTTTTGGATGGGCCTACTGCAATTAAGCCTGTGGTTTTAGCCTCATTGGACAACAGTTTGACTCAATGTGGGTCTGTCTGTCCTGTTAGGGGTGGTAATCAAAAGGTTTGGGATAGAAAAAAAAAAAAAAATCTTTTGTATTTACTGCCATTAAGAAAGTTTCTTAATAAGACTTATCTTTTGGCACCTATTTCATCTTGATTGAGTCAAGATTGAGTCACGGAAACTATTGATGTATGTTTTTGATTGCATCTTTAGTTTTTATAGGTGATTTCCTTACATGAGTTTCTTGATACATGTTATTGGAAATTGCATTGTATGTATACCAATTTCTGTCTGAAAAACCTCTATGTTGTCATAGGGTCAGATTTGAAATTGGGTCCTACAGTTGCAGTTACAGTTTTGTTACTTTATAAGTATGTGTTTCATACTTATATTGGTACATTTGCAGTTTGTGGCTGGTATGTCTGCAATGCTGGATGTTTGTAGTTAGATATCAATGTTGCCTAAATCCGACTTGGGAAAGATTTGGCATTATGCTGATGACACTTACAGGTTGGGTTGACCTTGTTTTGGGGTCGGATGTTGCAATGTAGATGGGCTATCTATTTATGACATCCTTTTGCAACATCAACATTGTCAGCAGTTGTGAGAACTACAACTACATACTTTTACATACATTTTTTGGAAGTTGTATGTTGTGAATGTTTGGAAGTTATATGTTCATTAATGCATGTAATTCCATTATGAAGTTCTCATGATGTTTAGTTGTAGGTTTAGGTAGTGGTTTTCTTAAAAAGAATTCCCTCCATCCTACAAGGCTGAATTCAGCTACTGTTAGGAAATGGTAAGGGTATTTCGCTATAAAATTGAAAAATTTAATGGTAATTTAAATTTTTATTAGAAATACTTACCATTTCCTAACACTCAAATTTCCCTCCCGCCTCCCCGCAAGTCATTCTTTTACTTGCAACAAAAATAATGAAGTAAATAATGTGGTCATGTGACCTAATTGGCGGGAGGACGGACTACTGTAACCCAATGGCTTGATTAAGGTTGTTATATAACCTTAAAAATCGCATCTCTGCGTTGGCCATTGGGTTGGATGGCTCCAACAAATAGCTACTGTTAGGAAATGGTAAGTATTTCTAATAAAAATTTAAATTACTATTAAATTTTTCAAATTTGTGGACATATAATGGTTTTATGCGACCCTCATGAATATGCATGAGATGCTGTGAGAAACATGTAGGGTCTAATCCTAGTGTTGCAGGTAAAAGTATTCTGTAACCTTTTTTGTCCTTAGTCCCTGGATCAAGTTTCAGAGCTGGCTGCACCTAAATGTAAGCTCAGAAAAGGAAAGAAACTCGAAAATAAAGGGGATTTGAAAGCTTGTAGGTCCAGATTCTGTGTCAGACATTAAAGATGTTGACCCTTCTGTTGAAGGAATGTCCAGTGTTAAAGTAATATACAGTGGCAAATTTTAATAATAAATATCTGCAAATATTACCTTCTTCAATGTTCTTGGTGGATTCCTCATTATTCTTCACTTGTCTTCATTCCTCTTCATTATTTGCCACTTCACGGCAACAACAACCTGAATATTTAAGTGAGCCATGACGCTTTGCCATTATAGGCAGCATATTCTTCTATGTCATAGCTCTGCCGTAGGGCATTTGCCAACAACTTTGTACTATCTTCTTGTTCTTAGTAATTTGCTGGATCTTCTTCCTTGGCCTCACCTTGTTCTTTCATTGTGGAAGAAGAGACTTCACATCTTCCCCATTTCATAGGGTATTCTCCGTATAATCTTGCTTTGGCAAGGTTTAATGTAAGGACAGTCAGAAACATCATAGAACATCATAGAGTTATTAAGAACTTTTATCACATGTCCACACTTTCCTGCCTCTTTTTGGCGAATTCTGGCAAATTGCTGAGATGATTGTAGCACCTTCTCCAGTGTGTGACCTGGGCATTAAGGCTATAGCAGAGAAATCTGCTGTTCAACCTAGCCATCTTAAAGCATTGGGAAAAACTATGCAACATATGTCCATGGCCAACCAAGCAGGATAATTGCACCACTGAGTCAGCGTGATCATTTAATTATGGGGCAAACTGGCATACCACCCAACCCAATTCGAAAATAAAGTGGGAAAATAAAGGGAATTCAGGACTTGTAGGTCCTATGTCTGGCATTAAAGCTATTGACGCTTCTGTTCAAGTTAAGGCTATAGAAGAGAAATCTACTGTTTAGCCTAATATTCAATATACAGCACCCTTACTTTCTAACCCCGCTTCTGTAGCCATCTTGTAGCAGCTGGAGCATCCCCAGGATGAATGGAACATGCCTTGAAGCTGTCATAGGTTCTAAGCAACAGTATCCAGTCTTTTTCTTCAGTTAAAGTGCTGGTATTTCCTCGACCAGCTATTGCTTCAGTTTCGAATGTGGGTGTTCCATCACACGACTAAGGCTCCCGATTAAGGGTTTTTGAGGATCGGTTTGAAAAATTTGCTTAGTCCAAGGCGTCCTGTAAGGGTCGGTTGTGGTTGGTTGGGGCCGTGTGAAAAATCAAACATGTTTGATATTTCTCCCGACCCAAACCGATTATTTTTTCCCGCCATAAACAAAATGTCCAGTCCCAGGCTTCCCCAGGCCTCCTCAGACCACATTTACACAGTCCTATGTTGTCCCAGGCCGCCTGCGACCCTTAGTCCCTGACCCTTAGTCCCAGACCCTTAGTGCCTTAGTCCCAGGCCTCCTGCGACCCTTAGTCCCATTGCAAAACAAGAATCGGCCACATTGGTCTGGGGAAGACTGGGGACGCCTGAGGAAGCCGGGACTTAGTCGTGGGTTAGTCGGGGCTTAGTCCCAGGAGGCCTGAGGCGTCCTGGGACCCAGTCGGTGTGTCTACGACCAGATTTTGGATCAAACCGACCAGAAAAATGGCTTAGTTGGTTCTTGGTCCCAGACCAGTCGGGGACTCTGTAGGGCGGCCTGGGGCCTCCTCAGGCCTCCTGGGGTCGATCTGACCTTAATCCCAGACTTTTACACCGATCCAGTATTCCCGCCCATTTTACCTTTTTTTTCACCGACTGTCCATGATTAAGGGTCGGGGACAGGATAGGGGCTTAGTCCTTTGGTGGAACAGGGGCATAAATCTCTGTTTTTGAGACTTCAGTTCCTTCCGGGCCAATTGGTTCTGTCCAGGGCACAGATAGGACCTCTAAGATGAAATTTACTGAAGTCTCCACTGGAAGGCATTTATAATGCCCCCTTTTGATAAAGATACTACACTGGGATTTTCTCAATCCTCTGCTTTCGGTATCAGTCCTTTACCTAGTAAAGAACATCTGGCTCAAGATTTGCCCCTGGGCAGATTGATATCCCCTACTAATGGGCAAGATTTTTGTGGTCTGCTGTTCCCCCGAGGACTGGTTGTGTAGAAAGTTTAAATCTATCAGCATTAATATCATGTTGCCTTTCATGTTGATCGGTGCCTTAAGTCCCCCCAAAACCAATCTAGATGGTATGATTTGCATCCTCATCAAGATACTTCATTGGTAAGACTTAGACATTCCATGTTTTTTGGCATGGCAAACTTCAAAGTGTAACAGCCTTTACAGCTGTGTGGCAAAGCCCTCAGGGACTGGCTCAGTGCAACCAGTGTGTCATCCTTATCACAGGAAACTGTTCATAAGTGGGAAAAATCAGCCCATGAAACTTCTTCTACCTGCAGACAGGGAGTTGGTTTCAACTGCTTTCTGACAAAACTCCAGAAGGACATCCAGAGTAATGTGAAAATCCTTCGATGAGAGCTGTGGAAAGGAATAGCTTTTAAAAATGCCAAGAAGACCCTGGATGACATTCAAGATTTGATAGCTTTTAACCAGAACATTTCTGTTTGTCTTGAAAAAAACCATACAACACATGACGTAAGCCGCCTTTTAGTCCATCGCCAACCTAACACTTATGTGTTGTGACACATACCTTAACCATTTGAAGGCAGGTATCAATCAGGATAATTGGTTCATATTAAAGAATGCACCACTGAATTAATATAGTATTTTCCCTGATGATGCCTTTAGAAGTGCTGCAAGTGCAGAAAATGATATCAATAATTTATTTATGGTGGGCAAACTGGCATACCTCCAAACCCAGCTCGGGTACTGGGTGCATTCTCCCGCCAAAAAAGAAATGGGTATCAGCCCTACCGATCCTCTGGCTCAACAAGCTCCTGGAAACAGAACCAGAGCAAACCTTATGCCAATTATTCTGATTCCCCTGCATGGAGATCCTTTGACAAAAACAGTGACAATAAGACACCTGGGATGGGGACAGATCCTCCCACCGCAGTTTGAAGTCTGGCCATGGAATCCATAAATTTAAAAGACAATCTTTAGGTGTGAGTTCTGCAAAGGATTAGTTGAAGGATTCTTGTGTCACAGTGTGGGTTCTATGAAATAAAGTGGTCCATTATTGTATCCCCGACGCGAAGCAGGGATACTATGGATTCATCATCGTTGTCGTCCGCGCCCTCGTCCGCGTCCACAGAGATTTCTTGTTAGCGACCTACAATCCACATTTCTTTCTGGATTTCTTTCATATTTGGCAGGTGGCTTGATATGGTAGAGGACTCGCCACCCTATCTTTTTGGTAGGCTTTATGTCTAAATTAGGCCTGTGGTAGACAAAAATGTCTAAAATGTGGAATATTGCTTGTTAGCGACCTACAGTCCACATTTCTTTCCAGATTTCTTTCATATTTGGCAGGTGGCTTGGTATGCTAGAGGACTCGCCACCCTATCTTTTTGGTAGGCTTTATGTCTAAATTAGGCCTGTGGTAGACAAAAATGTCTAAAATGCATTAAAAGTCATGAAATCATGCACTAAATCACTTATAACTTGAAAAGTGTTGCATTTAGAGCATTTTGTTAAAATATGTTATTCAGCTACTTTTTTCATAGCTACAACATGGTGAGTAACTTGGGTGTCTGTCTCAATAGCTAAGTGAGTAATAGCTACTTTTGGGCTTTTCAGTAACTTCCATCATGAGTAAAATCACTTGTAACTTGAAAACTATTGCATTTACACAATTTTGTATAAATATATTATTCAGCTACTTTTGGGTCAGCTATAACATAGTAAAATTTCAGACCTGTAGCTCATGGCATAGCTGAGTAATAGCTACTTTTAGGTTATCACTGTTGAGTAAATTACTTATAACTTCAAAAGTATTACATTTAGAGTATTTTGTTTCAATATGTTATTCACCTATTTCGGAGTCAGCTATAACATAGTGAAGTTCCAGACCTGTAGCTCATTGCATAGCTCAGTAATAGCTACTTTGAAGTTCACACTGATGAGTAAATCAGTTGTAATTGGAAAACTATTGCATTTACAGAAATTTGTGTAAATATGTTATTCAGCTACTTTTGGGTCAGCTATAACATAGTGAAATTACAGACCTGTAGCTCATGGCACAACTGAGCAATAGCTATTTTCAGGTACTGACTGTTGAGTAAATGACTTGTAACTTGAAAAATATTGCATTTGGAGTATTTTGTTAAAATATGTTGTTCACCTACTTTTGGGTCAGCTATAACATCGTGAAATTACAGACTTATAGCTCATGGCATAGCTGAGCAATAGCTATTTTCAGGTTCGCACTATTGAGTAAATCAGTTGTAACTTGAAAACTATTTCATTTACAGTATTTTGCTTAAATATGTTGTTCACCTAATTTTGGGTCAGCTATAACATAGAAAAAATTCAGACATGTAGCTCATTGCATAACTGAGTAATAGCTACTTTGAGGTTATCACTGTTGAGTAAATCAGTTATAACGTGAAAACTATTACATTTACAGTATTTTGTTTAAATATGTTATTCACATAATTTTTGGTCAGCTATAACAGAGTGAAATTGCAGACCTCTATGTCATGGCATAGCTTTCCAATATCTACTTTCAGGTTCTCACTGTTGAGTAAATCATTGTATCCACTGGATAGCCGCAGTGTGTAGAGAGATTTCACCATTACCACTCTAACGAAAAAAATATTATAGCTAGCCTTCTCAAGTTTGCAAGGTATATTAGAGGGTGCACCACAGTATTCTATTGGTAGGCTTTATGTCTAAATTAGGCCTGTGGCTAAATTACTTGGCTACTAAAAATGAGTAATTCTGCATTTTCTCTAAAAGTATTGCAAATAGCAAATTTTTCTTAAATAACTCATTCACCTACTTTTGGGAGAGCTTTCACATGCTGAAGTTCCAGACCTGTAGGTAATTACTCACCTACTCAAAATTAGTAAATGCGAATTATCTCTAAAAGTATTGCAGATAGCCAATTTCTCTCAAATAACTCATTCACCTACTTTTGGGAGAGCTTTCACTTGGTGAAGTTTCAGACCCGTAGGTAATTACTCACCTACTCAAAATGAGTAAATGCTAATTATCTCTAAAAGTATTGCAGATATCCAATTCTTATCAAATAACTCATTCATCTACTTTTGGGAGAGCTTTCACATGGTGAAGTTTCAGACCTGTAGGTAATTACTCACCTACTCAAAATGAGTAAATGCAAATTATCTCTAAAAGTATTGCAGATAGCCAATTTTTGTCAAATAACTCCTTCACCTACTTTTGGGAGAGCTTTCACTTGGTGAAGTTTTAGACCCGTAGGTAATTACTCACCTACTCAAAATGAGTAAATGCAAATTATCTCTAAAAGTATTGCAGATAGCCAATTTTTGTCAAATAACTCTTTCACCTACTTTTGGGAGACCTTTCACTTGAAGTTTCAGACCTGTACCTAATTATTCACCTACTCAAAATGAGTAAATGCTAATTATCTCTAAAAGTATTGCAGATATCCAATTCTTATCAAATAACTCATTCATCTACTTTTGGGAGAGCTTTCACATGGTGAAGTTCCACACCCGTAGGTAATTACTCACCTACTGAAAATGAGTAAATTCGAATTATCTCTAAAAGTATTGTAGATAGCCAATTTTTCTCAAATAACTCATTCGCCTACTTTTGAGAGAGCTTTCACTTGGTGAAGTTTCAGACCCGTAGCTAATTATTCACCTACTCAAAATGAGTAAATGCGAATTATCTCTAGAATTATTGCAGATAGCCAGTATTTCTCAATAACTCATTAATATGAAAACAACTTATAGGAAGTCATGGGCTGCAAATCTTTTCATGTGGTCAGATTTCACCTTGGGCCCCTCCTGCTTATTATTGGTCCTAGAGGTTTGCAATGTGAAACTTAAAAGTGCTTTCAGCTTGTTTATTAATGAAAAATGCTGTTTATCTTCTGAACTATGTTACTTGGCCTTTGTCGGTGGATACATCCAGCATCTGGCCACAGATGCGTCCTTAGTCTAGTTGTTAAATGGGGTGACTTTAATCAGATGGACTTCAAAACGTCCACTGTAAAACAAATATCAGATTTTCTCCTGTGTCTTTTACAGGATGAAATTCTTCAACCAAATACCATTGATGGCTATAGATAGATAGATAGTTTATTTATTATAGTGACCTGTACATATATACATATTATAATCCATATAACAATGATTTAAAGGTACCCAGCCCAACATGGGCTTATAAGTCACTGTTTAACAAAAGGTGTGAAGATTTTCTTTTACATCTAGAAACTTTTCAATGACACTCAAGTAACATTAGTACATAAGATACTGTTCTTGTACATCTACAAACATTCAAGTAGCATTAGTAAACAAGATACCTTTCCGTCTTTCCCAACTATTTTGTAAAAACTTTGCCAAACCCTTCTGATGATTTTTATTGATGTATTGAAATTTATCATTATTACTCATTTCATTGAAATTGATAACAGGGCATGTAATACTGTTAAACAAATTATCTCTGTAATCTTTATACAATGGACAGACCATTAAAAAATGATATTCGTCTTCAATGCTTCCCATATTACACAATTGACAAATACGTTCATGTAATCTTAAATGTCTATAGTTTCTTGTAGCTGGATCAATTAAGGTATTAAAATGACCAGTTTCAACTCTGAGTGGGAGAATTCCTGCTCTAAACTGTGCCAAGAGTGAGCGCTGATACCGAGTAAGAAAAATGTTGAGATATTCCTCTGTAGCATAATCTTCCTTAAATCTTTGGTATGTACGTAGCTTTGGTTTCAAATCCAGGGTTTGTTTCCATTGTAGTTGACAGATAGATTCCAATTTGCTTAAGGCCAGATTTAGATCACATGGTTGCTGATTTTGATAAACATCTGACATATCTAATAAAGATAAAATTGTTTTTACATCACCACACCAGCCATTCCTATCATTTTCAAAATCCCAATTAAAAATTTTCTTTGTTACTCATCATTAGGCATCCCAATTAATCTATTCCAAAATCTTAATATAGCAAGATATCTTCGATACTTATCAGTCAGCCAACCAGTATCCCCATGCAGTACAGCATTAGGACTATAACGGTGCACACCCAAAAAATATCTAGCAGCTTTGTTAAGAATCAAATCTGGAGTTTTTACACAAGTGGCACCCCATACACCAGAGCCATAATCAAGTACTGGCAATACAATACCATTCAGAAGATTAGTAAATGTTTTGTAGCCAACATCTTTGTAACATTTGAATTTAGAAATAATACCACTTAATGCCCGGCCTGATGAGTCATTCAGGGTTTTAATACAATCTTCAAATGTTAAATGTTCATCCAAAATTATACCAAGATATTTATATTTGCATGTACTAGTAATATTGTTTGGACCAAATGTGAAATTGAAATCTGTTTCCTTGATTCTTTTTTTGCGAAAGTGAATGACATTACTTTTGGCTACATTTATATTTAACCTCCATTTCATACACCAGTCGTACATTGTGGTTAGCATTTTCTGTAAATCAGTTTCAGTGTTCGCTATAAGTACCATGTCATCAGCATATAACAAAATTGAGAGCTTGTAGTTGTTAATATTAATTCCAAGGTTTAAGTTTATTATTTCTTTGACGAGATTATTAATATAAATTGCAAAAAGAGTTGGTGACAATGTGTCACCTTGCCTAACCCCATTATTAACCTCAAACCATTTTGTTAGAAAATTGTTTATTTTAATACATGACATTGTTTTTGTGTACATAGCCTTTATAGCAGAGTATACCTTACCATCAATATTGTAGTTTATTAGTGTATACAGCAAAAGTTCTCGATCTACCCAATCAAACACCTTCTCTAAATCAATAAAGGCACAGAATACAGACCTATTTTGCTCAAACTGATTTCTTTGCTCATCAACTAACAAGTCAAGTTCATTGCAATAGGATACAATTCTTTTGTTCAGAATAGAACTGAAAACCTTAGCCAAACATGAATTGAGAGAGATGCCACGATAATTAAGAGGCAAATAGGGATCTTTATCTGAGCCTTTGGGGATTGGTGAAATGATGGGCATTTTCCATTTAGAAGGCATAACACTGTACTGAAAGCAGGTATTCAAGAGACGATGGAGATGTTCCAATATATTAACATTTTTTAAAATTTCATTTGGTATATGATCAATGCCTGCTGCTTTTTTGGCTTTTAATTTGTTTAATGTTTCATGAGTTTCATCCAACCTTATAGGACCATTTATAAAATGATTTGATTTATATCCTACTTGCTTCATTTCATTTTCAATTAAAACTTTGCTTGAAATTACCTGTTGATAAAATTCATTATTAAAAATATCGCTTTCCGGTCTGTTCAATAATGATTGAAAATCATTTTCCCACCTCTCTAGCACCTTTTGAGTATCAGTACAAAAACCATCACCTAATTTGACTTTCATTGGAATATTTTTCACTCTTTTGGGCCCTAAATGTTTAATTTTGTTCCAGAATTCTTTAGGGTCCTTTGTATTGAGCTCATCTATGTTTAGAATTTGCTGTCTGTTAAAATTTTTTTCAATCTGTTTTAGTCTTTTATCAAAGATGTTTTGGTTCAATTTGAATTTATTGTGAAGGCATCGTTTCAGTCCTTCAGAACCTTTACATTTTTTCCAAGTATTTTCGCTATTTCTCATAGTTTTCCACAAAATTGTTAACTCCTCATTCCAAAACGGTTTACTATATTTGTATCTTTTTCGAGTGCCCGAAGTGCACTGGGGTAAACAAAGATATTGGTCAAGCTCTTTGAGAATAACATTAGCAAACAATTCATAATTTTGATCAACAGTTCTTTGACAAATTATCTGAGCTTCAAGCTTTTCAATAACTTCCATTAAAGCATTCTTAAACATATCAGAATTAAATAGATTATTGGAATCTTTCTGAAGGTTATAGATTTTTCTGTTTAAAATAACAGGAGGGACCTCATTGTCTGAAATTACTTCTGAGGCATTGTTAGATAACAGGACATTGAATGTTGCTGTGACAACAGAGTCATCTGAGGGTTTACATGCCTCAGAGATTTTACTAAAGAGGTTGCCTTTATGAAGAAGTTCTGTCATAGTTTCAACTTTACAAATTGAACACAAATGTATGTTTTCATGAGGAACAACAAAGTAGTCAACTACTGATTTACCCCTGGGACTAACAAAGGTGTAATCATCAAAACCAGGTGTGACACGTCCATTAAGGATACATAAATTACACTCTTGTAAAAATTCAATAAAAACATTTCCATGCCCATTAATGACAGAATCAAGATTTATTCTAGGAAGAACAGAGTCTATACCCTCTATATAGTCCTTTTTAGACCCAATCCGTGCATTCAAGTCACCACAAATTACTAAAAGGTCACAGTGAATTGTTAAATACACATAGACACAAGGCGTGAGAAAAATGCCTCACAATCTTTTCCCCAGCTCGAAGATTCAGGGGGTAAATAAGTGCATACCACAACAAAACTATATTCTGACACTTTGTGATTTAACTTAATTGCAAGAATACCCTCAAAAGAATCACTGATCACTGACTCCTGGTATTTCAACAAAACTATATTCTTTATACACATACCTACACCACCACTAGCCTTTCTGGCTTAAAATGGAATGACTGTCTATTAAGCCCAAAATATGATAATTTTCAATACTTATTTCCTGTTTCCCTTGCAAATGGGTTTCAGTCAAACATATAATATCTGAGTTAATAAGCTTAATAATGTCACCTTTGAGAGCTTTATTATCATTAGTCCATCCATTTAAGTTCCACGTTGAAATCTGAAGAGATTGTAGGGCTGGATCATGGGTTAAGAAGTTGTGGGATTTGAATGCTCACTTTTAGTACCCAGAGAGGTAACAGGGTTACAGCTGTCAATGCAAACGCTTTGTAGTGAAGACACAACTGGAGACATCTGAGGTGGCCTTTGATCTCCCTTGGTTACTGGATTAGCTAGGTGTGCAGGTGTGGAACTGAACTGCGGAGGAACAAATGATCCATGTGTGTATCTACCAGCACTTCTGCCAGCATCATACTCATTCATCATCCTGTCATTTTCGTAACCGTTAAATGCTCTCTCATTAAGGATTTCAGATGTTTGCACAAGACGACCATTATTGGTGATTCTGAAGTTGTGGCCCCACTCAAACTGATTTAGAATCGTTTTAGTGTTCAACTCCTGTATCCGTTCTATGTGGCTCTTGCTGCTTCGTAGAAATACTCTCCTCAAGTTGGTTTTCTTCAGGTTTCCTTTGCATCGAAGGATTTCAACCTTCTGGTCAAGATTCTGTACAGCAAATTTAAGCAGTGCAGGATTTCGTGGGTTTCTGTTATTGAGTCGAACCGCTCTGATAATATTTGTAGAAACTGAGAAATTGACCCCAGTACTATTGCTTCCAAGAGCAGCTATGACCTGTTCAGATTCCATTGGACTTTCATTCACCCTTTCTGGAACATTAGAAGCTATGATACACACATCTGGATTCTCCAGAGGATTGGGCACTGACCCTCCAACTGCTCCAAGCTGGTTCTGTATATCCTTTTGAAGTTCATCTTTCAAAACTTTCTTGTTATCCTCAGCAGAAGAAGCGATCATCGTGTTATAGTCTTCTTCTAGCTTAACAAGCTAACCATCAATTTTTATTTCAAAATCTTTTAGTTTTTTATCAATCACAGACACAATATCAGACATCAGTCCCTTCTTGAAATCATTCAATCTTTCATCCAGATAAGATTGAATATCCTGAGCCTGAAGGCCCATGACATTTTCATCCAGACTAACAGAGTTTTGGGTTGTAATTTTCTTCCTTTTGTTTGGTTTTTTCCCCATAAGACCAGATAATGATAGTTTCCCTTTCTGTTTATCTTCCATGACATAAATTATCCACTGACAGATAGGTTTAAACTACAGATAAGAGAAATGTCAATATTTGCAACAAAGTGTGGCACTTTAAAACTGCAGTAAACTGACAATAAAACTTTAAAAGTTATCAAATAAGCACTGCAATAGCACTAAATGTTCAAATACCCATTATAAAGTACACAAATATCCATTAGAAATTACACAAGAAACACACACAGACTAATTAACCCCACAAACCCCACAAACAGGTCTTCACACCTTGAAGTCCAACAGAATTTTATAGAACTGCCATTGTACACAAAATTGGCAATGTTCTGTTAATATCAGTCAAGATGAAATTCTCAACAGGCTACTAAACAGTTTCCACAGAGTTGTGCCTTCTGGGCAGAATGGTTTCGACTGTCATATTTGAGATGTATTTCTCCTATCACAAAGATATATAGATACTTTGTCTGTACATACATTATCCTCTCTTAAGCATTATTTCTCCTGCATCTCTACATAGCTCGCACTATTCTAAAAGTTTGCTAATCTTTTTACTGTTTCACCCCTTCTATATTTCAAGGTGTCCCAGCACTGTTTCACTAGGCTTTGATGCTATTTCCTATATTTTGCACAGGTCTAGTGGAGGGAGAGAAAAGCTGCTGTTATTTGGTGGTGGATGTAGATCTTGCTTAGGACAGCACTTGACACAACCACTGCTCAAGGTTTTTAATTGAATTAAATAAATACATGTTGGAATTACTTCTACAAGAAAATACTATAAGAACTCCATCATCTAAACTTCTTGTATCCATAGGATAGGATTGTTTGATTTTGTTAACTCATTCTTACTGTGCCAGAAATGAGATTTTAGTGTGGTTTAATACATAATTAAGTGTCCCGCTTGTTTGTATATGGGAGAAGCGACTCCGCCGGATCCGCATTTTCTTTTTGCAATAGCTTTGCAGCCATAAGGTGGATTCTCTTCATATTTGGGAGGTGTATGCAGTAGCCCTGGGAAAAATTTCTGAATATGATGTCATGACATTTCAACCAATCAGAGAAGTCACATGACCAAAAACATGTTTTTCAAAAGGGTGTTTTTATTGCGTTAATACATCCTATCCAATGGACAATTGCTTTACCGGTCGGCGCAGACCGGCCCGCCAAACGACAGAAAAAGTCGCCTTCTATGAGTGCATAATGCCCCCACAAGCTGGCCGGTCCCATTGTGCACTCGCCAGGTGGCGTGTCGTACTTCCTTCCTGTCTAGACAGCGTGACGTCATAGCATCTTTTTCGTTTGGCGCATGCTTTGTGTACACGGAGTTTTTTGCACAGAAATTTATCTTCAGATAATCACATACATTGGTGAGAATTGTTTTTAAAACTTATTGTAACTTTATTCTGGGAGTGTATAGAACGTTTTGGGATAATTTATATTTTGCCATCAGATCATTATGTCTTCTCCGGGCCAGAAGCATGGTAGCTGTGGCCATATCATGGCTAGTTTCTACAGCCATTGTTTCTGCGCACATTGCAGAGAGAAGGGAAAAGGTACAGACCCCTGTATTAACCATAATGATTGCCAGGCCTGTAATTCTTTGACTGAGGAACAACGCGTTCAGTTGTCTACCCCCAGTTATCGATTAAAGAAGGAAAAGCGTGACTTAAAGAAGTCTTCTGATACTCCCATCAAGGAATCTGACAGTTCCACCCTCATCGACCCGTCCTCTGTGACGGTAGTGGGGGCTGTGGACGGCCAGGGGATGACTCAGTCTCCTGGTTCAGGTTTATCTACAAAAAAGAAGAAGTCTACATCTACTGAGAAGAAAGTTTCCTCTTCTAAACATACTAAGTCTTCAGAGAAGCCGGTTAAGTCGCCTACCCCTCATAGATCCTCAGCTGACGCAAGGATTGATGAGCTGGACCAGAAATGGTCCGATAGGTTTAATAGACTGGAGGCTATCTTGCTTGCAAAGACTGTGGATAAGGAACCGACCTTCTCAACTGTTAAAGTAGCTCCCACTACTTCAGCTCCAGCTGGTATCTCCAAGTCAACGGAACCCTTCATCCGACCATCAGATACTGTTCAGACTTCAGCCACAACTCCCCTCAGAGTCAGGCCACCGACAAGTCGCTTTCTTCCGCTTCTGATAGCCAACGCCCATCTACCTCAGATTTGCATGGTGTATCTCAGACTGCTCACAGAGCTCAGTCGACCAGCAAGTCGCGTAAGGAGAAATCAGTCACTGACCGACCCTCAGATCTTGCTGGTACCGACCCACCACCTTTTCAACAGGTTTCCAGCAGGTCGTCCTCAGCACCGGCCGGCCGACAAAGCCCACTGGCTATGGATACTGATTCCGACTCTGATTTCTCTGATCAACCGCCAGTGGACCTCTTTGTTGAAGAAGGGGAGTTGTCCGACCAAGACCCGGATGCTGTTTCTGCCGACCCCGACCAGACCCTCTCAGAGGACCAAAACTATAGAGAAACTATGAGAGGGATCAGGTCCTACATGGGGTGGTCGCATATACCTGATATGGACATAACGGCCGCTACATCCGACGACAACCCTTTCGCTGGTCCACAGTCACAGCCTACAGGAAAGGTCTCCGTTAAAATGCCAACCGACGAGTGGTTGTGCAAAAAAATGGGAAAGCTAAACCTGACTCTAGTGGAGGGTTACCCCTCACGTAGCTCAGAAGCGGGAGGTCTGTTAAAGGACCAGTTTGTTAAGCCAGCATGTTCACAGGCCAAATGGTACGGCTTTGTATCTGATCAACAGAAAAGTGACACTGGTACTGAGAAAACTGTTACCTCTTGGAACACAGACGCGTGTAAGGTCAACAGTACTTATAGCCGTATTGCTAAGGCAGCAGGTGTCTCTTCTACACCACCAGCCTCCCGACAAATCTCTCAGGACAACCTAAGACGTTGGGAGAAGTCGGCAAGGGAAGCTTCCACCGTATGTAACCAGGCTGCTGGCTTCAACCGGTGTTTGTATAGAGTTCAGGATAACATGAAAACACAGTTAAAGATCATCAAGACGGACATGGCCAAAGGGAAGTCGTCCTCCAAAGCAGCTGGCGCAGCCGACGAGCTGCAGTTTTTGATGAACTTTAATGCTAGTATTACCCAGGCCATGGCAAAGACTCTAGAACATCTGAGTGACTTTGCTTTTGTGACGGTGGCCAATACGACCTTGACTCGCAGAGACTCGTATTTGTCGCATCTCAAAGCTGGTATCAAACCAGACACACTAGCCTCTCTCAGGACCGCACCTCTCCACATTTCAACACTTTTCCCTGATGAAGCCCTCAGGCAGGCAGAACAAGACATTGCCGCTTTTGAAAGCAAGGGTCAACATCAACTAGGGAAGAAAGGTCGGTTCCACCCCTATGATCGTCCTGACAAACGTGGGGATAACAGAAAACAAGAACGACCAGCATGGAAAAACATTGGTCAACGAGGACAGGGCAAGAAAGCTAGGGGCAAGGCCTACTACTACTCTTCGAGACCGGCCAAGGGCCAGCAGTCTGACAAATGACAGTTATTGTGTAAACAGTTTGACAAGAAGACTGCTGGTCGGGAGCACAGTTCACAGAAAAACAGACACTTTTGTAAACTTAAATGTTGTGCCTCGTGTTCATACTGCGCCCGGGCATTCGCAAAAGAAAGAAATAAGTCCCGGGGCAGCAGTTTGTTTTTCTCAGAGCAATTACAAAATAAAATCTGTGAAACTTGCTTCTTGTGTCACTTTATTATCTTGTGTCAAATCTGTGGTAAATGTCAGAAATGTTGTCACAAATCCCCCTGTAGGGACCAGACTTCAAAACTTTTGGCAAGTTTGGCAGAACCTGGGGGTCAGCCCCAAAATAGTCCAGATCTTAAAGGAAGGCTACACTCTCCCGTTCCAGAACAGGCCCCTCCTGTCAAGGCACCCTACGGTCATAAGCCGTTATGTGAACCGCCACAGGAACAGCTACCTGTCGGAGGCTTTGCATCAGCTTATTTCCAAAAATGCAGTCGGAACGGGTGCAAAATCCGAAATCTCTGGGGTTTTTCAACAGACTTTTCCTAGTGCCAAAGCCCAACAACAAATGGAGACCCATTCTAGACCTAAGCAAACTAAATCTTTTTCTCAGGGTGGAGAAATTCAAGATGGAAACACCGGAAACCATCAGAACTTCCCTGCAGGGGGAATGGGTCACCTCAATAGACTTCAAAGATACTTACTTCCACATTCCAATACAAGAACAATCCAGAAAATTTCTGAGATTTCAAGTCCAAGGTCAGACATACCAATTCAAGGCCCTGCCCTTTGGTCTGTCCACAGCACCTTTGGAGTTCACAGTGGTAGCCAAGGAAGTCAAGCTAATGGCCATACACAAGGGTATAAGGATCCACCAGTACCTAGATGACTGGTTGGTGAGAGCCAAGTCCCACCAAGTCTGTCTCCAGCATACCAAGGACCTGCTGAAATTATGCCAAGACCTGGGCTGGATTGTCAACTTAGAAAAATCAGAGCTGGAACCGAAACAAGTCTTCGACTTTGTAGGTTACCAATTCGACCTCAAAGCTGGTCGGGTCCAACCCACACCAGAACGGTGGCAGAATCTCAAAACCAAGATTCAAGCTATGCTAGCCCGGCCTTCCTGTCCGGTCCGACAGTTCATGTCCTTGATAGGTCTCCTAACGGCCACAGAAAAGCAAGTTTATCTAGGCCGACTCCACATGAGGCCTATACAGTGGCACCTGAAAAACAGCTGGAGAGTACCAGAATCACTAGAAAAGGTGATTCCAATACCCACTTCTCTGCACCCCCATCTAGAATGGTGGTTAGAAGAAGACAACGTGCTACACGGCCAACCGTTACACCCACTAAAACATGCTCTGCAGATCTTTACAGACGCATCAAAAGAAGGGTGGGGCTCTCACTTAAACGAGCACACAGCCAAAGGCGTCTGGTCTCTACCAGAAAGCAAGCTACACATAAATTACCTAGAGTTGAAGGCAGTCCTAGCTCTAAGGGAGTTTCAGCAACACATAGCCAACCAAATAGTCCTTGTAGCTACAGACAACACCACAGTAGTGTCTTACATAAACAAGGAAGGCGGCATGAGGTCAGGCCCACTCTGTGCCCTACTGTGGAGAATTTTGACATGGTGTACGGTAAACCAAGTTACCCTCAAAGCCAGGCACATTCCAGGCCGGCTGAATGTGGTAGCGGACAAACTTTCCAGACTAGGCCGGATTATTCAAACCGAATGGTCTCTCCTCACAGAGGTTTTTCAGACCATATGTGTCATGTGGCACCGACCTCACATAGACCTCTTTGCCACGAGGTTCAACAACAAACTCCCTCAGTTTGTCTCACCAGTGCCCGACTCCCTGGCCACTGCAGTCGATGCACTCAGCCTGCCATGGGAGGATCTGGATGCCTATGCCTTCCCACCAGTAGCCATCTTGGGCAAAATAGTGCAGAAGCTACTAGACTCCCCAGGCAACAGGATGATCCTGATTGCTCCAGGTTGGCCCAACATGCCTTGGTTTTGGGACCTAGTGGACATGTCCAGCCAAATCCCTTTGAGTCTGCCCAACCTACAAAACCTTCTGACACAGCCCTTCAACCAGACCCCTCACAGAAATCTGTCAGGGCTAAATCTCCATGCATGGCTCCTAGAGCCTCAGCAATCAAAGAGCAGGGCTTCTCTGAGGCAGTGGCGACAAGAATTGAGGCTCCTCAAAGAGGATCCACCAGATCAGTCTATGAGGCAAAGTGGGCCATTTTTACAAAGTGGTGCCTCACTAATAAGGTGGACTTTGGGGCTCCCCCTGTAACCTCAATTGCCGATTTCCTTCTCTATCTTTTTCAAGATAGGAAGTTACAGCCCAGTACCATTGATGGGTACAGATCCGCCATTGCTGATAAGCTAGGGAATGCCTCTCTTAACATCAGCAAGGATGAAAATCTCACTCGTCTCCTGGACAGTTTCCACAGAGACAGGCCTGAAGGTCGGAGGGGCATTCCTTCTTGGAACCTCTCCCTGGTTTTACACCAATTGACCAAAGCACCTTTTGAGCCTCTTAGAGACGCCTCCTTGAAGCTTTTGACCTTCAAGACGGTTTTCCTCTTAGCCCTTGCCTCAGGCAAACGTAGAAGTGAGATTCATGCTTGGCAAAACAGGAACATCAGGCACCAGTCTGACTGGTCAAAAGTCTCCTTGTACCCCTCACCCAGCTTTCTCTCAAAGAACCAGCTGGCCAAGGAAGGTCCAGAGAGTGTGGCCCCAGTGGTTATTCCAGCCCTGGCCCCTACCCTGAACAAATCCCTCAAGTCTGACAGGTCCCTCTGTCCAGTCAGAGCCTTGCGCTACTATTTGGACAGGACCTCAGACCTCAGGCAGAATAAGGAGTTAGTTTTTGTCTCCTTTAAGAAAGGTTTTGACAAAGACATCTCCCCTGCCACTATCTCCTCATGGATCAAGCAAACTGTGATCCTATGTTATGAGCTCTCGGACCAAGAGTCCCACTCTCTACATCAGGTCAAGGCCCATGATGTCAGAGCCTTTGCCGCTTCTAAAGCCTTCCAATCGGGAGTCTCTCTAGAACAAATTCTGTCAGCTTGCCATTGGAAGTCGCATAACACCTTCACACAATTCTACTTGAAGGATGTGGCTTGGGCTGACTCAGAGCTCTACCACCTGGGCCCTGTAGTGGCTGCACAGCAGATCCACCAACAGCCCAAAATATAGAGGAGATCTGTACATATGTAAATATTTGTACATCTGTATATATTGCACATATAGCTAAGAAAAGCAAAAAAAAAAAAAAAAAAACTCTGACGTGCTTCCTTTGGGAGGTTTATTTCTATGGGTATTTCTATGGGACTGAACTCATCCCTCTCTTCCCCTACCTCAGAGCAGGTCTGTTAAAAAAGGGGGGGGGGGGGGTAGGTCGGTTAACAGAAACTGGCTAACCAGTTCCAACCGACCTACCCCCCCCCCCCCTTAGCCTTTAAGGGTTTCCTGACCTCAAGGTCCACCCAGGCTTTCATCAAGTTGTTATTTCTCATTTTGAGTTCAATTGAGTCCCTAGTAACTTACCCGCCGACCAAGCGGTAGTTATTCAGCAATTGTCCATTGGATAGGATGTATTAACACAATAAAATTGCAAATTTAATAGGTAAATTAAATTTTTATAAGTTAATACCCTATCCAATGGACACACAAGACCCTCCCTCCGACCCCGCTATCAGCTTACTAGGGGTCTAATAGGTTTAGACAACGGAAAAAGATGCTATGACGTAACGCTGTCTAGACAGGAAGGAAGTACGATTTAGTACGAACCACGCAGACGTCGTTTTTCTCGAAAACAAAATTATAAACTCCAATTGTAACACCAATTCAGCATATTAGTACACATTTCTCAGTCCAATTATTTCAATTATTGTTTTACTACACCATGTTTTCATTTTTCTACCACTTATGTAGTTTATAGCTGTCTGCTCTTTTATTACCCCATAATCAGGTATTATCGCCCATTTACCGGGAATTACCGTGTAACTGTCCAAACTATTGGTGTATCATCCCTATTATTTATCTTTCACAGAGTTATTCCAGTAACCTTTTTTGCTGCTTTGTTGTATGGTTCTTGTGTTATATAAGTTATTGTGGCTATCTTGAGGGCAGTTTTAAGGTTCTGAGGCTTATTGGGGTGAATAGGGTGCCCGTGAGTCGCCCACGGGACGAAGATCGGAACGTGAGCTTACTAGGGACATTTATCATGAGTCACCCCAACCACTTAGTTTGCTAGGTGTCTATTACTTTGTCTTGCCTGCTCCTTAGCCATGATGTTGTTGGGTTTTCTGTGCTTCAGTCTCCTCTTTTGGCTGAAAGTGGCTGACCAAAGTCAGTTCTTAGTCTCTCCCTGTGCCCTTCGTGTTCCTGCCCCGATCAGGGATTACTCCTGTAAAATTTTCTCAAATAAGTTTCCTGCATATGCCAGGGTCAAATGTCTTTTGATTCTGTTGTTGTTATCTGGTGACATCGCCCTTAATCCAGGTCCTATAAACTTTGGCTTTGTGAATTGCTGTTCCATCAGGAATAAGGGTCCCTTGATCTGTGACACAATTGTCTCGAATAATCTTAATATTTTGGCACTTGCAGAAACTCACATTCACATTTCTGATACCGACAGCCTACTGAAGTCAGTAACTCCGCCTGGATTTCAACTCACTCATAGGCCCCGGACGATTGGTCGCGGTGGCGGAGTGGGCTTCCTTTCCAAGAAAAACTTACCTGCTAAGACTGTTGATGCACCAACACATTCCACTTTCGAAAACATTGTCATATCAATTGTCACTAACTCAAAATCATTTGTTATGGCTTGTGTCTATCGCACCCCGGGTTCATGTTCCTCTGCCTTTCTCGATGATTTCCTGCATTTCTGTGGTTTTCTGTCATCTCTCACTTCCTCCTTCATCATCTATGGAGACTTCAATGTCCATGTGGACACAGATTGTATTGACCAAAGAAAATTTCTCAATCTATTAGATACCTCTAATCTTTCCCAAAATGTTAATAAAGCTACCCACTTGCATGGTCATACACTGGATCTGATACTTAGCCCAAGCGATTCCTCCTTTGTCAGTAATGTGACAGTTGGGGAAATGGTCTCAGATCATGCACTGGTGAAATGTCATTTGGATTTTGCATGCCCTGCAGTACCGAAGGTTGACAGTATTTCTTACCGCAGGTACCATAAAATCAATATGAAGAGCTTTTGTGAGGATCTTGCAAACACATCCTTTGTCACATCTCCTGCTATAGTGGCTGCAGACCTGTATAACCAGTATATTCGTGACCTTGGTGGTGTGTTGGACAGGCATGCACCATTGATTTGTCGAAGAGCTAAGAAAACATCAGCTGGATGGCTGTCAGATTCTTACCGTAGGGCCAAATCTATCAGGCGTCAATTTGAGCGCATGTGGTGTAGGGATAGGTCACAGTTGAGCAGAAGTAGATTGCGCAGACAGATTGCCCGGTGCAATGCAATCATAAATAGAGACAAGGCTGAATACTATAGCACCATCATTAGTGATAACAGCCGTGACCCAAAGAAGTTATGGCATACACTTCGTCAAGTCCTCAATAGTGGTCAAGAGAGTACTCTCCCTCCTCATCAGTCTGAGAAATCCTTAGCAAACAAATTTGCTTCCTTCTTTCATAAAAAAATCAAAAGGATTCGTGATATGTTCACAGCCTCTTCGGCAACAGTCATATCACCCATGTGTACACCTCCCAACCTACCTTCCTTCAATGAGGTCTCGGAGGACGAGGTACTAAAAATCATCAAAAATTCCCCTACAAAATCATGTCTTTTAGATCCAGTCCCTACTTTTCTTTTGAAAGATTGTGTGGAAATTTTACTCCCGTCAATTACAAAACTTGTCAATCTGTCATTGGCTGAGGGTGTATTTCCTCAAAAATTCAAGAAGGCAGTTGTCACTCCTCTCATTAAGAAAGCATCACTTCCAAATGAGGATTTGCAAAATTATCGACCGGTATCAGGACTATGTTTCATGTCAAAATTGGTGGAGCGTGTAGTTGTTAAACAGCTCATGCAACATATCAATAGTAACAATCTTGATAATCCTAGGCAATCTGCATACAAAAGTGGTCACTCCACAGAAACCGCCCTGCTGCTTATCAAAAATGAGATCCATCTCTCACTATCACGGGGCGAGCCTACTGCATTGGTCTTACTGGATCTGTCAGCTGCGTTCGACACAATTGACCACCCGACTCTTCTTAATTGTCTTAAATCATGGTTTGGTGTGTCTGGCACAGCCTTGAAGTGGTTCACGTCCTATCTCAGCCACCGTTTCCAGGCAATTAAAATTGGTTCAACCCTCTCTGATTTGCATGAGCTGTTGTTTGGAGTACCACAAGGTTCCGTCCTTGGTCCTCTGCTGTTCTCCTTATACACCACTCCTTTGAGTAAGGTTATTGGAACGCATCCTGACATCAAATACCACTTTTATGCAGACGACACGCAGTTGTTGATTCATATCTCTCACAAAAATGCAGCCCTGGCTTTTAACAAACTGAATTCTTGTCTTCTGGATGTTCAAAAATGGATGTCGTCAAGTATGCTCAAACTAAATCCTGACAAAACAGAGTTTATCATCTTTGGATCCCATGCACAACTCAAGAAATTACATCCCTATCTCCCAGTTAAGATATTTGGTAATTTCATGCATCCTGCAGTTGTTGTTAAGAACCTTGGTGTCTGGTTTGATGCTAATTTTTCCTTTGCTAACCATGTCCGCAATATTTGTAAGACATGCTTCATTCAAATTCGTGATCTCAGGCGGGTTAGAAAGCACTTGACTGATGAGGCTGCTATCGTGGCAGCTAATGCCTTGGTGAGCAGTCGCCTTGATTACTGCAACTCTCTCTTCAGGAGTCTGTCCAGTCTCAATATGCGTAAACTACAGTGTATTCAAAATACACTTGCCAGGATTGTCACAAACTGTAACAAATACACGCGGGCATCTCCTATTCTCAAACGACTCCATTGGCTCCCAGTTGAATCTCGCTGTATCTTCAAAACTGCCACTCTAGTTTATAAGTTTCTTCACAGTGGTCATCCCAGTTACTTTGGTCCTCTTCTGCCCACTCGTTGCGGAAGATATAGTACAAGATACAACCATCCAGATAAAAGGTTCCTGGAGGTTCCTCAATTCTGTCCATCTGTACATAAATCCAAAAATCACTTTGGCCACAGCTTTGCTTTTGATGCCCCCACAGTCTGGAATAATTTGCCTAATGAGGTACGTTCTGCCCCAACTCTCACCTGTTTCAGGAAAAGGTTAAAATCATACCTCTTCCACAAGGCATTCCCACCTTAGCATACACTCTATCCGGCGTCTCCGTGGTACTGGACTTGGCAACGGCTATGGACAGATGATTTCTTAAACTTGATCTGTGGTGTTGCGCCTTAGAGTCTGCCTTGCAGAGATTAAGCGCTATAAAAGTACAGAATAGAATAGAATAGAAAAAAAAAGTACGACACGCCACCTGGCGAGTGCACAATGGGACCGGCCAGCTTGTGGGGGCATTATGCACTCATAGAAGGCGACTTTTTCTGTCGTTTGGCGGGCCGGTCTGCGCTGACCGGTAAAGCAATTGTCCATTGGATAGGGTATTAACTTATAAAAATTTAATTTACCTATTAAATTTGCAAGCTTGTCCGGATGATAACTTAAAAAGCGCTTCACCTATTCACATAAAATTTGGCAAGTAGGTTTGTTATATAGATGTCTAGAAATCATTAACTTTTGGAAGTGATCCAATACAAATGGCCGACTTATTAACGATTTACTAAATGTCGCAATTTTTCTTAACGCTGAAAATGCAAAAACACATTTATCTCGGAAACGGAGCGAGATAGAGCAATTTCGACGAAAATTTTGAACCGCAGGGTATGTGCAGAGTCTACTGGCAACTTTTCGCAAAAATTGTTTTCCGCCATTTTTGGCGGCTATCTTGAATTTCTGTGTTAAACACAAAAACCGCTTATTTCAGAAACGGAGCAAGATAGAGCGATTTCAACAAAATTTTTGACCCACAGGGTAGCTGCCGAGTCTGCTGGCGACTTTTCTCAAAAAATATTTTCCCGCCACCTTTGGCGGCCATCTTGAATTTCTACGTTAAACGCAAAAACATGTTTATCTCAGAAATGGAGCGATTTCGACAAAATTTTTGACTTTTTGCAAAAATTGTTTTCCCGCCACTTTTGGCGGCCATCTTGAATTTCTGCGTTCAACGCAAAAAACAGTTTATCTTGGAAACGGAGTGAGATAGAGCGATTTCGACAAAATTTTTGACCCACAGGGTATTTGCAGAGTCTACTAGTGACTTTTCATATAAATTGTTTTCCCGCCACTTTTGACAGCCATCTTGAATTTCTGCGTTAAATGCAAAAACCAGCTTATTTCAGAAACGGAGCAAGATAGAGCGATTTCGACAAAATTTTTGACCCACAGGGTAGCTGCAGAGTCTACTGGCGACTTTTCACAAAAAATGTTTTCCTGCAACTTTTGGCGGCCATCTTGAATTTTTGACCCACAGGGTAGCTGCAGAGTCTACTGGTGACTTTTTGCAAAAATCGTTTTCCTGCCACCTTTGGTGGCCATTTTGAATTTCTGCGTTAAACATAAAAACCAGTTTATCTCAGAAACGGAGCTAGATAGAGCGATTTCAACAAAATTTTTGACCCGCAGGTTATCTGCGGAGTCTACTGGCGAATTTTTTGCAAAAATTGTTTTCCTGCCACCTTTGGTGGCCATTTTGAATTTCTGTATTAAATGCAAAAACGCGTTTATCTCAGAAACGAAACGAGATAGAGCGATTTCGACAAAATTTTTTACTCGCAGGTTATCTGTGGAGTCTACTGGCGACTTTTTGCAAAAATCGTTTTCCTGCCACTTTTGGTGGCCATTTTGAATTTTTGTGTTAAACGCAGAAGCCAGTTTATCTCGGAAACATAGTGAGATAGAGTGATTTCAACAAAATTTTTAACCCACAGGGTATCTGCAGAGTCTACTGGCAACTTTTCACAAAAATTGTTTTCCTGCCACTTTTGGCGGCCATCTTGAATTTCTGCATTAAACGCAAAAACCCGCTTATTTCAGAAATGGAGCGAGATAGAACGATTTCGACAAAATTTTTGACCTGTGGGGTAGCTGCAGAGTCTACTGGCAACTTTTCTCAAAAATGTTTTCCCGCCACTTTTGGTGGCCATCTTGAATTTCTGCGTAAAATGCAAAAACCCGTTTATTTCGGAAACGGAGCGAGATAGAGTGATTTGCACAAAATTTTTGACCGGCAGGTTATCTGCAGAGTCTACTGGCGATTTTTCAAAAAAATTGTTTTCCCGCCACTTTTGCTGGCCATTTTGAATTTCTGCATAAAACGCAAAAAAAATTAACAAACCAGATTCATCTAGGAAACCTTGCATTTTGTCATAAATGGAAAAACATATTAAACACAGGAAGACAGTCATTTCTACAACTGATTAATACTAATAATTTGCTGTGCAAAAACAATTTTTTTTTCCCTTGCAAAGCAATACTCTATTATCTTTTTGTCTCTTATGAACCTTCTATTATATGAAAAAAATTTTTTTACTAAATTGAGTTTCTACTATATTCAGAATTCCATTCATGTGTGTTGTAATTTGTCAAAAATAATTATTTTTGTGAAAACGAGAACACTTGGTAGAGAGTTGGACACTGAGGTAGCTGTACCTTTGAAGAATGTTACCGGGCGGGAGGTTATAAAACGCATTCCGTGAGTGTGTGCGGGGGTGTGTGAGTGTGTGTTTTTAAAAAGGGCTGTACATCACACTGGTTGTTTCTCCTTGGCCTTTTCAATGTTTTATGACCTTATTGCTTATGTCTTTTCATTTGATGCTGTTTTTTCAGACCTAGGTCCATAGCTAAGTGAGTAATAGCAATGGTGGCTACTTTGAGTAAAGTGCTAATAACTCCAAAACGACTGCATTTAGAGCATTTCTGTAAAATACAATTTTTAGGGGTCTATCTTGATAGCTAAGTGAGTAATAGCTATTTTCTGTTTTTAACAGTGACCAAAATGAGTAAGTTGCTTTTATCTTTGTAACTGTTACTTACAATATTGGTCTCAAATATGTTGTTGAACAACTCCTTCATGTACTATATCATGGTGGGGATTCCAAGGTGTAGCACCATAGCTAGCTGAGTAATAGCTACTTTGAAATTTCTTAATTTCAACATTCAGTAAATCACTTATACCTCCAAAACTATTATATTATATTAGCTACACTAAGTTTGACTAACATTTGACCATTGAGCAAGTAAATTTTCAGAGCTGTAAGTCCATAGCTAACTGAGTAATAGCTACTTTGAAATTTCTTAATTTCAACATTCAGGAAATCACTTATACCTCCAAAATTATTGAATTTAGGGAATTACTGTCAAATATGTTAATCAGTTACTTTTTAATGTTCTGTGTCATGGAAAAGTTTCAGAGCTATATCTCCATAGCTAACTGAGTAATGGCTACTTTGAATTTCAACATTGAGTAAATCACTTATAACTCCAAACCTATTGAATTTAGAGAATTATTGTCAAATATGTTGTTCACTTACTTTTTGATGTACTGTGTCATGGGAAATTTTCACAGCTGTATCTCCATAGCTATCTGAGTAATAGCTACTTTGATGGTTTTCCATTGAGTAAATCACTTAGAACAGCAAAACTGTTGAATTTAAAGAATTTTTGTTAAATATGTTGTTCACCTACTTTTTGATGTACTGTGTAATGGCAAATTTTGAGAGCTGTAGGTCCATAGCTAACTGAGTAATAGCTACTTTGATGGTTCTCCATTGAGTAAATCACTTATAACTGCAAAACTATTAAATTTAGAGGACTTTTGTCAAATATGTTGTTTGACTACTTTTTAATGTTCTGTGTCGTGGCAAAGTTTCAGAGCTGTAAGGCCATAGCTAACTGAGTAATAGCTACTTTAATTGTTTTCCTTGGAGTAAATCACTTTTAACAGCAAAACTGTTGAACTTAGAGGATTTTTGTCAAATATGTTCTTCACCTACTTTTTGATGTACTGTGTAATGGCAAATTTTGAGAGCTGTAGGTCCATAGCTAACCGAGTAATAGCTACTTTAATGGTTCTCCATTGAGTAAATCACTTATAAGAGCAAAACTGTTGAATTTAAAGGATTTTTCTTAAATATTTTGTTTAGCTAATTTTTTATGTACTGTGTAATGGCAAATTTTGAGAGCTGTAAGTTGATAACTAACTGAGTAATAGCTACTTTTATTGTTCTCCATTGAGTAAATCATTTATAATTGCAAAACTATTAAATTTAGAGGATTTTTGTCAAATATGTTGTTCACCTACTTTTAAATGTTCTGTGTCATGGCAAAGTTTCAGAGGTGTAGGTCCATAGCTAACTGAGTAATAGCTACTTTGATGGTTTTCCATTGAGTAAATCACTTATCACAGCAAAACTGTTGATTTTATTGCGTTAATATATCTTACCTAGTGGACTGGTGCAATAGTCCGGCGCCTAGCCGGTCCCGCCAAACATTAGAAAAAATGTCCTGAGCTTTGCTCTGGCCTGGACCGGTAGTGTAGTATTCACTCGCCAGGTGTCCCCGGACACCCAGCTCCCCTGCTGCGCATGTGCGCACATGCGCATTTCCCATTGTGTTTAAAATTGTGAAATTTATAAGAGAAACTTTTATTATTATACCAAGTGTCATAGTGTTTTGTTGGTGATTAATTGTGGATTATTACTTCATATATATATCATGGCATCACCAGGACAGCGTAGAGGTAACTGCGGGCATATTGTGGCAGCGTTTGATGGACATAAAAAATGTGCAAGGTGTAGGGACAAAAAGTTGGGGGATGACCCTTGTGTAAAAGACCAGCCTTGTACCATTTGTGACTCTCTTACTGGTCAACAACGCTCCATGCTCTCCACCCCTCAATATCAGATCTGGAAGGATAAAAAGTCGGGTCTGTTAGTCTCACCCTCCAAAGTCACCGTTGTTGGTGTAGTTGACCAGGAGGATTTGGGCGGATAGGAAGATGTACCGGTTCAAGCTTCCGGTTCCGGTGAGCAAGAAGTTTTTTCTGTCTCTCATCATAGTGCTGAAGAATTTGTGTCTAAACAGGACTTTGATACACTTAGCAACCAACTAGAAGAAAAATTCGCCAGATTCGAGGCACTGCTCACCAGGACAAATATTTTCTCAACCCCGAAAGCCCCAGTTACCACTTCATCTGTTACTACTTCCGATCAGCCCTTCTTCGACCCTGCTGAGTCTGGAGCCACCGGTCCGGTGAGGCCTCTGAATTCAGCTAGGGATACTTCACAGAAAAAAGATAAGAAGAATAAGGGCACGGGCAAGAAAGGTAAAAAGGACAAACCTATCCCTAGTGCTACAGTTATGTCTGAGGCACCGGCTCCGGTGAAGAACAATACTGTAAATATATCTCTGCCCACTCAGGATATTTAACAACCGGCCAAGGTGGATGTACCCGCTCCGGGCTCTGACTTGTCGTCCCTTGCCTCCGGTGTTGATGCTTCTATCTCCAAGCCAGCTCCGGTTACACACCCTAACACCTTGTCTGCTTCTGCCACCGGTACTTCCGGTCAGTCTTTCTTCACCGACCCGGACGTTTCAGATTTTGAATCTACCCAGGACAAAGACTCAGAGGAAGGTGAAATCTCAGATTCAGAAGCTACAGAGCAGAACGAGGAAATGAATTATCGTGAAACATGCAGAGCTGTTAGGGCTTTTCTAGGATGGGATCACATTCCGGACTTTGAACTTTCCGTTTCGGATGGTGATAGATCAGACAACCCTTGGAAGGGTAAACACCCAAGAAAGACCGGCAAGGTGTCTGTCGAGTTTCCTCCAGATGATTGGCTCTGCCATAAGATGGAAAAACTAAATTTTTGAGCCTGATTGGGATTTATGTCTTTGTTTTCTGACAGCCCTGTTACACAAGATGCACGACATACAACATGTAAGCTTACATTTTGGTTCATGTCCTGAACTATTGGATCCTCTACTGTTAACTCTGAATGAGGATCTATCCAACAATAATTGTCATTTAAAGTGCTGTCCACGGGACGACCTGGAGAAATAACCGGAGTTGCCACGTCCACGGCCGCGACCCCTCCCTTTATGAGAAAATTGACGCCTAAAGGTCGACCAATTCATCCGCACGCCTAAAAGTCAATCGAAGTGGTATAGGCAACACAGACTGAGACAAGACTCCAGTTCCAGACCAGGTAGAACCATCTTTAGTTGGTCAGACTCTGAGGCACGCCTCAACGCCCAGTATTCTAGAGTCGCAAAAGCATCAGCTTACCCTCAATCTGGCCCTGCATCACGTCCAGTACCTCAGGATATTTTACGCCGGTGGGAAAAGTGTGCTAGGGAAGGAACATACATTACCAACCACGCGGCAGCATTTAATAGATGCACAAGTGAAATACAGGAGAAAATGAACAGTCACATCAGTTTGCTCAGCAATGTTATTGTCAAAGGGAAAGCCCCCAAAGAGGTGGTCAATGCCATCAAGGACCTTAAAGATCTATCCGCCTTTCACTCCAATGTTTCGGTGGCACTAGGAACTTCCCTTCAACATCTGGCAGACAGCTTATTTATCCAACTGGCAAATTTTATCCTACTCAGAAGAGATTCTTACCTTGAGTTTGCAAGAGCCGGCTTGAAACCAGATACCTGGAACAGGCTGCGTAATGCTCCTCTGTTTAGCTCTTCCCTGTTTCCGGATGATATTTTAGCCACAGCGGAGCAGGACATAGCAAAATTTGAATCTGCACCAAGTACTCAAGGTCCCAGTCCAGGCACAGGGCAGCACTCTGGTAGAAAACACCAGTCGTACCGGTACAAACCGTACGAAAAGAAGGATAACAGACAGTCAGGCCATTCTTCTTCCCAGTCTAGCCAGCCATGGCGTCAATTTTCTCATAAAGGGAGGGGTCGCGGACGTGGAGGTGGCAACTCCGGTTATTTCTCCAGGTCGTTCCATGGACAGCACTTTAAATGACAATTATTGTTGGATAGATCCTCATTCAGAGTTAACAGTAGAGGATCCAATAGTTCAGGACATGAACCAAAATGTAAGCTTACATGTTGTATGTCGTGCACCTTGTGTAACAGGGCTGTCAGAAAACAAAGACATAAGTCCCAATCAGGCTCAAATGAAAATAAAGTGTGTGAAGCCTGTTTGCTGTGTAAATCATTGTCTTTATGGTCCAACTGTTCAAAATGTCCCTCATGTTGTAGAAAATCCACCTGTGGGGGCCAGGCTGCAAAGGTTTTGGCAGGTCTGACACTCCCTGGGTGCAAACACAAGAGTAGTTTCCATTCTTCAGGAAGGGTACAACCTACCCTTCAAAGAGAAACCTCCTCTGACAAGGTCACCGGTAATTATCAGTGGATACGCAAATCCGGTCAAAAGCAAGCACATAAAGGACTCCTTACAGGCACTCTTTCAGAAACAGGCGGTAGAAAAGGTGACAACTCCATCCTCCCTGGCCTTTTACAACCGCTTGTTTCTTGTACCAAAGCCCAACAACAAATGGAGGCCCATCCTAGATTTAAATCGACTGAACTGTTACCTAGCAACCTCATCTTTCAAGATGGAGACACCAGAGACCATCCGACTCTCCCTTCAAAAAGGGGAGTGGGTGACGTCTCTGGATTTCAGCGACGCTTACTTCCATATCCCAATAGGACAAAGGTCGCGGAAATTCCTCAGGTTCTTCCTTCACAGTCAAGCTTATCAGTTCACAGCTCTCCCCTTTGGCCTCTCAACGGCTCCGTTGGACTTCACTAAGGCGACCAAAGAAGTCAAGTTAATGGCACAGGCTCGGGGTATCAGGATCCACCAGTACCTCGACGACTGGTTGCTGAGAGCCACTTGCCCGGAAACGTGCCTACTTCATACCCGGACCCTCTTGGACCTATGCCACAGGCTAGGGTGGGTAGTCAATATGACCAAGTCGGAGTTGGTGCCTCAGCAAGTATTCAACTTTGTAGGCTACCGTTTCGACCTCTCTCAAGGGCTGGTCAAACCGACCCAGGAGAGGTGGATAGTTCTGTCCCAAAAGATCAACCAACTCCTCAATCAACAGGTGTGTTCGGTCAGACAGTTCATGTCCCTTATAGGGCTACTAACAGCCACAGAGAAGCAAGTAGTAGCCGGACGGCTCCACATGCGCCCTATCCAGTGGCATCTGAAGAGGCATTGTCATGTCCTGGAATCATTAGAGAAGATTCTTCCTCTGCCACAGTCCCTTCATCCACACCTGAGGTGGTGGTTGAACCCAGGCAATGTCCTAAAAGGTCAACCTTTACACCCATTACAACACGCTCTTCAACTGTTTACCAACGCCTCAAACGAAGGTTGGGGTGCTCACTTAGGCGACTTCACAGCAAGAGGCCTTTGGTCCACGCAAGAAAGCGCCTTGCATATAAACTTGCTGGAACTCAAGGCCGCATTACTAGCCCTAAAACCGGCTCTCTCTGTGCTCTCCTCTGGAGGCTGCTGATGTGCTGCAACCAGAGGGAGATTGTATTACGGGCCAGGCATATTCCGGGCCACCTCAATGTCATTGCGGACAAGTTGTTCTGACACGGTCAGGTGATACAAACAGAATGGTCCCTCCTCCAGGAGGTATTCGACCAGATTTGCAGGAGATGGCACAAGCCAGAAGAAGACCTTTTTGGGACCAAGTTCAATCACAAACTTCCCAGGTTTGTGTCCCCGGTTCCGGATCGGTTAGCCTGGAAAGTGGATGCTCTAAGCGTCCTCTGGCGAAATCTGGACGCATATGCCTTTCCCCCGGTGGCTCTTCTTAGGAAGGTGGTCTCCAAGTTGATGGATCAAGGATTCCACAGAGTCATTTTAATTGCTCCAGGGTGGCCAAACATGCCATGGTTTTGGGACCTGGGGCCGGTTTCACGAAGCCTCCCTTGGAAAGGACCTCCTTTAGTAAAGGAAGGAGGTTTTTTTTCCTTTGGGAAGGCCACCTTAAAATTCAGTTTCGCAAAGCTTCCTTTAATTCTCCTTACCAAAGGTCTTCCTTGAATCTTAAGGAGGGAGCAAATGTCCTTCCTTAAGGTTTAAGGAAGGAGATAGTTGTTTTTGAACTGGGAGTAAATATTACAAAGTATTGTGGAAATGGGTTGAAACAGCCATTTCGACTGTGTAATGTTACTTGTTGCTGGCCACAGAAAAAAATATTGCTGAAAAAGTGTCTGCATCAAAGGGACCAGTCTTAAATATGGCCGCCATGTCATGTTTTCCCCACTTCAAAACTTCATACGACTAAAATTGAGTTTAAAAGACTTACCACATCTCTGTAAAGCATTTTATTTTATGTTTTAAAGTGGTTTGAAGGTTTTAAACTGCAAAACTTATCCCTTTCTGGTCCATTTATTAACAGTAAGTGGACAAGTTTTACAGTGTACATCAACACATATTCAGAGAAATACATGTCCACTAGTTTGTTGTATATAACAAATATTTAACACATATCCACAGAAAAAAAATATATCCACAATGAACACATTAAATAATGTACACATATCCCACTGTTAAAGTTTTATGTGTCACTTTATAAAAGTTTTTTATCTAGTTGGTTCCACTACTATTTATATTCTTTTATAACTCAAAATATAAACAAGAGTAAAAATATATTCTTCATAAAAGTTACTAAACTGCACCACGCTATAGTCATATAACTTACATAAAATATGTAATATTACTTAAACATGTCTTTTTTCCCCAAGAAAAGTTTGTTTACTGACCTTGACATAGCTAGAGATTATTATCACATGATTTGCAGTGTATTGATTTTTTTGTCAAAGTGGCACATGCAGGGTGAAACCAACAGCTCACTTGTGTTTACATTCCCTGGCATAAACCAATCATATTAACCGAACTCAATGAAGGACAGCATGTCAGTGTTTATGTAATAGTGAAAATACACAAAGGAGATATTAATAGTACATAATTTTTTTTCAATGTTTTCCAAAATAGCATATTATATAGATATCTTTGAAAACAGTTCTGAAAATAATGTGCATATGCCTTTCAGTGTTTATAATTATATAAAAGAATGATGACTCTGTGATACAGTTGTAATAACAATGTGGATATTTGTACAATGTTTTTGTAAATAACAAATTATAATTTAATATGGCCAATATGGATACATCAGTTTTAACTGGATATGTTTGTTATTTTTTTCTCTTGTAGAAAAATTTGTTGCACAAAATTGGGAAACCACATTTCAGTGCTTTTAATATTATTGTAGCACTGTAATTTGCTTTTCCTTTTGAAGTGTACCTGATTTTAAATGTTTGCTAAAAATACCTTTATTTGATAGAAAAAAAATGCATTTGGTGATGAATATGGATAGATTCATATTTTGTGCCTGTAAGGAGACAAGATAATTTGTGAGTATTAATTTTAAATATGTGTACCGGGGTAAACACTTTTCATCACTGAACTCCTCCAATGGATTAAGCCTGTCCCTTAATCGTCTCTCTATTCTAGGTTGATACTTCATGTTGGAACCCGCGAAAATTTGGGGATGGGTGGGGGGTGGGCTAGGTAATAAATAGAATATGTGGTACAGGTAGAGGACTATCCCATTAATTTTAGTATATATTCCTTGCAACCTGTACCACGTTTTGGGGGTGCGGTAGAGGTAGAAGTCTATCCCATTAATTTTAGTTGGAGAAGGCGTGGTAGAGGTGGGGTAGAGGTGTGGTAGAGGTCAGATATAGTCAATATATCTTGCAACCTGTACCACGTGTTGGGAGTGTGGTAGAGGTAGAGGTCTATCCCAGTAATTTAAGTTGGAAAAGGCGTGGTAGAGGTGGGGGAGAGGTGTGGTAGAGGTCAAATATAGTATATATTTCTTGCAACCTCTACCACGTTTTGGGGGTGTGGTAGAGATACAGGTCTATTGCAGTAATTTTAGTTGGAGAAGGCGTGGTAGAGGTGGGGGAGAAGTGTGGTAGAGGTCAGATATAGCGTATATTTCTTGCAACCTCTACCACGTTTTGGGGGTGTGGTAGAGGTAGAGGTTCATCCCAGTAATTTTAATTGGAGAAGGCATGGTAGAGGTGGGGTAGAGGTGTGGTAGAGGTCAGATATAGTATATATTTCTTGCAACCTCTACCACGTTTTTGGGGTGTGGTAGAGGTAGAGGTTCATCCCAGTAATTTTAATTGGAGAAGGCATGGTAGAGGTGGGGTAAAGGTGTGGTAGAGGTGAGATATAGTATATATTTCTTGCAACCTCTACCACGTTTTTGGGGTGTGGTAGAGGTAGAGGTTCATCCCAGTAATTTTAATTGGAGAAGGCGTGGTAGAGGTGGGGTAGAGGTGTGGTAGAGGTCAGATATAGTCAATATATCTTGCAACCTGTACCACGTGTTGGGAGTGTGGTAGAGGTAGAGGTCTATCCCAGTAATATCAATTGGAAAAGGTGTGGTAGAGGTGGGGGAGAGATGTGGTAGAGGTCAGATATAGTATATATTTCTTATGTTCTTGCAACCTGTACCACGGTTTGGGGGTGAGGTAGAGGTTGATCCCAGTAATTTTAATTGGAGAAGGCGTGGTAGAGGTGGGGGAGAGGTGTGGTAGAGGTCAAATGCAGTGTATATTTCTTGCAAACTCTACCACGTTTTGGGGGTGTGGTAGAGGTAGAAGTCTATCCCATTAATTTTAGTTGGAGAAGGCATTGCAGAGGTGTGGTAAAGGTCGATTGGTCAGATATGGTTTATATTTCTTGCAACCTCTACCACGTTTTGGAGGTGAGGTAGAGGTAGAGGTGTATCCCATTAATTTCACTTGGAGAAGGTGTGGTAGAGGTGGGGGAGAGTTGTTGTACAGGTCAGATATAGTATATATTTACTGCAACCTCTACTACATTTTGGGGGTGTGGTAGAGGTAGAGGTTTGTCCCAACAATTTTAGTGGAGAAGGCGTGGTAGAGGTGGGGGAGAGGTGTGGTAGAGGTCAGATATAGTATGTACATTGTCATTATTTCTAACAAGCTCTACCACATTTTGGGCGTGTGGGAGAGGTAGAGCTCTGTCCCAGTAATTTGAGTTAGAGAGGATGTGGGAGAGGTGTGGTACAGGTCTGACAAAGGGGAAACTAGCACTTGTTTCAATTGAAGCGCTCTGGAAATGTGAAACTGTGACCAGATAACAAACCTGCTCCCAATGCCCCCCCCCCCCCCTTCCTGTAGTCAATCTTTTGTGGTTGTTTACATAAGATATTATCTCTGTCTTGTCTGTGTCAGTTTAGTGTGTGGCAGGTGGGGAACAGACAAAAGCCCCCCCTGACACAAGCCCCCCTTTTTTAAAAGGTAGGACACAAGCCCCCCTTAAATATGAGGGAGGAGGGCAAAAGCCCCCCCCCCCCCTTATATTTGTTAACACTATTGACACTTTCATTTTTTTCATTTAATGAATGCTAGATTTCAAAGTTAGATCCAAAAAAAATGTTTTTAATCATTACATGATGATCAAAGCCCCCCTTCTATTTTTAAACACTATTGTCACTTTTAATTTGTTTTTCATCTAAGGAATTTAGACTTCCAGACATGTCATTTGAGAGACTTATATCAATTAGATAAAAAAAAAATATTTTTAATCATTACAATATTTACAATGCTTACTTCCCCGTCCTTGTTTTTGTAAAGTGTATTGTAACTGCCCCTCTGTAACATGTGTTTAAACCCCCATTTCAAGTCCTCTTGTACAAGAACAAAAGCTTTGATGTATCATGCATTGTTAGGCAAGGTTAAGGCATCTAAATCTGGTAAGATTGTAATTCATGGTACCACAGACAGGTAGGCCAGTCCTTATAAATGTTCTTTTCTGGATATACATGTATATGTATGTGAAAGCATTAAAATTCTAATTGTGCAGTAACATAGACATTGAAAACATCTTGTGGAAAAAGTGAAAAAGTAATTCTCTCAAGGTAGAAGTTTATATATCTTGGTAGAACACAAGACATTTGTTGTTGCAAAATGTTTTGTTCTAAACTTACCAATTTGAATATTTTGGGTTATATTTTTTAGAGAATTCCAATGGGAAGGTACAATTTACAACACTTATATACCGTAAATGACCTATTTAGCGCACCCGCCCTTGTAACCACACCCCATTGCTTTATATACTTGACAACTTCTATACCACTGGGTGGACAATTACAGTACTACAGTACAGTAGACCGCGACAGTGCACACTTGCGGTTGGTTACAAAAGGTTTCTAATGATCGACTATTCAGCTTAAATCTTACCTTTCTTAATTTTCCTCAATATCCACATATTTTTTATATAATTTACGTATTTTTACTTAATAAATTGACATTTTTGCCATGAATTTCGGGCTTGTTTATATCTACCGCCATATTTACAGGAAGTGGGTATTTTTGGTAGATTCTAAATGTCGGCACACCGTTATTCTCACGGATTGACCTATACTTCATCCCGGAAAGTGGTTTATGATGGGGTGCGCTTAAAGGGGAAATTTTTCACAAAAAAATTGACAAAAAAATAGACTTTCCTTAGCGCACTGTGCGCTAAATAGGCCATTTACGGTATGTCCAGATGGGGCTCCTAAAAACCCCACCATAAAAAACGCCACCATTTAAAACCCCACCTTTTTGACTAACCTATAGAAAACCGTACCCTCAGAATTGCAGGGTCATTAAAAACCCCATCCTTTGTATAATCCCTTCAATATAGTATTTTTAATGTTTTTACAACTCAATCAGTCTTCCTTTATAATTGGTAATATTTTGAAATATATTTCAGATTATTTTTTATTATCTTGGGAGACATTAAGAATTCAATATGACCTGAAGGAACAATGGGACAGAATACAGGATCCACCACAATCTAGTTAACAATGGGGTAAACACAAATTGGATTTATATCAATAGTCAACTCAGGAAAAGGAGTCAAGAAAAGGTTGAGCCACTCTATGTCACCCATAGTAAATGAGAGGGGGGTTGTATTTAGGCCCGTCACGACTAGCCGACTAATCGACAACGGTTAGAATAATGCTATATACCGATTCATATTTTAAAGTCGTAATAATCGCTCAATGTAGTGTAAAAGATGGTAGATCTGAATCTATGAAATATGTCCATATTGTCACATAAAATAAGCTAAAATCCAAAAACAATCACGTTTCTGCATTGTTTATGCATTCACGTAAAACCGGAAGTACCATATACCTCTTATATCGGGGAACGGAATAGTGCCCTCCTAGAAAAGTGCCCTCCTAGAATAGTGCCCTCCTAGAAAAGTGCCCTCCTAGATGACTGCCCTCCTAGAAGACTGCCCTCCTTTTGAGAGGGTGGATAACTGCCCTCCTTTTTAAAAACAATATGAATTTTACAAATTACATGCTGTGCTGACATGCATGATTGAAAAAGGCCTTGCCCTCAATGATTGTTATTACACTATCTCCTTAAAGCTTCATTTCTTTTCAATCTATTAGAGTGGAGTTGTGGACTTTAAAATAAACTTACATTCAATCCAGTATATAAGCCTGCTTTACACATAAACTTTCGTCTCTGAGCACACTCCCACTCAATAAAATTTTTCTTCACAGACTTCTAGGTGTAGAGATAGCCCTCAAAAGCAGCTTTCAATCCTCCTCTGATATTGCTTATTTCCTCCGTGATGAATATTTCATGTAAATATAATCTGTAATGCTACTCATATGAATCACTGATTACTTACCACAGCTGTCCAGCTTTATATACACTAATAGGCCCAGCAAAGTTAAGTACCAATTGCAATTGCACCTGTAATCATGAAAGCCTGAGCAGCTATTTCAATTCACAAAGACCACACTTTAAACACTAGCAAATTTAACTGCACCTTTAATCATTAAAGCCTGAGCAGGTCTTGGTATTCTCAAAGAAAACACTTCTAACACTAGCAGATTTAACTGCACCTTTAATCAAAAAGGCCTGAGCAGCTATTTGGTACTTCAAACACTCTAGCAGATTGAACTGCACCTTCAATCAAGAAAGCCTGAGCAGCTAAAATATTTTGGCTTGATAATTGGTTTTCGCTATATTTTTGGTACCAGGAAACAGGCTCACATGGCCTGACTCCAAACATGACAGCAAATGTAAATTTGCTGAAAGTTTCTAGATGAGAAGCTACACCTAAGTTGCTCAATGGACCCATTTTTTCAATATGTAATGTAAATCCAACCTAAAAAAGACAATGCATAGATTATGTCATTAACTTATCACTCAGTTATCACAGAAGAATAACCTATGTCTGACCTATTACTGTAAGTCTCTTTGACGTAAATAAATGAAAACACTAACAGTTCATAAAATGAGAGCCCCAGGTGACAAGCCACAGTTCTCTTAAAGCCCTGCACATAGTTGCAGGTCTAGTTGCAAGATCCCAATCAAAAGGCTGTGGTGACTAGACAACAATAGGGATGACTTCAACTAGGGACTAACCTAGTGAATACAAATCAACAACAATGGGTTGGCCTCTCACTTCAAAGGAAAATATACAGAAATGATTTTGTGCCACTGTCTTAATACTAAATATATTTCATTTCTTTCAGTTTATTATTCAGAACCTAGGTACGCTACGTTGTCAGTAATGATGAAGTACCCTAACCATGAGATAAAGTCAGTGAAATTGATAAAATATTCTAGACTTTGGTACCCCAAACTAGGACAACATTTTATGTTGTCACAAATCATCAATTACTTTAACCATTGCATTGTCAGTCCAATTCACCTTTCATTTTATGCTAATGAAATATGAAATGAGGAGTATTCACCAGATAGGAACATATTTCTTGCTCCAATGATTTATCTTCTCAATATGTTTCCCAGTTATATCTTTTCTGCTTTTTCGTACATCTTTCCACCGAAACTGCTTTGCTATTATTCATGAAAACACATCAAACACAAGATCTTCTGTCGATAGCCATATAAAGATTGCCTCAAAGCCCCTGCCAATACTAAGGGGGACAGAGGGGAGGGGGCATTTCAATAGGATTGAGGGAGGCTTCTCTTATTTGCATTGTCTTATCTGGCAAAGTTTCACACTGTGAAAGGAATTTTGGACAAGGAATGGTGTAAAGAATATAAGGTGGCCTCGATATCATACATTTGTGTGAAATCATTCATATGGCAAACAGAAATTAAAATGAACATATAACTAGAGATTGCGTCTCGACGCAGTGTATCCCCGGACGGGACATAGTTAAGGCGTGAATGTGTCGGGCTTGAGCCTGTTTCCTGGAGCACCAGGTCAGGATTCTCCATAGTACCAGATTACTTCCAAAAGCTAATCACTAGTTGTTTCACTTATATCTGTCTTTAAAAATTACATTTCATGGATCCAGAAGATCCATATAGTAGAGAGTTTAAGATACAAGTACACGTGTGGACGTGTACGCCAAAGAGAACGGATGACGTCATCTTTGACGCTTTTTCCAAACTCAGTACGTCAAGCTACAAGTTCCCAACGTGAAAAACCAGTTCTACAAGTAAGGACAAAACGTGAGAGCTTACCTAAACATTTTACTATTAAATCTTCATTTTATATAATCAACTTTTTAAGAATAATATATTCAAGTATCTTACATTATATATATGTTGCTAAAATGCAGTTTTAGATTAAGAATACACTTGAAAACACTGTTCTAAAAAAGGCTCTAGCTTGTGTCATATTCCACAGATTAGCTACAGACCATTCTTTATCATGCTGTATTGCATTTACTTTTGTGGGAAGTATTTCTTTTTAAACAAAACAATGGAAACTTAAAATTCAATAGTGTATACATATATATTTAGCCTATTCTGTTGCTAATCTTTATTTTACAATTGGATGATATTTGGTAACTGTAAATTCTTGAGTAAATTTACATCACATTGAATTACAGTAAATCATGAACTAACAAATGGTCCATCCATCTATCATATTTTCCTTGCAGCGAAATTGTTATCAAGCATAAATAACCAAATGGGGAGGGGGCCTGCCTTCATCACGTAGTACTTGTATCTTAACCAGAAATGACAAACAGGAAACGTCCACGTGTACTTGTAAATTTTGCAGTACACGTAATTTCCGAAACGTGTATCTTAAACTCTCTAGTGATCCGGATCACTTCCAAAACTCAATCATTTCATCCTTTTACCTTTTCAGACATATTCTAAAAAATTTTTGACTCCCAAACTGATCCTGTGATCCACAGGAGCACAGGATCAGCTCCTTGTATCCGCAGGAGCCTGGCGGAGCCATTTTTTCCACCTTAAGGAGGAAAAATGGATTTTTACCATTGCCTCTGATGAGATTACTATATGAGAGATAATCGAAATAAACATCAGTACATGATAGTTTATAAGGCCCAGGAGTCAATTTATTCACTTACACATTGACTTATTTGTATTTTCCTCGGGTTACATTCAGTGCAAGTGAATCAGGCCTCAGCACTGCAATGAATGGTCTTGAAGTATAATCAGGATCAGTATTCAACACCCTAGCCTCGGGTGCTCCTGTAAACATGGAGTTCTCAGTGCTACATAGGATGGGGGATAGTAATAACCCAAATGACACTGCAGGCCGTAGAGGCCAAAAATTATTTTACATTTGGGAATTCCCTACCCTACACCCTGCAGGCATTAATATGTTTGTGTGAGCTGTAGTGTCATCTTAATGCACCCCTAACCCAGGTGCCACCTATTTACATTGTTTCTATATTTGACCACTCATACAAGAGGCGCATAACCATACCCGGTTCAATATGATGTAATTTATGTCAATATGACGTAATATCAACTCTATGACATAATTATGTGTCTTTGATTATGATGTCAGTCAGTTTCTAGATGACTCACCTGAGTTGCCTAGTTACCACTCCTGCTTTTAACTGAGGCATTTTCAAACTGAGTTGCATATTGTCAACAGCAGTGTTTTATATTTTTGGAGTGTATATTACTTAAATTGTGGATTTTGAGCTCATATTAGGAGCATAATTCCATTTTGTTGGGATCTGTAAAGATTTCCCATTAGCCTTTTCTAGTGCAAATCATGTGTGTTAATTTTGTCTTATTAATGGCGAAATTAGTGTTATTTTCCATCAGAGGGAAACCTACCACTTGTCTACCACTTCTACACTAAACAATGCATTAATGTGTTTGGCTGTCTAATTTCTGGGAGCCAAGTATGAGTACACACATGGCAAGTATTATTACTTACATTACTTTGACACAAAGTAATTTTTATTACTAAATAAAAGTTTTTTAGTAACATAAAAGCAATAATACTTATTATTGGGCTATTTTTAACTTCTCTGCCAATTTTTGGGATTTATTGATTTTTTGACTCCCAAACTGATCCTGTGATCCACAGGAGCACAGGATCAGCTCCTTGTATCCGCAGGAGCCTGGCGGAGCCATTTTTTCCACCTTAAGGAGGAAAAATGGATTTTTACCATTGCCTCTGATGAGATTACTATATGAGAGATAATCGAAATAAACATCAGTACATGATAGTTTATAAGGCCCAGGAGTCAATTTATTCACTTACACATTGACTTATTTGTATTTTCCTCGGGTTACATTCAGTGCAAGTGAATCAGGCCTCAGCACTGCAATGAATGGTCTTGAAGTATAATCAGGATCAGTATTCAACACCCTAGCCTCGGGTGCTCCTGTAAACATGGAGTTCTCAGTGCTACATAGGATGGGGGATAGTAATAACCCAAATGACACTGCAGGCCGTAGAGGCCAAAAATTATTTTACATTTGGGAATTCCCTACCCTACACCCTGCAGGCATTAATATGTTTGTGTGAGCTGTAGTGTCATCTTAATGCACCCCTAACCCAGGTGCCACCTATTTACATTGTTTCTATATTTGACCACTCATACAAGAGGCGCATAACCATACCCGGTTCAATATGATGTAATTTATGTCAATATGACGTAATATCAACTCTATGACATAATTATGTGTCTTTGATTATGATGTCAGTCAGTTTCTAGATGACTCACCTGAGTTGCCTAGTTACCACTCCTGCTTTTAACTGAGGCATTTTCAAACTGAGTTGCATATTGTCAACAGCAGTGTTTTATATTTTTGGAGTGTATATTACTTAAATTGTGGATTTTGAGCTCATATTAGGAGCATAATTCCATTTTGTTGGGATCTGTAAAGATTTCCCATTAGCCTTTTCTAGTGCAAATCATGTGTGTTAATTTTGTCTTATTAATGGCGAAATTAGTGTTATTTTCCATCAGAGGGAAACCTACCACTTGTCTACCACTTCTACACTAAACAATGCATTAATGTGTTTGGCTGTCTAATTTCTGGGAGCCAAGTATGAGTACACACATGGCAAGTATTATTACTTACATTACTTTGACACAAAGTAATTTTTATTACTAAATAAAAGTTTTTTAGTAACATAAAAGCAATAATACTTATTATTGGGCTATTTTTAACTTCTCTGCCAATTTTTGGGATTTATTGATTTTTTGACTCCCAAACTGATCCTGTGATCCACAGGAGCACAGGATCAGCTCCTTGTATCCGCAGGAGCCTGGCGGAGCCATTTTTTCCACCTTAAGGAGGAAAAATGGATTTTTACCATTGCCTCTGATGAGATTACTATATGAGAGATAATCGAAATAAACATCAGTACATGATAGTTTATAAGGCCCAGGAGTCAATTTATTCACTTACACATTGACTTATTTGTATATTCTAAAAATTTCATCAAAATCCGTCCATAAGTTTTTGAGTTATCTTGTACACAGACACATCTGGCAGGCTGGATCCACATGATCCAGACAGTGATCCAGATTACTCCCAAAATCTAATCACTTGTTCTTTGTCCCATTTAAGACATTTCCTGAAAATTTCATAAAAATCCATTCATGACTTTCTGAGCTATTTGTCTTTAAAAATTATATTCACGGATCCAGAAGATCCAGATAGTGGTCCAGATCACTTGAAAAATTGAACCATTTCTTCCTTTTACCACTTCTTCCTTTTACCATTTGTAACATATCCTGAAAATATCAAAATCCATTCCAAGATTATGTGCAAGCCTGGATCCAGATGATCCAGATCACTCCAAAAATGTAATCACTTGTTCCTTGTACCATTTAAGCCATTTGCTGAAACAATCCATCCATAACTTTTTCAGGTATCTGTCTTTAAAAATTACATTTCATGGATCCAGAAGATCCATATAGTGATCCGGATCACTTCCAAAATTCAATCATTTCATCCTGTTACCTTTTCAGACATATCCTGAAAATTTCATGAAAATCCGTCCATACGTTTTTCATTTATCTTGTACACAAACACATCTGGCAGCCTGGATCCAGATGATCCAGATCACTCCCAAAATCTAATCACTTGTTCTTTGTCCCATTTAAGACATTTCCTGAAAATTTCATAAAAATCCACCCATGAGTTTCTCAGCTATTTGTCTTTAAAAATTATATTTCATGGATCCAGAAGATCCAGATAGTGGTCCAGATCACTCGCAAAATTGAATCATTTCTTCCTTTTACCACTTCTTCCTTTTACTATTTGTAACATATCCTAAAAATATCGTCAAAATTCATCCTAAAATTATGTTGCAGGCTCGATCCAGATGATCCAGACAGTGATCCAGATCACTCCAAAAGTATAATCACTTGTTCCTTGTACCATTTAGGTCATTTGCTGAAAATGTCATCACAATCCATCCATAACTTTTTGAGGTATGTCTTATTACATTTCATGGATCCAGAAGATCCATATAGTGATCTGGATCACTTCCAAAATTCAGTCATTTCATCCTTTTACCTTTTCAGACATATCCTGGAAATTTCATCAAAATCCGTCCATAAGCTTTTGAGATACAATGTACACAAACACATCTGGTAACCTGGATCCAGATGATCCAGACAGTGATCCAGATCACTCCCCAAATCTAACCACTTGTTCCTCGCACCATTTAGGTCATTTGCTGAAAATGTCATCACAATCCATCCATAACTTTTTGAGGTATCTGTCTTATTACATTTCATGGATCCAGAAGATCCAGACAGTGATCCAGATCACTCCAAAAGTATAATCACTTGTTCCTTGTACCATTTAGGTCATTTGCTGAAAATGTCATCACAATCCATCCATAACTTTTTGAGGTATGTCTTATTACATTTCATGGATCCAGAAGATCCATATAGTGATCTGGATCACTTCCAAAATTCAGTCATTTCATCCTTTTACCTTTTCAGACATATCCTGAAAATTTCATCAAAATCCGTCTGTAAGTTTTTGAGCTACAATGTACACAAACACATCTGGCAACCTGGATCCAGATGATCCAGACAGTGATCCAGATCACTCCCCAAATCTAATCACTTGTTCCTCGCACCATTTAGGCCATTTGCTGAAAATGTCATCACAATCCATCCATAACTTTTTGAGGTATCTGTCTTTAAAAATTACATTTCATGGATCCAGAAGATCCATATAGTGATCCGGATCACTTCTAAAATTCAACCATTTCATCCTTTTACCTTTTCAGACATATCCTGAAAATTTCATCAAAATCTGTTCATAAGTTTTTGAGCTATATTGTACACAAACACATCTGGCAGTCTGGATCCAGATGATCCAGACAGTGATCCAGATCACTCCCAAAATCTAATCACTTGTTCCTCGTCCCAATAAGGACATCTCCTGAAAATTTCATTAAAATGCACCCATAACTTTTTGAGTTATCTGTCTTAAAAATTAAATTTCATGGATCCAGAAGATCCAGACAGTGATCCGGATCACTCCCAAAATTTAATCACATCTTCCTTGTACCAATTTGGACATATCCTGAAAATTTTATCAAAATCTGTCTGTCAGTTTTTGAGTTATCTTGTTCACAAACAAACAAACAAATAGAGGGCCCAAAATGACCCTCGGTCAGGTACTTTGGCGGTCAGTGAATGACCTTCAATGAAAATCTGTAACCGGTCAGCCTGGATGCTGGTACTCCGTCATGTACTCAACCTCAAAAGCCATTTTCAATAGTTTCCATGCAATGTAGTCAGCATTAAGTGTGAAAATATCTCCAAATATGCCAAAAATGACCCTTGCTCAGGTACTTTGGCGGTCAGTGGATGACCTTAAATGAAGATCTGTAACCAATAAACCTGAATGGTAGAAGTCCATCATGTACTCAACCTCCAAAGCGATTTTCAATAGTTTCCATGCAATATAGTTAGAGTTAAGTGTGAAAATATCTCCAAAAAGGCCAAAAATGACCCTCGGTCAGGTACTTTGGCGGTCAGTGGATGACCTTCAATGAAGAGCTTCAAGGTCAAATTTCTGCATGCTTACAGAGGGCATATATATGTATTATATATACCAGCCATAGGATGACCTAACTTTCTGTATTGGAGAACTGGGCCAAAATGTGCAAAAATGGCCAAAATCTGACCTTTAAGTGGCCACCAGTGACCGTGAGATTGAAGGTCAAGGTCACAAAACAATAGCGTTCGTGGCATTGCCCATATATACCCACATACCAAATTTGAAAGTTCTAACTAAAATATTTTTTAAGTTATCGCGTCCAAAAGGAAATCTCTGCGGCGGCGGCGGCGTGACCATACTGAATCCTAAGTATCCCCGACTTTCGTCTGGGGATACAATGATACAAAAATATAATGTTAAGTGCTGTGTGCCTTGTCCTATTATGAAGCAAAGCTATATAGGGTAAAAGAAAGTAATTTGATAAGAAAGTAATTTAACACTCCAGTTGAAAATAAGTCTTATACCTTTCACTTTGCACGCAAATCTTTGTAAGATCTCTACCCACCTCTCCCCCACCTCTCCCCAACGCCTTCTCCAACTTAAATTAATGGGGCAGTCCTCTACCTCTACCACACCCCCAAAACATGGTAGAGGTTGCAAGAAATATGTACTATATCTCACCTCTACCACACCTTTCCCCCACCTTTTCCAATTAAAACTACTGGGATCAACCTCTACCTTTACCACACCCCCAAAACGTGGTACATGTTTCAAGAAATATGTACTATATCTCACCTCTACCACACCTTTCCCCCACCTTTTCCAATTAAAACTACTGGGATCAACCTCTACCTTTACCACACCCCCAAAACGTGGTACATGTTTCAAGAAATATCTACTACATCTGACCTCTACCACACCTCTCCCCCACCTCTACCACACCTTCTCCAATTAAAATTACTGGAATGAACCTCTACCTCTACCACACCCCCAAAACGTGGTAGATGTTGCAAGAAATATATACTATATCTGACCTCTACCACACCTCTCCCCCACCTCTACCACGCCTTCTCCAATTAAAATTACTGGGATCAACCTCTACCTCTAGCACACCCCAAAAACAAATCCGGGAAAATTGGCCTCCTGGAAAATTGGTCTCCTAGAAAATTGGCCTCCTGGAAAATTGGCCTCCCTGAAATTTGTGGGGGTGGAAAATTGGCCACCCTTTAGTTTTTTAATGATAATGGAAAAAAGTTAAATTGTTGTTCTCATTGATTACAAACAATTTATTTAATGGTTTAACCCAAAAAAATGGTTAATAGTACAAATGTAGTAAAATGTAAAAAGTGTATATCATTAATTAAAAAGAATATATGACATTACATGGCCAAACACCAACTGAAGGTAGTTTGAAAACAGGAATATATAAATCATTATGTTGAGATAATGTATAGAATTAACCAAGTCTTATGCAGTGTCTAATGCCACATAAAATTCCTCTATTGTTTCCTGTAGCTCTGGAAAATCTCCTCCATCTTTGATTGTAAGAGTAATTGATTCAGCAACACATTTACAATGAATGATAATAAACAGGTGAAACTTAGGTTGGATTTATACACAAAAGAGACTCATCTGAAATGCAAATAGCTCAGTTCTTAACTACTTCCCTGGGTAGTTATATATAAAGGAATTATATCTTTATTCTTGAAATCCTGAACAGGTATTTGAATGTGTCCTTAGTATATTTCAATCAGACATTGCTTTCTTTGAAATCTAATAATTAAAAGATCTTTATGCATAAGTTTAATCCTGAGTTGATAGGCACATAAAGGTATTATATCTTTGTTCTTGCAGTTATCCCATATTCAAATAACTATATTAAAGACTCAGTCAGTAAACCTAATGGAAACTATGAAGAGCCCTATTAAGTAAAATTAAACTAGTATAAACATTTGGTCCACTATACATAACCAAAGGAGGCCAATTTTCCAAAACGTGGTAGATGTTGCAAGAAATATATACTACATCTGACCTCTACCACACCTCTCCCCCACCTCTACCACACCTTCTCCAATTAAAATTACTGGGATGAACCTCTACCTCTACCATACCCCAAAAATGTGGTACAGGTTGCAAGAAATATATACTATATCTGACCTCTACCACACCTCTACCACGCCTTCTCCAATTAAAATTACTAGGATCAACCTCTACCTCTACCACACCCCCAAAACGTGGTAGATGTGGCAACAAATATATACTATATCTCAACTTTACCACACCTCTCCCCCACCTCGACCACACCTTCTCCAATTAAAATTACTGGGATCACCCTCTACCTCTACCACACCCCAAAAACGTGGTAGATGTTGCAAGAAATATATACTATATCCGACCTCTACCACACCTCACCCCCACCTCTACCACGCCTTCTCCAATTAAAATTACTGGGATCACCCTCTACCTCTACCACACCCCAAAAACGTGGTAGATGTTGCAAGAAAGATATACTATATCTGACCTCTAACACACCTCTCCCCCACCTCTACCACACCTTCTCCAACTAAAATTCATGGGGCAGACCTCTACCTCTATCACACCCCCAAAACGTGGTAAAGGTTGCAAGAAATATATACTATATCTCACCTCTACCACACCTCTCCCCCACCTTCTCCAATTAAAATTACTGTGATCAACCTCTACCACACCCCCAAAACGTGGTAGACGTTGCAAGAAATATATACTATATCTCGCCTCTACCACACCTCTCCCCTGCCTGTACCACACCTTCTCCAATTAAAATTCCTGGGATCAACCTCTACCTCTACCACACACCCAAACCATGGTAGATGTTGCAAGAAATATATACTACATCTGACCTCTAACACACCTCTCCCCCACCTCTACCACGCCTTCTCCAATTAAAATTACTGGGATCAACCTCTACCTCTACCACACCCCCAAAACGTGGTAAATGTGGCAACAAATATATACTATGTCTGACCTCTACCACACTTCTCCCCCACCTCTACCACACCTTCTCCAATTAAAATTACTGGGATAAACCTCTACCTCTACCACACCCCCAAAACGTGGTAGAGGTTGCAAGAAATATGTACTATATCTCACCTCTACCACACCTCTCCCCCACTTCTCCAATTAAAATTACTGGGATCAACCTCTACCTCTACCACACCCCCAAAACGTGGTAGAGGTTGCAAGAAATATATACTACATCTGACCTCTACCACACCTCTCCCCCACCTCTACCACGCCTTCTTCAATTAAAATTACTGGGATCAACCTCTACCACACCCCCAAAAGGTGGCAGATGTGGCAACAAATATATACTATGTCTGACCTCTACCACACCTCTCCCCCACCTCTACCACACCTTCTCCAATTAGAATTACTGGGATGAACCTCTACCTCTACCACACCCCCAAAACGTGGTAGATGTGGCAACAAATATATACTATGTCTGACCTCTACCACACCTCTCCCCCACCTCTACCACACCTTCTCCAATTAGAATTACTGGGATGAACCTCTACCTCTACCACACCCCCAAAACATGGTAGAGGTTGCAAGAAATATGTACTATATCTCACCTCTACCACACCTCTCCCCCACCTTCTCCAATTAAAATTACTGGGACCAGCCTCTACCTCTACCACACCCCCAAAACGTGGTCAATGTTTCAAGAAATATATACTATATCTGACCTCAACCACACCTCTCCCCCACCTCTACCACGCCTTCTCCAATTAAAATTACTGGGATGAACCTCTACCTCTAGCACACCCCCAAAAACGTGGTAGATGTTGCAAGAAATATATACTATACCTGACCTCTACCACACCTCTCCCCCACCTCTACCACGCCTTCTCCAACTAAAATTCATGGGGCACACCTCTACCTCTACCACACCCCCAAAACATGGTAAAGGTTGCAAGAAATATATACTATATCTGACCTCTACCACATCTCTCCCCCACCTCTACCACGCCTTCTCCAATTAAAATTACTGGGATCAACCTCTACCTCTACCACACCGCCAAAACGTGGTACATGTGGCAACAAATATATACTATGTCTGACCTGTACCACACCTCTCCCCCACCTCTACCACACCTTCTCCAATTAGAATTACTGGGATGAACCTCTACCTCTACCACACCCCCCAAAACATGGTACAGGTTGCAAGAAATATGTACTATATCTCACCTCTACCACACCTCTCCCCCACCTTCTCCAATTAAAATTACTGGGATCAACCTCTACCTCTACCACATCTCCAAAACGTGGTAGATGTGGCAACAAATATATACTATGTCTGACCTCTACCACACCTCTCCCCCACCTCTACCACACCTTCTCCAATTAGAATTACTGGGATGAACCTCTACCTCTACCACACCCCCAAAACGTGGTAGAGGTTGCAAGAAAAATATACTATATCTGACCTCTACCACACCTCTCCCCCACCTCTACCACGCCTTCTCCAACTAAAATTCATGGGGCAGACCTCTACCTCTACCACACCCCCAAAACATGGTAAAGGTTGCAAGAAATATATAGTATATCTCACCTCCACCACACCTCTCCCCCACCTTCTCCAATTAAAATTACTGTGATCAACCTGTACCTCTACCACACCTCCAAAACGTGGTAGACGTTTCAAGAAATATATACTATATATGACCTCTACCACACCTGTCCCCCACCTGTACTACGCCTTCTCCAATTAAAATTACTGGGATCAACCTCTACCTCTACCACACCCCAAAAACGTGGTACATGTTGCAAGAAATATATACTACATCTGACCTCTACAACACCTCTCCCCCACCTCTACCACACCTTCTCCAATTAAAATTACTGGGATCAACCTCTACCTCTACCACACCGCCAAAACGTGGTAGATGTGGCAACAAATATATACTATATCTCACCTTTACCACACCTCTCCCCCACCTCTACCACACCTTCTCCAATTAAAATTACCTCTACCTCTACCACACCCCCAAAACGTGGTAGAGGTTGCAAGAGATATGTACTATATCTCACCTCTACCACACCTCTCCCCCACCTTCTCCAATTAAAATTACTGGGATCAACCTCTACCTCTACCACACCCCCAAAACGTGGTAGATGTGGCAACAAATATATACTATGTCTGACCTCTACCACACCTCTCCCCCACCTCTACCACACCTTCTCCAATTAGAATTACTGGGATGAACCTCTACCTCTACCACACCCCCAAAACGTGGTAGAGGTTGCAAGAAATATGTACTATATCTCACCTCAACCACACCTCTCCCCCACCTTCTCCAATTAAAATTACTGCGATCAGCCTCTACCTCTACCACACCCCCAAAACGTGGTCAATGTTTCAAGAAATATATACTATATCTGACCTCAACCACACCTCTCCCCCACCTCTACCACGCCTTCTCCAATTAAAATTACTGGGATGAACCTCTACCTCTACCACACCCCCAAAAATGTGGTAGATGTTGCAAGAAATATACGCTATATTTGACCTCTACCACACTTCTCCCCCACCTCTACCACGCCTTCTCCAACTAAAATTCATGGGGCACACCTCTACCACACCCCCAAAACATGGTAAAGGTTGCAAGAAATATATACTATATCTGACCTCTACCACATCTCTCCCCCACCTCTACCACGCCTTCTCCAATTAAAATTACTGGGATCAACCTCTACCTCTACCACACCGCCAAAACGTGGTACATGTGGCAACAAATATATACTATGTCTGACCTCTACCACACCTTCTCCAATTAAAATTACTGGGATGAACCTCTACCTCTACCACACCCCCAAAATATGGTAGAGGTTGCAAGAAATATGTACTATATCTCACCTCTACCACACCTCTCCCCCACCTTCTCCAATTAAAATTACTGGGATCAACCTCTACCTCTACCACATCTCCAAAACGTGGTAGATGTAGCAACAAATATATACTATGTCTGACCTCTACCACACCTCTCCCCCAGCTCTACCACACCTTCTCCAATTAGAATTACTGGGATGAACCTCTACCTCTACCACACCCCCAAAACCTGGTAGAGGTTGCAAGAAATATATACTATATCTGACCTCTACCACACCTCTTCCCCACCTCTACCACGCCTTCTCCAACTAAAATTCATGGGGCAGACCTCTACCACACCCCCAAAACATGGTAAAGGTTGCAAGAAATATATACTATATCTCACCTCTACCACACCTCTCCCCCACCTTCTCCAATTAAAATTACTGTGATCAACCTGTACCTCTACCACACCCCCAAAACGTGGTAGACGTTTCAAGAAATATATACTATATATGACCTCTACCACACCTCTCCCCCACCTGTACTACGCCTTCTCCAATTAAAATTACTGGGATCAACCTCTACCTCTACCACACCCCAAAAACGTGGTAGACGTTTCAAGAAATATATACTATATATCACCTCTACCACACCTCTCCCCCACCTGTACTACGCCTTCTCCAATTACAATTACTGGGATCAACCTCTACCTCTACCACACCCCAAAAACGTGGAAGATGTTGCAAGAAATATATACTACATCTGACCTCTACAACACCTCTCCCCCACCTCTACCACACCTTCTCCAATTAAAATTACTGGGATCAACCTCTACCTCTACCACACCCCCAGAACGTGGTAGATGTGGCAACAAATATATACTATATCTCACCTTTACCACACCTCTCCCCCACCTCTACCACACCTTCTCCAATTAAAATTACCTCTACCTCTACCACACCCCCAAAACGTGGTAGAGCTTCCAAGTCCTGTAGAAAATTTTCGCGGGAACCAATTTCGCGGGCTCCACCATGAAGCACCAACCCTATTCTAACACGTCTTCTCCACAAAAATTGTTCATAAAAATCACTCCTGCCATGATAATAGGCAAGTATATTTGCAATTAAAAGCCTTTACAATGTTTCTGAAAGTTAATAAACATTCCTTGAAGGACACTTCCTTAAATCTAAGGTAGGTCCTTAGCTTCCTTGAAATTCAAGGGAGTTTTCAAGGACTCCTTTAAGGAAGGAGGCTTTGTGAAACTGAGATTTTTTAAAGGAGGGAGAAAGTCAAGGAAATCCTAGAATTTAAGGTGACCTTTATCTTAAGGAGGCTTCGTGAAACCGGCCCCTGGTCAGCATGTCAGTCCAAATTCCCCTAAGTCTTCCGAAAGTCGGAAACCTATTGACTCAACCTTTCAATCAGTGCCCTCACAGAGACATTCACAGTCTGAACCTGCATGCATGGCTCCTAGGGCCCTTGCCATCCAACAAGCAGGCTTCTCTGAAGAAGTGGCAACACGAATTGAAGCTCCTCAGAGACGCTCAACCAGAGCCATCTATGAATCAAAGTGGTCCGTTTTTGTCAGATGGTGTGAGGAACATAAGGTGGACTTCGGGTCTCCTTCTATAAAGCAGATCGCTGATTTCCTTCTTTTCCTATTTCAGGAAAAACATCTTCAACCCAGCACAATAGATGGCTATAGGACCGCTATATATGACAAAATAAGGAATGGCCAGGTAAACAATGGTAAGGATGAGAATCTTACTAGGCTGTTGGACAGTTTCCACAGGGACAAACCTAAGGGTAGGAGGGGTGTTCCTGGAACCTTTCCTTGGTTCTTCATCAACTCACGAAACCTCCTTTTGAGCCCCTTAGGAAGGCTTGCCTTAAACATCTTACCTTTAAGACGGTCTTCCTTCTTGCCTTGGGGTCGGGCAAAAGAAGAAGTGAGATTCATGCCTGGGTGCATAAGAACATTAGACATCAGGAGGATTGGTCTAATGTTTCACTGTACCCTTCCCCAAGCTTCATCTCCAAGAACCATCTGGCTAAGGAGGGTCCGGGTTGTGTAGCTCCGGTTATAATCCCAGCTCTTGCTCCGACCTTGGACATGTCTCTGAAGGAGGACAGGACCTTGTGTCCGGTGAGGTCCTTGCGTTACTACTTAGACAAAACCAAGGATCTTCGGGCAGACAAGGAGTTGGTTTTCGTCTCCTTTAGGAAAACTTCAAGAAGGACATTGTACCAGCAACTGTCTCTTCAGGGATCAAACAAACGATTGGCTTATGTTACCAACTCTCAGATGAGCAGGCTCAAAATTTGCATCAAGTTCGGGCCCATGATGTCCGGGCCTTCGCGGCTTCCAAGGCTTTTCAAGGAGGCGTACCTTTAGATCAGATTCTATCAGCCTGCCATTGGAAGTCTCATAACACATTCACCCAGTTCTATCTAAAGGATGTAGCCTGGGCAGACTCTGAGCTGTATCATTTGGGCCCTGTTGTAGCTGCTCAACAGATTAGAGATTAAGTTTTGAGATCCCCCTGTAAATATGTAAATAAAAAAAAAACAAAAAAAACGTCTCTGCAGTCTACTTTACCTCTCAAGATAGATGGGAGACCAAATGGAACTTCCCCTCTTCTCTTCCTCTGGGGTCGATTTCACAAAAGGACTTAGCCCAGACTTAGACTTAAATTGAAGACTTTTGTCTTAAAATGAGGCTAAGTCTGTGATCTAAGACTTGAAGGATTTCACAGAGCTGCTAAGTCTAGGCTTTAGCTAAGTCTACCCAAGAGTGGGCTTAACTTTTGTAAACAAAGGCTTAAATATGGCCGCCATATATTTTTCTCACTTCAAAATTTGAAATGCTTGAAAATAAAGAATAAATATATAGGACACCTCCCTAAAGTATTCTTTGGACATGTCTGTGTGATTATAAGGTTTCCCATTTAAAAATACAGCATTTTTTCAAAGATAAAATGAGCTAAACAAGGGATATATGTTACACTAAAATATTTTGAGTAGAAATAAAGGGTCACATGACATAGAAAACCACTGTGGTTATATGATAAGCTTGGACTTCGCTAAGTCACCCTTTGTGAAATCCATTTAGGTCCAGGACTTAGCAAAGACAAAAAACTCAGATTTAAATCCCTGACTTAGCCTAAGTCTGAGACCCTTTGTGAAACCGGCCCCAGGACTCCTTGGGACTCTACTCTCCTCCCCTCTTCATGAGTGTCAGATTTTCTGTAAAAGAAAAGGGGGGGGAATGTATCATTAACCGAGATGGTCAAGAACCGGTCTAGGTTGTTTCCTTGGTCTATATGATGTTTTTGGGAGTTATCTTCCATAGTGAGTCCCCTTGTTGTTTGATTGGTATACCCGCCATCCAATGGGTAGTTATTCTGCACCGGTCCACTAGGTAAGATATATTAACGCAATAAAATGGAAAATTTAAGAATTAAATTAAATTTTTATAAGATAATATCTTACCTAGTGGACAAGGAGAGTCCCACCCTACTTCCCCGCTTAAATCTAGGGGACATTCTTTGGTAGGCAACAAAAAGAGGAAGTGCGCATGCGCGCACATGCGCAGCAGGGGAGCTGGGTGTCCGGGGACACCTAGCGAGTGAATACTACACTACCGGTCCAGGCCAGAGCCCAGCTCAGGACATTTTTTTCTAATGTTTGGCGGGACCGGACTATTGCACCGGTCCACTAGGTAAGATATTATCTTATAAAAATTTAATTTAATTCTTAAATTTTCCAATTTAAAGGATTTTTGTTAAATATGTTGTTCACTTACTTTTTGATGTATTGTGTAATGGCAAATTTTGAGAGCTGTAAGTCCATAGGTAACTGAGTAGTAGCTACTTTGATGGTTCTCCATTGAGTAAATCATTTCTAACTGCAAAACTATTACATTTAGAGGATTTTTGTCAAATATGTTGTTCTCCTACTTTTTAATGTTCTGTATCGTGGCAAAGTCTCACAGCTGTAAGTCCATAGCTAACTGAGTAATAGCTACTTTGATTGTTTTCCTTTCAGTAAATCACTTTTAACGGCAAAACTTTTGAATTTAGAGGATTCTTGTCAAGTATGTTCTTCACCTACTTTTTGATGTACTGTGTAATGGCAATTTTGAGAGCTGTAAGTCCATAGCTAACTGAGTAATAGCTACTTTGATGGTTCTCCATTGAGTAAATCACTTAGAACAGCTGAGTGAGCAGAACTGTTGATTTTATTGTGCTACAGTAGCTTACCACGTGGAACTGAATGCTTACTCGGATGGCCGCAAGGCAATGGCCAACGTCCAAGAAAAATGGACAAATAATGATTGGCCACTACCTTAATACTGTAGGTGAACCTCATAGTGAAATACCGCATGTTCCCTGTCTTTTTCTCGTTGGCCGCATGATTATAACGTGCTTTTATTTTGGAAGGAAAAGATCTCAATTTTACAAGGATATACCGTACTTGTCGTTGGATATTGAAACTTCATCAGTTTCCTTATTTTAATACATAGAATCATAATTTGGTGACTTTTCATAGATCAGATAAGTATTTTTAACATATTTTACAACTGAAGTCCACTTCCGGGTTCACGTTGTAAAGAATAGCGACTCGTTTATGTGGCTTTTAATACAGGATATATATATATGCCTAGCAAATAAAATAAATAAAATATTTAACCCTATCTGCTTCATTATTTGACCATTTCTAGGGTTTAAAATATATAAATTAAGCTCAAACGTGTCCTTGCTGAGAGAAATCTTCGGAAACAACTTCCGTTTTTTGTTAAGATGACAATTGCTTGCAAACTAATGCACGAATCGTGAATGTAGTTTATATACAGCACTATATGCCTGTTGAAATCAAATAAGATAAATTTGTTAAGGGTTTATCCCCGTTCTTCAACAGTATTGGTCTATTTTAAGGGTTAAAATATGATATAAAGCACGAAACTAACTTGGGGAATCCTTGGGGAAACCCCTGTGATGACGTCACATCTAGACAGCATGTGCTGAGAGATGCGTGCATGTAGTTTCTTATACAGTATGTTAACCTATTAAAATAAATGAAATAGAATGAAATAAAATATTTTACCCCTTCTTTCCTGTATTATTGACCATTTAAAATGTTAATACTTAAAATAAAACAGGAAACGAATCCTTGTTCAATCGTCTAGACAATACGTGTTTTCAAACTAAGGTAACCTTGGTTTGGCATTATTTTAAGTCATCCAATTTTATAATATAAAAATATATTTTGCTTTTTAGGTTCTATGTTATTTAATAAAAATTCTGGTAATTTTTGCTTTCCTTATCTCACAACTAGCTCTACCTGCAGTGAGGCAGGTGGGGAGATGACCTTGTCACTCTTGATTAAAATATACGAGCGTAAATATATCCAGTTGTGTGTGTAGTTCTCTTCGAAGAACTGCTAAAGGAAAGCTTGCATGGAAATTATTATCCAACTTCTTACTGGGGTGGATCAGATCCCTGCTTGAATTTGAAGCCAGATCCGATCTTAGTTTATCCGAGTCCCTTTTTAACCATCCGAGAATCGGATGCATTAAACTCCAGTTCTGTTCTTCCGAGTATGATTGGATGCTCGGATGATCTGATCAGAAATCCGATGATTGGATGTATGTATCTAAGATCCGATGATCAGATGATCGGATCTTAATCTGATGTTCGGATGGTGGTCCCAGATCAGAACTCTGAACAATCCTAACATACACTTGCACTAATAGTACACAAGCCTGGTAGTAAGTATGACTCATTGGAGGCTTAGGTGCAAGTCCAAAGCCCTCAAGCCTAAGAGGGCTTCTTCTAACAAGGTCCTTCATTCAGTCCGGACTCTGTATTTTATAGGGAAGTAGGTTGCCTGATTTAACCCTAACCATATTCCGAGGACATTGAAACTTGGGCAGTTTTGCAATCTCCCTGACCCCAGGGAAATTACGCCTAGGTCCTCCACAGTCTGGACTCTAAATGATTTAGCGGGCCAACAGGAACTTAGGCAAAGGCCCCTTCAACCATGCTTCCTTTCGGTCCTCAACTAAAGATGCCCCCCCCCCCCCCCTCCCCCGCTTCTGTTCATTGAGAGTTGAGCTTCAGGCTGCTCTTCACTCACTAGGTTTTTCTGAATACAATCTGGTTATGGATATGTGTTAAGACAGTAGCAAGGCTACTACCAGACAGGTTAAACTCAATTTCATGGTGCATATAAGTAGTGAGAAGGGGTATGGGGAATTCAGGTGAGATACCGGATTTTAAGAACTTTAAGTTCCCCATTCACAACTAGTTTAGGAGGGACAGGAGTTCCCCCTCAGGCACCTGTAATAACACTTAGGGTTTAGGCTCTATCAAATCAGCCCTTTCACCTTCCCCACAATCTAGAGGCTCCTACAGGAAACACCCCAATGGGGGTCATTCTAAGTAGTATCCATGATGATCGTTTTCCCCAGGTAGGGGGAAATTGAATAGCAGAGGCTCCAGAGGTCGTTTTTGACCCCACCCCAAGGGACGAGGGCATGGAAACCCCTCCCCCCAAAGACTCCTCCAAAGCCTCCCTTAGTCCACCAGTAGGAGATCTCCGTTCTTTCAGAAGAGACAGGCAAACCAGCAATGTTCACACAACATGTTATCACCAATGTCTACGTTCTGCCATTCTTTTCAAAATCAAATCTTGCCAGATTTCCCCTGATTCAGTCAGGACTGAGGGCCCTTCAAAAGACCAAGTTCTGGCCACTTGTATCCAGTCTCTTCTGTCCAGAATGCAATAGAAAGGGTGGAAAATGTAAAATCACCAATGTTATCACCAATGTCTACATTCTGCCACTCTTTTCAAAATCAAATCTTGCCAGATTTCCCCTGATTCAGTCAGGATTCAAGGCCCTTCAAAAGACCAAGTTCTGGCCACTTGTATCCAGTCTCTTCTGTCCAGAACGCAATAGAAAGGGTGGAAAATGTAAAATCTCTCGGGTTTTACAGTTGCCCGTTTTCTAGTCCCCAAGCCTCACCAAGGTGGAGGCCAGTAATAGACTTAAGCAGGCCCATCACTACTCATAGAAAAGTTCAAATGGAAACTCCAGAGTCCATCAGGACCTCCCCGCTTCCAGGGGAATGGGTATCGTCGATAAATCTATCGGACTCTTACCTTCACATCCCCATCCACCAAACTCAAAGAAATTCCTAAGGTTTTGCCACAGATCAGGTGTGCCAGTTCACCCCTCTTCCTTTCGACCTGGCCAGCCCCTCCAGGTCTTTACAATGATTGTGAAAGAAGTGAAGCTGATGGTGCTCTCCAGAGGACTCAGACTTCACCAATACCTGGACGACTGGCTGATCAGGTCCCAGTCTCGGGAGGAAGCCCAAGTGAACACACAGGCAGTGGTAAACCTAACCCAGTCCTCGGGTTGGATCATAAATCAGGAAAAGTCAGAACTGAAACCTACTCAGGTGTTTTCGTTTGTGGGCTACGAATACCATCTAGATTAAGCCCAGAATCCCACAAACGTGATGAGGGGTACAGACCTTCATCACAAGACCACAGTTTCCAACTCTTTACAGACGCCCCATATGAAGGTTGGGGCACTCACTTAGATCAAAGTTCTACCAAGGGTCTGTGGTCAGACCAGGAAAAAAGGCTACACAAAAATGTCCTAGAGTTGAAGGCGGTCTCACTGGCCCTTCGAACCTTCAAGGACCAGTGTCAGAACCAAACAGTGCTAGTTGCAACGGACAACTCAACAGTGGTAGCCTACATAAACAAACAAGGAGGAACTCACTCAGTGGAGATGTGTGCTCTCCTGTGGAAGATCATGACATGGTGTCATCTCTATCACATAACATTAAAAGCCAGACACATTCCAGGGTGTCTGAATGTGATGGCTGACCTCCTGTCCAGGTCCAACCAAATGCAGTCAACAGAATGGTCACTGCATCCACAGGTGTTCAAACAGATCTGTCAAAAGTGGTTCACTCCTCATATAGATCTATTTGCCACTCATCTGAACCACAAGCTTCCACTGTACGTGTCTCCAGTCCCAGACCCAAATGCTTGGGACATAGACGCTCTGAACATAAACTGGATGGGTCTCACTGCCTATGCTTACCCTCCAACGGCTCTCTTTCACAGGATGATCCAAAAATCAGGCAATGCTATTGCCTGATCATTCTCATAGCCCCAGGCTGGCCAGGGATACCCTGGTTTTGGGACCTAGTGCAGCTCTCAACAGGGATCCCACTGCAACTTCCGGTGTCAACAACACTTCTCAAACAGTCCCACAATTATATGTTCCACAGCAATCCACAACATCTCAACCTCCACGCCTGGTGTCTAGGAGTGGACAGCTCCAGGAACAAGGCTTCTCTGTGGAGGTGGCAGACAGAATTGCTGCCCCTCAGAGGTCATCAACAAGGACCATCTACAAGTCAAAGTGGGCCCCTATTTGAAAAATGGTGCAGAGAAAATTCGGTGGTTTTCTCCACTCCATCTGTAAAACAAATCTCAGATTTTTTCATGTACCTGAACCAAGATCTAAACAGGCGCCCCTCGACCAGTGATGGTTACAGGACTGCCATTATTGACACTTTGGGCCCAGCGGGCCACCATATTGCACAAAGTTCAGACCTTCACAGGTTACTCTCCAATTTTCACAGGGATCGTCCAAAAAGTTCCAGGAATCTTCCCAAATGGAACCTTTCTGTTGTTCTCAATGAGCTGACAACAGCGCCCATTGAGCCTATGAAAGACACAGACTTCAAACATCTTACTCTCAAAACTGCTTTCTTGCTAGCTTTGGCCTCCGGCAAGCACCGCAGCGAAATCCATGTCTGGGTTGCAAACAAAGTATCTAATTTAGGCCAATGGGAAAAGGTTGCCTTGTTCCCTTCTTCTGACTTCATAGCCAAAAACCAACTAGCAAGAGAAGGTTCTCAAAGTGTGTCTCCGGTGACTATTCCTGCTTTGACTACCACTGTAGATAGAAAATTCAAAGAAGACAGGACCTTGTGTCCGGTGCGGACCCTGAGGTACTATTTGGATCGAACCAAAGACCTGAGAGGGTCTCGATCCCTCCTTTGCATCTCCTTCAAGAAAGGACACACCTCAGACATCCGACCTGCTACACTCTCTTCTTGGTTAAAACAAACCATTCTACTTTGTTATAAATAAGCAGACCAACAAGCCTTGGACCAAGTTAAAGCGCAGGACATTCGGGCCTTTTACGGTGGGGTATCGGTGGACCAAATCATGCAAACCTGTCACTGGAAAGCTCACAACACATTTACAAATTTTTACCTAAAAGACCCTACTTGGTCAGACACCGACAACAATATGTATCTGGGACCAGTGGTGGCGGCACAAGTCCTAGACCCTTCCCCTCAAATCAGGTATCCTCGGAGAGAAAAGGGGGGGGGGGGGGGGGGGGGGGGGGGCACATCCGCTACAACCAAGTCTTCAGGAGTCTAATCCCAGGGTCTAGGTATAAGCATACCTTTTCAGGATGTTTGGTTAAGGTCTTTTATCTTCCACTTATGTTAATTAATGCTATGTACAAATATTATGTGTTTAACTAGGTAACCCATAATCTCAATTTTCATTTCTATCTTATCTTGGTGGCAAATAATTGAGATTTCAGCCCACGGCTTGTAATGTTGTAGTGAAACCCTTGGGGCAATTCATACCGTTTAAGTGAGCATGGCTGCACCTTTCCCTTCAAAATCCGGACATCCTAACAGTATCCGTACTGTTCTTTGATAAAATTCTGGTTTTTGGCTTCTTACAGGCCCAGTTCCCGAACCGGGGCACTGTAATCGGGACTCAGACTGGTAATTTGGAAAATACTTTGGTATATATATTAGTTCAAAATCCAAGAAAAAATGACAAATTCTTCCAGTCTCAGCCGTAACCCCTCCGCCTAGCGGTTGGATTCAGCATTCAGTTCCACATGGTAAGCTATTGTCGCGCAATAAAATTGAAAATTTGAATTACTTAAATGTAGCTTTTATAAGCTACAAGCTTACCATGTGGAACTGAAGAAAGTCCCACCCTTCCTCCCCGCTGTATTACAGCTGAGGGGGTATGGTTAATTTTCAACTCGAAAAAGACAGGGAACATGCGGTATTTCACTACGAGGTTCACCTACAGTATTAAGGTAGTGGCCAATCATTATTTGTCCATTTTTCTTGGACGTTGGCCATTGCCTTGCTTCCACATGGTAAGCTTGTAGCTTATAAAAGCTACATTTTTGTAATTAAAATTTTCAAATTTAACGGATTTTTATCGAATATGTTGTTTACCTACTTTTTGAGGTACTGTGTAATGGCAAATTTTGAGACCTGTAGGTCCATAGCTAACTGAGTAATAGCTACTTTGATGGTTCTCCTTTGAGTAAATCATTTATAACTGCAAAACTATTAAATTTAGAGGATTTTTGTCAAATATGTTGTTCACCTACTTTTTAATGTTCTGTATCGTGGCAAAGTTTCAGAGCTGTAAGTCCATAGCTAACTGAGTAATAGCTACTTTGATTGTTTTACTTTGAGTAAATCACTTTTAACAACAAAACTTTTGCCTGGGAGATTATAAAACGCAGATATTTAACACATATATATGCCCTCTATAAGCATGCAGACATTTGACCTTGAAGCTCTTCGTTCAAGGCCATCCACAGACTGCCAAAGTACCCAACTTAGCTGAGTTTGGCCAAACTTAAAAGTGCCTATATCTCGCTTATTATTGGTCCTAGAGGTTTGGGATGTGAAACCAACCTATAGAAAATCATGTTCTGCGAATCTTTTGATGTGGTCAGATTTGACCTTGAGCCCCTTGTTCAAGGTCAAACAAGGATGGCCAAACTTAAAAGTGCCTATATCTTGCTTATTATTGGTCCTAGAGGTTTGGAATGTGTAACCAAGCTATTGGAATTCATGTGCTGGGAATCTTTTGCTGTGGTCAGATTTAACCTTGGACCCCTCGTTCAAGGTCAAACTGCTGTGGCCAAACTTAAAAGTGCCCATATCTCGCTTATTATTGGTCCTAGAGGTTTGGAATGTGAAAACAACCTATAGGAAAACATGTGCTGGGAATCTTTTGATGGGGCCCTCGTTCAAGGTCAAATGACGATGCCCAAACTTAAAAGTACCTATATCTCGCTTATTATTGGTCCTAGTTCCAATATGTTGTTCAGCTACTTTCTTCACAGCTACAACATCGTCAGTAGTTTGGGAGTGTATCTCCATAGCTAAGTGAGTAATATCTACTTTGTCAATTTTTAATGTTAACCATAATGAGTAAATGGCTTATATCTTCAAAAGTATTGCAGCTACACAATTTCTCTCAAATATGTTGTTCATCTTCTTTTTTGTGAAGGGTAACATATTTAAGTTTCACAACTGTTGCTCAATGTACAAGTGAGTAATGGCTACTTTATTGCTACTTTTAGTGAAAATGTGAAAAATCACAAATATCTCACAAACCGTAAGAGATAGAGCAATTTCGAGCGAATTTTTGACCCGCAGGGTAGTACAAGAGTATCCTATGCAAAGGGGAAAAATTTCAATTTTCGCCACTTTTGGCGGCCAACTTGGATTTTAGCGGAAAATGAAAAAGTGTGAATATCTCGAAAACCGTAAGAGATAGAGCAATTTCAAGCAAATTTTGGCCCACAGGGTAGTATATTACTGTCTTATGCAAAATGGGAAAATTTCAATTTTCGCCAGTTTTGGCGGCCATCTTGGATTTTTGCGGAAAATGAAAAAGTGTGAATATATCGAAAACTGTAAGAGATAGAGCGATTTTCAGTGAATTTTTGACCCACAGGGTGGTAAAAGAGTATCCTATGCAAAGGGGACAAATTTAAATTTTCACCACTTTTAGCGGCCTTCTTGGATCTTAGCGGAAAATAAAAAAGTGTGAATATCTCAAAAACCGTACGAGATAGAGCGATTTGGAGCGAATTTTTGACCCACAGGGTAGTACAAGAGTGTCCTATGCAAAGGGGAAAAATTTCAATTTTCGCCACTTTTGGCGGCCATCTTAGATTTTAGTGGAAAATGAAAAAGTGTGAATATCTCGAAAACCATAAGAGATAGAGCAATTTCGCTTGAATTTTTGACCCACAGGGTAGTATAACAGTGTCATATGCAAAGAGGAAAAAATTTAAGAGTATCCTATGCAAAGGGGAAAAAATTTCAATTTTATTGCGTTAATACATCCTATCCAATGGACAATTGCTTTACCAGTCGGCGCGACCGGTCCCGCCAAACGCCAGAAAAAGACGTCCTGTATATAATACCAGCAGGACCGGTCAGTAGTGTGCATTCGCTAGGTGGCGCATCATACTTGCTTCCTGTCTAGACAGAGTGACGTCAGTTCATCTTTTTCGTTTGGCGCGTGTAGTGTGCAGACGCGTTTTGAAGTTATCTCCAAGTTTGAAGAAAACGCGGTTTATTCTACGAATTTACAGCTATTTTCATCTGAAAATATATATTTTGTGTTACTTACATATCATGGCCTCTCCAGGACTTAAACGAGGCATTATCCAGCATTTTATAGCCAGTTTTTGAAGTTTTTCCTTCTTCTTGTCGTCAAGACGAGTCGTGGGTGGAAGCTCGTGTGTCGTCCCTGCAGCATTCCTTCTTCTAATCAAGCGTATATTTTCCTCGATTCACCCTCCATTTAATTCTACTTAGTCGAGTAAACACGGAGTGTATGTCGACGAGAAGAAATTAGAAGGAAAGAAGAATGCATCGTCTGACGTCATCACTTCCAGCTTATGCTGGTCACGTGACACAGACCTGGTCACGTGATACGCATTCAACTATGGAGGTCACGTGATGTGCTTTTAACAATGGAGGAATCGTGTTTTTCAACAGAAGTTTTCATCAGAAGAAGACGACCATTTATAAATCAACACCCATTTTTAACTGGCAAGAAGAAATCCAGCAACTAGTCTGTTGGTGTGAGGAAATTAGATGACATTTGGTCACAGCAATCTGGGTGTTTTTGAAGGGCTAGCAGAAGAAATTGTGGCTCCACAGATCCCCAAGTGTGACCGGTTCAGCTAGCAAGAAGAAGATGACCCCTTGTGCTGAATTTTACCGGTACCAGCTCTGCTCAGACTACCGGTGGGGTCTCCAGCTAGCCCTCTCCCCCCCTTTGACCCTACCTTGGTACGGGTACTGGGGCAGGTTGAGAGTAAGAAGATCTACCAACCGGTTACAGAGGATGGGCCTACCGGGAACCGGTTATAAAAGTTGCTCCAGCTAGCTATCCAGGCCACTGAGTTGATGCTGTCTACAATACCGGTTACAGAGCCCACACACTAGGTGCCGGCTACACAGCCTTCTTTGACCAGTGTGCTTTCCATGGGCTGGTTACAGAGCCCACCAGACCGGTTTACAGGCAGAAAATACAGGTGAATTAGCCAGACTGACCCTGGGCTCTTCAAGAATCTGGTTACAGAGAATTTACCGGTTACAGAGAGATCTGCTGCTCCCACCATCCCAGTGCTGACAGCAGGCTCACTGGTTACAGAGTTTACCGGTTACAGAGAGAATTTTACCGGTTACAGAGAGATCTGCTGCTCCCACCATCCCAGTGCTGACAGCAGGCTCACTGGTTACAGAGAGAATTTACCGGTTATAGAGAGAGATCTGCTGCTCCCACCGCCCCAGTGCTGACAGCAGGCTCACTGGTTACAGAGTTTACCGGTTACCAGTTACTGAGATATCTGCTGCTCCCACCATCCCAGTGCTGACAGCAGACTCACCGGTTACAGAGAAATCAGTTGTTCCCATGGGCAGAAGGCAACTTAAGTCAACAAGTCCATTGAGGACAACAGGGTCACCAGTTACAGAGATTTGCCAGTGACAGTCAGATAGACAGGAAGTTCTTCAGTAAATTGCCTCAACCAACTGGTTACAGAACCGTCCGACCGGGTTCTGGCTTACACAACCATGGACCAGTAGCTTCATACCAAGCCGGTTACAGAGTCTACTGGTCTGGCTTATAGACAGAGAAATTCCGGTGAAGAAACCTGAAACTGGAACACCAGCTTACCGGATTGACAGATCCACCAAATGATCAAATTATGATACAGACCTGTGGCTGTCTGAATTCTTGGTTACAGAGAAGCACCAGTTTACCGGTTCTTTACCAGTTAAGTGGCTTACCGGTTAAAACCTGAAAGAAAACCTGAAGATTCCACCATTACAGACAGGAAAAGGCAGTTCTTTCAGATAAGCCTACCCCTGCTGAGACGTAGTCGCCCAGTTCTGCCAGCTCAAATGAGTTTTTTCGCAGAACTGTGGATCCACCAGGAACCGGTTACAGAGCATTGCTTAACCTATAACCGGTTAGGCCCTGGTACTGGGCAGGCCCACAGGACTGGCTAACAGACCAGCAAAAGTGTTTTAAGGGTCCAAATGGCCATCTTAGACCAACCAGTTGCTGCCTGAGGAATCTGGTTACAGAGAAATTTTTAGACCAGTCACTTGTCCTGGTGAGATGGCTGTCTCAACCTGCCGGACCAGTCAGCCAGCCTACTGTCAGGACCTCCTAGCTGGTTCAAGTGACTAGATATATAAAAAAAAAAAAAAAAAAAAAAATTCTTGTACAACTACCTGTCGGCCTTATCAGATCCACACCAGCCAGTTACTCTTGCCAGTGAGATGCGGAACTCAACCAGACTGGTTAGACTACTGCCAACAAGAAGTCTGCTGTACCAGTTATTCTAGAGGTTCATCAGTTTTTGTTGCTAGTTCCAGTGAGATACCATTGATCCAACCTCCGAATCTGGCAAACCCAGCTTGCCTTTTACCCAGCTTGTGACCAGTGTCAGCTGACACCAAGGGCCTGAGTTTGCAAACTCAAGCTTTCCCTCAAGATTACAACCTTTTTCCGGTTTGTTTCACAACTCAGACAATGTGAAATTTATCTGTTACTCGGACCGGAGGTCACAGTGTTCATAAATGTATTTCTACAGTGGGGTTCTGTGGAAATGACCTTAGGTCACAGATCCCCTTTGGATGGTTTCCTACTGTGTGGATCAGTGGACCTGTCGCCAGTGTTGACACTGGTAATTTTGCACCAACCTGCCTGTTCAAACTTGGGCTGCCCTAGGGGCCAGCCCCAAGTTTTATATGAACCTCCCAGGAAGGCTACACCCTCCCCTTCCGGAAACAACCAGTTTGACCAGTTCTCCAGGCAGGTTTTTGGTTCAGTATCCTAAATGATTCAGATGGAATTTCAGGAACCACAGGAACCTCTCTTCAGCCAGAGGAGTGGCTAACCTCAAGGTGCATACTCCCTCGCCCCTTTCAACCAACAAGGAAATGCCAGTTCCCACCAAACTGGTCTCCAACGTACACAATCTCTAGTAGCTTTGTGTCAGGAGAAAGTTTGAATGGTATCATGGAAAATTAGAACTGGACCTCGAGCAAGCCTTCGACTTGAGAGTCTACCAGTTCAGTCTGAAAGAGGGCAAGGTGAGACCCACCCTAGAGCATTTGCAGACGTTATCTGCAATCCAGAAACTTCTCTCCGGACAAACATGCCCGGTCCAGCGGCTCATGCCCCTGATAGCATTACTGACAGCCATAGCAAAGCCCGTCCACATAGGTGGCCTTCCTTATCAGGCCGATACAGTGGCACTTGATAAAAAAGCTGGAGAGTACCTGAATCACCAAAAGGTGATCCCAGTTCACTCCACCCTCAGTTAAAATGGTGGCTGCAGGAAGACCATGTGCTTCAAGGTCAACCATTACACCTATTGAATATGCTCTGCAAATCCTTATAGGTGCATTAAGAAGGGTGGGGTGCTCACTTAAGGGAACACGCTGCAAGGGGAACCTGGCCCCTTCCGAAGCAAGTTACACTTTAATATCTGGAATTAAAGGTGGTCTTTTGGCCCTAAAGAGTTCCAAAACCTGTGCTTGAACAATATTGCTGTTGTAGCTACAGACAACCCCATGGTGGTTTTCTGTATAAAGGGGGGGATGAAATCCGACCCTCTTTAGGCCCTCTTGTGGAGAATTCTGACCTGGTGTACCAAACACAGGTGACTCTGAACCCGACACATCCACAGCCGGCTATCCAGGCTATCCAGGCTATCCAGGCTAGGACAGACCATTCAAACAAAATGGTCCCTCCATCCAGAGGTATTCAAGCAATATGCTCCCGGTGGCAGCATCCTCAAGTGGACCTGTTTGCCACCAGGTTCAATAACTACATCTCTGTCTCACCAGTTCCAGATCCACAAGCCTGGGCAGTAGATGCCCTCAGTCTACCTTGGGAGGATCTGGACCCATATGCCTTCCCACCAGTAGCTGTCTTGGGCAAAGTGGTGGGAAAGTTGCAAGACCACCCGTGCAACAAACTCATTCTGATTGCACCAGGGTGGTCCAACACGCCTTGGTTCTGGGACCTGGTAACCATGTCCAGTCAGATCCCACTGTGTATGCACTTTCTGCCTGACCTTTGATTCAGCTACTCAACCAGACCCTTCACAGGAACCTGGTAAATCTGAATCTACATGCCTGGCCCCTAGAGCCCCAGCTACCAAGGAAGCAGGGCTTCCCTGGGGCAGTGGCAGCTCGAATTGAGGCTCCTCAAGAGGATTAACCAGATCAGTCTATGAGGCAAAGTGGACCATATGTTTTACAAGTGGTACCTCAGTAATCAGGTGGACTTCTGGGCACCACCTTTTTAAAAGCCATAGCTGACTTCCTTCTGTACCTTTTTTCAAGACAGGAAGTTACAGCCGGGCACCATTGATGGCTATAGACCAGCCATTGTTTACAATTGGGAAATTTGCCCATTAATGTCAGCAAGATGAAAATCTCACTCATCTGGATAGTCCACAGAGACAGATCCAAGGGAAGAGGGGCATCCTCTCTTGGAACCTTTCCCTGGTTCTCCAGCTAACAAGGCTCCTTTTGAACCCTTTAAGGAGGCCTCCCTGAAGCACTTGACTATCAAGACTGTCTTCCTGTTGGCCTTGGGTTCAGGCAAGCGAAGAGTGAGATCCATGCTTGGCTGCATAACAACCTCAGACACCAGACTGGTCCATGGTGTCTTTCTAGCCCTCAGCCAGCCTCCCTCCCAAGAATCAGCTGGCCAAAGAGAGTCCAGACAGTGTGGCCCCTTGGTTAATGCAGCCCTGATCCCCACTCTGGATAAGTCACAGGTCCTTGTGTCCAGTCAGAGCCCTGTGTTACCATCTTGGGCATAACAAGGAGCTGGTCATTGTCTCCTTCCAAGAAAGGTTTCGACAAGGACATCTCTTCTGCCACCATCTCGTGGATCAAGCTACTGTGATCCTATGCTATGAGCTCTCTGACCAGCAAGCCCTCACCTTACATCAGGTCAAAGCCCATGATGTTAGGGCCTTTGCTGCTTCTAAGGCATCCCAGTCAGGAGTCTCCTTAGAACAGTCCTCTCAGCCTTCCACTGTAAGTTATATATCACCTTCACACAGTTCTGAAGGATGTGGCTAGGGCTGATTTAGAGCCTCTTTACTTGGGCCTAGTAGTGGCTGCTCAGCAGATCCACAAATAGCCCTTATATTGAGATTTGTATACATGTACATATACATGTAAATAGCTCAGGAATCTAATTGACATGCTTCCTTCGGGAGGTTTATTTGCCTTCTGGGACTGAACTCATCCCTCTCTTCCCCTACCTCAGAGCAGGTCTGTAAAAGGGGGGGGGGGGGGGGGGGCAATGCTGGTATAGCCCCGTCAACCGGGCTCTGGTAACCACCATGGACCTATAGGTCTCCTGACTAAGTCAGCCTAGACCGTAGGGTAAAATTTTGTTACCATTTATGAGTTCATTCTAAGTCCCTAGTAACTTACCCGCCGACCAAGCGGTAGTTATTCAGCAATTGTCCATTGGATAGGATGTATTAACGCAATAAAATTGCAAATTTAATAAGTAAATTAAATTTTTATAAGTTAATACCCTATCCAATGGACAGGCAAGGCCCTCCCAACCGACCCCGCTATCAGCTTACTAGGGGTCTAAACCTGTTTAGACAACGAAAAAGATGAACTGACGTCACTCTGTCTAGACAGGAAGCAAGTATGATGCGCCACCTAGCGAATGCACACTACTGACCGGTCCTGCTGGTATTATATACAGGACGTCTTTTTCTGGCGTTTGGCGGGACCGGTCGCGCCGACCGGTAAAGCAATTGTCCATTGGATAGGGTATTAACTTATAAAAATTTAATTTACTTATTAAATTTGCAATTTTCACCACTTTTGGCGACCATCTTGGATTTTAGCGGAAATTAAACATTGAAAATATCTTTGAAATGGTAAGAGATAGAGCGATTTCGAGCGAATTTTTGACCCACAGGGTAGTACAACAGTATTCTGTGCCTGGGGGAGAAATTTCAGTTTTCACCACTTTTGTAGGCCATCTTGAATTTTAACGGAAAATGAAAAATTGTGAATATCTTGGAAAAGGTATTTCTTCCCCTGTAATGCTCGGTGGGACATACATACCGCGGCAGTGGTCTTGTTTTGAAACAGTTTTGGTACTGTTTTTTTTTTCTTGTCAGATCTGTGACTTACAGAACACAGAAGTTTATATCTAGTAGAGGATTACACCTTTGTCATGTGGTTCTCTCCAGGACTGTTGCATTTATGACTTGAGTCAATATCAAAATGATTCATTCAGCAAGTTAAAGTTATTTGATCAGTTTGGACGTTATTAGCAACTGAACCATTTTTTTATGAATGCCTACTTGTCTTTCCACAGAAAATTGCCACAGAATTCCTTCAGAAATTTGAATGGCAGCTATCAGTTAATCAGGATGTGGTTTACAAATGGTTACCAGTGTCCAGACCAAAGAATGATGTCACAGTGATATTTACACCGTATCAAGGTGACAAGATCTCAAACAGCAATTCTCACAATTCCAATGCTGAAGATGAAACAACCTGATTTGTTAGATCAGCTTTAAAGTGTGTCTGATGCAGTAAAATCCCAGAATTCCAGTCATATCAGTTCTAATTATATTAACTTCTTATTTTATTGTGCTACAAGAGCTTACCATGTGGGACTGAATGCTGTTCTCGGATGGCCACTGGCATCCAGCCAACATCTAAGAAAAATAGACATTTATAGTTGGCCGTAGCCTCAGGTTGTCCTCTCGTGGTACACTACGAGATCTCTTCCTACTTTCTTGTTGCAATTTTTAAACCTTACCCCTCCGCTGGAATACAGCAGGGAGGCAGGGTGGGACTCTTCTCAGTCCCACATGGTAAGCTTGTAGCTTATAAAAGCTACATTTAAGTAATTAAAATTTTCAATTTTATTGCGCTACAATAGCTTACCATGTGGGACTGAATGCTGAATCCAACCGCACGGTGGAGGGATTACAGCTGAGACTGGAAGATATGTCAATTTTTCTTAGATTTTGAAGTAATAGATTAGAATGAATGTTTTGAAATACCAGTCTGTTCTCAAAATCTGTTGCCATGGCAATAGTTGTTACAAGATATCCCAAAAACTTAATCAGCTCTAGAACCTCTTGGGGTAAACATACCCTGAAAATTTGGTGAAAATCTGTGCATGGGTTTAGGCTGTGGAACACCCACAAACTTTAAGACCAAAAAATCTTAAAAGTGTTGAAATAGTAACAGTTGTTACCGGATAACATCCAAAACCTAATCAGCTCTAGATTCTCTTGGGGTAAACATACCCTGAAAATGTGGTGAAATTTCATGCATTGGTTTAGGCTGTGGAACACACACAAACTTTAAGACCCAAAAATCTTTAAAGTGTTGCAGTTGTTGCTGGATACCCCCCAAAACCTAATACAGAGTCAGTTAAGAGGGGGTTTCTTGTCGATTAGATAAGTTTCAATTTACAAAAATTTAATTTACTTTTTAAATTTGCATTTTTATTATGTTAATACATCTTACCTAATGAACATTTGGCTAGAATAACCACCATTTGGAAGGTGGGTAGGTTACTAGGGACTTTAGATTGAACTCAAAGAGACATCAGTTATTTCACAGGGACATCAGGTGGTCCCATTGGTCAGTTGCTGGTGAATCGGTTACTGGCATCAACCAACTTTGTTCCCCCCCCCCTCCTTTTTACAGACCTCAGGTAGGGGAAACGAGGTCTGAGTTCAGGCCCTGGAAACCCTTTTTGGAAGGAAAGATAGTCTAGATGGTAGTCCTTGGGCAGGCCCTGCTACCTTGAACACCCTATTGTCTATGGGCTAGTGGACGATCTGCCACCACCGGGCCCACATAAAATATCTCTGAATCAGCCAAGGCCACATACTTCAAGAAAAACTGTATGAAGGCATTGTGGGACTTCCAATGACAACTGTTTTAAGGAATCTCATGATGGAAGGCCTTAGAAGCAGCAAAGCCCCAAACCTAATGTAGAGTAAGGGCCTCTTGATCAGATAGCTCATAGCATAGGATACAGAATGATTCTCCTACTTGGGTAGGCTCTTAGTTTTGCCACCACCTTGCACAGAATGGCTACTGGTGGGAAGGTATACAGTTCCAGGTCCTCCCAAGGCAGACTGAGTGCATCTATTGCCCAGGCTAGGGAGTCTGGAACTGGTGATACAAACTGTGTCAACTTGTTGAATCTTGTTGCAAACAGGTCTATCTGAGGGTGGTGCCACCTGGCTTATATCAGTCAAGCCAACCTACATGGACTTCCTTTTTAACCCCAGCCCATAAAGCCTGGGGTTATAGTCCTCCCCAGTGCCGACCAGGCGATGGCGAGAATAAAACTTGTGTGTGTTCCACAGCCTAACTCCATGCACGGATTTTCACCAAATTTTCAGGGTATGTTCACCTTAAGAGGATCTAGAGCTGATTAGGTATGGTGTTCCCTTATAAAAATTAAATTTACTTATTAAATTTGCAAATTTATGAGTTATGTAGTTTTCCATTGTTATTATTGATCAAAGATATTGTGATGTAGGTAGAACTCACAGACTTTTACCAGGCGATGCTTTCACAAAAAATTGTACAAATTAATATTCTGCTGTTGTGTGTTTAGACATATCATTCTATGATTAATATGTTTGAACCTTGCTTACCTTCCAATATAACAATTTTTGTATGAATCTTGATATATAAATTTTACTTGTACCTCAGTTTAACTTACACTAGTTCTGCTTAAGCATAGTTTACTGTATTGCCATTATCGCTCTCCATGATATGTAGTGTCTTGTGTTTTAACATGTTTTTACAGGTCTCTTAGATTGTAAATGTTGTAAAACTGCAGGAGTTTCTGCCAATAGCAACTACTGCCACAGTAGATGTAGGTGTGTTTTATATTCTCCCATATGAATCTGTGTCAGACTAAGAGTTTTCAAACAGGGATAGCATATATTTCCACAGGATTTAATGCTTGACCACAGATATGAGAAGGTCTGATCTTTCTATGTGTGGGGTTCCTCATTAGAAGTTTTTACCCCACAGCCCTTAAGGGCTGTCGGGGTATTGTTTTTACCCATGGTGTCAGGAATGGGCGGGCAGGCGGCGGGAAAAAGTTTGTCCAGCCTGTATCTCAGAAACCATAAGGTGTAAGAAGTTGGTACGTGGTAGGGACATTGGTTAGGGGGTGTAGGTGTGCAATGTCATGGTGTGACCTTGATTTGACCTTGCCGTAGTGACCTTGAGTTTGAAAATCTTGTCCGGGCTATATCTCGGAAACTGTAGGGTGTAGGAAGTTGATACTTGATAGGGACATTGGTTAGGGAGTGTAGGTGTGCAACGTCATGGTGTGACCTTGACCTGACCTTTGACCTTGCTGTAGTGACCTTGACCTATAAAATCTTGTCTGGGCTGTATCTAGGAAACCGTAAGGTATAGGAAGTTGATACTTGGTAGGAACATTGGTTAGGGGGTGTAGGTGTGCATCGTCATAGTCTGACCTTGATTTGACCTTTGACTTTGCCATAGTGACCTTGACCTATAAAATCTTATCTGGGCTATATCTCAGAAACGGTAAGGTGTTGGAAGTTGATATTTGGTAGGGACTTTGGTTAGGAAGTGTAGGTGTGCATCGTCATGGTGTGACCTTGATTTGACCTTTGATCTTGCCGTAGTGAACTTGACCTATAAAATCTTGTCCTGGTGATATCTCAGAAACTTTACGGTGCAGGAAGTTGATACTTGGTAGGGACATTGGTTGGGGATTGTAGGTGTGCAACGTCATGTTGTGTCCTTGATTTGACCTTTGACCTTGCCGTAGTGACCTTGACCTATAAAATATTGTCTGGGCTATATCTTGGAAATCGTAAGGTGTATGAAGTTATTACTTGGTAGGGACATTGGTTAGGGGTGTAGGTGTGCAATGTCATGGTGTGACCTTGATTTGACCTTTGACCTTGCCGTAGTGACCTTGACCTATAAAATATTGTCTGGGCTATATCTTGGAAATTGTAAGGTGTAGCAAGTTGATACTTGGTAGGGATATTGGTTAAGGGGTGTAGGTGTGTAACATCATTCTGTGACCTTGATTTGACCTTTGACCTTGTTATAGTGAACACGAGTTTTAAAATCTTATCTTGGCTATTTCTTGGATTCCATAAGGTGTAGAAGGCTGACACTTGTAGGGACATTGTTAGGGGGTTTATGTAAATGTATGTGTGCATCATGGTGTGACCTTTTTGCTCTGCCAAAGTGTGTTCACCTGCCATATTTGAGACATCTTTCTCTTATGACAAAGATGCTGCAACTGATTATTATATGCACTTTTACATAATTATGCTTTTTATTGCGTTAATACATCCTATCCAATGGACAATTGCTTATCCGGTCGGCGCAGACCGGCCTGCCAAACGCCAGAAAAAGACATCCTGTGTTGCCACTAGCTGGCCGGTCCGTAGTACTGTGCACTCCCCAGATGGCGCCTCGTACTTCCTTCCTGTCTAGACAACCTGACGTCATAGCATCTTTTTCGTTTGGCGCGTGTACTGTGCAGACGTAGTTTCTACAATCTCCAGATTTTTAAAAGAAAAGTGTGCATTATAGCGGATTTTCAACCTCATATGTGGATATTTTCAGTGTAGAAGTTTTATCTACTGATCAAGCACGGATATACATTTAGGAATCTGCTGGAAACGTTCCCTGTTGACTCAATTTAATTTTGATGATAGGGCAGTAATCGACGAGGAATATGAAGGCAGCCTTTTTGCTAGTTTCCTCCCATTCAACCATTGTGTTGTTTAGGGGCAGATCGACAATATGGAGGAATTAGGGATATTCTTCTTACAAGTATTTTTATCCGTGTCTTTTGTTTGAATGAACCTTCTGTAACCTCCCAGCTACAGTTACCAACTTACCATAGAAACTTTTTCTAGTACTACTTATGCAAATCTCGAGGATCTTCAGTCTACGTAGTTTTGAACACTGTATATAGAGGGAATTCCCCTATGGAAGGTGCATTCTTCATCAGAGCGCACTGGTACAGACTTCTCTGATGTAAAGCATCAGTCACACCAGCCTAGCTCCAGTATTTTTTCATCAGAAGCATAGATGAAGTCTTCAAATTTCTTCAGAGCGCACTGGTCCAGACATCTTTGCTTTAAAGCATAGTCGACCGGTAAGCTTATATATATGTACATCAGCAGCAAGAGATGCATTCTTCAGATTTCTTCAGAGCGCACTGGTCCAGACATCTTTGCTGTAAAGCATTAGTCGACCGGCAAGCTCATGTTCAGCCGACCTCACCTAGTATTTACATAGAAGGAACTTCATCTTAATCACTCTCAGTCCCTCCCTTGTGGACCCGGCACTTGTGTCGGTAGTAAGGGAGGTGGATGGCCAGGAAACTGGTTTGAGTGTACAGCCGGCTGAGAAGAAGAATCGACTTCAGACCGGCGATGACTTCATCTACAGAGCGCACTGGCCCAGGCTTCTCTGCTTTTAAAGCATCAGCCGACCGGCCAGCACAAAAGAACGCGACCTCTGATGTCATGTCCAGTCAGCCAATCACGTGTCCTTCCAACCAATCACGAAGCAGGTCACGTGTTTTCACCGACCAGGAAGGTCGGAAGTGAGTTCTGGTTGTCGGTAGTGGGGTTTTGTGGACTGTAAAGTTGCCGGTAAAGCATCACACAAAGAACGCGAATACTGACGTCATCCCCAGTCAGCCAATCGTGTGTCCTTCCGAACAATCACGAAGCAGGTCACGTGTTTTCACCGACCAGGAAGGTCGGAAGTGCGTTCTTCAGAACTCACGTCTTCTGTGATTCCAGTCCCTGCCTTGCAGACCCGGCTTCATTGTCGGTAGTGGGGTTTGTGGATGAGCAGAATACTGCGCATTGCATGTTTAAGTATCACAAAAGAACGTCACAACTGACGAGCTCCAATCAGCCAATCACGTGACACACCGAACACCAAGTGTTTCTAAAAATAGATCACAAGGGGTTTCCCAGTAACTGTCAAATCTACAAATAAGACGTGCGATTTGAGAAATACTTTAATTAATGGAGGAAACCTACAGCCAACTGAATTCAACACAAAATATAGTTGTAAAATTGCTTTAGCAATTGGTTACAGAGTGTACCGACCACTACCGGCTACACAGCCTTGTACACTTGCTTCAACAACCGGGTACAGAGTGTACCGGCTGGTTCCTGCTACACAGCCTTGTACACTTGCTTCAACAAGCTGAATTCAACACACAAGATAGTTGTAAAATTGATTTAGCAACTGTTTTTTATTACTGGCTACAACTGGTTACAGAGTGTACCAGCTAGTACTGGCTACACAGCCTTGTACACTTGCCTCAACAAATGGTTACAGAATGTACTGGCTGGTACTGGCTACACAGCCTTGTACACTTGCCTCAACAACTGGTTACAATGTGTACCAGCTGGTACTGGCTACACAGCCTAGTACACTTGCTTCAACAACTGGTTACAGAGTGTACCGGCTGTTTATTGGCTACACAGCCTAGTACACTTGCTTCAACCTACGGGTTACAAGTCTACTAACAGGGGCTGGCTACACAGTCCTTACTGACTAGTGCTTCGAGCCAACTGGTTACAACAAAAAAAAAAAAAAAAAGGCTGGCTAAATATAGACCAGTAGCTGTCAAATTGATTGGTGACCCCAGCCTGCCAGTTTTTTGCCGGTTACAGAGAATTGCTGGTTACAGTTTAGTACCGGGTATGGAGTCCTGGTACCGGACAGAGTTGCTTAAGGTTAAGTTGGTTACAGAATTCTTAGACCGGTCAGTGGTCTTGGTGATGTGACATGACAGTGTCCCAACCTACTGCCAGGCAACCTTCCCTTATCACATCTCTCAACAACCTGCTATCAGTGTTGGACTTGACTGGAGAGATAATAAATTTTGTCAGCATGTCCGGCCAGGGGTCAGACATCTCACGAATGACAATTGCTCTGTAAATGCTGCATCTTGCAGGCGGATGGCCCGGGGCGAAGAGTCTATTAATATGAAAAGTTGTGTCAGCCCCACCAGACCACAATAAGAACAGAGAGACTGTTAACCTGGATCATTGTCACCAGACCGGACCAGTGTCCGGAGTGACAGAAATGTTTATCAAAATACCAAATGTCCCACATGTGGCACACAATCTGCCTGTAGGGTCCAGACTAAGCCCTTTTTTGGGAACTTAGGAAGCCTTGGGGGCTGGACCCTAGGTATTACAAAGGTTCAAGGAGGGATACCTACTCCCATATACCTATACAAGAACAATCCAGGTAATGCCTGCTATTCGGTTTGTCCACAGCACCTTTGGAGCTTCACTGTGATACCAAAGGAGGTGAAATTTGTGACTATACACAAGGACTTAAGAAGCCACCAGTACCTAGACGACTGGTTGGTGAGAGCCAGATCCCAGGCTTGTCTCCAACGTACACAGGAACTAGTAAATAATGTGTCAGCAACTGGGTTGGCTGATGAACTTACAGAAACCAGAGCGGGAGCCCAAACAAGACTTTGATTTTGTTGGCTACCAGTTCGACTTCAGGTCTGATCGGTTCCGACCGACTCTGGACCGGTGACAGAACCTTCAAGAGACTAGGTTAAAACTGCTATCCCTACCGGCTTGCCCGGTCCAGGAATTCATGTCCTTGATAGGTTACTGACGGCTACAGAAAAGCAGGTTAATCTAGGTCGACTTCATATCTCGAAACAACTGGAGGGTACCAGAATCACTGGAAAAGGTGATCCAAGTCCCCAGGTCCCTGCATTTACCCCATCTACAATGGTGGCTGAAGGAAGACAATGCACTTACAGGCCAACCATTACACCCAATAAAACATGATCTGCAAATGTTTACAGACGCATCAATAGAAGGGTGGGTCTCTCACTTAGATGAGCACTTTGCAAGAGCAACCTGGTCCCCTCCGGGAAGCAAGTTGTATATATAAACTATCTAGAACTTTAAGCAGTTTTTTCTGACTTTAAAGAGTTCTAAGACCTTTGCTCAACATGATAGTACTTGTAGCAACTGACAACACCACAGTAGTGTCATACATAAAGGAAGGAGGAATGAGGTTGGGCCCACTTTGTGCCCTACTATGGAGAATCTTGACCTGGTGTGCCAGGAAACAAGTGACTCTAAAGCACAACACATTCCAGGCCGGCCTAATGTGGTAGCAGACAGGCTGTCCAGGCTAGGCCAGACCATCCAAACAGTGGTTTCTCCTTTCAGAGGTCTTCCACTCTATGCAGTAGGTGGCACCGGCCCAAAATAGACTTATTTGCCACGAGGTTCAACAAGTCACCTCTGTTTTGTGTCACCGGTACCGGTTCCCCTGGCCACAGCAGTGGATGTGCTCAGTCGGCCAGGGTAGGATCTAAAAGGATACACCTTCTCACCATCAGCCATATTGGGCAAAGTGGTGGAGAAGCTACAAGACTCCCCATGTAAAAGAATCATTCTGATTGCTCCGGGGTGGCCCAACATGCCTTGATTTTGGGATCTAGTGGCCATGTCCAGCCACATCCCGCTGAACCTGCCCAATCTGCCCAGCCTGTTCACAGCCATTCAATCAGATCCCTCACAGAAATCTGACAAATCTTAATCTCCATGCAGGGCTCCTAGAGCCTCAGCTATCGAGGAGCAGGACTTGTCTGAGGCAGTGGCAAGAATTGAGGCTCCTCAAAGGGGGGGTCAATCAGATCCGTCTATTAGGCAAATGGGTCATTTTTACCAAGTGATGTATCATTCATCAGGTGGACTTCGGGCACCACCTGTAAAGTCAGTTGTTGACTTCCTTAGGTACCTGCTTCAGGACAGGAAGTTGCAGCCCAGTACCATTGATGGTTACAGGTCAGCCATTGCTGATAGTCTGGAAATTTGCCCATCAATGTTAGTAAGGATGAAAGACCCAAAGGCCGGAGGGGAACCCCCTCCTGGAACCTCTCCCTGGTTTTTGCACCAGCTGACAAGGTTCATTTTGAACCAATTAAAGGCCTCCTTGAAGAATTTGACCTTCAAGGCAGTTTTCCTCTTGGCCCTGGGTTCGGGCAAGCGTAGAAGTGAGATACATGCTTGGCAAACAGCCCAGCACCATTGCTGGTTATAGGTCGCCATTGTTGATAAACTGGGAAATTCACCCTTCAACATCAGTAAGGACGAAAATCTCGCTCGTCTCCTGGATAGTTTCCTCAGAGACAGACCCAAAGGCAGGAGTGGCATACCCTCCTGGAACTTCTCACTGGCCGTGCACCAGCTAAGACTCCATTTGATCCAATCAAGGAGGCCCCCTTGAAGCATTTGACCTTCAAGACGGTATTCCTCTTGGCCCTTGGGTCGGGCAAGTGCAAAAGTGAGATTCATGCCTGGCAAAACTGATATATTGGACACCAATCCGATTGGTCAAAGGTGTCCCTGTATCCATCACCCAGCTTTCTATCCTAGGATCAGCTGGCCATAGAGTGTCCAGTGTGGCCCCTGGGGTTATAACAGCCCTGGCCCCGACTCTGGATAGATCCCTCAAGTCTGACAGGTCCCTCTGTCCGGTCAGAGCATTGTGCTACTATTTGGACAGGACCTCAGACATCAGGCAGAATAAGGAGGTGGTTTTTGTCCCCTTTAAGAAAGGTTTCAACAAAGACATCTCACCTGCCACTATCTCCTCTTGGATCAAGCAGACTGTGATCCTATGTTATGAGCTCTCTGACCAGGAGGCCCACATTTAACATCAGGTTAAAGCCCATGATGTCAGGGCCTTTGCTGCTTCTAAGGTCTTCCAGTCGGGAGTCTCCTTAGATCCAATCTTGTCAGCCTGCCACTGAAGTCACAATACCTTCACACAGTTCTATATGAAGGGCGGGGCTTGGGCTGATTCAGAGCTTTACCTATTGGGCTCGGTAGTGGCTGCTCAGCAGATCCACAAGTGGCCCTTAGATTGAGAAGATTTGTATATGTGCATAACAGTTCTTCATGTACATAAGAATTAGGTGTGGCGTGCTTCCTTCGGGAGGTTTATTTGCATTCTGGGACTGAACTCATCCCTCTCTTCCCCTACCTCAGAGCAGGTCTGCGAAAAGGGGGGGGGGCGACGTCGGTATAGCCCGGGTAACCGGCTGCTGGCAACCGACCATGGCCTTGCAGGGTTTCCTGACCTTAAAGTCAACCCAGGCCTGGACCTATAGGTCTCCTGACGAAGTCAGCCTAGACCGTAGGTTAAAATTTGCTATTACTTGTGAGTTCACATAAGTCCCTAGTAACTTACCCGCCGACCAAGCGGTAGTTATTCAGCAATTGTCCATTGGATGTATTAACGCAATAAAATTGCAAATTTAATAAGTAAATTAAATTTTTATAAGTTAATACCCTATCCAATGGACACACAAGGAAAAAGATGCTATGACGTCAGGTTGTCTAGACAGGAAGGAAGTACGAGGCGCCATCTGGGGAGTGCACAGTACTACGGACCGGCCAGCTAGTGGCAACACAGGACGTCTTTTTCTGGCGTTTGGCGGGCCGGTCTGCGCTGACCGGATAAGCAATTGTCCATTGGATAGGGTATTAACTTATTTACTTATTAAATTTGCAAATTTCCATTGACAGCTATTGTCCAATTAATAAATTTTATGGCTTCATATTTTTTAGTTTGCTGATTAATGCCGTCATCTTGCTATTGAATTGTCTTGTTTTAGTACTTTATCTTTGCATACATTTTCTTTCTCTCAGATGTTATTTTCTCTTCTGAAACATTATTTGGACCTTTATGTAAGTGACAGTGCACTGAAAGTATCCAGGTCTTTGTACTGTTTCACTACTTCTATATGTCATGGTGTTGAAAACCATTTCCCCAGGCTGTGGGGAAATATCATCTCTGATGCTATTTTTGGCACAGCTTTCCACTGAACATTCCTGTTCAAAGGAGGAGTGTTTTTGTTTTACAACTACCAGATTTGCTCAATATGTTGTCATGTACTTTTATGCAAGTTTTTTGGGCGAGTTAAAATTATCTTTTTTGTATGGGGCGAGTTTGTTTTATGGATCTCGTCTATATGAATACATATCAGTGTCCCTGTTTTTTTGTATAATCATTGATGTAATTGTTATTTTCCAACAACAGAACCTGTATCGGTCAAATGTTCAGTATCAAAAACATTTTGATGTATCTTTTGACTTGCCATTTTTTTACCAATGTTGATGTAACATTAAAACATTATGTTCTTACAGCTGAGCCTGAAAATTGGCTCTTGTACAGATGTAATTTTATATATACATCCGAGTTTTGCAAACAATTTTAAGTGAAGTTCAGCTGTAACAATTATTGTGTTTTTCTTTAATTTTAATTTGAAACTGAAAATATACAATTGAACGAAGTGGAGTCTCGAGGGTCTAGGGCCTGTATTCACAGAACTAGCTGAGACTAAATTTAGTCTCAAGTTTTAGGTTCTGACCTTGAGTCTGAGACCATTTTTGGTCTAAAATTTGTTAGCTATTCACAAAGTAGGGGAGACCATATTTAGTCTCAGATTTGGTGTCAAACTTCAGTTTGGTATTTGGTTTTCTCAGATATTTTGCAAAAGTCTTAAGTATTATTTTGTATACTGTGGTATATATCTTTACTTTTAAAGATATAAAGTACAGATAATTTACATGAACTGTAAGCATATTTATAGTTTTACATTAGAAAGACTTCAAACTGGTTTCAACTTGGTCTCAGCTGAGAATCTGTTTGTGAATACAAAAGTTGAGACTTGGTCTGAAGTGAAACGGAGTCTCAATAGAGACTATATCTTGTCTCAGACTAAAGACCTCTTTGTGAATACAGGCCCAGAAAAATACAACCGAGATTTCCCGACAACAGCTTAAATGGAAAAAGAGTCCTCCAAGGGCATAATATCTACTTAAAGGGGAATTCTGTATATCAGAGTTTTGCTTTATTGGGTTCAGTTGTACATTTGTACTCATTCCACTAATACTCAAGTATTTAGTTACCCTCACTGTTTGTGTGGTTTAACTTACACTCACTTTGTATAGAATTTATTTTAATTGTCAAGGTTTCATTTTGTGGAATTACTTCTTTATTTTCATAAAAATATTTACAAATGACTGTAAATTGAAGTTTTATTTCCCTGTTGGCCATTTAGTTTTTCAACTATTATATTTATGTTGTAACAAAATTTATATTTCATTTTTATCACAAAATCATGTTTCTTTTAAGTGTTTTCTTTACAAATTATTTTTTTTTCTTAAGTAATACTGACATATTGCTATTGTAAAGTTTTAAATGAATAATAAATAAAGACTAATGTGAATATTTTGTTTCACTTTCCAATAAGAACTTTCTCATATGGAAGAAATATCTCTGTAATTAGGGGACATTTACTGTAGTTCTTGTTCATTTTTAGTAACAACTTTGATATCACAGTTTTGGAACAAAAGCTTTCCATAAGTACCAAATATATATTTACCTCCAATGTCTTAAAAGGCTTGCACATGATTGTAGTGAATTAAAGGCAAACTGTCTGGCTTTTACAAAAGGGTTGTCCTTGGTCGTATAAACATATTTCATAAAATTACTTGAGAGTTTGATTAAGACCAAGAAAGACACACTCCTGAAAGAAATGTGTATGATTGATTCTTAAGAAATGAACAAGACAAGGGTTGTAGAGTAAGAAATGTAAAATTCGCCACATACCTGAAATTCGCCACATGTGGAAAGACTAATAAAATAAATGAATTGAGGTGAGATTTGTTGAATGTATAGTAAATTAAGGCTTTTTGAACTGGAACATACCAAGTTTAGGACAAAACATCTATTTTTCATAGAATTAAGTAAGGATTTTAGAGGTGGCAAATTTTAGATTCCTGGCGAATTTTAGATTCCTTACTCTAGTGGCCGAGACTGGAGAATTCTGGATGCAGAACAAACTAGATGTATGATAATTTATTCATCCAATAACATTTTTTTTTCTCCTTGCACAAAATAAAACAATCCATGTTTTCATTATTTTGTTGTTTTTTTTCAAACCTAGACAAAACTGGTTGTGATGTCTTAAATAATTGAATAAATTTTCACTGTACTTTCTATTTTTCTTCTTTTAAATTATAGTTCAACAGATCATTCCTTCTAAACATGCAGCAATTTTATTCAAAATTTCATTTATTTCAGAATGATAAAAAAAGAGAAAATATTATGTGTATCAATTCACCAGAGAAGTCTTTATCTCACATTTACACAGTTTCAAACTATTTCTTTTAATTCCAGTATTTGCCCAACAAAACTTTGTCCCTTCAATGGCTGCCACAAAATAGGTTCACTGTGTTATTTACTGTCACATTCTGCCTATACCTTTACCACTTTCCTGGCCTATACCATTTTCTGCCTTGCCTTTCTGACATATTCTTTATGCTGGCCACCATTCTTCACAACTGCATAGCCTCCATCAACAAAACCTCTATTATTGGACCTACTATTATAATATTATCCAAATGTACATTTTCTTATTGATTGCAACTACATAACATGGGCACTGCTTCCAGCCACCTTGCCCTTTTCCCAAGTCTACCATTTCCCTCCTTTGCCCTTCTTTTTCTTGGGTTTTCCTCCCTTTGGATTCTGTTGTCGAGGTCCTGGCTGAGCAGGTTGACTACTGGCACCCCCGCTGGCTGAAGGGGTTGCTCCAGCTTTAGGGGATTCTGCTACAGCCGTAGACTGTGATGACTTGCTGGCATCCCTTCAATTGAAGATAAATAGAAGTTAAAATAGTGCAGAAGTGTGAAATGTCAGTTATAGAAAATAATTAGGATAACTCTTTTGCAAAATAGTCAGTAGTTCTCTCTATTTTTTGTTTTTCGCATTAACACATCACATTAAATACAAGTACAATGCACATGCCAAAAATACAGTACAAAATACATTTCTCAAGCAATACAGGATGTCAAAACTTCACAAAGGACATGATAGTCATTCTCCACACCATACAGCATCTTTGTATGTTTGATTTCTTGTAAATGTCGGTTTGTTCTATAATTTTGTTTCTTTGCAGTTTTCTTGCTACATTTTTCTATGTCATAGTATTAAGCACTTCAAGTCAAATTTTGTTTTGAGAATTCTCTTTCCTAATCACTTCAATCTTCAAGTCATTTAAAATACTGCAGAGTTATGAATTTACACAATAAAAGAGTTACGTCATGATATTATTATAAAATATTTTCTTTCAGCTTGGTTCTAAAATTGAAAATTTTAATTACTTGAATGTAGCTTTTATAAGCTACAAGCTTACCATGTGGAACTGAATGCTATCTCGGAAGGCTGCAGGCATCCGTCCATACCGGAGGAAAACAATTGGTTACTGCTTTGAGACTTGTTGCCCCTATAGGGGTGCTTTCTGTAGGAGCCTGTTTCTTATTGTGGTGGGGACCACGAAAGGGCTTATTTTGATAGGGTCCAAAACCCTGTGATTCTTTAGGGGTGCCTTTTTTAAGGAAGAACTCTTCTCCGTCCTTGACTAGTTGAGACTTGAACAAAGGAGTAGGATAAAAAGGCAAATTCCTGAGTTCCTGGCATCTCGAATCCCCTAGGTGTGGTGGAAGAAGGGTCATTTCAGCCTCGTGTCTCAGCAGGCCAGTGTTACCCATGGTATAAGAATCCTCTTATTCAAAACCTCAAAGTAGTTACAGGCATTTTCATAGCCACACCTGGCTGCTTTTTCAGGATTGGCACCAAACTGAATCTGGCTTTTAACCTTTTTGAAAGTAGACTTGAGACTGTCCGGACACTTCTCCATAGTGTGTTACAGACAGAGGCAGTCTTAGCAAAGCTAGCCGCAAAGTTAATGGTAGAGAGATTCTGCCTAGCTTGGTGTTCAAGTTCTTTAAGAACTTGTAGGGGAACCTTGTCCATAGGGGCCCCAGAGGGCTTAGAAGAGATACAGATTTTGGCTCCTGCAATTTGTCCTCAAAACAAGGCTGTCCCACCTTGTACCACTTTGTAGTGGAAGCAGGGGGTTTTATGTATTTACCCTCAGGTAAATTAGAGGCCTGGAAGTCCTGCTCAAACTTCTCAAAGGCATCTAAGAGGTAAGGACTTAAAGGGAGCATAGCTGAAGGGCCTCTTGGCCTAAGCTCCTGTTGGCCTTTTACATCCAGGCCCAGAACAGAAGTAGAAGACCTAGGCATAGTTTCCCTGGGGTCAGGGAGATCAAGAATGTGCCTAAATGTCTCAATTTCTTCTGCACATTGTGAGGGCAAGTCAGACATGTCTACCTCCCTATAAAAGGATGGGTCTGGATCATTTTGTGTGTCTTGATCAGGAGCCCTTTGGGCTTAGTAGACTTTTTAACATGGACAGAGGACTGATCTTCCTCTGAAGAAGATGACTGAGAGATGTATTTTGCCCGAACCTTATGTTTCCTTTTGTCCAAATGCTTTTTGGCTCTGGCTGAACACATCTGTTCGGGCTGTTTGGACTGATGATCCGATCTGTTCAGATCTGAGCCATGTTCGGACATAGCACTCTGACCAAACCGTGGTTGAAGAGATGGACCACAAAAGTAATTTCCATGGGTTCATCCGTGTGTTTGGTTGTTGAGTGTTCGGATTTTCGTTCGGCATGGACAAATCATCAGTCTGTTTACTTGTTCCAGGCTGTGAGGCTCGAAGCAGAGATCTGATCCACCACCACTTCTTTTTGTGCAGAATTTTTCATAATCAGGAATTCATCTCTGAGAGACTACATGGCCTCAAGCAGAGAAGCCTGGAACACCCCCATTTGCTGTTGTAATTGGATGTTAAATTGAGTACCCATAGATTTTTCCAATTTGCTTTCAATTTTATTTTGTAAAGCCGCGCCTGAGGTTGGTGGGACAGTTTTTGGAGTTTTCAAAGATACCGTTTCAAAACGTAGGGGTTGAGGACGTGGAGGAGAAGAAAATAAATCTTCTACAACACCCTCAAGGTCTGCTTGGGAACCAGAAAAGGCCTCCACATCGTCCTAACCCAACAGATCCAATTCATCTTTGGAAGTGTCAGCCATCTTTTGCTTCCAAACATATCTCCGTCTATGCTTTATTGTGAGAAGTTGTTCTTCAGTAAAACCAAACAAATATTGCACGGCTTTTCATTTGTAACACAAGGGTCATCCCCTTTACCAGCTCCTCTGCAAGACGGACAATAGTTGTGAGAATCAAAGGGGAGACAAAAATGTCTACACTTCAAAGATCTTGGTTTGTTTGAACTGGCTTCTTGGGAAGACATTTTTACAGCAATAAATCTGAGCAAGCCCGAACCGAAAACTCACAACAATAAAACTTAAGAAATACTTATTCTGTGATACTGGAAACTTCACAGAATGTGCTATGACACTTAATAAAGTAAATAGCCAGATAATACCATCCAACAATATGTATGTACTGAGAAATAGTAGAAAATATGTGAGCGAAAATAAAACGCTTCCTAGTCACGTGGCCAACGAGAAAAGAAGGGTGAATATGGAAGAACACTACTGGGATCACGTACAACCTGGGGATTTGGCCAACACTAAATGTCTATTTTTCTTGGACGTCGGCCGGATGCCTGCACCCTCCCGAGATAGCATTCAGTTCCAAATGGTAAGCTATTGTAGCGCAGTAAAATTTAATATCTAATGAGAAATTGAAATCTGAGCTGGAATGACTCCCAAATTTTGTACTTGAGAACTCACAGTCAGACCCTGTATGATTTTCTCTAAAACACCTACAGAAAATAATTAATTTGTGGTTATTATTGACAGAATACTACTGATAACAAATCTACCTGCCACCCTTGTTTTATCACAAACTTCACATCTGTCTGGTATTGGATTGTTATTCACAAATGACTGACAAAGACAATACTTTGAGTTGATGCATTCTGGCCCAGAATCACTCTAGCTGTGTACAGCCATAAAAAAAGCTGGGGTCATATTAGTACGGGCAATATGCATTTCCCAATGTTGTCATGATTTAAATTTAATCCCACCATCCATGAACTTAATATGAAAATAAACCTAGAGTCTCCAGAGAAAGAAATCATGCGGGTACTACTTACAATTCAGCCATTAAAGATGCCGGAACAGACCCTTGAGTTCCTTTGCCTGAAACAAAATTAATAAAATAAAAAATAAAACTAGATTCAATCATACTCCTTTAAGACTCATCAAGTTGAATACAGTAGAATAGAAGCAAATATAAGATTTTCGGAGGGACCATCAAAATTAAGTCTTGAGGTTAAGGTCAAGTAAATGTAATATTCTGATCCCTTGACATTAGACACAAGACATGTTCCACATAACATATACATAAACAAGAACACTGCAATTGACAGGTATCTCCTGCTGGGTATTCCCTTAAACCATAAAATCACTAGAATAAGTGATATCTGGGACTTTAAAGATTACCATAAAATTGATATCTAACTGGGGCCTAAGTACACTGTAGTAACAAAAATAAATTAAATTTGTCATGTAGTTTTTAGAACATTGGCCATGAGACTGATGACCTCAAAGTCACTGTACTTAAATTATTGTTCTTTCTTTAAGGTTACCATAAGGTGGGAATATTCTCGAGGCCTACATACACCCAAATACCAAATATAAATAAAATCTAATCAGTACCTTCAGAGACACCTTCAAATAATCTATTCACAGAAAGTGATTATAAATTTAAAAATTTAAATCTTTCACTCACGAAAGGTGTATTTTAAATCTTTCCTACATGGTTTATTGTAAAATTTACATATAAAGAAAATGAAGTGACAGTTCAAAATCTGTCAATATGCAATGTTGAGTGCAAAATAAAATCTTTTTGCAACAGATGTGGCAAAAAATTTAAAAAATCATATTGACACATACCAACTTCAGACCTTCCCTTCCTCTTTTTCTTGCCCCTGTAGTAGCTCCTTTCTTTTAATGGCAGCCATCTCTCCGCATCAACCACAGCATTCGGGTCATAATTCTTTGGTAATTTACCTGAAAACAATGAATGTAGTAAGCAGCATAGTCTTTTACACTTTTTAAAATTAATTTCTACTGAAACAGAAAAATGTATTTTTTTTTTCATAAAAAAAAAATAGCATCAGAGATGCCCGTACCCCACAGCCTAGGGAAATATTTTCAACACCATGAGATACAGAAGTACTGTATCAGTATAAACTTTAGGATACTTTCAGAGCACTGTCAGTTATATAAAGGTCCAAATAATGTTTAAAAGAAAAATCATGCATATAAAGATGAAGTATTAAAACAAGATAATTCAATAACAAGATGACAGCATTAATCAGCAAACTAAAATTCAACCCTCTTTATCTACATCTGCATGGCCAAATTATGGTTTAGATGGTTTGAATATTACCATGCATATAGAAGTGGTAATACATTTAATGAATGCTTATGTGTGGTGTTGGAGCAAAATCTGTGGCTCACTTGATGAAATTCTATCTCTTACAATGGGAAGTTATGAAAGTAAAATTCTTAATAAATTCTAATATGACTTTAACAGTGCTTAATCTGCATCAAAAGAGAGACCCAAAGGTGCAACAAGATTTTATAGGTCAAGGTCACTAGGACAAGGTCAAAGGTCAAATTAAGGTGACACCATGATAATACACACCTACAGCCCCTAACCAATGTCCCTACCAAGTATCAACTTCCTCAACCCTACGGTTTCCAAGATATAGCCCGGACAAGATTTTATAGGTCAAGGTCACTACGCCAAGGTCAAAGGTCAAATCAAGGTCAGACCATGACGTTGCACAACTATATCCCCTAACCAATGTCCCTACCAAGTATCAACTTCCTACACCTTACGGTTTCCGAGATATAGCCCAGACAAGATTTTTAAACTCAAGGTCACTAAGGCAAGGTCAAAGGTCAAATCCTGGTCAGACCATGACGTTGCACACCTACACACCCTAACCAATGTCCCTACCAAGTACCAACTTCCTACACCTTACGGTTTCCGAGATATAGCCCGGACAACATTTTATAGGTCAAGGTCACTATGGCAAGGTCAAAGGTCAAATCAAGGTCAGACCATGACATTGCACACCTACACCCCCTAACCAAAATCCCTACCAAGTATCAACTTCCTACACCTTACGGTTTCTGAGATATAGCCCGGACAAGATTTTATAGGTCAAGGCCACTACGGCAAGGTCAAAGGTCAAATCAAGGTCAGACCATGATACTGCACACCTACACCCCCTAGCAAATGTCCCTACCAAATATCAACTTCCTACACCTTACGGTTTCCGAGATATAGCCCGAACAAGATTTTATAGGTCAAGGCCACTATGGCAAGGTCAAAGGTCAAATCAAGGTCAGACCATGACGTTGCACACCTACACCCCCTAACCAATATCCCTACCAAGTATTAACTTCCTACACCTTACGGTTTCTGAGATATAGCCCGGACAAGATTTTATAGGTCAAGGTCACTACGGCAAGGTCAAAGGTCAAATCAAGGTCACACCATGACGTTGCACACCTACACCCCCTAACCAATGTCCCTACCAAGTATCAACTTCCTATACCTTACGGTTTCCGAGATATAGCCCGGACAAAATTTTATAGGTCAAGGTCACTACGGCAAGGTCAAAGGTCAAATCAAGGTCAGACCATGATGTTGCACAACTACACCCCCTAACCAATGTCCCTACCAAGTATCAACTTCCTACACCTTACGGTTTCCGAGATACAGCCCAGACAAGATTTTCAAACTCAAGGTCACTACGGCAAGGTCAAAGGTCAAATCAAGGTCAGACCATGACGTTGCACAACTACACCCCCTAACCAATGTCCCTACCAAGTATCAACTTCCTACACCTTACGGTTTCCGAGATACAGCCCCGACAAGATTTTCAAACTCAAGGTCACTACGGCAAGGTCAAAGGTCAAATCAAGGTCAGACCATGACGTTGCACACCTACACCCCCTAACCAATGTCGCTACTAGGGGTGCAACGGTACCACACCTACACCCCCTAACCAATATCCCTACCAAGTATCAACTTCCTACACCTTACGGTTTCTGAGATATAGCCCGGACAAGATTTTATAGGTCAAGGCCACTACAGCAAGGTCAAAGGTCAAATCAAGGTCAGACCATGATATTGCACACCTACACCCCCTAGCAAATGTCCCTACCAAATATCAACTTCCTACACCTTACGGTTTCCGAGATATAGCCCGAACAAGATTTTATAGGTCAAGGCCACTATGGCAAGGTCAAAGGTCAAATCAAGGTCAGACCATGACGTTGCACACCTACACCCCCTAACCAATATCCCTACCAAGTATTAACTTCCTACACCTTACGGTTTCCGAGATATAGCCTGGACAAGATTTTATAGGTCAAGGTCACTACGGCAAGGTCAAATCAAGGTCAGACCATGATGTTGCACAACTACACCCCCTAACCAATGTCCCTACCAAGTATCAACTTCCTACACCTTACGGTTTCCGAGATACAGCCCGGACAAGATTTTCAAACTCAAGGTCACTACGGCAAGGTCAAAGATTTTATAGGTCAAGGCCACTATGGCAAGGTCAAAGGTCAAATCAAGGTCAGACCATGACGTTGCACACCTACACCCCCTAACCAATGTCCCTACCAAGTATCAACTTCCTACACCTTACGGTTTCTGAGATACAGCCCGGACAAACTATTTCCCGCCGCCCACCCGCCCGCCCGGACGCCCGCCCACCCACCCACCCGCCCGCCCGCCCATCTGGACACCATGGGTGAAAACAATACCCCGACAGCCCTTAAGGGCTGTGGGGTAAAAACAAGAAAAAACATAACTCTACATATGCTTTACAAATTCATAGCAAAGTTAGTGAACACACTCAAACACTCTGTTTACCACAGTTCTGCTCTCTCAAATCTATTATTTTCCTTCATTTTACACTTGCCTTTTTGTTTTATTTACCTTCCATGGGATCCCCCAGCACCGCACAAATACTATGGGGACGAGCTAAAAATGTGGTGGAGGGGTAATTTTCAGGCCGTCAGCGTCCTTTCTTATTGCTTCCAGTGTTTGAAGTAATGGCCCATTGTGCACTTTATTTTATAAATTCAGGTGTTGAACACAATATACTTGAGTTCACTTCAAAAATATACTTAATTATTGTAGTTCCTGTTCTGAATAAAAATTATGCAGAGGGAAGCATGTGAAAAACACTTCACCATTTTGACCTCTCATTCCATACAATAGTTCTCGCCCTTTCACTTCTAACACCTTAATCCCAAACTTTCAATGAAATCTGCATGAAAACATGTTGTCCCACAAGAAATGTATTGTAGAAGCATGATGGTAAAATTTGAAAGAAATCTCATTCACCCTGCATGTTAGGACAAAACAAATTCTATGTATAACCCTCATAGATATAATACAAGATTTCACCAAAATACTTGTCTTTCTATTATCTTCAAATGCTATTGTTTTTAGTATCTCAATATTCTCAAAATAAGATAAAACTGTTCCAATTTTTAAGGGGAAAAACTCCTGTAATCATGTAGTTATAACTGTACAGTAGCCTTCTTCTCAAATATTTATTGACACTATCTCTGTATTTTTCCTGAAATATACCATGTTTTTATTGATGGAATATAAACAGTGCATTTAGTAAACATATATCAATATCCGTACCTTTCTTTTTCTTCTTGTTCTTTGTTTTTTCTAGCATTTGGTCTGAACTGAAAATACACAAATGAAAACCTGTGGTTTGCGAGAAAAGTCCACATATTTCATCATTCTTTAACATATATGGCCAAACATACATTTTTTTTACATTTTCACTGCATGCAGATGAAGAAATGACCTTCCAGCATTCTGGACTCTTCTTTGGTATGTCTAAATTTCAACTATTCTGTCTAAACTAATACCGAATCTAAATACACATACTCCACTTTCTATTTACATGAGGAGAGGCTTTTCATTATGTTCCCTACTGAAGAGAAAGGTCATAGGAAGTACTTTTCATGAAAACTGTGAATTTACCTTTGTTAAATGGATAAATGCTTAATGAAATGGAAACTGAGGTTGTTTTTAAGAAATATATGGTAGAAGAGTCACAAATGACAATCTAAAAAGTAAAAATCCCGAGTGCTGTGAAAAGCCGACATGTTGTTTTTCCTCGTAGATGATGATTGATGACATCACAACTTCATAGCGAAGTTTGTTTAGATTTGAGATAAACATATAAATACACAGGGAATTAAGTTTGTGTTAGTTTTCTTTTCTTTTTTTTAAGTTTTAGTTTACATAGCAGCAAAAATAGCCCATCAATCTTATTTATTCACATGTTGCTGCTTTTTATCAGCTGTCACCTCATTTTTCTCTGGTTTTACAACTATCTCAGTTAATATAAACCCTTAGATGAAAGTCAGCCAGCGTAAGGAATATGTGTGCACTTATCTAACTTGGAATATATACTTCCATTTCTCACTTTCTTCCTCTGCTAAATAACTTTGACAGTCTTGATAATGATTCAAATTATAAGAACAAAATGTACATCAGTTCAAAAGCTTACAGTTGGCTTTGTCTAAAAAGTATTAAACTAGTAAAATTCTATCACATAAGGAAACACTTTATTGAATATTCTGAGCTGTAGCAATATTACAGCCAAAACTGAACTTTTTAAAGAATTTTGACAGATCTGGCCAATACTGCACTCAGCACTGTTGTAAATGGAACTGAACTGAAATTATTTGGATTTAATGCAACATATTAAGACATAAATCGTATCTCTTCAAAACGGCATTTCCAACTTAGCATACACTCTATCCAGCGTCTCTGTGGTACTGGACCTGGCAACGGCTATGAACAGATGATTTTTTAAATTTGATTTTGGTGTTGCGCCTTAGAGTCTGCCTAGCAGAGATTAAGCGCTATAAAAGTACAGAATAGAATAGAATATATTGGTGTCTGAGGCAAAAATCAGTGACAGCACTCTTTAATTACACCTTTTCAAGTATATGTAAGTAAATTTCAGTTTTATAGATAGCTTGTGTAAAGGCTAACCTCTTACATAGTTTAAACATTGCCTAAAAAAATACTGGAGGTTGAAACAATATCTACACAGTCAGATATATTTATAGGTTTTGTCGTTGAAAGTATTGCAATCGTTCTGGTTACAGTTTGAACATTACATATCCTTGCCATGGGCCCAATCTCTCATATATTGATTATATATTTTGTGGTAAGATAAGGTTTTAAAACAATAAAAAATCTATTCAAATTTATCATAAAAATGGTCCAGCATATATGTACATGTGTTATTTATGAAACTTGTTCCTACTTCCCTAAACATATAATTCTTAATATGAGAGTAATATAAAGGTCTCCAAAGGCTATTTGTGTAGTTCATTCTTGCACACTGATATAGCATACCAAATAAATTGCATTCAAAAACACAGAAAAATGCATACTTTTGAAAATGTTGATAGATACATGAAAAGACAGTTTGACTATATTTCCTCTTCAAACATATATATTTTTATTTAGAAAAATACCAACTATCTTATCAAGGCTAATTTTGTAATTTACTGTGCCAGACTGATGTATTATATCAACAACAAAAAACATTCCAACACACAGAAAATAAATATGTTTGTACATGAAATAGCTTACTACGACAGTTTGTTTACAAACTAATGAACCTGTGACGTCAAGGCTAGTATTTTCTACGAAAGTTATCGAATGAAAAGTAATGGCGACAGTTGTAAAAGGCCTGAAAAAAATGACAGAAAATGGTTGAATATAGCATGTAACCTTGTCCAGACGCATCTTATTTAAAAAAAAATTGAAGTTTCACATCTATGTGAGTTTACTGACAATAGTTCTCAAAATGCTTCCTATGACCTTTAATGGGTTTTAATATCTGGCTCTTTTGGTCTACTTGCAGGGAAATAATTAGGGAGTCTGGCACTTTGACATCCTGAGCGGAAGTGGAATCCCTGGAAACCCAGGTGTTAGAAGACCTAATGTAAACAAGGATATTACATCTCACATCAACATGTACTCACCTTTTCCCAGATTTAGGTGAGGCAGGAGATTTAGGTGAGGCATCTGACTTGGCCTGTTTCTTGTATTTCTGGCTGAATGATGTCAGCGAATTCTCCAGGGCTTCAACATCCAAGTCAGCAGCTAACTCCTTTGGTGATGGTAACTTACGACTTGTCCTATGGCAAAAATAAACAACTTTCTTACTGTGACTCTTCTAGCTGTAAAGGTTTAATGTTTATTGGCAGTGCACTTATGATTTTGCACAATTGTGTATGTAAGGAAAAAATATAATTATGCTAAATAGTTACAGTATTTTTAAAAAGTATGATTAAATCACTGTTTTATAGAAGGGATTTTACAAATATTAAAAGATGTTTATATTCGAACACACCAGGAAAATTGGTTCTGATAAGAAAGGCATGGTAAGACAGAAGTGGCTAGTAACCATAAACAATAGGGAAATACAAATTTGGGAGAGTGGAACTGAGTTAATGAAACTGAACATTTAGAAAATGAAAGACTCTACTGTGTAATAATGAACCTACTCCTGAGCCTTTGCAGAGTCAAACTTGGAGTAAGCTGCGATGAGCTGAGCTGTGGCTTTATTGTCTGACGGATTTCTTCTGCAAATACACGGACACACCTGAGCTATTCTAACTGTACAGTAGCAATCATGTGAACTCTATTGGATTAAATGAGTACACAAATAGGTTATTTTATTGGAAAAGAAAATTACATTGAATCCCATAAAGAGCAAAACCTTCTTTTTGAATAGGCATACTTGTTACCACCTTTGTTTGAAAGAGAGGTTGTTTCATTAAATTGGAACTTTCTGACAACAGAATCAATTTACTACCTGCTGATGTGATCCATTATATTAACTCAAATTTCAACAGTTACCTTTCAGGGAATAAAGAAGTATATGCAGGCTGGCTCGAACTGTCTTTCGATATTTATATTTTAAATATTTACAAAACATAAAGATCCTTCTTGGCTTAAATTAGTGACTGTTAAAGATGGTCCTTTATTTAAACTCAATTTCCAAATCTTTGTTCAACATATTGCAATTGATCAACATAAGAAAATAATGGTCCTACTTGCAGATTCTTTCAAACATTTCTGCTGCCACCTTTGGGTCACCGTGACATAGGTGGTAATTTGCACAGGCTCTAGTCATCAGCAAACAATGAGGGGACTTAGGCTGAAAGTGAAATGTTCACATCAACTAAGTCTACGTACACATGTATGTGGCTTACGACACCCGACGGCCGATTTGCGACAGCGAATTTCTTCCTGACTTTTTCAATATTTTGTAAACATATATCTAAATTTACTTGTGATCCGATTTCTTCAGTCCCAGACCGAACAAATCGCTGTCGCAAATCGGACGTCTGATCTCGCAAATCAGACTCAGACACATGTGAACAGCGAAACATAAATGAGAAGGTTTGGAAAATTCGCCGTCGCAAATCGGCCGTCGGATGTCGTAAGCCGCATACATGTGTACGTACACTAAAACAGGAAATGGCATTTTATCTGAATAATGAAGGTTTTAAGCTTCTTAAACATCACCACAGCACTGATTTTTTTTTTAATATAATTATTACCTGTAGCCACAGACGTGAACAAAAATCAACCATTAAGCCAGTAGGTGTTAACAAGATAAAGGAAGGTTATTGAGTGCACATTAACCATAAACTAGAAATAGGCCGCCCTGTTGATAGTAGATGCGAATAGAAACAGGATAGCATAGAAGAACACACATTATCATGTGTAATGTCCACCCATGAACCTTTTGCCCAAATTGTACAGTAGTCTTACAAGACCCTGTTTCATTTGTAAAATATATCAATGATGCTTAAATATTTGATAGTGTAGATGTAATTTATTTCAGCTTCATGCCTTTTTGCATTGGTTGGGTTGAAAATTTTGACGAAATCACTCTATCTTGCACGGTTAAGAAGATAGAAGCCAATTCCTGTTTTTCTATTTTTGGCAAAAATTTGAAAATTCAAAATGGCCGCCATTATTGGGAAAAGGAAATTTTTTTGAAAATTGCCAAGAGTACATTTCTTAGATACCCTATGGGTCGAAAATTTCAACAAAATAACTCTATTTTGCACGGTTAAGGCCAGTTTGTGTTTTTCCATTTTGGGCAAAAATTCGAAAATTCAAAATGGCCGCCATTTTTGGGGAGGGGAAAATTTTTTGAAAATTGCAAATATTACATTCCTTAGATACCCTGTGGGTCGAAAATTTCGATGAAATCGCTCTATCTCGCACGGTTAAGGAGATAGAAGCAAATTTGTGTTTTGCCATTTTTGGCAAAAATTCGAAAATTCAAAATGGCCGCCATTTTTGGGGAGGGGAAAATTTTTGGAAAATTGCAAAGATTGCATTCCTTAGATACCCTGTGGGTCGAAAATTTCGACGAAATCTCTCTATCTCGCACGGTTAAGGAGATAGAAGCAAATTTGTGTTTTGCAATTTTTGGCAAAAATTCGAAAATTCAAAATGGCCGCCATTTTTGGGGAGGGGAAAATTTTTTGAAAATTGCAAAGATTACATTCCTTAGATACCCTATGGGTCGAAAATTTCGACGAAATCGCTCTATCTCGCACGGTTAAGGAGATAGAAGCAAATTTGTGTTTTGCCATTTTTGGCAAAAATTCGAAAATTCAAAATGGCCGCCATTTTTGGGGAGGGGAAAATATTTTGAAAATTGCAAAGATTGCATTGCTTAGATACCCTGTGTGTCGAAAATTTTGCCGAAATCGCTCTATCTCGCACGGTTAAGGAGATAGAAGCAAATTAGTGTTTTGCCATTTTTGGCAAAAATTCGAAAATTCAAAATGGCCGCCATTTTTGGGGAGGGGAAAATTTTTGGAAAATTGCAAAGATTGCATTCCTTAGATCCCCTGTGGGTCGAAAATTTTGCCGAAATCGCTCTATCTCGCACGGTTAAGGAGATAGAAGCAAATTTGTGTTTTGCCATTTTTGGCAAAAATTCGAAAATTCAAAATGGCCGCCATTTTTGGGGAGGGGAAATTTTTTTGAAAATTGCAAATATTACATTCCTTAGATACCCTGTGGGTCGAAAATTTCGACGAAATCGCTCTATCTCGCACGGTTAAGGAGATAGAAGCAAATTTGTGTTTTGCCATTTTTGGCAAAAATTCGAAAATTCAAAATGGCCGCCATTTTTGGGGAGGGGAAAATTTTTGAAAAATTGCAAAGATTGCATTCCTTAGATACCCTGTGGGTCGAAAATTTCGACGAAATCGCTCTATCTCGCACGGTTAAGGAGATAGAAGCAAATTTGTGTTTTGCCATTTTTGGCAAAAATTCGAAAATTCAAAATGGCCGCCATTTTTGGGGAGGGGAAAATTTTTTGAAAATTGCAAATATTACATTCCTTAGATACCCTGTGGGTCGAAAATTTCGACGAAATCGCTCTATCTCGCACGGTTAAGGAGATAGAAGCAAATTTGTGTTTTGCAATTTTTGGCAAAAATTCGAAAATTCAAAATGGCCGCCATTTTTGGGGAGGGGAAAATTTTTTGAAAATTGCAAAGATTACATTCCTTAGATACCCTGTGGGTCGAAAATTTCGACGAAATCGCTCTATCTCGCACGGTTAAGGAGATAGAAGCAAATTTGTGTTTTGCCATTTTTGGCAAAAATTCGAAAATTCAAAATGGCCGCCATTTTTGGGGAGGGGAAAATATTTTGAAAATTGCAAAGATTGCATTGCTTAGATACCCTGTGTGTCGAAAATTTTGCCGAAATCGCTCTATCTCGCACGGTTAAGGAGATAGAAGCAAATTAGTGTTTTGCCATTTTTGGCAAAAATTCGAAAATTCAAAATGGCCGCCATTTTTGGGGAGGGGAAAATTTTTGGAAAATTGCAAAGATTGCATTCCTTAGATCCCCTGTGGGTCGAAAATTTTGCCGAAATCGCTCTATCTCGCACGGTTAAGGAGATAGAAGCAAATTTGTGTTTTGCCATTTTTGGCAAAAATTCGAAAATTCAAAATGGCCGCCATTTTTGGGGAGGGGAAATTTTTTTGAAAATTGCAAATATTACATTCCTTAGATACCCTGTGGGTCGAAAATTTCGACGAAATCGCTCTATCTCGCACGGTTAAGGAGATAGAAGCAAATTTGTGTTTTGCCATTTTTGGCAAAAATTCGAAAATTCAAAATGGCCGCCATTTTTGGGGAGGGGAAAATTTTTGGAAAATTGCAAAGATTGCATTCCTTAGATACCCTGTGGGTCGAAAATTTCGACGAAATCGCTCTATCTCGCACGGTTAAGGAGATAGAAGCAAATTTGTGTTTTGCCATTTTTGGCAAAAATTCAAAAATTCAAAATGGCCGCCATTTTTGGGGAGGGGAAAATATTTTGAAAATTGCAAAGATTGCATTGGTTAGATACCCTGTGTGTCGAAAATTTTGCCGAAATCGCTCTATCTCGCACGGTTAAGGAGATAGAAGCAAATTTGTGTTTTGCCATTTTTGGCAAAAATTCGAAAATTCAAAATGGCCGCCATTTTTGGGGAGGGGAAATTTTTTTGAAAATTGCAAAATATTACATTCCTTAGATACCCTGTGGGTCGAAAATTTCGATGAAATCGCTCTATCTCGCACGGTTAAGGAGACAGAAGCAAATTTGTGTTTTGCCATTTTTGGCAAAAATTCGAAAATTCAAAATGGCCGCCATTTTTGGGGAGGGGAAAATTTTTGGAAAATTGCAAAGATTGCATTCCTTAGATACCCTGTGGGTCGAAAATTTCGACGAAATCGCTCTATCTCGCACGGTTAAGGAGATAGAAGCAAATTTGTGTTTTCCCATTTTTGGCAAAAATTCGAAAATTCAAAATGGCCGCCATTTTTGGGGAGGGGAAAATTTTTTGAAAATTGCAAAGATTGCATTCCTTAGATACCCTGTGGGTCGAAAATTTCGACGAAATCGCTCTATCTCGCACGGTTAAGGAGATAGAAGCAAATTTGTGTTTTGCCATTTTTGGCAAAAATTCGAAAATTCAAAATGGCCGCCATTTTTGGGGAGGGGAAAATATTTTGAAAATTGCAAAGATTGCATTGCTTAGATACCCTGTGCGTCTAAAATTTTGCCGAAATCGCTCTATCTCGCACGGTTAAGGAGATAGAAGCAAATTAGTGTTTTGCCATTTTTGGCAAAAATTCGAAAATTCAAAATGGCCGCCATTTTTGGGGAGGGGAAAATTTTTGGAAAATTGCAAAGATTGCATTCCTTAGATCCCCTGTGGGTCGAAAATTTTGCCGAAATCGCTCTATCTCGCACGGTTAAGGAGATAGAAGCAAATTTGTGTTTTGCCATTTTTGGCAAAAATTCGAAAATTCAAAATGGCCGCCATTTTTGGGGAGGGGAAATTTTTTTGAAAATTGCAAATATTACATTCCTTAGATACCCTGTGGGTCGAAAATTTCGACGAAATCGCTCTATCTCGCACGGTTAAGGAGATAGAAGCAAATTTGTGTTTTGCCATTTTTGGCAAAAATTCGAAAATTCAAAATGGCCGCCATTTTTGGGGAGGGGAAAATTTTTGGAAAATTGCAAAGATTGCATTCCTTAGATACCCTGTGGGTCGAAAATTTCGACGAAATCGCTCTATCTCGCACGGTTAAGGAGATAGAAGCAAATTTGTGTTTTGCCATTTTTGGCAAAAATTCGAAAATTCAAAATGGCCGCCATTTTTGGGGAGGGGAAAATTTTTGGAAAATTGCAAATATTACATTCCTTAGATACCCTGTGGGTCGAAAATTTCGACGAAATCGCTCTATCTCGCACGGTTAAGGAGATAGAAGCAAATTTGTGTTTTGCCATTTTTGGCAAAAATTCAAAATGGCCGCCATTTTTGGGGAGGGGAAAATATTTTGAAAATTGCAAAGATTGCATTGCTTAGATACCCTGTGTGTCGAAAATTTTGCCGAAATCGCTCTATCTCGCACGGTTAAGGAGATAGAAGCAAATTAGTGTTTTGCCATTTTTGGCAAAAATTCGAAAATTCAAAATGGCCGCCATTTTTGGGGAGGGGAAAATTTTTGGAAAATTGCAAAGATTGCATTCCTTAGATCCCCTGTGGGTCGAAAATTTTGCCGAAATCGCTCTATCTCGCACGGTTAAGGAGATAGAAGCAAATTTGTGTTTTGCCATTTTTGGCAAAAATTCGAAAATTCAAAATGGCCGCCATTTTTGGGGAGGGGAAATTTTTTTGAAAATTGCAAAATATTACATTCCTTAGATACCCTGTGGGTCGAAAATTTCGATGAAATCGCTCTATCTCGCACGGTTAAGGAGACAGAAGCAAATTTGTGTTTTGCCATTTTTGGCAAAAATTCGAAAATTCAAAATGGCCGCCATTTTTGGGGAGGGGAAAATTTTTGGAAAATTGCAAAGATTGCATTGCTTAGATACCCTGTGGGTCGAAAATTTCGACGAAATCGCTCTATCTCGCACGGTTAAGGAGATAGAAGCAAATTTGTGTTTTCCCATTTTTGGCAAAAATTCGAAAATTCAAAATGGCCGCCATTTTTGGGGAGGGGAAAATTTTTTGAAAATTGCAAAGATTGCATTCCTTAGATACCCTGTGGGTCGAAAATTTCGATGAAATCGCTCTATCTCGCACGGTTAAGGAGACAGAAGCAAATTTGTGTTTTGCCATTTTTGGCAAAAATTCGAAAATTCAAAATGGCCGCCATTTTTGGGGAGGGGAAAATTTTTGGAAAATTGCAAAGATTGCATTCCTTAGATACCCTGTGGGTCGAAAATTTCGACGAAATCGCTCTATCTCGCACGGTTAAGGAGATAGAAGCAAATTTGTGTTTTCCCATTTTTGGCAAAAATTCGAAAATTCAAAATGGCCGCCATTTTTGGGGAGGGGAAAATTTTTTGAAAATTGCAAAGATTGCATTCCTTAGATACCCTGTGGGTCGAAAATTTCGACGAAATCGCTCTATCTCGCACGGTTAAGGAGATAGAAGCAAATTTGTGTTTTGCCATTTTTGGCAAAAATTCGAAAATTCAAAATGGCCGCCATTTTTGGGGAGGGGAAAATATTTTGAAAATTGCAAAGATTGCATTGCTTAGATACCCTGTGCGTCTAAAATTTTGCCGAAATCGCTCTATCTCGCACGGTTAAGGAGATAGAAGCAAATTAGTGTTTTGCCATTTTTGGCAAAAATTCGAAAATTCAAAATGGCCGCCATTTTTGGGGAGGGGAAAATTTTTGGAAAATTGCAAAGATTGCATTCCTTAGATCCCCTGTGGGTCGAAAATTTTGCCGAAATCGCTCTATCTCGCACGGTTAAGGAGATAGAAGCAAATTTGTGTTTTGCCATTTTTGGCAAAAATTCGAAAATTCAAAATGGCCGCCATTTTTGGGGAGGGGAAATTTTTTTGAAAATTGCAAATATTACATTCCTTAGATACCCTGTGGGTCGAAAATTTCGACGAAATCGCTCTATCTCGCACGGTTAAGGAGATAGAAGCAAATTTGTGTTTTGCCATTTTTGGCAAAAATTCGAAAATTCAAAATGGCCGCCATTTTTGGGGAGGGGAAAATTTTTGGAAAATTGCAAAGATTGCATTCCTTAGATACCCTGTGGGTCGAAAATTTCGACGAAATCGCTCTATCTCGCACGGTTAAGGAGATAGAAGCAAATTTGTGTTTTGCCATTTTTGGCAAAAATTCGAAAATTCAAAATGGCCGCCATTTTTGGGGAGGGGAAAATTTTTGGAAAATTGCAAATATTACATTCCTTAGATACCCTGTGGGTCGAAAATTTCGACGAAATCGCTCTATCTCGCACGGTTAAGGAGATAGAAGCAAATTTGTGTTTTGCCATTTTTGGCAAAAATTCAAAATGGCCGCCATTTTTGGGGAGGGGAAAATATTTTGAAAATTGCAAAGATTGCATTGCTTAGATACCCTGTGTGTCGAAAATTTTGCCGAAATCGCTCTATCTCGCACGGTTAAGGAGATAGAAGCAAATTAGTGTTTTGCCATTTTTGGCAAAAATTCGAAAATTCAAAATGGCCGCCATTTTTGGGGAGGGGAAAATTTTTGGAAAATTGCAAAGATTGCATTCCTTAGATCCCCTGTGGGTCGAAAATTTTGCCGAAATCGCTCTATCTCGCACGGTTAAGGAGATAGAAGCAAATTTGTGTTTTGCCATTTTTGGCAAAAATTCGAAAATTCAAAATGGCCGCCATTTTTGGGGAGGGGAAATTTTTTTGAAAATTGCAAATATTACATTCCTTAGATACCCTGTGGGTCGAAAATTTCGACGAAATCGCTCTATCTCGCACGGTTAAGGAGATAGAAGCAAATTTGTGTTTTGCCATTTTTGGCAAAAATTCGAAAATTCAAAATGGCCGCCATTTTTGGGGAGGGGAAAATTTTTGGAAAATTGCAAATATTACATTCCTTAGATACCCTGTGGGTCGAAAATTTCGACGAAATCGCTCTATCTCGCACGGTTAAGGAGATAGAAGCAAATTTGTGTTTTGCCATTTTTGGCAAAAATTCGAAAATTCAAAATGGCCGCCATTTTTGGGGAGGGGAAAATTTTTTGAAAATTGCAAAGAGTACACTCTTCAGATACCCTGCGGGTCGAAAATTTTGCCGAAATCGCTCTATCTCGCACGGTTAAGGAGATAGAAGCAAATTACTCAAAAGTAGTACTGAAAATACACAATGAAGTACCTAAATGGCTATTACTCATGTACTGACAAAGCTATCAGTCCCAAATGCAATACCAAGCGAGCTATGGACATAACAATCTTGTATTCAAAATTGTAGTAAAATATCTTTAATTATTTTGGCTTAAATGCACGGAAACCAATGGGTACTGAAAATAGCTGTACTTAAGTATTACTCAGTAAGCAAAAGAGGTACAACAGCCAAAAGCAATCCCAAGCAAGCTACTGACCCAATAAGCCTGCATACCAAATTTGGTGACAATAGCTCTAATACTTTTCCTTTAAATGAGCGGAAACCATGCGTGACGCCGGACATCGGACGCCGGACGCCGGACATCGGACATCGGACAACGGACATCGGACATCGGACATCGGACGGCGAAAAAAGCAAAAATAATATATCCACCCCCCAGGGGGGTGGACATAATTATTACTCAGTTACACAAATTATACATGGTGCATAGAGTGCAGTTTAAATGTTTAGTTCAGCTCAACTCTCCATTTTACTTGCACTGGATTGACCAAGTTTACTGTGTATCACTCTGACACAGAAGTTATTATAGTTTTGTAGTCCATACAGAAAAGATCGGGAAAATTAAACAAACACAATAGAACCCACTTCACTCTCTTCTGTTGAATTTCCTTTTGAAAATTACTGAAATTTTATCTTGTATCTAGAAATCCTAATTAGAAGCTTCTTTTTCCAATCCTTTGAGACTTACCAGGGTGAAAAGTGAAATCGCCAAAATATATATATATTTTTTTAATTTGTGAATTCCTCAACTATTTTAGAGTGCCCCCAAGGTTACAAATGTCACATTTCACACTTAATTTGATTAGAAGACTCACATCATTCTCAGTGTACCAGGTAGTTGCTTCCTGTAGGAACTCTGCTGCTGTTGACTGGTCTTCCTGACTAGTGTACAAACTTACCAAAGCAGACACCTGAAATACATTGTGTACATTGTACTTCTTGTGTTATAGTACATCAAGGCAGGTTGGTGTTTGTACACGTTACAAGTAATCAGTGAAACTGGATTTAATATACAAAGACCAGCCCATACATGTAAAGACTGAACTGGTAAGAAACAAAGGGAAGAAAGAACAATATCTGATATACAAGCTATTAATGTACTATTGATCTAGTTGTTTGAAATCTTAATAATGCCATTAAAATCCGCACAACATTCACTCTAACTTAACATACATGTATAACTCATATTGTGGTCAGCAGTAAAGGTGAAAATATGCATTAACCAGTCTGTAGATTTACAGCATCTCATGTCAGGTCTATTGTTTTTTTTTTGTTTTTTTTTTGAAAAAAAAAAATTAATAATCAGGAAAGTATGGGGGAAATAATGTAAACATTTCATACAGCACAATTATGTGTCAAAATAGTTCACTTGAAATTATGGTACCTTTAAACTGAGAAAAACAAACATGGACAAGCAGTTTTCAACTGCCGGTCAAGTTTCATGACCTCTCTATTACTACTGGGCTTTGTGATAACTAAATTATTCCCGTTATAACTACATGGCGACACTTTATACAATATGACATTGTCAAAACTGCATGGATCATCACATGCTACTTACCACACCAGGTCTGTAGGTGAGATCCCCCAGACTCCTCAGTACATCACAGGCTTGGTACAGGTGGTTCTGTGACAAATACAGCTGTGCCAGACTCAGTCTCACGTCCACAGAGTCCCGAGCACTGCCTGACAGGTGACCCTAATATATTTTAATATGTTATATAGAGTCAAAGCCCTTTTCAATTGAACTTTGTTATGTAGAAATTAATTTTAATTCTAAAATGGTAGGCTGCGCAGTGACCTTGGACACGTCTTTTGCACAGTTCAGAAATCGCATATACAAAATGGCAAATAAAGTAACGCTGTTGAATTCTACATACATCCTCCCTTTGCGTACAAATGTAAACAAACAATTTGCGGTAAAATTAGTGGTTAAATATTCATAAGATTGTCATTTCTTACTTGATTTTAACAAATAACATATCATTTTAAAGATCACAACAAATTGAAAACATCTACAAAGCCAATCTCTCAATATTTTTCGACAAATTCTATGAAAATAGAGTAGCAAGAAATACTTCAGGCTTCGTGACTTTAATATTCAGCCGATCGATAGTTTAAAACCATCATAAAGCACTCGAATATGTCTTTTATTCCTATAGTAAAGCTGAACCCAGCCAAAATGATTTCTGTTAAGTTAAACTCTCTATAAGTAGAAGTCGATGTTTCATTTAACAAGCCATTTCCCAGTAAAACCCAACCTTATAATGTTAAAAAGTATTTTGCCAAGTCCTTAAAGTCAAACTTTACAAATAAATATCTGGGAACATTCACAAAAGGGTAAGTTCAGCAAAAAATTAGCTAAAATATATAGCTTTTCACAGTAAAATTAAGCAAACATTTCTTGTCCAAATCTCTTACCATTAAGTAAAAATAGCCAGCCTCGGCAGGCAAGAACCCCAGCCCGCAGGTACAGGTAAATGGCCAATGACATTGAGATTTGGGAAAATCTTAGGAACAACGTCCGTTGTAAGAAGTATAAAGGACCCACAAGATGTTCTACAACAGATTCACAGGCCATGATTTCTTACAAGTCGTTTTCATATTTTGAAGCCCTAGAAACAATTATAAGGGAGATATAAGGCCTTTTTGAAATTATCACCCTCCTATTTGGCATTAACGATGTGATATGTCGGCCATTTTGTTTCCAAAACAAGGATACAACTAGAAATAGGACGCCCTGTTGATAGTAGCTGCGACATATGAATAGAAACAGGATAGCATAGAAGAACACACATTATCATGTGTAATGTCCACCCCATGAACCTTTTGCCAAAATTGTACAGTAGTCTTACAAGACCCTGTTTCATTTGTAAAATATATCAATGATGCTTAAATATTTATTAGTGTAGATGTAAATTATTTCAGCTTCATGCATTTTTGCATTGGTTGGGTCGAAAATTTTGACAAAATCACTCTATCTTGCACGGTTAAGAAGATAGAAGCAAATTTCTGTTTTTCTATTTTTGGCAAAAATTTGAAAATTCAAAATGGCCGCCATTTTTGGGAAAAGGGAAATTTTTTGAAAATTGCCAAGAGTACATTTCTTAGATACCCTATGAGTCGAAAATTTCAACGAAATAATTCTATTTTGCACAGTTAAGGCAAATATGTGTTTTTCCATTTTGGGCAAAAATTTGAAAATTCAAAATGGCTGCCATTTTTGGGGAGGGGAAAATTTTTTGAAAATTGCAAAGATTACATTCCTTAGATACCCTGTGGCTTGAAAATTTCGACGAAATCGCTCTATCTCGCATGGTTAAGGAGATAGAAGCAAATTTGTGTTTGCCATTTTTGGCAAAAATTCGAAAATTCAAAATGGCCGCCATTTTTGGGGAGGGGAAATTTTTTTAAAAATTGCCAAGAGTACAATGCTCAGATACCCTCTCGGGCGAAAATTTCGACGAAATCGCTCTATCTCGCATGGTTAAGGAGATAGAAGCAAATTTGTGTTTTGCCATATGAGTCGAAAATTTCAACGAAATAATTCTATTTTGCACAGTTAAGGCAAATATGTGTTTTTCCATTTTGGGCAAAAATTCGAAAATTCAAAATGGCCGCCATTTTTGGGGAGGGGAAAATTTTTTGAAAATTGCAAAGAGTACATTCCTTACATGCCCTGTGGGTCGAAAATTTAGACGAAATCACTCTATCTCGCATGGTTAAGGAGATAGAAGCAAATTTGTGTTTTGCCATTTTTGGCAAAAATTCGAAAATTCAAAATGGCCGCCATTTTTGAGGAGGGGAAAATTTTTTGAAAATTGGGAAGACTACATTCCTTCGATACCCTGTGGGTCAAAAATTTCGACGAAATCGCTCTATCTCGCACGGTTTAGGAGATATGAGCACATTTGCCTTTTTCAGTATTCAAAATAGCCAATTACTCATTTATTTAATTAATTACTCACTCATCTATGAAGCAATTCCCCCCAAAAACAATCCCATACAAGCTATTAACCCAATGAACCTCCATACCAAATTTCAGAAAGCAAGGCTTAATAGCATTCCTTAAAATGTCTGGAAACCAAAGAGATACTCAAAAGTAGCAAAGTAGCTATTACTCAGTTAGCTGTAGAGCTATCATCACCAAAAGCAATCCCATACAAGCTATTAACCCAATAAACCTGCATGCCAAATTTGGTAAAGATAGGATAAGAACTGTTGCCTAAAATGTCTGGAAACCAAGTGAGACGCCGGACGCCGGACACCGGATGCCGGAAAAAGCAAAAATAATATGTCCACCCCCCAGTGGGGTGGACATAATTACTCTGACACAAGCTTTACTGTCCATTTACATTTTGTGCAAATCTGATGAAGCTAGGTGCAATATTTTAGGTTACAGAAAATAGTAAAGATTTTAGAACAAAGTATCAGACCCCTAAATTTTAAGTGTTGCCATGGCAACAGTTGCTGCCAGATACCCCAAAAAAACCTAATCAGCTCTATAACCTCTTTGGGGTAAATATATCCTTAAAATTTGGTGAAAATCCATGCAGGGGTTAAGGCTGTGGAACACCCACAAACTTTAAGATCTGAAAATCTTAAAAGTGTTGCCATGGCAACAGTTGTTACCGGATACCTAATCAGCTCTAGATCCTCTTGGGGTAAACATCCCCTAAACATTTGGTGAAAATCCGTGCCGGGATTTAGTCTGTGGAACACCTACAAACTTTAAGACCCAAAAATCTTAAAAGTGTTGCCATGGCAACAGTTGTTACCAGATACCCCCCAAAACCTAATCAGCTGTAGATCCTCTTGGGGTAAACATACCCTGAAAGTTTGGTGAAAATCCGTGCAGGGGTTTTGAAGCTTTATGCCCACCGCTGCCGCCGCTGCCCTGGACGGCGCAGCCTTTATGGGCTGGGGTTAAAAACTAGCAAATGTTTTAAAATTTAAAAAAAAACTAGACAAAAGGTTTTTGTACACAAAAACAAAGCGTCCCTACAGCTTAAAAGGTCACAAAAGTTGTGCCCTGGAAATGGTAATCAGAAGTAAAGTACAAAGTTAACTGTTACAGTGAAAAAAGTAGGTCAAAAACACATTTAAAGAAAATACTGTAAAATTAATGTAATATTTTTGAGGTACAAGCGATTTACTCAACAGTGGAAACTTGAAGTAGCTATTCCTCAGTTATGCAATGAGCTACAGGTCTGAAAATTAAACTATCTTATAGCTGACAAAGAAAGTAGGTGAATAACATATTTAAAGAAAATGCTGTAAATGAAATAGTTTTCAAGTTACACGTGATTTACTCATTATGGAAGCTACTGAAAGGTCACAAAGTAGCTATTACTAACTTAGCTATTGGGAAAGGTTTCCAAGTTACTCACAATATTGTAGCTATGGATAAAGTAGTCTGCAAAATTCACAATGTTATAGCTGATGCAAAAGTAGATGAATAACAAATTTACAGAAAAAACTCTAAATGTAATAGTTATCAAAATACAACCGATTTACTCAACAGTGAGAAAACGAAGGTAGCTTTTGCTCAGCTATGCAATGAGCTACAGGTCTGCAATATTACTATGCTGTAGCTCATCCAAAAGTAGGTGAATAACATATTTAAACACAATTCTCTAACAGGAATAGTTTTCAAGTTACAAGTGATTTATGCAACAGTGAAAACCTGAAAGTAAATATTGCTCAGCTATGCAACGAGCTACAGGTCTGCAAATTTACTATATTATAGCTCACCCAAAAGTAGTTTAATAACATATTTATAAAAAATTCTCTAAATGCAATAGTTTTCCATTTACAAGTAATTTTACTAACTATGGAAGCTAGTGAAAAGTCTGGAAGTAGCTTTTACTCACTTAGCTATTGGGAAAGGTTTCCAAGTTACCTTGTTGTAGCTATGGATAAAGTAGCTGAGTAACATACTTTAACAAAATACTCTAAATGCAATACTTTTTTAGTTATAATTGATTTAGGGCACGATTTCATGAATTTTAATGTCTTAAAAATTATGTTAAAATTCATTAAAAAAATAGACCAAGGATGCATTTGATGTATCCAATGGAAAAGGACAACTCACATGGTTTTGAAGATAAACAGCATTTTTCAATAATAAGCAAGTTATAAGCACTTTTAAGTTTGCCTACCCTCATTTGACCTTGAAGGAGGGGCCTGATTAGGCGTACACAGTTATAAGTAGAGAAATTTTGCTGGACAATTCTGTTAGCCTTCTCCTGATTGTTGAAGTGTACCACTTCCTCAGATGTCCCTTGATCAAACTCCTTTATGTGTTAAGCAGCTACTTCACTAGCTGTCAGAATGTCAACTGCTTCATTCAGATTGACTTTTTTACCTTCTCTCTAAACATCCATGCTCTTGTAGCCTTGTCTTTCGTCCCAAGAACGACATGGTCTCTTAACAAACTGTCAGTCATTGCTTCAAAGTTGCAAGACTTTGAAAGTAGTCTTGGTCTGTTAACCCACTGATCCACATTTTCATTGGGTCCTTCATCACATGAACAGAACATATACAATCCGTAAATTTCATTTTGGTTTGGTTTGAAATAACTTTCCAGTGCCTTTCTACACTTTGCTGGATCTTTGCAGTTTTCATTTGTTATCTCATGATTTCTTAAGAATCTAAAACAATCTCTACTCATAACAGATCTTAAAGTTGCAACCCTTACATTCTTTTATTTCTCCCTTAGTCGAGTGGTAATGTCGTTATTTTGCCATTCAGCTATCAAAAATGTCCAATTACTAAATAAGTCACCTTTCACCTTCATTGGAGCTGGAAAAGGGATATTAACAAAAGCCATTCAGAATATTTTCAATGTTCTGTGCATTATATACTGTTATCACTATTTGTATCCTATTATGACATGTATTCCTCTCTAATAGTCACACACCTGATAACATGTTTACATATTTTTTTAAGAATTGCAAGAGATAGTTACATAGAAGTTATATCTTTCTATTGTATTGTATAATCACAGACACACATATATAAATGTATTTTTGGCCTTGTTCCCAACATTTAACTACTGCTGTTTACCTTTATAAAAGGATCCTACAGTTCAAGAGGAGGTCACTCCCATAAACTGATACACTCCTGCATACTCCACTTCATAACTGTCTTAGCCTTTCCCAAAGTCTCTACTTACAACTGTATACCTCTAAACAGGGCCCAAGGCCAAATCTAACCACATCAGAAGATTCCTAACAGATAAACAGACCGATATGCATGCCTTGAACAATTTATTAGCTTCAATAGACAATGTATCTTTTAAATGTAAAAGCATGTCTCTGGGCCTTGTACTTTTGGAGTTGTTCATGAGGATGTGGATGCATACCAGACAATGCAGAGTGATACCATGTCAGCTGACATAGAAACAAAGAAACCATAATTTTTTTTGTGCATTACTGATCATCAGAGCTGCTCAGATGGACCACTTAATAACCAATCATAAGATTTCATAAACTCAATCATGGACAAAACCCATGTATGTACACTGCATGACTGAAGTGCTGGAAATTGGAGAATCTGACTACATCAGTAGACTGCTAGACATTGACAAACAAATGTACTTTCTTTTTTATTGTAAATGATATTTGACTTGATTTTTTTAACATAATTTCCAGCACATTTTTCAGCAAATATTTGAGAACATTATGAAAAATACTTATAATGCAATCAAACTGTTGTGTCTATATTGTACATATAATGCCTGTGGCAAGGCTAATAAGAGTGCACAAGTTGTTTTTATAAAGTGGGATTAAATGTTACATGTCCCAGACTTCGTATATTTCAATCTATTCCACTTGTGTACATTGCTGGCTTTAAAAATGAAGCAATTATAATATTGTAGGTCATTGCTTTCATTAACAAAAAGTGTGTCCAGTGTATAAATTAACAAATTATGTGAAACCTATATTATCTGTATATAATGTCAGTAACACAGGATATTATTTTTATAATGTACTGTGGCATAGTACAGGAAATAAAGTGAATACAATGCAATGTATATTATTATATGGACTTGTGAAATATTATTTGTATTCATCTTGGGCACATCGATCACCAATATACCATTGGACAATGATATAAACTGGTCTGATATTCAAGAGCTGATTAAATTGGGGAAACAATCCGTGCATCTTAACAAGGCTACATGGTGTTTTCATCCTTGAAGTTTAGAACAGTGTCTTTCTGGCAGTGGCAATTCTCATTTAGTGAGTGTTAAAAAAAGGGTTGAATCTACTACTAAGGTAGCCTTGCTGAAGGGTCAAATTTCTTTGCAGTTAGGGAAAGTTTTCAGTTCAGATAATGGAGTTTCAGTTTCTATAATGTACTCGTACACATACTGACTATACAGCTAAGAAAAACTCTGTCTGACACAGTTCTTTCTCTTGACATGTATGAGTGCTTTATGACTACCAAATATCTGTGTGCATGTTTGAAAAGATATCATGCAAATTTGAGCCTTAAGCAAGGCTACTACTAAGGTGGCATGAACCTGTATATTTTTACAAAACCAGGTTGCAAAGTAAATACACTTGTGAGAGATATGAAGGCCAACTGTGAAACATTTCAAAAACATAAAAAAACAACTTCCATGTGATTGTAAGATGTGTTAGTAGAATAACATGTGTACCTTGTCTTTAGTCAATTACACAGAAGATATGACTTGTTACACCTGAATTTATAACACAACTTATCTGTAGGTAAGTAATATAGGATATTAGCAGTATTAATTTTAGGAAAGCCAAAAGATTTCCTATAGGTTCGTTTCACACCCAAAACCTCTAGAACCACTTATAAGCGAGTTATAAGCACTTCTAAGTTTGGCTATCACCGTTTGACCTTGAAGGAGGAGCCAAAGGCCAAATCCCATCACACCCGAAGATTCCCAGCCCATGATTTCCTATATGTTGGTTTACCATCCCAAACCTCTAGGACCAACTAGATTGGGCCAACTCGGCGCCAACATATCCCCAGACAGGTCATCACTCACGCCACAGGTTTTGATCGGGAATTTTTTAAAACATAATTACCCATTATTATATGAACTTCAGCACATCAATCTACTCTGTTTATATCTCCCCAAGGAAGATGGTGTATCCCCAGACGCCGAATACATAACTCAAATTATATTTTCAATCTTCCTGCAATGATAACTCTAAACCTATTTTCAAAGTATTTAAATGATTGATGATTGAATGTCCATTCTAAAATAATAATCCCAAAAGAGCATATCTGTTTCTATATTTGTTGACAAATAAAATATTATTTTTAACTCAACTCATCATATTTTTCAATCTTCCTTCAAAGTATTTAAATGATTGATGATTCAATGTCCATTCTAAAATTCATAATCCCAAAAGCGCATATCTGTTTCTATATTTGTTCACAAATAAAATATTATTTAAAAAAAAATTATTTATATTATTATTTTATTATATTATTTTTAGAATTTGCAAATTGTTTTCAGTTATTCATTTCCTCTATACCTATATATGTGGTCCATATATATGCAACCTAAATATGTGACACAATCTCAGTTCTGACTCCCCTTTGTGTTATATGTAATGAAGCCCACCACCTCCCACCCCCACCCCTCTCCCCTTCTCCACACCTCTCTCACTATTACACAAGATCTGCAACCCCATTGAGTTCTTTGTTTCTCATCTGATATCATTAAATACCTTTGTTTATTTAGTGTCACTCAATATAGCTGGAGGTCCCAGAGGTGGGTGGGGGGAATCCGGGTGGGGGATGTGGGTTGAGCATAAATGGTAAACAAACAATCTATATAAAAGGGGTACTCAAATACAAAAAGAATTGAGAATTTTAAGTATGTGATTATCAACTGAAATGAGTTCATAACTGTAGGAGCTGTGCCAAAATTAACTGAGGCAAGTTGAATAAAACTGGGCTAGTTGAGGGTTAAAAATCCCCTAGTTTTACTACATAAGGATATAATTTCATTAATATTGGGACTTAAAGCTCACTTAAAGTGTCCATTTTGTCTACTTCAATATGTTTCACCAGTTTCATTTTAAAAAGTGAAGAACTCAGCAAGCAGAGGTATAACACACAAAAATAAGTTCTTAAAAGACTAAGATAGCCATAACATTATTAATATTCAAAATTTAAATAGACAGGCATTTCCTTTTAAAAATTCAAAGATTTCAGCTCTATAACCCACATAGTTTGACAGTTACTGGGCTTTAAAGTGGCATAATATCCATAAATTGGGTTTCTGTGGGCATTTTACAATTGTTAAGAGACCTTAGCAATTAAACTACAGATCTGAAACTTTTTGGGGGGACATACATAACAAACAAAAATCATATATAATACAGTTTAAGACTTGTCACACTAAGCATTTCCAAATAACAGGGCAAAATACGGAAAAAATGTCAAAAAAGGCACTTGGGCGAGTGTCTATGGCCCTCATACACAGGTTAAATGTCTACTAAAAACCTTGATTTTCGGCATATGTAAAAAGGACATAATAATGCATTCCCAGATGGGATTTCAGCTCCATCAATCACATAGTTTAACAGTTACAGGGCTTAAAGGTGGTAAAAAGTTCAAATATTGGGTCATTGTGGGCCTTTTAGAGATCTCGATGTGGCTTTCAAATTAAAGCTTCAGACTTAAAATTTGTTACATACTAAGATTACACATAGAATATGTATCTAATAAAGTTGGAAACTTCTCAGACTTACCATTTCCAAGTTACAGAGCAAAATATGTGAAAAATGTCTTAAAAGGGTCACTCAGGTGGGTGTTAAAGGTCCTCATACACAGGTTAAATGTCTACTTGAAGCCTTGATTTTTGGCACATGTAAAAAGAACATAATAATGTATTCCCAGATGAGATTTCAGCTCTATCAGTCACATAGTTTAACAGTCACAGGCCTTAAAATTGGCAAAAAGTCCAAATACTGGGTCTTTATGGGGCCTTCTAGAGACCTAAATGTGGCCTTCAAATTAAAGCTTCAGACTTAAAATTTGTCACATACTAAGATTACACATAGAATATGCATCTAATACAGTTTGAAACTTCTTAGACTTACCATTTCCAAGTTACAGGGAAAAATATGTGAAAAATGTCTAAAAATGGTCACTCGGGTGGGGATTTATGGTCCTCATACACAGGTTAAATGTCTTCTTAAAGCCTTAATTTTTGGCACATATAAAAATAACATACTAATATCTTCTCAGATAGGATTTGAGCTCTATCAGTCACATAGTTTGACAATCACAGGGCTTAAAAGTAGCAAAAAGTCCAAATATTGGGTCTTTGGGAGCCTTTTAGAGACCTCAATTTGACCTTCAAAATTAAAGCGTCAGACTTAAAATCTGTTACATACTAAGATTACACACAGAATATATATCTAATACAGTTTGAAACTTCTCAGACTTACCATTTCCAAGTTACAGGGAAAAAGATGTGAAAAATGTCTTATAAGGGTCACTCGGGTGGGTGTTTATGGTCCTGATACACAGGTTAACTGTCTATTAAAGGCCTAAATGTTGGGGCACATATAAGAAAACACATAGATATATTCCCAGATGATATTTAACTTAGATGAGAGACATAGTTTGAAAGCTACAGTGCTTGAAAGTGGCAAAAAGTGCATAAATTGGGTCTCTGTGGGCACTTTTGAGACCTTAAGTCGACCCCTTTGGGTACACCTACAGCCCTAAAATTTTCTACAGACAAGGATTACATATCAAAGTTATACCTAGCGCAGTTTGAGACTCATCAGAATTATCACTTCCAAATTATAGGGCAAAATATGTGTAAAGTATAGCAAAAAATCCCTAAGTGGGGGTATTTATGGGCCTCAAACACAATTTTCTCCTCAACTTAAAGTCATGATTTTCGGCACATGTACTAAGAACATATTAATGTGTTGTCAGGTAAAATTTCAGCCAGCTGAGCATCATAGTTTGTGACCTACAGGGCTCTAAGTGGCCAAAAGTGCAATTTCTGACCTTAAGGTGGCCATAAGTTCTTTTTTACTGGGAGTTTAAGGTCACCTTAAAATAGGGATCTTCCTTTGGGCACCCTTAACATGTGTACCAAGTTTGAAAAAAAAATATTAATTTGTTTTTGAGTTATCGCGTCCACAAGGAAATTTCTACGGCGGCGGCGGCGGCGCGACGGACCTGAATCCAATATATCCCCGACTTTCGTCTGGGGATATAATAACAAGTGAGTTATAAGCACTTTTATGTTTGGCTGTGCTCGTTTGACCTTGAAGAAGAGGTGCAAGGTCAAATCTGACCACACCAAAAGATTCCCAGCCTATGATTTCCTATATGTTGGTTTACCATTCCAAACCTCTAGGACCAATAATAAGCGAGTTATAAGCACTTTTAAGTTTCGCTATGCTCGTTTGACCTTGAAGGAGAGGCCCAAGGTCAAATACGACCACACCAAAAGATTCCCAGCCCAAGATTTCCTATATGTTGGTATACCATCCCAAACCTCTAGGACCAACAATAAGTGAGTTATAAGCACTTTTAGGTTTGGCTATCTTCGTTTGACCTTGAACGAGGGGCCCAAGGTCAAATCTGACCACACCAGAAGATTCCCACCACATGATTTCCTATATAATGGTATACCATCCCAAACCTCTAGGACCAATAATAAGCGAGTTCAAGGCTTAATCTTAGCACATTTTTTATGAACCGATAATCAATCGCCCGTCAATCGGTCAATTATGGCCCGATTGATCCCAATATCGACTGGCGCCTAGATTCTTCTGTCAGGAATGTGCATACCAAATTTGGCTGACCCACACCCGGTACTTTCTGAGGAAATCTAGTGAAAAGGAAGTAAATTTTTTTTTGAATTTTTGATAATGTGACCTTGATAAAGGTCAAAGGTCAAATTTATGCCTGTCAAAAAATTTCCCCACGCCTATAGAAGACAACTGCCAAATATCATTTGGACAGGCCTAATAACAAGGGAGATATTCAAGGGAGACGATAATGCGGCGGCGGCGGCTGACTGAAAACCGGGGGTGAAACCAATAAGCATCCCCTTTTCAAGGGACGCTTAATTATTTATTTAGAGGTGCAGCTAACCAATACAGACAAAATTCGAAGGGGGAGATTTCGGTTTCACTTTACAGCTAAGATTATATTAAAGCAGGCACCTCATTGATTCCCACATACCACTTCTTGCTCCATAATTTCTTACCTTGAGTAATTCTAGTGCCTGGTTGTACTGTTTGTCTTTATTAAGCTGAGCTGCGTGAATTAAGACAGGGGTGTCATTGTTTGGGTACGTCTTCTGAAGAGCCGCTGCAGTCTTCTTACACTGATCACTCTGTCAATTACAGATACAGTTCACACTGAAAAATGAATAACTAAAGGTAACATGTGTAAGATTAAAACACCTAGAAGAATTAACTGGTCTAGTTCACACTTTACAGTCAAAAAGGTTCAACAATACTAAAATTAAATAACTTTAAAATTATAATATGAGGACTGAATGCTAAAAAAAATGTTATAAAAAATGAAATAGGTGGTAAGTACATACTTTGGGCTCATACAGTTTTAATTTTTGACCATGCATTAGGCGACAACATTCAGGTACAGAAAATACTGGCTCACTCACACAATTTGTTCCTACTCAACAGCCAGCTTATTTTACTGGTCAATGAAGGTTCACTGCAAACTCACTGTATACCTGGTTACAATACATTTATCCCTTTTTGCCTTACATATTGTTATTGTGAGTACTGTTATATTTATTACTGTTTACTATGTATGTTTACCTGTTTGACACATAGGTTTACCTGGTTACTATACATGTACAGAAGACATTGGTTTACTGCGATGGCCTCTCTCTGTTGGCTGGTCAGTTTTTGTTGCAGACCGCCCACTGTTGCAGCTTTCATCTTCTTCTTGGAGTCGAACACATTTTGGTCTTTGTTGAGGGAAACCACATTGTTTGAGAGCACAGCCACCAGAGCTATGTCACTGGGCCTGATAAGTACACATATTCTGGTAACTAGTAACTACTATGCATGTATAATTAAGCCCTGAAATCAAGATGAGTAGATGTAATAAGACAGAGAATAAAATAGAAACTCTGATGTGGCAAGATTTATAAATTCTGACGACTGAAACTTGAGTTGGTGACAGAAACAAAACCCTGCAGTAATTAATTGATGCTATTGTAAGACAAGAATACTGTCCTCTGGGAAATGTGTCAGCCAACTTTTACAGTCGATAACTTGAACCATGTATTAGCATAGATGGAACTCCTGACTGTCTTTATGGGTGAAAAAGTGACACCAAAATTACTTTGTGGCACACTGTCAATTTCAAAAAATAGGCCAAGGCCTGCTGCTTACTGGCGACCCGCATGTTGTTGTGTTTTTCCATTTTTGGCAAAAATTCGCAAATTCAAAACGGCCGCCATTTTTGGGGATAGGAAAATTTTTTGAAAATTGCCAATAGTACATTCCTCTTATACCCTGTGGGTCGAAAATTTCGACGAAATTGCTCTATCTCACACAGTTAAGGAGATAGAAGCAATTTTGTGTTTTTCCATTTTTGGCGAAAATTCGAAAATTCAAAATGGCCGCCATTTTGGGGGAGGGGAATTTTTTTTGAAAATTGCCAATAATACATTCCTCTTATGCCCTGTGGGTCGAAAATTTCGACGAAATGGCTCTATCTCGCACGGTTAAGGAGATACAAGCAATTTTGTGTTTTTCCATTTTTGGCGAAAATTCAAAATGGCCGCCATTTTTGGGGAGGGGAAAATTTTTTGAAAATCAACAATAGTACATTCCTCTTATATCCTGTGGGTCGAAAATTTCGACGAAATCGCTCTATCTCGCACGGTTAAGGAGATAGAAGCAATTTTGTGTTTTTCCATTTTTGGCGAAAATTCAAAATGGCCGCCATTTTGGGGGAGGGGAATTTTTTTTGAAAATTGCCAATAATACATTCCTCTTATGCCCTGTGGGTCGAAAATTTCGACGAAATGGCTCTATCTCGCACGGTTAAGGAGATACAAGCAATTTTGTGTTTTTCCATTTTTGGCGAAAATTCGAAAATTCAAAATGGCCGACATTTTTGGGGAGGGGAAATTTTTTTGAAAATTGACAATAGTACATTCCTCTTATACCCTGTGGGTCGAAAATTTCGACGAAATTGCTCTATCTCGCACGGTTAAGGAGATACAAGCAATTTTGTGTTTTGCCATTTTTGGCGAAAATTCGAAAATTCAAAATGTCCGCCATTTTTGGGGAGGGGAAAATTTTTTGAAAATTAACAATAGTACATTCCTCTTATACCCTATGGGTCGAAAATTTTGACGAAATCGCTCTATCTCGCACGGTTAAGGAGATACAAGCAATTTTGTGTTTTTCCATTTTTGGCGAAAATTCGAAAATTCAAAATGGCCGCCATTTTTGGGGAGGGGAAAATTTTTTGAACATTAACTACACCACATTCCTCTTATACCCTGTGGGTCGAAAATTTCGACGAAATCGCTCTATCTCGCACGGTTAAGGAGATACAAGCAATTTTGTGTTTTTCCATTTTTGGCGAAAATTCAAAATGGCCGCCATTTTTGGGGAGGGGAAAATTTTTTGAAAATTACCAATAGTACATTCCTCTTATACCCTGTGGGTCGAAAATTTCGACGAAATCGCTCTATCTCGCACGGTTAAGGAGATAGAAGCAATTTTGTGTTTTTCCATTTTTGGCGAAAATTCGAAAATTCAAAATGGCCGCCATTTTTGGGGAGGGGAAATTTTTTTGAACATTAACAATACTACATTCCTCTTATACCCTGTGGGTCGAAAATTTCGACGAAATCGCTCTATCTCGCACCGTTTCCGAGATAAACGCGTTTTTGTTTTTTCAGCGTTAAGAAAAATCGTGACATTTAGTAAATCATTAATAAGTCGGCCATTTTGTATTGGATCGTTTCGAAAAGTTATTGATTTCCAGACATGTATATAACGAACCTACTTGCAAAATTTCATGTGAATAGGTGAAGTGCTTTTTAAGTTATCATCCAGACAAGCACACCCTTTTGAAAAACATGTTTTTGGTCATGTGACTTTTCTGATTGGTGGAAAAACATGCAATGAGGAAAAATGATAGTCCTCCACCCAAGGAAGCTCCATACCAAATTTCAAAGAAATCGGTGCAGTAGTTTCTGAGGAGAAGAGGCTGGAAAAAAATTGTTGACGACGCCGACAACAACCACAACAACAACAACAACAACGAAGACGACGCCAGGCCATGCCATTAGCTTACGGCCGTTGGCCAGTAAGCTAACAACGGCCAGTAAGCTAAAAATAGCATCAGAGATGCCCGTACCCCACAGCCCCAGGAAATATTTTTAATACCATGCAAGAGATATAGAAGTACTGTATCAGTACAAAGTTCAGGATACTTTCAGACCACTATCAGTTATATAAACGTCCAAACAATGTTTAAATAGAGAAAATAATGTCTAAGAGAAAGATAATGCATGTAAATATGAAGTATTAAAACAACACAATTCAATAAGAAGATGACAGCATTAATCAGTAAACTAAACATTACGACACTCTTTACCTACATTTGGCATGGCCAAATTATGGTTTGGATGTTCTGAATATTACCATACATACAGAAGTGGTAACACATTCAATGAATGCTTCTGTGTGGTGTTGGAGCAAAATCTGTGGCTCACTTGATGAAATTCCATCTGTTACAATGGGAAGTTGTAAAAGTAAAATTCTTAATGAATTCTAATATGACTTTAACAGTGCTTAATCTGCATCAAAAGACAGACCCAAAGGTGCAACAAGCTTTTAAAGGTCAACATCACTACGCCAAGGTCAAATCAAGGTCACACCATGATACTCTACACCTACAACCCCTAACCAATGTCCCTACCAAGCATCAACTTCCTACACCTTACGGTTTCCGAGATATAGCCCGGACAAGATTTTATAGGTCAAGGTCACTACAGCAAGGTCAAAGGTCATATCAAGGTCACACCATGACGTTGCACACCTACACCCCTTAATCAATGTCCCTACCAAGTATCAACTTCCTACACCTTACAGTTTGCGAGATATAGCCCGGACAAGATTTTATAGGTCAAGGTCACTACAGCAAGGTCAAATCAAGGTCAGACCATGACGTTGCACACCTACACCCCCTAACCAATGTCCCTACCAAGTATCAACTTCCTACACCTTACAGTTTCCGAGATATAGCCTGGACAAGATTTTTTAGGTCAAGGTCACTACGGCAAGGTCAAAGGTCAAATCAAGGTCACACCATGACGTTGCACACCTACACCCCCTAAGCCATGTCCCTACCAAGTATCAACTTCCTACACCTTACGGTTCCAAGATATAGCCCGGAAAAGATTTTCAAACTCAAGGTCACTAACTCCTATCAACTATCAACTTCCTACACCTTACAGTTTCTGAGATACAGCCCAGACAAACTTTTTCCCGCCACCCACCCATCTGGACACCATGGGTGAAAACAATACCCTGACAGCCCTTAAGGGCTGTGGGGTAAAAATGATAAAATTGAAAACTAAAGTATAAACAGCAATTTTACTGGGATCAACAAAATGAAGCACAGGGACCTGAATCACCAGTAAAGACAATTTGTGCAATACTGAAGTAAATCAGATCACAAACTGTCTGTGCCAAATTTAAAATTAGCTAATACTAGGCATAACTTAGGTCACTTAGTTATCTTCATTTAAAATTTTTAGATTTAAAAAAACTTTTATTTCAGATGTTACATCAATATGGCTAACTTTGTTTGGAGGATATTTTTTGTATATGAAAAAAATTATATCAATCCTAGAATCACTGTCCAGTTTTATAACATACTTGCAATAAATGAGCATGTATTTAGATCTATTGTTAAGACTATGAAAAGCTCAACCTTACTGAAATATACTTTCTGTTTCTCCCTATTTATAGCCTGAAGTCTGAATCCAGTTCTGACCATACACTGAAAAGAGGCCACTGTTAACTGTTTCTACTGATTCATAAACTTTGCCACATTTTTGGACTGACACTGGTGATAAAATGTGTACCATTTATCAGCTGGAATTCAAATCGTTTGTCTAAAACACAAATTTTCTGTATACATTTTCAGGACTTGTTTTTTATTTAATTCATTCAAAATTCATAAAAAAGTGAAGCTAAATTGTTAGAACTATTCAAGCCCAGAGTGAGCATTATGGTTCAAAAGCAAATTTTCTCTGAAATTAAATTAACACCAGGTTTGATCATATCTACAATGTCAAATTTATAGGAATTAACCTTTAAGATTGAAAAGCTCAGGGTAAAATTCTGTGATGGATTGCTGTAGGAAGTCTCAAATTGTGCAGTGTCACAACCCTTATATTTATTTACATTTGAAAAGTTAATAGATTTGCAATTTTTATGATAAGATGTTGCCTCTGAACTCCCAACAAGCAACTGGCAATGCAAAAAATTTCAATGATTTTTTTTCTCACTGTTAAAGAGTACGCCCCCCCCCCCCCTCCCCCTGTACTGTGATGATTTTCACATTTTTTATTCTGATATTCAAGGTCTAGCTTTCAATGCATGGCTATAATGTTAGTCTAAAATGAAGGAATGTGACCAGCCCTTTACTCTTATATTTACCTGTGTTTGAGACATTAAAAGGCTAAATTTCAACCACGCCATTCTCAACCCCTTTAAAAAACCCTCTAAAAAGTAAGTGTAATATATCTTGATTCCTGTATGTTTATACATCATGTAATATTTCATGAGTCAGGTATATTTATATCCTATGCTTTCACTGTGGCATGTTTTTTGATGCCATGCCATTTGCATGACTGACACAGATAAGGTTTTTGTGTATAACTTGTGTTCAAGTACCACGCAAGACAGTAAACCTATGAAAAAAACTGAAAATGTATTGGATTCACGACTTGAGTGATTTGCTTTCCAGAAGACTGTATCACTTGTAGAGGTAATACATGACTCTAGCTCTTTTCTGTCCTTCCATGCCAAAATATTGATGCAGATATTTTTATATTTTTTTTCTTTCAAGATGTTTCAGATTTAAAAAGGTTGAAATTTGTTATTAAACCTTTTTTGTTCTAAATGTGCTTGTTAAAAAAAGGATGAGTAATTTCCAAAAATAAGACTTAAAGATAGCACTTAAAAAACAGTCCTTCTAATTTATTATTAAACTTTCCCTGTTTTAAACATTTAAATGATTGTATAACATTATAAATGAGTCTTTTACAAAAATAACTCTTACAAATAGCCTATGCAGTGTCAGTTTTGCTGCTGACACCATTCAATAAAATGTTGTAGATAAATCAGTTTGTATATATATGTACATATGACACATAGGTTTTTACGCAGAACAAAATATCAGTTCTCTACAGGGGTTTTTAAATCAAAGATACAAAATACTTATTTTTAGTTTTTATTTGGCACTCCTGTTAAGTCTTTTTGGTCTCTTGAAATTTAACTTTTCAACTGTAATAAGTAATTATCTGGCGAGATGGCGGACTAAAAATAACTATCCTGAAACTTTTATAATTTTTTCCACATTCAGTTTTCAACATCTTGACCAATGTCTCACATAAGGTATAACTGTCTGTAATTGTTATATTTTATGTTTTATTTATTTATTTGGGGTTTTACTTCGCTTTCAACACTGTACAGGTCATATCACAATGAGTAAATTTGTGGGCAGAGGAAATGAGTACATAGTTGGTCAAGGTTCTGTACTGTAAACTGCCGACCATTATAAAGACCGGAAGTGGGCAGACTACACAAAACAATGCAGTGCGCATATTTTTGCGTACATTTATCTGAGGCAATAAATGGACGATCACCGATAATAGAGAATCAAACGATCCACACAAAATATAGTGCGACAAATAGGTGTGTACAACAACATATTTACAATAATATTTATGGATTAATAAAAGAAACCGGTCTTTATAATAGAAATAAAGTCCTCAGGTTCGTACTTTATGACCTCTATAGGACAGAACTTCCGGTATAATGGACTCCGTGCTCGTCCATTATCCGCCGGAAGTACCGTCCTTTAATAGAGGTCATAAAGTACTCACCCTCGGACTTTATTTCTACAACGGCAAGCAACTACCAGCTTTCCCACTTAAGGTTGGGCCAGGAACCAAACCTCAGAGGTGGGAGGCGAGAGTGTTGCCACTCTGCCACCATAGTCCCTGTAATTGTAATACACTGGACTCACTTATGTATTTTAAATTCTGGTTAAGTCCAAGCAGTTTCGCATATCAATAAATCCAGGCATGTTGTAGTCACCAGTTGAAAATCATTAAAAAAATTAGATACGGATATTCTACCACTTATGAGTACACTTCTGGGCTGAAAATGAGCCTGAAATTGCTCCATCTCTTACCACTTCCAAGATATTAGATATTTTCAGAACTACCCAAAAGTTTGTAAATTTGGTTCAAAACTTAAATTTTGGATTTTGATTCCATGTATGGTCATTTTATGTTATTTCTACCCACATATTATTTTGTCGTATGTTGCATATGCAATAACGGAACATGTGTTTACTGTGGTTTACTGTGAATCAATATGGTTACCTAAAAGAATCACTTCCTGATTCGAAAGAAATACTGAAAATTTAGTCAATTTGGAAGAAATCAACAGAATCAGGTGTAAAATGGTAAGATATTATATTTTCACAAAATCTCAACTTACCTTAATTAATTTACTTTGCTAAATATCGATTGAAAACACTCTTTTAGTAATTTTCTCTCAAAAACTGCCACTTCGTGATTTCTTGGTACTTGTTTCCTGTGTACTCATTACTGTTATACTCGGATGTTTTGCTCTAGTCGGCAATTAGTGGTTCATATTTAATTTGACCCCGGAGCCGAATAAAAATTTTAACTGATCATGCATGGGAGACTTCAGCTACTGATAACTAGTGCTGATTGCCCCCCTCCCCCTCCTTACCCCACCCCTATTTTGGTGTTGAGACAAGATTAATCTTGGGATTCTTCGTTTGTTGTAGGTAAATCCCCATAAATGTAAGGGTGGCTACAGAAATTACACCATAGAAAATCTAAAAGACGCCTTGAGACTAATAGATAATCGTTTATCAGCATATAAAGCATCAAAATGTTACAAACATTAATGTTAAACATCTGTTTAAATATGGAAATTCCTTGATAAAATAATATCAAGTGGAGAAATCTGACTGAAATATCTATTTAAATATGGAAAAAAAATAATATCAGGTGGAGAAATCAGACTGAATATTAAGGTTGACCCACATATTTGACTGATTTCAAACTGCATTTCTATATTTTTTCGGTTACCCACTTTGCTACTTTTCACTACGTTTCTCATAGAATTCAGGCGGTTTCTGGGTAGCTCTGTAACCTACCACAGCCTTAGTGTCAATCTTTCCACAGATCAGGCTTGAAAATGCAACAAAGACAAAGGTGGAAGTATTTAAATATGTTTATACTGAAGGTTAAAAGTGCTCAACAATTTTGTACAAGTAATACATCTGCCAAGCAAAATTTGATCAATCGAGCATTGAACATACAGCCATAAAATTATAATATTTTGATTCTAAACGAAAATTGTCTTTAAAAAAATGTATATTAAAGCATTTGTTACGGCCTTGTTAACAGTCCTTACAATTTTAAATTTAAGACTGTTCAACTCTGAATTAAAGTTGACCTTATCTTCGTACTAAAATAATAAATATAACAATTAACGAAAAAAATTCACACTCTTTTGAGTAGCGTTACAAAGTCCTCTGAAATTAAACGTAACAGGGAATCTGAAGAACTAACCTTTGCTTGAGCACCTGGTTATATAAAGCCATGGCTTCCTCTTTTCTGTTCATCTTTTGAAGAGCAAAGGCTTGTTGTACCCTTAAAAGATAAGAATACACACAATCTCCATATTCTTGACTCTTTTTCTGTCCACTCTGGTTTTGAAAAACATTTTTATACACAAAAATAATGTTCTAAATTAAATTCTGTCAAGTTAAAACTTCATTTTTAAGGTGTTTTGTTAAAGGAAAGTGCAAAGATTCCTTTGGTAAGATGGTCTTGAAAACACTATTCACGAAGGCTCCTTTATGGTTCCTTAAGCAAGGAAACCTTATATCAACTACAAAGAATCCTTAAAGCTGTGAGACCAACACTGTAATTCAAATTCCAACCTGATGACACCCAGCTCCGATTCCACATCATCTTCTGTGGCATCTGGGTCTTCTTCAAAGAACTTCTTACACATGACTTGAAAAGTAACAGTTACAAACTCCTAATGTAAGTAAAATGCAGACTTTTCACATGTTAAAAAATTTTGTTTGTCCTTCAAACTAATTAGACTTTATAAAGCATATGATTTCTGTGTTGGCTAATTCTGAGGCACAAGGAATATAATTACTGTTCCAAAATCAAATACCCACTGGACAACTGGACAAACATAGACAGTCACTTTTTTAAGTATAATTAATATTTGTGAATTTTATACATATGTATATCATTGTAACTTCCAAATTCATTAAACATTTTATTGAGCCTCAGCATAGTTTAATGAAAGTCTAAAATACAACAATGAATAGAATCCAATCTGATGTAAAATTTTGGAGTTTTATGTACAAACATGCAAACAATCACTATTACAATACATAGTAACTAGAATCAAATATATTGAAATGTTAATTACAACCAGTTCTTCGTGTTTTATTTTCTGGTTTTGGGGTCAAACTCTGCAAACTCATTGTTCATGATTCTTTCTTTAATTCTAATTGATACTTTTGTTGTTAAAAATCAAGAGAAACTCAATTCTTACCTTCTGCTTGCTTTAATTTTTCCAAGGCATCTTTATGCATACCACGACCCAACAAAAAACAGCCGTGGTTATAACAAATTTCATATGCATCTTCATTTAAACCAAACTCTTCCTGAAATATATTAAAAACCCCTAAACTCTCTAATGCCCCTGTTCCACCAAAGGATTAAGCCCCGATTCTTCCTGGGACCCTTAATCCTTGAGAGTGGGTGAAAAAAACATAAATAATGCGTGGGGGCAATGGAATCCTGATCCAGGTCTGGGATCAAACCCAGATCGTCCCCAGGAAGCCTCAGACCTCCTCAGACAACTCATGATCATTCCTCGACTAAGAGGCGATTAAACCACGATTGTGATAGGATTCAACACCGATCCTGTCTGGGACATACCCACAGGGTCTCAGACTGGTCTCAGACTTCCTCAGACTTCCTGGGACTAATAACAGATTTCCTCAGACAGCTATGGCCGATTTTTGTTTTTTGTTTTGCATAGGGGGTTGGGGATAGATCTGCGATTACCTACAGGACTCCTGGGACTAATACAAAGCCGACCTGGCATTAAGAGTCCCAGGAAGTCTCAGACAACCCAAGATTGTGTAAATTTGGGTCTGCGGAGGTCTCAGGAAGTCTGAGACTGGAATATTTGTGGGTAGGGGCAAATGAGGATCGGTTACAGTCGTGAAAAATATCAAAAATATTTGATTTTTAAACAGACCCCAACAGATCCAAACAGACTCAAGCAGATTGTCTGGGACTCCACATTTTTAGAAAACAGATCCCCAAAATACCTTAATCGGGAGCCTTAGTCGAGTGGTGGAACAGGGGCGTAAGGAACATAACTGATCATTTTAGCTACACTAAATTAATTTATCCTTCACCTGACATTTTCACTACACAATAGATTATTCTTAAGAAACCACATTTGTTTATAATAATAATAATAATAGTTTTGATATAGCGCAAAATCTACAAACAGTAATCAATGCGCTTTACAGCCTGGATATCTACATAATTATTTATTGTCTAAAGGCACAATTGAAAAAGTGAGTTTTTAACTTCTTAAAATCACAGGTAGATGTTGATGTTTTTACACGGTTAGGCAAATCATTCCAAAGCTTAGGGCCACAGACAGAAAAAGCATCATCTCCAAACGTTTTCAATAGTGTTACGATCGAATGTAAATATGGAAACCGGGTCCCGAAAACAAAAATTCGGCGGAAACCGGATTCGTTCGAATTAGTATACACCAAGTTGTAGTCAAGCTGTAAAACTTTCTGTGCGTGTACATGAACAATAATTTCAACTAAAATGTCGTTTATTGGATGATAAAACAGACGTTTTGGATATTATTTCAGTGTATATTGGCCAAATATTACAGAAGTTAATATTTTTAAACATTTCTGTGCTATATTTTATACGTTTTGATGTGAAATATGTGACATTTCGGGGACTGGTTCTTGGAATTTGTCACCGGATTTTGTTTACTCTTTTATAAATCGAATAGAAACCAACTATCCGGTTTGCCATCTTTATCACTAGTTTTCAACTTTGAGTTTGGAACTGTCAGCAAATGTTTACTTGATGAGCGTAGTAATCTTGCATTTTTGTGTGGTCAGCATAGATCATGGCGATAAGGAGGTACAAATCCTTTAGTTGATTTAAACACCAGGAGAAGAATCTTGTATTGAATCCAGTACTTGATAGGTAACCAATACAGTGTATTTAAGCATTCAGGAGAACTTTGGTTACTTCAAATATTACAAATGGCTTGACAGCAACATGACTTTCATTTATTGGGACAAAGTACGGAGTCTGTAAGTTCTGTCGTATGGAATTGTGAGTCAGGTACTTTCTCAAAGTTATTGGTAACTAGTTGTGTTATTCCTCAATAATTAATCTGACTGGTAGATTACAGTATAAAGTTTTCAAAGCAGCACTTACTGCAACTAACGTCAAATTTAGATAAGGCCCTGAGCTATTAAATGCTCTTTAAAGCTAATCTAATTGTTAAATTACATTTTTTTTTTGTTAACTATCACCAATTATCTGACATTTTTTGGCTGTTTGAAGTTTGTGATAAAACATTAGAACTTACAATATTACCATCTCCCCAGGTTTGCAAGGATGCAATCACTGCTGAGAGATTAGTTTCCCTTTCAGTCTGAAAGTCATCTGTAGTATTTTTTAGCAGATCCCTGTACACATTGTAGCACTGCTCATATTCTTCCATACGATATTGCTGAGAAAATAAGTATACAATAAAATACATTAAAATATCCCCCAGGCTTTATTTTTATTCAAATTAAACCTGTTGCTATTTTACTGAACAATACCTGAAAATACAAATTTACAACTACTGTATTCAAAGACACCAACCCACAGAGCCATTAATTTTACACTTTTACAACTACTGTATTCAAAGACACCAACCCATAGAACCATTAATTTTACACTTTTACAACTACTGTATTCAAAGACACCAACCCACAGAACCATTAATTTTACACTTTCACAACTACTGTATTCAAAGACACCAACCCATAGAACCATTAATTTTACACTTTTATCTACTCATTCTCCACAAGGACTGCTATTTAAAGTTTATTAATTATGACTCTACAAAGAACATATAAGTCGTGAAATTCCTTACAACTTGAGCCAATAATTCCTTTGTCCTATTGTCTGGGTTACCAACAGAAGTTAGAGTACGATAGGCCTCACTGGTTCTGTTTAACCTATACTCACAATAACCTTTTTCAAAATTCAAATTCCTGAAAATATGCACAAAACAAGGTTAAAAACTAAATTCACAAAAACAAATACATCAAATCATCATTTAAAAAAAAAAACATAAAAAATTGAAGTCCTCAATATATAAAAATGGTACAAGACGTGCTTATATAGACTACCTAAATTTAAAGGAAAAAACAAATAAATAAGGTTGTAATGTACCATTTTATTAAAATATGCATGAGTGACTGAGAGTAAAATAATTATTACTGTAAATTTAGTGCTATCTTTCGATGTACACTACTTCACAAAATTTTAACATAGGCTCAGCCATGGGCTGCCGTGCATGTACTTTGAAGACACCAGTGTTATCTATATATTTTGTTTTGAAAAAAGAAATATTATCTTGTGGATTAGAACATGTAAGGTAAATACTAAGTTAAGCAGAATGATATTAAACTAACCCTGACAAAGTTGGCGTTTTCCTGATAGCTGAAAGTGCTTCTTCAAACTTCCCAATCTGTATCAGACATACCACTTTACAGTGAAAAGCTTTTTCATCATCTGCTTGAGTTTGGAGAACTGAATTGATAAAAAAAATATATCAGTGACTGCTTGCCTCTCTTTTCAGGTTTCCTTCTCACAACTAGAAATAGGACGCCCTGTTGATAATAGCTGCGACATATGAATAGAAACAGGATAGCATAGAAGAACACACATTATCATGTGTAATGTCCACCCCATGAACCTTTTGCAAAAATTGTACAGTAGTCTTACAAGACCCTGTTTCATTTGTAAAATATATCAATGATGCTTAAATATTTATTAGTATACATGTAAATTATTTTAGCTTCGTGCCTTTTTGCATTGGTTGTGTCGAAAATTTTGACGAAATCGCTCTATCTCGCACGGTTAAGGAGATATGAGCACATTTGCCTTTTTCAGTATTCAAAATAGCCAATTACTCATTTATTTAATTAATTACTCATCTATGAAGCAATTCCCCCCAAAAGCAATCCCATGCAAGCTATTAACCCAATGAACCTCCATACCAAATTTCAGAAAGATAGGCTTAATAGCATTCCTTAAAATGTCTGGAAACCAAAGAGATACTCAAAAGTAGCAAAGTAGCTATTACTCAGTTAGCTATAGAACTATCATCACCAAAAGCAATCCCATAAAAGCTATTAACCCAATAAACCTGCATGCCAAATATGGTAAAGATAGGATAAGAACTGTTGCCTAAAATGTCTGGAAACCAAGTGGGACGCCGGACGGCGGAAAAAGCAAAAACTAGAGGATCGCTCGCAAAAAAAAAAGATAATGTTTTTGCATAGCAAAAACAAAGCGTCCCGAAAAGGATATAAAGGTGAGTGCTAAAGTATTAAGAAAATGCTTCGTTTCTAGCCTTATACTGTTGTGGCAACCAAAGTCAGCGCAGTCTGCTCTATCTAGCACGGTTTTCAAGATATAAGCATTTTTGTGTTTTGCAAAAAATTAAAAAATTAAAAATGTCCGCTATATTTGGCGAGACAAAAATATTTTGAAAATTGGCATGGCTACTCTGCAGAGATACCCAGCAGGTCAAAAATTTTGTTCAGTTCGCTCCATATAGCACGGTTTTTGAGATATAAGCATTTTGTGTTTTGCAAAAACTTTGAAAATTCAAAATGGCCACCATTTTTGGGGAGACAAAAATTTTTGTCAAGACCACTGCCGCGGTGTGTATCTCCCGCCAAGCATTAAAGCAGAAGAAATAGCTTTTCCGAGATATTCACAATTTTTCATTTTCGTGTGTGAAAGCTCTTCCAAAAGTAGGTGAATGAGTTATTTGAGAAAAATTGGCTATCTGCAATACTATTAAGAGATAATTCACATTTACTCATTTTGAGTAGGTGAATAAATATCTATGGGTCTGAAACTTCACCAAGTGAAAGCTCTCCCAAAAGTAGGTGAATGAGTTATTTGAGAAAAATTGGCTATCTGCAATACTTTTAGAGATAATTCGCATTTACTCATTTTGAGTAGGTGAGTAATTAGCTATGGGTCTGAAACTTCACCATGTGAAAGCTCTCCCACAAGTAGATGAATGAGTATTTGATAAAAATTGGGTATCCGCAATACCTTTACAGATAATTAGCATTTACTCATTTTGAGTAGGTGAATAAATAGCTATGGGTCTGAAACTTCACAGAGTGAAAGCTCTCCCAAAAGTAGGTGAATGAGTTATTTGAGAAAAATTGGCTATCTGCAATACTTTTAGAGATAATTCACATTTACTCACTTTGAGTAGGTGAATAATTAGCTATGGGTCTGAAACTTCACCAAGTGAAAGCTCTGCCTTTATTTGAGAAAAATTGGCTATCTGCAATACTTTTAGAGATAGTTCGCATTTACTCATTTTGAGTAGGTGAGTAATTAGCTATGGGTCTGAAACTTCACAGAGAGAAAGCTCTCCCAAAAGTAGGTGAATGAGTTATTTGAGAAAAATTGGCTATCTGCAATACTTTTAGAGATAATTCGCATTTACTCATTTTGAATAGGTGAGTAATTAGCTATGGGTCTGAAACTTCACCAAGTGAAAGCTCTCCCAAAAGTAGGTGAATGAGTTGAGAAAAATTGGCTATCTGCAATACTTTTAGAGATAATTCGCATTTACTCATTTTGAGTAAGTGAGTAATTAGCTATGGGTCTGAAACTTCACAGAGTGAAAGCTCTCCCAAAAGTAGGTGAATGAGTTATTTGAGAAAAATTGGCTATCTGCAATACTTTTAGAGATAATTCGCATTTACTCATTTTGAGTAGGTGAGTAATTAGCTATGGGTCTGAAACTTCACCAAGTGAAAGCTCTCCCAAAAGTAGGTGAATGATTTATTTGAGAAAAATTGGCTATCTGCAATACTTTTAGAGATAATTCGCATTTACTCATTTTGAGTAGGTGAGTAATTAGCTACGGGTCTGAAACTTCACCATGTGAAAGCTCTCCCACAAGTAGATGAATGAGTTATTTGACAAAAATTGGGTATCCGCAATACTTTTACAGATAATTAGTATTTACTCATTCTGAGTAGGTAAATAATTAGCTATGGGTCTGAAACTTCACCATGTGAAAGCTCTCCCAAAAGTAGGTGAATGAGTTATTTGAGAAAAATTGGCTATCTGCAATACTTTTAGAGATAATTCGCATTTACTCATTTTGAGTAGGTGAGTAATTAGCTACGGGTCTGAAACTTCACAGAGTGAAAGCTCTTCCAAAAGTAGGTGAATGAGTTATTTGAGAAAAATTGGCTATCTGCAATACTTTTCAGAGATAATTCGCATTTACTCATTTTGAGTAGGTGAATAATCATCTACGGGTCTGAAACTTCACCATGTGAAAGCTCTCCCAAAAGTACATGAATGAGTTATTTGATAAAAATTGGGTATCTGCAATAGTTTTTGAGATAATTAGCTTTACTCTTTTTGAGTAGGTGAGTAATTAGCTACGGGTCTGAAACTTCACCAAGTGAAAGCTCTTCCAAAAGTAGGTGAATGAGTTATTTGAGAAAAATTGGCTATCTGCAATACTTTTAGAGGTAATTCGCATTTACTCATTTTGAGTAGGTGAGCAATTAGCTATGGGTCTGAAACTTCACCAAGTGAAAGCTCTTTGCGATAGCTGCTCTGCAGAGATACCCTAAAGATAAAAAATTTCGTCGAAATTGCTCTATGTAGCACGGTTTTCGAAATATTAGCATTTTTGTGTTTTGCAATTTTTGCGCAAAAATTCGAAAATTCAAAATGGCCGCCATTTTTTGCGAGAAATTTTTTTTTTGAAAATTGGTATGGCTACTCTGCAGAGATACCCTGTGGGTCAAATTTCGTCGAAATCGCTCTATCTAGCAGGGTTTTCGAGATATAAGCATTTTTATGTTTTGCAATTTTTGCGAAAAATTCGAAAATTCAAAATGGCCGCCATTTTTGGCGAGACAAAATTTTTTTGAAAATTGGCATGGCTACTCTGCAGAGATACCCTGTGGGTCAAAAATTTCGTCGAAATTGCTCTATCTAGTACGGTTTTCGAGATATAAGCATTTTTATGTTTTGCAATTTTTGCGAAAAATTCGAAAATTCAAAATGGCCGGCATTTTTGGCGAGACAAAAATTTTGTCAAAATTGGGATAACTACTCGGCAGATATACCATGTGGGTCAAAAATTTCGTCGAAATCGCTCTATCTAGCACGTTTTTTGAGATATAAGCATTTTTGTGTGTTGCAATTTTTGCGAAAATTTCGAAAATTCAAAATGGCTGCCATTTGGGGCGAGAGAAAATTTTTTTGAAAATTGGGAAAACTACTCCGCAGAGATACCCTGCCGGTCAAAAATTTCGTCGAAATCGCTCTATCTAGCACGGTTTTCGAGATATAAGCATTTTTGTGTTTTCCTTATTTGGAAAATTCGTAATGATTAATTAATCATTAATTACTCGGCCATTTCTTAACCAATCAATGCCAAAATCTAATGATTTCCAGATTTTAATAGAATGAATGTATTTGCCAAGTTTCAGGTGAATTGATAAAATTCCTTTCAAGTTATCATCCGGACAAGCTTCCCCATCAAAAAAAGACATTTTTGGTCATGTGACCTCTCTGATTGGTTGAAATGTCACTGCGGCATATTCAAAAAAAATCCCCAAGGCTACTGCCTAAACCTGCCAAATTTGAAAAGAATCCGCATAACGGTTAGAGAGTTATAAGGAATACAAAATGCCGAGCCGCCGGAGCCGCCGGAGCCTGAAGGTCTCCCATACACAAACAAGCGTCCCTTGCGGGACGCTTAATAATATCTCCACCCCCCAGTGGGTGGACATAATTATGAAAGATGTTGGCAACTCACCCCATACTCTGATGACATCTCCCAAGGGACCCATACAAGGTTGGGATTCCCCTGTCACTAGTCCGCCTCCAACTCCTTTCTTGGATATCCCCTGCTATTACACAGTAGAGTACCAAGCAAAAAGGAAGGCCATGAACTTACCTGAGGCTGTGCCTTATCAAGGCCCTATAGATGAGGAAGACCCACTACCTCCCCATCTCTCCCCAGACCAACCACAGTGGGGAACAGTCACCAACCGGAACACACCTCCCTTTCAGTTGATGGACTATCTGGACTCAATATGTTCCAATATCACTCCACCTATTTTCATGAACTGAGACATTTTATCGGTTAATTTGTGTTATTTAGTCCTATTTTAGTTAATAATTGTTTTGGTGCATAGACTATGAACACTTGTTAACCCATTACAGTTAAGTTTTATTGTGTTCCATCGAAAACACAATGTACCAACATTTACTCATACATTAAATGAGACCTTTTCTCAAAAAACCTCCATTTTTTTTTTTTTTCTTTGATATGTTTTTTTCGAAAATCCAGGGATATCTCCTTATTTTGACATACCAAATTATGTGATTAAAATGATATCCAAAAATAAGCTCTTTTAGTTGTCCATAACAACACCTAATTGACCTTTTTTAACTACATACCCAAAGTTTCAATAATGCATTTCTGATGGAATTTACGTTAAGTTCCACATGTGCATCATTGAGCACTCGAGTAAACACCACTCCTTTTTATCAGGACCCACTTTAACCAAATCCAATCATTTGGAACCTAATGATTTGATTTTTTGGTTTATACCCACCATCATCAAGTTCTAGTACTTAGAGAGTACAATCCTCTGAAGTAAGCCTGTGATGCAATCACGCACACGTAATAGAGCACACATTCACTCCAGCAAGCTACTTGAGTGACTGATCCAAACAGTCAAAAAAACTGCCTTGGAATCAATCTCTCATACAGCTAACACTTTGAGATCAATAACAAGAGGAGAGTGCCCGTGAACGGGCACTGTGTCAGCTGACTGAATGTTTTTGATTTGTGATGGTGATAATGAGAGGAAAGCATAATTATCAGGAAAAGGGCTGTACAGAAATACAGTAAATGGTAATTGAACAGCATGTTCGAAAGATATTCCGAAGCTGACAGAAGAAAAGGACAAAAATGTTGTGCCCTGCAAATGGTATTATGAAATAAAGTAACAAGGTAATTGTTTAAGTGTAAAAAGTAGGTTAAAAATATTTAAAGAAATACTATAAATGCAATATCCTCGTTCGACCATGAAGAAGGGATCCAAAGGTCAAATCTGACCATACCAAAAGATTCCCAGCCAAAGAATTTAGGATGGTTTACCATCCCAAACCTGTCGGACCAATAATAAGTGAGTCATAGGCACTTTTTAAGTTTGGCTATCCTTGTTTGACCTTGACGGAGGGGTCTAAGGTCAAATCCGACCACACAAAAAAATTCCCAGCCCATGATTTCCTGTAGCTTGTTTACCATCCCAAACCTGTAGGACCAATAATAAGCGAGTTCTAAGCAATTGTAAGTTTGGCTATCCTCAATTGACCTTGAAGGAGGGGTCCCAGGTCAAATCTGACCACACCAAAAGAATCCCAGCCCATGATTTCCTATATGTTGGTTTACCATCCCAAACCTCCAAGACCAATAATACGCGAGTTATAAGCACTTTAAGTTTGGCTATCTTCGTTTGACCTGGAAGGAGGGGTCCAAGGTGAAATCCGACCACACCAAAAGATTCTCAGCCCATGATTTTCTATAGGTTGGTTTTCCATTCCAAACCTCTAGGACCAATAATAAGCGAGTTATAAGCACTTTTAAGTTTGGCTATCCTCATTTGACCTTGAAGGAGGGTTCCAAGGTCAAATCGGACCATATTAACAGATTCCCAGCCCATGATTTCCTACAGTTTGGATACAATGATTTACTCAACAGTGAGAACCTGAAAGAAGCTTTGCTCAGCTATGCCATGACATAGAGGTCTGCAATTTCACTATGTTATAGCTGACCGAAACGTCTGTGAATAACATATTTAACAAAATACTCTAAATGTAATAGTTTTCAAGTTACAACTGATTTACTCAAGAGTGAGAACCTCAAAGTAACTATTACTCAGCTATGCAATGAGCTACATGTCTGAATTTTTGCTCTGTTATAGCTGACCTAAAAGTAGGTGAACAACATATTTAAGCAAAATACTGTAAATGCAATAGTTTTCAAGTTACAACTGATTTACTCAATAGTGAGAACCTGAAAATAGCTATTGCTCCGCTATGCCACGAGCTATAGGTCTGTAATTTCACTATGTTATAGCTAACCCAAAAGTAGGTGAACAATATATTTTAACAAAATACTCCAAATGCAATATTTTTCAAGTTATAGCCGATTTACTCAACAGTCAGTGCCTGAGAATAGCTATTGCTCAGTTGTGCCATGAGCTACAGGTCTGTAATTTCACTATGTTATAGCTGACCCAAAAGTAGCTGAATAACATATTTGCACAAATTTCTGTAAAGGCAATAGTTTTCCAATTACAACTGATTTACTCAACAGTGAGAACTTCAAAGTAGCTATTACTCAGCTATGCAATGAGCCACAGGTCTGGAACTTCACTATGCTATAGCTGACCCCAAAATAGGTGAATAACATATTGCAACAAAATACTCTAAATGCAATAGTTTGCAAGTTATAAGCGATTTACTCAACAGTGATAACCTAAAAGTAGCTATTACTCAGCTATGCCATGAGCTACAGGTCTGAAATTTTACTATGTTATAGCTGACCCAAAAGTAGCTGAATAACATATTTATACTAAATTCTCTAAATGCAATAGTTTTCAAATTATAAGTGATTTACTCAACATTGAGAACTTCAAAGTAGCTATTACTCAGCTATGCAATGAGTCACAGGTCTGGAACTTCACTATGTTATAGCTGACCCCAAAATAGGTGAATAACATATTGAAACAAAATACTCTAAATGCAATAATTTCCAAGTTATAAGCAATTTACTCAACAGTGATAACCTCAAAGTAGCTATTACTCAGCCATGCCATGAGCTACAGGTCTGAAATTTTACTATGTTATAGCTGACCCAAAAGTAGGTGAACAACATATTTAAGCAAAATACTGTACATGCAATAGTTTTCAAGTTACACCTGATTTACTCAATAGTGATGACCTAAAAGTAGCTATTACTCAGCTATGCCATGAGCTACAGGTCTGAAATTTTACTATGTTATAGCTGACCCAAAAGTAGCTGAATAACATATTTATACTAAATTCTCTAAATGCAATAGTTTTGCAATTACAACTGATTTACTCAATAGTGAGAACCTCAAAGTAGTTATTACTCAGCTATGCAATGAGCTACAGGTCTGAAATTTTACTATGTTATAGCTGACCCAAAAGTAGGTGAACAACATATTTAAGCAAAATACTGTAAATGCAATAGTTTTGAAGTTACAACTGATTTACTCAATAGTGATGACCTAAAAGTAGCTATTACTCAGCTATGCCATGAGCTACAGGTCTGAAATTTTACTATGTTATAGCTGACCCAAAAGTAGCTGAATAACATATTTATACGAAATTCTCTAAATGCAATAGTTTTCCAATTACAACTGATTTACTCAATAGTGAGAACTTTAAAGTAGCTATTACTGAGCTATGCCATGACCTACAGATCTGAAATTTCACTATGTTATAGCTGGCCCAAAAGTAGCTGAATAACATATTTATACAAAATTCTCTAAATGCAATAGGTTTTAAGTTACAAGTGATTTACTCAATAGTGAGAACTTCAAAGTAGCTATTACTCAGCTATGCAATGAGCCACAGATCTGAAACTTCACTATGTTATAGCTGATCCCAAAATAGGTGAATAATATATGCAACAAAATACTGTAAATGCAATAGTTTCCAAGTTATAAGCGATTTACTCAACAGTGATAACCTAAAAGTAGCTATTACTCAACTATGCCATGAGCTACAGGTCTGAAATTTTACTATGTTATAGCTGACCCAAAAGTAGCTGAATAACATATTTATACGAAATTCTCTAAATGCAATATTTTTGAAGTTATAAGCGACTTACTCAACAGTGATAACCTAAAAGTAGCTATTACTCAGCTATGCCATGAGCTACAGGTCTAAAATTTTACTATGTTATAGCTGACCCAAAAGTAGCTGAATAACATATTTATACGAAATTCTCTAAATGCAATAGTTTTTAAGTTACAAGTGATTTTACTCATGATGGAAGTTACTGAAAAGCCCAAAAGTAGCTATTACTCACTTAGCTATTGAGACAGGCACCCAACTTACTCACCATATTGTAGCTATGAAAAAAGTAGCTGAATAACATATTTTAAGGAAAAGGTCTGCTTCCTGCTTATGCAAAGACTGAAGGATGATAAGCTTTGTTTATCTGCCTTATATAATTTACCTTGTGTAAATTGTATTTCGACTGGTATAAATATTCTCAGTCTCATCAGAGGCTATGGGATTTTCAGGTTTCTGGTCCCTAAGGTACTTTTTGCTTCAACAGGGGGAGCCCCCGGTTCAGAGCCGGTTCAGAACCGGTTCAGGAGCCTGGTTGCAGGCTCCAGGTTGTATAGGGAAGTCCTGAAGTGTGAAGTGAAGATAACTCAATTATCATAATTTTTTGTGGATTTTTGATAATTTCACTTTGAGGTAGGTACTGTAAACATACAACTGTGTTGTCCTCATTTGGAAGTTGGTGGTGAGTATGGGTATCTCATTTCCAGGCTTTTGTTAAGTCTCTATTTATAGGTTCCACAAAAATGAGTGTAGTTGTTAGCTTCATTAGAATTTTATTATTATGCTTCCACATGTAATTATATTCAGTTATGAATATAATTCATATTATAAGTCATACAGAGACCAATATGAGTCGTATAAATATTTATTCTAATAAGCTTTATTTACCATACTACTTTATTTATAGTAGGCAGTCATATTATTTATAATTTATGAAAATAATAATAACTTTGTATACATTATATGTAATGGTCTGCGTACCTTGTTTTCAACATTATACTGTTTATGTTCAGATAAATATAAAAAACTAATATTGGTTTCTTAGTATACCAAGTATTTAAATATATTGTTCTGTTACATATATTTATTCTATTTTCTGTATAATAAAATCAGTCTAAAAATAATAAAACGTGTTCTTATCATTGTTGTGTTTTAATACAGCGTCTATTATATTAAAATCTGGTGGTGGTGTATGACCAGCTCCCATCTTGTGGTGGTGGTGGTAATACTAGTTTCCTTGGTGAGGTGACCAGGGTGGGGCGTGTGGGTTTTCTACTACAAATCGCCTCGTACGTTGAGTTGTCAATGGTCAATGTACTTGGTTTTCTCACTTTGCTGTGTGTTGTCTCAGCTTGTTTACTGGTGATTTTAATCTCACTCTTGGTATGGGTTCGAGGTGTGGCAGCTTTAGGGAACTCTTTTGGTGTCCTGGGGATTAGACTTGGTCTCAATCTGGAGAACCATTTCCAATATCTAGCTGTACATGGGAGTGGCATGTTTTGTCGGTCTTCCCTGGAGGTAACCGGTTCTACATGATTTATCTGGGTGTTGCGAACAGCATCATCAATCATGTACTGTTGTCGCTCAACTATAAGGTGTTCATTATAGTCACAAGACTGGCACTTCTGGTTGTCACCACAGTAAAGATTAACCAAGATAGGGAACTATACACAACCCTATACGAAAAACCCACAGACACCCATCTGTACCTACACTATACATCTGCACACCACGCACCAAGTAAGACAAAGGGACCATATGGCCAATTCTTAAGACTCAGAAGAATTTGTACATATGACAATGACTTTAATATGAATGCTGATAAACTCATTGGCTATTACTTAAAAAGAGGATATCCAGAAAAGGCTCTACGCAAACATTACAATAGAGCCTCAAAATTCACACAAGATGAATTATTAGCAGTAACAAGGAAAGAGCCTGTCAAGACACCAGTAATGGTAACCAATTATAACCCAGGTAACCCCAACATTAAGGAACTGATCCACAAAAACTGGAATATTATAACAAATAGCCAGGACTGTGGACCAATCTTTAAAGACAAACCTCTGGTAGGTTTTAGGAGACTACCAAACTTGAGAGACAAATTAACAAATGCCACTCTCATTTACCCTCCCACTACTGACACAGAGACAAAACCATACTTACCTGTATGCACCAGACTCGGTAAATGCACTTACTGCCCCCTAATCAAAAAGAAGGGATCGGTAAAATGTAACTTTACACACAAGTTATTCAACACACAAAACTTACCCAAGAATTTCTCATGTGAAATTAATAATGTCATATACCTGATTACCTGCTCCAAATGCAACAAACACTATGTGGGGGAAACCTCACGTGCATTTAGACAAAGAATGTATGAACACAGACATTCTGTACAAAAGGCAGATTCAATAGACACTCCTGTCTCACGTCACTTCACAAGTGATGGACATAACCACAAGAACATGCAATTCTCTGTGCTAGAGTGGTGCACACCTAAATTTGAAGCATCCAACACTTCCAAGCGTAGGCGTATTGAGTTGTCTTGGATATTCAAATTGCACTCTCTGGCCCCTATTGGCATTAACCAATTTGTGTGAATCTTCTTGGTTATTATCTTGATTACAATGCACTCAGTAATCACCCCTTCTCTCTTCTGTGAATAACATATTTTAACAAAATCTCTAAATGCAACACTTTTCAAGTTATAAATGATTTTGTGCATGATTTCATGAATTTTAATGCATTAAAAATTATTAAAAAAATTTATTAAAAAAAAAGTAAGACAGATCCAGGTCTCATACTCACACAAGAGAATCTACCTGTGGCCCAGTACATATATGCAAGATATGAGAGAAATCCCTGCAATAGTCACTGAGAAAATTGTGATTAAGTGTTGAAATTTTCACACTTTTGGTGGGGGTACCCCCCTTGTAATGTCTCTAGCAAACAGACGAACAGACAGATTTGCATGCCTTGAACAATTTTTCATCCTCGATAGATAAGGTATCTTTTAAAAAAAACAGCACGTCTCTAGGCCTTGTAGTTTTGGAGGAGAAGTTGTTCACGCGGACGTGGACGTGGACGCCCACGCCGCAGAGTGACGACATAATGTCAGCTGACTGACAAGTCAGCCGACATAAAAAGTGTCTCATACTAACTAGCGATTTTGAGTAGGGTTAAATATTGTCCTGGCTACCCTTAATTTGTTCACATTATCTTTTGGGTCCAAAAAGGCCTGAATATTCATACCTTAAAAACCATAAAGTAGAATGGAGAGATTCTTTATAACAGTAAATGATCAAGTTTACTTTTATAACTCTCACTAATGATTTATTTTGAATATTTATAAGGCATACACCATTGCTTATTATATTTTTAATTTGTATCAATTATTTGACCAACAATATTGGATTAAATGGAAAAAATGATATTTTTCATGATTTTATCCTCCTGAGCCTCCTATAGAGGCTCTCTACGCCGGATTACGGCTCAAATATACGGCTCATAGCGGATAGGATTTTTGCACCTTAGGGGCAAATAGGCTAAAATTCTCAGCCTCTGATGAGAAAATACAACTTTATTTTCGAAATATTACTAACTATATTGGCTAATATAAGGCAGTAGTTATAGGCAACTGCATCTATAGTCACTACACACATCACTTATTATACCTAATTTTAGACAGTATCTAAATATTATCCACTACATTTTTTCAAATGACTGTTAAATCTGTGCATGCCACATAAGTGCTATGGCTTTCAGCACACATCAGTTAAGGTGACCTCAAAATTAAAGCTTCTGAGCTCAAATATTCCAGAGACAATGTCCACATATAAAAGTTTTATCTAGTACAGATTCAGACCAGTCAGATTAACCATTTCAACAATTCACAAGACAAAATACATCAAAAATATAGGAAAAAAGTCTACAGATAGTGAATTTATGGGACTCATACACCGTTTAAACATAAATTTAAGGCCTCAAATTTCCGCACACATGATAAGAGTATATAAATATGTCTTCAGAAGACATTAGAGCTGAATGAAACACATAGTTTGAGGGCTACATGGCTTCAAGTGGCAAAAAATGCATAAAATAATTCACTCAGGGAAGTATCAGAGATCTTAAGTTGACCTTTAAAATAAAGATTTCCAATTTACAAGGCAAAATATATGAAAAATGTAGAAAAAATTTCCCTAGAGGGTGCTTTTATGGGTCTCATATACAGTTTAAAAAGTAAACTTAAAGCCTTGAATTTCACCATGCATGATTAAAACATACCAATATATAACATACCAAGGTCAAATGTCAAATCAAGGTCACACCATGACATTACACACCTACACCCTCTAACCAATATCCCTACGAAGTATCAACTTCCTACACCTTATGGTTTCCGAAATATAGCCCAGACAAGATTTTAGAGGTCAAGGTCACTACGGCAAGGTCAAATGTCAAATCAAGGTCACACCATGATGTTACACACCTACACCCCCTAACCAATGTCCCTACCAAGTATCAACTTCCTACACCTTACGGTTTCTGAGATACAGCCCGGGCAAACTTTTTCCCACCCCGTTGAGGGCTGTGGGGTAAAAATTATGATGCTGTAAAATTTATTAACTGGAGAACAGATGTCAATGGAAAATACAACAATTATGTAAAAGTACATTTAATAATCAGTTGCAGCAATCCATATATCTTTGTCCAAAGAGAAACATGTCTCAAATATGGCAGGTGAACACACTTTGGCAGAGCCAAAGCTAAAGATCACACCATGATGCACACCTACACCCCTTAACAGGGTTCGAAATTAACAAAAATCTGCCAATCCATGACCGACCGACAGAAATACCTTCAGGTCAAAAAGATTAAGAACCCACAAGTCTGCTTGTTCTGCAAGATGTTTATATACACACATTTTGCACAGTTGAATTATGGTGGGGATGTTTTGAATACCTGGTGTTCGCTAGCAGTGATACTGGTCTAGCGTACCCAATGGTTGTGTATGCAAGATCTATATTGCTGCTAGCGTTACTAGCGTACCCAACAGCTCTGCACATACACAACTGGCATACCCCACTACCCTGCACCCAAGGCAGTGAACCCTATGTTTCCAATGGTTGTGCACCCTATATCAATAGCATTCTTAACGTACCCAACGGTTGTGTACACAAGATCTATTTCACTGCTAGCCTACCCAACGGTTGTGTACACTAGCAGTGATATCAGTCTAGCGTACCCAACGGCTGTGCACGCAAGACAACTTATCACTGCTAGGGTACCCAATGGCTATGTACGTACACTAATGGCATACCTAACTATCCTGCACTCAAAGAAGTGAACTTATGTTCCAAATGGTTGTGCATCCTAGATCAATAGCAGTGTTTATGTACCCAACGGTTGTGTACACTAGCAATAGCAGTGACATCAGTCTACCATACCCAACGGTTATGTACACAAGATCTATATCACTGCTAATGTACCCAACAGCTGTATATGTACACTAACAGCATAACCAATTATCCTGTATCCAATTAAAGCACTAAGTTCTATTTTCCCAATGATTATGTAAACCTAGATTTATGTCATTGTTTGGTTTTTTTTTTTGGTTTTTTTGTAGGGCTGCAAGCGAGCCCGAAAATGCGCCTCGATTCCTCGTTTTGGAAGAATCGACTCGGACTCGGTTAATCGCTTGATTATTGCCCACGAAACAAGTTGCTTCATATTTTGACATATCCCGCCTTATAAAATGGTTACAAGGCACACAACAGGAAAGAATTTTGATAATTTATTGAATTTTGGGAAAAAGACGCCTTTATAATGCAAAATATAGGAAACTTTAACCCTCTTTATATTGCGAGATTTGAGGCGTCTTCGAAATACGTTATAATAAAATGCCGTCTTATAAAACATTATTACACAAAGAATTAAAGTTTGCAAATGCTTAAAATATAAAATATTGAAACGGAAACGCCTTATAATAGTAAAATATATAAATATATTCATATATTTAAAGAAAAAAAATTGAATTTTGTAGTAGATTTACGTCTATGTTTAGTGGTTTTCGAAGACCCGGTTCACTTTTCTTGCCTTGAGTATTGAACTGAATTGTTTCGTTTCCGAGTAACTGAAGAATCGTTGCAGCCTTATTTTTTTGTAGTGTACCCAAAAGCTGTGTAAGGTACTGGCATACCCAACTACCTGGTACCCAAGGCAGTAAACTCTATGTCCCCAGTGGTTGTGCACCCAAGATCAATATTACTGCTGGCATACCCAGTGGTTGTGTACACTGGCAGTGGATATGGCAGTTGGATACAAGATCAATATCACTGCTGGCATACCCAGTGGTTGTACACACAAGATCTATATCGCTGTTAGTGTAGCCAACACCTTTAAATTTTTTACAGCCTACCCAATATCTCATTACCCAAGGTAGTATGCACTCAATGGTTGTGCACTCGATATCAGTACATTTTACAGTGCTCCCAACAGGTCTGTATCCAAGGCATTGTTGACAGCAGAATAACTTGTTTAGTGTTACGTTTTGACAAAGTTTAAAGGACATGTCAGAAAGTGATTAAAGGAAGAAGTGATTAAAATTTGGGTTCACTAGCAGTGATCTTGTGTACATAGTCGTTGGGTATGCTAGCGATGATGTAGATCGCGGGTAAATAACCACTCTGTTTATTTTAAGATCCAAAAAGCATAGACGTGGTTACCTCGGCTCTACTTTACTTGCGTGTAGAGCCGTGGCACGACCCCACATAAAACTAGAGATTTGCATAAAACACAAATACCATAAAAATTACGAAGTGGCTGAAGTACGGTAAATCACCGCACCCGAGAAGAAATTCTACAGTACGGTAGCATTCATTTGCCATATTCCAGTAAATTGACTAGAGTACGGTTCAATTTAAGATGGTAACCTAAATATCCCATGGAGTGAAGGAAATATGAGGCCACGATGGGGTTTCTAGCCATATTTTACAGAGGGTCTAGACTACCAGTCTACTTTTCGTCTGCAAACGTGATTAATTTATTTAACCAATGAAATAATTTGTTACTGAAACCTCACTCGAGACAAATATTTTACCCTTACCTCAACTACTGTTGAAGTTTTCTAGCAATATTTTACAATTAAAATATCAAATGCTGGTACCTGATACACAGACTTAAGGAAATAGGTTAAGATCGGTATTTCTAGTCATATTTTACAAATGGGGGGATATATATAGCCAGCCAATATATTTTTCGTCTGCAAACGTGATTAATTCAATTGACCAATGAAAACAATTGTTACTGAAACCGCACTCAAGACAAAGTTCTAGAGTGCGGCTACGGAAGCCTATAAGGGTCATGTTGAAAAAAAAATTAAGTCGTAATTACGAGATACTAAGTCGTAATGACGACTTATGGAATTTTTTAAAACCAAAAACAAGAACTCCTAAGTTGTAATTACGACTTAGTATCTCGTAATTACGACTTATGAATTTTTTTTAAAACCAAAAACAAGAACTCCTAAGTCGTAATTACGATTTACTATCTCGTAATTACGACTTACATAAGTCGTAATTACGAGATACTAAGTCGTAATTACGACTTATGAATTTTTTTAAAAATAAAAAACAACAAAATTGTCTCGCAATTATAACTTAAGACTGGGTCACATTGGGATGAATTTAAAACTGCGATAGAGGTAGCTAATGCAGAATAAAGTTGACCAAACATTTTTCCTTTATAACACCAATCTATGCTAATAGAGGGTGTGGTGTGTGTTCAGAGCTAAAGCTCTAAGTTGGGCATGATCTCCCTTAGTGGTCAAGTGGGTAACACATTTGTCTGGCACACTGTTAATTAGGGGTCAAGCCTGGGTCAGGGAGATACATAGTGACTCAGATGATCACTATAATGGAGGTCCGTGTTATTGGGCCCTTTCCCCAGTGACACCTAAAAGAACTTTGGAGACGTTGATAATTAGTCATCTCCAGCCTCTGTCTCTGTCTATTGTAAATGTGATAGTCCCAGTATGACCCTGAGTGGTCATTTGTTTTAAAAAAAATTCACAAGTCGTAATTACGACTTACACATGTCGTAATTACGACTTATGAATTTTTTTAAAAACAAAAAACAACAATATTATCTCATAATTACGACTTACACAAGTCGTAATTACAAGATACTAAGTCGTAATAAGTCGTAATAACGACTTACATAAGTCTATGTATCTCCCTGACCCAGGCTTGAACCCTAATTAACAGTGTGCCAGGCAAATGTGTTACCCTCTTGACCACTAAGGGAGATCATGCCCAACACTCAATTTTGTTGTTTTTTTGTTTTAAAAAAAATTCACAAGTCGTAATTACGACTTAGGATCTCGTAATTACGACTTGTGTAAGTCGTAATTACGAGATAGCAAGTCGTAATTACGAGATAGTAAGTCGTAATTACGACTTAGGAGTTCTTGTTTTTTGTTTTAAAAGTCGTAATTACGACTTACGTAATTACGACTTACGTAAGTCGTAATTACGACTTAATTTTTTTTTCAACATGACCCTTATAGGCTTCCGTATGCGGCAAACCGTACTGCAGCTTATTTTCTAGGGAACGGTTTTACTGCACCGCAGCCACGCCCTAAAAATTATACACATAACTGTTTCCACAACTATTTTGTTATATTAACCTCAACAGTCAGACAACATGCAAACATATTTGACAAAAAAATAAATTATATTTCCTCATTTTCAATACTTTTTGGACCATTTCTCAAAAAATTTGAAAATGCACTTTTGTTGTAAAAGCTAGTGGTGGTGGACCAGTTCACGCCCGGGTACCAATTCACACCCACCCTCAATTTTCTTGAAGAGTAATAATTTTTCATAGAGAAGATGTTTACCACATCATAGATAATCATCAAATTGATCATATACATTTGTTATTTATTGTTTAACTGTAATTGTTTTGGATAAATTTAGGGGTGGGCGTGAATTGGTACCCGGGCGTGAACTGGTCCACCACCACTATATAAAATAGCATACACATATTGTATTTGTTGTGTCCTTGGCTTAATATCAACTGCTTTTAAATATATCAAACCATTTTGAGTCATTTATTAAGTTTTATTCAACAGAAAATGATTTTTTGCAAATCTCGATGCTCTAGTTTTATGTGGGGTACACGGGTGGTCATGAAGATAAACGGTCATAGAGATAAACGGTCTTCAGAATTGTTCAAATCTAAGTGGTGTAAACAACAAAAACACACAAACTAAATAAGAAAATACAATCAAAGAAAGCTTATCAAGACATCTGGTATTTGGTTTGTGTCGTGCTGCTCTTTAGACTACTTATATTTGAACAATTCTGAAGACCGTTTATCTCTATGACCGTTTATCTTCGTGACCACCCGTGTAGTGCCACGGCTCTACACGCAAGTAAGTAGAGCCGAGGTAACCACGTCTACAAAAAGCACTGTGTAAATTCGGATCCGTAAATTCAATCTACGTTGATTTATATAACGTTTATTTATCATAGTCAAGCAATTATATATAATTTTATATCCATGACTATCCAGTTTCTTAACAAAATATGTGAGGGGCCGAAGAGTATCGTTGTGTCGTCTGTTATCGACAGTCGTCCATTATCGACGGCCGCGCATTAATATATTGTAGTTCTGTGCAGGTGCTCTTCATCTCACTTAAAATTAAATAAATAAGAGTATTACTCTTTATTTACAATATATCACATGGCTTTTAATGCAAATATTTTTTTGAGTTTGATAAAATAAAGTTTCTTAATGCATGATGTAGTAAAATCCCGATTTTGTTAAGTGAAATATTATATCAATTTTTAAAGTAAAATAAAATATGGTTGTCATTGGCATCGCTCATGAATTTCCGTGAATAATGCAAATTTTATCGTCATAAAATAAAATTATAAGGTATATTGTAAAAGACAAAAAGATTTATAATATTTGTTTTACAAAACGCTACACATACATTTTTATTAAATTGACCTTGATGTAATCCATTGTCAATGACAGCATGCGTTTGTTCAGCAGGAAATATAAGAAAAATATGCCATAAAATATTTTTATTTTTGGAGGTTATAAAATAAATTAACCATACACATGATCATTAACATAAAAACATGTGCTTTGTGTGGACACAAAATGGAAGAAACAGCCTTCAAAACCAACTTTAAAAATTAATGGCATAATTGTCTAGGGAAATAATTTTATGTGCAGACCTTCAAAAATAATGTTATTTGTACATTATTATGATATAATGACAACAATTATTCTATTTATTTATTAAATCATCAATTTACAGAGGACAATGTGAAAAATAAAAATTTTAGAATATATTTTGAATACCATTTATATTGATTTTATTTTACCGTCGATAACAGACAACCATTTGTAAAATAAGAACGCTATACACAAAGAAATTGAATCAAATAAAAAAATAAAGTAACTTAAAATATTTACCCATTATATTTGTTTTTGTCAATTAAACAACATTTTTTTTTCTAATTTTAAGATTAAAATACATCAGTGAATGATGAAAGAAACAAAAATGGATTAAAATGCGTAAGACCGTCGAAAACCGGCAACGCAAAGATAGTATTGGGCGATATATAAGGAATTATCTATTCCGTTCTTAATCATTAGTGCTAAACCACATATTTGCTCACTTTTGTTTGCCACTCTCAATGCTTTTTCATAGTCTCTCTGCTGACCTAATCTTTGAAGATCAGTAAACAAATTTTGTGTGTTAACTTGTGCCATATTTTGCCACAAACACCTTTCCGGTTTGGGGGGTAAACGCTCAAACTCGGGATTACCTTAAGTTTCACTTTAGTTTTCTTTGCCGTTTGAGTGTGATCGCTCTATGTTGAATGAAAGTATGAAGTAGTAGGGAAAATATACTGAAATGTACATTTAACTTAAAGACTACATGCATGATTTTTTGCATCCCTGTACAGATTATGTGTGTAACAACACACCTTCCAAGTCCCATCTTCAAACTCCCACTAGAAAGCGCATTAAAAGCCAGTTAAATCTGACACTTGGAAAAACAAACAGATCCCCCTCTGAAACTGTGCTACGTCACACAAGGTCATTTGGAACTCTGATCTCAATGTGTACAATACAAAATACTGTAAAATGAAGTGAAATTAGTGTTTTATAAACGATCATGGAAAGGGTCAGTTTCAGTCAAAAAAAAAATTTTTTTTTTCCTACACTGAGTACAAAGATTATGCTATTAAATGAACTTGAAATATATTCTGGTCACACACAAATAATGGTCTTATAATTAATAATAAACACTACAATTGGACTGTATCTTGTGTTCAAAATAGTGAATAAAATGTATAGTTTTATAGTTTAACAATGTATCTTCTGATTGTCTGCAGTTTTTAAACGTATTGATAAGCATGTTCTCTTAGAATCACATTACTTATGGCTAATATTTGAAATATTATCTGTACAGATTCCTCACTCTCATCATTGACAACTTTAGATGGAGTCTGATTTAGACCTTCATAGCAAAGAATAAATGCTAATTATCATAAATTATAAAAAATTTTGAAACAAAATTATCCTTATTCAGTTAAAGTTAAACTTAAAAAAATACAACTTTATCAGTAACATATTTAGTTACATCGAATCCTTCCCAATACATTTATAACAAAACCATGGCAAATGTACAGCTGTGTGCTTTTTATTTCGTCACAACTATTCCACACATGTTTTCAGGGATGTTATTCTATATGCCACTTTGAGAGGCTGTATCTCTGTGGGGGATGTTCTGATTGATGTCTGGTTTTTATTACTGGGATTGTCTTACTCTCCGGCACACACATACAAAGTTTTAAAGAAACCAGATAGCCAGATAGCATTCTGCCATCAGACCGATGATATGTTGGCTGTTGATTGTATGGTCAGCAGATTTTTCCAACATTGGGCCAGTGTTGACTATTGGTTGGGTGGTCAGCAGATTTGGCCACTGCTGAGCCAATGTTGGTCCAATGATGGCTGCCAACCACTATTCAGGCTGCATATCTCTATATTTTGCTGACATTAAGCCAATGTTGGGCCAACAGTGTATTTTTATTCAACATGGCAGAGCATAATAATAAGGGATTTTGAGAAACTTAGCAAAAAATTATTTATTATGGTATGTCTAAAAATCCTATTTCAGTGAGCCTACAATTTTTAATTAACTATTGAATAATTTTAGACATAAAAATAATATTCTCATTAAAAATTCACATTGTAAAACTTGTTTCTGAACATTATATTTTTATCATCGGATTATGGGCTCTGATCTTAAGACACTATTCCACCATTGTTAATGGTTGGTCATGTGACTAATCATCGATTCCTTCAACCATGATGCGCCCACATTTGCTTTCTGTTAAATATTGGTCACATAACTCCATACTGCAATCTGAATGGGTGATACTATAGTGGGACTACAACTTTTACCAGTGGCTTGCAAGCGTAGGTTTGAAATTGCCTCTGCCAGCAAACAAACAATGGGCCAACGACGGCTGTCAATATTGGACTGACAGATGTGCCAACATTAGTCCACTGTTAGCATGCTATCTTGGTGTAGCTTGGTCACTTTTGGGTGTTGGACCTTAATAGAGGTAACAGCCAGTGAATTTATGTCAAAAAATTTTTTGGCCAAACTGGCTGAACCTCCTGGCTAATTTTAAGATTTCTTTCGTAGCAACTCAGACCCACAAAAAACTCTAATAACAGTCACAAAGAGAACAGTAAATTTGAACAGCACAGTTTGAATTTTTAGATAATATAGAAATGTGTTACCAGCAAATCTAAATCACCATCAGTCATCTTTCAAAATATTATCCCATGGGCATATATATCTATGCATGCTTTATTTGAACAGATGGGAGGAGCAGACCTAATGAGCCATTCTTCAGGGAATAATGGTTTGATTAGTACTATAACTGGGGTCACATAGTTCCTTTATTTGCAGAAAGCTTATTTAAACTTGGGTGTCCTGAGTGCTTACAAATTTAATTGGCCTTTAATCACTTGGCCATCACCTCTGTCCAGATTTGAATCTATTCATCTTTACATTTGTACTTATGGGATACATTTTTCAGTTCCCCGCATGATTTCATGTGTTGAAATTGACAATGTATATTTATTGTAAATATAGACAGAAATATGTTACAGATTCAACTAACACTCTAATTCCGGCCTTTAATTGTGTGTCCGAAAATGTTAACTTTGATCAGTTTGCATTTATATACGCATAACTTTCTGCCATCCCGTAGTCCTCTTCCTTTTCCGTTTGTTTGAGACACCGCATATGAGTGTTGGATTCTTTTGAGAAAAAGGTAACTAATATACGAGTGTTTTCAACTATATTTGTTTATATTTCTACCACGACTTAAATCTTGTTACAACCTTGTATATTTTCAACAATCTGTGCTAAAAGTTGTGCCCCCAGGAGATGAAAAGTGGCATATTTTAAGGTGGGAAACCTTTTATCGCTCACTAACCATGAGCATCCCTTGGAAGACGTAGGACTCGCGACCATGGGAACTCGCTACCAATATTAATACCCTTTTTATTTTATAACATATTTATAGGAAACCCTAACAGAATTCTATTGTCTCACGTTTTCTAATTTGCATATTTTATTTCATTATATTTCTAGGAACCCCCCCCCCCCCCCCCCCCCCCCCACACACACACACACACAGATTTCCATGACCTCACGTTTTCAAATTTGCATAATTTATTTTATAATAGTTCTAAGAAACCCCACAGAATATTTTAAACTGTTGACCGAATTAGATGATTGGACACATGTTCGTTGACATAACTTAATTATAATTCAATGGGATTTCCTACTGCTCAGCTAGTGAATTTCGTCACCCAGTGAATTTCGTCACCTGCCATTTAAACCCTCAAAAACCAGTAATACTTGTGTTTAAACACATGCAACCACAACTTCTAATTAGGGCTGCGAATGAGTACTCGAGCCTCGGTGTACGAGGCGGTCTTGGCTTGTGCTCTAATCCATTTTAAAAACTCGGTTACTCGCAAGGTATTGTATTATCGCCCATGTAATCAAACGCTTGTGTAAAATATGCTACATTTCAGCATTTCCGTCACATAATATCAATTAAAGTTTTTACTTTCGCTTGAAAACATACAATTTACTCCATATTCTATAGACGTGGTTACCTCAGCTCTACTTTACTTGCGTGTAGAGCCGTGGCACGACCCCACATAGAACTGGAGATTTGCATAAAACACAAATATCATACCAATGTGTACACATAACTGTTCCCACAACTATTTTGTTTCATTTTCTTCAACATTCAATCAACATGCAAACATGCTTGACAAAAAATATATGACATTTCCTGATTTTCCAGGGTTTTTGGACCATTTCTCCAAAAATTTGAAAATGTTCTTTTATTATAAAATATGTGTAAAATAGGATATATTTTGTACAAGTATTGTATTTGTTGTGTCCTTAGCTAAATATCAACTGGTTCTAATTATATTAAACCATGTTCAGTCATTTTTTCAAGTTTTATTCAACAGAAAAAGATTTTTTGCAAATCTCCAGTTCTATGTGGGGTCGTGCCACGGCTCTACACGCAAGTAAAGTAGAGCCGAGGTAACCACGTCTACATATTCTATAATATATGGTCAAATAGAAGACGTTTTTCTTCAAAAGTTTCATTTCCGGAACCGACTATTTGTTTACAGAAGACTTCTAATGATAGATACTAAATCTCGTGGTTAGTCAAATTCGGGCTGGTTGTCAGAGGGCGAGTACTCTATTCCATTTTTTAGCACCCGTCACAGCCCTACTTCTAATGTTAATATGTAATTCAGCAATATAAATTAAGTGTAAAAATGATTTAATATTGTCATGAAATGCAGGTGACGAAATTCACTGGCTGAGCAGTAGCAATATTCCAGTAATAAAACAAACGTTTTCTATATATTTATATATTTTTTATTTTCCCACATTCATGCAGACGGCTATAATTAACTATTGGTAACGAGATGTGGTAGCATTGAACCCAAAGCAGAGCTTCATGGGATATAAACCACTTCCCTACATGAAGCACTTCTCGGTTCTAGCCATTATATTACACATCAGGACATCCCGGGACATAACCTTGACATTTCTTAGAAAATAAGGCCGAAAGGTGTTTCGGTCCCCTAGCGCGAGCACAAAGACATACAAGACACAAGTAGTGCACTGAAGCGGTAACCCATCGCAGTACAAACAAAGCTCATTGCCGCTTTTGTAAAACACAGCCTTGTTTTACTTCTGTAAAACACAGCCATCACCACAATTGGTGAAAGTCGCGCTTAAAAATGGTTAAATGCTACTTCTTCCTGCTATAACTTGGCACATCTTGGACAAAGAATCCTTATTAAGCGTCCCTTGCGGGACGCTTGTTTGTGTATGGGAGACCTTCAGGCTCCGGCGGCTCCGCATTTTGTTTTCCTTATAACTCTGTAACCGTTAGGCGGATTCTTTTCAAATTTGGCAGGTTTAGGCAGTAGCCTTGGGGAATTTTTTTGAATATGCTGCAGTGACATTTCAACCAATCAGAGAGGACACAAGACCAAAAATGTCTTTTTTCGATGGGGAAGCTTGTCCGGATGATAACTTGAAAGGAATTTTATCAATTCACCTGAAACTTGGCAAATACATTCATTCTATTAAAATCTGGAAATCATTAGATTTTGGCATTGATTGGTTAAGAAATGGCCAAGTAATTAATGATTAATTAATCATTATGAATTTTCCAAATAAGGAAAACACAAAAATGCTTATATCTCAAAAATCGTGCTAGATAGAGTGATTTCAATGAAATTTTTGACCCCCCCCCCAGGGTATCTTTGCAGAGTAGTTATCCCAATTTTCAAAAAAAAAAATTTCTCGCCCAAAATGGCGGTAGTGTAGGGATTGGTGCTCGATCTTTCAATATCGATCGATCATCCCACAGAACTGCCGATATCGACACATACTACCAGCATTTCAATATCGAAACCACATATAAGAAACAGACAAAAATAAAATAAACAGAGAAATTTTACTGCTTAAATAAATATTTATTATATAAACGCCTTAAAAAGCACATTTACAACCGAAATAAATTGGTTCAAGTCTGGCGCCATCTTTGTTTACATTGTCAGTGACAACTTCCGGTTTCACGGAAGAGAAACAAAACCTGACAGCTAGTACACAAAAAAGCATGAAAACTCTTATTTGATTGGATTTTTGTTCATTTTATTTAATTTTATATTGCAGAAATATATTTTTGGTGCATAAGTAGTATCTTTTGATAATTTCGTGAATTTATATGTGCACGTTTTCAAATAACCTGTATTATCGCCCATGGCTTACGTTAACGGTCCCGATATTGAAATATCGATCGATCCACAACCCTAAATTTTCATTCGATATCGATCCTCAATATGGCTCTCGATCCCTATACTAAATGGCGGCCATTTTGAATTTTCGAAAATTGCAAAACATAAAAATGCTTATATCTCGAAAACCGTACTAGATAGAGCGATTTGACCCGCAGGGTATCTCTCCAGAGTAGTTATGCCAATTTTCAAAAAAGTTTTATCTTGCCAAAAATGGCAGCCATTTTGAATTTTCGAATTTTTGCCAAAAATGGAAAAACACAAAATTGCTTCTATCTCCTTAACCGTTCGAGATAGAGCGATTTCGTCGAAATTTTCGACCCACAGGGTATAAGTGGAATGTAGTATTGTTAATTTCCAAAAAATTTTCCCCTCCCCAAAAATGGCGGCCATTTTGAATTTTCAAATTTTCGCCCAAAATGGAAAAACACAAAATTGCTTCTATCTCCTTAACCGTGCGAGATATAGCGATTTCGTCGAAATTTTCGACCCGCAGGGTATGAGAGGAATGTAGTATTGTTAAATTTCAAAAAATTTTCCCCTCCCCAAAAATGGCGGCCATTTTGAATTTTCGAATTTTCGCCAAAAATGGAAAAACACAAAATTGCTTCTATCTCCTTAACCGTGCGAGATAGAGCGATTTCGTCGAAATTTTCGACCCGCAGGGTATGAGAGGAATGTAGTATTGTTAATTTTCAAAAATGGCGGCCATTTTGAATTTCGAATTTTCGCCAAAAATGGAAAAACACAAAATTGCTTCTATCTCCTTAACCGTGCGAGATAGAGCCATTTCATCGACACAGGGTATAAGAGGAATGTACTATTGGCAATTTTCAAAAAATTTTCCCCTCCCCAAAAATGGCAGCCATTTTGAATTTGCGAATTTTCGCCAAAAATGGAAAAACACAACAACATGTGGGTCGCCAGTAAGCAGCAGGCCTTGGCCTATTTTTATCAAATAACTCATTCACCTACTTTTGGGAGAGCTTTCACTTGGTGAAGTTTCAGACCCATAGCTAATTACTCACCTACTCAAAATGAGTAACTGCTAATTATTTGTAAAAGTATTGCGGATTCCCAATTTTTATCAAATAACTCATTCATCTACTTATGGGAGAGCTTTCACATGGTGAAGTTTCAGACCCATAGCTAATTACTCACCTACTCAAAATGAGTAAATGCGAATTATCTCTAAAAGTATTGCGGATACCCAATTTTTATCAAATAACTCGTTCATATATTTTTGGGAGAACTTTCACTTGGTGAAGTTCCAGACCTGTAGGTAATTACTCACCTACTCAAAAGGAGTAAATGTGAATTATCTCTTAATAGTATTGCAGATAGCCAATTTTTCTCAAATAACTCATTCACCTACTTTTGGAAGAGCTTTCACACACAAAAATGAAAAATTGTGAATATCTCGGAAAAGCTATTTCTTCTCCTTTAATGCTCGACGGGAAATACACACCGCGGCAGTGGTCTTGTCAAAAATTTTTGTCTCCCCAAAAATGGTGGCCATTTTGAATTTTCAAAGTTTTTGCAAACCACAAGAATGCTTATATCTTGAAAACCGTGCTAGATAGAGCAGACTGCGTTGACTTTGGTTGCCACAACAGTATAAGGCTAGAAACGAAGCATTTTCTTAATACTTTAGCACTCACCTTTATATCCTTTTCGGGACGCAAAAACATTATCTTTTTTTGCGAGCGATCCTCTAGTTTTTGCTTGTCTTAAGTATAGTTGCTGGGAAATATTTACATTAAAATATGAATTGACACAAGCACAGTTTATAAAAGTACTTTGGCAACATAAATTCCAAACAATAAACAGTTAAAATGGTTTTTAATCTGCGATAATACAATTTCTGCTAGAAATCTGCACCCAATTTGGCACAATTTGGATACAGAAATTACCAAAAATATTTAAATTATTTTTGTTGTCTTTTCAACTGCCTTATTTGGTATGTGGGAATGTGCAATTGTGAGCAATAAATAATGATTGTTATTAAATATTTTAACTTCTGTTTTGTGCCAAGATGAGATTTGTGCCATGATACGGTGCCAAGCAGTATTTATTGTATCCACCGGATAGCATCCGGTGGATACTAAGGATTACGCATAAGTACGTGTGTAGAGATTTTCTCGCTACCCCTCTAGAGGCCAGGGTATTATGGGTCGACTTCTCAAATTTTCAGGTTATATTCATAACCATAAAATCTTGCCTGGGAATATTTTTGGCCTCATTTTGAAAAACAAAATGGCCGCCACGGGCGTTTTTCGACTTTCGGCAAGGAGTTTTGTTGGCCCTCTAGAACAAAGGGAATTATAGGTAGAGATCTCAAATTCGCAGGATATGTTCATCATTACAAAATCTTGACCGAAAATATTTTTGGCCTCATTTTGAAAATGCAAGATGGCCACCACGGGTGTTTCTTTTCAGTCACGAAAAGTGCTTATATCTCCCTTATTATTGGTCCTAGAGGTTTGGAATGTCAAACCAACCTATAGGAAATCATGGGATGGGTATCTTCTGGAGTGTTCGGATTTGACCTTGGGCCGCCCCTTCAAGGTCAAACAAGGATAGGCAAACTTAAAAGTGCTTATAACTCGCTTATTATTGGTCCTAGAGGTTTGGGATGGTAAACGAACCTATGGGAAATCATGGACTGGGAATCTTTTGGTGTGGTCAGATTTGACCTTGGGCCTCTCGTTCAAGGTCAAACAAGGATAGCCAAACTTAAAAGTGCTTATAACTCGTTTATTATTGGTCGTACAGGTTTGCTATGGTAAACCAACTTATAAATAGGAAATCATGGGCTGGAAATCTTCTGATGCGGTCAGATTTGATCTTGGACCCCACCTTCAAGGATAGCCAAACTTAAAAGTGCTTATAACTCTCTTATTATTGGTCCTAGAGGTTTGGGATGGTAAACCAACTTATAGGAAATCATGGGCTGGGAATCTTCTGGTGTGGTTAGATTTGACCTTGGACCCCACCTTCAAGGTCAAATGAGGATAGCCAAACCTAAAAGTGCTTATAACTTATTATTGGTCGTATAGGTTTGGGATGGTAAACCAACCTGTAGGAAATCATGGGCTGGGAATCTTTTGGTGTGGTCAGATTTGACCTTGGACCCCTAATTAAAGGTCAAACGAGATAGCCAAACTTAAAAGTGCTTATAACTCGCTTATCATTGGTCCTAGAGGTTTGGGATGGTAAACCAACCTATAGGAAATCATGGGCTAAGAATCTTTTGATGTGGTCAGATTTGACCTTGGGCCCCCTCCTTCAAGGTCAAACGACAATAGCGAAACTTAAAAGTGCTGATAACTTGCTTATTATTGGTCCTAGAGGTTTGCAATATGAAACCAACTTATAGGAGGTCATGGGCTGGGAATCTTCTGATGTTTTCAGATCTGACCTTGGTCCCCTCTCAAGGTCAAACGATGGTTCACTGGCTTTGGTGAGTTGTCTTTTCGGTGGATACAAATTTGCATCGGTTCTCATGCGTAGGTCTAATTCAGATATGTGTTTAAATATAGATTATTTTCAAAGGAGAAAAATATTTTCAGATGCCTGGAATTAGTGTCAAAGATGTTAATCAGCATGAATTTGTGAAGGCGTTGGCTGCTTTCCTGAAAAAGTAAGTTCATTAACAAAAAAGATTCTAGTTATTTTTCAATTGAATCAAGGTAATTAAGAATGTTGAAAATATTTTATCTTTTTGTATAAAGTTGTTCCCAATTATAACCCAATAGCATATCAGAGAACTTTACTTTTTGTAGTCAAAATTCATCAAGCCACTAAATCTAGAACTAGGTTTGCATGTGGTATAAGGTGTAACTTTAGTTGTGTGTTTGTAGAACTGGTAAAATGAAGGTTCCAGACTGGACTGATCTGGTGAAATTAGGGAGATTCAAGGAACTTGCTCCATATGATGAAGACTGGTATTATATCAGAGCAGGTGAGACTTTCCCTTGTAGTTTAGCTTCTAATACTTTCAGATTGTACTTATGTGGAATGAAATTGTGTAATTTGATCATGCAGCACATACTGATGATAATCAAGGCTAGAGTACTGAGACATGCTAAATGCATGTTTTTCCTGAAGCATCTACTGTCTGAATGTGCGGTCATTAATGTTTTTAGAATTCAGGTAATGTTTTAATGTGATTTTTAGCCTGTCATGTCAGAAATATTTAATTTCAGTAGGATGTAAATTGTAATTGAACATCTCCCAGCATGCAGCCGGAATTATACTGGTGACACCACAGCTCTTGAGGGCTGTTGGGGTATTGTTTTCACCCATGGTGTCCGGATGGGTGGGTGGGTGGTGGGAAAAGATTTTTCCGGGCTGTATCTCAGAAACCGTAAAGTGTAGGAAGTTGATATTTGATAGGGTTATTAATTAATTAATCTTGCATCTCATACTAGTGGACTATTTTTCAGCTTCTGTGGCCAGACATCTGTACATCCGTTCTCCGGCAGGTGTAGGTGCCCTTAGAAAGATTTATGGTGCCAGGAAAAGGAATGGCACCTGCCCCAGTCATTTTTGTGAATCAGGTGGTTGTGTTTCTAGAAAGGTCCTGCAGAGTCTGGAAAACATAAAGTTCTTAGAGAAGGATCCCAATGGGTAAGTCGGTTCAGCATGCCCATAATATTTACCAATATGTCCATATTTTTTTTTTTTTTTTTTTTTTTTTTTTTTTTTTTTTTTTGAGAGAGAGAGATTTCAATTATTAAGTAGATGGATTATAACCTGTTGACAAGGGCTGCTGTAAGTTATAACGTTTCTGCTTTATCACTAGTTTACTTTAACAATTTTCCACAAAACGATACCTAATTTTACCATTTATCAGTAAGTTTAAACCAAGGATGTGTTGCGGCCTACAGATAACAAGTTGATCACTTTTTATTATTTGGAAAAAATGCAACACAACCATTAAGTATTTTCCTGTACTTATTTGGTAAAACATGAACTGTTGTATATTTTTTTATGAAAGGTTTTTAGTCCTTTTTACCTAAGAAAATAAGAGTTTTTATGCATTATAAATTTCTTAACAGTTCTACTTCAGTTGCTAGCCTCAGAAATCAGAAAACCAGGAACCCAACTGCTATTCCTCAGAGATGCAACTGCCCCTTGTATTAGACCCTATAAATATTTTAAATCTGATCTCAAACCCAAATAAATCAAACCAATTTGATAAGGATGACAAATGTGTTGTATATATTGTTACATCAACATATTAAAGTGGGGTCTTGGTGGTCAGAGGCTTTATCAGTTGTATCAAATTATTATTTGCTCATGACATCGTGTGTGAGATAAATGTGACCTGACCCAGTTGGACTCCAGCTGTTAAAAAGGGTCATTAAAAAAACCTGACCTTACACATGTCAAAATGGCATTTTTAAAAATTGTATCGTTTATTTCTTGTGTTTCAGTGGCAGAAGGCTCACACTGCAAGGCCGCAGAGATCTTGACAGAATTGCCTCACAAATTCACACCAAGAAAAAACAGCCTGCAAAGGAATAAAAACACTAGAACTGTCCAAAGAATTCTCCTAAAGCTCTGTATTGTGAAAGCATGAGTGAATAAATTAGAGGACTGTCATTGTGTGCATTTCACTGAAAAAGCCATCGATCCCTAATGTTAAGAAGTTAATGCAAACTTTGTGACAGAATACCACTGGTTCATGTTAACTTGAGTTAATCCTATGCTTTACCTCAAAATATTCAACTGATTTTTCCCTGATCTGCCCCACCATACTGATTTACACTTTCAGGTTAGATTTATCTGTCAGAGTTGGAGAAAGCCTGGATGCTGAAGGGTTGACTGTATGGTAGTGGTGTGAACGGTAAACCGGTATACCGCATTTCGTTTCATTTAGGTAGAAATGACGAAATCCGTAAAGAATATTTACGTACCGGTTATTGAAAATGTCATCATATTAGGCTTTCTACTGATTAATATTTCGTCAAAACAATAAAGAGCATATACATTTGAGGAAAAACTTGCATTTTCACTTTATATTAATGGTAAATGAAGTTTACAAACTTCAAAATATCTCGCGAATGCATATTTCCTATTGAGAATGTAGCTCATGTACGCTCGCGTAAAACTTATTATCATATCTCTGTAAACTTTCGAAATCCCGGATTTCGTTCGGTTTCAAAGCCCCGAAAACCGGTTTTTATTTTCAGGACCGGTCCGACCACTACTGTATGGTATGTATTTGCCAATAGGAAAACGATGAGCTTTTACCACTTTAAACAGGATTTGCAACTATAAGGTGAATGGAGAAAGTGTTGTAGATCAAGGATGCAAAATCAACATTAAAAGGTGTGAAGCAAAAACAGTTTTGTAGAAATTGAAAGCATCCACGAAACTAAGAGTTCAGTGAGAGAAAGTTCATTGCACTCTGCAAAAAAATTTCAAATTATGCTTGTTGACGAATGCTATTTCCATCAGTTATATTTTTAAAGGAATATACTTAAGCCACAATTCAGGTGTTTGTTACTTTAAACATGAATCCGAGAAAATGCACACAACCTGTAAAATCTTGTCCGGGCTATATCTCAGAAACCGTAAGGTGTAGGAAGTTATTACTTCGTAGGGACATTAGTTAGGGGGTCTAGATATGCAACTGTAAGGTGTGTGTAGGAAGTTGATATTTGGTAGGGACATTGGTTGGGGGTTGTAGGTGTGCATCATCATGGTGTGACCTTGATTTGAGCTTTGACCTTGCTGTAGTGACGAGCTATAAAATCTTGTCCAGACTATATCTCAGAAGCTCTTAAGGTGTAGGAAGTTGATACTTGGTAGGGAGATTGGTTAGGGATTGTAGGTGTGCATTATTATGGTGACCTATAACCTAGTTGTAGTGACCATGAGCTTGAAAATCTTGTCTGGGGTACGGGCATCTGTGATGCTATTTGTATCCACCGGAAGCATCCGGTGGATACTTTGGTTTAGCATTTGCTACGCCGCCGCCGCGCGTAGAGAGATTTTCGGCGTTAACGCTCTAAGAGGAAAACGACAGCAGCTAGGTTCACCAAATTTGCAGGATATCTTCATTGGGGGGTAAGCTTCTCTGGGAAGGAAAATAGCCTCATTCTGAAAAACAAGATGGCCGCCACGGGCATTTCTTTGAAAATAATCTACATTTTTCTACTGGCTGTTCCTCATAGGTAGAAGGTTGAATCTCTTCATAGGTGATATGTATGACACATATACATGTCCTCCAAAACCTTGCACACATTTGACCTTGAAGCTTCTAGCTCAAAGTCATCCACGGAGTGCCGAAGTAACCCACATAGAGGACTTTAAAAGTGCCTATATCCCTTATTATTGGTCCTAGAGGTTTGCAATGTGAAGCCAACCTATAGGAAATCATGTGCTGCGAATCTTCTGATGTGGTCAGATTTGACCTTGGACCCCTCCTTCAAGGTCAAACAAGGATAGCCAAACTTAAAAGTGCTTATAACTCGCTTATTATCGATCCTAGAGGTTTGGGATGGTAAACCAACATATAGGAAATCATGTGCTGCGAATCTTCTGATGTGGTCAGATTTGACCTTGGACCCCTCCTTCAAGGTCAAATGAGGACAGCCAAACTTAAAAGTGCTTATAACTTGCTTATTATTGGACTTAGAGGTTTGGGATAGTAAACCAACATATAGGAAATCATGGACTGGGAATCTTCTGGCGTGGTCGGATTTGACCTTGGGCCCCTCCTTCAAGGTCAAATGAGGACAGCCTAACTTAAAAGTGCTTATAACTCACTTATTATTGGTCCTAGAGGTTTGGGACGGTAAACCAACATATAGGAAATCATGGGCTGGGAATCTTCTGGCGTGGTCGGATTTGACCTTGGGCCCCTCCTTGAAGGTCAAATGATGACAGCCAAACTTAAAAGTGCTTATAACTTGCTTATTATCGATCCTAGAGGTTTGGGATGGTAAACCAACATATAGGAAATCATGTGCTGCGAATCTTCTGATGTGGTCAGATTTGACCTTGGACCCCTCCTTCAAGGTCAAATGAGGACAGCCAAACTTAAAAGTGCTTATAACTTGCTTATTATTGGTCCTAGAGGTTTTGGTGCATTGTCTTTACGGTGGATACAATTTGCATCGGTTTTCCGATGCGCTAGGTCTAGTTTTTTTATGCTTTAAAATTGATGGAATCGTGCACTAAATCACTTATAACTTTAAAAGTATTGCATTTAGAGCATTTTGTTAAAATTTGTTATTCAGCTACTTTTTTGTCCCTAACTACAACATGGTGTGTAACTTGGGTGTCTATCCTAATAGCTATTTTCAGACTTTTCATTACCTTCCATAATAAGTAAATCACTTGTAACTTGAAAACTATTGCATATAGAGAATTTTGTATAAATATGTTATTCCGCTACTTTTGGATCCGCTATAACATAGTAAAATTGCAGACCTGTAGCTCTTTGGATAGCTGATTAATAGCTATTTTGAGTAAATTGCTTGTAACTTGATAACTGTTGAATGTAGATAATTTTGTTTAAATATGTTATTCATGAACTTATCAGCTGTAACATAGTCAAATTGCAGACCTGTAGCTCATGGCATAGCTGAACAATAGCTATTTTCAGGTTCTCACCGTTTAATAAATCGGTTGTAACTTTAAAACTGTTGCATTTACAGTATTTTCTTCTAATAAGTTATTCACGTAATTTTTGGTCAGCTATAACAAAGTAAAATTGCAGACCTGTAGCTCATTACATAGCCGAGCAATAGCTATATTCAGGTTCTCGCTGTTGAGTAAATCAGTTGTAACTTGAAAACTATTGCATTTACAGTATTTTGTTTAAAGATGTTTTCTACGTACATTTCACTCCTTAACAGTTAACTTGATACTTTGCTTCTGAATACCATTTGCAGGGAACTACTTTTGTCCCTTTTCTTCTTTGTCTTCTACTCTGAAACTCAAAACACACAGCTGACACAGAGCCTGTTCACGCACACTGATTGCTTGTTTATTTATTTTACTCGGCAATATCTTTTTGCCACAACCCTTCAAAGATATGAATGTTATTTACTGTTTATTAAATAGGGGCCTCTGTGGCGCAGTGGTAAGACTCACCTCAAATCTCTGAGGTCGGTGGTTCAAACCCCGGACCTTATGTGGGAAAGTTGGTAGTTTCTTACCGATGGTCAGCAGTTTAGAGTATAGAACGTTGACCAACTGTATGTACTGGTTTGCTCTGTCCACAAAACTACCCGCCATGATACAGTGTTGAAAGTGACTTAAAACTCCAAATGAATAAAGGTATTGGTAAAAAGTCTTTTTGTCCATTGTTAACCACATTCCATAAAGGCTTACAGATGCTCTATAGTCTAAACCCCTGTCCAGATTTGTATGTTTACAGCTTAAAACCTGCATAGATTTTTACCAAACTTGCAAGTGGAATTCAGGTTTTTGGAAAAACACATATTTGCTTCCATCTCCTTAACCGTGCAAAATAGAGTTATTTCGTTGAAATTTTCGACCCATACGGTATCTAAGAAATGTACTCTTGGCAATTTTCAAAAAATTTTCCTCTTCCCAAAAATGGCGGCCATTTTGAATTTTCGAATTTTTGCCAAAAATAGAAAAACAGAAATTTGCTTCTATCTTCTTAACCATGCAAGATAGAGTGACTTCGTCAAAATTTTCGACCCAACCAATGCAAAAAGGCATGAAGCTGAAATAATTTACATGTACACTAATAAATATTTAAGCATCATTAATATATTTATATCCCCAGACGAAAGTCGGGGATATATTGGATTCAGGTCCGTCGCGCCGCCGCCGCCGTAGAAATTTCCTTGTGGACGCGATAACTCAAAAACAAATTAATATTTTTTTTTCAAACTTGGTACACATGTTAAGGGTGCCCAAAGGAAGATCCCTATTTTAAGGTGACCTTAAACTCCCAGTAAAAAAGAACTTATGGCCACCTTAAGGTCAGAAATTGCACTTTTGGCCACTTAGAGCCCTGTAGGTCACAAACTATGATGCTCAGCTGGCTGAAATTTTATCTGACAACACATTAATATGTTCTTAGTACATGTGCCGAAAATCATGACTTTAAGTTGAGGAGAAAATTGTGTTTGAGGCCCATAAATACCCCCACTTAGGGATTTTTTGCTATACTTTACACATATTTTGCCCTATAATTTGGAAGTGATAATTCTGATGAGTCTCAAACTGCGCTAGGTATAACTTTGATATGTAATCCTTGTCTGTAGAAAATTTTAGGGCTGTAGGTTTACCCAAAGGGGTCGACTTAAGGTCTCAAAAGTGCCCACAGAGACCCAATTTATGCACTTTTTGCCACTTTCAAGCACTGTAGCTTTCAAACTATGTCTCTCATCTAAGTTAAATATCATCTGGGAATATATCTATGTGTTTTCTTATATGTGCCCCAACATTTAGGCCTTTAATAGACAGTTAACCTGTGTATCAGGACCATAAACACCCACCCGAGTGACCCTTATAAGACATTTTTCACATCTTTTTCCCTGTAACTTGGAAATGGTAAGTCTGAGAAGTTTCAAACTGTATTAGATATATATTCTGTGTGTAATCTTAGTATGTAGCAGATTTTAAGTCTGAAGCTTTAATTTTGAAGGTCAAATTGAGGTCTCTAAAAGGCTCCCAAAGACCCAATATTTGGACTTTTTGCTACTTTTAAGCCCTGTGACTGTCAAACTATGTGACTGATAGAGCTCAAATCCTATCTGAGAAGATATTAGTATGTTATTTTTATATGTGCCAAAAATTAAGGCTTTAAGAAGACATTTAACCTGTGTATGAGGACCATAAATCCCCACCCGAGTGACCATTTTTAGACATTTTTCACATATTTTTCCCTGTAACTTGGAAATGGTAAGTCTAAGAAGTTTCAAACTGTATTAGATGCATATTCTATGTGTAATCTTAGTATGTGACAAATTTTAAGTCTGAAGCTTTAATTTGAAGGCCACATTTAGGTCTCTAGAAGGCCCCATAAAGACCCAGTATTTGGACTTTTTGCCAATTTTAAGGCCTGTGACTGTTAAACTATGTGACTGATAGAGCTGAAATCTCATCTGGGAATACATTATTATGTTCTTTTTACATGTGCCAAAAATCAAGGCTTCAAGTAGACATTTAACCTGTGTATGAGGACCTTTAACACCCACCTGAGTGACCCTTTTAAGACATTTTTCACATATTTTGCTCTGTAACTTGGAAATGGTAAGTCTGAGAAGTTTCAAACTTTATTAGATACATATTCTATGTGTAATCTTAGTATGTAACAAATTTTAAGTCTGAAGCTTTAATTTGAAAGCCACATCGAGATCTCTAAAAGGCCCACAATGACCCAATATTTGGACTTTTTACCACCTTTAAGCCCTGTAACTGTTAAACTATGTGATTGATGGAGCTGAAATCCCATCTGGGAATGCATTATTATGTCCTTTTTACATATGCCGAAAATCAAGGTTTTTAGTAGACATTTAACCTGTGTATGAGGGCCATAGACACTCGCCCAAGTGCCTTTTTTGACATTTTTTCCGTATTTTGCCCTGTTATTTGGAAATGCTTAGTGTGACAAGTCTTAAACTGTATTATATATGATTTTTGTTTGTTATGTATGTCCCCCCAAAAAGTTTCAGATCTGTAGTTTAATTGCTAAGGTCTCTTTAACAATTGTAAAATGCTCACAGAAACCCAATTTATGGATATTATGCCACTTTAAAGCCCAGTAACTGTCAAACTATGTGGGTTATAGAGCTGAAATCTTTGAATTTTTAAAAGGAAATGCCTGTCTATTTAAATTTTGAATATTAATAATGTTATGGCTATCTTAGTCTTTTAAGAACTTATTTTTGTGTGTTATACCTCTGCTTGCTGAGTTTTTCACTTTTTAAAATGAAACTGGTGAAACATATTGAAGTAGACAAAATGGACACTTTAAGTGAGCTTTAAGTCCCAATATTAATGAAATTATATCCTTATGTAGTAAAACTAGGGGATTTTTAACCCTCAACTAGCCCAGTTTTATTCAACTTGCCTCAGTTAATTTTGGCACAGCTCCTACAGTTATGAACTCATTTCAGTTGATAATCACATACTTAAAATTCTCAATTCTTTTTGTATTTGAGTACCCCTTTTATATAGATTGTTTGTTTACCATTTATGCTCAACCCACATCCCCCCACCCGGATTCCCCCCACCCACCTCTGGGACCTCCAGCTATATTGAGTGACACTAAATAAACAAAGGTATTTAATGATATCAGATGAGAAACAAAGAACTCAATGGGGTTGCAGATCTTGTGTAATAGTGAGAGAGGTGTGGAGAAGGGGAGAGGGGTGGGGGTGGGAGGTGGTGGGCTTCATTACATATAACACAAAGGGGAGTCAGAACTGAGATTGTGTCACATATTTAGGTTGCATATATATGGACCACATATATAGGTATAGAGGAAATGAATAATTGAAAACAATTTGCAAATTCTAAAAATAATATAATAAAATAATAATATAAATAATTTTTTTTTAAATAATATTTTATTTGTGAACAAATATAGAAACAGATATGCGCTTTTGGGATTATGAATTTTAGAATGGACATTGAATCATCAATCATTTAAATACTTTGAAGGAAGATTGAAAAATATGATGAGTTGAGTTAAAAATAATATTTTATTTGTCAACAAATATAGAAACAGATATGCTCTTTTGGGATTATTATTTTAGAATGGACATTCAATCATCAATCATTTAAATACTTTGAAAATAGGTTTAGAGTTATCATTGCAGGAAGATTGAAAATATAATTTGAGTTATGTATTCGGCGTCTGGGGATACACCATCTTCCTTGGGGAGATATAAACAGAGTAGATTGATGTGCTGAAGTTCATATAATAATGGGTAATTATGTTTTAAAAAATTCCCGATCAAAACCTGTGGCGTGAGTGATGACCTGTCTGGGGATATGTTGGCGCCGAGTTGGCCCAATCTAGTTTACAAATGAAACAGGGTCTTGTAACACTACTGTACAATTTTGGCAAAAGGTTCATGGGGTGGACATTCACATGATAATGTGTGTTCTTCTATGCTATCCTGTTTCTATTCATATGTCGCAGCTACTATCAACAGGGCGTCCTATTTCTAGTTGAAACTTTCCTCTCACCTCTATGGTCAGCCGTTTGTAGCCTGGACCCGACCCTATGTGGGAAAGTTTGCAGTTGCTTGCTGGTGCCTGGCAGTTTACAGAATTTTTTCTCTGCCCTTAAAGCTAGCCATCATGATATGGTCTATACAGTTTGTTGAAAGCAATGTCAAACCCAAGTAAATCACATACAACATTCTAAAATATGGCTAATCAATATACCTCAGTGAAAAACCCAAGCCATACACCGTCTATTCATATATCCGTTGCATCTGTCCAAAATTTAAGTTTGTTCAAGTACCGTCTTTTGGCAGTAAAGTTTACGTATCCCACAAACGTTTTTCCAGTTCCTTAAGCTATTTTGCACAAATGTATTAGGACTCTTCCTTTCCACATAATAATTAGTCGGTAATATCCTTTAGGAAACATCTCGAGACTTCCATCAACTTGAGAATTCCCACTTTGTATCCCCCGTTCACACTTAAACCCTGGATTGTTGACCTGAAATGTCTCTATTAATGTCTCATTTCGCTTCACGTCTACAACTGTCTCCTGCCAAATGTACCCATAGAAATCGAAAAAAAAGTTTAGTAGGATTTCTATGAATGTACCGTTGCCCCCATTTTTTACCAATTTTCTCGACAGCAGGCGAAGGGAGCCTGGTGTGAGTCCAGCATTAGCAATTCTTTTTGTTAATTTAGTACAGTGAGCCCCAATACCCGGGGGGGGGGGGGGGGGGGGGGATTACAGTCCCAACCTTTGCACAGAATTTTACCAAATTTCAGGATATATTGATCCCAGAAGGAAGTTGGGGCTAAAAAGTTTTAGGGCAACATTTAGTCACTACTTATGCCGTGGCAGCACTTTTCATTATTGACGGGGACTTGCAAATTCATGCTGTTTAGTCGATGTATGGTATTGCCCCACCTGTTACATTCCCAGCAGGCAATAGGATGTCAAAAAGAAATCAAAAAGACACTGGGTATGACATCCAAAACTCATGCTTATTTGTCCCAACCTTTGCACAGAATTTTACCAAATTTCAGGATATATTGATCCCAGAAGGAAGTTGGGGCTAAAAAGTTTTAGGGCAACATTTAGTCACTACTTATACCGTGGCAGCACTTTTCATTATTGACGGGGACTTGCAAATTCGTGCTGTTTAGTCGATGTATGGTATTGCCCCACCTGTTACATAATTAGGAACTTTGAGGCAATTTCCATATAAGGGCTGGGGTTCTCAAGGCTGGTTACTTTTTTAATGTGACGAGGGAATCTGTATGTGAATTACTGCCCTGAAACTTGTATGATTAAGCATTACTTGAAAAGGGGATGATGGATGGTTTGCCCCATTTTCAGACGGTTGACCCCACCACAGTATTTTCTAAGTTCAACATATATAAGTTCATTAAAAAAGCTTAACGAAAGGATTTTTAGCAGTTGTGTATAAGTGTCGGAAAATTTTTTAACAGGTATGAATTTGACCTTTGACCTTTATCAAGTTCACGTGATCAAAAACATCCTTTAGGAAACAATCGCATGGTAATTGACTGATTGACCGTTGTGGCCCATATTGTGTATATGTACTCGCATCAGGGACCTTACACAGGTTTGGTATGTTAATTAAGCAAAAAGGGGGCCAGTTTTATGACCCCGAATAGGTCAGATATTCACTCTTGCTTAATATTACTTTCATTACTGAGTTAGAGCTTTGGAATGTACTGGGAGGTAATGGCAAACCATGGCACAGGATTCCAAATATGTCCCCAAATTTTCTGACGATGATCATATACACTGCGGCAGTACACAACTCATGGTATAACTTTAATTTTATTGTGTAGCTCGGTTCCCGGCCTGACCTCAAATGGGAAAGCTGGTAGTTGCATGCTGCTGGTCAGCAGTTTACAGTACAGAACCTTGACCAACTGTATGTACTGGTTTCCTCTGCCCTTCTAACTACCTGTCGTGATATGACCTGTACAGTGTTGAAAGCGACGTAAAACCCCAAATTAATAAAATACTATGAACAATCGCATTCTAATATCCCAATTCATGTTATCATTATTTTTTTGCATTGATTTTTTGTCGTCCCTCTCCATATTGTGCTGGACAGCTATAACTAACCTTTGGATCTGGATTGATGTATGCTTTTGCTCTCAAATGGTAATTGTTGACGTTCACATTATCAGTTGAACAAGTTGATCCTTTTCTAATTGGAGCATGCTGTCTAGTGATTCTGAAGGACGATAAGTGTCTGTGGACAGTTTGATTCTTACCGCTTCATGAAGCAAGAAAGACAAATATTCTGGAAGAAGCTTTATGTCCTTAAAACGGTGAAGGAATTTTTGAAGTCGGAATACAAATGGCAAGGTATTATCATTAAAGGAAAATGTATTTTTTAATTTCCAAAATAAAACAAGGTTTCACACAAGCCGCATACCACAGTCGCACACGTAAATCTGTACACTCAAGTCTGATGGAATTTATAAGGCTTCCTTTCTAACAAAAAATCCACATAATGCCCCTGTTCCACCACAAAACTAAGGCTCATAATTAAGGGGTTTTAGTGATCGGATTCAGAGTCCTGGACAGTCTGAGTATGTTTGGATCTGTTTGTAGTCGGTATAAAAATCAAATATGTTTGATATTTTTCACCACTGTATCCGATCCACTTTCTCCCCTACCCACAAATTCCCCAGTCTCAGGCTTCCTGAGGCTTCCTCAGACCCAATTTTTTCACAATCCTGTGTTGTCTGGGGCGTCCTGCGACTCTTAAGCTCAAGACTCTTAGTTCCAGGAGGCCTGAACTTAGTCCCAGGCCTCAACACAAATCGCCCATTGCTGTCTTAGGAAATCTGTTATTAGTCCCAGGAGGCCTGAGGAAGCCTCAGACTAGTCTGAGACCCAGTCGGTATATCCCTGACAGGATTGGGGTTGAAACTGATCACAAACGTGGCTTAATCGCCTCATAGTCAGTGAACGATTGTGACTTGTCTGAGGATGACTGAGGCTTATTGAGGACGATCTGGGCTTAATCCCACACCTGGATCAAGATTCTATTTTCCCGCCCATTTTTTCAGATTTTTGTGACAGACTCTAAGGATTAAGGGTCCCAAGACCAATCGGGGATTAATCCTTTGGTGTAACAGGGGCATAGGTCAATCACTCATTTATATTTTAAAAGTGACTTGAAGTTACGGAAGTTGTTCTAAGTAATTGAATCTGAGGTGAGAAAGGGTAAAAAAAATCAAATTTTAGCAGATTATTGCACGTTTGTTTTCACAGAGTGAAAGTTGTGCTGGTGATTTTTTAAAACTGAATTTGAACAAACTCATTCATCTTGGAATGATTTAACTATTGTGTAACCAGGAATGTTGTGGTGTATATTTAGTGTAAAATGGTAATCAAAGTAAAATGGAACTGAATTTCTAAGGGTGAACTTTTATGTTGACAACCCTTTTTTGTTGCCTTACTTTGGACACCTTATTTTGGTCTATTTCATATCAATGTGACTTCAAAAAAGTTAGAATTGACACCAAGTTGTGGCGCAAATGTGTGGCAAACCTCATCTAGCCAAAGGACTGAAAAAATAAAGCATATGTGAAAATGGCATTCTGTTTCTTCACTGCTACTTTATTATTATTATGTGTGCCAAACTACCGTTCTAAAATACACCAACATAATATGCTCTTCAAATGATGAATCAACAGGGAAATACATTGTGAAAGGAGGCAGAAGGACAAAAGCAAAGGCAAACTATTACCCTGTTCACACAACCATCCGAGTGGACAAGGACTGGGATTAAAGCCGACTGATGTAGATTCATCTCAGTTCTGATTGGGTGTCCACACTACAGAGTATAATTTGTATTTAAATTCTTAAAAACAGAGTACAGAAAGCCTCTAAATTGAGTTTAATGTAATGCATGTAATATTGTTTAAATAATTTTTTTTATATATTGATAAGATCCAAACATTATGTTACATGACCTTGATTTGTCCTTTGACCTTGCCATAGTAACCTTGAGCTTTAAAATCTTGTCCCGGTTATATCTCGGCAACCGTAAGTTGTAGGAAGTTGATACTTGGTAGGGACATTGGTTAGGGGGTGTAGGTGTGCAGCATCATGGTGTGACCTTGATTTGTTTTTTGACCTTGCCATAGTGACCTTGACCTTTAAAATCCTGTCCCGGCTATATCTCGACGACCATAAGGTATAGGAAGTTGATACTTGGTAGGGACATTGATAAGTTGGTGTAGGTGTGCAATGTCATGGTGTGACCTTGATTTGACCTTTGACCTTGCCGTAGTGACCTTGACCTACAACATCTTGTCCGGGCTATATCTTGGAAACCGTAAGGTGCAGGAAGTTGATGCTTGGTAGGGACATTGGTTAGGGGTTGTAGGTGTGCAATGTCATGGTGTGACCTTGATTTGACCTTTGACCTTGCTGTAGTGACCTTGACCTATAAAATCTTGTCTGTGCTATATCTCGGAAACTGTAATGTGTAGGAAGTTATTACTTGGTAGGGACATTGGTTAGCGGTTGTAGGTGTGCAAAATCATGGAGTGACCTTGATTTGACCTTTGACCTTGTTGTAGTGACCTTGACCTATAAAATCTTGTCTGGGCTATATGTTGGAAACTGTAAGGTGTAGGAAGTTGATACTTGGTAGGGACGTTGGTTGGGGGTTGCAGGTGTGCAGCATCATGGTGTGACCTTGAGTTGACCTTTGACCTAACCGTAGTGACCTTGACCTATAAAATCTTGTCTGGGCTATATCTTGGATTCCATAAGGTGTAGAAGGTTGACACTTGGTAGGGACATTATTTAGGGTGTGTAGGTATGGATTATAGTGTGACCTTTAACTTTGTCTCTGCCAAAGTGTGTGCACCTGTCATATTTGCCATCTGCCACCTGACATCTTTCTCTTATGACAAAGATACATGGATTGCTGCAACTGATTATTATATGCATTTTTACATAAATTTTTTTTACATAATTTCCATTGACAGATATTCTCCAATCAATAAATTTTACAGCTTCATAATTTTTAGTTTACTGATTAATGCTGGCATCTTACTATTGAATTGTCTTGTTTTAGTACTTTATCTTTGCATACATTTTCTTTCTCTTAGATGTTATTTTCTCTACTTAAACATTATCTGGGCCTTTACATAACTGACACTGCTCTGAAAGTATCTCGATCTTTGTGCTGTTTCCTTACTTCTATATCTCATGGTGTTGAAAACTATTTCCTCAGGCTGTGGGGTACGGGCTTCTCTGATGGTATTTTTATGATTATGTCAGCAACTGACAAATTTTACTTGTTTGATAGTTCTGCACATAACATTATCCTGCCACAATAACAAATATTCATACATTTTAAACCAAACTGCAATCATACAGAAACTATACAACAATCCTTCCTGGTGGCCTTTGCCTTAATTATAATCTTGCTTGCAAGGAATTAAAACATATACGTGACGGTTTCAAGTCAATTGGTTACAGCACCAACACACTCAACCTTGCCAACACAGATTGAGAAGGTTCACACTACAAAGGGGGTTGAGGCAATCTGTTTCAATCTGCTTCGGAAAGGTTAAGATTTAACCTTGTCAACCCGGATTGAGAGCGTTCACACCTAATCCCCAATCAGCTTGACAAGAGTTGAATGCACCAATACTGTGAACAGTTGACTTATTGCCTTGCAATACCCTGTTCACAATACAATCCATGTTGACAAGGATTGGGGGTTGAAACAGGTTGAGCCAGATTATTTCAATCCGGGTTGAGTGTCCACACTACAGACTTTAATATGTTTCAAAGTTTTGAGTAAAGTAAAGCCCCTCAAATTAGCTTTTGCAGAATATAACAATTTTGAATAATTAATTTCTATTGCTGACATACATGACAAAACATGTTAAGTTATTAAATTAATCAAAGAAAAATATTTATCATTAAAATTGTGTCACGTTTTCAGCAACATATCAGTTGCAATCATTCCGAACATTTCTGCTTACTCAATTAACCTGTTTTATTCACAAATCTTCATACATTTTGCGCCTAATTATAATCAGTGAAAGATCACACAATTACTTCAGGTGGGCTTTGTTTGAATTAGGTCCTGCTAACAAAGGAATAAGAGACACATATTGAAACAATCGTATTAAGTTAAGAAATAGTTTCTAGGCAGTAAGTCAATTGTTTACGGTATCAGTGCACTCGACCCTTGTCAACCCAGATTAAGAAGGTTCACACTACAATGGGGATTAAGCCAATCTACTTCAATCCACCTCTTGAGCAGGGGGAGGGGCCACTGTTGTGCAGTGGTAACACACTCGCCTCCCACCTCTGAGGTCGGTGGTTTGAACCCCGGTCCTTTTGTGGGAAATTTGTTAGTTTCTTTGTAATGCTCAACAGTTTACGGTACAAAACCTTTACTAGTCATGGAGAAAGCACAAGGAACAGTAGATTCGTAGATACAAATGTACGAGGGCCGAAGGCCCGAGTACATTTGTACTACGAATCTACTGTTCCAAGTGCTTTCTCTGACTTAAAACACTGTTTAATAATGATAGTAGTTTTTTGGTTTCAAGTTAATTCCACATTTTAATAGACATTTCTCATAGCATGGAAATATTTTTAGTTACTTTCCAAAATAATCACATCACCATTACTGGCTGTAAATATGTCAAATCATAAACATTTCAGCCTAACTAAGATCTTAAATACTTAAACTGTATAAATTAGAATGCCATATAGATCTGAGTATACATATTACACATAGTCTTGCAAAACGTAATGCCTTGAAATATTGCTATATTTAATATTTTCTCTTTAAAGTTTTGCACTACAAAAAACAAATGTAGGTAAATGTTAACATTTTCACATACTTCTTAAATCCCAACTTGTATTACATAAAAATATGAATATTACACACAAAATAGGCTATCTTGAATGCATTTTTAAAGAATGTAAAATACTGATACAGGAATTTAAAATGTAGTGTTAATTGAAGGCTAAACTGTAAATGGTCAAGCTTTGTACCTTGGGTCCCTTTACAAAAACAGTAGAAAAAAACAGCACATTCTGTTGTAGGAATCTACTGTTTTAACAATAGAGTGACGTCACTACTGTATTTTAACTGTATGTACTGGTTCCCTCTGCTCACAAAACTCGGGATATGACCTTACAATGTTGAAAGCAACGTAAAACCCCAAATAAATAGATAAATAAATTGAGCAGGAGTAATATTTACCTTTATCAACTAGGATTGTGAGCATTCACACCTAATCCCCAATCTGCTTCTGTGTCAACCCGGGTTGAATCACTAGTCTGAACGCCAGGTTTGTATGTCTGAAATAAAATATTCTAGTCTTTATTCCACATGAATGTATCTATATATTTCTCTAGCTCAGAAAGATACTGAAGCTTTTGGAAAGGCTACTGTAAAAACTAAACTATGATGTATTGTCCGTCTTTGGAAAAACCACACATTCAAATTTATGCATATAGTTTATAATTTATAAATGCAGATATACTCTATGTGGAACTAGTATGCGAAAGGACTTTCAATTAGTTTGAAAACACAGAAGCAATCAGATTACCATTATAATGAACTTTTGTGAGATATTCTGTGTCTCCTTGTGTGTGACGTCACTGTGGGTGAACGTTGAGACTGAAGGTCTTTACCCAATCGTTATGTGGGTGACATAGAAAGCAATGCTGGTAAGGTAGTTTTCAGTATTTTAGGAGTTTGTTAAAATTAAGAAGCAAAGTCAAGTTACATTTACAAATAAGCTGCATCAATTGTGTATGTTTAATTGTGTCGATTAATTTAAAAAGTGTGTGTTAAATTCTTATTTAAATGTCTAAATACATCATGAAAAATTATGTTAATTGCTTAATAAATTATTAATTTCAGTTTAAATAGGTTGCATCATATGGTCACATCAGTAATAACAAATTTAAAAGTGACAATGGCTAAATTCCATTTATACAAAGCAAAACTTATAAAAAGAAAGAAAATGCAATGGGTAAAACCTAAATGCGTTGCAGATTCCTTGATAAAGAGAAAATTTTACAAAGTTAGGGTTCCCAAAGAAACAACATATTTGGAAACTTGCATGTCTTTAATGTTGGTTACATTTTGACCAAATTATTTGCTAGGCACATATCTAAGAAGTATTATTGAACATAATTAACCAAGACCAAATTATTTTCATTAAGGGGAAGTGTATTGGTTAAAATATAAAGATCTTTGTTTTTTAACAGAATTTTGTAACAAGAACCTTGAAATTGCATTTAACCCAACAGAATAGCTCTTCATTTTGAAAAAAAAATAAAGCATTTAGTTTCAGTGGCAAAAGCTGTGCTCCAAAAAATGGTAAAGTTTCAGTCTTTTGAGCTTAGTCATAGTGTGTAATGTAATAAGTACCTTTATATCGCTTATCTCCATCAAATGTCGGACTCTGAGGTACTAGGGCCACAAAGAGAGAAGGAAAGAAACATCCAGAGACATAGCACAGGCCAACACCAGACATGTCAGGGAAACAGGGCGGATAAGGAGGATAATCTTTACAGGGGAACTGTATATAATTCTTCGATCTCCCCTCCCCCCCAAAGATGATAGAAAAACTGGAGCTCGGATATCATCAGGTAGCTAATTTCAGTAAGTTGATGAAATGCTCAAAGCTATAGGTAAAATGGTATGACCAAAATTGTATTACTATGCAAAGGTCAGTGTTGATGCTTTATGTCTCGTTCAACAGCCAGAGTCATATTGGGACAGGTCCACAGCATCGCAATTTGTGGGAGTCTGTGATTAGATGCCAAACTTGCAAACTAGACCAACGAGGACCTCTTGTATTGCCATGCAATGATGGTATCAATGCTGAACACCTATCCAAAGTAAAATGATACCAATGATCTTTTAAAAATTAGGAAAATTGAGTTTTGGTGAAAACTAAATTTATAAACATGTAAACCAGTCACAAAAATTGTTGAGATTAATCAAAGTACAAATGTTTTAGTTCAATATTTAAAGCAAGCTGGCTTTTAAAAGAGGTTACACTCTTTGCAGGGTATTGTCAAAAGAAAGAAAAATTTGAAAAAAAAAATACTTGCAAATGATGTCGCTCAAGTTGGGTCGAATACGATCGAATTTTAAACAGAACTGCCGAAAAATAATAGGGAAAATGGAGAAAGCATTTAACAATTTAAGTTAGCCCAACAGTTTATGTGTTTCCAATCCAAATTATGTGTTGGCAGGAGAAAAAAATGACTATCTTTTCACTACTAAACACCACTGAGAACAATACATATATATTCAAAGAAACACGTGATGCAGCCATTACAAATTCTTACAAAAAAGGCATAGTTTATCAACTTTCTTGCCCTCTAATTCATTCATAGATGCAGTGGAGAGAATCATACAGTACTTGACTAATGGTGCTGGTAAGGGATTGACTTACAACAGACTAGCAGAGTTTGTTGACAAGTTTGGAAATAGGTTCACTGGGACGCCAGAACTGGAAGATTCCTTGGGTGAGTTGGTTGACGTTTTTGTAGTTCTGTGCATTGTTTATCATATTTTACAAATTCCCCAGTGTAAATTTTTATCAAGACTTTTTAATATACATGCCTTCATTTCCATCATACAGTACTTGACTACCTATTTGACCCTACAAATTCAAAGGCCAAAACTGGGAATGAGTGAAATAGTAGACAGCATCCTGTAAGTTTAAAAGTTGCTTGGTACTGTCTTGATGGATTTAAGTGACTAATCTTGGCAAACTGTACCTGCCAGTTTAAACTGATGCTCGTTTTGGCTCAAGTACTAGCCTTCTTTAAAAAAATGGTGATTTTTTCAACACAGGATTAGAAGAGATAGGGTTACACTTAAGTCTAAGAAAAATTCAAAGCTAACAATTCCTTATTCTTAGAATAATAACCTGTTCACAAAACATTTCTTAGATAAGAATAATTATAAGAACAGAAGTAAAAAGAAATGTGTGCACAGGTTAGAATTTTTCTTAGACTAAGTGTAATTTTAAGAAAAATTCTAGTGGTGGTGGACCAATTCACGCCCGGGTACCAATTCACGCCCACCCTCAGTTTTCTTGAAGATTTACTATTTTTCATTGAGAAGATGTTTACCACATAATAGATAATCATCTAATGGATCATTTACATTTGTAATTTATTGTTTAACTGTAATTGTTTTGGATAAATTTAGGGGTGGGCGTGAATTGGTACCCGGGCGTGAATTGGTCCACCACCACTAAAGGTATATTAACTAATCAGAGACTTTGGAGATAAAATACTTGTGATTTCTTTCTCCTATTACTTAGGTCGCATCTTTTTGTGCTGGGGTCCAGAGCTTCAACTGAACAGGCTATTCCTACCCTTTTTTTTTGGGGGGGGGGGGGGGGGGACACAGTGGCAAACTGGTAACACTCTCGTCTCCCACCTCTGAGGCCGGGGTTCGGTTCCCAGCACGGCCTCAAGTGGGAAAGCTGGCAGTTGCTTGCTATTGGTCGGCAGTTTACAGTACAGAACCCTGACAAACTGTATGTACTGGTTTCCTCTGCCCTTCCAACTACCCGTCGTGATGTGACCTGTGTAGTGTTGAAAGCGATGTAAAACCCCAAATAAATAAATAAACTACCCTTTTTTGTGGTTTGACCACATTCAATCCACTTTGTATTTTGGCAGGACACATTTGGTGGGATTTGTATTTGGGTAGGATGCCTTTGGTGTGACTCGACAAAGCTAAAATGTATTCTGCATTTGGAATCACTTTTTTAAAGGTTTGAAATACTTCTCACGAACCTTTCATGATCCACATTAAAATATATACGTTTGAGGGGTAAAGGTTGGGCAGGGTGGCTATACAGGGCAGAGCCTTTCTTCAACAAGCTGTACGAATGAGTTCTATGTTCTTTTAATGTTCTTATTTCGTCTTGCATTTACAGATTTTATGAAGAAGAAGCTTGAAGATGAAGGTTTTCATGTCTACACAGAAGACGTTGAAGTAAGACTCCTTTGCCCGAGTTTTATAAATTATCTTAATGACTCTGACTGGGTGGGCAGGTGGCGGGAAGTATCTTGCGGTAAAAGCCTAAGGTATAGGAAGGTTATACTTGGTAGGGACATGGATTGGTGGTGTAGGAGTGCAATGTCATAGTATGACCTTGATGTGACCTTTTACCTTGGCTCTGCCAGAATTTGTTTTCCACTGCCAAATTTTAGACATATTTTCCCATTACAAAGATTCATGGATTGCTGCAACTGATTTTCACACTTGTACTTTTACTATCTCCGTTGACAGCTGTACTTCAATTAATACATAGATTATGTGCTAACTTATAAATGGTTCATAACTTTTAGTTTACAAATTAATGCTGTCATCCTTCTGGTATTTTTGTTTTGTTTTGATACTTTATCTGCACACGCATATATTTTTTTATAGTTATTTCTCCTGCACCTTTGTAGAACTTACACTTCTCCTTGCCTTTATTAAATATATTATAACTTTTATTAAATATATTATAACACTGTACTGTCAAGTGTTTTAAATGTTTATTTTTCCCGTTTAAGTCATGTAATGTCAATAGGGTTAGCTTTTCTGTTGAACACGTGGTATTTGAAATGGCCAGTTCTCATGTTTAACTTGTACATGTGTATAGTATATCAAAGGTTCCAAGGTGGATTCGTGGGAAGGAGTCAGCCCAGTTATTGACCCCCAGGGAAGTGGAGATGTATGTGATGGGACTCATGCAGTCCATTAGTACAAATGGACCATTAGAACTTGAAGCCATAGTGGTGAAATCATTTGACGAACTCTATCAGAGGAAAGATGAGGTCAGATTTATATTTTATATTTGATTTGAATATTCTAATATTGTTTTGATCGAAATATCAAAAGGTAGATGATGTTGCAGTTTTTAAATCATTTAATGTTTGCCAAAAAAGACACGGAGTGTGAAAAATTCGTAAAGATACTTTGTGCCATCTGGTAGGCCCTGACTGTGGTATTTACAATTGGTGCTGGTTAAATGTATTTTGGTATATATATAAACTTTTAATAACATAAAATAATTTCAATTTCACATGTATTAAGAGAATGTTGCTTCAGTTATTTTGTCAAACATATGCCATTATAAATAAACTGTGACATTTGTGAAATATAATATATATATATATATATATAACTTATTAGTTTTAACAACATCATATTATGTTTCTCTATTTTTCTATAGGCTAAAGACAAGCTGGTGGTTTTCAACCAGCAATGGACTAACTATTTGGATGGCTATGTGTACCGTACACAAGGAGCCACACATGCTTCCAATGTGGGAGCCAAAGCTGCATTTATAAGGAGTGTCACTGATTTCTCTACATACAGCCCTCATACAGGGTCACAGGTAAATAAATTAGTTCTTAATATACAGCCCTCAAACAGAATCTAGAATATATAAACATACACATTCTGAGGCCCTTGAGGAAATTTCAGTCATACAAGCATGTTGTTAAAACACTATAGCTAGAATGCCACTGCAGTGAAAGGAAAAAGCTAGACTTTCACCAAGTTCTTTTGTCTTTTGTGTAGTATATGGGTACTGTACGTCTGACTTTTGGAGAAACATCCAGCCCTGACCCTGACCCGCCCTTTTATATTTTCAGAGAATATCCGCCTTTACTCCAATACGCTGGAGGTATAATGAACACCTGTAAGTTTCCAATTTAAGTTTAACTGTTTAAGACAATGATGGATACCGATACAAAGACTTGGAGCAAGTCTGGGAAAAAGACTTCTGTTGTTTCAAGAGCACCTAGCTGGGCCTGTATTCACAAAATACCGTAATCTTAGTTCTATCTTAGGCTTAGTCCAGTCTTAAATCTAAGATTTTTTGTCCCAGCTAAGAATTTTCATAAAAAGGCATTCACAAAGCAAGTCTTAGGCAGGACAAATGTCATAAACTTAACAAGTTAAGACTGACTTTCATATAACCACAGTGGTTTTCTGTGTCATGTGACTTAATTTTGTGCGCTTTATGCATTTACACAGTTGATACATTGTTGGTAGTATGTCAGAAAGCACATTTTGGGATACCAAAAATAACATTCAGTTATCTCAGGTGAATATATATATATTTTTTTGTATATACAGATCCCACACAGGTTATCAGGTTAATATATTTGTTTTGTATATATAAGTCCTCATATAGAACCTCCGGTGAATTTATTTGTTCTGTACATACAATTACCCTCATACAGGATATCAGATGATTATATTTATTCTGTATATACTGTCCTCATACATGACCTCGGGTGGATATATATATATTTTTTATATATGCAGCCCCCTGTACAGGTTCTCAGGTAAATACATTTGTTCTGTTTATACAGGACTTTTACAGGTTTGTATCTTCTAACACAGAACTGATTTAAATTTTGGGAATGACTCACAACAAATTCTGGACCCTGATTTTTTCTGAAGGATGTTTTATCCTTGCAGTCGTAAGATATATTAGAATTAAGTATTGGCTGAGGTATGTGCTCTCTGAGGGCTCTTAATTATTATCTTATGCATTTGGTCTGTCAAACCTATTTGGTGCCGACTAGTTGTGATAACGTATTCATTATGTTGTTTGATATATAATTTATCTACTAGTTTTTGCATTTGTAGGCATTTTGGCCAAATGTGACGAAGATTCCCTCTGGTTGCATCACAACTGAAGATGCTGACATGTTGCAGAGAATGCAGGACAGAGGTAAAGATATGTCCACAACATATCATAACTATCATAACTGTTGGCGAATAATTAAAACATTGTATTTCTAGAACAATTTTGGTCTCATAATTTTTTTCTTAAATTTTTAACCACCAGCCTGAGAAAAAAATGTTTTTATACAGACATATGACAAAATAAGATCTATTCATATCTGCTAAAGCACTGCATATTTGAAGAATAATTGTAACAAGCTACTACGTATGAATACTTTAGACAATGCTGACTAGAAGGAAACCAAATATTAAAACAGCATATCTATTGTATACACATTAGGCGAAAACATCACAATAAGATTTGAAGCCTCACATCAAGACCTAGCACCAGTGACATCCAGAAACCTTGTAGCTGAATTGAAAGGAAGTGAAAAGGAAGATGAGGTGTGTTCATAAAATATTCCGTCAAACAAATTGATTATGTCCACCCCACTGGGGGGTGGACATATTATTTTTGCTTTTTCCGTCATCCGTCAAGGAAAAGTATTTATCCTATCTTTACCAAATTTGGTATGGGTCTTTATCGGGTTAATAGCTTGCATGGGATTGCTTTTGGTGAAGATAGGTCTATAGCTAACTGAGTAATAGCTACTTAGCTACTTTTGTGTACTTCTTTGGTTTCCGGGCATTTTAAGGAAAAATATTTGACATATCTTTACCAAATTTAGTATGAGCATTACTTAGGTCGATAGCTTGCTTGGGATTGCTTTTAGTGATAATAGCTATATAACTGACTGAGTAATAGCTACTTAGCTACTTTGCCAAAAATGGAAAACACAAATTTGCTTCTATCTCCTTAACCGTGCGTGATAGAGCGATTTCGTCGAAATTTTCCTCTTGTACTCTTGGCAATTTTCAAAAAATTTTCCCCTCCTGAAAAATGGTGGCCATTTTGAATTTTCGAATTTTTGCCCAAAATGGCAAAACACAAATTTGCTTCTATCTCCTTAACCGTGTGAGATAGAGCGATTTCGTCTAAATTTTCGACCCACAGGGTATCCGAGCAATGTACTCTTGGCAATTTCAAAAAATTTTCCCCTCCCCAAAAATGGCAGCCATTTTGAATTTTCGAATTTTTGCCAAAAATGGCAAAACACAAAATTGCTTCTATCTCCTTAACCGTGCGAGATAGAGCGATTTCGCCGAAATTTTCGACCCACAGGGTATCTAAGAAATGTATTCTCAGCAATTTTCAAAAACTTTTCCTCTCCCCAAAAATGGCGGCCATTTTGGATTTTCGAATTTTTCCCCAAAATGGCAAAACACAAATTTGCTTCTATCTCCTTAACCGTGTGAGATAGAGCGATTTCGTCGAAATTTTCGACCCACAGGGTATCTAAGAAATGTACTCTTGGCAATTTTCAAAAACTTTTCCCCTCCACACATATGGCGGCAATTTTGAATTTTCGAATTTTTGCCCCAAATGGAAAAACACAAATTTGCTTCTATCTCCTTAACCGTGCCAAATAGAGTTATTTCGTTGCAATTTTCGAACCATAGGGTATCTAAGAAATGTACTCTTGGCAATTTTCAAAAAATTTTCCTCTTCCCCAAAATGGCGGCCATTTTGAATTTTCGAATTTTTTGCCAAAAATAGAAAAACAGAAATTTGCTTCTATCTTCTTAACCATGCAAGATAGAGTGATTTTGTCAAAATTTTCGACCCAACCAATGCAAAAAGGCATGAAGCTGAAATAATTTACATGTACACTAATAAATATTTAAGCATCATTGATATATTTTACAAATGAAACAGGGTCTTGTAAGACTACTGTACAATTTTGGCAAAAGGTTCATGGGGTGGACATTACACATGATAATGTGTGTTCTTCTATGCTATCCTGTTTCTATTCATATGTCGCAGCTACTATCAACAGGGCGTCCTATTTCTAGTTTTTATTTATACCACTATTTTAGAATGTTTCATAAATAGTGATTGAGAAGTCGCCTGTTTAAATCATATACAATATAATAATGCAACTACTGTAAACACAACTACCTCCCTCCTATTCAGTCAGTGTTCAAGTTTCCACCAATACAAAGATTCTATATATTACAAATTTGCCAGTAGAATTACGTGACAGTGAGTAAGTGATTGACCAATCTTGTGTCAAGTGACATGATAACCATGTGCTGAAATAGATATATGTACAATATCTCGCATTTAAATTTAATTCATGAGAGACAGTTGTTGAATAAATGAACCATTGGTGCAATGTCAAATACAACAAAATATTTCTTTCTTAAGATTGTGATGTTTGGTGGCCACATAGACAGCTGGGATGTTGGTGTGGGAGCAATGGATGATGGGGGTGGCATAATGGTTACCAGACAGGTGGTATTACAGAAGGGTTATATCTAATATACCAACGTACACAATAAAGGTAGAAGTTATCTTCAAACACCCTACAATCACAGGGTTTTGAATCTGCTAAACATGTGAAGTTTTAGTAGTACTTCCCACAAATGTTTTGCCAAATTATAGTCACACTCTGTAACCTTGTTAATAGTTTTTCCAAATATAATGTGGTGGGAGCTTTCCACAAAAGTACACTTTCAATGTACTGATATAAGAGTTTGTGTGACATTACTTTGTGTTACATTTATTGACTGTAGTTGCAGTAATGTTATATCCATTGAAGAAAAGCTTTCCCTTTATGTTCCAGCAAAATTCCCAATGTAATAAAGCTGTAAGTGTATCATTAATTTTAGTCTGCAATTGTATTTTCTAGTAGATAAATTATTTCAAATACCCTTCAGCCAAAGCTTGCTGATATAGAAAGTAAAATTACATTCTGTTTTGGGGTCAGTAATTCAGGGGCCATATTCAGGAAGGGTCTTAGCCAACTCGTAGGCTTCACTTTTGTATAAAAAATATAAGAAAGTTAAGCCTAAGAAGATTTGGCCTAAGCCTAAGACATTTCGTGAATAGGGCATCTGGAATAAATTGCCACATACTCAAGCATAGGTGGTATTACTTCTAAAATTAGATGCTGTTACTTGAATGTACTGTGTCCAGAGCTTTTAGAAAGAGGTACTTTTATAAATTGTAGAGGACCTCAACCCACCCTGTATATCATAATAGGCTGCAATGATTATGTATTTATAGGTCTAAGGATTACTGGAATAATACTTGTATTATCACATAAGTAGCTGTTTGTATGTCTAACATTACCAGAATACATTCTGCTTTTCTCTATATGCTTCTTTGCAGCATGAACATAATTTCCTATCCAGCTGAAGGAAAGTCATTTTGCGTCTACTTTTTAAAATTCATTTTTCCAGATCTGACATTTTGAAAATTTAATTACGTATGTGGAGTAATAATACTGTATTTTGATTAAAACTAGGTCTATAACTCATTTGTAAATGCTATTGTTGTCACACAGATTTTGAGCACCATTAAAGCTCTTGGACTGAAACCAAAGAGAACTCTTCGTCTGGTTATGTGGACCGCAGAAGTGAGAATAGAGTTTTAAGACACAGTTAAAATTGTATATGTATCTGATTTAGTGTGATTTTTATTAGATTTAACAAAGAGTATAAACAACCATATAAAGTTAAACATCTTATAACATACCACAATTTAAATGAAGAATAAAGTAGATATTTCAGTTTGCGTAAGATAATCTTTTAGAGTGTAAATGTGCATGATAGAAGAAAATGTGTAAAATACCATTCTGAGAATACTGATATGATGACATTTATGCCATTATGCAAATTGACTGTAACTTCTAACTGATTTCTTATGAAACAAATATTGGGCATATAAAGTAATTTAAATGTCATGTTTTAGGAAATTGGAATTCTTGGTGGGCATGACTTCTTTGATAATCACAAGGCAAGTACTTAGTCTTCATAATGGTCTTTGCGAGAAAAAAATATTAATTTTTCTATATTTTGATTAGCCTCTATCTATATTCTTTACTGTTCCATATTGCTCTATCGTTAAAATATTTTTAGATTATTAAGTGTTTTACATTATTTTAGAAATGTATATTTATATATGTGACCGGTAGTTGGTACATTTTCACTAGTTGCTTGACTATCAGATCCGGTGCTGACCAGGGGGTCACGGAGGCAAACGACCGAGTAAGAGACAGAAGCCTTAACTAAAAAGTCTGTATTTCTCAAACTCCCATCATACTGACTTCACAATTCTGTACTCTTGACAAAAGTAAATCTTCAGTAGACAAAAGACATTGTATGAACGGCTTGAAACAATTTCGTAACAGTAAAACTCCAGTAGACAAAACACACCTGTCAAGTACAAAATTATTTTAAGTGCTATGACCCCATAGTTAAATTAAACACACTGCAAACATATATCAAGTACTTACAGAAGCACAGCTTTTACATATCTAAATAATGTTTACGATATTCACTGACTAGCAGACAAATTTAAATAAAGCAACCAAGTCAAACTAGCTGTCTTAATATCACATTCATTTATGCAATAATAACTAGAATAAATAACATTTACATAAGATACAAATGTCTAGAATTAACGGACAAGATTACTTCAACTGCTTGATAATGACTAAGTTTTTAACAAAACCTGTTTTAGAAACATGTCTATCACTGAATATTTACATGATTAACATAACCCAGACCAAATCAAAAATACCATTATCTTCATCAACCAAAAATATACTTACTCAAAATGAGTACGACATAACAATCCAGTATTTAAATAAAACACTAATCTATAATCAGTCTACAACTCCTGGTTAACCTAACTCTTAAGTGAAACTGCCCGTCCACCAAATATACATGTTCACACTTTTTATTCAAAAACTTCAAAAGTGTACTAAAGTAATCAGTTACCAAGCAAATCCGCCGCCATTTCTATTGTTTTAGGAAATTCTATTCAATTCTATCCATTAATTCACGTAACCTTGTTTCTCATGGGCGAAAGTAAATAAAATTAATGCTATCTAGCTGTTTTATAAATAAAATAAGAATAAACTAAATAAACCACGATCTCCCAATGACCATATATTTATTTGTCTTTTAACACTTCTGAGATATTTTTTGAACAAAGGAGCACAGTATTTCCATAATTAATAAGGTAATATTCTTTACAGAAATTCTAATCAACCAAATACAGGTAAAATATAGTTTTGAGTCTGAAATATATGTTTATTTTTACAGAATGAATTGGACAAGGTTTCCTTTGCCATGGAATCAGATTCTGGAACATTTGCACCAGTTGGATTAAATCTCCATCACGGTAATATTATTTTCATGTCATAAGGTGTTACAAAAGAGGGGATCTGTCTTGTCTCAAATAAAAATATACAACCAAAACAAGTTTTTGATAATCTATAGAAATGTTGGAAAATGTTTTTTATGTTAAGCTTTATTTTTTAGCAAGTGGCCTGACAACAGCAATCATTGAAGAAATCTTGGAACGTTTTATGGGTGACCTTGGAACTACACAGGTAGCCGTTGGAGGGCCTTTTGGTGAGGCAGACATCAGTGACTGGATCAGTCATGGAGTTCCAGGGACAACTCTGGAAACACAGAGAGATACCTACTTCTTCTTTCACCACACTGAAGGTAACATAAAATAAATTGGGAAAATATGAACAGATGTAATAGACATAGGTAATGTATATCACAAAGCATGTATATGAGTCACCCAGTGCTGCTTTATCATCAAGTATTATACAGGATATGTTGACACTGAAGGAAGAGCATAATTATGATTTTTAACACTTACTGAAATTGACACAATTATACAGTCGCTATGTGTAGGAGATGATCTTATTGCAGAAGGAAACATAACTTAAGTGCTTCTACTTCCTCTGTATGTTTGTGTATTTATATATGTGTATTTACAAATCTTGTATTGTCACTTTTTTCATTTTATTAATTAACTTGTAATACAAAATCATGTTTCAAAATATTTGTATGTGTATATATACAAATGAATAAATAAACTAATAATACATCAATGATGTTGGTATGCAGGTGTGCAACAGTTCTATATAGCCAACAAAAATTGGTGAACCTTATACCTTTCCATTAATATAAAACAGCCCCCAGGGATCAAATCAAATGAAAGGCATGCTGGAGTTTATACATATATATGAACTGCCATTGCTTGCATTGGCACATTTCCGCATAATAATATTTTAAAAGTACATAGCTACATAACTATGTAAATAATACTAATTATTTAAAAAAATAGCCTAATAACATGCTATAAAGGTGCCTGAATAACATTTAAATGACACAGGTGAATCCAAAGCACATGATTTGACAAATTTCAAAATATGACCTCTAATGAGGAGGTCAAGTTTGACGGTAATTTATATAAACATTATTGGTCACCCAATTTGAATAAAGGTGATTCAAGCACCAAATAGTCAGTGTCTTTTTTACATAATGACAAACTAATACTTTGAGTTTAACTATACGCTTTTGACCTTGCAAAGGTTGAAGCTCAAATTATGAAAGGTCATAGGTAAAAGTATGTCATGTGAAAGTTTAAATTAGAGATTCTTGAATAACTGGGGTTGATTTGTGTGTTGAAATGACACCCAGATGCCAAGTAGGGTTTAATACGAGTTATTTTGTTGGTACCTCATTGTATTTCCCTAGTACTATATAAATCCACTAATAATATATAGACTAACTGATAGACTAATACATTAAGACTATTACTTCCCCCAAAGTGGTTATGTTTTGGGGTGTGTTTGTTTGTCTGTCTGTCTCTGTTCATGATTACTCCAACACTAATAAATGCATCTAAATGACATTTTTTGTGTCGGTAGGGTCTGTTCAACAGAAGACGTGATTCAATTGTGTGAAAGACCTGGCTCATACTCTGGATACCAAAAGTCCTGAATTTTCAACAGTCCCATTTTTAAAGATACTTTTGGGCTTATGGTAAAAATAACGGCAAATATAATAAAAAGTAGCATTTGGGTGAAATTACAGTATTGGGATACTCGGGTGTCTTCGCGGAAGTCTGCCTTGTTGGAGAACTTTGTGTTTGTTATAAAATAATGTTACCTAGTTTTTTAATTCGTTCTGTATACATATGCCAGGTGACACAATGACAGTGGAAGATTCGGATGCGCTTGACAGATGTTCAGCACTCTTTACTGTGGCAGCTTATGTGGTTGCTAACTTGGAGGATATGCTTCCAAGAGAGGGCGACTACCCAGATGATGGTGGCCATTCTACTGTAGGGTCTGCTGCTGTCCCTAACACGTATCATGGCATGAGCATTCTCATTGCTGTTGCTCTACAAAAGATGATCTGGGGAATGATTTGATAAACGTTAGACAACAATACTCTACAAATTGTTTTGAAAAGCTATTCGGTATTGTAAAAATATCATTCACATGTGAAAACATGTGAAAACTTAATTTGATCATTTATCAATAACGTTTTGGGACCTTATTTTTCTTACAGAATTTGTAAAATGTATATGTTTAACATTTGTATCATAAATTCAGTCTTCATAGTTTTATGAAAACAATTGTTAACCTAACTTTTTGTTTCATACCCTTTTTATATTTTGATTAACATGTTATATAGAGATGCTTTAAACTTTATGTAGAAACTTTTTAAAATGGTCATTGCAAACATGAGTAAATTCCAGTTTGTAAATAAAATAGTTTTACCACTAATTATGTCATTATTTTTCATACTCCTACAGCTCGGACGTAAGTCAATCACGACGCTTCTTTTAAAGTTTAAGTTACTGTTTCTATTAATATTTCCAGATAATTGAATCATCCATTATGGACTGAAGGTAACTGGTGTTTTAAGGTGTCTATTTTCATAACAGACATTGTACATATGAGAGATTAGTCCACGTGATTAAGTTCCAAATTAGATCAACAAAGTGTGGTATCTATGTCTCAGTAAAGCTGTAAAAAAACATGACTGAAAGAGGTTTCGGTCTATTAGCGCCAGCTACAAAGCCATCAGAGACACAAGTAGTGCACTACTAACTTGGCCCACTGCCGTTTACCTTCAATAAAGATATCAATCAATCAATCACTCAACCAACTGATCATTCGATCATCAACTAACTAATCAATCAGTCAATCAATCAATACACAAAATGTTATGGTTCAACATTTTTCACAACACTTAGCTCAATGGTGTCCCCATCGTAATGGTACTTACTGGGAATTTTAAAGCAGAAAGGTGCCTCTTTTCTACTTTGCAAAATCATATCTGGTGTTCAAACTATGGTGCATTCAATAGTTTAACTATATTCCCTTTTGAATATGATATATGTTGAATTGTTTCTGAGGTGGTTTAACAGATCAATAGGCCTGAGAGATCGATTAAACTTTATTTCATAGCTTTAAGTTTAAGAATGTATTATAGTCCATTAGGCTAAGCTAGAGAAGTGACATAGACTTCATTTAGAAATTAATGAGGTTAGGAGATGTGCATTGCTGGCCATGTTAATTACTTTATCCATGTTTTGTTAAGTAGATGTCCATTCATTGTACAGGATAATAACCTAATTGTAAGTTATCAATCGAAGCATTTCATAATTAAAAACATATAATGCTTTTGCTTTAAAGGGTTTTTTCTTAATGACTGCATTGTTAATTAATCAGAGTGTATTCGCATTGACAGACCAGCAGTTTTATCTGCAGTTTCAGTTAGATTCAAACCCCAAACTAGTAAATGCTAAGAGGGGAATATGATGGATTCGAAGCCAAAGCCAACACCATAGTATCCACTTGACTGCCAGGTCATAGAAGCTAAAGGTCAAGGTTAGAATATCACACAAAACCAATTGGACAATTTTATTTACATGTTAGTATAAAGGTAATGATTGAATAAAGTTTAAAAAGTGACACTGCAAAATTTAAAAAACCAAGCCCAACTAGATAAAGGAAGGAATCAACTGGGCAAAGTTGGAAGGAATGGTAGAGGAGGTGATGGAAGCATTTTGAAGGTATGACCAAACGGAAGCACTTTTCCAGAGCCGGTGGGCCATTATATTCTCATGTGAAACATTATTGTTGAAGACAAAATGGCTCCAGATCTACGAAATGTGTGGAAATCATGGCCCCGTGTGAGTATTTTTTATATTTTTAAGAACAGTGTGAAGAACATCTCTGATGTTTGTATCTATAACCTGGCCAAATTGAGGAGCAAGACTTGCAAAGAGTGAAGCGGTGGGAGGGAGAGGTCTGGGTCTAAGGAGGGATTGTAGAGTCCTAACTGGACAACTGTACAGGTTATCAATATAAGGAAGCTGAATTACATGATGAGATTTACTATCCTGCAGTTTCTTGTACCATTTGATAATGGGATACACACTCGGGTATTGTTAAAAAATTGCACCTTGTCTTAAGAAGTGTTTTGAACGATCAAACAACCTAGCAGAATGTGGAGCAAAATTTGAAATGCAGAAAATGCACAGAAAGCAGTAGGAAACATTGCTCTGAAAAGGATGGGATCAAGTTGATCACAGGCCAAGAAAATGCGAAAACTGCTTGATGAAACAGGACCTGCTGATTAAGGTCAAAGTGTTTGATCATAGTAACTAATGAAGAAAGGTAGTTTTGAATGACCTTGGGGGAAAGGGATTTCTGATATAAATACACACCCCTTTATATTTCTGGAGACCAGAGACCCTAATGGATTCCACAACTTTGACTTAATTGAAATATTAGTGATTTTAAAAACATCCCTATCTGGGCTAATGAATTCTAAATCAGTAGCCTGAAGAGCTAAATAACCCCATTCTTTTGCAGGGGAGTTGAAATCTTCGACTTTGCAGCGATTATGCTCCTAAAGATCACCAGGTTACCCATATAGGCCCAAATCTGATGTATTGACACAGGAAGAGGTGGAAGGCACGACAGAATGGACGACAGAATTATTGTTGCTTAAAAGTTCAACATCACTAGCATTGTTTTGTTGGTGACTATGACAGTATCTTATGAAACCATCATGTCATCAGTTATGTTCTCAATGTACTCAGTGTATGAGAAGCCCAATCACTCATTTACCAATTTGATATTTCTTGAAGTTAATAAGAGCAGTCTTAGCATCCATAAGATCGTTTACCCTACCTTTATATTCAAGTTGAATATTGTTGATTTTAATGGTCATATACGTACTATAAACAACATTAATGGGTCCTGGTGGAACCACGTCACAACTTACCATCTTGGCTGTTGCATAGAATCCATCCTTGATGAAATGCCAGAATTTACCCTGACCTTCACCTACAAAATTATGAACAAAATTATTATAATTAAATTATAATGTTAATTATAACACTGTGCCCAGTGAATATGATATAGGTCCGAAATTAGTGAAGACCACCTGAAAACATCCAAACCCCCATCCTGATTATTCTCAAAGAGGGTGGGAACCCAGCAGCAGCCCTGTTGTAATTCATTATTACAATCTTCTAATTCATAATCAACACTGTCAGTGCTTATCAACATCACTAAAAGTAACCTAACTTGCAGCAGCTACATCATGACCAGTGGCCTGCCAACATTGGCCACCTAAATTCATCTGAAAACCCTGAAAATTTATTTTGATTTTTAACATCGATAATTGTGTCATGACTCTCCAAACAACCCCTGGTGGCATCTTCATTCACTTATAAACCTTAAAATATTTCAAAATCTCCAGCACAATCACCATTAACAATCACAACATTTTTTGAACAATTTCAATTATTATTTTCCTATTTTATCTGATCAACACCTCTGTATGGATGCCTTTGTCTGTGTCCAGGTGGCCAAAACTGAACCTAATTAGTGTTTCATGTCCTGTCCTGAGTTCTAGCTTTAAAATTACATTTATTTTCTGGGATCTGGAGTGACCTGTCCTTTCTGGAGCCACAAATGCAGAAACTGACGATGTTCTGCATGATGAATATCATAAGAACAGGTATCTTCATTATAATAATGACATAATCTTTTGGAAGCCTGTGCAGAATTTGAAGAACCTTGTGATGTAGTAACCTGAGAATTTGTAAACGCAATCTGGAAATCACTGATTGGGTGCTATTGTCCCATGTTAGTTGGCCTTCCTCCACTTCATATATGGAGGTGGTCCATGCATTGCGAACGGCTGTCCAGGGAAGTGATGTGGCATCCTCAACAGCTATGCTGATCTGGAGAAGACCCCAGCGTGATGTAGAGGGATTACTCATGTGATACAGATTTGATAACTGGCCTGCAACCAATTGGGCCATCGACAGATCATCATATAAGAGACATTTGTAACCAGTTGGCCCTTGATGCCACCCATTGGGCAACCTGGCTTCTGGAGGTGCATTGGTAGTGTCAGTGGCATTGTAACAATCGTACTTGTTAGAATTCCTACCTTGAGATGCTTGCATCCTGGGGTGAACTTCATATGATGTCATAATGTCATTCACAGCGTCGGCAACATTTGGAATGTATTGTAGGGTATTCAAGGCAGGTAGAATGGCGTCATTCCACGACTCAGCCAGCTGAGCACTTGACTCAATCTCAGTGTATTGGTGGCGTTGCTCCAGTCTGACAGCTCCACTAACGCTTGCTGAAGGTGGGATGGCACCCTGGTGAGCAGGAAAGTTACATTGTTGTATTGTGATTCAATCGATCCAGGGTTAAAACTGTGGCTTTCAATGTATATATATCACGATTCCTTGCAGGAGTTGGATCCAAATCTGGAGCCCTGGATTTGATATTAAGTGGGGTGAATGTGGCGGATTGCTGCTCAATGCGGTCCATCGGATCAGACAGAATCCTATTGGATGCTTCTAACTTTTCTAAGACATCCAGGATGTCAGAGTAAGTGGACTGAGATGAATAACTCAGATCATTGGGATTAGGATTCAGTCGAACAGATGACTTACTTGGCTTACCCGAGTAGTTATCTTGGAGCCACTTTTCTTGACTTTCCTAGTCAAACTTCTGGCCTGAGCTTAGGCCATTACTTTCCTTCTACTGTTACTTAGTGTCTTTTCAGTATTTTGAGGCATACTTAACAAAAAATCCAGTTTAAGATACTAAGGAAAGTAAAACTATAACATTACTAAACTACCAACCCTATAAAACCTAGCATTTGTATATCGTTTACACATTCAAATTTTCCTTGTACCTCCATCAAAACCTTGCGGTAATGTGACTGGGTTTCCTAAATTTTAAATCAATGAGACATGACCTTGTTTACTGAACTAGTTAATGCATTCCATTATGTAAAACAGCCGTGCTAGCCACCCTTCCCCATTTTTGGTCCATATTTTAACATTGGCTCTGTGTCATGATTAACCACAAAAGTGGAACAGGGGTATTGCTAATGTTTAAAACATTAATAGAGTCTGCTTTAATTAACCGGTATTTGGTTTTCCATGTTTTATATTGTGTTTCTTTAATTTAATATTCCATTTTCCATTTTTTATATTGTGTTTCTTTAATTTAATTTGAAATTCTATTGGTTTATTTGGTGAAGTGAATTTGCATAATGTCAGTTGAAACCAAATTACCATAAATTGTCCCTGGGTGTTTCACCAAGTAACCAGGAAAATCTCCTTGTTATATCATGAACAGTGTATGTAGACGAAGCCAAACTAGGTGGGGGAAACCTCCAAAGCTGAGAAATGTCTAATGAGAAATAAACTTGCTGTGGAGCACTTATATATAAATCGGTCAGTGTTGAATGCAGGTTTAATTCTCAAACAGATATGTAGGATCACCAGGAAAAAAAATCTTTATCTAATTTATAGGTATTTTAGTCCCATTACACAAGCTCTGGCGTCAGTTGGTCATAGTGGCCAATCAGCTGCCATTGTCCTCTGGCTAGATAGCATAGCAGCAAAGCACCAAGATCTTGGCCACCCAGAGGTCTGCGGGAACACAACAATAATCGCCATTCACACTACATCACACACATCCATTTTTCTTGTTGACTGGTAAGTTGTAGATAAATCAAATCAAATCAAATTGATGTCTTTCTGCTTTCTTATCTATACAGGAAAGAAAAGTACATTAAACCAAGCCAAGAATTGCTGTTAGATTGTCAAAAGGAAATCAGCATTGTAAGTCGATTTGTCCTAGATTTCCTTATCTTCACTATTTATCCTGGGTGTTCATACGATCTCCCCCTGAATAGCCTATTTTCTTGTGTATGTCGTGAAGTTTCCAGGTGCTCGTGAGGGGATCAGGACTTTGCCCCAAAAGGTTCATTGTCACATTCCTCCAAGACCAGGATGGACTCCAGTTGTGTGTAAAGCTCACGACATTTTTCTTGAATGGCCATGAACAGTTAAATCTGAACCTGAACCATTCCATAAAGTAAAACATTACCCTAAAGTTTTTCACTTTGTTTTGCAGTTTTTATGTGCTTAAGTTCAGAATCTGTCATAAATGTGATCACCAGAGGAATTTCGAAAATTTGGGATTTCGAAAAACAAAGCCTAGTCTTGTCTAGACTCAGTGTCTTCAATTTGATTGCACATGAAAATCCCCAGAGATATGAAAACCCATAGACAATTTCCAGATGTGGCACTGGAAATCCTCAGTATAAAAATCCCTTACTCAAAAATATATTATTATTTTGTCTTTTTATTTATTCATTGCTGCACATGAATTTTTTATGATGTAGCTTCCAAGTCCTGTCATCTTCAAAACAATGGTATTTTGTAGGTGGAATGGTTTCTCTCTGAGATATACACACGGTTAATTGTTACCAGGGGAAGAGTGTTCAGGTTCATGCAGTCTTAAAATCAGATTTGTCGCCCTCTTTATTTTTCTTAATGATCGATTAAAACTATTTTATAATCTTTTTCTTTATCAATCTTGCTGTAGGAAGTGTGCTGCAGGAAGGGAGTCAAAAGACTGACTCCACTATTTGGCATTTTAATGTATTCTCTGGAACCCATTCAAACACCTTGAAAATAAAGTGCATTGTATATTATATTTTATAGTCTTATTTCTAGCGATTTTTATAGTGAGGATTTTCAATGGCTATACATATATTTGGGGATTTTTATTCTGGGATTTTCAATCCAGAGATTTTGAACTTATACGCTTCAGTTTATAGCATAATGCCGATTATTTTAGATTTTCTTTCAGATTAATTCATTTAATATAAAATAATGAGTTTGGGGATCTTGATAACAACACAAATATGTTACAAATGTTGGAAGGTTTCTTTGAGAAATGGGAAACATAACAACACTAAAATTGTTTTGTTCTTGTATATGATCTGAATTGATCATTTATAATTTGTTTCATTGGTACTTTTGCTGCATTATTGGATTTGATTATAGAAAAATGAACCGTACAGGATTTATTTATTTATTTGGGGTTTTACATTGCTTTCAACACTGTACAGGTCATATCACGACGGGTAGTTGGAATGGCAGAGGAAACCAGTACATACAGTTCGTTAGGGTTCTGTACTGTAAACTGCCGACCAATGGCAAGCAACTACCAGCTTTCCCACTTGAGGCCGTGCCAGGAATCGAACCCCGGCCTCAGAGGTGGGAGGCGAGAGTGTTATCACTCTGCCACCGTGGCCCCTCGGACCGTACAGGAACACACAAAAATAAATTCATTACTGTCTATTCTAGAAGTGGTAAAGGGTTAACTGTGGAGAGTGCAGCTTATTCACTAATAAATGTGAAAGCATGTGGTTTAATATATTTTGTGAATATAGTACTCGTTTATCGATGAGCCAAAAGACTACAGCTGACAAAATGTTTGTAAACTATATTGAGATATATCAATGTTTGTTCTACCAAGCCTGTGTTTGTGGAAATTATTCATTCAAAAGCCAGTTTAAAAGGTGTGCAAAACTTGTGTCACATTTTCTTTTTAAAATTATGTTATATTGACTGAAGTATATTCTGAACCACCAATGATATACGATATACAACTTTTTAATGTAAGCTTTATATTATTCTGTATGGAAGCCTATAAAGGTCAACTAAGCCAAAAAAAATGTCACAAGACAAAAATCATTATAACAATATACGCTTAGTTGTTAAAGATAGTTATAAGTTGTTATAACAACATATGCTAAGTCATTATTACAAGATATTAGTTTTTATCACACCCTAGCATTTCTTACGATTGCTAGTTGGAAGTCATTATAACAATGTATGCGTATAACAGCGATCATGAAGTACCTCTGAAAAATGGGGTCCAACACACTCCCAAAAATATAGTCCGAATCATTATTTTTGGAGTCCAGTGTTTGCGTTATGGATATGAAATGTGGGGTACCTTGTACCTCATGGCACATCAAAACAGGGTTCCATGGTGTGAAAATGGGGTACACAAGGATAAGAAATAGTCAAAAAGTAAACTTTGAATAACTTTTCTCCCTTATTTCTAGATAAATTTAAATGCAGCAATACAAATAGAAGTACTATTCAATTTCCTTTCCACTGATATATAATATGTATATGCATGTTAAGTACTTTTATAAATATTCGAAAAAACTGAACCCAGTCAACAAACTTCATTTTGCTGAAATTTGAGTGAAATTTGTTTTGCGTGATTATTTTATTTAAGCTACAACTATGATATTTATATTGTTTGAAAGAGGAATATTTGCAGTTTGTGTTGCTTTTTATTTGACAAAAAATCATTGAGTAGTTCCAGATATAGAGTTTTTGTTAAATATAAATATTTCTGATGTCACAGCTTGTATTTTCTCGAGGGCTTTCCGGGGTTAACAAATAAAGAATTTCCAAATTTAGTATATGTGATCTCCCACTAAAATCACAGTTTCAGCTTCTTGTTTAGATTGATTCATTGCAGAGATGATGTTTTCTTTCGATGTATTAGCCTTTCGAGTATATTTGCTGTGACGCACATCCAGCACTCAGTGCCCCTACTATTGCATAGTTATGTAAGACAATGTATAACACAGCAAATGGGATTAATATTTTTATTATTATTATTATTATTCAACTATATTTATGTACAATACTAAAAGGCATCTATGTGTAAGGTCACCTTAAAATTTGAAAAAGCTAAGTTTAAGGCCACCTCAAAGAAGTTTAAAATTATCACAATTTAAGATTACTTTACATTACTGAGTTTACTGTCCATAGTCCATCATGATATAAGTTAGGGTGGCCTTAAATGCAGAAATAAAGATTAAACTTACTTTGTGCCAATGTAAGGTGACCTTAAGTATTTATTACATGATAAAAAGAATAAAAATGATATTTGAGGTAGATGCCAACCTCCACAGTTAAAAAGCCAATGATAAGTCACGTTCCTGACTAAAATAACCCTATACTCATACATTTAAAGTCCATTGGTCAGCATAGCAGCCTAACTCAAACCTAAATGACCGAATAATACTGCCCCTTAGTACTAACATAAGAGAGTGTGAACGTGCCTTGTTTTGAACCATAGCCCCTACATTACATGAGCCATCAAAATCGAAGAATTCGAACATAAATTATGTATATATGTATGTATTGACTTCTTTGAAGGCCTGAGTGGTTTGTATGGCAGCCATCTTGTGTCGTGGTTGCTTTGACAGGCCATTCAGAATCTACAACTACAAACACTGTGTTAGCAAACTGTGACAAACTATACAAGTTACAACATAAATACAAGGTTATTGCCACTGATGCATACAAATACAAAGATCAGACTGTGGCAACAGAAATGCCAAAACCTAATGCAGTACCCTACTGGCAATACAGAATAGCAACCATAGAACATTTGACAGATTGTTTTTGCTGCCCTATGATTTATGACATGTTACTTAATATTGACACCCTGAATAATGAAAAATGATCTAAAAATAGGACCCCGAGGGGTAACTCAAGGAGACAAGGAGGAAGGCCCCCATACTAGCTAACAAGCGCCAGTGCTGTGAACCCCATTGTTAACTAGCCAGGAGCACATACATGGAACTCACCCCCTCCCCTGCGCCACAGGAGGTGTTAAGTTAGGTTCGCAGAAGGCCAGCCTCCTGACACTTGCTCCTATATGAAATGAGATGAACCAGGGTGGGAGGTGGGAAAATTCTGTTACTAAAAATGGCGTCTTGCCCCTTTGACTTCCCAATGTTGAATGAAGGTTCAATTAAAAAAGGCGCCAGAATCAATAAGCAATAATCCCCTACCCAATCGAGGGTATTGAATCACAGGAACAATCTTTTTGCTAGGGGGCACTGAATAAGGTGGGGCCTATCGCTCCACCCCCCACAGTGCCCCTACTATTGCATAGTTATGTAAGACAATGTATAACACAGCAAATGGGATTAATATTTTTATTATTATTATTATTCAACTATATTTATGTACAATACTAAAAGGCATCTATGTGTAAGGTCACCTTAAAATTTGAAAAAGCTAAGTTTAAGGCCACCTCAAAGAAGTTTAAGATTATCACAATTTAAGATTACTTTACATTACTGAGTTTACTGTCCATAGTCCATCATGATATAAGTTAGGGTGGCCTTAAATGCAGAAATAAAGATTAAACTTACTTTGTGCCAATGTAAGGTGACCTTAAGTATTTATTACACGATAAAAAGAATAAAAATGATATTTGAGGTAGATGCCAACCTCCACCAATGCCCAGCTAGGAAGTAGGTGGACTTCACTGACGATCTCTCGTCTCGTGTAGCTCTTGTTTGGCGTGAAGTCTCACCTAACATGGTGGAGGCAAACAATTTGCTAGGACATCATTCGAAACCAATTTAATTTTAAAACATAAAGCCTATCTTCAGTGTTATATATATTGTGTGCATATCTACACTTACTAGTTGGATTGCCAACTGCAATACGCTTTTGAAGGAGAAATATTTTCTACATAAAATCGTATCCCTATAGACACACTCATTCCCCCAGCCCCACCAGCACATGTAAAAGAAGACTTGGGATTAAAATATTTCATTAACACATTATACATTAAGATTATACAGGACTATTAATAAATTTTTATCAAAACTAAGACTAGCGTTACAATTAATCTTGTATGCATTTGACACCGGTTACATTAATCTCAGTACACCCTGGAGAACCAGTTCGGAGTCAGAAGCCAGAGGCAATCAAAAAATGATTCAGTATAAATACCGGGTCCAAAGGCTAACTGCCAAGGTGCCGGTGGACCATGAAACTACAAGAATAGATCTGAATTAATATACATTTAAAACTAATTAGTCCTACTGGAAAAGTAAATAGGAGAGATGTTTAGTAATTGATTGAATTCTTTAACCGATCGATCCGTGACGGTGGATACGGCCATGTGACGTGATGTTAGACAATTTGTGACATTTGTTGTTTAACCACTAGCCCTTGTTAAATTTATCTACATACGTGAAAGATTTAATGGACAAGTAGTACGAATTCTTGGAAAGCACTTTATCTTTGTCGAAAAGATGGAGTAAACCAATACTCGGAATACAAGAAAAGCCTCACAAATACGCAGTAGTCTAAAAGTGTAAGTAGTGACGAAAAGTAGAAGCCACAGACGAATAGGAATTGAGAGGGACTTTAATGTACTTCCATTTGCACGGTGAATCCCAAATAACCTTGTACCTCATATGTGGGGACATTATGGGTAAAGGCTCAAGTGGCCCCAGCCCTTCTAAAGGCGTGAAATGTGAGGTGCACTGGCAACTGCAGTTGAGCCGAGAGAAACTCAGATGCTTTCTGCCCATAGAATCAGTTAAGGGCACCCAGGCACAACGTTTGCACACTTGAAACAGTGGGCCATTAGGGCCACCTGGGGTGAGGCATAATAACTTTTTATGGCAGTAACAGGACATAAAATGGGATTCCCTAAATGTGGAATGGTTATAGTCTTAGTAGTTGTTCTATCTTGAATGATCTTCGACCATTTTACCAACAGTACTGCTTTGTTATCACCAAAGACCACATCAGTCCTACATAACTGCCTAACGATATCAAAACTGCCTATAGAGTGTGGCCACATATTTGACAGCCAAAAAAGGAAAAGAAGGCCAACAAAACAGTGGTTTGAAGACAAAAGGAGCATGTGACGTTTAATAAGCCAAAATCAATCGAGTTAACAAATGTTCATCCACTGAAGGGTGCTACTTTTGGTTGGAATGGCCTGTTAATTTTGATTGCTTTAAAAAAGAGTGAAATTTGCCTGTGTCTGAAGTATTGTGTGGACTGGCCATATACCAACAACATGGTTCTAATTGCTGTTACATAGGTAACAATTGCTGAATATTTGAACTGGTGTATCTTCAAGTACTCTTGAAAAGCCAACAATATGAGTGTAGTTACCTGAACCAGGGCTAGCCCAGCCGCCACCACAAAGCCCTCAAATTTCCTGAACATCCCAGAATAGGCTGTAATCATACCAGACCTAAATCCTTCTCCCAGTCTTGCCAAGACTAAGGTGGCCAGCTGAGCTGCTCCAAGTAGTAATAAGTCGAGATGTATATTCATGCAGACTGGATTTTGTATCATTGTATGCAATTGGAATACATATGCCTCAGTATAAGTCCATCTGGACATGAGGTCCGCAACATTATTATCCTGGCCTCAAATATGCACCACTATCAGATAGCACACAGTAACCAAATATTTCTAAGACAAGTAGCCAAGGTACTATCCCTAGCCTTGCCAGAGGTAAGAGTGCTAACCACCGCCCAATTATCACAGTGAATTTTGACCTTTTTATCCCTCCACAAATGTCCCCAGATCTTCAGTGCTACTACTTTATACCATCTCTAATTGTACTATATTAAATTGAGCATAACCCAAGGAAACAGGTATATGGTAAACCATATTACCATAGGATGCTCTAAGGCCAGTAAGAGATGCATCCACATATATAACATCCGAAATCAACCCATTATCATTAAAAGTGACACCATTGAATTGGTTCAAAAATACCCTGAACCCTTTCAAATCCTTGTCAAAATCTGAAATAAGCTGGATAATTTTACTATGTACGATATCCCTGAGGACCTGGAACATTCTATTCAAAAGATCCCTAGCCAGGAGTACACATTTGGTGACTGTAAATGCGGAGAACCTACAACACTTGCAAGGAGAATGCACTGCCTAAGTCTACTGTAAGTTACCCTTGAGGCATGGATGCGTTTGTAGATATCCTGCGTGTACGCAGAGAAAATGTGCATGCAAATTTTCATTGCGGGGCCTGTACGACCTTGATATTTTGTCAAAAAATCGCAAGTGTACCTTAAGTGTCCCTTGCAAATCAGCCGATTTTTCTCTGTAACCAGGACGTACCTGCACGTACGATGGGATGTAAGAGAGGCTTTAGTTTCCCAAGTGTGACACATTGAAATAATCTCAGAAAGCTTATCTTTAGGTATAGATAAGATGTGAGTTACAGTGTTCACAGGGATACCAAAACACACTAAATCGGTTCTGGGTGGACAAAAAACAACAAAAAATATAAGCCTCCTGAATTTGTGATGGCAATCTACAGTACAAAAGATCATCTATATAATTCAGGAGGGCATTATATCCATGTTTAGTCATGATATAATGCACTCCATGGCTGATTTTTGAAAATAAATTTGATCCTTATCTAAATCCAAAAGGCAGGGCCAAATCGAGACAGTAAGAATCTCTGTGTTTAAGTTCTAATAGATCTTTATCACCAGGGTATATGCGAATGTGCCTAAAGGCATGACTTACATCCACTTTGAATATTAAGGCTGCAGGGCCTAACAATCTAAGTTTATAAATCAACTTATCAACTGGGGGATAGTGTAACTGCCATTGTGTACCTAAATATTCATTTTTCTGAATCCCATAATTAACTGAAGCTTGTAATGGAAAACTCAGACCAATAATAGTGCACCTGGTGGCAGACCCAGGCTTATATTGTGTCATGAAAGTTGACACATGCATGTCACAAGGTTTGCTAGCCCCAGCATAGCCCCATATGTGAGTTCCTCTTGAAGATAATTATCAATATGTTCCGGGTATTTAAGAGCTGAAGTATGATTTTGTTCACTGGATACCAATGGAGAGGTCCGATCAAAAGCCAGAGGGAATCCATACTTTGTGAGATAAACTAATTGTTGATCCCAATAATCTCTCAGATAATGTCTCCATCTGGGAACATTCAACTGAGTTTGAACCGGAATACGCAAGCCTAAATAGTTTGATACACCAGATTGTCTGATCAAATGATTAGAAGTAATAATGTCTGAAATTTCCTGCCAAAAGGTTGGAGATCATGCAGAATACAAATTGACAGGACTAAGTGGAATACAACCAAAATCCACCCCAATTTGTTCTTTACACTTCGCATGTGACACACATTTAGATTCTAACGTATCATTACTTTGTGGCAAGTCTTTATTGTCACATTCTTCATGATAATCAGTCGATATAACAAAATATAAGTCATTATTATGACATATGTTAAGCCGTTATAATGTGCTATAAGGTGTTATTACGAAAATGTTGTGCTGAGTTTTATTACAAGATATAAGTCAGATATACTGTGTCATTCTCCTTTCCAGTATGCAGAGCAATTCAGCAATTGTCACACAGAGTTAGAATTCTCATTCTGTAAAAAAAATCAATTCCAGAATTGTGCAACAGTCAAGGTCAAGGTCCAATATAAGTAGGTACGACCAATGAGGCCAAGTTAACACAATGACACACGAATGTATTTGTAATGGGATAAGAGCCTTTTATTTTACAAGGAGTTAACACAAGATAACGACATATTAGCAACATAAATTGTACACACATACAGAATACTAATTGTTAAAATACTAAAATACTTAAAAGGCCCACATAGAACGTAAAAGGTGATATATAACCAATGTAAACATGTACATACAATAAGGGTGATTTAAACACATGACTGGATTCACAGTGTAGTGGAGGAGGGGAGGAGGAAAGCATTGTTAACCAGACAAAGGTGTAATGCAAGGTGATGAAGGGGAAGGAGGGAGGGTGTCTGAACCCAAGAAGTGTTGAAACAATAATGAGGTAAGGTACTGGGGGAGGTGAGAAGGAAAACTTAAAGGCGGGAAACAAGTGAACATTTTGACACTAGAATAATAAGGCTAATGAGGGATGTGGCTTGACCTAGGGGAGTGAAAACACAGGTGATGATGTAACTTGTTTTGACAGTAATTAAGAAGAAATATAATTAAGGTTTACTTGACACTGACACATGTACAATAATATGAAATGACAATATGGAGGTAATGTATGCATACACAATTAGGGACCTGTCCTCAACTGAGATGTTGTGACAAGCACAACTAACACAGTCAAGGTCAAGGTCCAATATAAGTAGGTACGACCAATGAGGCCAAGTTAACACAATGACACACGAATGTATTTGTAATGGGATAAGAGCCTTTTATTTTACAAGGAGTTAACACAAGATAACGACATATTAGCAACATAAATTGTACACACATACAGAATACTAATTGTTAAAATACTAAAATACTTAAAAGGCCCAAACCTTGTGCAAGATTCCCACGTCATGGTTCACATATATTCAGATGGTAGTTTTATTTAGGTATGTTAATTTTACCATGTTGTTAAATGGTACACCTAGATAAATACTGGTATCTTCATAAGCTACATACCTGTGAACAGAACTTTAGATATCTTTCTAATATTTAACCAGAATCTCATTGCCAACATGATGCTGCATTTAAGGACACAAAGAAAGATACTTGTTGATAAGCTCAGATAGCAAAAGCCCCACTTGAGTGAAAGATCTACAATGAAGTTTTCCAAAACATTCCCAATATTTGATTTAGCTATGTGCCATAAAACTATGGGAAGCGAAAACTCAGCTGACCTTGAATTTCCTTATTTACTTATACACGGGGTGTATGGTTTAGGATGGCTTCATTTTCAAAACCTGATAAAAAGTACCGGTAAGTTTAAAATAAATCAGTATTTAGATGGTAATCAATAGCTTGTCATTTATCATGGCCTGGATTTCATCTTCTGTCAGACAAACCAACAAGTTCCATATCTATGATATAAACAAGACAAGCCATTCTTTCAAAACTCTAAAAATTATCAGTATGTATCATAATAAATAGCAGTATCCCGTCATAACGACTTAGTGTATGTTGTAATAATCAACTATATCTTGTGATAACTACTTATTTTTTTCACTTCGTTGACCCTTATAGATTTCCGTACTTTTGCAAACCTACATGTATATTCCATATAATTCTTCTTTCTTCTCTCACAGGTAATAATAAATAAGTTATAAAAAGGTTTCATAAACAAATTTATGTAGAACTTGAAGTTGTTGGCAATGGGTAACAGTAAATTGATAGTCAACAACTTTGTTTATGGCAAAAACAGTAACATTAAAACAAAAATCAAACCATAACCATATATTTACTTCCCACTTAACAAAATAAATCAACTAGTTCTCTCTTAAAGTTACCAGATTTCTTCGAAGAGTGTGAAAAAATTATAATAAGTATTTATTTTGAGTATCTCCAAATATGAATCTATCCTAAATGGCTTATGTAGTCTGAATAGAGAGATCCATCTTTCTATAATTTTATTGCGAGATTGCAGCACACTGGAGCTCTCAGCATATTTTGAATAAATTGTTTAGTCAATGCAGAAAAATGTTTGAGTGTGAACCTAATCTCAAGTTCACGAACACCTGTGTCAGTGGGGTTTTTGGTGCTGGTACAGGAAAACAGAGTAACAAGAGCCCTTGATTTAGATGTCAGCTTATCTTGATCCATGATGAATGAAGTGACTAAACAAATTTAGTTAGATAATGTACAGAGCTAGAGAAAATAGAGCCTAACCTGGCCACAAGGCTCGGAAATGTGGAAGAAACTTTTGCAAAAGTAATTTTTAGTAAAACACCCTTTTCTTCGTCAACTGTAATGGCTACATGTTTTATATAACTCTAAAGAGGTTTTAAATGAAGTTGAAACAAGGACCATTGATTAATTTTATAAAATATTAAACCAACCTGAGAAATCAATCTAATAAACTACGCAGGAATGTCAACACTGTGCAAATTTGATATATAAATAATTTTAACTGGTATTTTTGTGTATCTATATCATTACTATCAAGCCAGAGATTCAATTAAGTTCTTATTTTTATACAATTTAACCTGTGACAAGGAGGTCATTACTTTAATTAATGTGACAGCTAAAATCCATGACATCATGTAACTTGCCCCATAGGGTGAGGTTTTACATCCCTTTCAACAGGCAAGGTCAAATCAGGACCATCCCTCTGCAAATCCCAGATTTTGGTGAAAACTGGATTCGAACTCATAACAATATACATGAAAAACAAGTGAGTAAAAGACAAACTTATTTAACACTCGGTCACTAAACCCTTAGATATTACCTCGCTATTTTGCAGAAAATTATCTTGACAAGATCTTTAGGGTCAAAGACTCAAATAAAGTGAACTATTATTGTGCACACCGTGACATCAAAGAAATAATTTCTGGATATATTATGTTTAGTTGACTGGTCAAGACCAGAGAATATCTAATGAAAAACAAAGCAAAAGTACTGTTTCATGGACTGTTCAAAAGTAACACATCATTGTACATATAAAACTGCTATTATTTTGGGTATCATTGGTTGTAAAAAGATAACGTGTGTATGCATACATGACTACAATACTTAATATGTTAACACTTAAAACTTAAAATGAGCCTTTCACAAAGGCCACATTAGAAAAAGAAGCTATGGGTATGTTTACCGTTTTCCCTCAGTGGGTCTTTGGCAAACACACATGCAAATCGAGTGAAGTGTACACTATTCTAAATGAATGTTTTTATGCAGACTTTTTTGGAACCAGAATACCAAAGGGGCTTGTTGTTCAGACGGTTTGAAGACACTGGGCAGGCTAAATTGATATTGCGATGTATTTGTGTGAAATCTTTTGCGTTACCTTGTGTGTGACGTCATTGTTAGGGAACGTTGAAGCGGTGAGATCTCTACCCAGTCATTATGTTGCTGATATTAAATGGAACGCTGGTGAGTAGGTTTTTCAGTATTTATAAAGAAAATAGAAAAGATATTTCAATCAATGGCACTTTTGATTTTTAAAATTTTTTGATAACCCTCTTATGGAAAGATTTTATATCAGATGCAAACTGGAGTATATTTTAAATTATTTACTTTAATGGGAAATGGTTTGGAAATAATAATTTTTAAATCTAGCAATATATTGCAGTTGCTAGAGGTAATTTAGGCTCATTTCTGCAAGAATAAAAAACAGAACTTGTCATAATGACTGATTTAATCAGGGTACCTACCGTTAATTTCTTTACCTAATACTATTTTCTAAAATTTAAAAGGGAAAATTACCTAAAACCATTGTATGCTTGCAATTTGATGAATTAATAATAAGCAGAATACAATTTTCATCAATTTTAACTTGCAACTGAAAACTTTGAAAACTACAGTTTACCCTTTAAACTTTCGACTTTGAAAAAACAGGTAAAGTGTAATTGATAAAAAAACAAAACAGTTGAAATTTTTCAGTGGTACCAACTCTTAATCTTGTGTCCTTAAAATGATTTAATGTGTACTGAACCAGTCAATAAAGATACATACAGTTCACTACTTTAACTATTTATATATAAAGAAACATAAAACAGTAAAGCACCCACTTCCGTTTTACTGTTTTACTGTTTTATGGTTTTGGAATATAGAGTTCTTCCTATTTGCATTTTGACTTGATCTATGAACTATATAAGTGTAAAGATTCAAAACATAAAACAGCCTTCCTTTTACCTTTAGACTGTTTATGGTATATTTTAGCAATTCATAACTTTGTCACAGCTGATTAATCAAGTGAAGGTCATATCCATGGTAACCACAGTGGTCTTGGTTGTGACGTCACAATGCTAAATTTAAAAGTATTAGTGGGTTTTAAAGATTTTATATTGCCATATAATTTTGAAGGAATTGATTAATATTTGGTAAGTGGATGAAAAAACTGTGATGAGTACATCTACCTTATGGTGACCTTAAACTCCAGCCAATAAGTTACTATAGCAACTTTATGGTTACCATTTACAGGGCCTAAAATAAAAAACCCAGTGAATTTCACTGGTACATGTTCCCTTATTAACAGAAGATAAAAAAACCTATACATAGGTATGTAACCTATATATAGGAGCTTGTCCTTGACATTTACTTCATATGACTTACAAATGTCTATGTGTAGGATTTCATAGATATCTACATTTTGAGACTTTTTTTTCATTGATGTATTTTAGTTTACTTATACTTTGTAAGTTATATGCCTAGTATTAATTAAAATTTCCCAGTACTCAATTGGTACAAGAGCTACTGATCCACAATTTGTACAGAACACTCTTCTTTAAAAGGTACCAGAATAAATTATGTTATGAAAACATTTATTTCAAAATGTTTAGTTGCATGCAAAACATTACTTTAAGTAGTATTTTTTACCTTAAATTAATTAATTTCTACAAATAAATTGTATGGGAGTCTCTCCCTGGGGCTATTCACGGCTATGAATGACCCTTAAATTGGATAACCTTAAAGTCATTTATGATTTGCTATTGTTCAGATTTAAGGCCACCTTACATTATACAGCTTCAAGGTGCACCCATATACCAATTATAACTGAAATTCACCAAGCCTTTTTATTATTTTTGGCCCTGCAAGTGGTAACCTTAAAGTTGCTATGACAGACTTATTGCCAGGAGTTTAAGGTCACCATAAAGCAGAAATACTCCCCATACTTTGTGTCATCCACTTACCAAATGTTAATGCACCAAGCAGCATTAGAACTGTTCATTACGTGGTTCATTATGTGGATTTTCACGTCACAATCAAGACTACCGTGGCCTTCACTAAAGAGCTATGGGAAAGTTAAAACTGTCAAACAGTAAAACAGTAAAACGGAAGTAGGTGCTTTACCGTTTTCTGTTTTTCTGTAAACATATATGGGTAAAGTAGTGAATGGTATGTACCTTGATTGACCAGCCCTCTATTTACTGGCACAAATCAATTTAAATATGTGTTACTATTTCTTAAAACAATCAAACAGTCAACAGAAAAAGGGGGATTGACTGTTTGTAAAAAGTTCTAAATATAGAATGGTCTTCATATTAACAGTAGGTACCTTGTGAGAGGGTTTTAAACCTACTGTTTTGTAATTTTCCTTTTTCATCACATCAAATTGATTACAGGTGTGTTTCAGTTTATTCAAACTAAAACAGTAAAAGGGTAACAAACTGTTTACCGTTTCAATCCCAATAAAAACAGATATAGGTAAAGAAATTAACGGTAGGTACCCTGATTAAAAGTCTGCCTTTGTTGGGAATATCTAATTAATTAAATAGTTGAAATTCATATGCATTGTGAATTTGAAAGGAATGGAATTATCCCTTTTACTATATTGTGTATTGAATTGAAGGCAGACAGAGCTGATTTGAGAAACGTTCTTATAAGATTATATCTTTTGCTCACACATACAACTTCCGCAAATTTATGCATTATTTCGATGCAGGAACTGAGAACTCTTAAGTTGTCGTATTATGATAATGATGCAAATAATTAAACATACACTTAATTCTGTTTAATGGTTTTACTCCTGTTTTGGTATCTGTCCAAGAAATTATGTCCGTTCAAGTATTTGTGTGTCACTTTGCATTCGAGTACATCTCCTAAAGTGAACAATCTTTATTTGAGACATCATACAATATTCTAATAAATTTATACAAGAATCTAATATTGTCTATTAATTTGTTCACAGTCACAAACATTACTCACACAAGGTTAACTTTTAACAATTTAGTTGTGCAATATGGACAAACTGAAAATCTTTTGACTAACTTTTTCTTCCCCTCCCCCCATCAAAGTTCTCTCACATTTTATAAATTAGTTTATAATGAATGGTATTACAATACATCCATAGATGCAGTGGAGAGAATCATACAGTATCTGACTAATGGTGCTGGTAAGGGGGTGACTTACAACAGACTGGCAGAGTTTGTTGACAAGTTTGGAAATAGGTTCACAGGGACACAGACACTGGAAGATTCCATAGGTGAGTGGGTGTAAGTTAATTTTTGTTAGGGTAACACCCTAAGATTGACCTTATGTGTTTTAGACACAACTTTGAATGAGGAATTCTCACACCCTTTATATTCTATTTCTAATTGAAACTTTCATAGCGTTTAATCTCTGCTGACTGCAGATTCTAAGGTGTAACAAATCAAAACCAGAGTCCAGTTTTATGTATCCTGGGACGTAAAGAAGGTCATCAACCATTGAGAGACACCAGAGAAAGAAAGATTAAGATGGATGAGCTTTTGGAAACAGTAAGCTTTAATTCATCATATACTGTTCCTCACTATATTCGTAACTTGCAGTGATTGTTGGGGGTGGGGGGTGGGAGGGATTAGTAGTGTAGTGGATAAGACACCCACCTCCCACCTTTAGGGTCCCAGGCTTTATTCCCAGTCTGACCCAAAAGTGGGAATGTTGGTATTTGCGTGCTGGTACCCAGTGTGTTTTCACTGCAGAATGTTAACCAACTAGTATGCTTGTCTGATTGCCTCACTTCTTTACAATAAATAGGTCCAGTATCGGCCATCATTTAGGGCAATTGATATTTGTAATTACACCTAGCAAAAGTATAGAAAAAAAATAAATATAATGTGTTGCTGGTCAACTCATTTGGTGCACATTTTGACATTATACCCCCTTTTACTACATAATGATATAAAAAATAAATAAATAAAAATGTGCATCAGTTTAAGTGCGCCAAATGTCTTCTGATCACCCGCGAACACGTTTTTGCATTTAAAGAACCTGTCAAACAAAATATCATTTTTTCTATTTTATTAACAAAATGGCATGTTATAAATCTGATTTGATATTTTAAAACTAGTTTTATTACATAAAATAGCATCAAATGTTATTAGAGAAAATAATGTTTAAGAGAGAAAATGTCTATAAATTATGAAGCTGCAAAATTTATTGATTGAAGTATAGCTACCAATAGAAATAGCATTATTGAAAAAGTACATTTAATAATCAGTAACAGCAATCCATATATCTTTGTCATACGAGAAATATGTCTCAATTATGGCAGGTGAACACACTTTGGCAGAGCCAAGGTTAAAGATCACACCATGATTGAGGAAACCTGCACTCCCAACCAATGACCTATCCAAGAATCAACTTTCTACGACTTTCTCCTTTAAAAGTTTCTGAGATATGGTCCAGACAAGATTTTAAAGGTCAAGGTCACTATAACAAGGCTAAATAAAGATTGTGGCTCACTTACACCTTCTTACCAATGTCCTTACCAACTATCAACTTCCTACACCTTACAGTTTCCGAGATATAGCCTGGATTTTAAAGGTCAAGGTCACTACAGACAGGTCGAAGGTCAAATCAAGGTCACACCATCCTGTTGCACACTAGCACCTGCTAGCCAATGTCATTAAATAGTTTCAACTTCCTACATCTTATGGTTTCTGAGATATAGCCCGGACAAGTTTTAAAGGTCAAGGTCACTACAGCAAGATCAAAGGTAAAATGAAGGTCACATTATGACGTTGTACACTATCACCCCAACCAATGTCCCTACCAAGTTTCAACTTCCTACATCTTATACTTTTTTAGATAAAGCCCAGAAAAGATTTTCAAACTCAAGGTCACTAAGGCAAGGTCAAGGGTACAATCAAGGTCACACAAGGTCAAAAGGTAAAATCAAGGTCACACAATGAGTTTGCACACTAGCCCCCCATCAAAGTCCCTACCAATTTTCAACTTCCTACAACTTACGGCTTCTAAAGTACAGCCTGGACAAACTTTTTCCACCACTCTCCCACCCACTCGTCTGTCTGCCTGCCCATCCAGACGCCATGGTCGAAAATAATTCCCACACAGCCCTAAAGGCTGTGAGGTAAAAATTGATATAAATAATTAAATTATTTAAAATAAATCACGATCGAGGCTTCCCTGTACATGGCAGATTAATGTTGTATTCTTTAATGTGTTCTCTTGGTACAAGAGAGTTCATGGCCTGTAAAAAATACAAAAAAAACCCCACTGTGATATGGGTAGTTAACACCAGTTCACAATGTGCAAGAGAATACAGCATTTATGACATCAAATCTAGGTAAACAGTAAAGACTATCTCATAGGCGATACCAGTCCATTTATTGTTTATTTTCCACTGTGCCTCCGTTACCTGTGATGAAAAGACTAACCTGGCCTTTCCAGACTGTCTGAATCATTATGCAAATGTTAAATATTTTGGGCAAAATGCACACTCTATCAGAGGCCTTTCTAGTCTGGGAAACAGTTGTCCTCAGCTAGCTGAGCTAAATAAATATATGAGAACATAAGGAGAAAATAATTAGAATGCAAACAAGTGTGTCAGTACATATTAACGCCTGCGACAAAGCTGTGATATGAAAGTTTGAAAGCGATGCAAAACATAAATCAATCAATGTATCGAATCTCTACTGTCATGATATGGTTTGACAGTACAATGGACAATGCACTGAACTCCTACTGCTAAAGCTATTGTTTCTAGTCTCAGAGTGGTGAGATTGTAACTTGCTTTCTAATGCCAGGGGATTTACCTTTGAAACTTTTGAAATATTTTTCCAATGCGCCACCATTCCAAACCTATTCTTCTGGAGCAAATGTTACAAAATGACTTAACCCGACCTCAAGTCGTTAACTAATTCGGTGGTCTTAGTCTTAGTGAATTTCACAAATCAGTCACATCTAAACTTTCCTAAGTTTCAGACTTAAATTTACGTCTACCCGGGATTTGGCTTAACTTTTGTAAACAAAGACTTTATAGTCATCTTAAATTTACGTAAACATGTAGAAGAACTCCTTGAAGTAGTCTTTGGGAGTTTTAAAAAAGGTAACAAGGTTTTTATTGCAAAACAATATTTCTCATAAGACAAAAATGCGTCAAAGGATATATGTCCCAGTAGTATATTTGGAGTAGAAATAAAGGATCACATGATACAGAAAACCATTATGGTTATTTCATAAATCGGCCTTAGCTTAGTTTGACCTAAGTCATACCTTGTAAAATCCATTTAAACCATAAACTTGGTAAGTATTAGACCCTTTGTGAAACTGGCCCCTGAAGATTCAATATTAATATATAGGTTCTCTTTCAATACAGTTTATAAAACCCTGATTAGTTTTGTATTTGGTTTTAAAAACAACTTCCCAGACATTATCATAGCCTTTTTACATATTGTGCTTCACATTAAAGGCTTGAACATATCTTTAATTGTCAAAATTGGAGTTGGGAGAACTGGTGGATACTTTGTGATGTAATGCCTAGTAAATTAGACCGCGATATAAGCATGTACTACTTCAACTTTATCACCACACTAAACATTCTGTTGTGATAGGACCAGAAGGAGTATTGATAGCAATATTCAACCTCAATAAATTAAGTCAAATTGGACGGATCACCAGTCCACTTTAACAAAAAGCGGACTGGTATCACCTACAGTGACTTTCACATAGTCTGGCTATCAGATTTTAACTGGCTTGCTCACCTGTCTGTTTGCCCTCAACCAGGAAACTTAATTTCAAATAATGTAATTATTCATGTTAATGTTGTATGTGTTCACAATAGTTTTAATAACTTTATTCTGACTTATAACATGGCATATTACTAAGGAAATAGAAGATATTTGTTTGACAGTTTATTTTAAAGCCAAAATTATTTTTGAGTGATAATAGGATATTTACTGCACATAAAGTGATACACATTTTTTATTTAACATAAAGTTTATTAAATCATTATCCGATAATTTTATGTCAAAAGGCGGACAAATAATATTAAAATATGCACTGTATCATTTGAGTATAAACTTATTTTACTACCATTTATTCATATTATCACTAATTATAAAGACCGGAAGTGTGCAGACAACGAAAAACCCTGCAGTGCGCATATTTTTGCGTACAATTATCTGAGGCAATAATTGGACGATCGCCGATAATAGAGAACCAAACGATACAGACAAAATATAGTGCGACATAGGTATTATTCGAAACAAATTTACAGTAATATTTATGGATTATTAAATAAAACCGGTCTTTATAATAGAAATAAAGTCCTCAGTTTAGTGATTTATAACCCCAGATAATTCACAAATTTCCGGCGAATAACCGGAAATTTGTGAATTATCTGGGGTTATAAATCACAAAACCTCGGACTTTATTTCTACAGTGACTACCGACGCTGATAATCTAAAATGTTGGCTGATACTGGACCTTTTTGCACAAACCAGGAACCAGACAAAAGTAAAATTAATGTCAGAAAAAACTTATTCAAAGGTGTACACTTTATATAATGCGAGTTGTACAATGTATTGAGTGAATATTTATTGTTTCCCCATGTATTAATTTGCATTATATTATTGGTTGCATTTATTATCAAGATCTCAAGAAATGAAAAATTGCTTGCTGAGTGTGGATCAAATAAATGGGTATAGTATGGTTTATAGACGAACTGCATAATACTAATATAAATATAAGATTGTTTTATTATTTTCCCACACAACTAGTACCAGTTGGTGGAGGTAAATTGTACTATAACTAGAGGCAGAGCTTGATTTACTTTAACATTGCAATAAAGGTTGCTGCCATCCCTTGGCGGAGGGATGTGTACTTTAATTGTTTTTGTTACCTCTGACATATATTTCCAGATTATTTGAAGCAGGAGTTTGAAGCTGAAGGTTTTGATGAAGTATACACAGAAGATGTCGATGTAAGACCATCATGTCAATTTTTATATCTTCTTTGATGTTGGAAATTAGACTTTCCTCAGATACAACATCATTAGTTGTCTTGTTAGAGCCATCATTTAAAATAACATACATGTGCTTGACATTTTCTCACACAAATAGTACTAAGCTTTTGTAACTAACCACGGAGTGACATTGTATTATTACAACAGCTGATTTCAGTGAAGCACTGGAGTGGAGACTTCATACACGTGCACAAAGTCAAGATTTAAGTAAAAATTATGTTTAGCAACTGACTACAAAACGGTAAGAGATATGTTTACTAAATTATAGTCTTGAGGGCCATAGTCACCCGTTCAATCAGACACAATTTAATACAATAATCTCATATACCAGCCCTCTTTAAACAGAAGTCACTGCGCTGAAACCATTTTTACCATCAGTCCATAAATAAGGAATTTATTTTAAATGTGGCCTGTGTTTTATGCTGACGAAACCTTTTGATTCAGATAAAAGTGCGACAGTTCTGATGAATTAAAATGGTTTGATATCGGCTCATATTGTATCATTGTTGGTTCACATGCAAGGTATGTCATAGCAGTTCCAACTGTATTATTGGATCATATCATTTTGAATTGTGTCATGATCGAAATATTGAATCATGTCATATTGAATCAAATCATATTGGATCATATTGTAATGGATAATGTTGTATTGGATCATGTCATATTGGCTCATGTTGTGTTGAATCATGTCACATTTGATCATGTTGTATTGGTTTCATGTCATATTGGAGCATGTTGTATTGTATCAAGTCATTTTAGACCATGTTGTATTGGATCAAGTCATATTGGTTCATGTTATGTTGGATCATGTATTGGATCATGATATATGATAGGATTATTTTGCATTGGATCATGTCATATTTGATCATGTTGCATTGGATCATGTCATATTGGACCATTTTGTATTAGATCATGTTGGATGATAATCATATCATGTTGGAATAACAGTTTTGATTCATGCCAGTGCAATACAGATCTTTCAACCTTCCTCTCAAAATTGTTTTGATTAATAATGCGTTGCACAAATGTAAAGAAACACCTTAACACTGTCTAAAACATGTCAGCAACATAGGTTATTGTTGGGTCAAGGTAGAGCTGAAGTCTTTGGTGTACTTGTTTACATATGATATTTTAAAGGTTCCAAGGTGGATTCGTGGGATTGAGACAGCCCAGCTTTTGGCTCCCAGGGAAGTGGAGATGTATGTGATGGGCCTTATGCAGTCCATCAGTACAAATGGACCATTAGAATTGGAGGCCATTGTGGTGAAATCATTTGATGAACTGTATGAGAGGAAAGATGAGGCATGCATATTTTTAAACCAACTATATATTCTGGCAAATATACTTTATGCGCCTGCAAAGCAGTAGATAAGAATACATAATGATTCTACAGAAGTAAATGCTATTAGAGATCAATTATTTATTTGTTTCAAACACATATATTCATTATATGATTGACGAGTGACAATGACTTTTCTGTCACAATTTGTCATTATTTGACAATCAGCTTGTCACAGATTATTGTGTTTTATAAATATATGGATTTAAATAACTGTAAACTATTTCTCAGAAAATTTAATAAAATGTTTTATTGATATATTTATGAGTGTTACTGTTTTGTTTAGGTTAAGGACAAGATGGTGATTTACAATCAGCCATGGACTGGCTATGTAGATGGCTATGTATACCGTACACTGGGAGCCTCACATGCCTCAAATCTGGGAGCAAAAGCTGTTCTTATCAGAAGTATCACTGATTTCTCCATATACAGCCCTCATACAGGATCTCAGGTAAATATGTTTGTTTTGTATATGCAGCACTCATACAGGTTATCAAGTAAATATATTTGTTTTATTTATACAATCCTCACACAGGTTATCAGGTTATTATATTTGTTCTGTATATGAAGCCCTCTTACAGGTTATCAGGTCAATATATTTCTTCTGTTATAAAGTCCTCAAACAGGATCTCATGTAACCATATTTGTTCTGTATATTTACAACCCCTATATAACACTCATACAAGTTGTCAGGTAAATTTATTTGTTCTGGATATACAGCCCTCATACAGGTACTGCAAAAACAACACTGCTATGGCTTCCCAATATATGTACTCGGTATTCACATCCACTTTCAGGTTCTCACATGAAGTATTTAACACATAGGGTCCTCATATTTAACATAAAAAACTCTCATATAGTATATGAACAAAATATATTCATATAATACTCATTTTGCTTACTAAATGAAACAGTTTTTCATAATTCTGTTAATATTTTCATTCCCAGACTTTTTGGCCCAATGTGACCAAGATTCCCTCTGCTTGCATTACGACTGAAGATGCTCAGATGTTACAGAGAATGCAGGACCGCAGTAAGCATGTGTACATTTTTTGGAAAAAACCACCAGAATCGACAAGTTTCATTTGTGTGAAGGCACTTTCAACCCTCTCTTTATTTAATTATTTTCTAAAGTCATTTATTCTGATGAGTTTAGAAAATTCAACAGTGAACTGTAGAAACATTTAATGAGAATTTGATACCCTATAAATCGTATTTAAACGAAACTATATTTTCATTACAATCAGTGTTTCAGTTTTTTTGCTAATAATTGGACATTCAAATTAAACACGATAACATATGTCATGTTTTACCTGTCTTTAGTTTATTTGTTTGTTTGCTTTTCTGTTATGAGGATTATTCAGGAAGTATACTGGCATAATTTGTATAAACTTTTCAGATGTTTATAGCATTAACACCACAAAGTTTGATGAAATGTTGATGATCATTAAAAATAAAACTATGAAAATCAGAAGAACTTTTCTGTGATTTTGTTGCAGCAAATAGCCATAATGCTTGAACTTATGAATTAAAAACATTTAAATTTAATCTTTGCAATATTGAATTGCGGTTTAACATAATTTTTGGTTAAATAGAAAACCTCGTCATCTTTATAAAAGAAATATTATCTGTTTTTTTTTTTGCAAAATTGAAAGAAAAATTGTAAAATGCTTATAAACGGGCAGTAAAGATACACTTGTGCATGTCATCTTGTCTATGGGTTTATCTGTACAATGATTTCAACCAACATTCTTAGATGATACCATCAGAATACGATTCGAAGCTTCCCACCAGGACCTAGCACCAGTAATATCCAGAAATCTTGTAGCTGAAATAAAAGGAAGTGAAAAAGAGGATGAGGTTTGTTGGTGGTTAAATATTCTGTAGATTATGTATATTACTAACAGTGGATTAGATTATGTCATTATAAATCTTCTGTTTACATTTTTAATTTTCTTGGTATGATATACATATACTTACTTCTGTCTCATGAAGATATTAAACTGAATGAACTAAAATTCCTGTTATATGAGGAAATGGGTGTACAGATTCTTTTTTTAAAGAAATATAGACCCCACCACTGTGATTGTAGACTATTTTGTTACTTTCTTGATATAGGTTGTGGGGCCGTACAATTGCTATAGTTAATACAATCACTTCCCATCTGTTAAATTAATGTTCAAAAGACAACCGAAATTTGTATGCGAGAATTCTGATATCGGATAGAGGTTTCATGAGAAACTAAACAATGTGAAACTGAATTCCAACACAAGTAGGGGGCTCGTTGGTGTAGCGGTTAGAGTTCTCGCCTCCAACCTCTGAGGCCGCCGGTTCGAATCTCGGGCCGGGCGCTTCATGTTAGAAAGTTGGTAGTTACTTGCCGATGCCCAGTGGTTTACAGAGCAGTATGCACTGGTTTCCTCCACCTGTAAACTACCCGTCGCAATATGACCCTGGCTGTTGAACGCGACGTAAAACAACAAATAAATCTAAATAAATCCAACACTAGTAAACTGCTTTTAATAATACAATGTGTTTGAAAGTAATCTAAGATAATATGACAATTGTGAAACAAATGATTCATGATGCATTGTCCCATTTGGTACTACTATCTTTCTTTATTAAGATTGTGATGTTTGGTGGCCACATAGACAGCTGGGATGTTGGTGTGGGAGCAATGGATGATGGGGGTGGCATGATGGTTACAAGACAGGTAGTGTTGGTTTAAAAACTATAAAAAAAATAAAATTGTATTTACCTTGCAAGGTAAAACAGCTTTTTTTTCGAAATATCATTTTGATAACCTTCTATCTAGATTCCACAAGAATATTTACTTTTACAGTTTACCATGATTCACATTGTACAAGTGTTTAAAATATATTTAAAGTATTTCTAAATGTTATTACTGTCCTTCAGATTCTGACCACTATAAAAATGTTATTGTTGTCCTTCAGATTGTGATCACTATAAAAATGTTATAATTGTCCTTCAGATTCTGACCACTATTATAAATGTTATTATTGTCCTTCAGATTGTGATCACTATTATAAATGTTATAATTGTCCTTCAGATTCTGACCACTATTATAAATGTTATTATTGTCCTTCAGATTCTGACCACTATTAAAAAGCTTGGACTGAAGCCCAAGAGAACCCTTCGTCTGGTTATGTGGACTGCAGAAGTATGTTGAAACTTTGTGACACTATTAAAATGTATACAACCACATTTTAGGATGATTTGATAAGTTTAACAGCATTACATAATTATACATCTCAAAAAATATCATATCTTTAATAAAAGAATATAGAAGGCATATGACTTTGTGTAAAATAATTTTCCAGTTGGAGTTAAACATGTAAATAGAAACTAACATGTGTACTCAAAACAATAAAAAGGACTATTAATACTGATATTATGACATTTTTGCTATCATAAATGAAACAAGTATTATGTAGATATATGAAAATACTGTTTTGTTTTAGGAAATTGGAATTCTTGGCGGTCATGACTTCTTTGATGCACACAAGGCAAGTACTTTGACACACAAGACTGTTTGTAAAATACAAGGATATCCTACTTTACTGATACACTTTGATTTTTGAGAGTATAGACATTTAATGGTATTGTCAATGACTTATGTCAGAAAAAATTGTAAAGATCTATCTTAACATATAATATTTAAACAAACTCGCAAAAACAGAGAAACAAATTGAGAATATGAGAGTTTTCTTCAAGAAATATGTTGTTGATACAAATGTGTAATTGTAATATTTGTTGATCCTAAATTATTTATATTTTGCGCAGGATGAATTGGACAAGGTTTCTTTTGCAATGGAATCTGATTCTGGAACATTTTCACCTCTTGGATTAAATCTCCACAACAGTAAGGCTGCTTACAATTTAAAGTTGTGAAAAGAATATCATTGACAAAAGTAAAGTAAAATTTTACACACAATAAATACAAGTTAAAATAATAACCAATTTTACTATATCAGATAATTAATTTGATCTAAGTTATCAACATTTATGATTTATTTTTGCACTGGAAGACAAATTGTGCCATTTGGTTTAAGTTTTTTTTACATAATCTCTCCAAACAAAGTCATAAAACTTTGTGAAACATGTAAAATTTTTCTGTGTAGTTACTTTGATTTTAGTGTACCAAGCATTCATAGCTGTTGCATATTACTTTACAGCAAGTGGTCTGTCAAGAGCAATCATTGAAGAAATCCTTGAACAATATTTGGGTGACCTTGGGGCTTCACAAGTGGGTATTGGCGGTCTTGGAAAGGCAGATATCAGTGACTGGATCAACCATGGAGTTCCAGGAGCAAGTCTTGAAACACAGAAAGACACCTACTTCTTCTTTCACCATACTGAAGGTAACTGAATAAATGGTTAACTGCAAATACATTTGAAATATATGGATAATTATTATTAGGGATTGTATGTACTTGAAGTTATTGTTGCCGCGTAAGAGTCCAATAATATTTAAAACAAAACAATTAACCTCAGAAATTTAAGATATTGTTTTCCATCAGTAGAGAGCATCGACTAACATGGATGAGAATCAATCATAAAGAAATAGAGTACTAATATTCAATGCTTTTTAACATTTATAAAATCATCCCCAAAAAAATCATGTACAAAATAATAACCACAACTCGTATTTTACATACTGCAGCTGCGTGAACTCTACCTACAAATTATCATTTACCACAGGATCTTATACACAAAAAGTTTAAAGGGCTTGAGGTAAAAATGATAGTAAATGGTACAAAAGGTATGGAGAAGTCGTTGAAAATTTCTGTATTGTAACAATAACAAAAATACACCTACTTTACGTCCAAAACTAATAAGTTTGGTGTTTCCACCTTTACTGCATTTTGATAATCTTAAAACAGCATAATGTCAAGTATGTCTCTCAAATCCAGAAGGTTTATTCACTTTGGGCTATGTTTATCGATGAATCAATACTATTTCACTCAAAGTGGGAAACAGTTCTCATACAGAGATGTGAGAAACCTCTCTTTTTCATGTATACTGTATGAGTAGCCAGAAGAAAATTTTCACAGCTATGGCTAGTGTCTACTTGAGATATTAAAACAGATTTAAAAAGTCACTGTAAATTAATTTTCATTAACCAAACTCATTAGCTAACATAGCTATGATTAATGCCTAGTGAAAGTTTCAACAGTATATCCAAGGTAACACTATGATCATGTAAAGTAATGATTCACACCTTGATTTCACAGATGACAAGTGAGTGTGTTTACCTTCGCATAATATGGTTACATTACCCCTGTTTATTGATTGTTACTGATTTCCTTTTTCATGAATTTTGTGAAAAAACGGGTTAACGTGTTACAAGTTTCTGTGATGTTTGTACCAGGTGACACAATGACAGTGGAAGATTCTGATGAGCTTGACAGATGTTCAGCACTCTTTACTGTGGCAGCTTATGTGGTTGCTAACTTGGAGGATATGCTTCCTAGAGATGGTGACTACCCAGATGATGGTGTGTACCCTCCTCCTTCAGGGGCTACTGCTATCTTTAGCATGTATCACAGCATGGTCTTTCTTGCTGCTGTAATTCTACACAAGATGGTCTGAACTGTGTGGCCTAATCCTGAGTACAGAAGAAATCTTTAACTTATTTATAATCGCAAAAGTGATGTTTATATTTGGAAAATGGATTTGATAAGTCATTGCAAAAATAGTACAATAGTATTGAAATATCTGAATCCTATTTTTACGTAATGAAAATTCGAAAATTCCAGACTGTCTTTTCTGGCACTGATGTACGAAACTCTTTCGAAATTTGCACCATAATTCAATGTTTCAACATATGTTTGTCTGACGAGACATTATGCTTAGAAGATGAAAGGCTTTTATTCCCCCCCCCCCTTAATAATGACTTGGTAGAGTAAAGGTTTTATTTTTGTAGAATTAAAATGAATTAATCTCTTATTAAACATGTTCATAATTAATTTCAAGTTTGTAAATAAATATTGCTTTGGAGCAGTTGTTATTTTTAGTCAGCGTAATATCTGCATGTACTACAGGACTCAAAGTGCTACTGTACCCATCCTGACTGTACAAGTACAGCCCAACTCTCAAGCTACTGACATTCCCCTAACTATCAATGTCCTTGAGATTTTTAAACCTGCCACTGGGGACAGAACCCAGTGGACCAACAGGACCGCCATTTTAATTGGTCATCCAAGCCTCTATCTGTCTGCCTGTACCTGGGTTAGAACTAATGTCCTCTGTGTTACCCACTGGGCCACAGTAGCAGATATAAACATGTAAGTATGTACTGTGTATACACATTTTTTATCTAGTATCGATATTTTTACAGTCATTGCAAAATCTCAAAAATTCCTCCATACTGGTTCCATCTAGTATCATACTAAATTTACATTAATATTCACAAGACAATGTATGATTCAGATTGTCAGTATAATAGAATAAGCTATCTACACCAGGGCTTGTTACAGATTAAGGTAAACTTTTGGACAGTAATTTGAGGCTCTCAGCAGCCTAGTGGGTTAGCAGGTTTAACATCTAATCACAGGCTGTCAGCTCTATGTTGGTTTGACTGTCACAAGTGGCAAAGCTGAGGACCCGACCCAATATGACCATGGCTGTTGACCTGGACGTAAAACCTAAACTGAAACCTTTGGACAGTAATTTGTTCTTGTCTGATGAGTCAGGAGAAGTTTTGTAATGCCTTTAAAACACTGGCAACGTTCACATGCAGTTCACAATGCCATTCATATTAATTACCAGATGGTTATCTTCTTACATGACTATGAGGTAATATAAATCACTGCATTTGATGATGCATTTAATAATAATTTATTATGGCTTAATACTGTGCATAGCATTGGTTCAGGAGTAATACACTCATAACTATAAAAAACATCATAATTTTCTCACTCAAAGAGGGTAGTTTTTCCAATTTCTCCAACTGTTTTGTGTCAGTGGAAAAAGTAATGGTGAAATAGAGTACAGCTGACTCAAAGATAATTTTTGAAATCTCACAAAACAAACTGCTATGGCTGAACTAGAATATATAAATAATGAGGTCTTGAAAAATAACAGCGATGGTGCAGCTGACATCCTCACAAGAGTATTGCAACCTGCAGCAGATCACATGTGACACAAACCAAAAGGTCAGAGAATATGCTATCAAAATCCTGGTAAACATAAAAATAAAAGGGATGAATCGAATAAAATCGAGGAAGAACCTTTTACTTAAATGTTTTAGAGCAAGTAAAACTGATGAAAACTCAAAAGAGTAATTTGATGTGAAAAACTAAAAAGAATGTAAATATGGCTGTTAAGAAAAACAGTATAAGAAAAATGTATATGTTCATATTATAAATGAAAAAAGATAAAAAAAGAAATTTGGAATCTTATTAAAATTCTTTGTTGGAAGGAAATGTAAAAGAAGTAATGAGTGGCATAACCATTTTAAAGTTTACTTAATTTAGAGTTGCATTTAGATGATGATAAATTATGTGAAAAATGACATACAGAGTCTGATAAATAATTCTTATCCGGATACTGTAACTGTACATAAATTTTCTTTTAACAGAAACTATTATTGTAAACAGGTATATTGACAATACATGACTATCTAACAGATTTGTATTCAGCATTTTGAAGTTTAAAATTTGAAATTACTTTAGTGTATTTATTTTGGCTGTTCTGCATTTCCGTATAGTTGAGGCTGTTTCCCATGCAGGTGGGAGATTTATGGTCACCTGGCCATTTTTGTATTTTTCCCGAAACTGATAGTACCTTTTGGCTCTGTTTAGGTTTATGATACGAAAGAGCTTTACGAATGTATAGTTTCATACAGTGTATTAACAGCAATGTAGAGGCCAGGAACTGGTGGTGTGTTGTCTAGCCTTGCTTGCTTAATCACTGATGCACGATGTTACAAAAATCACATTTTTTGGCCATTTTCCATCTCTTTCTCAAAGAGACTAGTTGTAAAGCTTTGGAATGTCTTATGAGAACTCATAAATGTGGAACTGAGATATTAAAGTAATTGTAATGTGATACCCAACCTCCACAGGTTACCCGCAGACATCAAATAATGTCATGAAAATCAAATGCAGCATGTTCACTAAATGACGATCAAATTTGTTCTGTGTTACATTACAGGTGAATCCTGGATAGATCTCTGATGTGGATGTACATGTACTTTGTGACTTTGGACACATTACCCCACCCCACGATGCTTGACATTGTAAGTGGGTGTCATCTAATTTACAAGAATATCAGTCAGAAATTAATTTTCGGCCAAAAACATAATGCCATATTTAAACTCCAAGGTACATTACAAAGTTACTTATTACATGCAGATTGAAAGCCAGCCATAAAACAGCTCTCATGTAGGCGGGTCTACAGTTAAATTGCACATTTTATTTTAAATGTAGCTTTTACAGGCTACAATACTTACCTAATAAAACAGAGTAAAAGTTGAAAGCCTTTTCCGGTTAATGCAAAGACCATGGCAACCATCTTAAACCTGTGAGCTGTAGGTAAGCTGGTATGGACCAGGAGGGCCTCCATCTGTTTCAATAGGTAAATATTGTAGCTTTAAAAGCCACATTTGAAATAAACTTTTATTGCACTACAAGGTACTTACCTATTGAAACAGAGTGCTGAATTCCAACATGTTGGATAGTGGTAGACTAGCTCACTAACTTTTCAAGGGAAAGAAGACAAGGAACAAGATCACACAGTCCGGCATTCTGATTAGATATGTTGGCACCAGGAAGAAGGGGTTCGTCTCAAGTTCAATCCAGGTTCTTGAGTGGTCAACACAGGACCTGAGTGGGGTCCTATGGCCACTGGTCAGGTGGGCCCTCTATAGTGTAAGGCTGGAAAATAGGGTAACAATAGTTATGAACGACATAACGAAGCAATCGGTACCTGTCTCTCCTTGTACTGAGGTGGTTTTAGGGCTAGGATTACTGCCTTTAATTCTAGGAGATTTATTTGTAATCCTGTTTCATTTTTGAGACCATAGTCCCCCGTGGAATCTTGATTTAAGTGAGTGCCCCAACCTGCATTTGAGGCATCTGTATTGATTAAGATAAACGTGCTCCCTGGGGTGCAGGAATTCTCCATTGTAATATCCTCACGTATATCAGTTCTATTAATATCTGAGCTTCTGGTGATTCCCCTTTAGCTCAGCTGGTTAAAGAGCTAGACTTGTGTTTACACTTGTGTGTAATAAGAAGGCTGTGAGATCGAGACACAGCAGATCCAGTCAACAATTTCTCCATTCCCACTACACATTGTAATGATGGGAGGATTCAAATGCATAGAACTTTTCTAATGAGCATTGATGCCATTGAAAAGCTTTATTGTATCTGATTTGCAGTGGCCTGATAAGCGCCATGTCTAGCAAAATTGGTACTCTATAAAATGAATTGTGTTTCCTGAGCCCGAGAAACATTAAGATATTTCTTTAATTTTGATTTATTTGCCTTTCATTAAGATGATTTCTTAATTGGATTTGTGTCTATTGTTTCAACATTCTATTGATGTTGATTTGTTTCATATGGGGTGAAATGCACAAGAGGGAATACCCCAAATCACGAAGTAAAACAAATAACATCAAAGTAATCTCTAACTATGATGTAGCTTAAGTCTATTAAAGCTTTAAGGGAGAACACACAAATATATAAGATGATTTTATTGATGAGCCTGATTATACAATTTAACAAAGAATTATAAAAATTACCTTTTAAATTTCACTTATCAATTGGAAAACATAATTCAAACACCCAAAACACATTGAAAGAATCTTACAACAATGCCTTATTAATAGCCAGTCACTCAGCCAGAGCCGAAATAAATCAATTTCAAAGAATGCTAGCACAGAAGTTAAATCTAAGAATAATCCAGTTACCAAGTCACACATAGTCAAACAAATCAACTTAAAAGAGTGTTGAAAAAATAGATAAATTACAAACTAATCCAGTTGCCTAATCACTCCCCAAAAGTGAAACAAATCAAGTTCTATGGAGTGGTTGAACAGTAGACACCTTATGACCATAGCTTATTATCTTTGGAGATATCATTTGCTAATGAACCAGAAAGGGGTAAAGGAACAGGGAAAGTAAACGTGAGATTACTAGAAGACAAGGAATATGTAGAGTATATAAGGTCAGCCTTAAACTATGCAAAAAAGATGCTGAAAATTTAAAGGATCCTTCCCTTAGTCGGGAGTGTATAATTCGTACAGAATCTATTCCTATTCTATTAAATGGAGTATTTCTGAAAAAAAAATTTACTTACCCTAAACAAGAGATTAGAGATTCTAGAGGAAACTATATGTCAAACTCCAACATCTACTTCAATTGAAGAGTATACGTTGGCAAAGAATTGGATCCAAAATAAGATCCAGATGTAAGCTGATAGAATAATTTGAAAGACCCACAATATACTTTGTAAGTCTTGAAAAAGGAAATAAAAAATAAAACACATTCCCTCTCTAAGACATAATGGTATCTAAATATATGACCAAAGAGCAATATTGGAGCTGCAAACAAAATATTACAAAAATCTTTATTCTGATACTCAAAATATCTTACAGAAAGATTATAAACTCTTAGCCTATCTAAATCGCATAAATGTTCCAAAAATATCTGGGGGATACAGGGAGTATTGTGACAGTGATCTTTTCTTTGACAAAGTAACTAAAGCTGTTAAAAGTCTTGCAAATAATAAGACACCAGGACCAGATAGACTTCTAGAAAGTTTTCTGGTCAGATTTTGGACAACTTGTTTTTCAAAGCTATAAGCAGTCGTTTGAAAATGGAAAACTGTCAAAGACAAGGTCTAATAAATCTTGTTCCTAAAAAGATCAAGATTTAACAGAACTTAAATCCTGGCATCCTCTATCTATTTTGAACTGCGACTGTAAAATCCTTGCTAAAGCTTTAAGTAACTGTTTGAATGGCGTTCTGCGTTAAACTATAAGTTCTGACCAAGTTGGAAAAAAATGTCCGACTGATAGCTGATATTATAGACTATTGCAACTACCATGATCACCCTTGTGTAGGTTTTATGGCTGACCTTAAGAAGGCTTTTGACATTGTAAAACAGAATTTTCTAACGTCTTCTTTAAAACATTTTGGTTTGGGGCCCCATTTTTGCAAATGGATTTGAACTTTGTATCAAGATACAGAAAGCTATGTTACAAATAATGGTTGTCTATCATCTTACTTTAAAGTACATAAAGGAATCAGACAAAGGTGCCCTATAGGTGCACTTTTATTTCTGCTGATTGCTGAAATTGTTTCCATCATACTGAGACAAACCGGAAGTGTCAAAGATTTAAATATTAATGGAACTTCTTTAAAACTATGCCAGCTAGCAAATGATATGACTTTGTTTTTAACAGACATTTCTTCATTGAAAGCTATGTACAAATCTTTGAAGAATTTTACCATTATGCTGGCCTAATGTTGAACAAACAGAAAACTGTGATATTCATAGTAAACTCAAATTCTGCACATATGAAGGATGAAAGTATTGTTGTACAGTGAACAGATAAACCCTTTAAGACACTTGGAACCTGGATTTCATCAAATCCTGATGAAACTGTTCGTTTGAATACGACATCTAAATAAAATCATATAAAAGCTATAATAAAGTCTTGGCAATTGAGACAGCTTTCATTAAAGGGCAAGATTACAGTCATTAAATCTCTCCTACTTCCTCATATTTTACAATTGGCTTTTGTCATAGTATTTAGTATAAATGTACACGTACATGCAATTTTGAAGCCTTCTTTGCACTTTTTTGGAGTAATAGGAAGTTGCAAAAAGTACAAGTATTTAGCTACCTGAAGCTGGAGGCTTAAAAATGCCCTCTGTCAGACATATAGATAAATCAGTAAAAATATTGATAGTCAAATGTTTATGTAATAACTGTGAAGCAAAGTGGAAGATTCTAGCTAAACTTTTAATGGGTAATGATAGAAAAAAAATTGTTACAGGAACATTTCTTTGGCAGTGTTAAACCTAAAATAGTAACAAATTTTTATTCAAATCTGCTCTCAGTTTGGTATGACTTTAATAAAATTGACATCAAAAGTGTTTCAGAACTGTTAACTCTCAAGTTGTTTAATAATCCAGCAATCACAATTAATAATAGACCTTTTCCACCTCAATTAGATAACTGAACAAAGTCAGGTTTTGAAAATGTGGATGATAGTGATACATAATAAATTGATATTAAACTAACTGGTCAGTACTACAGTCTAGACTTAAAATAATTATTTAGTTTACCTATCCAAAGTGGGCTAATAGGGTCCAGCTCATCTTACTGGGTACTCCGTCTTGACCCTCTATGGGACAGTGTGAGGTTGGTTGTAATCCAAGAGAGGGCCTAAATGGAGTGAATGAGTTGACACAGGATTCGGGTGTGACATGATTTCAGTGTCATTGTTAGGGTGTTTGTTAACTTTGGTTATTTGTGTTTTTGTCACACCCCCTTGGACACCTTTCCCAAGGTGACCTCCTTAAAATCCACCCCTCTGCTGCTGTTAAAGGTAGAAAGGTTGGGGCAAACCTTAACAACGCCTAATGCCTTTGTGTCTAGCAAATTTAACTGGCATTCAAATCCTAATAGAACAGAATCTAGTATTGGTTTAGACAAGTCTGAGATCACTAGGCAAGAGTTCAAACCTTTTGTATCTGAGGGTTTTGCATTCTTAGAAAGTAGTTCCAGTCAGGTTCCCATTAAGATATTGAGAGACACTGGGGCTACTCAGTCCTTACTTTTAGAAGGTGTATTGCCATTCTACTGATGAGAGTGTTATTGCTCAAGGTATTGAAGGAGGCTGTGTAAACGTTACCTTACATAAGGTGAATTTGGTGTTGGACTTAGTTCATGGTTCTGTTGTTGTGGGTACCAGACCCACTTTACCCATTAAAGGGGTGTCTTTGTTATTGGGAAATGATCTAGTAGGTGGAAAGGTGGTTGCTGATCCTAAGGTTACTTCTAAGCCAATCACTTGGTTAGCAGTGAGAAATTAGAAGAGGTTATTCCTGGTATTTTTCCTTCCTGTGCTGTGACTCGAGCTATGGCTAAGAAAGCCCAAGAAGAACCAAAAGATTGTAAACAATATACAGATGTCTTAGTTGATTTGTCAGATACATTCTTGAACTACTATGACCATGATGTGCAGAATCGAAGTGATACTGATCCTAAAACTAGGGTAGATTGTGAGATTCAAGACACAATAGATGGTCCAGATGTGTCACTTTCAAAATCAAAATTGATTTCAGAGCAGGAAAATGACCCTGAGGTAGCTCCTTTATTCAAGTTGATCTTGCCACCAGTAGAGCTAGATGAGGTTCCCTGTCAGAAATGGTTTGCTTATGCGAAAGTGGAGGCCACCAAATGTCCTTGCATCTGAGGAATGGTCAGTAGTACACCAGATTGTTGTGCCAAAAGTGTACCAAAGTGAAATATTGAAACTGATTCATGAGTCTTCAATGGGTGGCCATTTAGGCATCAATAAAACTTAGAGCAAGATAACCAAACATTTCTATTGGCCCCAAATTCGGCGCTGTGTTGCGGAATTTTGCAGGACTTGTCACTTTTGTCAAATGGTAGGGAAGACAAACCAAAAAATTCCCGTAGCTCCTGTCAAACCAATTCCAGCATTTGGGGAACCATTTAGCAAATTGATAATTGACTGTGTAGGCCCCTTGCCAAAAACTAAAACCAGAAACAAATATCTTTTGACCAAAAGATTTCCAAAAGCCATACCTTTAACCAACATAACAGCTCCCAAGATCTCAAAAGCTCTGGTCAATTTTTTTACTTTAGTTTGCTTATGAAAAGAGAACCAGTCAGAACAAGGGTGAAAGTTTATGTCAGGACTATTTCAACAGGTCGTGTTTCAGTTAGGTGCCAAACAGATCAAATCTAGTGCTTATCACCCAGAATCACAAGGTGCGCTTGAAAGATTCCATTCGACTTTGAAGAATATGATTAGGACATACTGTTTAGACAATGAAAGAGACTGTGATGAAGGTATCAGCTCGTTATTGTTTGCAGTTAGGGAGTCTGTTCAAGAGTTTTTAGGCTTTAATCCCTTTGAGTTGGTCTTTGGTCATTCGGTCTGTGGTCCTGTCTAGCTGCTGAACGAAAATTGGTTATCTGAGAAAACTGAGAGCCTAAATCTGTTAGCTTATGTCTCAAAGTTCAGAGATAAGTTGAAAAAGACTTGTGAGCTGGTGCAACAAAATTTGAAAAATTTTCATGCAAAAACGAAAATGCTTTATGATAGGAAATCACAAAATCGTGTTTTCAGACCAGGTGACAAGGTTTTAGTGTGACTGCCTTCCAGGGAAATACGTTACAGGTGAGATATCATGGGCCGTACAAAGTGTGAAAGAGAGTAGGTGATCTGGACTATGTCATTGAAACCCCTGATAGAAGGAAGTCAACCCAACTATGTCATGTAAATATGGTAAAACCATACTTTGAAAGGGGTGTGAAAAAGTCTGTCATGGATACTGGATGTAGTGTAGAAAATAACAGCAATCAGGAGCTTGAAGCATGGGGTGACACTCCTGATCTTGACGTTGAATGTAAAATCAGGTTAAATAATTCTGAGATCCTTTCTGATCTGGAAACCAAACTAAATCATGTACTCCCAGATAAGAGGATCCCTCTTATTGAGTTACTCTTGAAGTACAAGTCAGTATTTCCAGATGTCCCTAACAGGACCAATGTACTCATGAATGATCTTGATGTTGGCAGTGTCTGTGCAATCAAACAGCATCTGTATTGGGTAAACCCTATCAAACTTGAAAAATTAAGGCAGGAAGTGCAATACATGTTGGACAAAGATATAATTGAACAAAGTCAAAGTAGTTGGGCATGTCCTTGCGTTTTGGTCCCAAAACCAGATGGTTCAATCAGATATTGCACCAACTACAGGAAAGTCAATGTTTTGAGTAAAACAGATTCATTCCTTATCCCAATGATGGAAGACTGTATTGATTTGACTTATTTACTGAAAGAATACTGGTGTGTACCTCTTACTGAGCGGGCAAAAGAAATATCAGCCTTTATGACTCCAGAGGGTCTGTACCAATATAAGGTAATGCCATTTGGCCTTTAAAAATTCCCAAGCCACTTTTTCAAGACTAATGAACATGTGTTTGAAGGACTTAGAAGGTGTTGAGGTGTATGTGGATGATATTGTCATCTTTAGTGATACTTGGAAAGAACATTTAAAAAGGCTTGAGGAAATTTTGTTTCGGCTCAAACAGGCAAACCTTACTGTAAATTTGCCAAAGAGTGACTTTGTAAATTTTTTGGGGGGGTTTTATGTCACTTTTAACACTGTACAGGTTATATCATGACGGGTAGTTGGAAGGGCAGAGGAAACCAGTACATACAGTTCGTTAGGATTCTGTACTGTAAACTGCCGACCAACGGCAAGCAACTACCAGCTTTCCCACTTGAAGCCATGCCGGGAATCAAACCCCGGCCTCAGAGGTGGGAGGCGAGAGTGTTACCACTCTGCAGTGACTTTGTAAAAGCCAAAGTTATTTACTAAGGGCATGTAGTAGGTCATGGAGTTGTGACACCAATCAAAGCAAAAGTCAAAAGCATCATTGACTATCCCATTCCTGAAAATAAGAAAAGTGTAATGAGGTTCCTTGGAATGGCAGGGTATTATAGAAAATTTTGCAAAAATTTCTCAGAGGTCACTGCTCCACTGACTGAGGTACTGAAAAAGGATTTAAAATATCACTGGTCAAAGTAAAAAAGCTTCTCTGTTTAGAGCCTGTACTAACTGCTCTGAACTTCAGTAAGCCTTTCAGGCTGGCTGTGGACGCCAGTGATGTAGGTGCAGGTGCAGTTTTACTGCAGTGTGATAATGAAGATATTGAACATCCTATTTGCTATTAAAAAAAAAAAACTTAATGTATATCAAAAGAACTACTCTACAATAGAAAAGGAATGTTTAGCCCTCATTTTGGCCATTCAACATTTTGATATCTGCATATCTTCAACATCAAGCCCTACCATTGTATACACAGATCAAAACCCTTTAGTCTTCTTGCACAAAATGAAGAACAAAAATAGAAGATTACTGAACTTGAGTTTAATGTTGCAAGAATACAATCTTCAAATAGAACATATTAAAGGAAAGGATAATATCTATCTATTTGGACACCCTGTCCAGAAACTGTATTTAAAGTGTAATTTGTATACTTGTAATTAGTAAGTTTATAAAGGTTATACATGGTACCAATTTTAGTTTTGTATTTAGATAAATAAGCTTTGTAAAAGTTATTACCTGTGTCTGTGCATTATTTAATCTAAGCTTCATATGTATGTATTAACATTTAAAGTAAGAGAGTTATTGATTTTTGTGTTATATGATACTGATGTTTATTGATCTATTTATAAACTGGGGGAATCCCTCTTGGCTAACCCCAGTGATACTATTAATAGATTTGGGGAAACTCTATAAACTACCTTTAGGTCCTAGAACTTCCTCACTGCCTCTGGTGACAGCTGTTATGTTCTATAAGATTCTAGAATTTCTGTAAGTATATATAAGGATTGTACATCTGACCACACATGAACTTAGTCTTCGCTGGCTATAAGGAAGGCTATTGTGTCTTAGAATTAACATTCAAGTGGATATAAAATGTTTGTGTTGTGAACTTTTGCTGGAGTGAACTTTCTACAGTGTCTGGATAGATTTGCTGTACTTTGGATATTGCTTATTATATACAGTGTATGATTCTACCAGAGAGTGGATTTACTGCATTTTGGACATTGCCCATATCTTAGAGCAGACAGTACAGTAGTGCAAACTCTCTGAATATCTCTATACAGACATTTTGTGTGATTTAATATAAGGACATTTCGTGCTATGGAACATTGAACAAATCACAGGATACAGATATCTTTGTGTTAGTGGACATTGGACAAATCACAAGATCAGATCACAGAACAGATTGCTGGATACAGTGGATAAATTTAACTGTCAGTCACAGTGGTCAGGTCAGATAGGTTTCATTATTGTATCATTGTATGTACTATTGAGAGTATACCAGTTGATTGTAATCATTATTTGAATTGTTTAAAAAATTTGTTAAGTTAAACTTTTTGTCTTTTCCTGTTGTAATTTAAAAGCAACCGGTAATTGCTACCGTGCTTGCCATGTGACCATAATAAGCCTCATCTGTCAGGTACTGTCTGACCCCCTGAGATCACGCATTTGAGTGAAAGAAGTGCTACAAATATTGCGGACATGATCAGCAAAGGAAAAATTAGCATCAAAACAGACTCCCAGGTTCTTTACAACAGCTGATGGATGCAAGAGTTTACCAAATATCCTAACAGGAAGGCAAGAATCTAATTTCTTTCGCTGAGCATGAGATTCAAATGTGATGCACTCTGTTTTTTATGCAGGGTTTAATTTACATCCATTCCTGAACATCCTTAAAACAAGAATTGAATTTATCAAAGGCTGAGGTGGCTTTTTTTGTAAGACGAATGAACAAACAACTGAGTGTCATCATAAAAATGGAATTTGATATCGGAGTGCCTTTGAATAACCTTACTCAAAGGGGTGGTGTATAGAGAGAAGAGCAGAGGGCCAAGGAACGAGCCTTGTGACACTCCAAACAGCAGCTCGTGCAATTCTGAGAGGGTACACCCAATTTTAATTGCTTTGAATTGGTGGCTGAGATAGGAGGAGAACCACTTCAGGGCTGTGCTACACACACCAAACCATGACTGAAGATAGTTCAGAAGAGTATCATGGTCAACTGTATCGAAGGTGGCTGACAGATCAAGTGAGACAAGGGCAGTAGGCTTGCCACATGACAGTGAGAGATGGACCTCAGTTTTAATATGTAGTAGGGCAGTTTCAGTGGAATGACCATTTTTATATGCTGATTGATGAGGATTGTCCAGATTATTACTATTGATGTGTTGCATAAGCTGTTTGACAACAACCCGCTCCACCAAATTTGATATAAAACATAGTCCTGATACCAGAAGGAAGTGATACTTTCTTAATGGGAGGGGGGGGGGGGGGGGGGGGGGGGGGTAACTACTGCCTTCTTGAATTGTTGGGGAAAACACCCTAAACCAAAGACAAATTGATAAGTTTTGAAATGGATGGGAATGAATATCCCCACAGTATTTGAAAAGAAAAGTGGACGCTGGGTCTGAGAGACATGATTTTGTGAGGGAATTTTTGATAATCTTAAGTATCTCATTCTCATAGACCTCACTGAAGTAAGACAGGCTTGGGGGTAAATCCGTGGGTGTTGCAACAGTTGTGGTTGATGCTGGAACATATCTTGGATTCTCTTGATTTTTGAGTGAAAAAGGAAGTAAATTGATTAGCCAAGGATTTGTCTGGCTGGTGAGGAGAAAGAGTCATCTCGGGGCCTTATTAAGAACTTGTGATAGTGCCTGCCATAGCTTCTATTTATATAATGTATGTGCTACAGCCATTCTTACGTACAAAACAAACATTATATTAATTTTAAATAGAATAAGAAAATCACTTGTCAAAACCAAAGTTCTTCAGTTACAACATTTTATCACTGAGAACACATGTACAATAACTCATGCAGTGGTTTCATAATTTCATATATTTATCTTACCAGTATTCCTTGCAGTACTCACTCCTAGGCCGGACCTAACCATGCACAAAATAGGTAATGTTTGCTCTTTCACAATAGCATTGTATGGCCTTTTCTAGCTAGGCCCACTCTTTGGTGGTCAAAGTTGAAAACTAATAATGCTGGGGCAGTAATGTGGTGAAGTTATTCACATTTAGCTTGGTTTTTTTTTTAACTTCACTTAAAAGATAAATATTTTGAAAGGGAGACCACAAAGTCTTGTGATTTAACTTGAGAGTTTTTTTTATTGTAATGTCTATTTTTACTGCAATAATTAACAAGCTTGACTGGATAAAATAATCAGGCACAGAGAATGTCACTTCACAAATTTAAAAATATTTAAATATTTATGATGATAAATAATGGATATCTAGGTGACAAATGCAAAAGATCATAATATATAACCGCATACTGAGAGATGAAGTTTAAGTGCATGATCATGTAATATTCTAAACAGATGCAATGCAACAACCATCCTCAATGAACATGTTATCCTATATGCATGGAAAATTACCATTGCACATTTTATTATGAGAATTCAGCTAGCCACAAAAGAACCAATAATTTGAGCTACTAAATGGGAACAAATGTAAATTCCATGATTCCATTAAAAAGTAAATATGAGCTGGAGTAACATATATAGAGTAAAACATTCGATCCATCTAAGAATGATATGCAAATTCAAAATATACTTCAACATTAATTATTTCACACATTAGATTCAACCTGACTTCATTGGTTGGAACCAACTAAAAATGGTTTGCAAAATCTACATGTATTTCAACCAAATTGCACCCATTGATTTCAAGATGATTTCACCAGTTAATTGGATCCAATTAAGAGCTATCTAAAATTTACACGTATCTCAACCAGATTTCACCCATCGGTTTCAACCTGATTTCACCTGTTGATTTCAACAAGATTTCACTCACTGGATTGAGCTCAAAAGGTTTGCAAAATCGACATGTATTTAAACCATATTTCACCGTTGGATTCAACCTGATTTCAAAGTTGTGTGCCCCAGTGGTAACACACTTGCCTCCCACCTCTGAGATCGACGGTTCCCACCCTGGACTTATGTGGGTAAGTTGGTAGTTGCTTACTGATGGTTAGCAGTTTACAGGACAGAACCTTGACCAACTATATGTACTGGTTTCCTCTGCCCACAAAACAACCCATCGTGATATGACCTGTACATTGTTAAAACATGTACTGTAAAAACCCCCAAATAAATAAATATAGAAAAAGTGCAAATTTTTGCATATCTTGTCATTCTCTTTATACTTTTTCTCTCATATGTAGTGTACTGCATAAATTCATCTGATTGGACCCAATTCAGAAATATGGTGTCATTTTCAAATATAAAACATTCAACATTTTAAGTAAAAATCAAGTGCCAATCTTTCAGAAAATGTTCGTACGACTTTGTGGTGAAATATACCCCTGCTTGTGTGCGCATGCGTAGATATGACGCCACAAATCACCTTGTTCTTGTTTACAGTAGTGTAGCACGTTTTCTGAATATATGTCACGTACGCACACGGATTTGGTCTCAGGAAATATCAGGGTTCATTTACCAGTAGAAAGCAGACATGGAAAGATGGCATGCAAAGGTGATAACCCTGGTGGGTTGCTTCCTGATTCCATTTGTGTGTACCGTTTTACCAGTTAAGGTCTCCGGATTTTTTGAAAGAAAGGGGACAACCGGCAAACAAATTCTGGGTTACTTGATGTGTTTCGGCGGAGGCGTGTTTTTTGCAACTTTCATACTGCACATGGCTCCAGAGGCAAGAGATATTCTTTATCTTGCTATGAAAGAATTTGATTTTACGTCTACATATCCAATTGCTGATCTTCTCATGGCCATGGGCTTTTTCTTGGTTTTAGTAACGGAAACTTTAATTATGGTAAAAAATCAAAAACGAAAGAAAAGACGAGAAGAATTGGCCAGTAAATGTGTTCAGTTCAGCAGTAAAACTTCCAATTCCTGTTCTGGACAAGGATGTGATGTTGGAAATAAATTGGCAACTCATACAAGCAATGGGGCACAGAAGAAAGATGGAATGATAGATATTGAAGATCTTGCTTGGGCTGAAACAGACTGTTCCCTCTATGGAACTGGAGCCTGTTGTAAAGATCCAGAAGAAGTAACCATTCAAGCAAATGCAAAGGATGATACTGGTAAGATTTTCATACCCAAGTTAAATATGGTGTTCCTATGTAACTTCAGTGTACTGAGGGAAACCAGTCAGAAACGCAAGCTCCATAACACCACCACTAACCAACATTAATGTACAGAATATGCAGGTACATAATTTGTATTTATTACATTTATTTTTCTAAACAGAGTTAAAGCTGTTAGAGAAACAAAATAAATAAAATTCTCATTGGCAGAGTTAAACACACAATGCAACATATAATATTGTTAAAACACATTTTCTTTATGTTACATGTACAGCATTTCATGAGCCTTAATTGGTTGTGAACTTTTTCTTTGCATAAGATTGGGAAAAATCTTTTCTGTTAAGTTTGTACCTTGTTTATTTATATTATTTATCCCCTGCTTACCTACAGTAAACTCCACCATAGCAGAGCAAAATTGGCTCAAGTATATATCAAATATTTATATGTGGTGGTGTTATGGAGTGGCGTTTTGTAGGGCTGCCACGAGTAGCAAATTTTGTACTCGAGTACTCTCTCACCATTACTCTACTCTAAAACGAGTACTCTTTTTAGCGATAAATACAACAAAATGTACCAATTTCCCCTAAAAATTAACAGAAATTTACCCAGTTTATGTCACTTTTATCAAGAATGGTTTATAAAAGGACACTATTTGAATGTAAAAGAGTACTCTTTTGTTCAATTTGTACTCCAAATAATTAATAATTTAGTAATCTAATCTTTAACGAGTACTCGAGTACTCTTTAACAGCCCTAGCGTTTTGACTGTATTTCGTACTAAGCACCTAATCATATAAAAACTACGTATATGACAGCTGATGTCTTCCCACATGTATTTAACCAAATATTTAAATTTAGTGATGCCATTTTACCACAAGCCATCACAGTAAACTCAATGCTGTCACATTTTATTTTATTTAAAACACCGATATAACTTCAGCCAACAATGTTGTGTCTTGCCTCTGGCAGGTCAATTGAACCAGAGAATCAACTAGCCAGTAGCCCTGCCCACTTTTTAATTGCTCCTCTTTTCAAATTTTTGGACACTAGGGCAAGTATTATTTAATTTTTTTTTAATTATTTTTTTTTTTCATAATTAACATATCATGACTATTACTTTCATCCAAGATGCACTTATGTTTTATCAGTTTAGTTTAAATTTAAATGTCAAAGAGTTCTTTCTTCACTAGTTTATCTACTTCCAAAAGATTTGGATCATTTTTCAATTTATTTGAGTTTTTTCCTGCTTTTTCCACCTTGTTTTTTCCTTTTTTTGACTCGTAACTAATGGTAACTACATGTATCACTGGTATAGATGTGTATTGGAATCTTTTATAGTCTGGAACAAAAGTTAAATACATTTCTTTCTCAATTTGTCCACCTTTAAAAGATTTGGACCATTGTTCTTTAGGGTATTCAATCGAATCATTGACAACTTATCCCCTTTTTCATATCTATTATTTATATATGCCTCATATTAATAATGTATTATGTGTTTTAAATGTCAAATTTGCAACAAAATGGTTGTTGGAAGGTATAGTATTTTGATGTCAAACACTCTTGTGTATATCACTCCAACTGTGTAAGCCTGAGTTAAGGTCATCTCAAACCATTAAAACCTGTGAACAATGATACCTAGATTATTAAAATCCAGCTATAAATGAAGATTTTATGTGAAGTTTAATTTCTAAAAAAAATTGGGCTGAGTTTGCATAGATGGGTCCGAGTTGGTGGGGGGGGGAGGTCGAGGTGGCAAAGGACCGAGTTGACCAGTTTACATTTAATCTTTCCAGTTTTGTCCCTTTTTTTCCTCCCTATTTTTTCCTATCCATTATTCTGCATTTTTCCCCATTAGTGAAAAAACAAACAAACAATAAAACTTACCTAACCTGTCGAGAAGTTTGAATTAAAAAAATTCACATTTTGGAAATATTTTAAAATCTAACACTTGTCTTAATGTTTACATTTGCAATGCATACATAGCTTTATTATCTTATGATTTCAAGACATAGCAGACATCTAAGCTTATAATTTATCCCAAAACACTATTGGGAACCAGGAATCAGAAGAAATTGCTCGCTTTTATCCAATATTTTTGTGCATTGTAGGACTTTTATTGCAACAGTTTATTGTTGAGAAGAAATGTCTATATTTGATAAGGGGAGTACTGAAATATGGAGCCCCGGAATCAGAACTGTTTTGTATTGGTAATGTCCCAGTCTAAACACTTTTTATTCTCGCCTATCTGTAGTGTCCAACAAAAACAGTAGTTCTCAAATTTACAAGGCCATTGAATCACAAAGACTTGACTGTTATATTTACATTTTATGGTGCCTTCTAGTTTCTGAGATCCTTTGCAAACTTTGTTTTAACAAACTTGTGTAATATTGATGTAAATTTAGCCCTTTGATGTAATAAATCTTACTTAGATTGAGCTTTCATGCAGATTTTTTTCTTCTGTTTTACAGAGTTTTTGCCACATGTTGCAAGTCCGGAGGAACATCACGGTCATGAAGCAGAAATTTTGAGTGATCCCCACAGTAGCCGAGCTCTGATTCTTCTTGTGGCCTTATCATTCCATAGAATTTTTGAAGGGATGAGTATAGGTCTCCAAAAGACCACCCATAATGTCTTTGCCTTATTTATGGCGGTGATGTGTCATGAATCTGCCATTGGATTCAGTCTGGGCTTGCAGTTTGTGAAAAATAAGTGGTCCACCAAGTTGGTTCTGTTGGCATGTTTTCTATGTTCACTGATCATGCCTCTTGGCGTCATGGTTGGTACTCTGATAATTGAGTTGGGTGATACAAGTGCAGTGTTAGATGTTGCCAATGGGGTCCTCCAGTCTCTGGCCACAGGGACTTTCATCTATGTCACATTCTTTGAGATCCTCCAGGAGGAATTGGCACATGACTCCACAAGCCTGGGTAAGGTGTTTTCCGTATTTGTAGGATTTGTTCTGATGGCCTGTTTGAGTGCCATACCAGAAGAGCAACCGGTTGATCTCTTGGGTCATGACTTGATGACAAATCATATCAATCTAACCACTGCTGTACCTTGATTGTCATTTTGTAAAGTTTGTTACTGCCAGTTTCAGGAAACATAAGAAAAGACAATTGTGGAAGAGATGATTTAATAACTGAATAAATCATCTTTCATGAATATAACATTCCCCCGTACATACACAAAAGAAACAAAAACAAAAAGCTGCCAGATTTTGCAAATAAACCACCTAAGAATCGTTTTATCAGACATTTGGATTTTTCTATTATTCAAAAATGGTACCTTAGTTGGAAGGGTATTCAGAAAGTCATTTAAAATCACTCGCATGTAAAAGCCCTTGTTTAGTTGATGATTTTTCCATTTATTAAGTGCTTAATAGTGTTCACTTCTTAAGTTATTCAAGATAACGGAGATGCTTTTATTGGACAAGTGTTTTTTTCTATACCCTAAAGTGACCTGAAATTTTTTTTTTCTCTGGAATTTTCACTGGTTATTTGCCAATTTTTTCTATAGATGCTATAAATGCAGAAGTGAGATATTTTCCAAAGATTTATTCTAACAGTAACAACTGGATATACTAAGTTGTAGTACTGTGAAATTATATAGAACTTTAGGTTTAATGTTTGGTATTGGCTGATTTGGAAGTTGGATCTGGTTTGACCTTATGACTAATAACTTTCAAGACCGATTAACATTACCAAAGCCTGCCATAAAATCTTTTAACTATGTCAGAAATATGGTAAAAATATCTATAGAGTAAGAAATCTAAAATTCGCCAGGAATCTAAAATTCGCCACCTCTAAAACCTTAGTTAATTTTATGAAGAAAATGATGTTTTTGTCTAAAAATTGGTATTTTTCAGTTCAAAAAGCCTTAATTTACTATACATTCAACAAATCTCACCACAATTCATTTATTTTATTAGTATTTTCACATGTGGCGAATTTCAGATATGTGTCGAATTTTACATTTCTTACTCTATATATTTTCGATAAATTTTCAATAGAATGTATGTTTTATAGTTGGGTGGAAATGACATCTTTTGTGCCATGTTGGTGATTTCCAAATAATTTAGCAGAATGTAATTTTCAAAAGTTTAGACTGAACTTCATTTCTTGGAACATTTGTCCATGTAACATTCAAACTTCTACAACATCATCATCACAGCACTACTGAGTAGTATTGTCTGTCAAAAAATGCACTAGTGCAGGGGATAGTGTTGTTAACGGTTTGCCGGTATGCGGAATATCGTTTCGTTTTGGTAGAAAAAACAAAATCCGCAAAGAATATTTGGGAACCGGTTTTTGAAGACGTTATTATTTTAGGCTTTCTAATGGCTGATACTTCATCAAAACAACAAAACATATATATATTTTGTAAAATATGTCACATTTTTACCTTATATTGAGGAAAAATCACTTTTGCATGCATAAAAACATCTCGCGAAAGCTACTTCCATTTTCAAGTTATCGCTCATGTACACCCGCGAATAATTTTTCAGTGCACAGAGCAAGCGTACGAAATACCGGATTTCGTTTCGTTTCAAAGCCCCGGTAACCGGTTTTGATTTCTGTAATCGATGCCACCACTAGCAGGGGATGATCAATTTTCATTTGAATATTTGTTTGATGTTGATCCTCCACATCACAGTCAATCCCTATACTGGTACATAATAAGGTCAAATATTAATAGGATTGGGTAGGGTAGTTTTTGAGGGCAGTTTTGTATTAGCTAACAATTTCTTATCTTTCTGTTATGATGTCTTTAACTTTACATAGAAAGCTGTCCTATACACTTTTTTGGGCAATTTTTGTAAATCAGTTTGTCGAGGTCTGCTTGTTTTGCTCTGATGTAAAGGTAGCACTGATGTATGAATGGTTGAGGAACTTTTGAGAATTATTCATTATTTTGTTGTATGTAGTCTGTATATTCACACAATGGTCTCAACACAGTTCGATTATCTTGTTGTAGTCAGTTTTTGTGCCGATTACATAGCCACAGTTACATTTTCATTTACACTGAGCCATTTTTTTTTCAAATGGCAGCTGTAAGTAGTGAATGGTTTTTGTTTGAATTTTGAATGTGTGAAATTGTCATTCCATTTGTAGTGCTAGTAATGCGTTTTTCTGTAAATTATTGCTTATTTCAGAAGACTTGTCCTGTGTTTTGTTGGTTTTATTGCAACGCTCAAACATGTGTTACCTTTTGAAGGACATTTAGCCTCATAAAGTTGGCTTACCTTTGTCTCAAAGCCAAGCAATTGTTGCTATGAAAGATATTCCGGTTCAAACTTAAAATAATGGTGTATGTAATTGATTAATGATCTATTATTTGAGAAAGAAAATGTGTGCATAACACTACTTCTCATTTCTAACCACATCTTACAATTGCTGTGAATGATACATTGGAAATTTATTTGTGTAATATTTGAACAACATGCCTGATGCCACATAAAGTTATTTTTAATCCTTGAAAAAATCAACTGTGTTTGCAAAATATCACTTAAAGGCTAAAGCTAATCTTTATATGTATTCCAAAATGAAATGTCTTCTCAAGCCAACAGTATGTCCAGTGCTTATTGTGTTTATGTATTATCATTGTTTGAATTTGATTATGTAAGGTACATACACAGTCAGAATATTTGTTTTCTCGTTTAGTCCAGGTGGACTTAATCTCATTAGTGCTATTTATGTGTTTGCAAGTATACTTTTCCCAGTGCACCCAATATTTATTTTTCAAGTTTTATTTAGTTTGTCATGGCCATTTTTCATTTCATGTATGAGGTTTTTTTTCCGGTTTTCCTATAACAATAGTGAAATTACACAGGTGTTGTTTTGTCAGTTGTTCTGTTGGAAATCTGTTAGAATTTTAATCTCAGTAGGTTCTTCAAGTTGAAATTTGTCATAAAATATAATTGCTGGTTGTTTGTTGTTTTACACTTTTAAAAACAACACCTCTTCAGGTGTAAAATTGTAGACCAAATGTTTGACTGCAAATTAGTAGGCTGAAAAAGTTGTATGTATTTTACCAAGTAATATTTATTGCGTGGTCTGGAAGAATGACCTTTTTGTCTTTACTGACACAATAAACAAAGTCAGTTAAGTGTATTGGTATTTCTTCTGTAAAAACTGCTGTATACAAAATATTGCCAGCGTTATTTTAGTTTCACACACAGAGCAATCTAATAAAGTCATTAAGAGTAGTCCATGCCATTCCTTCATTCGTCTCTTGTTTTTCCTTTTCTGTTTTCTGACCCTGTTCAAGTGTTTTGTGTGTCTTGTGACAGAATTGGTGTACTAATCTGAAATAGTTCAAATCTTTCAGTTGATAAGTTGCACTCGAGGTTACTAGCATGAAATTATAGAGGCAGTTGTCACTGAGCATATGATATATATCTATGAACCTTATTCTCTTTCTGTGCCTTGCCAAGTCATCTGTCAAATAACCTCTGTGAAAGACTCCCCCCCCCCCCCCCCCCCCCCCCAAAAAAAAAAAAAAAAAAAAATATATATATATATAAAAATAAAATAAACAGTTTCAAGACATTTTCCATGTGTGAAGTTATTTGTCAAATGGTTCTAATTTTTAATTGCAGTTATAATTCTGCACATTGCTTCAACAAATTTTCCAAGTTCTTGTTGATTCTTTCTATATTGCTCAGTGTGGATATTTTGCTTTTCTGTTGCAAGCCTATAACAGCTTCTCATTAGGTTGACTCATAAATATCATGTAAATTCAGTGATCCTGAATCTCTCATTTGATCTTACCTGTAGGAAAAAAGACCTGATGAGTGATTACATGTTTTCTGCCACTAAAGTTTTTCACTTTCTTTGTTTTAAAATGTGACATTGTAGTAAAGTAAAAGAACTGGCAATTATAAGGTTACTTTTAACAGGTGTAACAATACAATTTCACTGAATTCTTATTTCTCGAACAGTGTCATCTTGTTTATAACTTTATTGAGTAAACTGTGTTCCTATAGAAGTGTTACATAGCCTATGCCATAGTTCTGTTGATGGTATATTGAATATACATTTCATATTGGTAAAAAGGTAGTCTTTATAAATACAGTAGAACCTCACTTATCCGAACCCCATCGGGGACAAACTATTGGTTCGGATAAGGGAGGGGTTCGGATACATAAAATTTGCAGAAATCCGCAGTCAAATGGGTGAGGAAATGGGCGATCATTGAAGAAAGTTCGTTTTCAGACAATATATACGACCCGAGGTTGTCATGAATGAAGTAGTTTGATAAATTCCTGTTATATAATGCAGGTAACCCTTTAATTGTACCTTCGTTATTCATTTTTAATAGTAAGGTGTTTTTTACTCACTTAAACTACGTTTCTTCACAGACCGCGGACATGAGATGGGTGTGTTCGTTCGGATGCACACAGATTTTTGAGGTAAACTCGGGGATTGAATAACCCGGAAAAGAATATGATGAAATTTATTTAACTTTATTAAACAAACAAAATGACATTAACAGTAAAATTTTACACATCACATTTTACGTTTCACTGGGTAAAAAAGTCTGAAATTGCTTTTTGCTTCACAGCACTGTCCCTGATTTTTCTAGTTTTTTCCACAAATGTTTTTATCTGAAGCACTTCCAAGGGACTGAAATCATTCCTTTCCCTCATCCAGGTTAAAAATGTGCTTATTCCTTCATATGCCCTGGATTCAGATACCCTAGGTTTAGGTGCAGGAGTAGGCGCAGGCTCATTTTCTTCCTCTTCTGTAGGTGATGTGACATGCTCAACAATGGCTTCATCAGTGAGAAACTCACTTGATTCGATGGCCCTGTCACATTCCAGCCAGTCAGTCACCTCTGATAAGTTTACAGGCTCTGTTGATTTGCTCAATTCCTCCTTGATCTGCTCAGCAACTAAATCAGGCTCATCATCAGCAGTCACATCAGGCTGAGTCGGAAAGCAGTCATATATGTTTGATTTGACCCAAGCCTTTTGTATATGACTGTCACTCACACACCTCCAGGCTTTGTCAATCATGTAGAGTGACTCCTTTAAGGAGACACTCTTAATGGCCTCTGTGACTGACACTCCTTCATTGGCCACAATTGTCTGGATCAACAGGCGCCTGTAATGTCTTTTCATGACCTCTAAGGGCCCCTGGTCCATGGGCTGCAAGTGGGAGGTGGTGTTTGCTGGCAGAAAGTGGCACATTATGGATCCATCTGATGTCTTTGCTACCAGATCTGGGGGGTGGGCGGGGCAGTTATCAATTAAAAGGATGGCCTTCAATGGAAGTTTCATTGACAGAAGATGGGCTTTCACCTTGGGTACAAACACATTGGAAAACCAGTCCTTAAAAATGGTTGCTGTCATCCAGGTGTTGTGCTGGGACCTATAGGTGACTGGCAGCTTCTCCATGTTCACATGTTTAAAACATCTGGGATTCTGGGACTTCCCAATAAGGAGTAGGGGTAGCTTCTGAGATCCACTGGCATTGGCACAGGCTAAGATGGAGACTCTGTCCTTCACCTTCTTGAACCCTGGTGCTTGGGCTTCTCCTGCTGATGCTAAGGTTTTGCTTGGCATCAGCTTCCAGTACAGGGCTGTTTCATCAGCATTGTATAACTGGTGTGGCCCTAGTTGGTTCTCCTCCATCATGGTGGCCAGGTCCTCCTTGAAGGACTCAGTCTCAATTCCAGCACTGGACAGAACTTCTCCCTGGATAGACAGCTGTCGGATCCCATGCCTGTTCTTCCATCTCTGTAGCCACCCCTCACTTGCTGTAAAAGTCCTGTCATCATCTGGATTGAGCTGCTGATGGAACCAAAGGGCCTTCTCCTTGACAATTGGGCCAGATAGGGGAGTTCCTCTGTGCCTCTCCTGGGTAAACCATGTAAATAGGGCCTTGTCAAGTCTCTCATCAGCGCATGGCTTCATGGTGTGGCGCCCATCAGTGCTCCCCTCACAGCTGACAGCAAATTCTCTAATCTTATCTTTGGCAGTCTTAATGTCAGATATGGTTGATTTCCCAACACCAAATTCTTTGGCTAAGTCCACACACTTATGCCCATTTTCTAACCTGTCTAAAATTCTAAGTTTTGTGGGTATATCTAGAACAACCCGCTTCCTTTTAACACCTTTTGAATTCATTTTGTTAAGATTTTAAATTCAACTTTCATATGCAATGTGCACCACTTGAAGTTATAATGACATTCTACAGATTCCCAGGCCTTTTTATAGTCAACAAGAAGAAAGAACCCAAAGATCAAAGCCACACAGTTATAACACAGTTATTCTTTGATACACATTGTCTGTTAGTGAATTAACGTACTCCGGGAGATTACCTGGGACCTTAATTGCAAAATCCAATCGAACGCGTCTTCAGTGATCCGTGCATTATCAAAGAAGTTATGCGTGGGGGCCGTGTATCTGTATTAATCCCTCCCCATTTGAAACAATGGCTTTAAAGATCAAAGAAGTTAGGGTTTTATGTGTGTGGTAAGGTTACAAAGAACTACAATGAATAGTTTCAATAAAATTTGTAAAATACTGTATTATCGCTCGCGGTAGACCGTGCAATATTATGGGGGACACTATTTTAGATCGGATAATCCGGAGATTCGGATCAAAGAGGGCCGGTTAAGTGAGGTTCTACTGTAGTCTCTTTTCAGGAATATGTCGTATTTGCTGTGCTGATTTCAGTTGTACATATTTGTCTTATAACAGGAGGTTGTTGTGTTCAGCAAGTTTTTGGTAATTGTGTGGCTTTTGTGTGAAGATTTTCACTTTACTCAATATCCAAAATCTTGTATATTTTGAGTTGTTTTGATCTATGGGGTCAAAATATGGTTGTTGATCTGTGAATAATTTACATTTATATATTTATATACACCTGTATTTTTACAGTTTATTCAATGCAATGTGTGTCATTCACAGTGATGAATACACACTTGTAAAAGTTGTTGCACATAAAATAGAACAAAGTGAGAAGAAAATGTTCTGTTAAAAGTTAAAACACTCCGTGTCTGTTCTGCATATTAAAAATAGGAAGGTGTAAATTATATGTGGTACAACAAAAACTGTTTTGTAAATCCTGTTCTGTGTTGTTTTTTTAACATTTTTTTTTTCAAACCAAATTGGTACTTCTCATTTGTTCATATAAAAAGATATGTTTTTGGTGCCAAAAGATTTCAATGACTTCGATGTTCCAATAACCTATCACAGTTTTTTAATGTTTCACACTTGAAATACCATATACAGTAAGTGAACAATGTCATAGCATGTTGATACTTTATATTTTCACAGCTTTAAAAATTCTTTATTTTACACTATGGTCTGTGCGATTTTAGATTTTTTCTTAAACAATATATTGTGACCATGTTCCAAACAAAACATTGTTACATTGTCAGGACATCAGTCAATTTGTACCATGTCTCTAATGCTTTGAAACTTTTAAAATTGGATCATCAAGACTCTTGAAATTTTAAAGGTATCTGCTTCGGAGTTGTAAATAACTTCTCAAGTATTAAATGTTCCACACAATTTGATGGGGCATCTATTATGTGAAATTTGTCATCATAATTTTCAACTCTGCCTCAATACATTCTCCCCAGCCCTAATTTGTGTCTAAGTACCATTTTATGGTAACCTTATGCTTTAAATTAAACTAAACAGTTGAATTTTCAAAACAAAATTTTCTTTATCCAGTGTTTGGATTAAAGAGTCTGCACCAAGGTATTTTTTATCCTGGGAATGCATAACATTATTTTTCCTCAAAAAGGTTTTTTTTTGTTCAGTAACTGTCATATGTTGAGTGAATTAGATGTAGTAATTTAAATAAACTTGATGGGGTGATATATATGTTTTGGGTAATTGATAGCTCCTGTTAGATATTATACCGTATTTTCAGAAATATGTAGCACAGGCTTTTATTCACCATTAGTAGCCAAGCATTAAGTTGAACAAAGGTATCTATTTAGAATAGGGATGGGTCGGTATAAAAAATCTGTACATCGGGGGGTTGCGTATGCAAAACTGTGAATCTGGGAGTTTAGTACACCCAAATCATCATGTTTCCTCTTGACGAAAATTGCACTAAAAGTTCCCAAATGCACAAAATATGAGATAAACATGTGCAATTTCTTCAAATTTGTAGTTTTTCTTCCAATTTTTAAAGATTTCCTTCCATTTAATATGTTCTATTGTGTATGCTTATGGCGCTTTATCTCTGTGTTGACAAGTGACATTGAGGTAATAAGGTATGGTAACCAAAACATGGCAGTTCGGACTCAACGTAATCGCTATAAAAAGCCTGCAAATCCACGAACATATGGGATAAAAAGCATATAATTTCTCAGATTTTGAGTGTATTTCTAATATTTTAACTCTTTCTACCATTATATATGTGTTGACAAGCGAAGCAGTGATTTAAAAATCTCATCACAGTATTTCAGTAAAATGCTGTTGATACCGGGATACCGGGCCTACTGACCCATCCCTAATTTAGAATACATCGAGTACAACTTATTTTGCCTGGACAATATTCCGGAAATTTACACTATTTTTGCGAGCTGTGTGGAGCCAAAAGGTGCCTGTTCATAAGTGTCTGTTTTTGGATGGCCATTTGTCAGCACAAGGTGGTGGAATATTGGAATAAATTTTAGCTGGAAATTAATTTGTTGATAAATATTTTATTTTCAGACATGAGCACATCATTGTGTCATGTTTTGTGAAAGGAATTTAAGGTTTGTTCTATTATTTGCCAAGTACATTAAAGATCTTTGTGTCACTGTCCTTTTGTTTCATACGTGATCCAACTCTAGTGACATGCATTATTTTAATGCAGTCGTTTGTCAAATTCAGTTACTTTGTTTCTTCATTCAGTGTTATTGAGGTGATAGATACATATGGTGCATCACCAGTAATGTTTGATTTGTATATTACTGCTACTTATCAAGGGGAGGTTTATATATAAACAGGTAATGACAAGGAAGTTTTATGATGTGGAAACATCAGTGTAAAAGTAAAATGAACCACCATTAATGTGAGAAGATTTGTAGAGAACATGCGGCATTTAATGAAGGTGTCCATTAGTAGCTAAGATATAATCTTTCTAATTGATACATTAGATAAAGTTTAAGTGTATGTCATCTGAGACATAATTGATGACAAAAGTCTCCTACATTTAAGTAGTGTCTAAAGTATCTGAAGCATATAATTGTCACATCAACATCTGTGCCAAATTTCCCAATATCATCTCTTGCTTCAGCCTTCATTTTATGGTTGAATATTCAAGTTCAAAGCTTTAGATTTAGTAAATAAGAAGAGTTTATTGATTGTTTAATTACTTGAGAACAAGAAATACAGGTCAGTTAATGACATGCTGTATTGATAACCTTAAAGTAAGAGTGTTTGGTAAAATGGGAATTGGCAAATTAAAAAAAAAAAGTGCAACTTTTACAGGGGTGATCATCAACAGTGTTTGATACATTCTGTAAGGGTGCTATATGTTATTATACATTTACAAGACACTTTTTACATATATATTATTATATTATACACTTAACTATACAACTGTGTAGATAGACTAGCTGAAGAACTGTATAAGACCGTTTTGTTTGTAAATAAACAGTTGAAGAATGGTTTTGCCTTTTTTAATGCTTTTGTCACAGAAATGTTGCTATCTCCTGTTTTACATTGTCTGTAAGTTATTTGGTTTATCTCCTAAGTTACTGTATCATCTAGAAAAAAAAATCAGTGATTATATTTCCCAGCAAGAAATATTCATGGCAGCGTGCGAAATTCACCGTGGCCAGGGGCCCCCCCTTTTTAAGTTAGGGCCACCACAACTTGACTTTCATGGGCCCCAATGGGCCACCACATTGACTACAACATGCCTCATGTGGTAATACAATCCAGTGTGCTGTCATTTTTTTTTAAATTGGTTTTCTTTCCCCATGGCTAAGTCTTTAATTATGCATTGTTTTGCATATTCCAGATTGAGTTCACCCTTAATTAGCTGACACTGTTTCCCTGTTGTGTCTTTCGCACACAGGCCAACATACCTCCCCCCCCCCCTAACATGTTAAAGCTAAGCAGTGACTGGTGTATGAAATTTCAGAGAAGACAGCAGGGAGGTTAGATTGGGGAACTGGTTATTTTTGGAAGCTGGTTATCCTGTAGTTAAATTTGTTATTTACACTAAATGCTGTCAGTTTTTTTCTAGTAATGATGCAACTGCTGTGTAAGAGGGAAATGTTCATTCCAAAACATAAATTTCACTTTTGTTATCTCTATAGGTGTTATTTAAGACTAAACAAATACCACTGACTCCTGAACTTTTACATGTGCATTATGTAGCCCTTGCCATGTAATAAATGTTACACTTTATTACATTGGCATTCCTACTATTTCTGGAAACAGAGATATTTCTTATCATTTGCATCAAAACAATTTTATTTCTATTTTTCTTATTCTATTAAAGAAATCCTTTGTGTTTTGGGATAGAAAATGACCCAATCTAATCCACCCAATGTGAACTATTGATTTTTTCCCCAACATTCAGTCTCTCTCTCTCCCCCCACAACTCCACTTTGTGTGAGAAACAAAATCCTATGTATGTATGTAATATGTATACACTTGTACTTGAGGAGGGAAATAAAACCACAGATCAATGTTGATTTGGCATTGTTGGCTCTGGGACTGGCACAAAATTTTTCTTCATATTTCAGATGATACTGAGCTTTGTCACTTCATACGAGAATATAATCCTTAACACAACACACAAGCAACACAACTTATGCAGAAAAACTATTCATTTACTCAAACATAATACATGCCAATATATTAAGTTCTTGTTTCATATTCCTAGGCCCTTAGTTACGGGTGAAAAGTTGTCAAAGTTGAATGAAAAAAAAGTAAAGATGCCCATCTATCATGACAAAAAAACAATACTTAACTGTTATGCATGAGGACATAATGGAATACACATCAATCCAAAAAACAAGCAGATTAATTTGTATGATTTACTTTTTCAAGTAACAGTTTCTTTAAATTTTCAATTAGTGCAATGTTTGACAGTTAAAAAAAGTAAAAACATAAAATATATTGCTAGTTTATTTTTTTGGTTCTACAAAAAATTATCTAAAGTTAATAAAAATCTAAATCATACAAAATATTAGTGAGACATTTTTCTTTGGAGTAGTGTGCACAAAAGTGGTGTTGGTTTTTATTTTATATATTTTTTGTGTCACGAAAGGAAGGCATTTCAAAAATAATCATGAGTTTTCAGGGGTCCCATTTAAATGCATTTTTAATGACTTTAGCTTTCTACTTGATATTTCTTCAAAAATTAATTTACATGTTTGGTTTTCTTTTATTGTTTTCTTTACAATACTTTATATCACTTGAGAGACTGGTCACATGGAGTCGAGCGTTTTGCTCTCTCTGAGTGCATCTTGTATAATTTGTATTCAAGCTTGAAGTTAAATGAAGAAATTTACAAAAATCACTTTTGTATCTTTTGACTTGTCACTTTTAGTAAATTAAAAAGACAGTTTGTTAGAAAAAAAAATGTTAATTAGTTTTTAAAAAGTTTGGGCCATCAAGTTTTAATAGGGGCCACTGAACTTCAGAACCTTGTGGCCCTATCGGGCCACCACTACTTTGCAACGAATTTCTCACACTGATTCATGGTCAAGATAAATATGGAGCTGTACAGAGTTTCCTTAATAAATGGGTAATTTTTATATAAAAATTTCATATGCTCATATTTTCTTGTTCACAAACGATAAATGTGTTGACATTAATTTATTATGTAAAGACTGACAATGAATTTTTCTCAATAATCAATACATTTAGAAATCTTATTAAAGACCTCTGAACTGAAAACAAATGATGGATCATTTTAGGATATTGACAGGATGTGGGTTTATGCTCTGTGATGCTTTGATATACAGATTCCACACATATTCGATGTCAAGCTATTGTATGTAGTCTGTCTTTTCAAAAAGGACCAATGAAATGACATCACAATTGTGACACCTTTGAGGAAAGCATCTTATTCATGAGTGCAATTTACTGTTTATCTGGGACATAACAGTCAGAATTGTAATATGTGATTATTGGCCTAATACATGCATGCAAATTTAATATAAGTTCTGACCTTGCACATACTGGATTGTTATCCCCAGCCTTAAAGGGCTGTACGGCTATTGTTTTTGCTCATGGTGTCTGGGTGGGTGGATGGGCGTTGGGAAATGTGTGTCCAGACATTATCTCAGAAACCATAAGGTGTAGAATATTGCTACTTGGAAGGGATATTGGTCAGGGGGTGCAGATGTGCAACGTGCTTGTGTGACCTTGATATGACTCTTTGACTTTGCTTTGGTGATCTTAACCTTTAAAATCGTGTCCAGACTATATCTCAGAAACTGTAAGGCGTAGGAAGTTGCTATTTGGTGGGGACATTTGCTTAATGAACTTACGTGTGCAATGTCACGGTGTTACCATGATTTGACCTTTGATCTTGCTGTAGTGATCTTGACCTTTAAAATCTTGTACAGGCTGTATCTTGGAAACTGCAAGGTGTAGAAGGTTGAAACTTGGAAAAGACATTGTTTAGTGGGTGTAGGTATGCAGCATTATGGTATGACCTTGATTTGATCTTGCTGTAGTGATCTTGACCTTTAAAATCTTGTCCGGGCTGTATCTTGGAAACTGCAAGGTGTAGAAGGTTGAAACTTGGAAAAGACATTGTTTAGTGGGTGTAGGTATGCAGCATTATGGTATGACCTTGATTTGATCTTGCTGTAGTGATCTTGACCTTTAAAATCTTGTCCGGGCTGTATCTTGGAAACTGCAAGGTGTAGAAGGTTGAAACTTAGAAAAGACATTGTTTTGTGGGTGTAGCTATGCAGCATTATGGTATGACCTTGATTTGACTTAGGACCTTGCTTTAGTGACCTTGAACTTTAAAATATTGTCCAGGATATATCTCAAAGACTGAAAAAGTTTAGGATATATTTGGTAGGACTATTGGCTAGGTGGTAGATGTGTAACATCATGGTGACCTTGATTTATCCTTTGACTTTTCTGCAGTGACCTTGATCTTTGAAATCTTGTCCAGGTTATTGCTCAGAAACTGGAAAAAGATACTAGACATCGGTTAGAGGGTGACAGTATGCGACATCATGGTGTGACGTTGATATGACTTTTGACGTTGTCCTATTGATGTTGACCTTTAAATTCTAGTCTGGACTATATCCTGGAAACTGTTGTCTTGGACAGCTGGCTTTGTCTTTAAACCTTTGAACCACAATAAACCTTGTTGGTTGAAAACCTGTGTTCTTTGAGGTGTCATCACTTATGATATTTTATATGCACAACTAATTCTCTGCCTGCAGAGAGCCAGGTAAATGGGATACTGTCTGCTTTACTGGCAGCAGATCATGTTTACTTGTACATTGTTCTCTGATGAGCAGACAAGAATGAGACCATGAATTGGAAAAGTTAGAAGAGAAAAAAATCTGATTTATTCGGAGACAACTCAGAACAGAAATCATGTGTTTGCCAAACAGGTTTGGAAAACGATAAATAAACAATAAAAGTTATCCTAAACAGATTATACATATATTTGATGTACATGTTTCAGAATATTTTACACACAAGCTCGTCCCTTTGGAGAAGAGATGAATGTTTAATGCACACTTGCAAAAGCAAGGAAGTTGGCAACTGTAGGGTATCGCTAATAACAGTTTGTCTTTTTTTCACAATTATTGATTCAATTCAACAGCAAATGGGGGTTTTCAGAATGCTACAGTCCCAAACCCAGACTTGCTTCCTCAAATGAAAAAGTACAGGTGAAGAACGTGCGAGAGTAAAGAGGGAGTCCAAAGAAGACCTCAAACATAAAGACTTAGGTGAACCCACAACCCAACTTAACCCAGACCTATCTTTCTAGGGAAGTAGATGTGTCTAACCTGCCCTCCCAGTACACCAAGGAAATTGAAACTCATAGACAGGTTATCAATATCCCTGACCCCAGGAACAGTATGCCAGTTTTCCTCAGCCTCAGTGTGGGGTCTAAACAGAATAGCTCAAAAGCAGGAGCTCAGAGCTAAAGGTCCTTCAGCTTTGCTCCTAGCTAGTCCTACTCTCAGGAGGCCCTAAAAAACTTGAGCAAGATTTTAACTGAATCTCCCTGAAGGGAAATTCATAAAACCCCGTCCACTGGGAAGTGGTATAAGTTGGGTCAGCCCTGGTTTAACACCCTCTACTCCCCCCCCCCCCAAAAAAAAAAAAAAAAAAAAAAAAATAAATAAATAAAATAAAGCAGGAGCTTAACACAAACTTTGCAAATTCTGTATCTCTAAAACCCTCTGGAGCCCCAATGGATAAGGTTCCCCCTCAGGCAGTCAAACTGTTTGAGCACCATGCTAGACAAACATCTGTACCCTCAATTTTTTGGCTGCCTTAATCAGGTCATCTAAAAGCAACCTGATTATGGAAAGTTGTACAGACAGCGTCAAAAAAAAAGAAAAAAAAAGAAAACTCAAAAAAGTTGCCAATGCTGAAAGGGCAGCCAGAAATGGCATGAAAAGACCTGTGACTATTTGGATATCCTGGATAGGAGGATCTATATTCAGCCGAAGGCTCTAGCCTGCCAAGTAAGGCTTTATCCAACATGCTGCAGAGGGAACTATACACTATGGCTAATTCTGTTCTCATTAGGCGAATAACAGAAAAGACCCATCTTCAACCCAACCTGGGAGAGATCAGATGTCAACAACACATAAAGGAGGGAGGAGAGTATCAAAATCAGCCCTTCTGTGGTCCCAACCGCAATAAAAAAGAGGCTCCTACAGGAAGCGTTCCTATGGGGGACAATCCACCACAAGCAGTAACCAATAATTTTCTCAGGCAGGGGGGACTCAAATAACAGGCAACAAGGTCATTTTTGGACCTCAACGCAGGGGCAGAATGCCTGGAAACTCATCTTCCAAATGACTACCTAGCCTCAAACAGTCCACCAGTAGGAGGTCTGTGTTCTTTCAGGAGAGACTGGCTAAAAGAAAAGTACTCAAACAACGTTAAACATTATTAGAAATGGTTACGTTCTACCATTCATCACAATACCAAAATTAGCCAGACATCCCCTGATTCTCTCAGAATACAAGGCCCATCAGGAAGACCTAGCTCTGGCCTCATGTATCTCGCCTCTCCTGATCAAGAATGGAATTAAAAAGATGGAAAACGTAGGGTCTCTTGGGTTTTACAGTTGCCTGTTTCTAGTTCCCAAGCCTCATCAAAGATGGAAGCCAGTCATAGACCCCAGCAATCTCAACTCCTTTCTAGTAGTAGAAATGTTTAAAATGGAAACACCAGAGTCCATCAGGGCCTCTCTAATCCCAGGGGAATGGGTGTCTTCAATAGATCTCTCAGATGCCTACCTTCATATTCCCATCCACCCAACCTCAAGGAAGTACTTTGGTTCACCCACAGGTCTCAAATTTACCAGTTTTACTCTCTTCTTTTTTGCCTAGCCACAGCCCAACAAATTTTTAAACTGAGAGTTATGTAAGTGAAGCTGATCTGAGGGGTCTGACTCCACCAATTCCTGGATGATTGGTATATCAGGGCCCAATCTCTGGAAGAGGCACAACTGAACACATAGACAGTGGTGGACCTAACCCAGTCCTTTGGCTGGATAGTCAATCAAGAGTAGTCCGAAATCAAAAACACTGGTGGTTTTCTTTCATGGGCTACAAATACCACATACATTCAGCCCTTGTAAAACCCACTAGAGACAGATGGCGCAAACTCGAGGATTTGATCCTAAAAAATAAGTGTTTGATGTCGCTAACTGGGTTGCTTGCCCCTACAGAAAAGATGGTTTTAGAGGGTTGCCTTCACATGAGACCCTTTCAGTGGCATCTCAAAAACAACTGGAGATATCCCCTGTCGCTGAACATCCTCCTTCACATGAAACCATTTCAGTTCACCTAGAGTGGTGGCAAAACCCTGTCAACATGCTGAAGGGCTCAGACCTTTGTCCCAAAGACCACAATGTCAAAATCTTTACCGACGCATCAAAGGGGGCACTCAACTCAGAGCAAGACTTTGATCTGCGGTCAGATGAAAAAAAAAGGCTGCACAAAAATGTTCTAGAACTGAAGGTGGTATTTTTGGCCCTGAAACAGTTCAAGGTCCAGTGTCAGAATCAGACCATGTTGGTAGCTACAGACAACTCAACATTGTTAAGCTACATAAACAAACGGAGGAACCCACTCGACAGAGGTGTGTGTTATATTGTGGAGAATCATGACCTGGTGCCATCATCACAAAATAACCCTACAAAGCAGCATATTCCAAGGTGCCTAAATGTGATGGCTGACTCATTGGCCAGGTCAAATCAGATCCAATCACCAGAATGGTCACTGCATCTGTCGGTTTTAAAACAGATCTGTCAAAGATGGTTCACTCCTCATGTAGACTTATTTGCCATTTGTCTGAACCACAAACTCCGACTGTACGTATCTCCAGTCCCAGACCAACATGCATTGGAGACAGACACTCTGAACATAAACTGGTCAGGTCTAGTTGCGTGTTTGTCCTTCTATGACTCCCCTTCATAGGGTGATACAAAAAATATGACAGTGCAATTGCCACATCATACTAATAGCCCCAGGCTGGCCAGGGATGCCCTAGTTTTGGGAGCTAGTGAATCTCTCAACTGAGATCCCACTTCAACTACCAGTGTCAACAACACTTGTTAAACAGTCACACGATCAAGTATTCCACAACAGTCCACACTATCTGAACCTCCATGTCAGGTGTCTGGGAGTGGACTACTCAAAGAACAAGGCTTCTCTGTGAAAGTGGCAGAGGGAATTGCTGTGCCTCACTGGTCAAACAAGGACTGTCTATAAGTCAAGTGGGCCCTATTTTAAAAACTGGTGCAGAGAAACTTTGGTGGATTTCTTCACACCTGTGAAATAAGTCTCAGACTTTTCATATACCTGTACCAAGATTTAAGCAGGTGGCCATCAACCATTAATATTATAGGACTTCCATTGTTAACGCCTTAGGCTGAGTGTGGTTCCATATCTCTCAAAGCTCGGATCTTAACAGGTTACTTTCCAACTTTCATAGGGATCGACCCAAGAATTCCAGACACTTTCCAAAGAGAACCTTTCCATTTTTAGCTTGCTGGCCAACACCTGTAAGCTTTTGGCATGGCCTGGCGTTGTCTTCGTTGTCGTCGGCGTCAACAATTTTTCCAGCCTCTTCTCCTCAGAAACTACTTGACAGATTTCTGTCAAAATTGGTATGGAACTTCTATAGGAAGAGGACTATCATTTTTCCTCATTGCATGTTGATCCGATTGCTCTCTTGGCGGCCATCTTGAATTTTAAATGAATTTTTTGAATTTGAAATGAAAAATTGTGAATATCTCGGAAACCGTAGGAGATAGAGCAATTTCGAGTGAATTTTTGAAGCACAGGGTTGTAAAAGAGTATTTTGTTGCAACACAAAAAAAAATCAATTTTTTCTTCAAATTTTGGCGGCCATCTTGGATTTTAGCGGAAAATGAAAAATGTTAATATCTCAGAAACTGTAAGAGATAAAGCAATTTAGATCAAATTTTTGACCCACAGGGTACAAAAAGGGTATTGTTTTTTATATCACAAAAAATATCAATTTTTACAACTTTTGGCGGCCATCTTGGATTTCTGCGGAAAAAAAAATCGTGAATATCTCAGAAACCGTAACAGATAGAGCAATTTCGATCGAATTTTTGCCCCATGGGGTACAAGAAGGGTATTATGGTGCAACACAAAATATTTCAATTTTTACAACTTTTGGCGGCCAACTTGAATTTCTGCGGAAAATAAAAAATCTTAATATCTCGGAAACTGTTAGAGATAGAGCAATTTCGATCGAATTTTTTTGTTGCAACACAAAAAAATTCAATATTTTTCAAATTTTGGTGGCCGTGTTGGATTTTACTGGAAAACGAAAAATGTTAATATCTCAGAAACATGCAGGTTGCCAGTAAGCAGCAGGCCTTGGCCTATTTTTCTTAATGAGCTTACAAAAGCACCCTTTGAGCAAAGACACAAACCTCAAACATCTTACCCTTAAAACTGCTTTCTTTCTCGCGTTGGCCACACCAAGGTCCTAAGAGGTTCTCATCCCTACTCTTTATCTCCTTTAAGGATATACCTCAGACAACAGACCCACTCTCTTTTCGTGGTTAAAAACTATGCCTTTATGCTACAAACAGGTAGATCAACAATCCTTGGACCTGATCCAAGTAAAAGCACATGATATTTGGGCCTTTGCACAGCCACTACAACCAAGTCTTCCAGAGTCTAACACCCATGAGCATCAGGTACAACAGTTACCTCCTCAGGAAATCTGGTTAGGTCAATTTTCTTTTCTTTTTAAAGTGTAATTATTATTCTTCATATGTATTATCCTGTCGAGGTGGCCCGCATTATCCCATTATTTTCATATCTAATGATGAATGTCAGTTTGCATTACATGGGATGTCCAAGCCTTGGCCTTGTATTCTTGGATAGTGAGGCCCTTGCCCCCCCCCCCCCCCAAAAAAAAAAAAAAACAAAAAAAAAAAAACAAACACAAAACAAAAAAAAAACAACTTGAGCACAGACTGCACTTCCTTCAGAAATCCAGATATCCATACAGTAGTGGTACTGTAGGGTTTCGGCATTTTCCACTGGCTGGCACATAGACATTATCCGGTGGATACTATTGATTATGCAGGAGTACGCCGCAGTGTGTAGAGATTTTCCCATTAACCCAAGGTCAAGGTATTGTAGGTAGTGTAGTGTCTCAAATTTGCAGGATATATTCATTACAAAATCTTGCCTGGGAATATTTTTGGCCTCCTTTTGAAAAACAAGATGGCTGCCATGGGCGTTTCTTTGTCAGTCATGAAAATGGCCTATATCTCCCTTTTTGTTGGTCCTGGAGGTTTGGTGTGCGGGGCCAACCTATAGGAAATCATGGACTTCAAGGTCAAACTAAGACAGCCAAACTTAAAGAGCTTACAACTCGCTTATTATTGGTCCTAGAGGTTTGCAATGTAAAAAAGCAACTTCATGGGCTAGGAATATTCTGATGTGTTTGGATTTAACCTTGGGTCCCACCTTCAAGGTCAAATGAGGATGACCGAATTTAAAAGTGCTTATAACTCACTTATTATTGGTTCTAGAGGTTTGCAATGAGCTAGCAGGCACTGGCGGGTTCATTTCTTTGGGAGTCCGTAATTTTTTATTTAGCATGTTGCCCATGCTGGTTTGTTAACTTTAATCTCATTGACTCCTTGTAGAAGGAGACTAAAAAATTAATTCACTCTTATTCTCCTGTTCCATCACACGATTAAGGTTCCTGATTGAGGTTTTTTGAACTATAAAAGGGACTGTGCACATTTATTCAGTGACAGACTTACTGGCTTTACTGAGAGGCGTGTGTGTTTTGCTAGGGTTTTCAGTTCTTTTATTACCCCACAGACCATGTTTTCACCCATGGTGTCCAGATGGGCGGGCGGGTGGGCGGCGGGAAAAAGTTTGTTCGGGCTGTATCTCAGACGCCGTAAGGTGTAGGAAGTTGATACTTGGTAGGGACATTGATTAGGAGGTATGCAACGTCATAGTGTGACCATGATTTGACCTTTGACCTTGCCGTAGTGACCTTGAGTTTGAAAATCTTGTCTGGGCTATATCTCAGAAACTGTAAGGTGTAGGAAGTTGATACTTGGTAGGGACATTGGTTAGGGGGTGTAGCTGTGCAACATCATGGTGTGATTTTGATGTGACCTTACTGTAGTGACCTTGACCTATAAAATCTTGTCCAGGCTATATCTCGGAAACCGTAAGGTGTAGGAAGTTGATACTTGGTAGGGACATTGGCTAGGGGGTGTAGATGTGCCATGTCATGTTGTGACCTTGATTTGACCTTTGACTTTGCCGTAGTGACCTATAAAACCTTGTCTGGACTAAATCTTAGAAACTGTAAGGTGTAGGAAGTTGATACATGGTAGGGACATTGGCTAGGGGGTGTAGATGTGCCACGTCATAGTGTGACCTTGATTTGACCTTTGACCTTGCCATAGTGACCTTGACCTATAAAATCTTGTCCGGACTATATCTCAGAAACTGTAAGGTATAGGAAGTTGCTATTTGGTGGGGACATTTTCTTAATGAACTTAGGTGTGCAATGTCTATATCTCGGAAACCGTAAGGTGTAAGAAGTTGATACTTGGTAGGGACATTGGCTAGGGGGTGTAGGTGGGCAACGTCATGGTCTGACCTTGATTTGACTTTGACCTTGATGTAGTGACCGTGGCCTATAAAATCTTGTCTGTGCTATATCTCAGAAACGGTAAGGTGTAGGAAGTTGATACTTGGTAGGGACATAGGTTAGGAGGTGTAGGTGTGCAGTGTCATGGTGTGACCTTGATTTGACCTTTGACCTTGCCATAGTGACCTTGACCTATAAAATCTTGTCTGGGCAATATCTCAGAAACCGTAAGGTGTAGGAAGATGATACTTGGTAGGGACATTGGTTAGGAGGTACAGGTCTGTAATGTCATTGTGTGACCTTTATTTGACCTTTGATGTTGCTGTAGTGACCTTGACCTATAAAATCTTGTCTGGGCTATATCTTGGAAACCGTAAGGTGTAGGAAGTTGGTACTTGGTAAGGATATTGGTTAGGGGTTGTAGGTGTGCAACATTATGGTGTGAGCTTGATTTGACCTTGTTATAGTGACCATGAGCTTTAAAATCTTGTCTGGGCTATTTCTTGGATTCCATAAGGCATTTTACATAATTGTGCTATTTTCATTGGCAACTATTGACAACTCCAATTAATAAATTTTACGGCTTCATATTTTCTAGTTTACTGATTAATGCTGTCATCTGGCCATTGAATTGTCTTGTTTTAGTACTTTATCTTTACATACATTTTCTTTCTCTTAGATGTTATTTTCTCTGCGTAAACATTATTTGGACCTTATATAAGTGACACTGCGCTGAAAGTATTCTGGTCTTTGTACTGTTTCACTACTTCTACATCTCATGGTATTGAAAACTATTTCCCCTGGCTGTGGGGTATGGGCATCTCTGATGCTCTTTTATATTCTTGAGTTTAGGGCAAATTTCACAGTTAGGATACACAATTTTCTTTTTTTTTACATTTTTTATAATTATTATGAGAAAGAGAGGAAAGTAGAGGAGTTAGGAAGGGCGGAGAGAGAGATGGAGGCTGAGAGGGATGTACAGAGTGAGAAGGAAGGAGAGGTGGAGGAAAGAAATGAAGAGAGAGGGGTTGAAGGTGAAAGGATTACTGAGGAAGCTTGCCAAGAAGAAGAGAGGTGTGAGGAGGAAGATTTGGACTCTACAGCTAAGAGAGCTAGGGTTTCCGCAGTCATCACATACAGTCAGGAGACAGTCATTGTTGAATTTGTGAAGGATCACTCTGAGCTTTATGCCAGACACCACGAGGAGTCCAGAGGTTCAACCACTGATAGTCTAGAATGTAGTGTTCGTGGAAGCCAGACTACTTTATAATTAAAGTCATCTACACCTGAGTGTACAGATTCAAGGATTATTGAACATTTTGAGCAGATGCACTCATCTCAGGCTTTCTGCAGCAGAAATCAACTAGTGAGAGATAGCCCTTCTATGACTATGTTGCCTCAGAAGCTGACAAGATGTCTCCAGAAGAATATGAAAAAAATTTCAAGATTCAAGTCTTCAATGCTATCCATAATGTCAAGTCAACGTCAAGGAGTCAAGCCTTACCAAAGAGGTCAGCTACTGTTACCACTGAGTCACAGAAGGTTGGGATACTGCCACCAGCAACAAGACAAGTGCAGGCAGCAGAAACCTGTCAGGAATACTTAGCCAGCTCCCGACCTGTCATCACAGATCATCATCCAGTAGTAGCCACAGCAGCAGCAACAACAGCTGTTTATCACCATGTCTGCACTGTCAACAGCAGCAGCCGCCTCAGTAGCCAGGGCTCCCAATTCTTCCAAAAACAATTATTCTAACATGACACGGATGTGTCCGTCATTCTGATTGGTCGAGAGCGATTTCTAAGCCGTCTAAAATTCAGCATCAACATAACGGCTGTTAACATGGCGGCGATAATTGGATAATTTTGTAATGTTACAAGTATTTAAGATATTTTATTTTAACAGTCATGTTAGAATAGGAATATAGCATTCGCCTTCGTGCTTATACCATGCCAACCCGTCTAAAATTCTGCGTTTAGACGGCTTTTTCATGCTATATTCCTATATTAAGCTATGTGTTGCTGTTTATAATCCCTGATACAAAAAAAAGTTCAGTACAAATACTTACAAACAAAACAAAATAAAATAAAAATAAAAAAGCCCAACACTTATACTGTCCCTACAGTTACTCAAATAACCCATGGTTAAACACATTACAAACGAAGGCCACAATTAAAACTAGGGTGAAGTGGCTGGCTTTCTGCCAACCACAGAGTCGAATCTTAGGACAGCAGTGGGTGTTGAAATCTGTAAACTTGGTATTATCGCCCACAAGACAGAGTGAGGTGCAGTGACAGTAAAATATTGCTGGATTATATATATTTGTAAAATATTGTTAGAAACACCATTGTAGCCTCGCGTTTTCATCACTCTGTGGGTGTACAACTACCAGCATTTGATATTTTATTTGTTTTAAATATTGCGAGAAGACAGAGTGAGGTGCGGTGACAGTAAAATATTACAGGATTATACAGTATATTTGTAAAATGTTGTTAGAAACCCCATCGTAGCCTGACGTTTTCATCACTCTGTGGGTGTACAACTACCAGCATTTGATATTTTATTTGTTTTAATTGCGAGAAGACAGAGTGAGGTGCGGTGACAGTAAAATATTGCTGGATTATATATATTTGTAAAATATTTTTAGAAACACCATTGTAGCCCGACGTTTTCATCACTCTGTGGGTGTACAACTACCAGCATTTGATATTTTATTTGTTTTAAATATTGCGAGAAGACAGAGTGAGGGGCGGTGACAGTAAAATATTGCTGGATTATATATTTGTAAAATGTTGTTAGAAACCCCATCGTGAATATAACTTCTAGGACATACAAAAGTGCCTTCTAGTGTTTGAATGTAGAACTACGGAGTTTGAATATTTTCATTGTCTCTGCCAGCGGTGTTCTCGATTCTGATTGGCTGAATGACAAATGTGTAGTACTACCGTGACGTCACTTCATTCATTAATTTCTTTGCGGTTTATTTGTTTGACAAATGAGTAATAGGCTGTAGATGCGCAGACAACAATTCTATATAAACAGTAACTGCGTGATAAACCCAGCAGACCAATAAATTAATTGGGGATTCACATCTACAAACCAGCAGACGAAACCGTTAAAAAAGACTCCTTCGAGTAGACCACTACAATGGGTAACACAATAGTTTCTAGGACATACGGGTTCTTAGAGAAAGCCAGACGTAGTGCTAGACAAGCTTTTTACTTTATAAAATATAACTGAATAAAAGCATTAAAAATCTTCAAAATGGCAGAGTGTATAATATACACCTTAATGTATCGATATGTGAACAAATATTATTCAGAATTTGATATTTAAGGGTTTAAACGGCCAATTTAAAATCGTGGCCGCAACTCAGTACATAACTCGAATCAAAGATTCGACTAAAAATGAAAAATGAAACAAATGAGGTATGGCCAAGAATATATAGACATTTAGAAGTTAAAATCCATGGGATTCTTTTAAGTTTAAAGAAAAATGCTTAATTTTTAACATAAATACTTTATCAATTGCCTTTATAGCACTTAATCTCTGTCATCAACAGATTCTATGTTGTGCCTTAGCATCTGTCTTGATAGAGATTAGGTGCTATAAAAGTTCAAGTGGAATCGAATTTTTATGATCCATAGCACAAGCCAACAAACCCACTAACCAACAAACCCACTGAGTGTTAAATACCTATCAAACTTTTTTCCAAAGAACATTTATTTTTTTCTGTAAAAAATTGCACTAGCTTTGGTATTCTTTCTTTTTTCCAGAAAAATAAAAATATTTCAGTGGGTACAGATTGGGGATAATATGTACAAGTGTGTTTGGAGATGGTTTGTGGGTTTCTTGGTTTTGGGTATTTTTGAACAAACAGCTGTTAATTGTTTTTGGAATAATTGGTAGCCCTGAAAAAGACTGATTTGTTTAGGACAGTTCTGAAAGAACTATTTATATTCTGTCATCCTGCCAGGCCACTGCACCCTCGTTGTTATCCATGGGCTGACCGACATGCACTGTCTCCTCCTGGGTGGTTGTCTGGCTGGTGGTTGAGGTGGTGACTGCTGTGGTCGATGATTAAATAGGCCATACATCAATATATGTAACTGAATAAAAACTAAAAATGCCCTGGGTTGCCTCTTTACCATTGAAACGTGGCATCTTGTTGTCTGTGTAGATAAAATAGCATCAGAGATGCCCGTACCCCACAGCCTGGGGAAATATTTTTCAACACCATGAGATATTGAAGTAGTGTAACAGTACAAAGTTCAAGATACTTTCAGAGCAGTGTCAGTTATATTAATGCCCAAATAATGCTTAAGTAGAGAAAATAATATCTAAGGAAAAAAAATGTATGTAACGGTGAAGTATTAAAACAAGCTAATTCAATAATAAAATGACAGCATTTATCAGTAAACCAAAAATGGCCGAATTATGGTTTGGATGTTTGGAATATTACCCATGCATACAGAAGTGGCAATACATTCAATGAATGCTTGTGTGTGGTGTTGGAGAAAAGCCTGTGGCTCACTTGATGAAATTCCATCTGTTACAACGGGAACTTGCAAAAGGAAATTCTTAATGAATTCTCATATGACTTTTAACAGTGCTTAATCTGCATCAACAGACCGACCCAAAGGTGCAACAAGATTTTAAAGGTCAATACAGCAAGGTCAATCAGTGTCACACCATGATGTGGCACACCTAAAACCCTCAACCAATGTCCATACCAAGTATAAACTTCCTATACCTTACAGTCGCTGAGATATAGCCTGGACAAAATTTTATAGGTCAAGTTCACTACGGCACGGTCAAAGGTCAAATCAAGGTCACACCATGACGTTGCACATCTACTACCCCCAATCAATGTCCTCACCAAGTATCAGCTTCCTACACCTTACAGTTTCCGAAATATAGCCCAGACAAGATTTTACAGGTCAAGGTCACTACGGCAAAGGTCAAATCAAGGTCACACTATGACGTTGCACATCTACACCCCCTAACCAATGTCCCTACCAAGTATCAACTTCCTACACCTTACAGTTGCTGAGATATAGCCCGGACAAGGTTTTATAGGTCAAGGTCACTACGACAAGGTCAAATCAAGGTCAGACCATGATGTTGCACACCTACAACTCCTAACCAATGTTCCTACCAAGTATCAACTTCCTACACCTTATGGTTTCCGAGATATAGCCCGGACAAGATTTTATAGGTCAAGGTCACTACAGCAAGGTCAAAGATCAAATCAAGGTCAGACCATGACATTGCACACCTACACCCCCTAACCAATGTCCCTACCAAGTATCAACTTCCTACACATTACGGTTTCCGAGATATAGCCTGGACAAGATTTTAAAGGTCAAGGTCACTACGGCAAGGTCAAATCAAGGTCAGACCATGACGTTGCACACCTACAACCCCTAACTAATGTCCCTGCCAAGTATCAACTTCCTACACCTTATGGTTGCCGAGATATAGCCCGGACAAGATTTTCAAACTCAAGGTCACTACAGCAGGTCAAAGGTCAAATCAAGGTCAGACCATGATGTTGCACACCTACACCCCCCAACCAATGTCCCTGCCTTACAGTTTCTGAGATACAGCCCGGACAAACTATTTCCCGCCGCCCGCCCATCCGGACACCATGGGTGAAAACAATACCCGACAGCCCTTAAGAGCTATGAGGTAAAAAGTAATTGGAAAATTTAATAGTAAATTAAATTTTTATAAGTTAATACCTTACCTAGGTGGACAGATGCAATTGTCTGGCGCCCTGCTGGTCTCGTCAAACGTTAGAAAAAACGTCCTGAGCTGGGCTGTGGCCGGGACTGGTAGTGTCTTGTTCATTTGCCAGGTGGCTGTGTAGCCTCCCTGCCGGTGTACTGCATATGCTCGCACATGCGCTCTTCCTCTTTTTGTTGCCTACCTTAGAAAGTCCCCTTTTGGCCTAGAATAGCGGAGAAGGTAGGGTGGGAATCCCCCTGTCCAGTAGGTAAGGTATTAACTTATAAAAATTACTTTTCTACACAGACAGCAAGATGCCACGTTTCAGTGGTAAAGAGGCAACTCAGGGCATTTTTAGCTTTTATTCAGTTACATTGCTGGACTTCAGTCCACTTAAACTTTTTTGCTTACATTTTATACATGTTGAGGAAAATAGGTAATTAGTGAACTATATCGATTTTACACACTTGTACACATAATTGTAAACTATGCTTACAAACTGTAATTTGACAGATCTGCCATTGAAAGATGATCTTACCTAAATGTCACATAAGCATATTATGATAGTATTTATAAATATTTTATTACATTTTATTATCATTTAACGGCAGATCTGCCATTGAAAGATGATCTTGCCTAAATGTCACATAAGCATATTATGATAGTATTTATAAATATTTTATTACATTTTATTATCATTTAACGGCAGGCAATGATAATAGTACATGCTTAATTGCTAGTCATTAATTGTTATTGTTATAACATGAAGAGCACACTTATGACATTTTAACATTTAGTGTATACTTAATGATGCTATATTTTCATTATTTTATCAATATTTTCCTTATTTTGTAATATATGTTTTATAAATGTCATGCTGTATAGTTGTAATGTGTATTCCCATACAGGGCTTGTACATAGTTTAATTCTGACTTCATGATCTGTAATTGACCTGGAAAAAACCATCACATCTTTAGGCATAATCATTTTAAGACTTTTTTGCGGTTTATGACCTATTTTAGGTGGTTGGATATAATTTGAAGTGGTTTAATTGGTTAGCCAGACCTATAACCCATGGTAATGCCCAGGATTTTACTATTTTGTGTGTAATCTACAAAAAGTCCAATCATTATTGTTTGTTCTGCTTCCTCTCTCAGCTGGATTGTAAAGGTAGAGGCTGTTAGATTTTGCAGAATCCCTGTGGGTCACTATGTCCGACTGGTTATGTGGTAGGGATGTAATCCAATTTGTCTTCTCTTGATAGCCTCAATGTCAATAGTAATCTTTAACCTGCCTTCTTTTTGTGAAACCAACTTATAGAAAATCTTGGGCCAGGAATCTTCTGATGTGGTCAGATTTCACCCTGGGCCCCTCCTTCAAGGTCAAATGAGGCTAGCCAAAGTTAAAAGTGCTTATAAGTCACCTATTCTTGGCCCTAGAGGTTTGCAATGTTAAACTTACTTATAGGAAACCATAGGCTGAGAATCTTCTCATGTGTTCAGATTTGATATTGGGCCCCTACTTCAAGTTCAAACGAGAATAGCAAAATTTAAGAGTGCTTTTAGCTCACTTATTATTGATCCTAGAAGTTTGCAATGTGAAACCAACCTATAGGAAATCATGGTCTAGGAGTCTTCTGATGTGGTCAGATTTGACCTTTGGCCCCTCCTTCAAGGTCAAATGAGGATAACCAAACTTAAATGTCCTCATAATCCACTTATTATTGGTGCTGGAAGTTTGCAATGTGGAAGCAACCTATAGGAAATCATAAACTAGGCATCTTTGGATGTGTTCAGATTTCACCTTTGACCCCCCTACAAGGCGTAACGAGGATAGCCTAACTTGAACGTGCTTATAACTTCCTTACTATTTGTCCTACAGGTTTGCAAAACCAACTAGTAGGAAACCATGAGCCAGGGATCTTCTGATGTGTTTAGATTTGACCTCCGGCCCCTCCTTCAAGGTTAATCAGGATAGCCAAACTTAAAAGTGCTTATAACTTACTTATTATCGGTCCGAGAGGTTTGCAATGTGAAACCAAACTATAGGAAATCATGAACTAAGAATCTTCTAATGTGTTTAGATTTGACTTAGGGCCTCTGTTTGAAGGTCAAATGAGGGTAGTGAAAATTACAAGTGTTTCAAATGAGGGTAGTTAAGCTTACAACTCGATTATTATTGAAAAATGCTGTTTATCGTCAAAACCATGTTAGTTGTTCTTTTCCAGCCACAGATGCATCCTTGGCCTAGTTATACTGCCTGGTTTTGAACTTGTGCACTGTAATTTTTTACTCAGGCTGGTACTTTAAACTGATATTTTATATAAAGCACCAGAAAAATTCACATAATATTTCCAGTCTCAGCTGCAATCCCTCAGCCTAGTGGCTGGATTCAGCACAAAGTTCCACAAAAAAAGTATTGATGCACAATAAAATTGCAAATTTAATAAGTAAATTAAATTTTTATAAGTTAATACCCTATCCAATGGACAAATGCTTATTCGGTCGGCGCAGACCGGCCCGCCAAACGTCAGAAAAAGACGTCCTGTGTTTCTACTGGCTTGCCGGTCCGTAGTACTAATGCACTCGCCAGATGGTGTGTCGTACTTCCTCCCTGTATAGACAGCGTGACATCATAGCATCTTTTTTCGTTGTCTAAACCTATTAGACCCCTAGTAAATTGATAGCGGGGTTGGTGGGAGGGTCTTGTGTCTCCATTGGATAGGATATTAACTTATAAAAATTTAATTTATTTATTAAATTTGCAATTTTATTGCGTTAATACATCCTATCCAATGGACAAATGCTGAATAACTACCGCTTGGTCGGCGGGTAAGTTACTAGGGACTTAGGTGAACTCATAATAGAACTAACAAAATTCCTTTCAGGCCTGGGTCGACCTTGAGGTCAGAAACCCTTAAGGCTACAGTAGGTTACCGGAATCCGGTCAACCGACTATTTACCCCCCCTTTTTTTAAACAGACCTGCTCTGAGGTAGGGGAAGAGAGGGGTGAGTTCAGTCCCATAATAAGAAGAAATAAACCTCCCGAAGGAAGCAAAGCACAGTTTTTTTTTATTCACATATGTACAAAATCTCCTCTCTCCCTGGGTTATTTGTGGATCTGCTGAGCAGCCACTACAGGTCCCAGGTGGTAGAGCTCGGAGTCAGCCCAAGCCACATCCTTCAGATAAAATTGTGTGAAGGTGTTATGTGACTTCCAGTGACAGGCTGACAAGATCTGTTCCAAGGAAATTCCAGACTGGAACGCCTTGGAAGCAGCAAAGGCCCTGACATCATGGGCTTTGACCTGATGCAAGGTGTGGGCCTCCTGGTCTGAGAGCTCATAGCATAGGATCACAGTCTGCTTGATCCATGAGGAGATAGTGGCAGGTGAAATATCCTTGTCAAAACCTTTCTTGAAGGAGACAAAGACCAACTCCTTATTCTGCCTGAGGTCTGAGGTCCTGTCCAAGTAGTAACGCAATGCTCTGACTGGACAGAGTGACCTATCAGCCTTGAGGGATCTATCCAGAGTTGGGGCCAGGGCTGGTATCACCACTGGGGCCACACAGTCTGGACCCTCCTTGGCCAGCTGGTTCTTGGAAAGAAAGCTGGGAGATGGGTACAGGGACACCTTTGACCAGTCAGATTGGTGCCTGATATTTCTGTTTTGCCAGGCATGAATCTCACTTCTGCGTTTGCCTGAACCCAGGGCTAATAGGAAAACAGTCTTGAAAGTCAAATACTTCAAGGAAGCGTCCTTGATTGGTTCAAAGGGGGCCTTGGTCAGCTGGTGTAAGACCAGAGATATGTTCCAGGAAGGGATACCCCTTCTACCCTTGGGTCTGTCTCTATGGAAACTATCCAAGAGGCGAGTGAGATTTTCATCTTTGCTGATGTTGAGGGTTGAATTTCCCAGTTTATCAGCTATGGCGGACCTGTATCCATCAATGGTGCTGGGCTGTAACTTCCTGTCCTCAAAAAGATACATAAGGAAGTCAGCAACTGACTTTACAGGGGGTGCCCTGAAGTTCACCTGATTAGTGATGCACCACTTTGTAAAAATGGCCCACTTTGCCTCATAGACTGATCTGGTTGATCCTCTTTGAGGAGCCTCAATCCTTGTTGCCACTGCTTCAGAGAAGCCCTGCTCCTTGATTGCTGTGGCTCTAGGAGCCATGCATGGAGATTTAGGTTTGTCAGATTTCTGTGAGGGATCTGATTGAAAGGTTGTGTCAACAGGTTGGGCAGGCTCAGTGGGATCTGACTGGACATGGTCACTAGATCCCAAAACCAAGGCATGTTGGGCCAGCCCGGAGCAATCAGAATGATTCTCTTGCAAGGTGAGTCCTGTAACTTCTCCACCACTTTGCCCAAGATGGCCGCTGGAAGGCGTATGCGTCCAGATTCTCCCATGGCATACTGAGTGCGTTCACTGCTATTGCCAAGGAGTCCGGTACTGGCGACACAAACTGAGGTAACTTGTTGTTGAACCTCGTGGCAAATAGATCTGAGGGTGGTGCCACCTGCTGCATATAGCTTGGAAAACCTCGGGAAGGAGGGACCATTCTGTTTGAATGGTCTGGCCCAGCCTGGATAGCTTGTCTGCTATCACATTCAGCCGCCCGGGGATATGTCGGGCTTTTAGAGTTACTTGATGTCTGGTACACCAGGTCAAGATTCTCCATAGTAGAGCACAGACTGTGCCTGACCTCATGCCTCCTTCCTTGTTTGTATACGACATCACTGTAATGTTGTCGGTTGCCACAAGGACTATCTGGTTTGCACAGAGGTTTTGAAACTCTTTTAAGGCAAGACACACTGCCTTGAGTTCCAAATAATTTATATGCAGCTTGCTTTCTGGCAGCGACCAAGTCCCTCTGGCAGTGAATTCGTTTAAGTGAGCACCCCACCCTTCTTTTGATGCATCTGTAAAGATTTGCAGAGCATGCTTTCTTGGGTGTAATGGTTGGCCTGTGAGAACATTGTCTTTCTGTAGCCACCATTGTAAGTGAGGGTACAAGGATCTGGGAATTGGGATCACTTTTTCTAGTGACTCTGGTATTCTCCAGTGCTGCTTGAGATGCCACTGTATGGGCCTCATGTGTAGCCGGCCTAGGTGGACTTGCTTTTCTGTGGCTGTTAGCAAACCTATCAGGGACATGAACTGTCGAACCGGACAGTGTGGGAGTGACATTATTTCTAATATTTTGTCCTGAAGGTTCTGCCACCTGTCTGGGGTCGGTCGGACCCGACCTGTCCTGAGGTCGAACTGGTAACCTACAAAATTGAAGATCTGCTTTGGAACCAGCTCTGACTTGTCCAAATTCACCAGCCAGCCCAATTTTTGTCGCCTAGGTACTGGTGGATCCTTATACCCCTGTGAATGACCATCAGTTTCACCTCTTTTGCTATTACAGTGAACTCCAAGGGTGCTGTGGAGAGACCAAAGGGCAGAGCCTTGAACTGGTATGTCTGACCTTGGACATGAAATCTCAGATATTTTCTGGACTGTTCCTGTATTGGTATATGGAAGTAGGCGTCCTTGAAATCTATTGAGGTAACCCACTCCCCTTGTTGGAGAGACGTTCTGATGGTTTCCGGTGTCTCCATCTTGAATTTCTCCGTTTTGAGGAAAAGATTTAGTTTGCTCAAATCTAGTATAGGTCTCCACTTGTTGTTGTTGGGTTTTGGAACTTAAAATAGTTGGTTGAAAAACCCCAGAGATGTCTGTTGCTTTACTAGTTCTACAGCATTCTTGGCTATAAGCTGATGTAATGCCTCCAGCAAGTAGCTGTTCCTGTGGGGATTGACATAGCAGCTTACAACCGTGGGTGACCTTGTGAGTCTTGGCCGGATCCGGAAGGGGAGGGTGTAACCTTCTTTTAGGATCTGAACTACTTTCGGACCTGCTCCCAGATCCAGCCAAGTTTGCCAAACGTTTTGAAGTCTTCCCCCTACAGGCAGATTTGTTGCAGCATTTTTGACATTTGTTACAGGTAGGACACAAGACAATTGAGTGACACAAGAAACACTTTTCACAGACTTTAATTTGCAACTTTTGTAATGACAACCTGCTGACCCGGGACTTAATTCTCTCTTTTGGGAATGCCCAGGTGCAGAATGAACATGTGGTGCAACAGGAAGCTTTACATTTAAATTTAAACCAGTGTTTATTGTCTGTGATATGCTCCCGGCCAGCAGTCGTGTTTGTAACTTGGCTACACAATAATTGTCATTTATACGACTGCTGGCCCTTGGCTGGTCGGAATGAGAAAGTGGTGGTATGACCTCTTCCTCTTCTGAACTGTTTCCTTCCAATGGTTTTCCAGGCGGGTTTATCCGCTCGTGGGTCCCGGTTAACCGACCTCTTGTCTTGCCTCTCATAAGGGTGGTACCGACCTTTGTTCTGTGACCCACCAGCATGTCCCTTGGACTCAAGCTGGGCTATATCCTCTTCTGCCCGCTTAATAACTGAGTCTGGAAACAAAGTTGAGATATGAAGGGGGGCTGACCTCAATGCTGTGAGAGTATCTGGCTTGATACCAGTTCTAAGGTGGCTCAAGTATGCATCTCGGGATACTAGGGTTAAGTTACCCACAGTAACAAAAACGAACTCTGACAAGTGTTCCATGGATTTTGCAGCCGCCTGTGGAATGCTAGAGTTAAAGTCCATCAAATAGGTCAGTTCCTCAGCTGCTGCAGATGCTTTGGACGAGCCCTTCCCTTTGTTTTCTGCCTTCAAAATCTTCAGCTGGTCCTTCATGTTCTGTTGTACCTTGAACAGACAACGGTTAAAACTTGCAGCTTGATTGCATATAACTGAAGTCTCCCTAGCAGATCTCTCCCATCTGCGCAGTGTTTCCTGTGAAATTCTGCGAGATGCTGGTGGAGTAGAAGACAGCCCAGTGTATTTAGCTATTCAACTATAGCTGCTGTTGAGCTTTGAAGCATCAGTATTCCAAGATGAAATGTGGGAAGTTTCAGCTTTAGGGTTGGTGTGAAGCCCGTACCATTTGGACTGCGTTTTGGCTGGTCTCAGAAAGACATCTTTAGCCAGGCCACTGGCTTCTGATCCACGGGAGGGGTAGCCCTCAACCAAAGTTAGGTTCAGCTTGGCCAGTTTCCTGTATAGCCAGTCTTCAGTAGGCATTTTCACTGACACCTTTCCAGGAGTTACAGTCTTGGGCCCTGCGAAAGGGTTATCATCTGAGGTGGAAGCTGTACTGTCCATTTCCGGGATGTGAGGCCAGCCCATGAATGATCAGATACCCTGCATAGTATCCCTATAATTCTGCTCTTCTGACACTGGTTGGTCCGGGTTGGTTACAGTCTGATCCTGATCCTCAGATAACTTCCCTTCTTCAGTGTATAAATCCAATGGTGGGTTATCTGACAACATGCTACCGGCCTCAGAAGAAAGACTGGAAGTGCTATCTTGCCTTGATCTGTGAAGAGCAGGGGAGCCGGTGTCAGCCGGTTCAGATGACAGTGGCCAGTCGGTAGCAGCAGGTCAGTCAGAGGACTGTCATACAGCCTGTGGTTTACTGGTCGGCTGATGCTTTGCAGCAGAGGTGCCAGTCCCAGGAAGCTGTGTATATGAAGTTGGCTGGCTGGATTTCGCTTTACTAGTCGGCTGATACTTTACAGCAGAGAAGCCTGTACCAGGAAGCATGGAAGTAGTGGTCGGTCGGTTGATCTCAGTTTGACTGGCCGGCTGATGCTTTTTAGCAGAGAAGACAGTACCAGTAAACTCTGTAGCAGCAGGAACCGGTTGAACCGGTTTGATGAAAGGTTCAGTGGGTGTGACTTGTAGAAGCTGGTGGAGAATGAGTCGGAGTCACCTTCACAGCAGATGAAAATGTCGGTGCAATAGACCTGGCCAATAAAATGGCTTTCAACCTGTTGAATCTGTCGAACCATTTTTCATCCAGTTGAGCAAGCTTAGAATCCACAGCAGAACTACTGGTAGTAGATTTCACCGACTTAGACGTGGAAGCCTTCTTAACTTTCTTCTTAGGAGGGGCGACAGAAGGTGAAGATTTACCAGCACCCTGTTTATCAACAGCCCCTAATACAGTAACAGCAGACGGTTTGACAAGCGATTCCGTGTCTTTAGATGGGGTGGATTCAAGCTTCTTAGCTTCTCGTTTGTCCTTCTTTATCTTATATGAAGGTGTAGCTAGTTGTAAACGTTGTTCAGGGGAAAAACTACTACAGATAGCACATTCAATATCAGGTTTTTCGACACAGGGGTCCTTACCCTTTCCTTTATCCCTGCAGCGTGCGCATGCCAAGTGACTATCAAAGCTGGCCATAGCATGGCCACACATTCCCCTTCTTTGGCCAGGAGACGACATAATGGTCTATAAAGTCTATAATCCTTGATGATACAATAATTGTTCACAAAAGATGAAATATCCGAAGATAAATAACTTACTAATTTATATTCCGTGTGCACTAGTTCGTGCCAAACGAAAAAGATGCTATGACGTCACGCTGTCTATACAGGGAGGAAGTACGACACGCCATCTGGCGAGTGCATTAGTACTACGGACCGGCAAGCCAGTGGAAACACAGGACGTCTTTTTCTGACGTTTGGCGGGCCGGTCTGCGCCGACCGAATAAGCATTTGTCCATTGGATAGGATGTATTAATGCAATAAAATTGAAAATTACTTTAAATGTAGCTTTTAAAGAGTCACACCCTATCTCGATGCTAGATTACAGCAGAGGGGGTATGGACAAAACTTTCAACTCGGAGAAGGAACTTGCATTCTTTGTTGCTATCTAGGCCGCCTCACTGTTTAAGTTACCCTGGTACATATATATAAATATATATATAAGACTATTTTTCTTGAGTTGGTCAGGGTGCTGCAGCCACCCGAGAAAGCACTTAGTTCCACATGGTTAGCTTGTAGCTTAAAAAGCTACATTAAAGTAATTAAAATGATCAATTTAACTGGTAAGAGAATGTAGATGTGGAATGTCATGGCCTTATGTCATAATGTGGCCTCCATTTGACCTCTAGCCTTGCCATAGTGACTTTGACCTTGAAATCTTGTCCAGGCTATGTCTAGGAAAGAGAAAGGTGTAGGAAGCTGAAACTTTGTAGGGGTATTAGAATGGTTTAGTTGTCCAATGTCATGATGTTGTCTTGATTTGATATTTGACCTTGCCAAAAAAATAGTAATAATAAATTGGACATTTTGGTCACGTGATGGGATCCAAATATTCAGCCTTGACCTAGTTTAAGAATTGTTTATTGGTAGACACTTGATCCTCTTTTTTCCCAAAAATTCATCAAAAACTGTAATTACAGTACCCACTTCAAGTCTGGTCGTGGGGTTCTGTATGTTTCTCCAGTCCGGTCTGTTTGTCAGTACGGCTTGTTGAGACCTGCTACAGCATGTCTGTTTGGGGTTTAGGGCTTGTCCTGGTAGTTTCCAGACCAGACTTTTGTAGAAAACATCCCGACTCCAAGGCAGGTCGGCCTCTAGATCCAGACAAGCCTGGATGTATCACGTCCTGTCAGGGAGGTACAACCGACCAAGTATTTTCCTGCCTTTTTTGTGGATTTTTGTCCCTGACCCCCGACTTTTGGAGCTGACCCTAGAGTCGTAGGGTTGGCTCCAGTGGAACACCTGCATAATGCAGTGAAACAGAAAATCATGCAACTACGTATCTTCCCACTGGTCCAACATTCCTGTCAATTTTCTTAATATATGAAAAATAAGCAATCAGTGCCTGTGAACGGGCTCTGTGTCAGCTGACTGTGGGTGTTTTGAGTTTCAGAGCAGAAGTGAAAGAAGAAAGGGACACAAATTTGTGCTCTGAAAATGGTATTCAGAAATTAAGTACAAACTTTAAGTTAGCTGTTAAGGTGTAAAGGGTAGGTGGAAAACATATTTAAACAAAATACTGCAAATGCAAGTTTTTGAGTGACAACTGATTTACTCAACAGTGAGAATCTCACATTAGCTTTTGCTCAGCTTTGCACCGAGCTATAGGTCTGCAATTTTACTATGCTATACCCGAACGAAAAATTGGTGAATCACATATTTAAACAAAATACTGTAAATGCAATAGTTTTCAAGTTACAACTGATTTACTTAACAGTGAGAATCTCAAAGTAGCTATTACTCATCTATGCAGTGTGCTACATGTCTGCAGTTTTACTATGTTTTAGTAGATGAATAACATATTTAAATGAAATTCTCTAAGTGCAATAATTTTCAAGTTACAATTGAGTTACTCAATAGTGAAAACCTGAAAGTAGCTATTGCTCATCTATGCAATGAGCTGCAGGTCTGCAATTTTTCTATGTTGTAGCTGACCCAAAATAGTTGAATAACACATTTACACATAACTACTGTAAATGCAACAGTGTTAAGTTACAACTCCCTTACACAACTGTGGAAACCTGAAAGTAGCTATTGTTTAGCTATGCTATGAGCTACAGGTTTACAATTTCATTATGTTATAGCTGACTGAAAAGTAGATGAATAACACATTTAAACAAAATACTGTAAAAGCAACAGTTTTCAAGTTACAACTGATTTACACAACAGTAAATAGGGAGTAGCTATTGCTCAGCTATGTCATGAGCTACAGGTCAACATTTTCACTATACTATAGCTGACCCATAAGTAGGTGAATAACATATTTATACATAATTCTCTGAATGCAATAGCTTTCAAGTTACAAGCAATTGCTCTGCTATGCAATGCGCTACAGGTCTGCGATTCCACTATCTTATAGCTGACTGAAAAGAATGTGAATAACATATTTAAAGATAATACTGTAAAAACTTGCAAATTTAATAAGTAAATTAAATTTTTATAAGTTAATACCCTATCCAATGGACAATTGCTTTACCGGTCGGCGCGACCGGTCCCGCCAAACGCCAGAAAAAGACGTCCTGTATAGAATGCCGGCAGGACCGGTCAGGAGAGTGCATTCGCCAGGTGGCGCATCGTACTTCCTCTTCCTGTCTAGACATCGTGACGTCATAGCATCTTTTTCGTGTCTAGTCCTAGTAAGACCCCTAGTAAGCTGATAGCGGGGCCGGTTGGGCGGGCCTTGCCTGTCCATTGGATAGGGTATTAACTTATAAAAATTTAATTTACTTATTAAATTTGCAATTTTATTGCGTTAATACATCCTATCCAATGGACAATTGCTGAATAACTACCGCTTGGTAGGCGGGTAAGCAGCTAGGGACTTAAGTGAACTCATAATAAAACAAAATAGTACAAGCCCATTTGACCTAGGGTCAGAGAACCCTGACAGGTCAAGGTCGGCCACCAACTCACCGGTTAACCGGGAGTCTACCGACGTTGCCCCCCCCCTTTTTCTTTCCTTCCGGAGTTGGTTTGGGAAGGGAAAGATAGAGAGAGAGGGGCTGAGTTCAGTTCCAGAAGAATAAACTTCCCAAGGGAAGCAAGTCACAGTTTTTTTTTTTTTTTTTTTTTGAAATATATGTACAACAAATATTTACACTATGTACATATTTTACATATTTACAATATGTACATATTTACATATACACAATATCTCCTCACTTCTGGGCCTGGTGGTGCACCTGTTGGGCAGCCACTACAGGTCCCAGGTGGAAAAGCTCTGAATCAGCCCAGGCAACATCCTTCAAATAGAATTGGGTGAAGGTGTTGTGAGACTTCCAGTGACAGGCTGACAAGATCTGATCTAAGGAGATCCCTGATTGGAAAGCCTTAGATGCAGCAAAAGCCCTAACATCATGGGCTTTAACCTGATGTAAAGTGAGGGCCGCCTGGTCAGAGAGCTCATAGCACAGAATCACAGTCTGTTTGATCCATGAGGAGATGGTGGCAGGTGAGATGTCTTTGTCAAAACCCTTCTTGAAGGAGACAAAGACTAACTCCTTATTCTGCCTGAGATCTGCAGTCCTGTCCAAGTAGTAGCGCAGGGCTCTAACTGGACATAAGGACCTGTCACCCTTGAGTGACCTATCCATCCAGAGATGGTGCCAGGGCTGGAATGACCACTGGAGCCACATTATCTGGACCTTCCTTAGCCAGCTGGTTCTTGGATAGGAAGCTGGGTGAGGGGTACAAAGACACCTTAGACCAGTCTGACTGGTGTCTGATGTTCTTATGTAACCAAGCATGGATCTCACTCCTGCGTTTACCCGAACCTAAGGCCAACAAGAAAACAGTCTTGAGAGTCAGATGTTTCAAGGAGGCCTCTTTTAGGGGTTCAAAGGGAGCCTTTGTCAGCTGGTGAAGCACCAGAGAAAGGTTCCAGGAGGGTATGCCCCTCCTGCCCTTGGGTCTGTCTCTATGGAAACTATCCAGGAGACGAGTGAGATTTTCATCCTTACTGACATTGATGGCGGAATTGCCCAGTTTGTCAGCAATGGCTGATCTGTAGCCATCAATAGTGCCTGGTTGCAACTTCTTGTCCTGAAACAAGTGCAGGAGGAAGTCAGCTATGGCTTTCAAAGGTGGTGCCCTGAAGTCCACCTGATTACTGAGGCACCACTTTGTAAAAATGGTCCACTTTGCCTCATAGACAGATCTGGTTGATCTTCTTTGAGGAGCCTCAATTCCTGCTGCCACTGCCTCAGAGAAACCTTGCTCCTTGATCGCTGAGGCTCTAGGAGCCAGGCATGTAGGTTCAGATTCGACAGGTTCCTGTGAAGGACCTGGTTGAAAGGCTGAGACACTAGGTTCGGTATGCAGGGCAGACACAGTGGGATCTGGCTTGACATTGCCACCAGGTCCCAAAACCAAGGCATGTTGGGCCACCCTGGAGCAATCAGAATTATTCTGTTGCAGGGGTAGTCCTGAAGCTTCTCCACCACTTTGCCCAAGATGGCTGCCGGTGGGAAGGCGTATGGGTCCAGGTCCTCCCAGGAGAGGCTGAGTGCATCCACTGCCCAAGCCTGGGGGTCTGGCACCGGTGACACAAACTGTGGCAGTTTGTTGTTGAATCTGGTGGCAAACAGGCCCACTTGTGGCTGGTGCCACCTTGAGCATACAGCCTGGAACACTGCTGGATGAAGTGACCACTCTGTTTGAATGGTCTGGCCATGTCTGGATAGCTTGTCTGCTATCACGTTCAGCCGGCCGGGGATGTGACGTGCCCTGAGGGTCACCTGTTTCCTGGTGCACCAGGACAGGATTCTCCACAGTAGGGCACACAGTGAGCCCGACTTCATCCCCCCTTCTTTGTTGATATAGGCAACCACTGTTGTGTTGTCTGTAGCTATCAACACTGTCTTGTTGCAGACCAGGGTTCGAAACTCTTTTAGAGCTAGAAATACAGCCTTTAGCTCTAAGTGGTTTATGTGTAACTTGCTCTCTGGAAGGGACCAAGTTCCTCTTGCAGTATGGTCGTCCAAGTGAGTGCCCCACCCTTCGTTTGATGCGTCTGTAAAGATCTGCAGAGCGTGTTTTAGAGGGTGTAATGGTTGACCTAGTAGCACATTGCTTTCCTCCAGCCACCACCTTAGATGAGGGTGGAGGGACTTGGGAACCGGTATCACCTTTTCCAGTGATTCTGGGACCCTCCAGTTGTTTTTTGCAAGTGCCACTGTAAGGGTCTCATGTGTAGTCGCCCTAAGTGGACTTGTTTTTCTGTTGCTGTGAGTAGCCCTATGAGGGACATAAATTTCCGGACCGGGCATACCGGATCCGACAGTATTGATCTGATCTTGTCTGTCAAGGTCTGCCAACGGTCTTCTGTTGGTCTGACCTTGCCCTCTTTCAGGTCGAACTGGTAACCTACGAAGTTGAAGACCTGTTTGGGTGCCAGTTCTGACTTTTCCTTGTTCACCAGCCACCCTAGTTCCTGACAAAGTGTGACCAGGGTTTGAGTATCCTGGAGACAAGTGTCGTGGGTAGAGGCTCTCACCAGCCAGTCGTCTAGGTACTGGTGGGTCCTTATACCCTTCTGAAGTGCCATGAGTTTGACCTCTTTGGCCACCACTGTGAACTCCATGGGGGCTGTGGATAGACCAAAGGGTAGGGCTTTGAACTGGTAAGATCGACCCTGGAGATGAAAACGCATGTACTTCCTGGACTGACTGTGAATTGGTATGTGGAAGTATGCGTCTTTGAAATCTATGGATGTGACCCACTCCCCTGCTTGTAGGGAGGTTCTTATTGTCTCTGGGGTCTCCATCTTGAACGACTCTGTGTTTAAAAAGGTGTTCAAGGTGCTCAGGTCCAGGATGGGTCTCCACCGGTTGTTGGGTTTGGGTACCAAAAATAGCTGGTTGTAAAACCCCAGTGAGTTTGGGTTTTCCACCGGTTCGACTGCATTTTTGTTTATCAGCTGATGCAGTGCCTCCACAAGGAAGGACTGCTTGGTTGGATTGTGGTAGTTGCTTATTACAGTCGGTGACCTTGTTAGGTGAGGTCTGAACCGGAATGGAAGAGTATAACCCTCCCTCAGTGTGGGGACTACTTTTTGACTCGAACCCAGGGCTTCCCATTTCTCCCAACACTGGTTTAACCTCGCCCCTACAGGAGGATCTATAACAGCATGTTGGGCATTGGTGACAAGATTTACAGAACACAAGTGACCTACACAAGAAACATTTTTCACATATTTTATTTCTGTGTACATTTGACAAAAGGTGGGATTTACGCCTTTCCTTTGTGGCAACCCGGTGACAATATGAGCATTTGCAACATGAGAGTCTACATTGAAATTTAAAGTCACTTTGCTGTTCTCTGACACCACTGGTGCTGGGTTCAAGTCTCCCTGACCGGTAACAAGTACAGAGTTCTTCTGACCGGTCACTGGAAATATACAGTGATTGTCATTTATGAGACTTGAACCCCTTGGCAGGTTTCTGTGTAAAAGTTGAGGCCTTGCCACGACCTTTCCTAGCCTGCTGCTTGTCTTTGATCTGTTTCCAAGCCGGGACGTTCTTCTTGTCGGTGTGATGGCTAGTAACCTTGTCACTTGCAGCATATGGGTGGAAGCGACTTTGCTGTCGGTGTGAAGTACCGGAAGAACGCCTCTCGTCGCTTTTACAGATTTCTTCCTCAGCTTTTGATATAAGCTGGTCCGGGAATAAAGCATTCAGATGAACTGGTGACGTTCTCAAGGCATGCAACGTATCTTGCTTTACCCCAGCATGTAGATAGTCCAGGTAACTATCCCTGCGAGCAAGGGTGAAGTTGGCCATATTAATAAAAACTGCTTCTGAAAGGTCTTGCATTGTCCTGGCCATTGCTTGAGATACTGACCGGTTGAAAGTGGTCAAATACTCCAGTTCACTAACAGCCTGTCTCATCTTCTCAGATGACTTGCCTTTGCTATCCAGACACAGGGTTTTTAACTGAATGTTCATCGAGTCCTGAACCCTGGTCAGGCACCTTGACAAACCAGCAGCCTGGTTACACATTATTGTCTGTTCACGAGCTGCCCTCTCCCAGCGTCTGAGGAGATCCTGACTGAAGGCTCGAGAGGGTGGAGCAGATGGCAAATTTCTTCTGCTGAAAGAGTGGTTGAGTTTGGCCGGATCCGGTGACCAGCTACGAACTTGAGAACTCTCAGTGTCTTTTTCAGCATGCATCCCGTACCATCTAGAAGGTCTAGGGGTTTTGATGAACTGATCCCTGAGGAGGCCAGTGTTGTCAGAATTCCTGGTAGGGTAGCCTTCCTTGATTGTGAGGTTAAGACTGGACATCTTCCTGCACAACCAGTCGTCCACAGGAAGTTTCACACTGACTTTACCGGTTGGCTGGACACGGGTACCGGCAAAGGGGTTGTCATCTGCAGTAGAGGACACAGTTTCGAACTCCGGAACCTTGTGCCAGTTCATAAAACTCCTCACACCCCTCATGGTTTCCCTGTAGTTTGCTTCCTCAGTGGGCTCAGTCTCAGGGTCATCTCTAGAAGGTTCTTTGTCTGCTGACCGGTCCCGGTGGATGTCACCATTCAGGGAACCGGTTTCACTGAACTGCTCAGCTTCACTGTCAGAAGCTGCCCTCAGATCCACATCACCGGTGGGCTGAACCTCTGGGAACGAACCGGGGGCCTGAACAGGCTGGGTTGCTATCCCTGCACCGGGAACCCCAAGGGGTTGGGTGGCAGTCTGCATCTCCTCTACAGCACTACTGGTAGCCTGGTCAAGGCAGGGACCGGATTTCTCAGCTGGCAGACTCTTCTCCACAGGTAGACTGCTGGTGGTGGCACCAGGGTCAAAAAATGGCTTCTGAGAGGGAGTCACATCTGAAGAAGGCTTCACAACCGGTTCAACCGGCACTGTGAAAGCCTTGGCTAGAAGCAAAGCTTCAAGTCTGGAAAATCTTTCTCCCCACTTGTCATCCAAAAGCTGGAGATCTTCAGAGGTAGGTCGACTGCTGGAAGATCTTTTCTTACTGGCAGACGGCTTGGGAGACTCACTACGTTTCGTCTTCTTGGACGGTGTCGTCTGCACAGCCTTGACCTTTTCCACTTTACCCAGCACGCTAACGTGTGCTGGGTCCACGAGAGTGGGGGTGGATGAGGTTGTAGCATTGGAGGTAGATTTCTTGTCCTTCCTGTCCCTATAGGTAGGTGTAGCCAGCTGATGGGACTGCTCAAGGTTAAACCCTTTACAAATCACGCATTCCTTCTTCAGGACGCAGGGGTCGTCGCCTAGCCCTTTGTCCCTACAACGTGCACACTTGGAGTGGGTGTCGAACCCAGCCATAGCGTGTCCGCATGAGCCTCGTCTTTGTCCTGGTGATGACATAGTTGTAGATAACAATTCTGAATTACTTCAATAATGAAATAAAACGGATGAGTTCGGTAAAAAAACCAAAATTCCTAGTCGTTGAAAACATGTCTTCACTCTCCACGCGCCAAACGAAAAAGATGCTATGACGTCACGATGTCTAGACAGGAAGAGGAAGTACGATGCGCCACCTGGCGAATGCACTCTCCTGACCGGTCCTGCCGGTATTCTATACTGGACGTCTTTTTCTGGCGTTTGGCGGGACTGGTCGCGCCGACCGGTAAAGCAATTGTCCATTGGATAGGATGTATTAACGCAATAAAAAATAGTTTTCAAGTTACAACTGATTTACTCAACAGTGATAACCTCAAAGTAGCTATTGCTCAGCTATCCAATGAGGTACAGGTCTGCAATTTTACAATGTTATAGCTGACCAAAAAGTATGTGAATAACATATTAAAATGAAATTCTCTAAGTGCAATAGTTTTCTAGTTACAACTGATTTACTTAACAGTGAGAACTTGAAAGAAGCTATTGGTCAGCTATACAGATCTGCAATTTTACTATGTTATAGCTGAGACAAAAGTAGGTGAACAACATATTTAATAAAAATTCTCTAAATGCAATAGCTTTCAAGTTACAACTGATTTACTCAACAGTGATTACCTGAAAGTAGCTATTGATCAGCTATGTAATGAACTATAGGTCTGCAGTTTTATTATATTATAGCTGACCCAAAAGTAAGTGAACAATATATTTGAACAAAATACTGTAAATGCAATAGTTTTTAAGTTGTAGCTATGGAAATAGTGGCTGAAGAATGTATTTTAGCAAAATGCTCTAAATGTAACACTTTTAAAGTTATAAGTGATTTAGTGCATTATTTCATGAATTTTAATGTATTAAAAATTATTTGAAAAATTCATAAAAAATAACTAAGACAGATCCAGGCCTGATACACAAGGGAATTTACTTGTGGCGTAATACATATATGCAAGATAAGAGAGAAATCTCTGCAATAGTCAATGAGAAAATTGTGATGAAGTGTTGAAATTTTCACATTTTTTGGTAGGAGGCACCTCACTTGTAATGCGTCTAGAAAACAGACGTACAAACAGACCTGCATGCCTTGAACAGTTTTTCATCCTCGCTAGATAAGGTATCTTTTCCTAAAAAAAACAGCATGTCTCTGGACCTTGTTTTTGAGACGTTGTTCACGCAGACAGCTGACATAAAAACCAGAAACAGTTCGACATTATTTCCCGCAAAACCGAGTCGAGTGATGTGTTAATTTGTTGCACTGACAGATCTTTTTCATAATTTTGTGTACCTGGGGGTTAAAAGCATCCCACAAAACACCATATGTTTGTGTGTGAGGACTAATGGGCTCACTGTTTTTAAAGCTATAAATAAACAAGATGAATGCTTTTGCTAACAAAAGCGAAGCGTCCCTGAGAGTTTAAAATGCCTTGTGGTTTTAATAAGCATGCTGTAAAGCTAAGAATGCACAAAGCTGTACCGTACTGTTACATAAACCAACCCCCTTAGTGATATCATGACAGGGAAAATCCTACAAAGGTCTTCTTTAATTAACATAAACAAGCGTTGTAGACATAGACAAGCTGGAGAAAGTGTTGTACATTGAATGTACAACATTGGATGTACAACATTGGATGTAACTTTAGTAAATTTTGTGTAAATGCTACAAAGCATTTCAGTAACGAGTATTGATAACTTCATATATAATCATGTGTGCAAGTATGTATTGCTATTTAGATTGTCCACAGGGTTTTGCAATAGGTTTTAATACATTGTGAAAGCATAAAAGCAACAATAAAGGCAAAAGCTACACCTCTTAATACATTCTGAAGCTATAATAGCAACAATGAAGGAGATATCAGGTAAAAACTCCAAAACAGCTATTTTTTACCCCAGTTTGACCCATAAGGGGGGGTGGGGGATCAGGGGATAAAAGTGACCAGCTATTTAGATTCTCCACATATGCTTTCCCAATACCTCTTAATACATTCTGAAGCTTTAAAAGCAACGATAAAGGAGATATAAGGCAAAAACTCCAAAGCAGCTATTTATAACCCCAGTTTAGCCTATAAGGGGGGATCGGGGGGTAAAACTGACTGGCTATTTAGACTCTCCACATATGCTTTCCCAATACCTCTTAATACATTCTGAAGCTATAAAAGCAACAATAAAGGAGATATAAGGCAAAAACTCAAAATCAGCTATTTTATGAGCCCAGTTTGACCCATAAGGGGGGGCCGTGGGGTAAAACTGACCGGCTATTTAGACTCTCCACATATGGTTTCCTATTACCTCCCAATACATTTTATGGCTCTAAATGCAATACTTAGGAAGATAATAGGGGGGTTGACCTAAATTTAAGGCTCTCAGATTGGAAGGTGTGAGGAAATCACCCATAAATGAGACATTTTTCAAGGGATTGCTCCCAAAATCTAATCAGCTCGCGTTTTCGATAGTATGAACAGGTGTGTCAAAGCATAAGGCTGTGTAGCAAGTATTTTCCTGAACTGTGATGACGGGGGTGGGGGGGGGGTGGGGGGGGTGGGGGGTGTACTTAAAAAAATTGTTTTTGATCATGTGACCTTCATAAAGGTCAAAGGTCAAATTTAAGCATGCAGAAAAATTTTGTCACGCCTAAGGTATATAAGTGCCAAATATGGTTTGAAACCTTCTAATAATAAGGGAGATATTGAAGGCAGACCATAATGCGGCGGCGGCGGTGGCGTGGAAACTGAGGCGAAAACAAATAAGCGCCCTTTCAGGGACGCTTAATTATATGCAAGACCCTGCTGATCTAACAACAGTTTACCACAAGTTCACTATTTTAGTCCAACTAGTACTGAAGGGAACTTAATATTTTCATACTGTGTACAGTTTATGAAAATTGAAACAAAAAATAAATTAAACATTTTATTTTTGACAATCCTTTAAAGATATTGACAAAATTACAAAATAAACTTAATATGAAAATTGAAACACAAAATAAATATTTTATTTTTGATCATCCTTTAAAAATATTGACAAAATTACAAAATAAACTTTATATATATTTATACACAGGCCTACAACTAATAAGGTTTACCAGAAATACAAGAGCTATACAGTCATGTATTACGTGCACCTTATTGGGGGTACACCTCTGATGCTTTGACATTTATATGCAATTTGTGATCTGTTATCAATACTGACAAACAAGAAAATTGCAATAACTTTTACCTGTATTAAAAGCCTACTTATAATTGTATAATAACACAAAAATCATAAATTAGGAACATAGAAATGTAGTTCAAGTAATTTCTGGCACATATACACCTGCATAGTTCTTATAAAAACATTGATATTGAAAATTTACCATTCAAAACAGCAATTAAATAAGCTCCAAAAAAGTCTGCATATTTTTGGCACATTTACCATTTCTTCTGTAACATATTCCTCATTTATTATTAATGAATACCAAAAGTCAGAAGAAAATTTCTTCTTGAACAAAAATTTAAAGGGAAATTCAAGTATGTTAATCAGTTAAATTAAAGTTCAGTAGTATATCTGGAATATTTACACAAAGTGAAGACTACAATACATCTGAAGTTACTAGGAAGCAAAATTAAAGACATTTTTATGGTAATAATTAATAACTGTTAAAACATGCATTGAATTTGCTCAGTGTAACTAAATAGAAACAATTTACCCACTATGTGAGATAAATTAAATTTTAGATAATTTTATGTAGGCTTTTGATAATTCATATGTGTGCAGTAAAATAAGATCACCAGGAATTCATGTGGAAATTTTAAAATATTTTACAGTGTACAGCTGCATTACTACTACATCTGTACAACACTGTGTATCACAGGACAACTAAAACTACACACAGACTCCTTGACTGGTATTTCACATACTTTGCCAGGGTCCCCAAACTGGATTTGTTCAAAGAGCTGATCAAATATACATATGAATTCTAGAAACATAAAAAAAAATTGTTCAAATAGCAAAGAACATACACTCTGATTAAAAGTTACAGTCAAAATGTTACAAAATTAATTGCACATATAAAAATTAACATGTACATGTAGTTTCTCTGCCACAAAAAATTGTATCCCCTGCGTATCCCCTGGATATCACATTTACATTTTACCATTGTGTTTTCCTTGTTCTTGATGTGAATTTATTGAAGTTTTTAAAAATTAAAAATTACAATGAAGTTTTCAGCAACTGTTCCTGTTCTCACCACTTTCATACATATTCATTATAACAGCTTTTCTTAGGAAATGTGGGCTTACTGAGCTCTAAAATCTTGAAAGATTTTCATATTAAAAATCATCAGAAATACCTGATGCCATATGTGATCACAAGCCTCAGAAACTGAAACCGTACAATAAGTAAAGTTCTAGTTTGGGACAACATGCAAACAATGATAACATGAAATTTGTGTAAAGTTGTTAAGAATTATTTACATATCACATAAGGAAAAGATGAGAAAAAGCTTAGCTCATATTTATATTTAACACTCAAAGTTACACACTTGAGCTCATTATTTGCTAAAGTATGGCTAATTTATTGAAATATTGTAACAGATTTATCTGCAGTTGAATTTATCAACAGAATATATGAATATACATATCTGCCACTGTGAGAATTCTTAAGAAAACAATGCTACGTTAATTCAGGTAATGAGTATGGTTCTGAAGCAATTGCTATAGCAATAGGAGTCCTTGGTCAATACTGTAGGTAGAGGTGTTCCAGTGTATGCCATCTTCCTCTGGAGTATGAGAAGAGGGTAGCAACACTCTCTTCCAAAAACGGCTGAAACATTTACAAAAAATAGCATCAGAGATGCCCGTACCCCACAGCCTAGGGAAATATTTTCAACACCATGAGATACAGAAGTACTGTATCAGTATAAACTTTAGGATACTTTCAGAGCACTGTCAGTTATATAAAGGTCCAAATAATGTTTAAAAGAAAGATCATGCATATAAAGATGAAGTATTAAAACAAGATAATTCAATAACAAGATGACAGCATTAATCAGCAAACTAAAATTCAACCCTCTTTATCTACATCTGCATGGCCAAATTATGGTTTAGATGGTTTGAATATTACCATGCATATAGAAGTGGTAATACATTTAATGAATGCTTATGTGTGGTGTTGGAGCAAAATCTGTGGCTCACTTGATGAAATTCTATCTCTTACAATGGGAAGTTATGAAAGTAAAATTCTTAATAAATTCTAATATGACTTTAACAGTGCTTAATCTGCATCAAAAGAGAGACCCAAAGGTGCAACAAGATTTTATAGGTCAAGGTCACTAGGACAAGGTCAAAGGTCAAATTAAGGTGACACCATGATAATACACACCTACAGCCCCTAACCAATGTCCCTACCAAGTATCAACTTCCTCAACCCTACGGTTTCCAATATATAGCCCGGACAAGATTTTATAGGTCAAGGTCACTACGCCAAGGTCAAAGGTCAAATCAAGGTCAGACCATGACGTTGCACAACTATATCCCCTAACCAATGTCCCTACCAAGTATCAACTTCCTACACCTTACGGTTTCCGAGATATAGCCCAGACAAGATTTTTAAACTCAAGGTCACTATGGCAAGGTCAAAGGTCAAATCCTGGTCAGACCATGACGTTGCACACCTACACACCCTAACCAATGTCCCTACCAAGTACCAACTTCCTACACCTTACGGTTTCCGAGATATAGCCCGGACAACATTTTATAGGTCAAGGTCACTATGGCAAGGTCAAAGGTCAAATCAAGGTCAGACCATGACATTGCACACCTACACCCCCTAACCAATATCCCTACCAAGTATCAACTTCCTACACCTTACGGTTTCTGAGATATAGCCTGGACAAGATTTTATAGGTCAAGACCACTACGGCAAGGTCAAAGGTCAAATCAAGGTCAGACCATGATACTGCACACCTACACCCCCTAGCAAATGTCCCTACCAAATATCAACTTCCTACACCTTACGGTTTCCGAGATATAGCCCTGACAACATTTTATAGGTCAAGGTCACTATGGCAAGGTCAAAGGTCAAATCCTGGTCAGACCATGACGTTGCACACCTACACACCCTAACCAATGTCCCTACCAAGTACCAACTTCCTACACCTTACGGTTTCCGAGATATAGCCCGGACAACATTTTATAGGTCAAGGTCACTATGGCAAGGTCAAAGGTCAAATCAAGGTCAGACCATGACATTGCACACCTACACCCCCTAACCAATATCGCTACCAAGTATCAACTTCCTACACCTTACGGTTTCTGAGATATAGCCTGGACAAGATTTTATAGGTCAAGACCACTACGGCAAGGTCAAAGGTCAAATCAAGGTCAGACCATGATACTGCACACCTACACCCCCTAGCAAATGTCCCTACCAAATATCAACTTCCTACACCTTACGGTTTCCGAGATATAGCCCTGACAACATTTTATAGGTCAAGGTCACTATGGCAAGGTCAAAGGTCAAATCAAGGTCAGACCATGACATTGCACACCTACACCCCCTAACCAATATCCCTACCAAGTATCAACTTCCTACACCTTACGGTTTCTGAGATATAGCCCGGACAGGATTTTATAGGTCAAGGCCACTACGGCAAGGTCAAAGGTCAAATCAAGGTCAGACGATGATACTGCACACCTACACCCCCTAGCAAATGTCCCTACCAAATATCAACTTCCTACACCTTACGGTTCCGAGATATAGCCCGAACAAGATTTTATAGGTCAAGGCCACTATGGCAAGGTCAAAGGTCAAATCAAGGTCAGACCATGACGTTGCACACCTACACCCCCTAACCAATATCCCTACCAAGTATTAACTTCCTACACCTTACGGTTTCTGAGATATAGCCCGGACAAGATTTTATAGGTCAAGGTCACTACGCCAAGGTCAAAGGTCAAATCAAGGTCAGACCATGACGTTGCACACCTACACCCCCTAACCAATGTCCCTACCAAATATCAACTTCCTATACTTTACAGTTTCCGAGATATAGCCTGGACAAGAATTTATAGGTCAAGGTCACTACGGCAAGGTCAAAGGTCAAATCAAGGTCAGACCATGACGTTGCACAACTACACCCCCTAACCAATGTCCCTACCAAGTATCAAGTTCCTACACCTTACGGTTTCCGAGATATAGCCCGGACAAGATTTTATAGGTCAAGGTCACTACGGCAAGGTCAAAGGTCAATTCAAGGTCAGACCATGACGTTGCACAACTACACCCCCTAACTAATGTCCCTACCAAGTATCAACTTCCTACACCTTACGGTTTCCGAGATACAGCCCGGACAAGATTTTCAAACTCAAGGTCACTACGGCAAGGTCAAAGGTCAAATCAAGGTCAGACCATGACGTTGCACAACTACACCCCCTAACCAATGTCCCTACCAAGTATCAACTTCCTACACCTTACGGTTTCCGAGATACAGCCCGGACAAGATTTTCAAACTCAAGGTCACCGGCAAGGTCAAAGGTCAAATCAAGGTCAGACCATGACGTTGCACACCTACACCCCCTAACCAATGTCCCTACCACGTATCAACTTCCTACACCTTACGGTTTCTGAGATACAGCCCGGACAAACTATTTCCCAAAGCCCGCCCACCCGCCCGGACGCCCGCCCATCCGCCCGGACGCCCGCCCATCCGGACACCATGGGTGAAAACAATACCCCGACAGCCCTTAAGGGCTCTGGGGTAAAAAGTACATAACAGTTGTTCTAAGTATTAAAAAGACCCCCAAAATAGCCAGCCACAGTAGGCAGGAGTCTTGGTAGGAAAACTATAAAAGCCAAAATATATAGTACTGCCATAGCACCAACTGCTGCAAGATATTACTGAAAACCTAATCAATTTTTGGTCCTTCATGGGATAAACATTTGCTGAAAATTTTATGAAAATGAATGTAGGGATTTAGTTTGTAGGGCACCTACAACATTTAAGTACCAAAAAATAGAGCAAAAATGTTGTCATGGCAACATTGTTGAAAGATGTTGGTATTTCCACATGTGACAGCTGGATTAAAACCCACAACAAAGAGATGAGACCTGAGAGACAATTTGCCAAACTTGATAACTACTTGGTCACAAAGTCCATTCTGAAACAACATATATAAGAATATAAGAATTGTCAATCTTCTAATTTGGAGCTTGACTTTCTAATAACAGGAAAAGTCATTTCATGACAAGTTTTCTGTGAATTTTGCATGTTTACATGAACTGGGTCCCAACAAATTATCACGGAAGTCAAGTGATCAAATGGCAAACAAGTCAACCACTTGGCACAAATACTGGTTTGAACTTTATGGAAAAAAATCCAGAAGATGTGTCCTGGTCTACCTCTAGGTTGGACTTGAGGGAAGTTTTATGTTGTATTAGGTTAATAAATGAGACTCTGGTTCTCACCTGTGTTTAGGGCCACCTGCTATATTACATGGTTCACTGTTGTCATTACAATTTGAAAGTTTTCCCTATAATTGATGGTAAATTAGGTGGCCTTAATAGCAGTTTGACAACTCCATTGGTTATTGTGTAGCATAACGTCATGTAAATTAACATATTTAACGATTAACATTAACTGCAACTTAGTTCTGGTGACCTCTATTATGGATAATGACTGCAAATTTATGGTCGCCTTAAGTTGTTAATTCTATAAATGTTGTGATTTGTGTGTTAATGTGCTAATTGTTACAAGTATCTTTTAATAGTCTCATATCTTATATATATCAATGTACATATTATACACATTCACATTTGTATTTATCCAATAAAATAATGCTCCACAAGTGACTCAGATCCCATTAAATTTTGAGAGTGACCTGGATAACCGTCTGGATATTATATATTATAAAAAATTTGGATTTTCCCATTTACTTATTACTGCATCCCGTAGCGGAGGCCAGTGCTCTATGAGTATTTTTGTTTCCTACTGTTTTATATTGAATTTCCTCTTTTACTTTACAAAACTTATGTTATCCAAATAAAATGCTACTTCACCATGAGATGTTTGGATAACAGAGGCTGTACTGTGTGTATAAATATGAGCATATTAAATGTGAAACAAATGGTACTTTGTCAATGGCAAATGTGAATCGTATCAGAAGGGAAATATTACTGCTGTCCCTGCATATAATAAACACATTAGTGCTTTGTGAATTGTATTATTCTGTGTCCACCTGTTAATCAGACATAAAAAAAACAAACACAGCTTGAGGATTGAATCTATATTTTTTCTAAAATATGGTCAGGGCGTTAATTATCTTCACAGCCTACATGTGAAAACTAGGTGTTAATCACAACCAGGAATCTCACTGGAATGTACATAATACTGTTAAAAATTCCTATGAAGGTGTTTTGCATGTGACGTTAATTAAAACCTGGTGTTACTTTGATTTCAGATGATAATTGAGAAATCTATGGTACTTGGAACCTGGAAGAAAAACCTCAAATAACTGTACAACCACATGACCCATTAATCTGTGCTTTTTCACATTTGTATTCTATTTTTACATAATAACAAAAAAAAAAATTTTTTTTAATATTTACAACAGAGTCTGTCAGTAATTTCCACTATAATTTTAGATTAAGTCCAATAAATGTATTTTTAGTATAAGTCAAAACCTAGTTTTGTCACAATTTGTTGAACCAAATTTCTTTTAAAATTAATAACAAAACATTTACAAGATTGCTTTCTGACCGCAAAACATGAATCTTAAAATGTCTCCAGACAATTAAACACATGATTTAAATAAATATGCATAAAAAAGAAAAAGAGATAATCGTTTCCAGTACCTATGGCATGAATTGACTATTTAACCCCCCGGAGCAGTACACCAATCTGTTTTAGGCTTTCACCTTTCCCAACTATTGCTGATGTTCACTTACACTTCTGGGTGAAGAGTGACACAAACTTGTAAAATACCTTGTCCAAGGGTACAATCTCCACAAACCAGATTAAGACAAGACCACTGCCGCGGTATGTATCTCCCGCCGAGTACCGCAGGGGAAGAAATACTAAATTGAAAATTTTCCCCTTTGCATAGGACACTGTTGTACCATACTGTGGGGTAAAAAATTCGCTCAAAATCGCTCTATCTCTTATGGTTTTCGAGATATTGACACTTTTCCATTTTCCGCGAAAATCCAAGATGGCTGCCGAAAGTGGCGAAAATTGAAATTTTTCCCCTTTGCAGAGGATACTCTTGTACCACCCTGTGGGTCAAAAATTCGCTCGAAATCGCTCTATCTCTTACGGTTTTTGAGGTATTGACACTTTTTCATTTTCCACAAAAATCCAAGATGGCCGCCAAAAGTGGCGAAAATTGAAATTTTTCCCCTTTCCACAGGACACTCTTGTACCACCCTATGGGTTAAAAATTCGCTCGAAATCGCTCTATCTCTTACGGTTTTTGAGATATTGACACTTTTCCATTTCCTGCGAAAATCCAAGATGGCCGCCAAAAGTGGCGAAAATTGAAATTTTCCCCCATTTGACAGGAGACTCTTGTACCACCCGGTGGGTCAAAAATTTACTCGAAATCGCTCTATCTCTTACGGTTTTCGAGATATTGACACTTTTTCATTTTCCACGAGAATCCAAGATGGCCGCCAAAAGTGGCGAAAATTGAAATTTTCCCCCTTTCCACAGGACACTCTTGTACCACCCTATGGGTTAAAAATTCGCTCGAAATTGCTCTATCTCTTACGGCTTTTGAGATATTGACACTTTTCCATTTTCCACAAAAATCCAAGATGGCCGCCAAAAGTGGCGAAAATTGAAATTTTCCCCCATTTGACAGGAAACTCTTGTACCACCCTGCGGGTCAAAAATTCGCTCGAAATAGCTCTATCTCTTACGGTTTTTGAGATATTGCCACTTTTTCATTTTCCGCAAAAATTCAAGATGGCTGCCGAAAGTGGCGAAAATTGAAATTTTCCCCCTTTCCACAGGACACTCTTGTATCACCCTGCGGGTCAAAAATGCACTCGAAATCGCTCTATCTCTTACGGTTTTCGAGATATTGACACTTTTCCATTTTCCGCTAAAATCCAAGATGGCTGCCGAAAGTGGCGAAAATTGAAATTTTCCCCCATTTAACAGGACTCTTGTACCACCCTGTGGGTCAAAAATTTGCTCGAAATCACTATATCTCTTATGGTTTTCGAGATATTTGTGATTTTTCACATTTTCACTAAAAGTAGCAACAAAGTAGCCATTACTCACTTGTACATCCAGCAACAGTTGTAAAACTTAAATACGTTACAGTTCACAAAAAGTACATGAACAAGATATTTAAGAGAAAATGTGTAGCTGCAATACTTCTGAAGATATAAGCCATTTACTCATTATGGTTATCATTCCAAATTGACCAAGTAGCTATTACTCACTTAGCTATGGAGATACACTTCCAAACTGCTGACCATGTTGTAGCTGTGGAGAAAATAGCTGAACAACATATTGGAACAAAATACTGTAAATGCAATAGTTTGACAGATATAAGTCATATTATTATATTAGGTAAAAGTGCTATTACGCACTCAAAAGTAGGCCAAAGTTCACCAAACCTTTTCCCACTTAGCATAGGATACTCTTATACTACCCTGTGGGTCAAAAATTCGCTCGAAATTGCTCTATCTCTTACGGTTTGCGAGATATTTTTGATTTTTGACATTCTCAGTAAAAGTAGCAATAAAGTAGCCATTACTCACTTGTACATTGAGCAACAGGTGTGAAACTTAAATATGTTACAGTTCACAAAAAAGTAGATGAACAACATATTTGAGAGAAATTGTGTAGCTGCAATACTTTTGAAGATATAAGTCATTTACTCATTATTTGGTAAAAGTGCTATTACTCACTCAAAAGTAGGCCAAAGTTCACCAAACCTTTTCCCACTTAGCATAGGATACTCTTGTACTAGCCTGTGGGTCAAAAATTCGCTCGAAATTGCTCTATCTCTTACGGTTTGCGAGATATTTTTTGAGTTTTGACATTTTCAGTAAAAGTAGCAATAAAGTAGCCATTACTCACTTGTACATCGATCAACAGGTGTGAAACTTAAATATGTTACAGTTCACAAAAAAGTACATGAACAACATATTTGAGAGAAATTGTGTAGCTGCAATACTTTTGAAGATATAAGCCATTTACTCATTATGGTTATCATAAAAAATTGACAAAGTAGCTATTACTCACTTAGCTATGGAGATACACTTCCAAACTACTGCCCATGTTGTAGCTGTGGAGATAGTAGCTGAACAACATATTGGAACAAAATTGTATAGCTGCAATACTTTTGAAGATATAAGCCATTTACTCATTATGGTTATCATTAAAAATTGACAAAGTAGTTATTACTCGCTTAGCTATCGAGATACACTTCCAAACTACTGACCATGTTGTAGCTGTGGACAAAGTAGCTGAACAACATATTGCAACAAAATACTGTAAATGCAATAGTTTGAGAGTTATAAGCCATATAAATATATTAGCTAAAAGTGCTATTACTCACTCACAAGTAGGCCAAAGTTCACCAAACCCAAAAAATATTGAAGAGCAAAAAAATTCATTAGGACAACTAATTTACCAAAAATGTGTAACTATAGTAGTTTTAGAGGAAACTGCGTGACACACGCACGCATGCACGCACATACGCACGCACATACGTACACACACACTTGGTGCAAATTATAATCTCCCGCCGGCGAGCCAGGCGGGAGATAATTAAAGCCCAGATATTATATGTTATAGATATTCAGTTGAAGATACTTTGCTTAAAAATTTTTCCTTTTTTTTACACCTACAGTACAGGTTCATCTAAAAATTGATCAAAATTCAAACTTTAGCTTCAATTTACACTATTTTCCCACTAAAAATAAACAGTTCTGGTGTAGCTACTTGAGATAATACCACAAGTTCTTAGTAATTGTGTGTATTACAACTACACTTTCTTGTATTATTTTCTCAGCAATGTTGACAACATTTAATGTACATATTCCTGAAGTCCCGATCTTGTGATAAAAAAAGATCGTTATTTTCATGCTTAAAAACACTTAACAGTAGTTTTTACAAATTTATTATAACAAATATTATCAGTGACATAGAAAAGATTTATTGGATACCAAAAACACGCTATGAAAAAGTTATACACCCTGAATTTGCAAAATATCACAAGGATTCTAATAAATCACTGGTTCCAATAGAGAACAAATGCGTAACACCTGGACAGCAATTTTGTTGCTAGCTATAGAATTTCAGTTAACACCTAGTCTTTTAGTTTTTGAAAAGTAATAAAAAAATAGCATCAGAGATGCCTGTACCCCACAGCCTGGGGAAATATTTTTCAACACCATGAGATATTGAAGTAGTGAAACAGTACACAGATTGGGATCCTTTCAGAGCACTGCATGTAAAGATTAAGTATTAAAACAAAACAATTCAGTAAACTAAAAGTTATGAAGCTGTAAAATTTCTTAACTGGAGAATAGCTGTCAATGAAAATATCACAATTATGTATGGTCAAATTATGGTTTGAATGTTTTGAATATTACCCATACATACAGATGTGGCAATACATGCTTATATGTGGAGTTGGAGCAAAACCTGTGACTCACTTGATGCAACACCATCTGTTACAATGGGAAGTTGCAAAAGTAAAACCCTTAATGGATTCTAATATGACTTTAACAGTGCTTAATCTACATCAAAAGGCACCCAAAGGTGCAACAACCAAGATTCAAGTAAAAAGATATGAGAGATATAAGCGAGATAAAATAGTATCACATATCCCTGTAGAGAAATAAAATATTATCAGATCTGCAAGATCAAAGGTCAAATCCAGGTCACACCATGAGGTTCGTTGCACACCTATATCCCCCGACAAATGTTTCTACCAAATATCAACTTCATGCACCTCATGGTTTCCGAAACATAGCCCGGAAAAGGCATTATAGGTCAAGGTCACTACGGCAAGGTCAAAGGTTAAATCAAGGTCACACCATGACGTTGCACACCTACACCCCACTTCCTACACCTTACGGTTTCTGAGATATGGCCCGGACAAGATTTAAGCAAGGTTAAAGGTCAAATCAAGGCCACACCATGACACTGCATACCTACACCCCCTAACTAATGTCCCTACCAAGTATCACCTTCCTACACCTTATGGTTGCCGAGATATAGCCCGAACAAGATTTCATAGGTCAAGGTCACTATGGCGGGGTCAAAAGTCAAATCAAGGTCACACCATGACGTTGCACACCTACACCCCCTAACCAATGTCCCTACAAAATATCAACTTCCTACACCTTACAGTTTCCGAGATATAGCCTGGACAAGATTTTATAGGTCAAGGTCACTACGGCAAGGTCAAAGGTCAAATCAAGGTTACACCATGACATTGCACACCTTCACCCCCCTAACTAATGTCCCTACCAAGTATAAACTTCCTACGCCTTACGTTTTCTGAAATATGGCCCGGACAGGATTTTCAAACTCAAGGTCACTACGGCAAGGTCAAATCAAGGTCACACCGTGACGTTGCACACCTACACTCCCTAACCAATGTCCCTACAAAGTATCAACTTCCTACACCTTACGGTTTCTGAGATACAGGCCGGACAAACTTTTTCCCGCTGCCTGCCCGTCCAGATACCATGGGTGAAAACAATACCCTGACAGCCCTTAAGGTCTGTGGGGTGAAAATTAATGTCTGCTTCAAATTCTTAAAAAATATGATATATCCTAGGGGACATGATGAGTACAAATAGTTGGGGTTGATTCCATGAAGTTAAAATTTTGACTTGACATCGAGTCCTCACAATTTTTAGTATGCTCCTAGTCCTTGACAGGAAACAACAAATTCAATATGGCAGTTCCATTAAACAGAAAAATATAAAGATAAAATAGCATTGGAGATGCCTGACATAGTATAAAGATCAGGAGACTTTCGCAGCAAACAGTGTGACATGACCTTGCATACCTACACCCTCTTGCCAATGTCCATACCAAGTATCAACTTTCTATACCTTACAGTTTCCAAGATACAGCCCGAAAAAAGTTTTTAAAGGTCACTACGGCAAGGTTAAAGGTCAAATGAAGGACATATCATGATGTTGCTCACCTACACACCCTAACCAATGTCCTGCCGAGTATCAACTTCCTGTACTTTACAATTTCTGAGAAATAGCCTGGACAAGATTTTAAAGTTCAAGGTCACTAAAGCAAGGTCAAATATCAAATCAAGGTCACACCATGACACTGCATATCTACACCCCCTAATAAAAGTCCCTACCAAGGATCAAACTTCTACATTTTCTGAGATATCGCCAGGACAAGATTTTAACAGTCAAGGTCACTATAGCTAGGTTGAAAGATCAAATCAAGGTCACACCATGACGTTGCACACCTACACTGGTAACCAATGTCCCTACCAAGTGTCAACTTCTTATACCTCACAATTTCTGAGATATAGCCTGGACAAGATTTTAAAGGTCAAGGTCACTGAAGTGGGTCAAAGGTCAAATCAAGGAACCATGACACTGGAAACCTACATCCCCTAATCAATGTCCCTACCAAGTATCAACTTCCTATCATTTTTGGCTTGTGAGGTATAGCCCAGAAAAGATTTTAAAGGTCAAGGTTACTACAGTTAGGTCAAAGCAAGGTCACTCTATGATATTGCACACCTTCAAACCCTAACCAATGTCCTTACCAAGAATCAACTCCTATACAGTTTTTGAAACTCTCGCCTGCCTGCCCACTGCAGTTAAATTTAAGGACGGGCTTTCATATTTTTGTCCAAACAAGCCGGAGTGCTTGTAACATATCTGAAGCGATTTTTTGTGTAAAATAAAGGTTTATAGAGGAATATTTACACATTTTGTCACTTTTGTGTTTGTTTTTATTTCCTTTTCGGTGGTAGCCATTAGTGCTGGGAATCGCCTCCAATTTTCATGGTCGATTATTCGTCCATTTTTCCGAGCGATGATCGACCCATAATCGATTATTTTACTCCATTATTGTTTATTATTTAAGAAACACTTTCTGGGATAAAGTATAGGTCAATCTCGTAAGAATAACGGTGTTCCGACATTTAGAAGCTACGGAAAGCACCCACTTCCTGTAAATATGGCGGTAGACATAAACAAACTTGAAATTCAAGACAAAACTGTCAGTTTATTAAGTAAAAATACCTAAAATATTTTTAAAATACGTGGATATTGATATAAATCAGGAAAGGTAAGATATAAGCTTAATAATCGATCATTAGAAAACGTCAGTGACCGACCACGATTCTACACTGTCACCGACGATTATTCGACAATATGTCTTATCGCCACACCACTAGTAGCCATATTGCTTTTGTGTCAAGCAATCTGATTGGATGACACTTCCTGAAGCAGGATTGCGATCTAGTGGCGGTATAGAAAACAGTTAAATTACTATTTCTGTGTAACACAATCACTACACATGTGCATGGAATCATTAAGGTACTCTGATATATTTAAGCGAGTATATGTGTTGGCTTCCTCCCCAAAAATAAATCTGGCTGGCTTTGCGAATACCTATTTGATCCCATGGCTCACATGAATTTTTTTTTCAAATATGATCTGATCTTGATCTGATCTTGATCCATGTTAGTTAATACTGTCCCTGAGTCCCCAAGAATCTAGCTTGTTTGTTCAAACTATTGAGGGTGTCTGTCACCCTTTAAAAGTAAGACAACATCTTCAGAATTTGGGGTTCAACTCCAATAATCAAAACAAACTAGAGTATTGCTTCGCAAGAGAAAAATAAATTGTTTTTGCACAGCAAAAAACAAAGCCGCCCCAATGAGTATTAATGAGTTTGTAGAAATGACCATCTTCCTGTGTTTAATATGTTTTTCCATTAATGACAAATTGCAAGGTTTCATAGATGAATCTGATTTGTTTATTTTTTTATTTATTTATTTTTTTTTGTGTTTTACGTAGAAATTCAAGATGGCCACCAAAAGTGGTGGGAAAACGATTTTTGCGAAAAGTCGCCAGTAGACTCTTTAGATACCCTGCGGGTCAAAAATTTCATCGAAATCGCTCTATCTTGCTCCGTTTCCGAGATAAACACATTTTGGTGTTTAACACAGAAATTCAAGATGGCCGCCAAAAGTGGCAGGAAAACGATTTTTGCGAAATAATGCCAGTAGACTCTGCAAATACCCTGTGGGTCAAAAATTTTGTCGAAATCGCTCTATCTCCGTTTCTGAGATAAACGCATTTTTGCGTTTTATGCAGAAATTCAAGATGGCCGCCAAAAGTGGCGGAAAAACGATTTTTGAGAACAATTGCCAGAAGACTCTGCAGATACCCTGGAAGTCAAAAATTTCGTCGAAATCGCTCTATCTCGCTCTGTTTCCGAGATAAACTCGTTTTTGCGTTTAACGCAGAAATTCAAGATGGCCACCAAAAGTGGCGTGAAAACGATTTTTGTGAAAAGTCACCAGTAGACTCTGAAATACCCTGTGGGTCAAAAATGTCGTCAAAATTGCTCTTTCTCGCTCCATTTCCGAGATAAATGCGTTTTTGCGTTTTCAGCTTTAAGAAAAATGGCCAACTTTCATGTGAATAGCTGAAACGCTTTTTAAGTTATCATCCGGACAAGCACACACCTTTTGAAAAACATGTTTTTGGTCATGTGACTTCTCTGATTGGTTGAAATCTCATGACACCATATTCAGAAATTTTTCCCAGGGCTACTGCATACACCTACCAAATATGAAGAGAATCCGCCTTATGGCTGCGAAGCTATTGCAAAAAGAAAATGCAGATCCGGCAGAGTTGCTTCTCCCATATACAAACAAGTGTCCCTCACGGGACACTTAATCAGTACAGTTTGTGTGCATTTTTTAAATTTTTTTAAATTCTTAAAAAATACCTTGTTCTAATGGAACTTGCAACTTTTGCGTAGGGCTTATAACTTTCCAAGGTTACAAGCCCAACAGCAGTTAACTTTTTTTTGCAAGAATCTTGAAATTACGGTTTCAAAGATGCAGCCCTGACAAGATTTTAAGATGTCACTATAGCACGGTCAAAGGTCAAATCAAGGTCACACCATGGCAGGGCACATCTACGAGCCCTAACCAATATCCCTACTGAATATAAACTTCCTACGCCTAACAGTTTCTGAGATATAGCCCAGACAGGATTCTAAAGGTCAAGGTCACTACACCAAGATCAAAGGTCAAAGCAAAGTCACACCATTTAAATTTGGAGTGGCTTTTAATAAAATTTGCCTTGTTTAGCAAGCCTTAACTACTCAGTCACTTATCTAGTATATGGCATGACACTACACGAATATACTTACCCTGTTCTATGGATGCCAAGGAATCTTTGCCAGTTCTTTATTATTCCAAAATCATAAGGATTTTTATAAACCTAAAGATGTAACATAAAGGAAATAAGTATACAACTTAAAATTAGTAAGACAGGGATATTTTATTTTAAGTATGATTTAATGGAATAAGACATTTTGCACTTTTAAAAGCTTTACCATATAATATGGTACTCACAACTGAATAAGCCTTGTGGTCATTTCCAAAAATATTTTGTAGATCAGTGAATAAACAAAAAGAGTTCTTTTTTATTTATCTGTTTAACAAAGTTTACATAATATCAAATGAATTAAAAATCTCTTAAAAGCTATCAAAAATTATTTTCTCTAGATGTTCAAAACTTTAAACTGTAAAACAAAATTATATTTTTCTTTCACTAAACTGGTATTTAATTTGAGATGTCATTCAGTTTACTGCACATAACCTGCAGAATATTCAGAAATACATATGCTAGCAATAAACCTACAAAGGTACACATTGAAGGGATATTTGCATTGTTTCTTCTGCTTGCTCATCCAAATATTCGATTCGAGCACCAACATTCACATAAAAGATGCAATAGATTACAAATAGCAGACCATTTTATGAAGGAACAAGACCACTGCTGTGGCATTTATGTCCCGCTGGATTTTAGGGAGAAATGGAGGTAGTTTGACCACAAAAAAGGGTTAAAAGCCCAAGCAGCAATAATGGACATAAAAGGCCTTTTTCTATACGATAAAGCAACTACAACTTGAAGCAGGGCTCAAAGATCAAATCTGACACTTGCAAAACATTCACAGGACATGATTTCCAAAAGGTTGCTTTCACATCTGAAGATCTGGATTCTCCCACTGTGGCCTAGCGGGTAACACACTTGTCTAGGAACTCAGAGGACGTGGGTTCAATCCCAGGTACAGGCAGATACATAGTGGCTCGGATGACCACTTAAAATGGCGGTCCTCTGTCATTGGGTCCTATCCCCAGTGGCAGGTTAAAGAACCTCAAGGATGTTGATAAATGGTCATCCTTGAGCCTCTATCTTCAAGTTAGGGGAATGTCAGTTACTTGTGAGTTGGGGCTGTACCTGTACAGTCATATTGGTTAAATAGCGCTTTGAGACCTGTAGTATATGGGGATATTGCGCTGAGTATAAATACATAATAATAATAACTAGAGGATCGCTCGCAAAAAAAAAAAAAGATAATGTTTTTGCATAGCAAAAACAAAGCGTCCCGAAAAGGATATAAAGGTGAGTGCTAAAGTATTAAGAAAATGCTTCGTTTCTAGCCTTATATTGTTGTGGCAACCAAAGTCAGCGCAGTCTGCTCTATCTAGCACGGTTTTCAAGATATAAGCATTTTTGTGTTTTGCAAAAAATTCGAAAATTCAAAATGTCCGCTATATTTGGCGAGACAAAAATATTTTGAAAATTGGCATGGCTACTCTGCAGAGATACCCAGCAGGTCAAAAATTTTGTTGAGTTCGCTCCATCTGTGCTTTTCCAGATATAAGCATTTTTGTGTTTTGCAAGAACTTTGAAAATTCAAAATGGCCACCATTTTTGGGGAGACAAAAATTTTTGACAAGACCACTGCCGCGGTGTGTATCTCCCGCCGAGCATTAAAGGAGAAGAAATAGCTTTTCCGAGATATTCACAATTTTTCATTTTCGTGTGTGAAAGCTCTTCCAAAAGTAGGTGAATGAGTTATTTGAGAAAAATTGGCTATCTGCAATACTATTAAGAGATAATTCACATTTACTCCTTTTGAGTAGGTGAGTAATTACCTACGGGTCTGGAACTTCACCAAGTGAAAGTTCTCCCAAAAGTAGATGAATGAGTTATTTGATAAAAATTGGGTATGCGCAATACTTTTACAGATAATTTGCATTTACTCATTTTGAGTAGGTGAATAATTAACTATGGGTCTGAAACTTCATGGAGTGAAAGCTCTCCCAAAAGTAGGTGAATGAGTTATTTGAGAAAAATTGGCTATCTGCAATACTTTTAGAGATAATTCGCATTTACTCATTTTGAGTAGGTGAGTAATTAGCTACGGGTCTGAAACTTCACCATGTGAAAGCTCTCCCACAAGTAGATGAATGAGTATTTGATAAAAATTGGGTATCCGCAATACTTTTAGAGATAATTAGCATTTACTCATTTTGAGTAGGTGAATAATTAGCTATGGGTCTGAAACTTCACGGAGTGAAAGCTCTCCCAAAAGTAGGTGAATGAGTTATTTGAGAAAAATTGGCTATCTGCAATACTTTGAGATAATTCGCATTTACTCATTTTGAGTAGGTGAGTAATTAGCTATGGGTCTGAAACTTCACCATGTGAAAGCTCTTCCAAAAGTAGGTGAATGAGTTATTTGAGTAAAATTGGCTATCTGCAATACTTTTAAGAGATAATTTGCATTTACTCATTTTGAGTAGGTGAGTAATTATCTACGGGTCTGAAACGTCACCATGTGAAAGCTCTCCCAAAAGTACATGAATGAGTTATTTGATAAAAATTGGGTATCCGCAATAGTTTTTGAGATAATTAGCATTTACTCATTTTGAGTAGGTGAGTAATTAGCTACGGGTCTGAAACTTCACCAAGTGAAAGCTCTTCCAAAAGTAGGTGAATGAGTTATTTGAGAAAAATTGGCTATCTGCAATACTTTTAGAGATAATTCGCATTTACTCATTTTGAGTACGTGAGTAATTAGCTATCGGTCTGAAACTTCACCATGTGAAAGCTCTCCCACAAATAGATGAATCAGTATTTGATAAAAATTGGGTATCCGCAATACTTTTACAGATAATTAGCATTTACTCATTTTGAGTAGGTGAATAATTAGCTATGGGTCTGAAACTTCATGGAGTGAAAGCTCTCCCAAAAGTAGGTGAATGAGTTATTTGAGAAAAATTGGCTATCTGCAATACTTTTAGAGATAATTCGCATTTTACTCATTTTGAGTAGGTGAATAATTAGCTACGGGTCTGAAACTTCATAGAGTGAAAGCTCTTTGGGATAGCTGCTCTGCAGAGATACCCTGTGGGTCAAAAATTTCATCGAAATCGCTCTATCTAGCAGGGTTTTCGATATATAAGCATTTTTATGTTTTGCAATTTTTGCGAAAAATTCGAAAATTCAAAATGGCTGCCATTTTTGGCGAGACAAAATTTTTTTGAAAATTGGGATAACTACTCCGCAGAGACACCCTGTGGGTCAAAAATTTCGTCGAAATCGCTCTATCTAGCACGGTTTTCGAGATATAAGCATTTTTGTGTTTTCCTTATTTGGAAAATTCGTAATGATTAATTAATCATTAATTACTCGGCCATTTCTTAACCAATCAATGCCAAAATCTAATGATTTCCAGATTTTAATAGAATGAATGTATTTGCCAAGTTTCAGGTGAATTGATAACATTCCTTTCAAGTTATCATCCGGACAAGCTTCCCCATCGAAAAAAGACATTTTTGGTTATGTGACCTCTCTGATTGGTTGAAATGTCACTGCAGCATATTCAAAAAAATTCCCCAAGGCTACTGCCTAAACCTGCCAAATTTGAAAAGAATCCGCCTAACGGTTTGAGAGTTATAAGGAAAACAAAATGCGGAGCCGGCGGAGCCTGAAGGTCTCCCATACACAAACAAGCGTCCCTTGCGGGACGCTTAATAATAATCTAGAACCAACTAGAATTGCAATAATTCGACCCAGTGCATCCCCAGATGGGACATGCTATAATGTAACATTTAGAGAATTCAGCCATTTATAAATGAGGCAAATTCAAAACTGGCAAAATTCAAGATGTCGGCCAAAATTCGGAAAATTAAAACTTTATCATAGGTACTACACCCAGAGTCCACAGTACCCAATGGGTCTAAAATTTGCTCGAAAATACTCTATCTAGCAGTTTTGGGGATGATTGATATTTTCCACTTCCACTAAACTTCAAAATGGTGTCCAGAATTTAAAAATTTTCAGAGGCATTATATCCAGGGTCTATACTACTCAAAAAGGGTTAAAAATTTACTCTAAATGGGTCAATCTTTTACATTTTTAAGATCATAATTGACATTTTCCATTTCCATCTAAATTCAAGAAGGCTGCCAGAATTTCGATAATTAAAATTTTTTCAGAGGCATTATATCCAGGGTCTATAGTACCCACAGGTGACCAAAATTTGTTCGAAATCACTCTATCTCTTCACAGTTTTTGAGATAACTGATATTTTCAATTTCAATTCAAGATGGCGGTCAAATTAGAACAAGAGGGTCAAAGATGCCCCAAAGGGCGGGTTGCGCAGGCAGCAATAAGGTTAGAGACTGCTGTAATTAAAAATTAGAAACAAGGAAAGAAATGTTAGGTGACCCAGATAAGCTGAATGTGTTAGATATGCTAAGAAATGTAAAACTTGTAATCTAGGTTACATAATTGTATCGAAAGGATGGAATTACACTTATTTCGAAAGAAACCTAGGTATGATGGTGATCTATCTCCCTGTCAAGTTTGAATTCGATTGGACAAAGTGTTTTCGAGTTAGAGTCCGGAAACGGAAATGTTGACAGACAGACAAACAGACAAAAACGGACAAACGAACGTACAGAATTACACCAATTTCGAAAGGAACCTAGCTATTATGGTGATCTATCTCCCTGTCAAGTTTGAATTCGATTGGACAAAGTGTTTTCGAGTTAAAGTCTGGAAACGGAAATGTGGACGGCCAGACAAACAGACAAAAACTGACAAACGAACAGACGGAATTACACCAATTTCAAAAGGAACCTAGCTATGATGGTGATCTATCTCCCTGTCAAGTTTGAATTTGATTGGACAAACCGTTTTCGAGTTAGAGTCTGGAAACGAAAATGTGGATGGACAGACAGACGGACAGACAGACAGACACATCAATCTAATAGGTGGGTTGGTTACATGCAACCCGCCTAAAAATTAAGGAGATATATGGCATATTTTGTATAACCCCACTTGACATCCTGACACTTGAATAACATATTTCCACAACAAGTGATTTACTCAACAGTGAAAATCTCACAACTATGGCCAGCAATGCAATAAGCTACAGGTCTGCAATCTTTCTATGGTACAGCTCACCCAAAAGTAGGTGACTACCATATTTCAACAAAATACTCTAAATGCAATAGTTTTCAAGTTAGAAGTGTTTTACTTAACAGGAAGAACCTGAAAGTAGCTATTGCTCAGCTATGCCATCAGCTACAGGTCTACAATTTTCCTATGTTATAGCTGACTCAAAAGTAGGTGAACAAGATATGGGGAAAGGAATAAGCTAAGTGCAGTACTTTTGAAGATATTAGACATTTACTCTTTCAATAATTTACCTAAAATTAAGAAAATAGCTATTACTCATTTATATAGTGCAATAGAGCTCTGAGGTATATACCATCTTGTAATTGTAGGTAAGGAAAAATTAGCTGAACAACATATGGTAACAAAATACTCTACATGTAATAGTTTTAGCATTACAAGCCATGTACTCAAATTAGCTAAAATTGCTATTACTCACTTAGCTTTACGACAAAGTCCAAAAAAACCTAAAAACTTTTAAAGAGCATTAAAATCCATTAGGACAACTAGATTGGGCCAACTCGGCGCCAACATATCCCCAGACAGGTCATCACTCACGCCACAGGTTTTGATCGGGAATTTTTTAAAACATAATTACCCATTATTATATGAACTTCAGCACATCAATCTACTCTGTTTATATCTTCCAAGGAAGATGGTGTATCCCCAGACGCCGAATACATAACTCAAATTATATTTTCAATCTTCCTGCAATGATAACTCTAAACCTATTTTCAAAGTATTTAAATGATTGATGATTGAATGTCCATTCTAAAATAATAATCCCAAAAGAGCATATCTGTTTCTATATTTGTTGACAAATAAAATATTATTTTTAACTCATCATACTTTTCAATCTTCCTTCAAAGTATTTAAATGATTGATGATTCAATGACCATTCTAAAATTCATAATCCCAAAAGCGCATATCTGTTTCTATATTTGTTCACAAATAAAATATTATTTTAAAAAAAATTTTTATATTATTATTTTATTATATTATTTTTAGAATTTGCAAATTGTTTTCAGTTATTCATTTCCTCTATACCTATATATGTGGTCTATATATATGCAACCTAAATATGTGACACAATCTCAGTTCTGACTCCCCTTTGTGTTATATGTAATGAAGCCCACCACCTCCCACCCCCACCCCTCTCCCCTTCTCCACACCTCTCTCACTATTACACAAGATCTGCAACCCCATTGAGTTCTTTGTTTCTCATCTGATATCATTAAATACCTTTGTTTATTTAGTGTCACTCAATATAGCTGGAGGTCCCAGAGGTGGGTGGGGGGAATCCGGGTGGGGGATGCATAAATGGTAAACAAACAATCTAAAAAAGGGGTACTCAAATACAAAAAGAATTGAGAATTTTAAGTATGTGATTATCAACTGAAATGAGTTCATAACTGTAGGAGCTGTGTCAAAATTAACTGAGGCAAGTTGAATAAAACTGGGCTAGTTGAGGGTTAAAAATCCCCTAGTTTTACTACATAAGGATATAATTTCATTAATATTGGGACTTAAAGCTCACTTAAAGTGTCCATTTTGTCTACTTGAATATGTTTAACCAGTTTCATTTTAAAAAGTTAAAAACTCAGCAAGCAGAGGTATAACACACAAAAATAAGTTCTTAAAAGACTAAGATAGCCATAACATTATTAATATTCAAAATTTAAATAGACAGGCATTTCCTTTTAAAAATTCAAAGATTTCAGCTCTATAACCCACATAGTTTGACAGTTACTGGGCTTTAAAGTGGCATAATGTCCATAAATTGGGTTTCTGTGGGCATTTTACAATTGTTAAAGAGACCTTAGCAATTAAACAACAGATCTGAAACTTTTTGGGGGACATACATAACAAACAAAAATTATATATAATACAGTTTAAGACTTGTCACACTAAGCATTTCCAAATAACAGGGCAAAATACGGAAAAAATGTCCAAAAAGGCACTTGGGCGAGTGTCTATGGCCCTCATACACAGGTTAAATGTCTACTAAAAACCTTGATTTTCGGCATATGTAAAAAGGACATAATAATGCATTCCCAGATGGGATTTCAGCTCCATCAATCACATAGTTTAACAGTCACAGGGCTTAAAGGTGGTAAAAAGTCCAAATATTGGGTCTCTGTGGGCCTTTTAGAGATCTCGATGTGGCTTTCAAATTAAAGCTTCAGACTTAAAATTTGTTACATACTAAGATTACACATAGAATATGTATCTAATAAAGTTTGAAACTTCTCAGACTTACCATTTCCAAGTTACAGAGCAAAATATGTGAAAAATGTCTTAAAAGGGTCACTCAGGTGGGTGTTTAAGGTCCTCATACACAGGTTAAATGTCTACTTGAAGCCTTGATTTTTGGCACATGTAAAAAGAACATAATAATGTATTCCCAGATGAGATTTCAGCTCTATCAGTCACATAGTTTAACAGTCACAGGCCTTAAAATTGGCAAAAAGTCCAAATACTGGGTCTTTATGGGGCCTTCTAGAGACCTAAATGTGGCCTTCAAATTAAAGCCTCAGACTTAAAATTTGTCACATACTAAGATTACACATAGAATATGCATCTAATACAGTTTGAAACTTCTTAGACTTACCATTTCCAAGTTACAGGGCAAAATATGTGAAAAATGTCTAAAAATGGTCACTCGGGTGGGGATTTATGGTCCTCATACACAGGTTAAATGTCTTCTTAAAGCCTTAATTTTTGGCACATATATAAATAACATACTAATATCTTCCCAGATAGGATTTGAGCTCTATCAGTCACATAGTTTGACAGTCACAGGGCTTAAAAGTAGCAAAAAGTCCAAATATTGGGTCTTTGGGAGCCTTTTAGAGACCTCAATTTGACCTTCAAAATTAAAGCTTCAGACTTAAAATCTGTTACATACTAAGATTACACACAGAATATATATCTAATACAGTTTGAAACTTCTCAGACTTATCATTTCCAAGTTACAGGGAAAAAGATGTGAAAAATGTCTTATAAGGGTCACTCGGGTGGGTGTTTATGGTCCTGATACACAGGTTAACTGTCTATTAAAGGCCTAAATGTTGGGGCACATATAAGAAAACACATAGATATATTCCCAGATGATATTTAACTTAGATGAGAGACATAGTTTGAAAGCTACAGTGCTTGAAAGTGGCAAAAAGTGCATAAATTGGGTCTCTGTGGGCACTTTTGAGACCTTAAGTCGACCCCTTTGGGTAAACCTACAGCCCTAAAATTTTCTACAGACAAGGATTACATATCAAAGTTATACCTAGCGCAGTTTGAGACTCATCAGAATTACCACTTCCAAATTATAGGGCAAAATATGTGAAAAGTATAGCAAAAAATCCCCAAGTGGGGGTATTTATGGGCCTCAAACACAATTTTCTCCTCAACTTAAAGTCGTGATTTTCGGCACATGTACTAAGAACATATTAATGTGTTGTCAGGTAAAATTTCAGCCAGCTGAGCATCATAGTTTGTGACCTACAGGGCTCTAAGTGGCCAAAAGTCCAATTTCTGACCTTAAGGTGGCCATAAGTTCTTTTTTACTGGGAGTTTAAGGTCACCTTAAAATAGGGATCTTCCTTTGGGCACCCTTAACATGTGTACCAAGTTTGAAAAAAAAATATTAATTTGTTTTTGAGTTATCGCGTCCACAAGGAAATTTCTACGGCGGCGGCGGCGGCGGCGGCGGCGGCGGCGGCGGCGGCGGCGGCGGCGCGACGGACCTGAATCCAATATATCCCCGACTTTCGTCTGGGGATATAATTAATTTACAAAAAAATGTGAAAATGCAGTAGTTTCAGAGAAATCTGTGTATCACACTACTGGATGCAAGAGAGGATGCAAGCACAGGATGCATTTCATAATCTCCTTCCTGGGCAAAGCCCCGCAGGCGATAACAATGGACATAATTTAAACTAAACTGAACATACCCTGTAGATTACTGGTTGCTTCACAGCTTTTTATGCTGTTGCACCCTACATCCAAACTTTCGGTGTTATGATGGAATTAAAGGGCCATACTAAAACTTGCATTTTGAATCATGGAAAATTCATGAACATACAGAACAAATCTGAAGTTTTTCTTCAAACTTTGCTCCTTCTGGTCAGTACACAGGAAGCAGTTGTGATCAAACTCTGATAATTGTGGTTCATGACAAAAAACACTATTGTATCAACATGAAAACATGAGAGAGAAAATCAGTTTTCAGTCTCAACCCTAACTTCCATACTGACCTGTCCTTTCTTCTTCATTCGGTTAGCCTCTCTTTTGTTGAGATGCCACTCTATACTTGTTTCTCCATACGAGATCAAACGGCAGTGCCACAGTAACAAAATGCCCTGGATATTAATATATCAACATTAATCAAGATAGCTGTAACAAAGCCTGGTAGAAATAATATCTGGTCTATTGAGAGAAAAATTGTTACTAAAGGAAAATTTAAAAGAGTATCTTAATATGATGGTGTCAATGGTGAGAAAACCCAAACCCTAATGGATTTTGCTCTTGAAAGATGAACATCAAGTCATCAGAAAAATCTTTGAACTTCATCAGGGTTTTTAGAGAATGTAGGATTAAAATCAAAGTGTATACCTACAATTTTACTGAAGACAATGTTTTTTTTATATTATAGCTCATATTACAACAAACAAAAAATGTTAACAATTTTAAAAAGACTGAGTAAATGAGAAAAAAATTAGTTATCTCCAGCAGTGTACAAACAATGAATACATTCTTGTACCACAATATATACCAATTATTGTTGTTTCTCATCAAAAGATTTCAAAATCTGAAATAAACAAGGCCAAAATTTCTTTCGGTCTACATATACAAACTGCAAAGACAAAAAGAAAAACAAGAGTGCAGTGGCTGGCTTTTCTGCCAACCAAGGAGTCGAATCTGAACAGCACTAGGTGTCGAAATCTGTAGACGTTCTTATTATTGCTTGATTTGGAAAATATTTGCAAAGACGTTGTCTACCGATATGTGTAGAGAGAGGTGTTGTGTACTTGTAGTGACTAGAAATGTGACGTGAAAGGTTTACAAATACAGTGGTCATCTGAGTAAATGTGCATGGCAACAATTTTTATCAAATCTTGGCATAAAAGTTTGTGGTAAATTTTTCACTGACATACACATCTTGTAAAAATTTGGTAAGAATTGGTCAAGTATAGTAAATGTTGCAGGACATTGATTTTGGAAGGATGACAGGCAGTGACTTCAACTTTTGTTGACAGGGTAAAAACTCACCAAAGCAAACGACACAGCACTACAGAGCAGGAACTCATAGATAATGAGTCCATGGAATGTCAGGCCTGTTGTATCACGTGTTGGCAGCACAATTTCTTCCTCCACTTTTACAGCAGCATCTTTTTCACCAGCTGCCATTGCATCTTCTATGGGAGATTTCTACAAATTTGTCAGCCACGGTTTAGTGGTACTGGTTTTTTATGCGTTTATTTCCAGAAGTTGTAACAATATATATTTATTCTTTTTATTGGTTTTGTTATCACATGCTTTATCAACAAGAAATATATACACTGTATGACATTATAAACTGCAAGACTGTGATTTTATAGACCGTTGGGTAAAATGTAACCACAATTCTATAGTGCTGATAAAGAAATTCAGAAATATAATGATTGAATTAAAAATTGTTCCTTTCTTTTCTTCTGGATTTCAAATATTCTGATAGTTGTTTCAAGAGCACAGTAAATTTACCTCTCACACCCTTTTTCACAAGACTTATTTTTCTACTGTAAGTCTGTGAAATGACATATTAAATAAATGTTGCCAATTTCCTCAATGTACCAAAATTTCAACCCACAATTCACAAGTCCACTAAGCAGTTTGGCTTCAGTTTTGCCTCTGATGCCCCCACTGTTTGGAATTCACACCCTGAATACATCCATGCATCACCCACTATGGCCTCTTTTAGAAAAAAGCTCAAAACCTATCTCTACGCAAAGGTTTATCCTCCTTAGCTCACTTTTCTTATGGCTTCTCCGTGGTGCCGACCTGTTTTTTGTCCCTGGACTTTGAATTTGCCTATTGCTATGGTCTTGTTGCACCTTAGAGTCCACTACTCAGTGGAGATTAAGCGCTATAAAGTCAAATTAGAATTAGAATTAAATTTTAACATATATTCCATGTGACTAGGTTTTATTCTTTTGTACATTGCAAATATAGATCAACTACTTCACAATTAACATAAATAGGCTTACTAAAGTATGAAAATAAATAGTTTTGTAAATTCCAAATAATATGTCTTCCATTCCAAATTCAATATTATTACTTATAAAATTACTGAAAAATGCTTTAACAGATAACCTGAAGGACTGTATTTCTTCACACCCATAAAAAGTATGTATGACATTTTTCTCAGCATTACAATGATGACTGTGTTCACTTATTTCACGCACAAACTATGATACTTTGCTTTTTGATGTATAAATTCTGTGAAGAATTTTATACTGTAACATTGTGATTTTACTTTTAAAAGTGGTCGATTTCGGTAGCAGAAATAGCTTCCTCCATATTTCATCATTAAAAGCAAAACCTTCAGAACACTAACTGGTTGTGTATGTTGGTTTTGTTATCACATGCTTTACCAACTAGATATTGTTTCTCAACGCAGTGTATCCCCGTATGGGAAATGATTGAAGTGTGACATACAGAGTATTTCCTGCCACTGTATGTGTGAAAGACCATATTCACCCCTGAAGGAGGGCCCAAAGGGCAAATTTGACCCCAGTGAAAGATTTGGGGCACATAATTTCTTATAAGTTGTCTTCACATCTCAAATGTCTAAGGCCACACATTCTTCACATCTCAAATGTCTAAGACCACACATAAGGGAAACATAGGCCATTATAAGTATGAAGGACCACATTCAAGCTCGAATGAGGGGTTCACCATGATAATGACCCCACCAAAAGATTCGAAGCACATGATTTCGTATAACTTGTCTTCACAACCAAAAAAGCTATGACCTATTATAAGTGAGACACAGGCCACTATAGATATCAGGGACTAAATGCGATTTCCAAGGAGGGGTCAAAGCTCAAATTTGACAACACCACAAGAATTGGGGCACATAGTTTCCTGTAAGTTGACTTGAGATCCCAAACCTCTATGCCAAATTGTGAGGTGCGACCAATAATAAGGGACATATAGGTCATTATAAGTATCAAGGACCACGTTTGACCTAAAAGGAGGGGTCGAAGGTCAAATCTGAACCAACCCAAAAATTTTGGGCACATGATTTCCCATAAGTCGTCTTCACATCCAAACCTCTACGACCAATGATAAGGGAAATATACACCATTATAGGTATCAAGGACCACATTCGACCTTCAAGGAGGGCTCCAAGGTCAAATCTGACATCACCAAAAGATTCGGGGCACATGATTTCCTATAAGTTGTCTTCACATCCCAAACCTCCACGAGTATGGGAGATATAGGCCATTATAGGTATCAAGGACCACATTCGAACTTGAAGGAGGGGCCCAAGGTCAAATGTGACCCCACTATAAGATTCAGGGCAGATGATTTCCCATAAGTCGTCTTTACCGCCAAAACCTCTACGACCAATAATAAGGGAAATATAGGCCATTATAAGTATCAAGGCCCACATTCAACCTTGAAGGAGGGATCTAAGGTCAAATGTGACCCCACTATAAGATTCAGGGCAGATGATTTCCCATAAGTCGTCTTTACCACCAAAACCTCTACGACCAATAATAAGGGAGATATAGGCCATTATAAGTATCAAGGCCCACATTCAACCTTGAAGGAGGGATCTAAGGTCAAATCTGACCCCACCAAAAGATTCAGGGGCACATGATTTCCTATAATTTATCTTCACATCCAAAACCTCTACGACCAATAATAAGGGAGATATAGGCTCCTTTAAGTTTGGTCATCTCAGATTTTCAAATTTGTTGCCATAGCAACCAACTCAATTGAACAAACTCGACCAAAATGTTAGCCAGGCAAGATTTCATAGCAGGGAAGATATCCTGAAACCTTGATAAGGATAGGTCATTAATGGTATGAAGAACCACATTTGACATTGAAGGAGGGGTCCAAGGTCAAATCTGAAACCAGCAAAAGATTCGGGGCACATGATTTCCTATAAGTTGTCTTCACATCCAAAACCTCTAAAACCAATAATAAGGGAGATATAGGCTCCTTTCAGTTTGGTCACCTCAGATTTACAAATTCGTTGTCATAGCAATCAAAACAAATTGAACAAACTGGACCAAAATGTTAGCCAGGCAAGATTTCATAGCAGGGAAGATATCCTGAAACCTTGGTAAGGATAGGTCATTATAGAACCAAAGAACCACATTTGACCTTGAAGGAGGGGTCCAAGGTCAAATCTGAAACCAGCAAAAGATTCGGGGCACATGATTTCCCATAAGTTGTCTTCACATCCAAAACCTCTAAAACCAATAATAAGGGAGATATAGGCTCCTTTAAGTTTGGTCACCTCAGATTTTCAAATTCGTTGTCATAGAAACCAACCAACCAATCTGACCACACCAGAAGATTCCCAGTCCATGATTTCCCATGGGTTGGTTTACCATCCCAAACCTCTAGGACCAATAATAAGCACTTTTAACTTTGGCTATCCTCATTTTACCTTGAAGGAGAGGCCCAAGGTCAAATCCGACCACCCCAAAGGATTCACAGCCCATGATTTCCTATAGGTTGGTTTACCATCCCAAACCTCTAGGACCAAAAATAAGCGAGTTATAAGCACTTTTAACCTTGGTTATCCTTGTTTGACCTTGAATGAGGGGCCCAAGGTCAAATCCGACCACACCAAAAGATTCCCAGCCCATGATTTCCTATAGGTTGGTTTACCATCCCAAACCTCTAGGAAAAACTAGGGTGAAGTGGTTGGCATTCTGCCAGCCACAGAGTCGAATCTTAGGACAGCAGTGGGTGTTGAAATCTATAAATTTGCTATTATCGCCCGCAAGACAGGGTGAGGTGCGGTGACAGTAAAATATTGCTGGATTATATATTTGTAAAATGTTGTTAGAAACCCCATTGTAGCCTCACGTTTTCATCACTCTGTGGGTGTACAACTACCAGCATTTGATATTTTGTTTTATATATTGCGAGAAGACAGAGTGAGGTGCGGTGACAGTAAAACATTGCTGGATTATATATTTGTAAAATGTTGTTAGAAACCCCATCGTAGCCTCACGTTTTCATCACTCTGTGGATGTACAACTACCAGCATTTGATATTTTATTTGTTTTAAATATTGCGAGAAGACAGAGTGAGGTGCGGTGACAGTAAAATATTGCTGGGTTTTTTTTTATTTGTAAAATGTTGTTAGAAACCCCATTGTGGCCTCACGTTTTCATCACTCTGTGGATGTACAACTACCAGCATTTGATATTTTATTTGTTTTAAATATTGCGAGAAGACGGAGTGAGGTGCGGTGACAGTAAAATATTGCTGGATTATATATTTGTAAAATGTTAGAAACCCCATTGTAGCCTCACGTTTTCATCACTCTGTGGATGTACAACTACCAGCATTTGATATTTTATTGCGAGAAGACAGAGTGAGGTGCGGTGACAGTAAAATATTGCTGGATTATATATTTGTAAAATATTGTTGGAAACACCATTGTAGCCTCACGTTTTCATCACTCTGTGGATGTACAACTACCGGCATTTGATATTTTATTTGTTTTAAATATTGCGAGAAGACAGAGTGAGGTGCAGTGACAGTAAAATATTGCTGGATTATATATTTGTAAAATATTGTTAGAAACACCATTGTGGCCTCACGTTTTCATCACTCTGTGGATGTACAACTACCAGCATTTGATATTTTATTTGTTTTAAATATTGCGAGAACACGGAGTGAGGTGCGGCGACAGTAAAATATTGCTGGATTATATATTTGTAAAATGTTGTTAGAAACCCCATTGTAGCCTCACGTTTTCATCACTTTGTGGATGTACAACTACCAGCATTTGATGTTTTATTTGTTTTAAATATTGCGAGAACACGGAGTGAGCTGCGGTGACAGTAAAAGATTGCTAGATTACTGGTATATATTTGTAAAATATTATTAGAAACCCCATTGTAGCCTCACGTTTTCATCACTCACTTCTAGTTTTAGAAACCCCATTGTAGCCTCACGTTTTCATCACTCACTTCTAGTACATGCAAAAGTGCCTTCGAGTGGTTGAATGTAGAACTACAGAGTTTGAATATTTTCATTGTCTCTGCCAGAGGTGTTCTCGAATCTGATTGGCTGAACAATAAATGTGTAGTACTACCGTGACGTCACTTCATTCATTAATTTCTTTGCGGTTTATTTGTTTCACAAATTAGTGATAGGCTGTAGATGCGCAGACAACAATTTTACATTAACAGTGACTGCGTGATAAACCAGCAGACCAATAAATTAATTGGGGTTTCCATGTCTAGAAACCAGCAGACGAAACCGTTAAAAAAGACTCGTTCGAGTAGGCCATTACAATAGCAAACACAATAGTTTCTAGGACATCCGGGACCTTACAGAAAGCCAGACGTAGTACTAGACAAGCTTTTTACTTTATAAAATATAACTGAATAAAAGCATTAAAAATCTTCAAAATGGCAGAGTGTATAATATGCACCTTAATGTACCGATATGTGAACAAATATTATGCAGAATTTGATATTTAAGGGTTTAAACGGCCAATTTAAAATCGTGGCCACAACTCAGTACATAACTCGAATCTACGATTCGACTAATAATATGCGAGTTATAAACACTTTTAAGTTTGGCTATCCTCGTTTGACCTTGAAGGAGGGGTCCAAGGTCAAGTCTGACCACATCAGAAGATTCGCAGCACATGATTTCCTACAGGTTCGTTTCACATTGCAAACCTCTAGGACCAATAATAAGGGAGATATAGGCACTTTTAAAGTCCGCTATGTGGGGTATTTTGGCACTCCGTGGATGACCTTGAATTAAGAGCTTCAAGGTCAAATGTCTGCAAGGATGTAGAGGACATGTATATCTGTTATACATATCACCTGTGAAGAGATTTAACCTTCTACCTATGAGAAACAGCCACTACAAAAATGTAGATAATTTTCAAAGAAATGCCCATGGCGGCCATCTTGTTTTTCAGAATGAAGCTAATTTCAGTCCGAGAAAAGCTTACCCCCAATGAAGATATCCTCCAAATTTGGTGAACCAAGCTGGTGAAGTTTTCCTCTGAGAGCATCAATGCCGAAAATCTCTCTTCGCGCGGCGGCAACGGTAGGGATGAGAACGTTAAACCAAAGTATCCACTGGATGCCTCTGGTCGATACAATAATCAACATGAGCCAGTCAGTTATACAGCCAATAATACAGGAGGTATATCGCCTCGCAGTCTACATAGGCATATATATGCAGTTAAAGGTACCATTTTGAGTCATTTTAGCAGGTTTAAGGTGACCTTGAAAACAATAGCCAAGGTCAACAAACTGGATGCTGGTACTCCATCATGTACTCAACCTCCAAAGCCATTTTCAATAGTTTCCATGCAATATAGTCAGCATTAAATGTGAAAAATTACTGAAAATATCTCAAAAAAGGCCAAAATGGACCTCGGTGAGGTACCTTGGCGATCTGTGGATGACCTTCAATGAAGAGCTTCAAGGTCAAATTTCTGCATGCTTACAGAGGACATATATATGTATTATATATACCAGCCATAGGATGATCTAACTTTCTGTATATGAGAACTGGGCCAAAATGTGAAAAAATGGCCAAAATCTGACCTTTAAGAGGCCACCAGTGACCTTGAAATTGAAGGTCAAGGTCACAAAATAGCGTTTGTGGCATTGCCCATATACACCCACATACCAAATTTGAAAGGTCTAACTAAAATATTTTTTAAGTTATCACATCCGAAAGGAAATCTCTGCGGTGGCGTGACCGTACTGAATCCTAAGTATCCCCGACTTTCGTCCGGGGATACAATAACTAGTAAAACTTTTGCTGGATACATTACTTAGCATGTTTAGCTGATTTTGTATTATTTACTAGGTTTTCTAATAAGATGACCACATTTATTAAGTGTCTATACTTCTTATGTATAGCATGGATTAATGAATTCTATTTTTCCGAGTTTAGTGTTGTGTTAAACTTTTCTTTAAATATATCATGGCTCAGGAATTTGCCACTGTTCTCAAAATATCTTAAATGTTTATAAACTGTGAGCCTAAAATATTCATCATCTAAGATAATTTTGTTATTTATCTTAATATATCTGATTAAACAAATGTATTTTTCTACAACTTCATTTGTTAAGTTCAGTTCTTAAGATCGAACCAGCAGTTGAAAATATGATTATAAAACTTTTGTAAATTCAACATCTCATCTGAATGTTTAGCTTTAAAGCCTACAAAGGTTTCTAATGTTATCAGTAAGAGCAACTCTAAATAATTTATTGTGAGATTTTCACCCTACAACCTTTAATCTAAGTATTTCAATCTAAGTAATGTAAGATTTGAATTTTACATATCAAGTAATATCAAGTAACTCACTACTATAAATTTTATTTGTAGTTTATATGTCAAGAATAAAAATTAAAAAAACCAAAAAATTGGCTGGACTAGTTAAAGTAACCATAGCCATTTTCAGTTTTATACTTATCACTGATGTGGTGAAACTTATCTTCCGTTGTACACAAGCTATAATTTAAAGCAGGAAATGTCTTGGTGCAATATTATTTTGAAGATGATAGGCTCTATTTTTACCAAAAATAAAGTAAAAATTTCAAATACTTCCCCAATTTTTACTCTTTATTCCCTGTTTATATGCACACCATTACCAGTAAAGGAACTATTATAATCAAGTACTTTGCAGCATACACATCCAGTAAAATAAGGTAAATCAACTGCTATCATTAAGTAAATGTGCAGCTTTCACAAAATATTATCCTGTAACATTAATCAAGTATATGTGCAGCTTTCATATCAAGTAATATTAAGTACATCAACTGCCATTATAAAGTATATGTGTAGCTAGTGAATAGTACTGACAAAAAGTAAAAACAAGTAAATCAACTGTTATTAATTTTCAAATCTTGCAACACTTATTAACTGCACAAGTTTCAAATGCATTCACACAAACTTACTATTGACTCTGAAAAGAACTGTTTTTTCAAAAGGTAGAATGGATATGCAAACCCTGAAGGGCCTGGGTCCTAAAAATAAAAAATAAACAACACACATGAAGAAGTCCAACATTATTTTCAAAAATATTTCAGAGTAAGAGGTTAAATGGCCTGATAACTACATAGAGTTCATACCTGATAAAAATTCTTGCACACCCGAGTTTTAGTGTTTTATCAGTGAACTTATCTTTCAAAAGCATAAAATATTAGACAGTACAAAGAGATGCATTTGTCAATTAGTAAAGGCATTCTGAACCCTGGTCCATATTTCTACAACTTAATGCATCACAATTTCGCAACAATGATAGACATTAGACAAGCCCTTAAAAACCGAGACTGAAATATAATTTACGTAATTATCAAAGTATTATTAGCTTTCCATATCAAATTGATATTGAAATATCATTTCATACTCTACCATGCATCATAATTTCTTGAATATGCTAATTCATAATTCATAAAAAAAGTTCTGTTTGTGTTCAGAAGGTAATAAATTATCAATACTGAAATCCAGCATACTGTATTAACTGATATTGAAATATTGATACATGATCTTCCCTCTCAGGCTCTTCTTAACAGCACATAATATATATTCATTATATTGATTATATTCATAAGCTCAGTCTCAGTGAAGAGATTTCTACACTTGGACCTTCAAGGAACCAGAAACACTTTTACTTTACTAAGAAATTAATGTAACATTGGGTAAATGTCAATGGTTGAAAGACTCTCATAGGAAAAGGCTAATTTCCAGTATTTCCAGCATTTGACTGTGATGAGCTGTTTGACTATAGTTACTAGTGTTGGTATCGAATAATAATATCTATATCAATATCAAACTATATTTTTGCTTTGTGTATCGATCGATATTGAAATATCGGGTCATAGATGTTTTTGGAGAGAGACCTTCCGAACTTTCTCGCAAGTTTTAGTAGTTTCCCGAAACGTAAACAAATATGGCGTTTCCACTTTAGCGGTAAGTGAAATTTGACAAAAATGATATAATAACTAATATATTCTTTAAATTTTGTACTATATTTGAATGGAAAACAGCTTAATTTCATCTATGAAATCCTATATTCCGATATTGATATTGTATCCTGCATTATAGATATCAGTAAACTTGGCGTGAATTGATAAATATTTCAATATCGATAAACAATACCATTACTAATAGTTACATAATAACAGTCTTACCTCTACACCATAAAAATGGACTTTAAATAGAGGATAGGCTGTGGCACTGACATAGACGGTCCCAATCCACATGTAAAGACAAAACAGCAGGAAGTATCGATGGTTGTTATGGCCGACACAGTTGTTCAACCACGCTTAAACAATGGGTGAAGGAAAGGTGGTTATGTCTTCCTTTATTATATACCAATACCAAGCATACAATGCTTTGAACAGATATTTTTCTGCATCGCAGTAAGTGTGAACTGAACTGAAATCAGACATTTTGTCTAGATGCTAGTAGATGCTGTATGTAACCAAATGCTAAAAATTTGGTACAATACACAGATAATTGCACAAACAGGGCTCTTAAGTATGGAGATGTTGTTTAACACTGAAGGAGATCTATATTAGGTCAAATCTGACATTGAACAAATATATTTTATTTATGCTAGAAGGCTTGGCATAACTGTTAAACAATTTTTCTTCATTATGAATAAAACATGTTTAAACTAACATTTTTTTTGCCAAAAAGGAAGAAGATACAAACCAAAAATCATTTCCATACTATTAATACTAAGGGAAATTTTAGAGGAAGACAATACTATGGCAGAAAAGGTTTATTCATTTCGGTTTTTTTAACATCATTTCTAACACTGTAGAGGTCATATCAGGACGCATGGTTTTACAGGCAGAGGAAACAAGTACATACAGCTGGTCAAGGTTCTGTACTGTAAACTGCCAACCAAGGGCAAGGAACTACCAGCTTTCCCACTTGAGGTCAGGCCGGGATTCAAACTCTGATCTCAGACGTGGGAGGCGAGTGTGTTTTCACTGCGAAACCATGGCCCAAACAGAAAAGGTTAGTAAACACACTTGTTTGTATATTCACTGTGTAAAATAAAAAATCTTGGTAAAGTGTCAGAATTATACACAAATTTTACAAGAAAAATGATCTATAACACCTAAAAGGATACAATAATTGCTATACAAAATTATTTTTTTTTCTTTTTGCAATATCTAGGAAATAATAGCTACCTAATATGTTAGAAATTCTTATTTGCACACCTTGACTTGATACAAGCTTGTATTGAAGCAGTGAAGTTTGCACTACACCAAAGAAAATCAGCAGTTAAACCTGTCAGAGGACATTATAATATCAAACTTCATGATTTCTGCAAACACAATCTGGGAATATCTTAGTAAAAGTGAACAGCTTTTACTTTCAATATATACATATGACAAACAAGAAAATATCAGCAAAAGCAAGTGGAACAATGTAAAGTTATAATAAGTGATCTAAAATGATTTCAGGCATGAAAGTGGTTTTTGGCAGTGAAGCGAGGTTAATGGACAAATATGAATGACCCTTACAAAAAGAAAGAATCATAGCCCATGATTTCTAAAAAGCTGTTTTCTCATCCCAAACCATGAGCCTATTCAGTTGCAGCACATTACTTACAATAGTAAGGAAAGATGTGAACTTAGTAAAAGGTCAAGAAGAATGAGATACAAAGACATTTTTTATAAGTCAACCCCACTTGACATTGAAGATGTCAGAGGTCAAATCTGATATCACCTAACCATAGTCCTGAGATAAAATGAAGTGGAAGAACCTTTACATTATTGGTGATATAAAGGTAGTACACATCTAATGGATTCATATCTGATGGCTATCAATTAAAATGACGTTTTCAAGTGTTATTTTCCTCAATAGCATATTTTACAACAAAATATTTCTACTGGTTTTCTATTTGCTTTTATTTCATTATTCGTGAATATGTTATGGTTCAACATATTGGATACTCTTCCTATGATTTTCCTATATACTAATAAAAAAGTACGGCAATAAATTTTGAAATAATTACAGGCTTTTCGTTCAAATCTGATCTTTGCAATGTAACTTTAGAAGAATAAAGGACATAAGGCTTCAATTTGAAGGGGTAAACTATATCAGATCTGCTAAACATCACAAAATTTGGTTTGTTTTAAGTAACTAAACCACAATCACTGTGATTATAAATAAATTCAAAAGGATACGACAATGATGGTCCATCTTCAGGACACATTTCTTGCATATACCGCAGTGGTGAGATCTAGGTGGTTTGGGAGCAATGCAGCGTTTGCATATAGAAACCACTTCTTCAACTTTCTGTGTAATTAAATGTACAAATAAAATGTATTATCAGTAAAAAGATCTTCATTATGATTAAGTGTATCTACAAAGATATCAGTGGTCTGTCTGTAGTAGATTATCACTTGGAGGCTTGTAAGAGCACATTATGACTTACATTATGTAAAAGGATCCGACTGAGACTGTATTATGATAAAGTTTATGTGGAGGGATCTGGCTGGCTGAGATGACATGTTAATTAAGATTATACATAGTCCTGGGATGAGTTGACTGAAACTCGAGTTACATGGGCGATAATTAGGAGTAACATCGATCTGCGCAAGTGAAACTCGAGTTTTTGAAAACGTCAATATTTTCACCATCTAAGGCTGACACTTCAGCAACACAGGAGATATATCTGAAATTTTCAAAAATATACTGCATTTTTACTTGATTCTGGCTTAAATCAATGAAAATTTAACTTAAATTATTTCGCGAAAGCCACTTCCAGGTTAAAGTTTCGGTTAATGTACGATTATGTAAAATATTTTCCCCTAATCAAACGAAATACTTTATCCTGAAAATTACTCGAGTTGAACTCGAGTTCAACTCGCTTCTAACAGGTGATGCTCGATCTGCCATTTTAGCTGGCGATCCCACCACTAATTATACACCAGGAATTGACTGATGTAGTAGAGCACACTGTAATAAGGCTTATGCACAGTATTCTCACTGGCCTTTAGAACATTAAAAGTGAGAGTACATTATGACTGTCTTATACACACAGGGAAGTATTCACAAAACGGATCAAGATCAAGTTGAGCTAAAAATCAGCTCAAGGTTAGTATGAACAGATGTAAACTTGAGCTGATTTTTGGCTCAACTAGAGTTTGATCCATTTTACTGAATACCAACCAAGGATCTGACTGACCCAGAGTACATTATGATTGCGATAATATACTAACAGGCCTCTAGTGCTTTATGACTGTCAGTAATAGTGAGACTGGGAGAACATTGTGATTATGAGTATGTTATGGTGATCAAAGCATCACAAGTGCTCTACTTACTTCCGGTGGTCTCCCTGGATCTGTGAAAGCTGCCTTGAAGTAGTGAAACACAATGCAGACCAAAAAGTAATGTCCAAACACAAGATGTATACATGTCCAAGTGAAGTTTTCTTCATAAATTTGCGGTAGAAGGCAGATGTAGAATATAACCACAACTGATAACGTCAGTGCCACAACTAATAACACGAACAGCTGTATGAAAACAATGCAAAAGGCAATATTTATGATAAGACTACATTTTTGCTTATGCTGAAAATAGATTTGAAGCTGGAAGGAATAGACATTTCTTTTACAATTAAATAAATGCAAACAAAGCAAATATTTTCGAGTTTGTCAGTCATACTCTTGCTTTTTGTTTTTCAAAAGATTACTTGACTACTGTTGACAAGCCTAAAAATTATATTAACATTTATATATGGCAGTGAAGAAAAATATAAAACAAATGGTAATGAAAATATAGAAATCATGTTTGATATGCCTCAATATTTATAAAATATTAAACTTTCTCAACACAGAATTGGATTTTCGAGAAGTTTTGTAAGTCTCCAATAATTATCTACTTACTGAATTGAAAAAAAAGGCTTAGATAACTTTATGTACAGGAAAATTATATTATTTTGTATTTAATGAAGGAAACTGTTTGCAACTATTTACAAAACTGAAACATCTAGGGTTGGGTAAAGTACATTTGTACTAAAATACTAATGTACTATGAAGTACTAAGTACTGATGTTTTTAAATGTACTGGTGCTTCTACTAAAAAGTAAAAACATTTTTAACATTCTTGTACTAGTGTTATTATTTTTTAGTACATCAAAATTATTTGTCAATGATTTAATATTGATATGCATCAGAAAATACATAATTTTCCGTACGTGCTATAAATACCATAATCTACATGGTGACATCTGAAAGACCATAAAAAATACAATGCCCATGGTGATATTCAACAGTAATTATAATTTATATCCTTCATTAACAATTTTTCCTAAGATTGAAAAACATGTTTTAAATTTTGCATACAGAAATGAAGTTCTATAAATCAAATGCCACCAAACACAGAATAAATCTGTGTGTAATACAAATAGAAACAATTAAGGTAGGTGGTGAGTAGAACAGTTCAAATTCATCATTTAGTAATTATTGACAAATTCTATTCTCTTAACAAAAAAATACATTAAAGCTTGATGCTCATCTGCTGCAATATGTCATAAATGTTTCTATACATAAATGCATGAATGTCTTTTAATTGTTTCTGTTTACGTTACAGGTTACTAAAATTCAGTATATATTGATTAACAATAAAAGTATATCATTGAGAAATAATTTTCTCCGTGAAAAAAGTACTCGTACAAATACTTTTCAAGAGTACTTGTACTAAATATTACTATTATAAAAGGTAATGTACTTGTACTGAATATTTTTATCTATACTAAGACCCAACCCTGAAAACATTGCTAGGGTTGAGAGTTTTGGTACATTGATCTTATGTTTCAATTACAGTGGGATTTACTCAGAAAAAAGGCCTTTTACAGTTTCACAATTTCTTTGATGATGTTTAGTTGTCACTTTCACAAGACGACACAACATCCAATACAGTGGTTCCAGCAAAGGAAAAATAATAAAGGTAAAAGCCCTGATCTTTGCAATAAGCACCCGTAAACGTAAACTGTCAATGGCATGGTGTATACACTCAACCATTACATTTGGGGATCATTCACATCCCTACAGAGAAGTCACAAAAATCAAAATGATCAACAAAATAATGTAAACATTCAACACTTTGATGCTGACTCCTGGAAATTTATTTATCTTGCAGGTCAAAAAGTGAGTTTGATATCACCTGATCTTACAGTATCTGAAATACTGACTTACTGAAAACTGAAGTGCTGTTTTAAAAATGCCCAATCCAATTTGAGAGAAAATTGTCAAAGACTCTTATGTTGAGATTGTCATCACTCTGTGTTGCAGTTTTGGAGGAAAATACAATGTTGTGTACATAAGACACCAGTTTTTGCATCATGTGACCTAGAGAAAGGGACAAAATTAAATTTTCATATAGGCCAAAAAATGCCTTTTTTTTCTTTTAACTGTAAAGGACATATTAAAGAAACATAAAACTGTGATGGACACCAGTAAAAAACAGACCCAAAAGAAATAAGTGTCTTTTTAAAGGGGTGCTTTATTGTAAAATCAAGTAATCCAGCTGTATCCAACTAAGAGTTACAAGTTTTCATTTAGCATGTCAAATACGAATGTAAAAATCTTCTATAATTTTTTTTCATACTTACTGGTCCCAGATATCTAACTGTGTGATCTACAAACCAGAACAGAGGTTCCATCAGTGTGTCCATCACTGTAGAAATGGAGGTAAAACTGTTGTAGAATAATGTTTTGCGAGTTAATTCACATAGATGAGTGTTTCTTTTGATTTTATGCTTCAAATTGCTCCCTAACCTGCCAAAGTTCCATGTTATTTGGGGCATTTTCATTTTCACGTTTGTACAAATATCTTTATGTTACAAAGAAATTTGGCAGATCTGAAAAGAAAAAAAAGATATAAATATAATGAGATTTAAGCAATCACTAAGACAGTAAATATGAAATACAGAATGAAAGAATCCACTCCAAAACATATTTGAAGATGAAATATATGTATTTTCATCTTTAGTATATATTATATACATGTATTCAGCAGTACCTCATTTATCCAACTTTCTATTTTGTATCGGTACATTCAAAACTTCACATTTCCTAATTGTTTCTAGAAAAAATGCTTCTTTTAATTTAGGAACATTATATATATAGAGTAAGAAATCTAAAATTCGCCAGGAATCTAAAATTCGCCACCTATAAATCTTAGTTAATTTTATGAAGAAAATAATGTTTTTTTTTGTCTCAAAATTGATATTTTTCAGTTCAAAAAGCCTTAATTTACTATGCATTCAACAAATCTCACCACAATTCATTTATTTTATTAGTATTTTCACATGTGGCGAATTTCAGATATGTGGCGAATTTTAGATTTCTTACTATACTGTTGTTGGGTCAGCACTTGTGGTTCAAAACGCATTTCATGCAAATTTCTGTGAACGGCATTAATTTGCAAAGTTTTTTTGTTTTATGTACTTTTAATGCCGTAACTTGACATAACTTGAACACAAAAACTTTTTTTTAAAGTGTAGCTATGTGAATTTCTTGTGATCAAAGCATGCATTGATGCAACTGCAAGCTATAAATGCATTTTATTTATGTAAACTTGAAAGAATAAACCTTTTAGAATTGCTTTTATTGAGCATTAATATAATTTCTTCCAGACACCATTGCCTCAGCATGGTAAAATTCCCATACAGAAAGTCCTGAGAATATTTTATTTATTTTTGTCATCATAGTAATTACGCGAATTCACAGTTTTGAATGCCTCGTTTTCGTAAATGGCCTTGAAAGGGCAAGTGGGTAAAAAAAAAGTCTGACACAAGAACCAGGAAGTAGTGAAAATATAATTTGTTTGAATAATATATATACACATTGTAAATATAAAAATTATAGAGAAAATAGTGTAATAAATTATATGAATCAGTTCTGTATACAATATAGAATTTTTACAAGACTTTTGCAGCAGTTTTAATAAAAAATCACCTATTTTCACCAACTGTTGACGAATACTATATATTCAAATATACCTACTCTCTCAAAAATTAAAATTTGTTTCTGAAACTGTGTAACCTACAAATATTTCATATACCCGGTATATATCATTAAAATATAGTTTTCACATTCATTGGGGTCCCTTGTGACATACTTTTTGGAGTTAGTTTTATATATTTATATATTTTATTTATTAGTCAAACCAAATGGTGGACAACAAGCATTCTGACAAATGCAATTATCTTCTGCTGTATAAATTAGATGTACTAAAGATAGTGGAATATAGATTTTCTTGTGAAATGGAGGAACATGTACAAGTGACAATAAACAAGAGGCACTTTAATGTTTGACTGCAATACTATTAAAGATAAAAGGCATTTAGTTATTTTAGTAGCTATTACTCTGAAATGCAAAGAGCTACAGTTCCGCAACTTAATTATGTAGTAGATCATCCAAAAGTAGGTGAAGGACTAATTTAGAAGAAATTGCCTATCTGTAACACTTTTAGAGATAAAACACATTTACTCATTTTAGTGGCTATTACTCTGACATCCAAAGAGCTGCAGTTCTGCAATGTTACTATATGGCAGATCACCCCACAGTAGGTGAATAACTTATTTAGAAGAAATTGCCTATCTGCAATATTTTTACAGAAAAAGACATTTACTCGTTTTAGCTGGTATGACTCAGCTATGCAAAGAGCTATGGATGTGCAACTTCACCATGTTTGTAGATCATCCAAAAGGTGAATGAGTTATTCAGAACAAATTGCCTATCTGTAACACTTTTAGAGATAAAAGACTTATTTAGAAGAAATTGCCTATCTGAAATACTTTTAGAGATAAAAGGTTTTAGTATCTATTACTGAGCTATGCAAAGAGATACAGTTGTGCAACTTCAATATATAGTAGATCACCCCAAAGTAGGTGAATGACTTATTTAGAAGAAATTGTGTATCTGTAATACTTTTAGAGATAAAATGCATTTACTCATTTTAATAGCTATGACTGTGCTATACAAAGAGCTATAGATCTGGAACTTCACTATGTGATAGATCACCCAAAAGTAGGTGAATGACTTATTTAGAAGAAATTGCCTATCTGTAATACTTTCAGAGATAAAAGACATTTACTCATTTTAGAAGCTATTACTCAGCTATCCAAAGAGCTGCAGTTCTGCAATGCCACTATGTGGCAGATCACCCCAAAGTAGGTAAATGACTTATTTAGAGTAAATTGTGTATTTGCAGTACTTTTACAGATAAAAGACATTTACTCATTTTAGTACCTATGACTCAGCTATGTAAAGAGCTATAGATCTGCAACTTCAGTATGTGGCAGATCATGCAAAAGTAGATGAATGACTTATGTATCACCAAAATTACCCTATCTCGCATCATTTCCAAGATAATAAGTTTTTCCATTTTTATGCAGAAATTCAATATAGCTGTCAAAAATGCAAAAATGGTAGGAAAACAATTTTTGGCAATTTTTTCGTCAAAATCGCTCTATCTCGCTCAATTTCTGAGATAAACACATTTTTGCGTTTTAGGCAGAAATTCAAGATGGCCGCCAAAAGTGGCAGGAAAATGATTTTGGGGAAAAGTCGTTGATAGACTCTGCAGATACCCTATGGGTAAAAATTTTTGTCAAAATCGCTCTGTTTCCGAGATCAACATTTTTTTTTGCGTTTTACGCAGTAATTCAAGATGGCCGCCAAAAGTGGAGGGAAAATATTGTTTTGGGAAAAGTCCCCAGTAGACTCTGCATATATCCTGCAATTCAAAAATTTCGTTGAAATCACTCTATCTTGCTCCGTTTCCGAGAGAAACACGTTATTGCGTTTTACGCAGAAATTCAAGATGGCCGCCAAAAGTGGTGGGAAAACAATCTTTTGGAAAAGTCGTTGATAGATTCTGCAGATACCCCGTGGGTCAAAAATTTCGTTGAAATTGTTCTATCTCGCTCCTTTTCCAAGATAAATGTGGTTTTACGTAGAAATTCAAGATGCCCGCCAAAAGTGGCAGGAAAACGATTTTTGGGAAAAGTCGCCAGTCGACTCTGCAGATACCCTATGGGTCAAAAATTTTGTCGAAATCGCTCTATCTTGCTCCGTTTCCGAGATAAACAAGTTTTTATGTTTTACGCAGAAATTCAAGATGGCCGCCAAAAGTGGCGGTAAAACGATTTGTGGCAAAAGTCATTATTAGACTCTCCAGATACCCTGTGGGTCAATAGATTCATTGAAATCATTCTATTTAGCTCCGTTTCCGAGATAAACACGTTTTTGCGTTTTACACAGAAATTCAAGATGGACGCCAAAAGTGGCGGGAAAACAATTGTGGGAAAAGTCGCCAGTAGAGTCTCCAATTACCCTATGGGTCAAAAATTTTGTCGAAATCGCTCTATCTCTCTCCATTTCTTAGATAAATAAAAAGATAGATGTCATTATTTTGCTACAAATAAGAAAATAGCTATTACTCACTTATGGCATGCAATAGAACCCTAAACTAAATGTCATGTTATAGTTAAGTACAAAGTAGCTGAACAACATATTTTAGAAAAATACTCTAACTGCAATAGTTTTGGAGTTACAATGGATTTACTCACCAGTCAGAATTTCAAAGTAGCTATTACTCAGCTATCCAATGTGCAACAGGTCTGAAACTTTACTACGTGACAGCTTATCAAAAACCAGATGAGTAACATATTTGAAAAGAATTCCCTTATTTTAATACTTTTGAAGATATTTGACATTTACTTCTGTCATTATTTTGCTACAAATAAGAAAATAGCTATTACTCACTTATGGCATGCAATAGAACCCCAAACTAAATGCCATGTTATAGTTAAGGACAAAGTAGCTGAATAACATATTTTAGGAAAATACTCGAACTTCAATAGTTTTGGAGTTACAATGGATTTACTCAACAGTCACAATTCCAAAGTAGCTATTACTCAGCCATCCAATGTGCAACAGGTCTGAAACTTTACTATGTGATAGCTTACCAATAACTAGATGAATAACATATTTGAAAAGAATTCCCTAACTTTAATACTTTTGAAGATATTTGACATTTACTTATGTTGTTATTTTGCTACAAATAAGAAAATAGCTATTACTCACTTATGGCATGCAATGGGACAACAAACTATGTACCATCTTATAGCTAAAAACAAAGTAGCTGAACAACATATTTGAAGAAAAAGATGTAACTGCGACAGTTTTGGAGTTCTGAGTCCTTTACTCAAAGTAGCTAAAATTGCTATTACCCGGTACTCACTTATCTTTAGGCCTAAGTCCTAAAACCAAAAAAATTTTCATCGGCATGAAAATTCATTGGGATAATTTACAAAAAATCTGTAGCTGTAGTAGTTTTGGAGAAATCTGTGTGACACACTAACGCACACATGCACACACAGGCATCATTTCATAATCTCCCTCCTGGGCTAAAGCCCGGCGGGAGATAATAAAAGCAAGATGTGCCTCATGGGAAATAAACAAAAATATACATCTAAGAAAATAAATGTATATCTCACTTATGAAGATTTTTATTTTCAATCTAACAAACTTTTATATCACTTAATGTCCACTCAAAAGATGAACAATATCATACAATAACAAGACTTCTCTACCCCTCAAAACTTTATGATAACTTTCACCTGTTATAACAGATGGTATATATTTGAATCACAGTATTTTTGAGATGTAGTATTTTATAGCATATGTGTATAAATGTTGGATATTTATTTACTTTTCTGTAAAAATATTTTTAAACATATAGAATTATTAATTCAATAGTATATGGGGTATGTTAAATGGGTTCAATTAACCTTAAATGGGTTCAATTAACAATGCAAAGTTTTATTTTGTTTATGGTTTGAATCGTTCTTCTTTAATTAAAATTGTGCCATATTAATGTATTAATACAATTTGCCTTCAGCATTCTGTCTCATTCAGTGGGTATTTTTTACTTTTTGTATTAGTATTTAAAGCCACTGGGACCTCATTTTGACGTATTCAAATACACATGGAAACAGGTATTCACAGTTTTCCAAATTTCTGCCTTAATTCTAGGATTCGGAGTGAAAGTAAAATCAGCTTTGTCTGTCACTTAAGCTGGCCACACTGATACACAAATCGAGTAAAAAACACCTTCAAAATGAAGGTTTGAGGTCATTTATCATCAAAAAATTAAATATTGTTAATTTCCTGTAAGCATATTTGACAAACTCCCCAGATATTTACATCAGTTCTTTCGCATGTGATGACTTAGAAGTCTGGTGATACATGGGGTTTTCGTAGTAGTAAACATTTTATTTACTTGTATAATTTCTGACAACTTTGTACAATGATTTTACTTTAATTTACACTCAAATATGAATTAAAATTACATTTAAAACAAATTATTAAAAAAAAAAAAAATTTTCCCCCATTTCTGCATGGATTTTAATGTAACAAAAAACGAGCAGAACGTCTGTTGAAATACATTTGTAATGATTTATACATAATATTTTAGGTTACATAGTTATTAGGGCTGTTAAAGAGTACTCGAGTACTCGTTAAAGATTAGATTACTAAATTATTTGGAGTACAAAATGAACAAAAGAGTACTCTTTTACACTCAAATAGTGGCCTTTTATAAACCATTCTTGATAAAAGTGACATAAAATGGGTAAATTTCTGCTGATTTTCAGGGAAAATGGCACATTTTGATGTATTTATCACTAAACAGAGTACTCGTTTTAGAGTAGAGTAATGGTGAGAGAGTACTCGAGTACAAAATTTGCTACTCGTGGCAGCCCTAATAGTTATAATAAAATATTAACATTAAATCGGCACTTGTTGATGCATTTTTAATACTGTGGGATCCCTTAATTTCTCCCACCTAAGAAGGATCAAAACAACACTTAAAAATATCATCCATGAGTAAAAAGTGCAAGTTTTGTACCTTAATATATACTGCTTCATGTCTTAACTTGGCACACCAAGGACACATAAAGCTTATTTTTTATTAGTTTGAGTTTATTTTCGTGGATTTCTTTTTATTAAAATATGTATTGACACAAGTGTAAGTTATGAAAGTATTTTACTGACATAAAATCAAAATAATAAACCTTTTACACTCGTTTTAATGAGCGATAATATAATTTCTAAGAAATCAGTGCCTCAAATTGGCACAATTCACATACGAAAATTGCCGATGATATTTAAATTATTTCTGTCATCACTTCCTTATTTGGTAAGCGGAAATGTGCGAGTGTGGGCGATAGAGTACAAGTGTTACTTTCTATTTTAATTTTCGTTTTCTGCCAATTTAAAGTTTGTGCCATTATATGGCACCAAGCAGTACATTTTAAAGTAGTGGTGGTGGACCAATTTATGCCCGTGTACCTATTCATGCCCACCCTCGCTTTTCTTAAAGATTTATGATTTTTCATAGAAAAGATGTTTACCACAACAAATATTTAATTATCAAATCGATCATATACATTGGTAATTTACTGTGTAAATGTAATAGTTTTGGAGAAATTTAGGGCTGGGCGTGAATAGGTACATGGGTGTGAACTGGTCCACCACCACTATGTAACATAAAGTATTTGGTTTTTTATGTGAGGAGAGATCTATTATTTGTTTTTTTTTTCTCCATGTAAAAATCACTTCCTGGTTCAAATGCAGACGTTTGTTTTTACCCAATTGACCCTTCAAGGACGTGTGCAGGAGCATGCGCAGCCGAAACCGTGATTAGGCTTATTGCTACTTCCTTGTTTGGTATGTGAAAGTCTGTGTTTTACTGATAACAATCAAATAACAGTATTTATTCTTTCTGTCCGTTTGTGCCAAGATGAGGTATGTACCATGATATGGCGCTAAGCAAGACATTTTAAAGTAGGTAGTGGCTTTCTACCAGTGAACGCCCGCCTACCAGTTAACGCCCACCTTATATATCTTTGTTAGAGGTCAAGGACAAATGCTTGTATAAGTCTACAAAAGGGGCGTTCACTGGTATTTCCGGTGTGCGGTAAAAACGGCCGATAATGGAGTTAAATTATTAAAATATACTGCTCAGCTACCCAAGTTCGTCGCCTACCTTAAAAACTGAAAAGGACCAGCAATATTGATACTGAAACAAGCTGAACAGGTGGTTTTTGCACACATGTATTACCCTACAAAGAAAGATGATTGCTAATAGGTTTAAATATTGTCAAAAAATGCAGATGACGAACTTGGGTAGGCGACGAACTTGGGTAGCTGATAGTGCTGTAACGAGTTGATCGAAACTCGAGTCGTAACTCGGTGGGCGATATTTGGGACACCATCGATTTACGTAATTTAAACTCGAGTTTTTAAGAAATAAATTATGATATACTAGTCTTGTTATAAAACCAGTACTTTTACAATTTATCTAACCATAAAGACAAAAAAATCAATGAGCAATGGCCATTTTTTTATTTCCTTTTTTACGTGGATGTTCCATAATGTGCTCATACATACCTGTACAATTTAACCGGCAACAGAATATATTTCCTTGCAATAAAATGGTACTAAATACGTCAATGGCGGATCCCTTGATGGCAATATTTGGACATTATTATTTTATTTAATATATATTTGTGTCATTTACTCGAGTTGAACTCGAGTTCAACTCGCATCTAACAAGCGAGCGTCGATCTACAGAAATCACTGTTGATTACAGCTCTAGTAGCTGAGCAGTAAAGCTTTGAAACAAATGTAGCAACATGCACCTGAATTATTAATTGCTGTGTACATCATTTGACAATCTGGTGGGCGAAGAATAAAATAAAAATCTGTTTATATAATTTAAATTCAATATATTTACTTCTGCATGGGCGTTTACTGGTAGAATGCCACTATCAACAGGAACCCCGACTGGTCAAGAATATTTGAGCGATAATACAAGATATAATAAATTATATATCCTGCACAATACGGTTGAGATCGATAAAGTAGTTACTTCAGTAAATAGTTTGTCATTATTCAAAGTACATAAAATCTACCCTTTTTGAATGAAACACAACTGAAAAATGGTTTAATTATTTGTTTTCATCTTGTAAAGATCGTCATATGATACACCGAATAGAAGGCTATGCGGACAACGGACAGACACTAAATCTCGGATGTCGAAGTTCAAAGAATGTGTTAAGGCCACTCACCAAGCCAAATCATCTATGATCATTCAGTGGCATTTTATATTTGTCATTTAAAGCTACAATGGTGATTTTAAAAGTAAAATATTCATGATCTACTTGCAATATAAAACCTTAAATGAATTTCAAAGGAAAACATGATTGTTATAACGAGGTATTTATAAAGACAGTACCAAATTGGTTTTGACACCCTCTTTATCACCATATACAATAGCTTTTTTATAAATCTGTAAATATATTGCCAAGTTTTTGTGAATAATGTATTAAAATTATTTTTTTATATATCTTACTGAGTAATAAGTTTTGTTTTACATACCACAATATTTTTTTTTACCAATAATATGCATATATGGGACCCATAAAAGTCATTTATGGGCTTATATTTAAAAGGCACCCTCACCTCTCCTGTATTAAATATCATTTTGAAACCCAACTATAATCTAGTAAAATGTGTAGAGAATGTTATGTTTCATTGACACAAATTACACATTTCATAAATTAATCTAGGAGTTTGCATTTCCTTAATGTACCACAAACGCCTAAGATTATGTATAAGATTATGGCAATTCTTAGTGTACAGTTATATGGGTTCCATGAAGGCCATATATTGACATAACAAGTCAAAACATTTAATACTTGCAAAACATTTAATACAAAATGAAAATCTTGCTGACTTTTATGTGGAAATTTTGTTCAAGTTATGTAAAATTTTAGTTTCTCTTTGTTTAACTCAAGGGGTCATTAATAGGTCAACCCCCGAACTTATGTAGTGCAGCTTTGTTTATCTTTTCCCAGATAGTACTTTGAGGGAGTGTAAGAAAAAAAGGGAAAACACCACATGTTGTAAAACAGGGTAGCCTTTTTCTATCAGGATGTAAATTACAGTACATTTTAAAGGTTATAAATATTTGTGGAAAATCTATGAAATTTGTAAAAATACTGTAAATAAGGCCTAATTAATAAACTGTGATATTTTTGGAAGGGATTCATGATGAAAAAAAAATCTATATTAATCAAATAATGCATTTGCTTTATTATATCAATTAACTGTGGATTTCATAATGTGTTTTACTTGTGTCTTCACAAGGCTAATTAGCTGTTTTAGCTTGGATCATCTAGAAAAAGGGTTTGGGTGAATTATGGAACTGATGAGTTTCTGATGTACATTTCTGTGGGTTCTCAGCTTGGGGGTTCAAGCACCTTAAATGGCATGTTTAAATTTTTGGGGGATGCAAGGATACACTGGACATAAACACAAGCTTGGACACAAATGTGAATAATTAAGATATGAAGTTTTTTAAAATGGCTAAAGTTTTCTGGAAAACATGTCTCCTTGAATAATGTCTCCTGAATAAAACACCTCATAAAAAGACATCAAGATTGTACTGTGTCTTATATTCAAAGGCTGTATTAAAGTGTATTAAAACTACATGTACTTCCAGGTGAAATACTGGACAAAATATAGTGGGCAAAGTGTCGAGGAAACTGTTGCCTGTTCATAAAGATCCAAACAGTCGCAACAACTCATGTTTGAGCCTCTGTTACATGCAAGCTTAACTGTAAATGTAGCTTATGTATTGGTTTTAATTATTCTTACATTGAACCTATATATATGTAGGATTGATAAAGCACCTTGATCCATTTTCTATATTTTACTATTACCCTTGTCAGGCCCACATGGGACCCATATACAGAACCAGTACTGGTCCCATCACAAAACCAGTTGCAAAAACCATCTGGGTCCCATATTAAAATCACAAGTTGGGCCCACATATGACCCATATAAGAACCCACTTGGGACCCTTGTTGGTCTCGTATGTAGTGCTGGATGGGTTTGAAGTAGTGCACTTGAGTGGTGTCCAATTCTCGAAAGTCTGGAGACAAAGCAAAAACAATAAAACTGTGACCTCTAGAAGCACCAGTCTCTTTTAAAGGACTTGCTGGTGCATAATACATCTAGAATACGTCCTTGGTAGACAACATGTCGAATAAAGTCGAAATCTTACAACTGTTTGGGGTCAGTAGAGAACATGGATTGTCAAGTGGCTTGACCTGTTTTAAAGTGGCGCTTGAATTGAACTTCACACCCTTCATTTTTAAATTCTAAACACAACAATTTGCTAAACTCATGTCAATATGTGGAAATAAGTAGCTTTAAAATCGGAAATTTTCAATAATACATGACACTTAATATGACTTACATTTCATTTCAAGCAAGTAATTTTCAAAAATACTTTTGTTCTTGTGGAAATTTGTACCATTTGTTAAAAGATCCATTTTTATTCTTTACTTTGACAATGAGATACGATGGTTCATATTACAAAAGGCAAATCTGGATGTCACTGAAATAATGATAAACACCTGCATATATAGCTTATCTTGGTAATCTAGCAAACGTGGCTTAATTAGCTTGTTTGAATTTGGAGTCAATTTCATTAAAATATAGCATTGGCACAACAATAAGTAATTTTATATTTTACAAAAAAAAAACACAACCAACTAATTAACCTGTAAGAGATCTCCATAAGGAATGATACGTAATACATATAAAAGTCATCCTCATAATTATTCTCTTGATTTGAGTTAAGGTTATTCCAGGATATGAGCTTCATTTAAACCAGTGACCACAGTGGCATGAGTCAAGTGGTTATATGCTAAATTTGTCATCATTTGGCCATTGAGGCCTCCACAGAAAGTACAGGATGCAGTCCATTTAGTGGGATCAGCAGTGGGGTATGTTGGTGTAGACAGTTATACACTCCAACATTAAAAAGTGTGTGGGTTTGAATTCGACACCTTTCCTTCCTGGAAAAGTTACTTGCAGTTATCTGTTAGTTTATACTGCAAAATTTGGACCAACTACCCACTCTAATATGATCATATAGGTCCTTGGTGGCCTAGTGGTTAGCAAGTTTGGCATCTAATCACAGGCTGTTACCTGTGTATGGGTTCCAGTCCCCCATGTGGCAATGCCGTGGACCTGTCCCAAAAGACCCTGGCTATTGAACAGGATGTAAAACCCCAATTTTGACTTTTTGGTGTAATAAGCCAAATATGTTCACCAGTACTGGTGAATTTGGTCAGTTTGATTAACTAAATCATTTCGGATAATGGATTATCAGGTTTATAGAATAGTAATGATAATCTAGCTTAAATTATTTGCAAACATGTTCAACGAACTAAATTTTGGCAGAACACATAGTAAGTAGTAGTAGATTCACAATGCCCAGTTACAAACAAACTACTAAAATAGACTTCAGATGTAGGTGTAATCTGCTTTATTTCATTGTCCATTTCCTATTATTAGTTCACACATAAAGATGTTACTTGCTGACAGAATTAGTAGCAAATATAAATTCTTATTCAGGCTCTGAAAATTGCAATTGTTTGTCAAAGAGAAAGTGACAGACACTTTCTTCAAACTATGTTAATATGATATTACTTGATTTGACATCTTTGAGTACGAGTTGACACTTATTGGAATACTGTGTGAAATTTCAGAAATGTTAAATTCCCAACAGTATGTGAAATTTGTATCTGAGAAAACCTTGATTTAAACTGATTTAAACTGTGGCATCACACTTAAAACAAATCTAATTATAAGATATGTTTCAAGTGTGTGACATAACAGCAAGTTTCCAACTACAGTGCTACAGATACACAGGTCAGTACATACCAATGCTATTCAACAAAATCCATCCGATACAAGGCCTCTTCAAGCTGAAGAAATGATAAAAAAGATTGAAAATCGATCTAGAACTAAAAGTTATTTCCAAAGTGCAGGTATACTATATATGCTGAAAATACCTTTCAATTCTGATAAAACTGCAGAATTTGTAAAAAAAAGTTGTATCATTCTCAGTGAGAATAGAGAAAGTGTATTATATAGTATATTTAAACTCAGTCCTACTTGACAAATTTTGATTGCAAGTAGAGTCCAGGCTCTCAAGTTACTGACATTCCCCTAATTTAAAACAGAGACTCAAGAATGAACATTTATTACTGTATTTGAGGTTCTTTAGCATGCCACTGGGGATAGGATCCAATGAGCACCCCCATTTTAAGCCATATGAGTCACTTTATATCTGCCTGTACCTGGGTTTGAACCCACGTCCTCTGCGTTTGAACCCACGTCCTCTTTGTTCCTAGGCGAGTGTGCTTCCCATTGGACAAGAGTGTATTATTTGAGATAAAACTTCAGTATTTCATCGTATCATATTGCATCACCCTTTGTTGTTGGCGTGCAAAAATGTGAAAGTCGCCCCAGTATACCAATTCACCACTGGTGCGCGCCTTTTAATGGTAAGACAAAATCGTCAAACCTTGGACAAGTGTTGCATCAGAGGTTTGCGCCTAGACAATTTTCAACAGTGTAATATACCAGGGGCAAATGGTTTTAACACATAATTAAATGAAAAAGAGTGTGAATATCATGTAAGTACAAATTAATATCATGCTCAGTTTATTTCAGGTGCAATACATTCACCTCGGATGCATTGTTAAATTTTACCAGCACCATTTCCCTTTTTATGTGGAATAAACAATCTAAGAGTTAATAGTCTGTTGATATGTATAGCTGCCTATATGTCTAATTGGGCATTTTCACAACAACTTTGTAGATATATTAGATCTCGGTGAAATGGAGCATTGAGGATAACCTAAACTTTGTTCACCACAACCACATTTTCCGCAGACATTTCCACCGATGATCAACACCTGTTTTAAGGTATTATTCAGCATTTTGCTGCATAATGTCCATTCATAGATTGATATTAAAATGTTACCAATAAAAGTAAATTGTTGCTATTTCTTGTACACACATCGTCATATGCCAAGCCGTGGTACCTTGGGGCCATAAGGTTTTAATGTACATTATATAGGCTGACTTCTGATTTGGGTTCCAACACATACATCCCACCAGGCATGGGCCCTTGAAAACATGTGTTGATTTAGAGTTGAAAAAGGATCCTGATATTGATGAACATCATTTAAACACCAAATCGAAGTTTGATGTCCAACACGAAACAGTGGTCACATTTTAGAACAGAAAACATATTGAATGTGGGAAAATGTATATAAGATTATGTTAGTGTCACTTTTAGTGGTGAGGGTTTCAAACTTTTTCTAATGCTCCCAGACAATTTTTATTCATCCTTCTTTCATTATATCTTTAATAGTTTGTGTGTTTTACCTTAAGGAAGTTTTATTAGCCAGTCTTTAGGTTAGTTATATGTAAACAATAAGTTATGTCCTTTGTCCAATTCTGTAAATAAGTTCAGGTCATTTTAGTTTTGTATTAGTGTGTGATATATCACAATTGTAGACATCTGGGTGTCAGGGACACCTTAACCTAGAAATATAAAAGGTTAAAAACCAAGGTGGTGCATATGTGGTAAATAATATGAAACCAGGAACAGCACACCTATATTTCCTTTCCAGATATACATCAATAAATTATTCTCCTCGCATATCTGGTGATTTCACACATTTAGTTTCACTGTGCAGAAGGAAGGACCTTCAAACTTTGTAAGACATTCTTTATATATTGTCCGATATGGGTTTCCACATGCCGAAAATGCTATTATCAAGAATGCCCCCTTGCCATTGTTAATTACTCTAATTCCTCGAAGTGGAGGGGCGAGGGTTTACAATATACTCTGTCATGTTGTCTGTCTGTATGCATAACCCCAAAACCCCAAAACTTTGTACGGGATATGGATCACATTTTCGCACATGGTGGGGTCTACTGGCTTGGTTCTCAAACATGATTCTCATCAGGATCCAGATCAAGTCTCCATGTTATTTTATACTCGCACCTTCTCTGTAAGTGCAGTGGCGAAAGTATATTGTTTTTACTCCAGGTTTTTGATTTTCACTAATATGTGCCATGGCTGGGCTTTGGCAAATGCATTAATTTTCTTTATTTCTACTTAAGAATGCTTCAACATTTCCTTGACCTTTGGTGCAATTCACATGATTTCTGTTTGTTTTAGTTACTTCAGGAATATCCATTAGCAGAAATATTCTGAACCTCACAGCCAACAAGACCTTTTATAAATGGTACTGACACATGCAATACTAACCCATTCCTGGCATATACATTATATCACTTTATTTTATCACTATGATCACATTTCAAGGGATTATAGCTGATACTAATACACTGATACTTCTACTTGGAAAGTTAGAGGGAAACAGTATTTGCAGAGGTGTGGACAATTAGGCTGCGATGGATGCATTTACTTTTTGTACCAGTGTACATTTCTACACTTCGAAAAATAGAAAACTTTTGAAGTCACTTGGCGCAAATATATGTTATCATTTCATAACAAGGCTCTCTAGTTTTCCTTACCTTTCACTAACATTTCATATATATTGGACACAAAGGTAATAATGAAGAATCTAATCTATCTAATCTAATCTAATGTGGACTTTTATAGCGCTTAATCTCCATCACTGATGGACTATAAGGCGCATCTAAACATAAAGCAAGGCAGTTAGCGTTAATCAAGGGACATAGCCAGGTCGTACCAAGGAGACACAAATGTGACGGGGGAGGCTATGGTGGGTAGGCTTTTGCAAACAGGTATGTTTTAAGCTTCTTTCTGAAGGAGGCAACTAATGTTGCACTGCGAACATCTTGAGGGAGTTCATTCCAGATCTTAGGAGCATCAAAGGCAAAACTATGGCCAAAATGTTTGGCTGACTTAAAGACTGATTAATGGAAAGGAGGAACTGTAAGGTATTGACAATCTGGGTGACTATGCCTAGTACTATAGGGACAACTACTAAAAGACAAGAACGGTTTGAAATAAGAAGGAGAACTACTATGCAAAAAATTATACACAAGTGTTGCGGTTTTGAAAATACAACGATACTTAACAGGCAACCAGTGGAATTTCTGTAGAATGGGTGTAACATGAGTATACTTTCTATGATTTGTAACAATACGAGCAAGGGTGTTCTGAATACTTTGCAATTTGTGCTGATTGAAACCGGACAAACCTCTGAACAGAGAGTTACAATAGTCCAGACGACTACTAACCAAGGCATTTGCAGCAAGGACTGCCACTTCAGAAGTGAGATACTTCCTAATTCTACAGAGGTCACGCATCTGAAGGAAGCACGCTTTGCAAGTCCTCTTGATATGCTCAGAGAATGAAAAATCTGCATCAAACCACACACCTAGATTTCTGACAGAATCAACCGGGTGAAGGAGGCTACCAAGAATGCTAACAGGAAAGTGAGAGGAAATCTTCTGACATTGAGCCTTGGAACCAAAGACAATAAACTCAGTTTTTTCAGGGTTGAGCTTCAATTTACTGAGAGACATCCACTCTTGGACATCACGAAGGCAGGCATTTAGCTTGGCGAGAGCCGAAGAAGCATTCTTGTGGGAGAGATGGATGTATAACTGAGTATCATCCACATAAAAATGGAATTTAATATGTGGGTGGAGGTGAATAATTTTACTAAGTGGTGTTGTATAGAGTGAAAACAGTAACGGACCCAGAACAGAACCTTGTGGGACTCCATAGATGAGATTGCTTAATTCAGATAATGTGGAGCCTATCTTAATGGCCTGGCAACAATTTCTTAAGTAGGAAGCAAACCACCTTAGAACTGTTCCACCAAGACCAAACCAGGATTTAAGGTAACCAAGGAGAATATTATGGTCTATAGTGTCAAATGCGGCTGATAAGTCAAGAAGTACTAGAGCTGTGGGTTCACCGCATGCCAGAGAGAGATGAACCTCATTTTTTATAGACAATAAAGCAGTTTCCGTGGAATGTCCTGGCTTATATGCTGACTGATGAGGATTGTCCAGTTTGTTGTTATTAATGTGTGACGTTAGCTGCCTGGCAACGACTCGCTCAACCAACTTTGACAGGAAACAAAGACCAGACACTGGGCAATAATTCTTAAGGTCGTCTCTGGGAAGGGAAGCCTTTTTTATGAGGGGGGTGACAACCGCCTTTTTGAAAGAATTTGGGAAAGATCCTTCAATGAGAGAATAATTTACCAACTTGGTAATGGAAGAGAGGAGGATATCAAGACAATCCTTAAGGAGGAATGTTAGTATAGGGTCTAGTGAGCAAGATTTAGTGGGGGATTCACTAATACACTTATAGACCTCGTCTTCAGTGACAGGCATAAAGGCATTGAAAGCAGGAGGCACTGAATCCGGTGCATCATTGAAAGAGCCAGGAATAGAAAAGGTGTCCCTGATTTTGCTTATTTTATTGGAGAAAAAAGAAGCAAACATGTCCGCGAGGCTTTTGTCTGAGCTATGAGCAGGCAGGACAGTCTCAGAGGTGCGATGCAACACCTTCATCAATGACTGCCATAGCTTCTTGGGGTCACGACTATTTGCAGTTATGAGATTTGTATAGTATGAACCCTTGTCTTTATTGGCCAGTCGATTACACCAGGCAATTTGCCTGTGGAGTCTTGACCTATTCAACTCTGTCTTATGTTTCCTCCACCTTCGTTCAAATTGCCGCCTAAGAGATCGACCCATGCGATACGAATCAGACAACCACTCATCAGACTGCTGTTTGAAGACTATATACAAAAGACAAGGAAGGGGTGTAGTGAGGCCATTAAGTGCAAAAGGAAAAAATAAATGAGAAGACAAGATGGTGGTCACAGTGAGGCCTCTATTTAAAATTTCAAACAAATCGGCCAAAATACATCTACAGCAAGATTCATTTTGTGTATTTTGTGTACCTATGGGTCAGGGCTACTGCATTCTCTGGCAGTGCTTGTTTAGCTTAAACTTTCTCTGTTATTTGCACTTTTTCCTCAAGATGTATGTTCAGTGTTATGACTGCTCAATATGTTTAATTTTTAGGATAATAACACAAAGCCACTATGAATAGAAGTGTTGAAACAAGATAAAAATCAGTTTATATTATACACTTCTAATATGTTTTGATCAGTTTTTAGGATGTCACTATTTTGTACACACAGATCTTAGTTTTGTTTCACATCAACATAGATTGTTGCTTAATTCATGAAATGAACAACTCAACATTTAGTGAAGTGTCAATTGTAGGAAACGGTCAATTTCCAAAGATTGGTTGTAACACATATATTTCGTTCAAGTATTTTATTAATTCTCAAACTATACGTTTAACAAATACTCACAAATTTGAACACATAGTATCTTTGTAATGCATCTGACCGTGTTTTACTCTGTTCCCACCAGACATGTTTGTCACAGTTTAAGTTGTTAACACAAATGCCAACACAGATTTCACTGTTACCAGTTATTCAAACCCAGATATGATTAGCTTCAAGTTGAATTTCGTGAATACAGAGAAAACAACGGTTTGAGCAATCTGTTTGCAATACAAACTATTCCACATATCAATGCATATATCTTGTCTACAGTACAGTTGGTGCACCCCCAACACTAATCTTTGAGTCAGGCATTGAAAAGTGCTATGGAGACAGAGTAATACTCTGTAAAAGTTTGCAGTACAAACTATTTAATATGCCAATACCAATAACACAACTGTAGAGTTAACCCAACTGCAGGGCAGTCGAAGATAACAGAGCCATACCCTATTACAGTTTGCAATACAAACTATCAAAATATCATGTCCAAACATGATATTAATTTCAGCAATACTCAAATGAACAGAATATCTAATGCATTAAATCAAATCTAGATAACGTTTTAAATCGCAGAATATATCCTCAGAATGAACACACATACACATACTCTGAAAACACATCTGTACTGGGTGACAACAAACCAGAAACTGACTGGGATCTGTAGTGACTGTTTAGGATTAGTAGTTGAGTGGTTGAGCAATCTGTTACACATGTACAAAGATATGATAAAATAGTCTCCAACGGATTGATATTTCTGACTAACATGTCAGACTATACCAAATATCAAATGGGTGAAAATATGCGAAAAATGGTGAGTCATAAAATAATATAAGGTAAGAAAGTGTCAGTAATTATAATTCAAATAACTGGGGTTGCAGACATATCATGGTTCAGGCCAGATGATCCAGGTCAAGTTATTAAAGAGGGTTGTAACCAGTATATTGAAGATAAGCTTGGTTCTGTTTTGTATCCCTGAAGTATGACTTTGGCCTATATCTAAGCTTGGATCTCCTTGTAGTTGGGATTACTACTGAAAGGGTCCAAATCACTGAAGGTCAGTTCAGTTAGGGTGTCAGTGTCTGTTGGTCGTCCCTACTGCAAACAGTATTATTAATAAAACATGACCTTCTTGGGTTAATATTGTATTGTAACACAGTCCCTACAGGGAAACAGATTAAGTCACTGTAACATAGGAGGATAAAGGGTTCACATTAATGCCCATACTACAACTTCGACTTCCTGTGACTGTTAAATATGAGGTCAATGGTATGTAACCAACTGGGCTGATCAAAGCTGGTTTGTAATATCTTACCAAACAGGATGAGGTCAAACAAATAAAAAAAAAAGTATGGTTCTGATCAACCTCAACTGCTCTGTACAGATCCGTACCGACACTCTAGAACTTAGGTCATTTTGCTGCTGGATAGTACATGTACTTGCTTGTCCTCTATTTTTAATATTATATCATGTCTTCAACCTGAAAAACGAAGAGATAAAGGCAGGCTTGTTATTGGTCTATAACCTTTTCTTACAAATGCAGAACATAAGAAAATTCCAAATCAATACCGATGTGTATCATTTACCTCACTTCATTAATTCAGGGTGATGGTCTGCTAATTAGTCAGAGAAACCAGTCAGAAACTGGTGTCAAAGTTGTAGGTTTTCCTATCTCATGTTCTATTAACTTTTTCAGCTAGAGTACTTTTATTTGGTAACGCACAGGGGGTCTGCGTGCCACCCTTCAAACTGGGCAATTACATTGGTGATTAATCTGATTATGTGTACAGAGGGTTTATTAACCAAGAGGTTTTATTACCATTTTCTTCCTAGATCTGTGTTGAAACAATGAGACACAGCCTTTTTATTGTGCGTAAGCAGAAAAGACTGTTGACTAAAATTTTTATCATTTTGTTTTAGAACTGGTGCGACGATTAGAGTAATACCTAACCAGAATATATGACAAAAATTCTCTATTGTGAGGAGGCTCTTAGAAGAATAATGTAAATGTGAATATTACAAGAATGAAGTTAGCTTTCTGTATCTAAAGCATATGCAAAGACTTGGGTCATTTATTTGATCAGCTTAATGGGTGTATGTTGGCCATCAAATAACAATAAATATTAAGGGTGGAATAGATTAATCACAGAGTTGTAAGAACTACAATTTTCAATAAAACCAGTGGCTTTTTGTTTAAATTATCCAACCCACAATTGTAAATGTTGTTTAAAGCTCTAGATTTTAAGAATAGTTTCTAAGATTTAGTTTGTAAAAAGAAATGTTCTACCCCCCAAAATAAACCAGTTTTCTTAGAATTAAATGTGAAACGTCTTTTTCAATTCCTAAACACAATGCAGACTAAACATCCAAAACTACTAACTCATTTTGCAAATCGTTTCTGGTGACATTGAAAATATATTTTAAAAATTCATTAAAAATCCATTAAAACACATTTACATACTGTTAATATTACCATAGTTTTGCTCAAATTACTAATCCTCTGGACAAATACTGACATTTCCTACAATATTTTGTGCTTAAGTTGATTTGGGTTTCATCTTGTATTTTGTTCTGTGTTGGGAACACAAGGTTACCTCGGAATTCGATGAAGTGCCTTTTTCATTTTCTTCATTAACATACAATGAATATGTTTGGAAAATAGGAAACCAAATATCAATTAACATTGTTACAATGTGAATTGTTTGATTGTTTTCAATTTTCATAAAACACTCAATTCAAAAATCATGCAGATGTGACATAAGTTTTTCAAGTTACTAACCGTACTAAAACACAATAACACTAATAGCCATGCTTTCAGCGCTGCAGTGACGTCACAATCAGTTAAACCAATCAGAAAAGTGGATTGTTGAAGAGGGATTTTGCTGCCAATTTAACACAACATGACGTCACCTCCACTCCAAATAATAGGAAGTCCAGAAAAAGATACTGGCAGTCAACTTAAACCTCCATAATATCCTCAACTGCAACCGGAAGCAGTCATTTGTTTCACGCGTAGATGAGTCTTGCTAAAGCGTATTGACAGGGCCCCCGAACATTGTCGGCAGTTTAAAATTCACCCGGAAAAGTGGGCAAGTGTTTGGAGGCTCTCAGAAAAGAATAATTATCAATAATCCTACTTGTACACTGAGTAATTGTTTGCAATTGCTTTTTACTCAACAGTCAGCCACGCATCCAATTAAACAGAAGGGTAACAAGTAGCTGTCAGAGCAGTTTGACACGGGTGTGTGTGTAACAAGGGAGGAACCATATAAGTCAACAGTTTTGCTGAGACTTCTTTATAGATGTACACAGGGAACTGACTAGAGATTTAATTAGTTTAAAACACCATAGAAACAGCAATCTGAAGACAGAAAACTCAATTAAGAAATTTTGAAAAAAATATATACTACAAACAAAAGTGTGGACTGACAGTGGATAGACAAGAAGAAATTCTATTGATATATTTGAGAAAGTTTTAAAGATTTCAATTTTATAAGAAAAAATAGACACAGGTTGGTGATAAGAGCTTCATTATAAGATCAATATATTTCACAGGAAGACACTATTCTGCTTGTGATTTGCCTTTTACTGACTGCCACTGTTTTGGAGACGAGCACAACTGTGTGGAGAAAAGTAAGTTGTCATTTGTCATCAGTTGTTTTATTTTATTTCATTGTTTATAATTTACATTGGCTAAATAAAGCTTAATCTTAATATAAAGTCTTAAAATAGATAAACACACTTCAAAAGATATCAAAGTGGAAACAGTACAATTGGACGGAAAAATTGGAAAGTGTCAAAGTTTTTTATTGGCACCAAATTTGTACAATCAGTTGTAACAACAATCTGAGTTCCCTGTATAGTTTCATAACGTTTTGGAAAGAATAAAAGGCACCATATACGATGATATTATTTGATGACAGAGTTTTAACATAACCTGCTAATTTAAGAAACAATCCTTTGTAACAACGTTTTTTATGTTAACACTAAAATATACATTCATAGCTATGTCAAATTTCAATTATATAGATAAATATATTTTACAAATTAAATCATAAGCCATCCTATTGTATCTACAGAGCATCCTTATTAAACAACAGATCTTCTATTTAAATTGATTTCTTCTGTACAGGATCCAAATGGCAAGATAACTATTTTTATATCTCTGTAACATTTAGCCATAAAGAGCATCTTTTAGATGTTTTAATCTTTTCAATATAAATTAGAGTAGTGTTCAGTACAGTTGAGAAAAAAATCCCATTATTCACTCAAGACCGCATTATCTTGAAACATGGAAAAGACGGGACATATTTTTAAATCCCCTTCGTCACTTAACTAAAGATAATTGGTGTTACAAATTCGCAAACAAGTATTGATCTGTCATTGTTACTTTTCAAACTTTGTAACCTACAAACATGTTGTATGCATGTTTAGATTTGCACTTTTGCAGGGCTTCTGCTAATTAAAATATATGCAGAAATGGTGGGGAAATCTCTAGTTACACGTTTGTTCTAACTGCATGGTGACTGTAACTGTGGATATATTTCACAGCTATTTTTTTCATTCTTTGTGTAAATATGAACCCACTTATGGATTTCACTTATAGTTAAAGCACATTGACGGGTTTGTAAAAGTAAACCAAACATCTTGGTGCATATTTTGAAATTTTATCTCTCTACAAGACAAAACGCACAGTGGACTAGGATTGCCAAAATTCCATCTAAACCAAAATTACGGTCATATAGCTTTTTTAAACATAGTATATCTGCTGAACCATATGTAACCTCAAATCTATCAAAAGGTAAACGATCGCTGATAAGTCAGTTGAGAGTAGGAATCTTGCCCCTTGAGATTGAGTCAGGTCGGTATGTAAGGAAAAAGTTAACTGAAAGAGTGTGTAAATTGTGTCATTGTAATGTGGAAGATGAAATACATTTCATATGTTTATGTCCAAACTTGAATAACATAAGATTTTATTATTTTAGTAAATTAAATATAGATGTTGGTAAAAATTATATGGAGCAATTTATTGAAGTTTTGTGTCATTCAGATTTGAAAGTAATGGTTTCATTTATTTACGAAATGTGGAATGCAAGAAATAACAAAATTTTCCAAAAATAGATGCTGAAAGGTTATATTTCCAACACTTGTTAAATATGTTGTATTTATAGTGACTAATAAGCCCAACAGGGCTGGGTATATATGATCATGTATTATAATATATTGTTACTGGTATTATACTTGTCACTTAAATAAATGAATAAATATATATTGAATTGTCTTGTGATAAAATTTCAAAGTAACAATGTATATCTATCATTCGTTTTTATTCTTAGATTTAATAAATGCTGAAAAGTAATATACCATCACATGATTCCTTTAGGGGTGCTTTTTTACGTTTTAGCCGCCCCATCAGACAACATCACTATGTGATTTGCGATTGTGGATTTCTAATTTTGTTAAAGCTTTTCTGTGTTACAGTTTTTAAATTCTTTCATTCTGATGAAATGAATGTTACACACAAAAGTAGCATTTTATTGTATTAATACGAGTGTACTGTATCTACCCAAGATACTTTACTGTCATAAGTGTAATTTGTTTGAATTGTTTGTCTTTTAATAGATCATACTCACATCAGTTTATAATTCACCTAAGGCCGCATTTTTTTCTTGAAATAGTTGGAAATACAGAACGGGACACATAATTCTTTGGATGTGTGACATCATTTCAAGCTTGTGGAATTTTCGGTGAAATTGGCTTGTAAAACATTAAATGAAAAGTGGATTATAACAGTAAAACATCCCTAATTAGACATCTATGAAAAAGTTATATATATATTGTACAAATATTGTCATATTTGATAATGATATACCCTTTGTATATGCTAATGTATACGTTTTCCAATTATACTTTTTTCATATATTGTATTTTACAACATCTTGTGAACAACACAACAGCAGATCGTGTGGCTTGTATGGTTTTAAGACACGAATATCATTCACAGCACTGTCTTGTATGAATAAATGGACAAATAAATAAATAGAAAAATAAATAAATAAATAAACATGTAGAGATTAGTGTATGAATTGAAATGCAATTTAAATATGAAATGCCTAATTTTTGTTCTGCATATCTATCAGTGTTCTAAAACTTGTTTCATTTGGTTACATGATTATATCCCAGCTTGCATTGTGTTAATAAATCCAAATATTTAAACTATCCATAAACAGTTAAACTTTTGCAGGAATAAAATTTTATAGCATATCTCAGAATAAATCTTTCAAAGGATCAATACTGATAAACATTTGTAAAGTGCTGATCAATTCATTCATTCACTCATTTGTTTGTTCGTTTGTTCGTTCGTTCGTTCGTTCATTCATTCATTCATTCATTTTATTTTATTCATTCATTCATTTATTTTATTTTATTTTAGTGACATGTATTATACTGTAACAAAAGGTATTGCAAAACATAAACAAAAATAAATAAATAAATAAAAAAATAAATATCCAGCCCTCTTTTGGGCTAATAAGTCACTTTAAATAGAAAAGTTTAAAATATGATTGGTTTGATTAGTTGAAAGTAGGAATTTATATTAAAGTATGAAAAAAATAATAACCACAAATACACAATTACAATCCAAAAAGTGTATCATTTTTAAAGAAGAAAAACCAAAAATAAGCATACTTAAGTTCAAACAATATTTTTTCGTATATTCCATATTTTCTCAACAAATTTAGCAAAATTGTTTGTATCAAATGACACTATGGCAATAAATTTTTCGTTCAAATTCGAAGAATCAAAATCTGGATAAACAGTTTTTAATTTTACAACTGGTCTCCTTCTGAATTATATGCTGTATAACAACAAAGGAAGTGATATTCGTTTTCAGTGACATTATCAGAACAATAAAGGCAAACATGTTCTTGTAATGGTTTTCTATAGTATCAGCCAGTTTCAATATGTAAGGGTTATATTCCTATCCTTAATTGTGGCAAAAAGTGGTCTTTGTGACCTTGTTATGGAGAATTTAACATATTTTTCTGCATCAACATCTTGTTTAAACTATGTATAATAGCACAGCTTTGGCTTAAAGTTTATATTATTTAACCATTCCAAATGCATTGATTAAAAAAAGTCAGTCACATTTAAAGTAGAACCTGAGCTTATGATCTCGGTTCTGTTAATTTCCTCCATTATGTTATATATTTCTCCACACCAATCATAATCACTCAAATATACCAATTGGTGTTCAATAAGCTGTCATGTTAAATGCTCAGTATCCATTGGTAGAAGTCTGTTACAATATATAATGGCACAAACGTAGTAGTGATACTTAACATTTAACGATTCCCATGTCTGCCTGCACAGCCAAAGTATTTAATTGCCCAATTCTGAATGTGTTGTCCAAATTTAGGATCTGAGAACCCCCCCCCCCCTTCCCCACACAGATGCCCCAATTCCTCAAATATAATGCCTAAGTATCTATAGGAGTCTTTAAACTTCAAGTGTATTACAACCTACTTTAAATTAAAAACTTGTTTTTGGTAGCATTTTTTTTCTTCTGAAATGTACAATTTTCACTTTCACTAATTAAAACAATATCATCTGCATATAATAATATAATAATCCTAAGGCTAAATCATTGAAAAGTGTTGGAGATAGATTGCCACCCTGTCTGACCCCTTGGTTAGTAACAAACCAGTCAGTTCTGATACTGTTAATTTGCACACATGAGAGAATTTTATAAAATAATGCAGAAATAGGCAAGCAAAGATTACCATTTATATTATTTTTTAAAAGCTTATACAATAGTAAAGATCGGTTTATACAGTCAAAAGCTTTAGACCTATCTATAAAGGCAGCAAAAATGCTTTATTTTCCATCTTTTTATCTTTAATAATGGAAGATAGTGTAAAAATGTGGTCTTCACAGGACCTAGATTTCCGGAAACCATTTTGTTCACACACCAATGTATTGTTTTCATCTAGATAAGATATCAACCTATTGTCTAATATACTCAAATATATTTTCCCAATGCATAAAATCAAACTAATACCTTTGCAGTTAAGAGGTACATATGAACTTTTATCAGAGCTTTTAGGGATAGGTCTAACCACTGATTTCAACCGTAAACTTGGAACAACATGCTTTTCAAAATAAAATGAAAATAACTTAAACAATAAATGACACATGTTTGAGTATTGAATAACTTCATTTGGAATTTTATCAATACCACAAGGTTTCTTGGCTTTACACTTACGAATTGCCTTTTGTACTTCACTTACCTCAATTGGTTTATTAAGGTCAGTATTTAACTTTATACTGTTTTCCATGTCACAGATTTCAGATTTTACTTCTGCCATAAAAGTTACATTTGTGATAATATATTTAGGATTGTACAAGTCTTCAAAGTCTGTTTTCCAAATATTAAAAGCTTCTTTTTTGTCAGTAATAACATTTCCATTTTTTCTCTTTTGGTGAGGAGATATGATTTTTTTCGGATCCATATCTTTAATCTTTTTCCAAAATTGTTTTGGGTTATTATGACTAATTTGTTTTATATTCAACACAAAATTATTGTTATATTTTCTCTCTACCTGTCTTAAAGTTTTGTCAAAAACATTGAGACTAATATCAAAAGTTAAGTTTCAATCTATTCTTTTGACTTCTCTGACCTTTAAAGTTTTGTAATTTCTTTTCATCCTCTACCATTTGTTTCCTTTTTGAGGTCAAGTCAACATCCAGTATGGTTTAGAATTTTTATACATTTTTGTGAAATGTATTTAGAATCAAGATATTCATCCATTTCATAACAGATAGCTTTAACTTTTCATACAATATCAAGAGTTTCTTTAATATGAATTCTAGTCTCCAATGATTCAATAATTTCATACATTGCTTGAGTAGAAATGTTATTCATAACATTCTCATTTATATTCTGAAATGAATAGATCTTTTCAGATACAGAATTCAAAAGATTTTGGCTTTCTGTTGCAGGACTTAATGGTACTAAAACGCTAATTCAGCCTTAACAATAGAATGATCAGGTGCCTTATAACTACTAGATATTGTATTTAATATTTCAACATGTTTATTCAGAATTCTGTTTATATTATATACCTTACGTTTGATACATTTATTTACATTTCTATGTGCAGTAAGTATATAGTCAACAACAGGTCTACCTTTCCTATTGTGACACATTTTTCAAAAAGTCAATGAATGTTTCACAATATGAATTTACACGATTATCTATTGGAGTATGGGTTTCAATAGAATCAACATATTTAATGTAATCATATTTATCACCAATTCTGGCATTAAAATCACCTGCTAGAATTATCACAGCAGCTTGTGTATTCAAATATATTTGTGACATCTGGTGACCAAAAAAGGCAGTAGTGTTTGCCCATGGATATTTTCAGGGGGAAGGTAGAATGCATAAATAATAAAATCTCTTGTTTGTATATATTTTGAAGTTCTATCCCAATTATTCCCCCTACATTATCAGCTTTTAATTTTGGTATAAAGTTTTGAATAACCAAATCATTTACAAGAATAGCTACACCTTCTGAATCTCTGATAGCATGAGCACTAATAACTTTTCTATTGTTTACATAATAAGTATAACCATTTAGATTAATATTGTTGTCATTTAACAAGTGAAGTTTCAGTAAGACATATTATATCAGGATCAATTGTCTTAATGCAACTGCATCTTACAATACAATACAATACAATAGTTTACAAAAGGTGATTATATACTTCATTGAACAGCAGTCCTTTAATTGCACTTTTAAAACTGGAGAGTACTGTAATTCTTATTATTTCAATTGGCAGATTGTTTCAAAGTTTAGGTGCACTGTAAGAAAAGTATCTGTCATCTGTGGTTCTGTGGACTGACTTGGGAACAGTGAGAAGCAAGCCATCAGAGTATCTTAGTGTTCTTGAAGGGTAATACTGTTTCAATAGCTCCTTTATGTAACTAGGAGCACTGTCATTCAGAGCTTTGAAAGTTAGTAGTAACATTTTGAAATTGATTCTTTGTTTGATAGGTAACCAGTGAAGGTTATAGGTAATCTCACAAATATGACAATCTCTAGAGATAAGTGTGACTAGCCTAGAAGCGTTGCTTAAAATCCTTTGTAATCTGTTCAACTAGCAACTGGGGAGCCCAAAGAGTGTAGCATTTGTATAATCCAGTCTGGAAGTAATGAGCGAATGCACTAGTATACTACAAGCATCTTTGGTGATGTATTTCCTAATTTTGCATATGTTTCAGAGATGAAAGTTTGCAGATTTGTAAACTACAGATATGTGGTCAGCCATGGACATGGTTTTGTCAAAGGTAACTCCAATATTCCTGGCACTTTGTGATGTCAGAAGCATCACCCATTGAAATCCTGTCTGGTGAAAGTTGCACCTTAAAATGTGGTCTCTTGAAAATAACTACTTCAGTTTTTTTCTTCATTGAGTTTGAGCCTGTTAGTGGACATCCATTGGCTAATTTCACCAATGCAATTTTTAAGTTTTTCAATGGCAAGTGTAAGAATTTTCACCAGAAAGGTCAAAGGCTACATACAACTGTGTATCATCTGCATACATACGATACTGGTGATGCTGTTGCCTGATGATGTCACCCACAGGAAAAGTATAGATTGAATATTCAAGCGGTCCGAGGATAGAACCTTATGGCATGTGATATACTTTCTGAAGTATAACCATCTATGTATACTGCTTGAGAACGGCCCCGCAAATGTGATGTAAACCATTCTAAGGCTGTAGCTTTGATACCTATGATACCTATGATTTTCAAGTCTCTTTATCATGAGAGAATGATTAATCATGTCAAATGCTGCACTTAAATCCAGAAGAATAAGAACAACACCTCTATTTGAGTGTAGGTTTATTAATATGTCATTATGAAGCCTTACAAGGGCTGTCTCAGTGCTGTGTCCCTTATGATAGGCAGATTGGAGGGGTTCATATAGGTTATTGCTATTGAGATGCTCAATCAGCCTGTTACACACAGTCTTCTCAATTATCTTTGACAGAAATGGCAAATTACTCACAGGTCTGTAGTTTTGCAAAACATTGTGATCAAGATTTGTCTTTTTCAGAAGTGGTTTCACCAAGGCATGTTTGAGGAATGAGGGAAATTGACCCAACTGTATAGAAAGATTGACAATTTTTGTTATAAAGACTAGCAGAACAGATCCAGGGTAAACACATTTCTTCAGGACACAAGTAGGGATAGGATCAGATGATGTAGTGCAGTTCTTTGAAGACACAATGATTTTATGAATTTCAGACTCAGTTGCTGGAATTAATTCTTTCAACTGACTATTTGCGGACTCAACTTCATCATAGTTTTCATTTGGATTCACAGTGGCATCAAGTTTTGCACGTATGTCTCTTATTTTGTTGACAAAAAAAATTGTTGAAAATTTGAGGTAGGTCTGAGCCCAAGTATCGGTCAGGAAGTTTAGACTTTGGTTTGCTGTGTTGAAGAGACTGAATAACACTGAAAAGTCTTTTTTGATCTCCATTGCACTGCTGTATTTGGCCTTCACAGTAGGACTGTTTAGTTTTTTTAATAAGCCTAATGCAATTATTTTGAGCCGATTTGTAAAGCTGCCAGTCAATTTCAAGTTTTGAATATCTCCACTTTCTTTCAGCATTTCTCTTAACCACTATTGCCTTTTAAATTTTGGCAGACCACCAGGGACATTTACTGTGAAAGCTTACTCTGCAGGTTTTCAGTGGTGCATGTTTTTCCAGTACTTTAGAGAAGGTTGAGTTGTACAGAGTAGCTGCAGATTCCAAATCAAGTGGTATGTGTATGGAAAGAACAGACTCCTCAATATCACTTCTTAATGAGTCATAGTTAATACTACTCCGCTTACGGTAGGTTATTGTCTTCTTTTGCACTGGCGGCTTTCTGAGGTTAATAGCCACATTAATCAAAGAATGGTCACTGACAAGCTCACCAACATTGATTTCCTTAACAAAGTTATCGTGTTTTCTGGATATAACACAGTCAAAGATATGTCCAAGTTCATGGGTTGCTTCTGTTACTTGTTGCTTCAAGTTATAGTCAAGGAGTAGCTGATTAAACTTTATAGTCTCTGGAGAACTCAAATGTTCACAATGAATATTAAAATCTCCCACAATTAGCAAGTTTCCTGATATAATAGCCACTGTTTCAAGTAGATCTGAAAAAATCCTCAAGAAATTTATTTCTTGGAATCTTGTTCTTTGAGGATGGAGGGTGGCGATAGATAGTCACTAAGGTGAAACATTTATTGCCAACAAATATGTTGCATTGCAAAAATTCCAAGGAAAGGTAATGCACACTTCTCTGTATTAACTTTGTAGTGATGCAGGATCTGTGAACAATAGCAACACGTCCACCCCTTTTACAGTCTGACCTGGGTATCTGAAGAAGTTCAAAACCTGCTTGAAGTAAATTGGCAGTGAAGAAGGCTTCATTATTTGGATTAATCCATGTCTCAGTTATGGCTACACAGTCTAGGGATTCAGAAATGAAAAGGTTATTTAGCATATCAGTTTTGCTACAGACTGATCTTGCATTCAGAACCCCTAATTTTATCAAGTTTTCTGTCTGTTGTTTCTTGGGACAATCACTTTTTGTCACCTTCTTAACTAAGTCATGCTTGACATGATTTCCAGAATGACAACCCCTGTGAGTCCTTTTGTAGCTGGCAGTGTGGTTGTTGATGTACAAGTCATCTAACAGTTCTATGACACTTGTTCAGGCTTTAAGGACACCTTCCCAAGTGACAATAAATCTAATCTACTGTAGCATATGTCTGCAGTCCCTGTTGTGTAAGTCCACAGGCTTAATCCAATTACCACAGAAGCCAACAGAATGTCATTAATTATATTGAACAATGTGTCAACACTGAAATCACTTGACATACAGGTTATAATGCCTTGTAGAAATCATTTTAAAAAATCAACAAATAGACTAAAGTTTATATTTGAAAATATAACTTTACTGCAAAACCTAAGAATGTGAAAATTATATCCAGTTATGCTCTGACACTTATTTTTATTGTTTCTTCTTTTCCAGGACTAAAACTTTATCCATTCCAATAGAAAAAAAGTTAGAAAATAGGAACACTTTGAAAAGACTGCTAACATGCACACTATTCAGAAAATCCATCTTAATTCACTATTTAGTTCTGCCCAACCATTCAAATTCCATGCAATAATCCACAAATGATTTTTGGAGGGTGGTGTATGTCCTAGCACTGTGACTGAGTCTGAATGAAATCACTGAAGTTCTGCTGACTAAAAAGTTGATGAGTGCAAGATACCATATTCATCACTGGTACACCAGTTGTTGATCCTTGAATAGGGTGAGATATCTGTGGGTCAGAGTGAAACTGTTGAGAATACTGTAAACTATTTAAAGCTTGATGTGGAGTTATTTGATTTGTGCCTTGGGGATTCAATGCTGAAGACTGACTGATATTCTTGATCTGACCGATAATCGCTGGGGACTGTCCAATATTCTGATACATCATAGGTTGTTCATGATTGACATAAGGGGTTTGCTGAGGAGATTTATGTAACACCTTCCTGTAAAGTGGCATGGATGTAACGTTGCTTGTTGCCATTCCCTGGTTTTTGACAGTGGAGATTGATGCATGGGGTCTAGAACCAGTACCTGGGGACAGTATTGATTTTTGCTTCTCAACTGTGGGAGCTGGTATTGTTCAATTACCACTAGAGCTTGGTTTATCTGCTACTGCCTTTCCTTGTGTAATACCCTGACCATTCTTTTTGATCAGCCGACCTCTACCTGTTTTCCTGTATTTATCACCATTTGGGATTTCCTGCAGCAAAGTTTTAAAGTTCAGTTTTAGAAGTTATTCATTATGGCTCATTGACAATCTCAGATACACCCTCTGAGATTTGAGGGAATATTTGAGGCTAGCTTTACAACGCAGTACATCAATTTTATCTTCACTGCAGAGTTCTATTTTTAAAACACCTTTTTCTATTCTGATCAACTGCAAGCACTTTTTACAAGTTTATCTATGGTAAGTTGTTGAGAATAATATCAAGATATATATTTCCAGTATCAAATATCCAGTTGAATATATGATGATATATGAAAAATAGATAAAAATTGCCCAGAATAGACTATTTAGTAGCAATGAAAATCAGCATCGATTGAGTGTTTTAAATGTAAATCTGTTCACAACAAGTAGTGCCTGAGGGAGCACAAACCCTCGCCTGGGGATCTTGAACCACATATTGGGATATAAATCCCTAAAATTATGAAGTCCCAATTTAGATCTGGATTATCTTTCGGTGGGACCCTGTGTAAAGAACGTGAAGTGATTCATAGTGAAGAAATATAAAAAGCAGATATTGTTAAAGAAATCTTTAAAGAAATTCAAGAGTCCCTATTCAAATCTGGATCATGTTTGAGGAGATTGAAGTCTCAGGTAAACTCCAACTTCTGTGAAAATATTCCATGTAAAGTTTTCTGAATTATAGAAGTGGAAAAACAAAACGATACACAAACAGACAAACAAATGGAGAGTGGTGGGTCACAATACATGGAGTCACTTCTTCCTGCCATGCCAGATCTTGACTGAATGAAAAAAGAATACACCCAAACACACACTAAGGTGTCGTATCTTTGAAATGATGCTGTACTATTTCTTTGACTCACTTAACTTGTATATTGGAGGTTCAGAATGGACTAGACTATGAAAAATTGTATTATATGCTTATAATCATAGCAAAGAAATAATGCATATCTCTGTATGTTAATCTCTAATCTATTCCACAAATTTCGAATTGCAATGAAAATTTTAAAACAATTACTGCTCTATCCGTAATTCTGCACAAACCTTTAATTGGCACACTAATGATGTAGACATTACTTCACTCTCTTACCAATCAGGATTACTGACCCTAATAGCATGATTGTAGGATGTGTGTTGATTGCTGGGACCTCTGTTCCTCTTTCGCAATTGATCAAAATGCTGATTTTAAAATCATTGTGCTACTAAGGACAACTATGTAACATAAAGTGACAAGATGTTGTATAATCAGGCAAACCAGTCTCATGCCTTGCATCAAATGGGCATTTTTGGGGTCAATGAGTCGTTATGCGTTTCATCCGACCCCCAACATGCAAGAAGATAGTTCCAAGTTATGCTCAATCTTGGTAGAAGAGAAGATCAACTAGGAAATTTGGTCATGAGGTCATGTCACCAAACAGATCAGTTGTAATAAAGTTATGAACGACAAGATCAAACACAAGTACATGGGACAGAGAGATTCACTCCCAGAGATATTATAAATATGTCTAAAATTGGTTTGGGGACATGATTAGGCTCCCAACAACATTATCAAAGTAAGGAGGGAAGGGGGCTCACTTGGCTACATGGAACAGTGGTATCAATATGTAGAATATGATTTAAAAACTTAACTATCACCCCTTATTAAGTTTCCTATAAAGTTGCTTAATCAAATGTCAACTTTGCTTTAGTTATTATCTATCACTTTACTTGTATGTTAAAAAATAAACCCACAATAGTTTGTATGAACACATGCACAAGTAAACAACGTTGTGTACCAGTTATGTGCATTTTGAGTGGGAACAAATATATGTGGGAAATTTTTCCACGTGTTCAGGTTTTTTATGTTTACAAACCAAAAAAGTACCACTGAATGATGAACTATATACAAATAAGCTAATTGTCTAAAAACTGCATATACGACACTCTCCAACCTTTGATATGTGCTTACATAGTAACACTTGATATCCTTAATTCTTCACACCAAGCTAAATCCAAAAATATGACCTAAGGCCAAGACTGTCATAAATAGTTCATTCATATGCATGCACTTCTAAGCAATCGCAAACAATGATTTACAAGGTTAATACACTTTAGTTCAGCCTCTTCACATACTTGTCATACTTCTTTGAGCTCCAGTATTTTAACAACTGTTTTAAGTTTTTGTTTTTAATCACTTAACCTGTGCATATGACGACAGGGAGTATTAATTGGAGGTGGCGACCCTATAGTACCATTATTCTGTGTTCCTATACAGCATTCTGTTTGGACATGTTGCATTATTGAAGTGACCTATGTTGATATAAGCTGGATTGTTGCACAAAACCTTTACCCCCAAAGAATCGGTTCATCTCACAACTGTTTGACGAGCAATCTTCAAGGCACTGCAAGCAAAACAGGTCAATATGGAATTCTGAAAACAAACCGCAGGTAATTGGGTTCTCAATGTGGTTTAAAGAAAATAATTTTTTCCCCGATTGCTAGAAAATTTGTTTAATTCATTTTTACTGGAGATGAGTAAATTATTTATTACCACATCCAGGTTGTTGGTGCACGTCTATTCTTAATTTTACATTTTAATTTTTAACACATAAAAATACCTCCCTTTAATAAATTTAAATAATGATTTTATCAATATGAAAAAATGTCCAAAAGTTGTTCCAATTTAACCTGATCATAGATGTAGAGTGCTTAATCTGCACACTAATATTTTTAAAGAGTAGAAAAAAATTATCCAACATGATGTAGTCATTGCATAAGATTAAGAGATTAACCATGGAGACACTGGATAGAAAGGAGGACAAACCACAGGCTCACTGGTATGATCTATTGTCCTCTCTCTTGTTGCATGGATGTTTAATTATATCTCCAAACATAGCCTCCTTCCTGCATGTGTCGAGCCAAGGTCATGTTTGATCACTTTACTATTACTTTATAGCTATGCGACTGTAATACTGCCTTGCCACATGACCAGTTATTTTAATACCTAGCCGATTTTGGTGTTGGAGCCCTGCTTTGTCAGATCCTATCAAAAAAGGCAGGTGGAATGTGACTTACAAATGAATTGTCACTGCATTACAACTGTAATACTACCAATACTACTAGCACTGCTCATTATTGACTACAATTCAAGAAAATACCACAAAACACCAAGCCGTGATTACTCCTTGAAAGCAGTGAAGATTCATCTGGAGATTTTTTAAGACTTATCTTTTTGTGTGACCGATGAAATAGGCCATGTCAACAAAAAGATAGATTGTACCTCTAACACTGTTACACCTGAGAAAACATTCTACAAGGGTTGTCCAGAGACAAACTCCTGAATGTAGATTAGGTTGTACAGTGTGTTTATTACCTCAGAAACGTTCTATTTTATTGACAGTCTATCAAATAATGTTACGTGCCATTTCCGTTGAGGCGTCAGAACCCCCCTCATTTTAGTGAGGCCATTTTAACTGGGGATACTTTAATATGGATCTGCTGCAAGATCCACAGGGTGATAAAGCTTTGCTAATTTGATTACAATTTTTGTTTCATAAGTAGAAATAGTAATGAAAGTAAGCTGCCTCACAATGTGCCACCAGTTGTTGTTTACAAATATTCAAAATGAGAAAATCTGCCCAACTGAAGAAAATTCCCACTGTTTATTTTAGACCTCCTTTGTCACAGCTGATTCAATTCGACAAACAGGAAATGAATCTGAGAACTATATTATCACTCATCAGTTCTTTATTGTAGGTGTTTCTATTTCACAACTGTTGCCTTACACTACTACATGTGTGTGATAGGATTACCTCATCCAAGGAGGTTCTGTTTTTGGGTGCGTTTATTTGTTTATCCGTCTGTGTTCACAATTAGTTCAAAAATAATAAATGCATCTTTATGAATTTTTTTATATGGACAGGGGCCTGACGAAAGGAAGTGAGAGAGTTTTGGGAAAGATCCTTTGCATATAATAATTCCGAATTTCCAACAGTCCCACTGTGGATATCATATCCATATCATTGAATGCATGGCCCAATGTAAGACATTTTTTTTGTAGTTTACACTGATATATAGTTATATTATTCTGGGTAAATATTATGTGGGTGTTCCACCACACAACTAAGCTTCCCGATTAAGGGTTTTTTGTAGTCAGTTTCAAATATTTGCTTAGTCCCAGGCATTTGGTATGGATCAGTAGTTGTCAGTTGGGGCTGTGAGAAATATCAAACATGTTTGATATTTCTCACGATCCAAACCGATTCTCATTTCCCGCCGTCAACAAAATGTCCAGTCCCAGGCTTCCTCAGGCCTCCTCAGACCCAAATTTACACAGTCCTATGTTGTCCCATGCCTCCTGCGACCCTTAGTCCATGGCGTCCCTAACTTAGTCCCAGGAAGCCTGTTTGTCAGTCCCCGACTCATAACAGATCTGTGAAGTTTCATGCATGTAAAAGGGAATTGGTTTCAGTATTCCCAGGAAGCCTCAGACCGTCTCAGGTGTCCTGGGACTAAGAAATCTGGAAGCCGATCCAAACCAATCCAAACTGGCCTCCTCAGGCCGCCTGGGACCACACAGATTTAGTCTGCGACGGTCTGAGGACGCCCCAGGAGGCCTGGGACTAAGTACCGATTAAGCACCGCCTGTTTTCCGCATGTCTGAAACCAAAAAGAGGCAAGGGGGGGTCTGGGACTATATAAGCGACCGCGCACACGCTTTCTGTGTTTAGACTGGTTGGCTACTGAGAGACGTGTGTCACTTACTGCTTAGGGGTTTTCAGTTTTTTTCACATTTCACATTTTACTTGAGCTTAGGGCAAATTTAACAGTTAGGAGACACATTTCAGTTTTTTAACTTTTTTGAGATATTCACTAGAGTTATGAGGAGAGAGAAAGGAGGAAAGAGAGGAAAGAAGAAGATGGGTGAGAGGCAAGAGGAGAGGGAGAAGGAAGGTGGAGAGTTGGAGGAGATGACAGAGGAAAGGACAGAGGAAAGGACAGAGGAGGGTACAGAAGAGAGAGAAGAGAGGATAGAGGAGAGAGAGGAAGGCTTACAAGTTACTGAGGAAGCTTGCGAAGAAGATGAGAGGTGTGAGGAAGATTCAGAGTGCCACTCAGCAGCCAAGAGAGCCAGGGTTTGTGCTACATTCACTGACAGCCAAGAAATTGCCATTGTTGAGTTTGTGAAGGAGCACCCAGAGCTGTACGACAAGGAGCATGGACGTTTCCACGACAGACATAGGAAGGGGGCTCTCTGGGCAGAAATTTCTGCAGAACTGATGATGTCACAAGGTGGTTTGAGACACAGAGAACTCGCTATGGAAAGTTCTCCAAGCTACAGTCTGGCCAAGCCCCAAGGGAGATGACCAAGAGACAGTCCTGGGTCTACCAGCAGATGGGTTTCCTTAAGACCCACATTAGACGCAAGGGGGCCAACAGACGTTCTGGGTTCGAGGCCAGTCCCAACACCAGCAGGCATGAAGAATCGCGTGGATCTTGAGTCCAGTGTCCTGAGGGAGAGTGCAAGCCAACCAATTATTACATCTACACCAGTTTCCACAGATTCAAAGATACTCGAGCACTTCGACCAGATGAGGACATTGATCTCAGGTTTCCTGCAGCAGAAGTCAGACAGGCAGCCCTTCTTTGACTACGTGGCATCAGAGGCTGAAAAGATGACCCAAGAGGAGTTTGAGGACCTCATGGACAGGATTTTTAGAGACATTGAAGAAGTAAAGAACACTCATAGACGTCAAGTTCTACCCAAGAGATGAGCCACTATTACCAGGGAGTCAAAGAGAGTCGGGACACTGCCAACAACCACTCAACAGGCGTCTAGTTCCACCCAGGCTGCAGCGGGCAGCGGTTCCAGCAGTTATGTCTACTATACACCCAGCCCCATTGGCTTTGGAAACCCTCCATCACTGCTGACATTACAGGACGAGGGCAGCAGACACAACTTAAGTGGAATACTAAGCCAGCTACCAGATCTAACGACACAGATCACTGAGTAGCCTCAGCAGCAGCAGCTCTACACCATCACCACCACAGCACCGCCTCAACAGCAGCAGCCTCCTCAGTAGCCAGCCAGTCCGGGTGGGTCTCGTACCCCCCAGAGGCCCTTTTCAGGGCCGCCCAAATCTTCCAAAAACAATTATTCAGCTGCAAGTTGTTCAAAATCCCCTCGTAAAACATAACAGTTCAGTACAAATACTTATCACAAAACAAAATAAAAAAGCCCAACACCCACACCACCCCAAACATGAAAGAAATAACCCATGGTAATACACATAACAAAAAAAGGCCACATGGAAAAAAAATAGATAAATGAACTACAAATATGGCCAATAATCTGCCCATTTGTAGTTTAAAATCCATGGGATAGCTTTAATTCTGAAAAAGTCCAACACTGACGCCATCCCTAGAGATAAAAAAATATGTTATGACATGTCCACAAACCTACAAACAGACAAACCCAATAGCAAACATAACCCACCAACCGACAAACAGACAAACCCAATAGCAAACATAACCCCCCAACCAACAAACAGACAAACCCAATAGCAAACATAACCCCCCAACCAACAAACAGACAAACCCAATAGCAAACATAACCCCCCAACCAACAAACAGACAAACCCAATAGCAAACATAACCTCCAACCAACAAACTGACAAACGAATTTGCAAACATAACTCCCCGCAACAAACAGACAGATAAACCATACTGTAAACAGAACCACTTGGGTGGTTATTTTTTGTAAATTTCCCTGAGGTAGAATAAAAAAATTCAATTTTGAGATTTGCAATAAAGGCAAAACTTACAGTTTCAGTTATTTCTCCAGAATAAAAACCAAATGTGAAACTAGGGTGTAGATTTCCAAATATATGCAATATTTATTCCATTCACCAAGTTATGTTTGGCATGGGGTTTGTCTGTCTGTTTTTCTTTGTTGTAATTATGTTTTGCATTGGGTTTGTCTGTTTGTTCGTTTGGTGAAATATGTTTAGCATTGGGTTTGTCTGTTTGTTGGTTTGGTGAATAATGTTGGGCATTGGGTTTGTCTGTTTGTTGGTTGGGTGAATTATGTTTTCATTGGGTTTGTCTGTTGGTTGGGTGAATTATGTTTTGCATTGGGTTTGTCTGTTGGTTGGATAAATTATGTTGGGCATTGGTTTTGTCTGTTTGTTGGTTCGGTGAATTATGTTTGGTGATGATTGGGTTATTTTGAACAAGCACAGCTGATTAATTGTTTTTGGAATATTTGGTAGTCCTGAAAAGGACTGGTTATTAGTCCTGAAAAGGACTGGTTACTGCAGTAGTAGTTATATTCTGCCATCTTGCCAGGCCACTGCTCCCGCATTATTGAAGTAGTCCTTGAGGTAATCCCTCAGTCTTTTGGCTTCTCTGGCAGGGTTTCTGTCGTGACCACCATCAGCAGCACCACCAATCAACTGACCATCACCAGGCCCATCATCACCATCACCACCAGGCTGTTGAGCACCATGTTGACCTTGATACTGGCTTCTCAGTATGTTGTGCAGAACCACACAGGTCATGACCACATCCCTGACTGTTTCTGGGGTAGTTCAATAGTGGTCATCATGACTGTAAATCTTGAGACTAAGATGCCAAAAGCGTTCTCAACAACTCTCCTGCCCCTTGATATTCTGTAGTTGGCAATCCTTTCCTCTCTGGTTAACATCCTTCTGCCATAGGGTTTCATCAGCCAGGTCTTCAGGACAAACGCATCATCTGGCAGGATGAAGTAGGGGAAAAATCTCGACCACCCTGGGTTATAGGTGCTGGGTCAGGGAAGCCTATGCTGCCATCATCAATCTTCCTCTTCAGGTGACAGGTATTAAATATCTGGGCATCTGAGCAAGATCCAGCTGTACCCACATCCACCCATCTGAACTTGTACTGTCCACCAACTAAGGCCAACATTACTTGCCATCAAGGGCTCCCGGGGCATGTGGAACATTCCACCTGATGCTGAATTCTGTTTCCAGTTCTTTCCACTCATCTGGAGTAGTACGACATCTGAGATACTTTCTGGTAAACTCATCCTGGATGGCCCTGCAGACCATTGAAAGCTGGTATCCTGCTGTGTTCATAGACAAGTAATGATAATTACTTCCCAGAATTTAAAGATATATACCCAGAAAATCCAGTTATTTTGCAAAACAAGAATCGGCCATCGTGGTCTGGGGAAGACTGAGGAGTCCTCAGGACGCCTGAGGAAGCCGGGACTTAATCGGGGGTTAGTCAGGGCTTAGTCCCAGGAGGCCTGAGGCATCCTGGGACCCAGTCGGTATGTGTATGACAAGATCATGGTTCAAACCGACCAGAAAAATGGCATAATCGGTTCTTAGTCGCAGAACAGTCAGGGACTGTCTGGGGCCGCCTGGGGCCTCCTCAGGCTTCCTGGGGCCGATCTGAACTTAATCCCAGGCTTTAATACCGATTCAGTATTCCCGCCCATTTTATCATTTTCTTCACCGACTGTCCACGATTAAGGGTCGCAGACAGGATTGGGGCTTAGTCCTTTGGTGGAACAGGGGCATTCGTTTTGGTAAGGATAACAGACATAGCCAAACAGACATAGACACTAAGCAAAGAAGAAAGAAGCTAAATAATAACAATAATAATAATTATTATTATTTTATAATTTGCCCAGTTTTTTCACTTTAAGATGAATAAACACGATATAATAAATGAGTAAATTACATAAATTAAGCCTCAAAATACGACCTGCTGAAATGGGCATATGCCCTAATGTTAATATGTGTCACTTAGGCAAAGCCAACTAAAATGGGAATTACCTGGTGTATCCATACTGAACCTTTTGTAGTTGTGCAGTGATTTCTTGAAAAATAAATACTGAACTTTATACAGCATCACATATTGTGTTAATTTGTGTTACTATACTTTCTGTCTCCTTTACCCAACTGGAACTTCCCTATTCACAAACTCCTGATTTGATAATCTCGATCTCTAGCTATCTATATAAAAAAATCACAATCTGGGAACAATATGTTACATGTGACATATTTTTTTTCAAATTCGTTAACAGTTAAGTCAACATGCTGAATAAAGCAAACATAAACATTTTGTTGCCAAAGCCTCTTATCTGGAATAGCTTGCCTGCTGAAGTTGTCATGCCACCTGGAAATTAAAGACCTATCTATTTGGATTAGTATACAATTTTTACAATTTTCAATTAGGTAGAGCACACCTTGTGTGAAAATATAACTTCAGTCCAAGAGTTTTGAGTTATGCATGTGAATATTGCTAAAACAATCAGATCTGGATCTCCGAATCTTCTTTTAGGAAGACAAAGTTACGGGCAGACTCCACCTTGTGCAAAACTAGAAAAACGACACTGACTATTTGTCTGGAAAGAACCCATCTGAATATTGGTAACCGTATTTTAGTTGTAACCAATCAGAAGTCAACACTGAAGCAAACATGGCAGATGTTTTAAACAAATGTTACAAAGATAAATGTTAAATATCTGTATAAATAAGAAAAATACATGAAAAGTTAATACCAGGTAGAGTAATCTGACTCTTAATACTGTGGTCTGCTCAAGTATGTTCTTGATTTAAGGAACACTTCAATATTTTTCATTTACGTACTCTGCTACTCTGTACTGAGTTTCTCAAAGAATTTGGGTTGTTTTCTGATAAATGGGTAACCTGTCAAAGCCTTAATAGTCACCCAGCCTCAGTAAATTCATGGTTAACAAGTTTCATATTGAATTACTGGAATCTCATCTGTGGTTGGGGGTTCAAGTCTTGAATATTGATATTTCTTTATAACATATCTATTTCATCTCATCTTTGACACAAATATCACAAAATCTATAGGAACATAATAACGTTTAGTAAACACTGAGCATAATTACAAGATTTCTCAACATTTAGCATTACCTTTCTAGGTAAAAGTAACAGCTTTGATAAATATATACACTGTGACTTATTTAACATTTATTATTTATTTAAAGTAAAGTTTCACATCAAAATACGTTGTATTGTTATAATACTGTACATCTAAGAAAAGATGCATTGGTTGAAAACCAGTTTGACCTTTAGAACATACGTATCCTATGGTTTCAGGCTAACTTAGCCTCAGTTGGTTACTGTTGAAATAAATTTACAGGCTTCCTTCCCAGAATACTAATACTGCAACCAGGCAAAACATGGTACATTATTCTGATATTGAATCCTATCCCTGGTAAGAATAATAAAACAAAGGGAAAAGACAATGACAGGCAGTAAAATGACAAATGAAATATGATTACTGCATAACATAATTCTGCAATAAAATTGGGAGAAAATAGACAGTTGATGTAATTCTTGACAAGAGCAACAATCTTACACATCCCTATTTTGTAGATTTCCACTTACAGAAGCAAATAAAACATTTTGGAAACAAACATTTGGCAGCATAGTGGCGATGCCTGGTTATTTGCCACGTCATAAGTTGATAATGCTTTCAATAGGTGCATCAAATCTATCTATAAAATATGGGATGTATCTCAGTTTATCGCCCATTGGTTATGATTAAGGAGAGAAACCCTTATTTCAGCAGTAGTCATCGCAAAGACTTGCAAAGAAATTAATTCTTTTGCTCTTATTTTCTTATTGGTTTTGTAGGATATCACCCATTTATAAGAGCAAGAAATTTATCTGTGAGTGTCAATGTTCACAGAATAGGGGACAGTAAGCTTAATTGAATGCATGATTTTATCCCATTTTCCCCAGGGTTTGATCAAGGGCATATTACATTGTCCACCTTCTCCCACATTTTGAACTGGAAACTAATACGACAATAAAGCAACACCATAGCTGAAAAAATGATCTCTATAGTTATTTATTGTAAAAGTAATTGTAATTTTACACCAGACAAGTGCTTATATATTCTTTATATTTCTTTTGTGATTGTGTATATTACCAGTATTTGACAAGTGTGTTAATTTCAGGATAAATTAAAACTAATTCAATGGCATTTTAACGTGTCATCATATAAAGAAAAAGTACTCTTTTCTTGGCATTTTAAGTGCTTTGTTAATAAAATGGTATTTGAACAAAAAGGGTATTGAAATGAAAACAAACGTTTTACAGCTTAATTACCTCAGAGCAATGAACCACAAATATTGTATTACACATTAAGAACAGCTACATTACTGTTGTTTTTAAATATTTAATGACTTACACTTATTTAAGCAATTTACAATATAATTTGATATAGCTATCTATTAATTACTTTTTAAAACACTATACAGTAATCTAGAGACATTCTAAAGCTCCATTTTCAACTGAAATTGCTTAATTTCATTTCTTACCAAACCCGAGAATCATTATATTCCTGTCACAAATATGAAGCACCCCAGTGGTTACCCCTGAGAAATCTAAACAGAAAAAAAAATTCACAGATGTAAGTATAGAATCTTAGTGAATTCCCAAGTCTTTTCTATACATTTATCAGTTATGATCAAAGCTATTTGATTGTTTAAGCACAAGGAAATTTAAAAAAAAGAGAAAATATCAGTTTCAACGCAAGATGAAGACACTGTCACTAAAGGCACAGTGAAACAGAGACTCGAGGGAAAAGCTTATGGGCTTACTTCTGGTGGGATGTGGTGTCTTATATGTACATTTTGTCTGAAGGAACTGTCTCATAGTTTGACTTGTATGTGTGTTTTAACAACAAGGGTCACATTGGTACATTGGTATTATTCCCACATGTTATCATCAGATGGATTCCAACACAAGAATATATAGGTACTGTGCACCAGTCCACTTTTATTTACAAGAAAGGAACTTGTATAATCTAAGTTGACCCTCAACTGGTCCGCCTAATTTTGCATATGTCCGAAAGCACATTCCCCTGGGAACCAAGACAGAAGCACGGAGGGGTTAATATTTTTATTAATATAATGTAATATGAATAATGTGACGACTAAAATAGTTGAAATAGTTGTAATGTACATCAAAGAATAATAAAATGGGACCGAGTGTCACTTTGTTCTAGCATAGAATATCCACCACAGTGTAAAATATGCTAGCCAGAAGTATAGTCCAGTTTAAATGTTGACATATGTCACAAAAAACCACATGATTTGATATTGGTGGTGACCCAGATCACTGTCGGGATCAAAAAATATTTCAAAAGATTTTTCTATTACAGTGAAATAGGGCCATTCTCATTATATGTGTATATACCTCCATAATTAATTGTCAAATGGCTTAGCAAAAATACAGGAAATTCCCAAAATAGTGTCTATAATATATCTATGTTTGATCTGGATCCAAGCAAAATACCAGAGACCATGCTACAGAGCAGGAAAAAATAGGTATGGAAATGTGTTGCTTTGTGGTTTCTGCATTTTCCAACCCAAGTGCTTTTCTAGGTAATTATAAAATGAGAAGAAGTCTTGTGTGTCTAATAGATGAAAATATATTGACATTGTTGTTAAATATGAATTAAACCAAGTACTTTTCGGTCATGCCACAAAGAGTTTTTAGTACAGTGCTTTTTGAAGCAAATGATGGCATAATTACTCTAATGGAACATCGCTTTCTGTATATATTATATATTTATATATAAATACTTTCAGCATATTTATTTCAGTGACCATTTAATCTTCTTCACATATAGTTTACAATGTGGTAAACCATTAACTAATTGCCACATTCACTGGGCGAAAATAAGTAAAATATATTTTTTTTGTTATTAATTATAAATATCTAGTTCACACTATATCATGCCGGCCTCTAAAACTACACGCGAGTGTGTAAAATATTTTAACTCATTTGATGTTTTCCATGTCTTGGTAGTGTCTATAAACTTTATTAAGCTGGGATTCATATTTCAGTAGGATTCATTCGGCACACAATAGGAAGGCATTTTAAGCATGTGACAAAATGTTTGCAAAAATCTGCCATGAGCTCTCACATGCTAAATAAAATGTACTAAATAGGAAGGGGGGGGGGGGGGAGTGAAAGGAGGCGGGTGGTACTGATATAGAACAATAAACACAGGGTTGTGAAGCAAAGCCAAATACACGTTGATATAACTGTACGGAGCAGTGTGAATGGGCCATTACATGACATTTATAAAGCATTCTACTTGCTTCATTTGTTTCCACTTTATGCACTCACATTTTGATGTTTTGTTCTTTTATTTTGTACTTGGTAACTTAAAAGTTAAAAGGGTATCTATTTTTCACTTAAGAAAGCATATGTACATCCGTGTCGATATATGAATGGCCCTTCTGGGATGGGACTGCTAGTCTATTTCCATGAGTTACTTCTTATTACTGCATAATTTTAAGACATTCATTTCAGAAAAAAGGGTGCGGTCTGCTGTATTAAGTGACGGGCCTCAGTTTTAAATGACTTGGGGTTTAAAACGGTTGTGAACATCTGCATGGACAGGCATTGTGATACGCAAAAGCCTGGTGGACTAAATTAACGTGTGGTTGTTGGAGCCCAACTTAGAAATCAGCCCATCTTAAGATGGGCTATATAGCCCAACTTAGGATCCTAAGTTGGGTAGCATATCTTAAGATGGCCTAGCCTATCTTAAGATGGAGTAGAACATATCAGCCAAACTTAAGATAATAAAATTCAAGGATGATTTTTACTCTGAATATAATGTAAACTCTTTACAATAATATGCAAATGAAAGGAAATTACATAATATTATCATCAAAAAGATGACATTATCATTGATCAACTTAACTGTCCAGAAGTTTTATTTTGACCATGAACTCTTCTGATAAGATTACCGAAGCGAAGTGGCTGTACTGTCAAATCCACAGGCCTGTAGTTTAAAAACATTTCTATAAAGTGTTATGTTTGTTTGAGAGTTTTAACTATAGTCAATTTGTAGACAAATTAAACAAATAAAATGGATTGCAAGACAGAAAAATACACAGTAAATTTCAACATCAAGTCATCTCTTTCAGATTTTAACATTTCATGTGTTTAAAGGAATACATATCAACCAGTCATAATATGGCTTGTCAATATGTGTAAAGATGTAGGGACTTCTACATGCTAGTGGACACTTGATGGTGTAAAAGTGAATACACTCACCTATTATCCTTGTGCTGTGGGGTTCCAATCCAGTCCTTTTGCTGATGACTGAACGTTTAAAGGCTAAGCTACAGCTGAAAAGTATGCATTATTTCCCTACCTGCCGGTACTGCTTATAAATATGTTAAAGGTGACTTTGCAATATTAAATTGATTTAAAATCTATACTTATGTGATTTTCTCAATAATATACAAACTATTACAATCTAATGTGAGACACACATTCAATATTTGTTGGAGACTGCACTGAACTATATAAAATATATACAGGGATTATTTCTCAACATGACGAAAAAACAAGAGTTCAGTTTTATTTCCTGATGTTAGAGAGGTTAATTTTATTAAGTTAGTATAAATTATGAGACTTTTCTATCACATCTGAAGGTTATATCGTGTGGTAACCGACTTGAATTCCTAATTAAATTACATTCTGTCAAAATCGATTGTCATTTTAGCAAACCTGTTAAATTTTATTTTTGTTTTGTAATTTAATATTCCGTTGTGAACAAGGACAGCTTTTCAGATATATAATCTTGTTGGGTTATCAGGATTGGGATACTTTTATTACTGGGCCAGGCTAACTTTTTGTTGAATAAATATGTTTGGCAAAGAGATAATCATTTTGTCTCAGGTCTACCTTTATATTAGAAACTCAACTATATTTTCTGATACTTTTGGCTTTTCCACCTACTATAGATTTTTAAACATATTTGAAATAAAGTTTAATATATAAAGTACGTTCTTAGAAGAAGACTAATATTTGATGATTCTTACAAGAGATGCTAATTTTCAAAGTACTCACAGCCTCCCATTTTACCTACTCACAGGTAGCTCAGTTGGCTTTCACTACAGCTCTGTGATTCTGTAGAAATTGTTTACCTCCTCAGTGAAGTAACTTGTCATTTTTTGCATGCTTATTGTATGAGCTTGAAATTTGCAATTGATATAAACATGTAATATTTTAGCTATGCATAATTCAAGAGCTAAACTGGCTTTTCTAGTATTATTTTATATTGAGGTTCAATGGACTAGCGTGGTGTACTTGGTTCACCTTTTTACAAATGTATTTTATACAAAAAACCTGCACACTTCTTTATAAATTCCAGGGTTTCTTATACAAACATGTGTGGGAAATGGGAACCATGACAAATAACTGGTCACAGATAACAAACAATTTATCATGACTGTTAAAATATATACCTCAACAGGTTATGAAAATATTAACATTTAAGGGGTTTTTTTTGCCCAGATAAACTCTGTTACTGTGACATCATGGCAGTTATGCAGATGATTAAAACTTTCAATGTAAATACAATGAAGTAATTTCGCATGGCACAATTCTCCTTTTGTATAAACATAATGATGCGCCGTTGTTGAAGGAACTGTGCAGAATAAAAATAGTACTGCCAATGCTTGACTGAACTAAGCTCATTTGTGACTGACGACTTGTCCATCAGGCTCAAGTGATTAATGACAGATGGATGATTTATGGCATAGTGACTTGTTGGATGCTATATTTACACTCCAGCAAAGAATGGCTAAGTAACACTTAAATTGTTTGGCTTTCCTTAAAGCTATTCTATAACCATTTTCATGTTTACATCTTCAGTGGAACCTTAAGACCTTCCTTGCAATCTGTTTGACCATCTTTCTTGTTGCTGAAACCCCGTTTATTCACTCTGTTAAAAAATAATAAGATTGTCAATAAGTTATGGTTTTAGTTATTTTTCAAGAAACTGATTCCTTTTTGGTAATGCACAATAAATATTATGTTACGTGTGGGCGGCTAGATAGAGAAACTGAACAGCCTTTTTACTAATATTGGTGGCTTTTTTCTTCTGGCTGATTACCCATTTGTGTTCTGACGCGCAGGATATAGTGCACCACATTTAAGGAGAGAATAGAAGTTCTCGCCCAGTCCGAGATGTCACAATGACAAAAGGTCTGCTTTTATCAGGTTCAGTGTCAATGTGGTGATTTAAAACCCAAATAACATAGAAAAACGTTATATATGTGAATAGTTACTTTCAGAATAATTTACTTTTTGTCCAGTATAGCTAACCTGTTTCAGACCTAAGACATAAAAACTACATAACTTCTCTAACCTCCTTGCTTGTCTGGTCACTATGGGGTTATCAACCCATATTTATCCTGTAGTTAAATAGCTTTGGGGAAAATGTTATGCGTCTTAGGGTCTGCCTAAAACAATACACTCTTCAAACTAGCTACTCATAGGGGTATTAAATTGATCAGAAGATATATCTCTTGATGATTAAAAATCTTTGATCAAATATTATTTACTTATTACCTGAAGTTACCTCATATTGTATATTTTGGGTTATCCCCTTCTAAGATGAAAGTGGATTAAAGTTTGACATTCATCTATCTTCATGTATGGCATATAATCTTACAAGTGGCAGGGATTAGTCATATTCTGTCTTTTGGCTGCATGTTTTACTTTTTCAATAGTGTTACGAAGTTTCTCCATGAATAGCTCAGGGATATTTTGCCAAATTATTTTGTCTCAGAAGAAAATCCTGTGGCAATTCTGAGTGTTTTCTTGTGAAAATTTTTCCTCTTCAGATAAAGTAGAGTTGTGGAATTGCTGGGAATTTCCCTATGGGATCTGTGGTAGTGGTCCTTGGATCATGGTTTTCTGTGTCTGTTCTTGGTCTCTTGCAGACTCTTGGTTGGGCCATCTGGTCAGTCTTTGTCTGGATTCCTATCCAATTCAGAGTTTTATTAGAGATCATATCAGTAATCTGTTCTCCAATAATGATGATGTCTTCAATTTCTCTGTTGATGAAAGTAATATTAAATGAAGCAATACTGAACAGTGCCAATTGCCGAGGGTGGCATAATGGCTGTGCCTTTGGTATAAAAGGTTATTTCGGTGGAGGGTTATTTTAATTTTCCAGGTATACTTTGAATTATAACATTAACTGAGCAAAAGTCCCACACTGACGTGCCCTAAACATTTGACATAGTAAAGAAATGGTAGTCATAAAATACTTCCAGCAAAGCAAATAAACAGGAGAAGCGCTTGTTAAAAAATAAGTTCTTTTTAAATGGAAGCGATTGTATCCAGAAAGTACAGCGATTTCTTATATAAAATTGTTTTACATGACGTGTCCTTGGAAGATGTGGCTCTGACTTTGTACACGATGTAGCTATTCTGAAATTAACAGTAACTCCTGTATGGGTAGAATATGATTTCACGTCTTTGTGGGTATAATAATTATATGAAATGCTTGGCCCTGGGCAGGTTTTTGATGTGACACTTATCTAATATAACCTAATCATATTATTACAGCTTCTGATATCTACAGGCACAGAAACACAATCACAAATCAATATTTACGCCCACGCAACCCAAGGTATCTAAAGTTAGCGAATCTAGTTAATAAAATACTGGGCTTGCATAGCTACATGTTCGTATACCCTGTCATTTGCACAATTGCAACTTGGCTAGCTTGTACATGTTTCATCTTATATAGGGTTTTATGCTGGATAACAAAGTGAACACTCAAAGATGACCTACCACCCTGAAAGGTGTTTCCAATGATGAACTGACACCCAGTGTTATTCAGTTTGTAGGCTTCCATTTCATTACCAACAGGTAGATGTAGTAATAAGATGATGTAGGTTTTTCTAATTATCCATCAGAATCAGGCATCAGACGGAGCTCATACAAATTCCAGTGAATGAAGTTGACCGAAATAATGAAGAACAGTAACCAGACAGTATTGAAATTGATTAGCACCATCTGATTGAATGGAAGACCCAAAAGTTCCCATGCAAATTTACCAATAGAGACAACACCATGCACCACCGATAACACCATTGGTTTTTGGATAAAATCTAGATGTAACTTAAAATCAAAAATTTAAAAAAAGTTTATGTACATATTCTCTGGTCTAACAATATGTTGTAGAGTCGAGTTTTTGGCATTTTTAGGCAAATGTGGACTTACTTTACTTGTTATTCAATAGGAAATTAAGGCACACAATTAAAAACATAAGGCATAAATCAGAAGTTATTAAGGTGCTGATGGTCATGACCAAGGAGACCAGGAGTGTTCGTTAGTTGAGAACTGGTGAGGGAGATAAGTTTTAAGTCTCCTAGTGAAACATGAAAGAGTAGGAGCAGTTTGAATTTCCAGTGGCAAGTTGTTCCATATGTTTGGAGCATTATATGAGAAACTTTTGCTAAAAGTAATCCAGTAGCTCACCGATTCAGATTGTACATATATATGTATTCTTTTGAAATAAAATAAGAAAAATGTTCCTTTTATGGATACATGATGTAAAAACATTAGGCAACTTTTAATTTAAAATGTAACTTCTTTAATTAGTTTAAAGTTGTATTTTTAAACATATTATTTTTAAAATAAATGGGACATTATTTGATGAGAAAAGTCCCAGTCTGGAATAGAATAAAACCAGTATCACATATAGAAAACATTAACTTCCTGTGTTCATTAAAAATGTCCAATACTTTAAGCTTTTTCACACTAGACCGATCCCATCAAGTCCATCTAATAATCTAGTTAGAACTGCTGTGACATGCCTTGTCTATATGTGTTAAACATGATATAATAAGATAAAATTTATATTTTCAAACTTTCTTAAACTTTTGTAGGATAGGAAGATATCATAAGCATATAAAACAGACTATTTTAATTAAAATGACCACAAGTTCCTTAATTTTTGTGCATGCTTTATCAGTTTATGGCTCAGTCACACCTTTTCTTATGGCTGTTTCTGTATGTATTTGTTTAATTTGTGACCTCAGCCTTAGAGCTCCGTAAGAGACCCTTGTATCTTGAAAGAACAATTTGAAAAATGAGCCTCTCCCTATACCCTTTACCCCTTCAGAGAGTATCTTTTAATATAGCTCATCAGATTCCTACCCAATTATGAATCCCTGCTAATATAGTCTAAGGCTGTGATAAGTTACCCGTAAAGGGTTCGATTTTTTGAGAAAACGACTACAAAGTGGAGAAGCGGGTAACCGAAAAAATATTAAATATGCTGTAAAACAATGAAATACTTGGGTAAATCTTAGTATTCTGTCAGATTTCTCTAACTGGTGTCAGTTTGTCACGTAATTTTCCTTATTTATACAGATATTTAACATTATTATTCGTACCTGTTTGTTTACATCATCCAAAATGTCTGCGTCTGTGGGTGACAACTAAAACGTGGTTACCCAACTTTGAATTGGTTCTTTTGAGACGAATAGCTGGTGTCATTTTTCTAAAGAAGTGGATTTCAGTGGCCTACCATAGATATATTTTACATACCGTAACTGAAGCCATGGTCCACAGTTGAAAGATGTGACCTATGTGTTAAACAGGGCTTGTATCTTTGGATATTCATTTTGTACATAAAGATCTGAAAAATGTAGAATCTTGACCAAAAATGTCCTCTACTCCACTTCTCAGCTGGTCCAGTAATATTTAACGTTCCATTCGGGTAAATTTTAATTCAAAACTATAATACCTGAATTTGGTACAAAACAGAATATACAGAAGCAACTGACAGTTGAATGTCATCAAAAATTCCCGTACTTTTCCCAAAATAGGCCATACCAAATAAGGCAAGACCGATGGTTGGCCAAGTGATGACCGACAAAAATAAGTTGATATCAGAAATTCTGTATGCAAATTCCGAGATTTGTGCCAAGTTGGGGTGCTGATATGAAGAAGGAATTACCATGTTATAAGCTCTGTAAAAGGTTGATTCTTATTTTGTGGTTAAAACCTAATCACTTGAACATTTGTTAATTTATTTTATTTAAAAATCTCAATTATTAGACATAAAACAAGTACAGATAAAGCTGTTGTCATCTGGTTATGCCAAATTATGGTGGGAAGAAGTACATCTCTGCCAGCACCAATCATATATGGTTATGTACAGTTTCAGTATATGACAAGGATACAGGTCTGTGACATGTGTCGGTGACATCTCAACCTTCGCATGCATGAGCATGGATGTTTATTGTGGTAAACAGATCCTCCAAAAAAGAACCTCATGTGCTGATATTTGAGAAATAAACTGATGGAGAAGTTCATCAATCACCATATCTAAGCATTCACTGAAGTCATTTCAGTTGTTTTAAAATCACGAATGACAATGTATTATTGGAGCCATGTATTCACTTACACAATGGAAGCTAATGGTAATAACTTGTACAGACAGAATTTGGAACAAGTTCACCATTTACTGAATTAATTGCCGCTGAAGTTCATTAATTTTATTTATAGACAATAATGTATTAGGTTTGTTTAGTTTATAGCAATATCTTTTCTCATGTAGCTATAAAATACTTTGGTCATAAACTGCAATGTTCTTTCATTCATCTTGTATATTCTTCTGTGGAATATCGCTTATTTATGAATAATGAACAATTGGCATCTGCTTTTAAACAACTCATTTATCTATATCTAGTTTCTCCTCTAGCTCCCTAAGACAAAGAATGATGGCTTTTCATTGTATATTTTGTGGGCTTTTGTATGAAATTTATTACACCACAAAATGTGTGCAACAATACAATTGTATTCATATCTTTATTGCAGGCTTCATACAATGCACAGAAGTAAAATGTCATTTTGTGTAAGTACAAAGAAACAACTGCTTCTGTTTCTACACTATTAGAACATGTTATACATCTAGTAATTTTCATCTCACAATGTTGGGTCTTTGGAATCCAAAACTCAATGTATATTTTAAATAATGTATCACTGATCAAACTTTTGTTTAGTTTTCTACTAAGAATATTTCAAGTAATGAGAAATTTGGGGTCCCAGTCATTTTTCCTATTGGTTTTAACCAAAAATATTACAAGGAATGAAAATTTAGTTAGGGTCCCAACCATTTCCCTTAATGACATTCAAAGATATTTGCTATAATATTCCACTAAATGTATAGTTGGTGCCCCAATGCCATTTATACAGTTAACAGAATTTGAATATGTTGCCTCAGTGATCATTTTGGTCACCCTTCTATCAATTCAAAATTTAATCCCATTTGTATTACCAATTAAAGCTAGCCAGTAATTTCCAGAGGCAGGTACTGCAAAAACTTTAACACGGGTTCCTGTACTTCTGCACCAGTTTTGAGATTACATGTTGGTATTTCAGTCCTTGTCGTGACCTAGTAACACAGAAGACCTGAGATCAAACCAAGGCACAAACAGATATATATATATATATAGTGGCTTTGGTGACCACATAAAACAACAATTCTCGGACAATGAATCCTATCCCCATTGACTGGCTAAAAAAACCCATGGATGTAGATAAATGGTCATCTGAGACTCAGGCTTTCATTTAGAGTAACTCACTAGATCTTGGACTGTACTTGTGCAGTTTGTAAGGGACAAAATAGTGCTTTCAGTCCTGTGATGGAGATATTGTATTCAGTGTAAATATACAACACAATTTAAAATGACAAAGTGTGGACATTATATCAGGCCTGTATGCTTTATGAATGTACCCAATTCTAATTTTGGACACAGCTTTTCGGTTTTTTCATATTGAAGCATAAACATGTTTTTTTATTCTGAAGGTGATTTTACTGAAGCCATATTTGTTTATAGAACAAATAATTTGGGTATTAAAAATTAAGGCACCAGCTAGTCATAATAATCTTATGGTATTAATACTTATGTTTCATAATTTACAGAACATCTTTTAAGCTTGATGTTCCAGTATTCATATGTGATATTGAAAAAAATAGAGCCTTGAGTGAATAATACAAAGTAACATACATATGGTCATATTTAAGAAAGAAATTACAAGAAAAACACATTGTATTAAACTTTCTGTGAAAGAAACCCCAAAAAGTATTTTGGTCAATCTCAAGTAAGTGGTGAGCTGATGAAGGATTGTTGACAAGATGGCTCTAACTGTACTTATTTGCCCTTGAAAATGTTTGATAAAACCAAATCATTGGTTTAAATAGCTGATCCAGAAAAGATTAACTTTTCCCTGAAGGAAGTCCATCAACAATGATCGTCTGACACTTATTTCCCTGCCAATAAATTGAAAACCAACAAGGCAGATAATTATCTCTAAGTATGTTAAACCAACAGGTGAATTATGCATTTCTAGTATTAGTTCACAATGACGGTGGGATATTGTTTTCTTTGCTGTTTGTCCCTCTGTCGGGATCATTACTGAAAGGAAATAAAATTGTATTGTACAGATATTTCAATCTTCACATGGTACATAGGTATAATTTCTGGTGGCGTGTAACATTGCATTTTGTAATAACATTTGCAAGTACATAATACCCAAGGTGGGAAGTTATTAATTGTACAGAATACACAGTGACACAATGTGAAGATACTGTTTACCAGCGAGATACCGATACAGATACCCTGCTATCAGTAGGTAAATATGTTCATTCCAAGACAATAGTTACTCAGAGAAAAAGTGTCAAAGTTAGAGAGTTTTACAACCATTAACGTATCAATAACAACCAATGTATCAGCTAACCAATAATGTAGCAAAAACTGACCCTCACCATTGTCACTTATTTTGGTGTGCTTGTTGTTTGACTGTCTCTGTTTACAATAACTCCAAAAGTAATGAAGGGATCTTGTTGTCTAAATTTAGGACAGATCCAGTTTATATTCTGGATGCAGAAAAAGATCCCAAATCTTTGGAAACACCCATCTGCTTGAGGTTTGCGTTCTATGTGGTTGCATTTTCAATCAATGTATTTTTAGGTACGTTAACTTTCTGGTTGACATTATTCCAAAAGTAATGGATAGATCTTTATGACATTTCTATGTGGGCAGGTCTGGCAAAGGGGAGAAGGGATTACATTTTTGGAAAGATCCGGATATTATTCTGGATACAAAAAAATCCTAAACTTTTATAAATGTTCCCTGGAGGAAATCTGTTGTCTATGGGTTTCTTCTAGTTTTAAATCATATGAGACATAGAAACACTACTAGCAACTGATACTAAGATACCCTGAACTAAGAAAGCTTTGATAAGTTAGATTATTGTATTGAATACATTTTATTCACTGTATAATCACCATGCAGTCTGTATCAAGGGAATATACAACTGCATTAACTTAAAACAAAACAAAGTGAACGATATAAGATGATGCAATGACTGCTTAAAAATCCATACTTCGGATGTTTTATGACAAAGGGTATAAATGTCTACGAAACATCCTTTAAATATCTAATTTGCCTTGTTGAAATTATAGATAGAAATCACAATCAAAATGTTTCCAGAAATGATGGGTCCAGACCATGTTATATATGACATGGTGAAGTCACTAATACTGAAATAAGAGCCACCATTGCTGTGTTTTTTCATTGCCTGGAAATAACTAAATGCAAAGGAAACGGTTATAAATGCTCACGATGGATATATGGGTAAATATTACACTCCAGTTGGTAATTGTTTGGTGATTGCCAGTAATAGACATTCTAGAAAAAAGCCTTAGTTGACAACTGGATGTAATAGCTGTAAAACTATGTTCTAAAGCTGTTTAACTGCTACATTTTTGTTTACACACTAGGTTTCTCCTGTATGTAAGGTATAAGAAAATGTGTGCATTATAGGAAGCCCAAAACACAATACAAAAGCGACAAATAAAGGCTTAGCTTTCAATTTCTGGTTATATGATATTGTAAATACATGCATTTGTGCTTTAATTTAAGAAATCGCTTAAACAATTGTGTAAAGTTTATGGCATACCTGTCGCACTGCATTGCATTTAAATTTCATTAATTGATTTACCATTCAACATCGTTGCTTTCCTCCACCCTATATCGAAGCTAGTATGCACGTTCAGTAGTTTTGGGTTTCAACGGATCTAACTTTTTCAGTGGTAGATCCGCTGTTTTGGCCCTGTGACATACATGTATTATTATTTTGACCTTTGACTTAACCCTAAGGTCATTCGAATTGCTTGATCTTGGCTGACCCAATTTTGACCTTATTTTCATGTTTTACATTTAGATTCGTTCAAACCCAAAACTCAGTTATGATCAGAATTAAAGATTGTTAATGAATAAATAAATGTGCATGTGTAATAATAAGTAGAAATGGAAATTTTAAAACCCATTCTGGTGTTTTATTTATTTCTATTTGAGACTCCCTGGGGGCTGCGCTTTCAATTTGTAGTTGAATTATATTGTAAATACATGTGTTTGTGCTTTATACGAAGGTGAACAAATCATTCAAATTTATATGCCTTTAAGCACTTTTTATATAACTTAGAACAGGGTTTGTACAAAGAGTGAACTGTGAAGGGGCCAGTGTCAGCCATGAACAAGGATAATTTATGACGTCACAGATGCTTTATACCGGAAGTTACACATATCTGTTTTGGCGTTAGCATGACCAGAAAAGATTTGGGTTAAGCTAAATACAATACGTTACGTTTCCTTCCAACTGTTGTTGGGTTCTGGGCAAGGTTTTCTTGAGAGAATATAAGGTGACAAACTGCATAAAATGTTATGATAAACTTTTTGTTGCAGAATTCCCCCGATTGTATACTCTGTCCTCGCATGGGTATGTTTTCACCGAAAACAAATCCTCACAGAAACAACAAGAAATTCCGGGAATTTACCAAGACTTATGTTTTACAATTGTTATATTATTATATAACTTCTGGTAATATATTTATGAAATAAATACAATAAATGCATTATATCTATTGTATACAATTAAGTACCTTGCTGTAAAATATATGCAAGTAACAGTATTAAGTAAAGTTTTTGTGTAGGTGTACTATGGTCTGTAAATGTAATGGTTTCTGAGGAAATACTTTCCTTCAGGGATTATTTCTAGTAACAGAATGACGCCTCCTCGCAGACTCTCATATAAAAAGACACCTGCATTGCAAATTTGGTACTTACTTTAGCCACCAAAGGTAAAATAAGGATTAAATCTCACTTTTGTAAAAGTCGTTTACTAAAGTATGAAATACGGTGTGACCTTGATCTTAAAATCTCTGAGTTCAAGGATGAGGGACTGGTAAACAACAGATTGGTTATTAGCATAGGTTAAACCCCACCATTTCACAGCAGAAACTTTCAGAGTGGCTTCCTTGACATGCACTGGTGTATGTACCTTGGTGTCTAAGTCTTCCAAAATCCTTGTATTTTTATAGGAAAATAATCATAAAGTATCTATAACATTATTATTGACAAAATGTCTTTGTTTCAATTTAATAATACATTCAGAAAGATATTTCAAAATTCAAGTTTTACCAGCTGTAAGAAAAAAAAATGAATTAGAAGGGGGTTATTTATTGTTTTGTTATTAGTAGTATTTTTTCCTAAGTGGCTTGTTACTGAAAACAAAAATATAAATAGTATTTGTGACATTTAACCTTAGCATTTCAAAATCCAGTTCGTTTTACCTCTATAATCTCTGGACTTTTTACAATTTTTCTTGTCAACAATCCAACATTATTATAAAGATTATAAAGTTTACCCTCATGACAAAATATAAAAATGATCATATTTTTAAATGACACATTAAATAATATAAATGCTTAAATTTATGGGACAGATATTTATTTAGCACACACTGTCAAAGTCCATAAGAAATTGAATCCATTTTGTTTTTTACCCCATAAAATGAGATTTGAAGTTATAAGTTGTAGCCTTATGTTGTGCATTAAATGTATTTGTTTTCTGTGAATCTTCAATGACATAATATTTTCCACAACAGTATCTATATACAATATGTGGACAACATGCTCATAGTATTTTTGAGTGGCCTTTAAGAAGCATGTTTTCTGCGACCTAAAGGGGTTAAAATAGAGCACGACTTAGCAACTTAATCCCAAGCTTACAATCCCACCCTCTATAGCTGTAATTCCTGTTTGCAGATGACGTGAAAAAGGAGTGTTTCTCTCCACACCAGGGTCGCAATTACTTTCTTCCTAAAAGCTTAGCCCAGGGAATTGTCTCTCTATTGTCATTAATTAGGGATGTGGGCACAATGCAATTGTTGATAAAGTCAAATGTGTTTTCATATTTGTAATTGGGATTTAGTTGCAATGGGCGGTGAAATAAGCATTTATACAATCATTAGGTCTACCGGCATTGTCATGCTAGTCAGGGGATGTGGGGAGGGGTGTTGACTTTGTTTTGTTTTTAATTTTTGTTTTGTGCTGCAAAGGAGCAAAATGTCTTGATGGATGTCTTAGAAGGACGTCTATTTTGTTCTCTGTGACTGAGGTGAAAATGAGCATTATTATATTGATATTATTTAACCTCATTGTTAAATTTGTAAATTAATTGAAATCAGATCACATGCCCCTTTATAAACACAAGTACTGACCAGAGGGCAGGCTGTTACAAGTAAGAGGGCAGGTAACAGTGGAATGGGGGAGCCAATGAAGTGAGTAACATGTTACAAGTAAGAGGGCAGGTAACAGTGGAATGGGGGAGCCAATGAAGAGAGTAACATGTTACAAGTAAGAGGGCAGGTAACAGTGGAATGGGGGAGCCAATGAAGAGAGTAACATGTTACAAGTAAGAGGGCAGGTAACAGTGGAATGGGGGAGCCAATGAAGTGAGTAACATGGCTTGTTCTATCGAGTCTAAAATCGATTCTACAGAGGGCATGCTGAATCTTTTGGAGTTTAGTCACATTATATTTATTTACGCCATAGAGTAGGGAATTGCAGTAGTCAAGTTGTAATGTCACCCAAATGTTGCCTTTTAATTAGTTTTGGAGTAACATCAACCACAGACCCCTAAATCATTGAAAATAGGACAGCTGGAAAATCGGGATTTTCTTATGTATCTAGAGAATGATCTGGATCTTCCCCAAGATGTAATCACTTCTTGTTTTAGTCAGCCCCTACCCACATACAAGTTTTATACAGATGCATTAATCAGTTTTGGAGCAATCACAAACACAGACAAACAGGCAGACAGACAAATAGATATATGCACCCCAAAACATAATCTGCTTGATAGAGATGATAAAACCACAGAATAGAAGCATCAAAAAATGTTTTTGTTGATTTTTTTTACGATGTTTGCTATGTGATGCTACTTTAAATATCATAATCAGCAGAATCATGTTGAGGTCCTTCAGATTCGTTTAACATTATTAGTAACTATTTTACCACCCAATTTAGTATATTTGTATCTTGCTTTGAGCCTTTCAACGCATTGTATAGGCCATATCACAGCAGGTAGTTTGAGGGGATGGAAGACTTTCTGTTTAATGCAAAGTTCTGTTTCACAAATCACGTAAATTCTGTCATCAAATCTTGTTTTATTAGCCTTAGGGACCTTTATCGTATTAGGAGGTTTCTCTCCGTTGATACATCAGTGGTGATCGCAAATGCTCTGGTCAGCAGTCATTTGGATTATTGCAATTCTCTATTTTGCAGTTTGTCATTCCGTAATGCTACCAGGCTCCGATATGTTCAAAATGCTCTTGCACGGTTTGTCACTGGTGCTTCTAAGTAAACTCACATCACATCCAGCCTTAGGACACTTCATTGGCTACCCATCAGACAACGAATTATCTTCATAACCCTAGTTCTGGTGTATAAGTACCTCACCACTGGCCAGCCTAAGTATTTTGCACCATATCTCTCCTTGTACAAATGTGCCGTGAATACAAGACGTTCCAACCCCAAAAATTTGTTCCTCCAGGTTCCTCATTATTGTGCTTCCATCCATAAATCAAAGGTCCACTTCAACAACAGTTTCTTATATGATGCCCCAAAGTTATAGAATGATCTTCTACATGATATCCACAATGCTCCAAATCTCTCCTGTTTCAAAAGTCGACTAAAACCTACCTATTTCAGAAATCATTTCCACCTTAGCTTCTAACTACCGAACACCGGATCGCCTCCCTGGGTATGACTTGGAACATGTGTAATGTCTTGATGATTTATGCCTTACGAACTGGATGGTGTGCCTTAGAATCCGTAGATAAGGAGATTAAGCACTTGGACAACTGATTGATTGATTGATTGAAGATAGCAATGGAAGTAGTCATTCAAAAATTTACAGAGAAAACCATCAGTAACTACCAACTTTTACCAGGTCTGTTTGGGTTATGAAGTGAATACAGAGTCTGAGACCACTGTGTCATAATCGTTAATGAATTGTAGGACCTTTAAAATGTGTTCCTGTTGAAATTAATTAAGTACATAGATGGATATTCATCATAATACTCCAAAGAGTTTAGTAAGAAAGAAAATGAAATTGGTGATAGATGATAAAGGATATTAGTATTGGCTAGCTGATTTTATAGATTAGGTCTAACTGCCTTACGACCAAAAATATATGTCACAAGTGTGCAAAACAAAAATACCCGCTTGTAAGAATTTTAAAACTTGTTTGAAAACTGGAACAAGTGTTTGCGATCATCACAATTGTGCTCTACATCTTCAGGACTGAACAGATAAGTCCACAAAAATGACAAATAAAATTATGCTCGTGCCTGAGTGAGCCCACTACAGTGGCAGAGGGGCATTAGTAGCCATCTCACATGACTGAAAATAGTATGAAATATCTTCTTTAAGATCTGGTATGGGTTTATGAGTGAAACAACAAAATGACGTCATCACTTCTAATCCCTGTCAGCCTGACAGTAGTAAATAATTCAATACAGCACCAGCTTAAGCCATGCTATTTGTGAAAGGTTAAACAACATATATCTGCCTACACTGGATTAGAGCAGTTCTAATACACCTCAGGTGAATACTAGCTGTCTATAGTTTTCATCACCCACTCATTTATACTATCTGCCAATGATTTCTTTTCTTAACTTCTTTTTAGATATTTCTTTTACCAAAACACTGGCATAGGATTGGCTTAAGAATTGTGAGTGATTCTGGGGAGACATAATCTTTAAATGTGTTGATCTATGAGTTGTGAGTTCCAAAGAGCAAGTTACATACCATGCTAGAGTATTGCCCAGGTTTAAGTTGTTACATAGTTATAAACAACACAATCTTTACTTGACATATTTTGCATCTTTCATATGCTAGGGACTCCAGCTGAACGGTAACAAACTATTTGGGCAAGGTCAGAAGCCAGCTTCGCAAAAGGACTTGGGCTAGGATTAGACTTAAAGTTAGAACTTTTGTCTTAAACGCAGGCTAAGTCTGTGGTCTTAGAGTGTTTCACAAATCTGTTAAGTCTAAGCTTTGGTTAACTCTATCTTGGAGTGGGCTTTACTCCTGTAACCAAAAACTTAAATATGGCCTTAGTAAACATTTCTCACTTTAAAAATTGAAATATCTAAAAGTAAAGAATAAATATAAAGGACACCTCCCCTAAATTAATTTTTGATAATTTTATATGATTACAAGGTTTTTCACTCAAAAAAAAAAACATTTCACCAAAGACAAGGAATGAGTTAAACAAAAGATATGCCACCAGTAAAATATTCTGACTTGATATAGAGGGTCACATGACATAGAAAACCACTGTAGTTATTTGATAAGTTTGGTCTCGGCTAAATCACTCTTTGTGAAACTCTTTTAATTAATTTGTTTATTTGAGCTAAGACAAAAGTCTCAGATTTTAGTCCTTGACTTAGTGTAAGTCCAGGCTAAGTCTACTACCCTTTGGTAAACCAGCCCTAGTTGTCAGGTATTTGATTCATCTTTTATTAAATATTATTGTCTATCATATCTGAAGGTTTCTGATAAATCTAACAGTAAAAAATCACCAGAAAAATTTCTGGCTGCATTAATCGGTTATTTTATATTTACTATTTATTAATTATTTTGGAGTTTTCGATAAATTACAAGATATGTGTCACATGTTGCAATTATTTAATATATAAAAACTACCACAAAACCAAACAAGATAATAAATATTTCACTGAAGTCACGGTGCTCTTAAGGTTAAGTTACCTTTATTGCTGCACAATTTGCAGTCTCAAATTGGGTTGTGGGACTATCCCGGGACCCTCAGATAGAGCATAAGATAATGCTTACACATATTAAGAAGAGATTCCAAATGTGATGTCTCATCTGGTGTTTTAAAAGGCAAATTTCTACCGGAGGTTTATACATATAAGTTCTTCTTAGTTTTAATAAACATCAAATGTATAGGGAATTTATGTCCACTCCTGCTACTTAAGCTGCAAGCACTGTTGGTGGAGTGCAATGCCGTGACTTAGGACGATAAAAGAGTCATCCAGTGGATTGTGGTAATGTGAGCTTTCAACGTTTATACTGCCCAGTGATCGGGATGTACAAGGCTATTTTCCCAGGGGTTATTGGTTAAGTCCTATATTCATTTATTATTAGCACAATGATGACAAAACACATCACATTGTACACATGAGTAGGGTAAGTAAAGATAGAACAGACTGACCCTAATCTTTGGTGACAATTTAAATTAATTTATAGACTGCCGATTATAAATGTATATATTGTCTTTTTTCTTAGGAATTCAAAATAAAACAATATGAGAATATCTCAGCAAAGTAATTGTTGAGAAGATAATATAAATAAATAGAATAAATGAAGTAAACTGATACAGTAAAAAGTACAAGATTAAGCTCCTCTACTTAAGTCTATCCTTCAAACCGACAATGTGACATTTGGTGAGACCAGTTCTTTGTGACGTCAGCATTTCTAGGTTGCTTCAGAAAATGTGATGCAATTCACAGTGCTTGATCTCAATTAAAACTAGACAGATTTCTTTGTTGAAAATTTCTTCTGGGAATCTGGCATTAACCTTTATGTCTGTACCAAGACACAACAGCACATGTCCACAAATCTTTAAAAATGTCACTCATGTGAAATGAGAAGGGGAATTCATATCCTGTCGTACTGAAATGTGGGGACATTGATAAAGACTTAAGCTACTACCTGTATGGTTGTTTGGATGCCAACATTTTGTTAAAACAGACCTGGGTTCAAATCTGACTAACTGGAATTAAATAGTGCCTCCGGTCGTCATTTTTATCTACAATGAGACATAAATTGATGCTGTAAGAAGTACAAGATTAAGCTACTCAAGTGTTTCCTTCAAACCCATCTTAAGATGGGCTGACTCCTAACCTGGGCCTAAACAGTAATATAATTCAATTGTTATAGCTTGAAAACAAAAATAAATATGTCAAGGAAAATTAATGGTGAATTGGCTGGTTGTTATTAAATGTGTTTTATGTGTGTATGGCATCCTTAATTATTGCATGACATGGTTTTCAGATAATAAAAATGGAAGTGATAGAGTCAAGGGATATGATATCTTTTTTGTTTGTTTTATTTGTCGTGAGAGAGACAGAAACATGACCAATTGTCAAAACTTTGCATTTCCTTAATATCCTCAAATGAATCCTTTTCATTGATACCAAATAGTTATACTTGCCACTAGTGTAACTCTTAAACTCACTTGCAGATTAGTAGACTGGATAATGACGGCAATTGCAATAAGCTGAAAAAAACCAAATGCAATACTCATAATAAATGAATAAGACCTGCCAAGCTTATGTACATGTATGTAGATGTTCTTCTTCATTTTAAATGGCAACTAATTTAGTCGGTTATATCACTCTTTAAGAATATAACCTCAAGCTTGACTCATATGTTAGAAAGCTCAGCTTTAATGCATGTATCAGCATTTTGTTATTAACTATATTCACTGTCACTACAATTAATCTATGTTAAAGTGAAAGTGCTTTTCTCTGGTTTGTTCAAGTTTCCTTTTGACCTGAATGGGAGATATGTCTTGTACATTGCCAATGTAGTTAAGTGGGTAGCATTTACCTCCCTGATTATTATAGATAGATTATAATGCACTTCTTGCCAAAAGTTGTCCACAGAGAATACTGATTCATAGATGTAAGTACACAGTAAGCAAAAATGAAGGATACAAAATATAAAGCAAGGATGATAAACATTGAAACAAATACAGAAATTTTCATTTGACTCAAGGGATCTCAATCAGGATATGGGAAGAAATAAAAACAAAGTTATTACCTAAAAATTGAAGCCTATCATTGTAAGGTATGGATTGGAGAGAAAAGGGCACCTTATCTCTGGCACAAGAATAAATTCTCTACAGGGCCTATTTGTATGCTAAAATGTTATGGGGCTGATTACAATCAGTTCACTTCTTTCCTGTTCTATAGTGGGGGTGTAATGCAATATAAGGTCGAGACAGTTCAATTGGCCATTTTTCTATTAAAACCATGAAACAAGTCAAATTAGTAACTACTGGGTGTTGCTGTATAAAAACAAACTTTGCCTTAAGAATAAAGCTTCCATAAAAAATACAGGAACAGTGTGGGTGGGTTGTTGAATCCAACAAACAGATGTAACTATCTACATGTATATATACTGGTGATAAGAGTACACAGTCGATCACAAACCATTTCCATTTAGGGAGAATAAAACTTTGGCCTGGAGTATGGAAGTATAAACTATCATTACAGTTAGTAAAACTGATATAGATGTCAAGATGTATACACATATTTGAAAGTGTTGAAAATAGACGTGTAAATTAAGAATGGAACAGTATCAAATGTGAAAAGTTTATATTTTAAGATATACATCACAAAAATTAAAATCTAAACTACGACATTAAAATCTTAACTGACAGCTTACCAAATAGCCTTAATTGCTAAACTGTTCCTTTTCATGTAGCCAGGACGGTTTAATATACAACTACAATTTTAAATGTAAATTACATTTGTTTTTACTTACAGGTAACTCTAAGCATTGAAATATGAGGATACCGACTAGTATATTCACCACCAAAAACATGACGTCATGGATACTTGCGTTGATCGTGACCTTAGCAGTAGCAGAAGGCTGTTTCATCAGGAATTGTCCAACAGGAGGCAAGCGTTCATTTCTAGGAGGAGGAGGAGCACAACCATGGGCGAAACATAAGGTAATACAGAACATAATTAGCATATTTATCAAAAATACCTAAATAAAAATCTAAATATGCGATTTTTAATTGAAACGTGTTTCTGTTTCTTTTATGTGAAAACAGTTTATGTTTGCAATGAGACACAATGCGACCATAAAAATAAAGTTAAGAACAACCTCCTTCTACAATAAGAGTCTAAAATGAATGCTAAGTTGTTATAACTATATTAGTCTACATATTTGGTTCAATCAAATAAAACATATCAGTCTGAAATATAACAACGTAACCCATTGAAGCCCACTCAGGCAAAAACATGTAATCTGTCACATTTTGTGTCGAATTTTGATATTTATTATTCACCACCTTTGACAGGGGAGAATATACCTACCTGTATAATTTTAGAACAAGTTATATTACATTTTGGGATTTTAATTCGAATTCTGATCAGCTTATCATAATGGAATCAGATATATCTCAGTCTGAACTCAAACATGAATCATCTGATTGCAGGTGTTTATTTAACAAGCAGAAGTTCTCTGGGATTTCATGGTTTATAATAAAAATTGCTATGTCTATCTTTAAAATTTCCGAATGACTTTACAATAATATCGTAGAACTGTTTTGCAGTAAGTTAGACTAGATCTTATAACTGAAACACTTACATGTATATCATGACTGTTTGCCAGACACCTGAATTGTGATAAACAGGCACTCCTATTGCACATTCTGGGTTTTATTTTGTTTTCGTTAAACCTATTGTAACATACATAAGATGTTTTAACACCTGGAGAAAATTGATTTTGAATTAAGTTGATCTCATCAATGCCAGTAGATAGACACACAAGTAAAATATTGTTTGACTTTACCATGACCCATTGTGATTTGCAGCCATCTAGTCCCATGTTGAATGTCCCGAGATATGCGATTTTCAAATAATTCTTCAGGAGGAAACATTAAGTTACAGGTTTGAAACTGTAAATATTATTTGTATTTGGTCAAATTTGATATAACTGTAAATTTCATTAGCAAAATTGACAGCATCCTCAGTGGCTTAGTGGTGAGCAAGTTTGGCATCTAATTACAGGCTGTCACTTGTGGGTGGATTCTAATCCCACAAGTGGCAATGCTATGGGCCTGTACCAATATGACCCTTGCTGTTGACGCCGGCTGGTGGTCGGGATGTCAAACCCTAACTTTGACCTTTGACTCACTCTTTGCAACTGGGGTAACAATTTTGTGTATTGCAGTGTATGACTTGTGGTCCTGAAGGAATGGGTCAGTGTGTTGGACCAAACATCTGCTGTGGGCCAAGCATTGGCTGCTATATCAACACTGTGGAAGCAGATGTATGTGCCCGTGAGAATGACAATCCTGTTGCTTGTGAAGTGAATGGAGAAAGCTGTGGTACCCGGTCTGATGGACATTGTGTGGCAAATGGAGTTTGTTGTAATGATGGTAAGAAAAACAAACAGACGTTTATTTAGCTTATATTTTATGGATTTGTATTGGGTGGTTCATATTTAACTGAAAATCAGGACCATGAAGCTGTAATTGCTGACAGATTGACTTTCCACCCTTCAGGTGATGGTTTTATATAGGTCGTTATATGTAAAACCGTCCATAATGGACTATAAAAAGTTGTAACAAAAATTCAGCTATATATTAAAATCAGTCATAGAGAATAAAATAGTCATAAGCTCAATGAGCTGCCAACTCTATAAATATAGAGGTTTATGCTTCGGTAACAAGTGCTGGTGAAAAAAATAAACTAATTATCCATAAATAATGATGTTAAAGGGGATATCACATTGAATAGATCTTTTCTTAAAATGTTTCCGTCTGAATAAGGCATCATATGTAATATACATGTAATTTTATGGGCTACAAGTATTTAAGTGATTTATCTTATGGCAAACAATGAAAGATAGTTATGATGTGGTTCCAATGTAATTTTGTCACAATAGATTTAAAATGTTGGTATCTTAACCACCATTCAGCATGATTCAGGCTTACACAACATCAGATTTGTTCGTTTCAAAATGATACTAATTTCCAGAACTTACCAAAATCTACCATGTTATCATATTCATACAACGTTTCCTAAACAGGCTGCTACAAATGTACCAGGAAAAAAGTGAGATAGACTTCATACGTCTCCTTTCATTTGATTAAAAATAGATAGTCCACTTGTTGAGATTCTTAGTTTGCTTTCAGATTTCTGATGGTTAAAGAGCATGTTGACAAGGAGCTAAAGGGAGCAAGCTTGGATCAGAATTAAAATTAGGTTTCACCCATTTCATTTGCGGAAATAAATAATATCTTTAGAGTACCAGTCTTAGGGTTAACTTTTGTATTAAATATAGCAAAGTTAAGCCTGATATTTAGCTCAGACCTGTGGTGAACATAACGTCGGATTCAATAGTTTGTATTCATTGCAGCCCTTGCTTAAAATGGATTCTGTTTTTACAATTGTATAAAATAAATCTGTTTCCAAAGGCCTGAACTATACTTTAAAATATTTGATCAAGCGATGTAATATCGTTCTTTCAATGCTATAATATATTTTCAGGAAAATGTATGCTAGATTCCTCTTGTGATGACTCAAACCCACGTGACTACACAAATGCTCGTGACGTCAGTAGTTTGGATGGGCCTCAGTCTCATTTTTCTGCCTCTGAACAGTATGTTTTGGCGCCTGATCTGGAAAGTTACATCAGAAGGTTACTGAGGATACAGAAATAACAGTACCCTGTTGGATGCACAATGTTTTTGGTCCAGTTACTTAGAATGTATAGTAATATTTATACAAGTTAATATATTATCAAGACCTTACAACAAATATATTTTCAGAGCATAATACTTGCCGACCTCATGAACGTTAAATGTATCAGAAAGTTTAAAGCAAAAATTGTAAAAAAACAAATACATTATTGATACTTCTTCTAATTGTGATCATTATACAAGTGAGAAAATTATGAACCATCAATAAAAGAGTAAAGGTTTATCATTTCTATCAGTTAAAAATATTGTTCACATTTCTTGGCCAACACTGCTATTTACACATTCTATCTACGCTAACATCAAAGTTGTGTAGTGGCACTCAAAGAGATCAATATAAATTTAGGTCAACAGAAGTGACAGTAGGGAGTTAAAATATTATGAATTACAATTTTAGAGGTAACATTGATGAAATGTAACTAGGACCCAAATTTAGATTTCAGCAAGCAGTGAGAATTCAAAGTGGAAAAAGGAAAAACCCACTTTGAAGATAAGGTGAAGTGAGAGAGAAAGGTCAAACTTCCGTGAGCTAAACCAAGTGAAACATGTTTGAAAAGCTTGTATTCACATGCCAATAATGTTTAAATATAGCTTAAATATAGATAGTAATAAAATTATTCAGAGAAGAATTTTGCCATGCCCCAAAAGGGCAAAGTCAAAGTTAGGGTTTTACGTCCTGTTAAATAGGCAGAGTCATTTTGGGAAGGCCCCATCATTGTCACTCATGGGATTCAAACCAACACAGAGATGACTGCCTGTGATTAAATGTCAAACATGCTAATCCCTAGGCCACCGGAGACTTTGTCCCATGAGAAGGATGCCCACAATTAAATAATAAAAACCTATTAGGGTGCAATTAACACAAGGTACATAATTAGAAACATTAACACCCATAAGAGGACAATTACCATATTAATTAACATTTCTTTTTTTTTTTTTTTTTTTTTTTTTTTTTTTTTGCAGCTTTTTTTTTATTTACCCTTTTTTTACATAGCCTATGGTGCCCTGGGGAGGCGAGGGTGGCCAACCCCCCATCAGGGCCTAACAAATACATTCATACACAGTATGAAGAAAAAACACACAAAACATAATTCGGGTACTACATACATGAACGACTGCTACTGTTATTATTTTTAATTTTTTTTATATAATTTTTTATATTAATTAACTGTACGCTACGGATTTAAATCAATTTTAGCTGATTTTTATGTATCATTTGAATACACAAAAATATGAAAGAATCAATTTTAGCTGCTTTTTTGTGTTATTTGAATACACAAAGAAAATGACAAAAAACACAAGATCACAAAGACACAAAACACAGAACAAGTGTTGGTGCATATTGGTGGTGTTGGCAACTGTCTACAGAACTAGTTTTATGAGATTCAGAAGGCATTTTATGCGTCCAGAATTTGCAGTAGTGGGGCCCACTTTGTTTCTATTCTATCAAGTTCTTTATTTTGTTGCCTAACTATGTTCTGCTCTATTTTAAAGGTTTCTTTAACTTTCTCTAAGGCTCCTTCTACACAAAGATTATTGCCATTGCACTTAACTACATATATATATCGCTTAATGATATTGATAAGATGGTTCACAAGTGTTTCGTTTTGACCTAACCTCACAAAAGTAGCATTTGTCTGCTTTTATTCCACAGATATTCAAGAATTTATTTGTGGTAAGGATGCGCTGCAAAATTTTATACTGAAAACTCCTCATTTTACTTTCAATTGTACACTGAAAATTTAAGGTAAAAAAATCTCTCATATCTTCATTAGTAAACTGTTTTCCAAGGTGTTCTGACCACTTATTTGCAATGTTTCTGCTTAAGTCTGATGTACTAATTAATTTCCAATATGTCCCTTTGCAAACTTTTGGCATTGCAAGAAGCTCATTCAAAACAGGTTGAAATATTGGTCCTTTAATCTTACGTCTGTGGTCTCGTAAGATGGCCATCCATTTTCTTGGGATCGAATGTATTAAAGAGTAAAAGTCTACAAAATTTATTTTCATTCTGTATGTATTTTGAAAATCATTATAGCCCATAAGTTCTCCTGAATTTGTAAGTAGATCATTTATATAGTGGAGTCCTTTTTGTTCAAAATTTTCCTTTTTAAGCAAAATATTACGGTTTTGTAAAAAGTAAGAGTTCCAAATTGGATAGGTCCTGACGTTTATTTCATTAGAAAAATTTTCTTTGTATGTAATCCAGGATTTAAAAACATCTCTCCAAAAGACATTTTGAACAGTATTCTTTAGTTTCTTTAGAGAAACAACATCCAACAGCCAAACTTCTTTTTTGTTTTTTGCTATGTTATGCTCAAAAATGTGTTGCCAACTGCCATCCCTTTTTATCAAATTATTGATCCATGTCATTTTTAGAGCTTGGTCTAAAAAGTCAAGCTTTGTTAACTTAAGGCCACCATCTTGAATGTCTTTCTCAAGTTGGGCTAGTGTTATTCTTGGTTTTTTATTATCCCAAAGGAAGAGTTTAAAAATTATCTCCATTCATTTTAAAAATTCTGAAGTGGGGGAAGGTAGTACTTGCATAATATGTACCAGTTTTGGGACAATTAGAGTCTTTAGTACAGTTACTTTACCTATAAGGGAGAGTTTTCGCTTTTTGTAACAATGAATGATTTTTTCTATGGTGTTTAGTTTTGAGTTGTAATTTTCTGCAACCATTTTGTCTTTATCAACATTGAAATCTACACCCAAAAGTGTGAAGCTCTTTGCCCATTTTAAATTAAAGTCGTGGCATAGTGTTTCATTGGATAGTTTCATGGACCCTAACCACACTGCGAATGTTCTATCAATGTTTAATTTAAGACCACTGCAAAGGTAAAATTCTTCAAAAACTGTAAAACTTTTCCTCAAAGATGCTTCTGATCCATCTAGAAATAAAAAGGTATCGTCAGCATATTGCCCCAATTTAAAATTGGTGTTACCAATGGTTACTCCATTCACCTCCTTGTCCAATTTAATTTCCATAGCTAAAGGTTCTATGGCTAAAATGAAAATATAGGGACTGAGGGGGTCACCTTGCCTACATCCGCGAGCGAGCTGGAAAAATTCTGAAAAATACCCATTGTTAATTACACAGCTACAAGAGTTGTTATATAGAGTATTGAACCATCTAATAAAATTAGTGCCAAAACTGTAACTTTGTAGTACCTTGTTAATGTATTTCCACTCCAAGGAGTCGAAAGCCTTTTCAAAATCCAGCAATATTATCAGTCCTTTTTTGTTGTGAACCTCCAAATCTGACATGATGTCATAGACTAATCTTATGTTTTCACCAATATATCTATCTTTTAAAAATCCCTTTTGTGTTTCTCCTATGACTTTTGGAAGTACTTTCTTCAAACGTTGAGCTAGGATGCCTGATAAGATTTTATAGTCTGTATTTAACAGTGAAATAGGTCTTTTGTTTTTCAAAAATTCTCTTGGTTTGTTTCCTTTTGGCAAACATGTGATTATACCTTGTTTTTGGGACACAGATAGCTCACCTTTCAAGAAGGATTCGTTAAAGCTATTTATTAAATAAGTATTTATGTCACACCAAAAAAATTTGTAAAATTCCACCGGGAACCCATCAGTTCCTGGGGTTTTATTATTTTTCATATTTTTAACAACTTCTTTTGCCTCCTTTTCAGAAATTGGCCTTTCACAAAAATTTTGATCAGGTTCCTCTAATTTCATAATATTGTCCTCCTTTAAAAATTTTTTAAAATCGGCATTACTGTCCGAAACTTTTGAGCTATAAATGTCTGTATAGTATTTTTTTTGTTCTAAAAGTATTTTGTCAGGGTTCATAATTGTTTTCCCATTCACATTTAATTTAGTTATGACCTTATTAATGTAATTGCGTTTCTCCAAGTTGCAAAAAAATTTTGTTGCCTTCTCCCCTTCTTCATAGTATTGCACTTTTGATCTTAGTACAGAAGCTTTTAATTTTGCCTCCCGTGTATCCCTTAAATCTATTTTTTGTTGGTTTAACTTCTTTTCTAACTCGAAGATTTAATCTTGTGAGTTTGAAAGGCAGGCTTCTATTAGTTGATTTTCAAGATTTGTGATATTTTGTTCTATTTTTATTTCTTTATCCCTATTAAATTTGGCCTTTCTTGAACTGTAGGCTATACTTTGACCCCTTATATTTAACTTTAACATTTCGAAAAACATTTGATTATCTATTGTAAATTCTTTACCCCCCACATTACTATTTTCATTACACTTGTATTGAGAGATGGTATTACAAATTTCTTGTTTCACCATATTTATATATTCTTTGTCGTGTAACAGTGAAGTGTTAAACTTCCAGAAGCCTTTACCACGTTTAGCTTCCAATAAATTTAATTCTAAAATAAGAGCTGAATGGTCTGTTCTATAACCATGGGAGATTGAGGTCTTCTTTAGTTTTGAATGAATGTCGGGGGTTAATTAACATTTCTGATCAGGGTGATGTACAAACTAAGATCTCCCAAAGTATTGTCAGTAACACTTTTAAACATCTGTAGAAAACGCTTTCTTTTCTGTCTAATTTGAAGTGATTGGTTTTAATGCTAAAAATTAAATTTTATGACATAGTAGAATCCCCGCCCCCATCAAGGTAAGGGATTTAATTGAAGGACTACTTATGTTTTGATTAAACATCTCTGAATAAACAGAAAAGATCGTTCGCACTTGAACGAGACATGCTTAACAAGAAAGGAAGTGGGTGAATGTGCCCATATTTGTTTAATTTCATATACATATACTTAGTTCTAATATGATACAGCATGTCACTAACTAAGGTCAAATGTTGAGTCTGTTGTAGTAGTGAAGACCTTAACTACCATAAACCATAGAAAATGCTTTCTGTGGAACAAAACCTCGTCCATTTTCAGATTTTGCCATTTTGAGCTAATCTTAAATTATACATTAAAGTGATCATTTTCTCGACTTACAATTGGCTTGAGCTAATGTCATACTTCTGGAGACTTGTTCTGAAACAGGGATACTTCCCAGGCTGCCTTGTCTGAAAAAATGTGTACAGGGTTATATGATCTTTAGCAGCCATCTAAAGCTTGTGAAGGTGTTACACTGGGGCCATCTTGTCAGTAACTGTCGATTTTTCGAGGATGGGGACCAGTTAGGATCGGTTGTGATTTCCTGGTTTGTCATGGTGTGTCGGCAAAATATGAAACATGTTTGATATTCCACTGACCCTCCACAACTCTTGATCCTGACACTGGCTGCACCCACCTGGAAACTGTCTTGTCTTGCCTGTTTAAGTCCTGTTGTAGTCACTTCCAGACCTGCCCCATGCTGTTACCATCTTGTCAGGAAACTCTTGCTGGCCAGTCGTATTCAAGTACCCTGATATCAGTCCATGGCAGGCCATAGAACAATACTGACTGTACTTGAAAGCAAATGAGACTGTCCTAAGCAACGAAGACCAGACATGGTAGCTTCTTATGAAGACAGGAAGTCTCCAAGTTTTGGTCGCAGAGTTGGACGAATCACAGCAGGACAAGATGTAAAATGAAACTGACAAGATGGTTACAGCAACAGACAAGCCAGGAAGTGTGTGTAGGACAGGCCCACTTCATTTCACTGACTCACGGCTGGTAGGTTAATAGATCTGTCTATAAAAGATGAGTCAGCATGCAGAATGCATCATTTGGATTTTTGACACTGATGAATTACAGCTGGTAGCGTTGAGAGAGGCTTTTGTATTTTTACAACTTAGGATTTAGTTTACCGATATATCTCAGGAGAGAGAACAGAGGGAGAGTGAGGATGCAGAGAAAGCACATTTGGGAGGAGTGTTAGAGGGAGAAGGCCAGGAGGGTGGAAACTTCACAGGACGAAACTTCACATACGGAGGAAGGAGTGGCCAAAAAGACAAAGAACTGAGAGGAGTGAAAGTGAAATGGAAACAGAGGGAGGAGGAGAGTCCGGCGAATCTACAGAGTGGCAATGTAGGTGCAAGAAAGACATATAACAGACATTTATTCAACAGACTCAGGTGAGGAAGCTGTTGTAGACTTTGTCAAGATCATGAGGAGCTTAACGACAAAACCAATGAGCACCTTAAGGATAAGGCCATGAAGGATTGCTTATGGGAAAGATTTGTAAGGTCTCAGTGAAAGTGAGAACGACTTGATTTGAATTCCAAAGGACTAGCTTTGGAAAATTAACCAGTTTAAATCTGACCAGGCTCCCAAACAGATGACAGAGAGGCAGAACTCGATTCAGGATAAATTCAATTTCTTAAAGAGCCACACCAGAAGGAAGGGCCTCAGCAAGTTTTCATGATTTTAATCACCACAGAGAGGAGACAGTGCTAGTTCAGTCTCATCCCATGACATTTCACGAGGATCCACAGATACTGACAGTATGGAGGCCAACATCGCTCTGATACAACACATCAGCCATCTGTTTGCAGCACTCTCACTACAAGTGTGGTGTTCCAGCCTTCATCAGTTGACCAGCAGGTCTTGGATCTATTTGCCCAGATGATGACGTTGCTCACATTTTTCTTCACCCGAAGACAGGAGAGCACCAGAACTGTTTTCTGCAACTATTTGGCATCTAAAGTAGACAACGTGGAGGAAAGAGACTTTCAAACTTTTAGAAATGAGTCAGTTAAACGTTTAGGCAGGATACAGATTTTCAAATTTGTGCCACAGACTCTTCAGCAGTAGCAGCCGCAAAAGCCAGCTGTCAGGGAATACATCTTGACTATTCCAGAAATCCAGATGCCAGCAAGCCAGGCCAAACAACCAGTTCAACAAAGCCAAGTGGTGTCAAGAGGACAACAACACCCAGAGGGCAGCAGACTTCACGTTTAGTTATTAATGATCAACAACCTGGCACTTCAAGACAGTTTCATTTCACCATCAGCCCTATCAGGAGTCTCAACCCACCGTCTGTAGCCTCTGTCACAGGAGAAGAAAGTTCACACAACATCTCAGGCCGCTCTAGGCTTTATGGGAACATAGAGTCAGTCTGGAGCTACCAGCAGATGGACACACTTCAACCCTTTACAAGTAACCTGCATCAACACACTGCCTCTCCTCCAACCACCAAGCAGCAATAGCCTCCTCAGCAGCCGGCCAAGCCCCCCCATCAGTCATCTGAAGCCAAACTGCAGCAGCAGTACACTTACTACACCTACCTATAAAAGGTTCAGGACCACTGCTGTAAAATGTCCTTTTCAGGACAACTGCTGATTAGTAGGTCCTTCTTAGGACCACTCAAATCCTCCCCAAAATTAGTAAGCATGTTTAAAACACCCCAAACAAAAAGCATTACACTGTCCCAAACCAAACATATGACCCCATTACACAAGGAACAAAAGGATGAGCCAGTGACTGAAATTTCAAGTTAAAAAAATTTCAAAGTAACTTTACATGGACTTTCAAAAATTTTCACCTTTGGAAAAATCTTGGAAACTTTTGAAAACATTTTAATCTTAAGAAATTTTGAAATGTTAATCATTATTTTGACCTTTGAGAAATTTTCTCAGATTTGAATTAAATTTGGACCTTACTCCAATTTTGACAAAATCTAAGTGGGTTTGAACTTTGACAAATTTCTTAACTTAGAAAAAGACTCTAAATTTTGAGAAACATTGACAATTTTGAAAAGATTTTGACCTGTGCATTTGACCTTTGGCTTGTGACCTTTGAGAAACTTTTAAAGTTACAAAAAGGTATTGACTGTTAAAAAAGTTTTAAAGTTATAGATTTTGTAATCTTGCTAGTAATAAAAAGAACACTTGAAAAATTTTTTTGTAAACTTTTAAAATTAAATCCAGTTCAAAAGAAGGGCAAAATCTGAAGGTTTGCCAATTTCAACATTTACTGTTGAACATTAAAAAAAAACTTGTTTTAGGGGACTTGTGATTTCGTTGGAAATTGTTTGTGAAATTGGTTGGAAACCAATGAGACATTTTTAGGAAATTTGTTGGAAACTGCAGTAGACACTGGTGCAATACTAGCTTAAATATAAATTCTGAGAATAATTGGGTAGTCCTGAAAAGGACTAATAGATGGCAGCTTCTTCTGTCCTGAGGAAAGGTGCTTGTGACAGCTTAGATCCTGTCTTCCTCACCAGCCAATGTACCAATGATTAAAGTAATCTTTCAGTAGGTCTTGCTGATGTTTTGCCTCCCTCAAAGGATTCCTACATGTCATATGCTGGGGTGGGTGCCCCATCCAGTCCACCTAGGTGTGTCTGCAGCATATTGTGCAACATAACACAGGTCAAAACAATGTCTCTGACAACTTTTGGCGTTTGCTCCATTGTGCCTAGTAGGACCCTGAATCTGATTGCTAGGATTCCAAAAGCATTCTCCACTACCCTCCTGCCTCCTGGAAATCATGTAGTTTGCTATTCTCTCTTCCCTTGTGAGTTGACTTTGGCATAGGGTTTAACAAGCCATGGCATCAAAGCAAAATTGTCACAGCAAAAATAGTGCAAATCTACCCCCAATATATTTAGGTGCCAGAAGCCCAAAAGTGCCATTCTCAAATATTTGTTCATCTGATGAAGATCTACTTGACCTAACATCTACCCAGATGAATCTGTAGTCTGTGTCGACCAGGGCTAACAGCACCAGGGAAAAGAAGCCCTTATAATTGTGAAATTCACTCTCAGATTTCTTTGGCTTCCTCATGGCGATACGTTTTCTGTCTAGTGCCCCAACAGCATGGGGGACATTCCATCGGGTTGTGAACTTCTCCTTGATCTGTTTCCAATCTTCAGGAGTGGTAGGGCAGTGAAATACTCGCCATGGAATTCAGCAAGGATGGCCTGGCAGAAATAGGGAGGAATTTACATATGGTTGTTCATCCAACCAGGCAGTGATACTGTAAGGACTTGTATGTTTCTCATGTTGCCAGGTGTCTCAGTGTTATTACCAATTTCAATACAACTTGTTAGGGCTTCCTAAAATTGGTGACTTCCTTCTTGACACAGTGGTGTATGCATTCGTCAATGAGGTAAAATAATGCAGGTGGTATCCTGACAAAATTCTGGTAACCTGTGATATCAGTCTGCATTAAGTCGGCCAGGTGGTTCCTATAGCATCTCTTTTCTTCTTCTTGGCGGATCCATTGCATGACCTAGTAATTTTGTGGCTTCCTTCTTAGCCTGGGTGGTGGTGGGGGCTGTGGTGAAGGTGCTGGCTGGATGTGTCATTTTTGTCTGCAAATCACAATAAAAATAATAATAATAGTAGGATTTATATAGTGCAAAATTGATACAAATCCTCTAATGCGCTTGAGTCCAAGAAGGGAGAGTCCAGGGACAGGCATGGGTCGACATCTAAAAAGCGCCCGCCAGGGTATAACTAAGGTGGGGGGTATGCCAGCCTAAACAAGTAGGTCTTTAGCTGGCTTCTGAAACCATCTATTGTTTGCTGAGATCTGATAGTCTGTGGCAGCTTGTTCCAGTCGGCTGGTGCAGCTACTGCAAAGCCACGCCTTCCTATGTGCTTATTAGGGCGGGTTGAGGAGATAGATAGCCTGTTGCCACGAGTGAGACTGCTCGATCTTATTAAAGCTGAAAGATACAGGGGCTGTGAAAGATTAATAGCCTTGAATACCAAAAGCTTGTACTTAAACAGGATGCGATTTTGTCAAGTCTGAAGATGATGCGACAAAGAGCATTCTGGACTCTCTGTAGTTTGGCTATGTGGGACTTGCTTACCCCATAGAGTAAAGAGTTACAGTAGTCTAGACGACTACTGACCATAGCGTTTGCCAGAAGTATTGCTGTCTCAACTCCAAGGAATTTGCGAATTCGTCGCAAATCACGAAGATGATAGTAACATGCTCTGCAAACCTTGGCAACATGATTGTCAAAGGAGTTGTCTGAGTCGAAAATAACACCCAGGTTTTTACTTCCACTGACGGAGAGATATTGTTTTGGAGGAGTGGAACAGAAAAATTTGGTGCAAGTGACTCTCTGATGGCTTTTTGACCTATAATGATAAATTCGGTTTTTTCTGGGTTTAGTTTTAGTTTGACACCGTCCATCCATTCCTGTACAGACTTGAGACAATCGGTCAGCTCTTCCATGCTAGAGTCAAAATTCCTGGAGTCAACTGCTAGGTAGATCTGGGTGTCATCGGCATATAGGTGATGAGTAACATTGAATTTTGAAATAACTTGACTGAGGGGACTAGTGTAGAGGGTGAAAAGGAGAGGACCCAGTACAGAGCCTTGGGGGACTCCGAAAGGGAGAATTACCGCCTCAGAGAAACTATCACCTATTTTAATTTTTTGTTTACGGTTTGAAAGATAACGATTTGATCCATGACAAAACAGTACCATCTAGACCAAACCAGTCATGCAAGCAGTCATATAAAAGAGAGTGATCAATCGTATCAAACGTTGCTGATAGGTCTAATAATGTCAGGGCCACTGCCTTTCCTGAGTCCACTGAGAGAGCTATATCATTTTGAATCTTCAACAATGCGGTTTCAGTGGAGTGAGAACTCTTATAAGCAGACTGGTTGACATTTAAGAGCCCCTCATGCGAAATAAATTCATTTAGCTGCTTCGCCATCACCTTCTCAATAAGTTTAGATATAAAGCTGAGGTTTGACACCGGCCTGTAGTTTTTGAGGATATTTCTATCAAGGCTCGGCTTCTTTTGAAGCGGGGTGACATATGCCATCTTAAAACAGTTGGGGAAACTACCTTCTGTGATTGAGTAATTTACAATTTTAGTGATGGGGGTGATGAGAATATCAGCACACTCCTTGACCAGTGACGTCGGAATCGGGTCAAGGTCACATGATTTGGACGGTGAGGTCAAAATATTTAACTCAGTAACAACAATCTCTCTGATATGTAGTTGGCATTTTTGCAGTGATAAATGATGAGTAACAGCAGTCACAAGGGGTTTATATAGTGTTGCTAAGATCCCGACTCGTGATCCTGACTCCAGAAATTAACCAGATCAGTCAGAGTGGATCTGGACACTTTGTCACTACTGCTTGTCGTGACCTGATATGACTTGTTGGTTAGGGGTTTATGGTTTGTTGTGATATTTTCGCATCTGGAGAAAAACATACAAACCCAGAGTCAGGTTGGGATGCCCTTTCAGGGAAGTGAAACTGACCCGGATTTTTAATGCCCTATTTTCTGGATTGTTGTTTTCTATCCCCTACTCAGCTAACTGAGCCTAGAATCGGTAAGGGTCGGTTCCAGTGGAACAGCCCTATTGGGAAAGATTTTTTTTTTTTTTTTGGGGGGGGGGGGGGGGGGGGGGGGGGGGACATGCCTGCATGTCTATGTGCATATCAAGGTTGAACCTTTGTTTTAGGAATTACAGCCTATTCAGCAAATGCCTATTTAGTTAATGAGTTTAAAGCCCAGATTCGCGAGGCAAAATAATATTTAAATCACTCATCACTCTGTCTAATTTGATTCTGGAATAAACATACTAAGACATGCAAGGTAAGAATTTTGAAAATTTACAGTCATGCTGAAGAACATTATATGTACAGAGTGGCTTGTGTGACGCACTATGGACTATTTACCAGTCCATTCAGGAAGTGCATACTTTGATCAAGACCCAACACCTTAAATATCGTTTATGAGTCCATCAATAAAATTCCTTTACAATTGCTGGATCCAGACAATGATCCAGCTCACCATCAGAAAATAATTTATCTATTTATTGTGCCACTGTTAACACATTTCCTTAAAATTTCATAAAAATGTCGTCTTTTACTCTGTGGGTGATTTTCCAGACAACAGACAGGCAAACAAATGCAGGCCCATCAAAATATAACTTATTTGAAAGAGGTAACAAAAAGGTGCATTAGATAAATCTATATAACAATAAAAAATCTTGAGTATCTTACACCTAAAAGAGTGCCTTTGCTCTCTCAAATGGAAATAAGCTATATACCCTAGCGACCAGGATAGCATCAGTATTGTAATTTCCAAAGATGTTCGGTCTGGAAAGAAAACCTTCCACTTTAAGTGTCTTGTTCCACATAGTTAACCTACACAAACACCAAGTACAAACAAAATTTGTAACCATACAACAGACGTAAACCTAGTATGTTTTCATTGCTTAATCCAGACAAGACACACAGTGTCAAAGATACCATCCATTATAACTATTAGACATAGTTTCAACCCAGGTATAATATGGCAGTATAGTTGAAACAAATTGGTATTGCTTTCATCACAATGTTTAGATCCTACAACAACCATAGCTAAGAGATGGAGTTAAGCAGTACATACTAGTAGATTGAAATTCTACATTGAAAAACTACTAACTTGTCCACCAAGGAATGATGGCTGAGAGTTGTCTGTGGCACTTACAACGCCACCATGCCTCCCCCTTCAAAATTGTGGATACAACCAGAAATTTACCTTAAACAAACCCAAACAAAACGCAACATAAAGGCACATAAAATATCCCATAGTGAAATCCTGATTCACCTACTCCACTATCAGCAAGACCACACAAAGCTCACAATCAGGATTGTCCGGTTCAACAGCCAAGGAGATTCTCAGTGGCCAAGTGGTTAGCAGGTTTGGCATCTAATCAAAGACTGTCACTTCTGTGTGAGATCCACTCCCACAGAAGGCAATGCTATGGGCCTGTCCCAATGTGATTCTCGCTGTTGAACAGGATTTAAAACCCAAACTTTGACTTTGACTTCTACAGCTAAGATCACACGAGGGTATGTACTCAGTGAAATCCACAAGTTGTGATGAGTTGCATCCATGAACTTAAGTTGCACCAGAACCAAGTACTTTATTGTTATAATTGTCATTGATTCGGCTACCAAGGCATTAGTGACAAGCAAGCAGTATTTCCATATGTAAAAACAATCTCTATGAGAAAAACCAACATTGCTGTTAATGGAAAGAAAAATATATAAAATCATCATCATCATCCACTACACCTGTCACTAGTACTTTTTAACAAAATATGTTGAATATAATTGCATGTTTAATGTCAGAAGGAATCAGCGTTTTTAATTGTCGGGCCTGAAACTGTGGAATTAGTTCCTGTGTGAAACAACCTCTGATGGGAACTTGCTTACAGATAGGTAGATATGTATGTGTGCAAAATACCAAAGCCTTCAAAATATTAAAACATGAAATTTCTAAAAGTAGTTATTTCCCACCATTGCCTATGTAATTCTTGTTATGTCACAGTCATGGCAAAAATAGTAAATAACACTCACAAACTGTGAATATTGAATTCCTGCAAAGTTGTCTCACAAACACATTATAATATAGCCTTTTAAAGCACTGTCTAGGTGACACCATGTCAGGTGGTTGACATATGAATGATACAGACTGGTTGATTACTTTTCTGATTACGTTTCTGCACTGTACATGAGACTACCTAGTTCTAATTGGACTTTTATAGCGCTTAATCTCCCTGCTTTGGTGAAAAGGTAGCTTTTAAGCTCTCTGAAAGAGGCTGGGGGGGGGGGGGGGGGGCACAAATCTCATCTGGAAGGGCATTCCAAACAGTACGAGCCTCAAAAGCAGAAATTTGACAGAATTATGAACAGAAGGGTAAAACTTTGGAATGACAAGGAAATTACCACCACTTTTACTGCACCTGGTACTATAAGAACTGCTGTAGGAGAGAAGACATGGAGCAAAATACCTAGGAAAACCTGTGTGATGAAACTTGTAAACAAGTGTAGCTGTCTTAAACACTGTGCGCTATTGAAGAGGAACAGAGTGGACTACCCAAGATATCAATTGGAAAACATGCTTTCAACTTGTCCCTATGTCTCTTTGAACCAAAGACGATAAATTCAGTCTTGTCTGGATTAAAATATTAGTTGACATCAATCCTTAACCTCATCTGGGCACCTGTTCAACTGTTAAAAGGTAACATATGCATTCTTCTGGGATAAATGCACATAAACTTGGCTGTCATCTGCATAAAAATGAAACTTTATTCCTTTAGGTTTACTGATAATCAAACTGAGGGGGTAGTGTACAATGAGAACAACAAAGGGCCCAGGACAGAACCTTGGGGGACGCCAAATAGGAGTTTACAAAAATCTGACAAAGTAGAGCCAATTTTTATTGACTGATAAATATGTGTTAGGTACGAAGTGAACCATTTCAGAACATTGTCACTGATGCCAACCAAATTTGGAGGCAACTGAGAAGAGTGGAATGATCAATGTTATTGAATGTGTCAAACAAGTTGAGCAATACTAAGGCAATGGGTTCACCTTTTGACAAAGATAACTTCATTTTTTTATGGAGAGTAGTGCTGTCTCAGTTGAGTGACCAGCTTTATATGTCAACTGGTATGGGTTGTCTAAGTTATGGACATGGATATGTTGTAACACCTGCTTAGGAACCACACTTTCTACCAGTTTTAATATGAAACTGAGGCTAGATACAGGGCAATAATTCTTCAGGTCTTCAGGAAGATTTGCCTTTTCAACAAGAGGAGTGACCAGCTTTGTAAGTGATGGTAGCAGTATATCAATGCATTCCTTGATAAGAAATGTTGACCAAGATCTAACAGGCAGGATTTTGTCAGTGAGATTTTAATTATTTTATCAACAGCACCTTCATAAACTTGCCTAATGACAGTAATTTTTGGAGGATCTGTAGGAGGGTGAACCTCATTTTCAGTGGCAGATGGAGCGAAAGTATCTCAAATTTTCTTAATTTTGTTCAAGCAAAAGGGGGTAACTAAATAAATAGTTTTCTGAACCAAATGTGAACATATTTTTATCCACGCATGTTCATGCTGCAAGAACACAACGACCTCAGGGGTTGCTGTACAAATATTATAAACCTAAGCCATAGTGTTCTCGCAATACTTTGTTTGACTTCACTTTCAAAGCACTTTACAGGCAATAAAATGAGTAACTGTGTGAGGATGGAGGTATTGCACTTCGAAACAAAGGACGCTGGTAAGCACATATTTTGCAATGAATAACTCCAGACACTCTGCCTCAGATACATGGGTCACACCTCCATATTATAATATTATAACTTATGTAAAGTCTCTCTGCCTCAGGATATTGTGCTAAACCTCTTTGTCACAAATAAGATAGAGTAACTCTGCCCCAGGAAGATAATAATAAATGCAAAAGTCTGTCCATCCGTTCGAAAGCCCAACCCAATAAAATTGTGTCATTTAGAGTTTCTTGGGCTTTTTGCAGCAGCTAGTTTAACCCCCTACGCCACAAAGGGGGACGTATTTTTTATATTGAAGGAAAATTCGGGATGAAGAGCTTACGGACAGTTTAAGGTGCTAAAACATGCACCACAAGGGTTTTACGTGATCCATAACGTTCTCGTACACAATACTTTAAATGACATATTTCAGTATACCAAGACGTTTAATTCTACAGTAGTGGAGGAAAGTAAGCATATCATATGGGGGGTGTCGACTGCTATCATACTGACACGGTAATGTACAAGACACATTGATGTCGACTGCTAGGCTACAGATACGGTCTTTAAGGTTTTAAAATGCTGCAGAGATAGCTATAAATAATTCTGTAAGTTGAGCCTTACTTCTCTAATAGGAAAATATATATATAATTACTCGGCGTTAGGAAGTTGTGTCTAACCTCTGTATTATGAATAACATGTAAAGTATTCTACATTAGGAAGTTATGCATAACCTCTCTCTATTATGATTAATACACAAAAGTACTCTGCATAAAGAAGTTGTGCATAACCTTTCTATTATTTATTTATCTGGGGTTTTACATCACTTTCAATACTCTACAGGTCATATCCCCACGGGTAGTTTGAAGGGCAGAGGAAACCAGTACATAAAGTTCATCATGGTTCTGTACTGTAACTGCTGACCAACGGCAAGCAAATACCAGCTTTCCCACTTGAGGCAGTGCTGGGAACCGAACTCCGGCCTCAGAGCTTGGAGGCGAGAGTGTTACCACTCTGCCAATGTGGCCCTTTTTTCTATTATGAACAATATATAATGTTACTCACTGTATTATGAATAATATATAAAATTACTTGGCTTCAGGAAGTTGTGCCCAACCCTCTTTATTATGAATAATATATAAACTTCCTCTGTCTCATGAAGTTTTGCCTAACCTTTGTATTAAATATTATATATAATTACTCTGTCTTAGGAAGCTGTGTCAATCCTTTCTATCATAAGTGATAGTCGCTAGAGATGATCATTTACAAATCCAGTCAATTAAAACGCAGCTGTAAGTAAAAAAAAACAAAACAAACATAATCACTCTGAATCTTCTTTTTGGGGAAGATGTGAATATGCTTTTTGTCAAGAGTACGCCACAACATGGGGACATATTATTCAACAGTGTCACATAAAACAGTCACAGGTATCATTAATGAAACCTTGGCAATTAGCTTTTGAGAAGGCTACTCACCTAATTACTGGCAGAAGACATCTTAATGAAATATACCATTACCACTGCAATAATTGTTCATACTATTTTGTGACTTGGACAATTACCCTTTTGATTAAAATGGCTCTCCCTGTAGTAGTGTTACATTTTTCTGAGATATTGTAGTGCCAGTGTTGAAATATGTATTTCCTTGTGTCTTCATAAATAGTGCATTTGTGGTTTAAAGCATATTTTTTCTGAGGTAACGACATGAAATAAGTTTCAAATGGTGGGACTAAAAACAGGAATATTTTGAATAAACTGATTGAACCTCAACACAAAACAGCACAAAAGTACTAAAAAGGAAACTGTTTACCTACTGTGGAGCTTATATGTACATTTAAGAAGAATTGTTTGGGAATTTATTATGATATGAATGAGGAATAAAGTAACATATTTTCTTAAATTTAATTTATTTGGATTGATAAAGATCGAACCAGCTTTGGCATGGGGTAGCAAGAAGGTAGAGGTAGTCAATATAAGATCAAGTGAAGATGCAACAGGAATCCAATCGACAGAAACACCAGGAAGTATATGATACATTCAAAAAGGTTTGTGACTTTGGAATAAACATATTTGCTTCAGTTTTTAGGTTGAAAGGCCTTGGTGCTCAGGCTCTGGTTAACTTTTGCCAATGGTGTGCATGTATGTGTCTCCATAGATTTTAAACATTCCTAAATATTTGTCTGGCTTTGAGATTGAAGAAGGTACAAATTTGTAATATCCTTGATTCAAACAGATTGGAGATTCAATGCGATGCCATCTAAAACATTTTAAAATACTTTCTAAAAGTATTTGCATTTGCTTTTTCGTTTGAAAATTTCAAATGAAAAATAATTTAGATACGAAAAGTGTTAAACACTAAACAAATACTGTAAAATTATTTCAAATACATTTTACCCTGATATACCCTGATAACATACTTATATTGGTATTTAACAACGAATTTTTTATAGTTTACTCCTTTTCTGCAATTAATTCTGGCTTTTGTAGTTCATTTTTTTTAATCTTTGCATGATTCATGATTTTCATGAGGGTATTTGCTTTATCATGAAGTTTGTAGGATATGGCCTGAATAGGGGCCTATCGGGTCAGTTTACACTGACCTAAGAATAAATATTTATGTACCCACTTTAAGAATTAAACACACTGGTTCTACTATTATTGTTTATTGACAACCACCAGTCAGGGATAAGGTTACAGTTCAATAGTTCCCTCCAAATGCTTTGGGGTTCATTATTCATGTAGCAAGCCGTGCAAACACACGTTGAAGAAAATTATTTAAAACTTTTAGTTTATTTTAGTTATTTTACAAGTGCTTTTACAGATTTTAACATTATTTCAACATTATTTTGTGACCATCATATCTGATTGATTTTACCATGCCTTCAACAAGGGCAAAAGCACCTTTATCTGCAAACAAAAAGAAGTCTTTATCTGCCACGACAGTCAGAACCAAGAAGAGATCTTCACATAAGATTCCTCAGGCGGATGGCTCCTATCTTCAGGTCGGATCCGCCAATGGGACTGTAAGTGTACCATCACACTCTTTTACCTCTGTTTCACAAGCGCCTGGTGCTCCGGATCCAAACCAAGCCATTTTGTCAGCCTTATCCAGGTTGGAAGCTGCCAATCAGGATCTTGCCCGTCATATGGACAGAATGGAAAGGGGAGGTTACACCAACTCCACACCTGTACAATCGCCCCGACCTATTGAGACAGTTAGCTTCAACTTGCCCCAGGGAACCAGATTGGGTAGGGATTCTTCTCCGATAGACCCTCAGAGTTCTTACACACAGGCACACCATGGAGGTGGGGGTGGAGGGGTTCCTGTCAGTCATCAATCCCTACCCAATGTGTCTCATGCATCTTTTCCTCGCCCACTGTCGAGTAACACATCCACTGGCCATATGGAAGTCACAGAAGCCAGTAGGGATGCCATAGTCCCATCAGTAGAAACTGTGAGAAGTATCCCAAGTATCTCGTTGGCTGTGTTGAAACTCCTGGCTAAGTATGAGGAGCAAACCCACCAGGACGTTATCTCAGGTAAGGACTTCATGAGAAAAAATCTGGTCGTTACAATACCACTGATACCTGCACTGTCAAGCCAGAATTGAGGTGGCCCAATGAAGGGTACGTATCCACAGGTGCGACTAAGAAACCTTCTTATGATGAACTTTCACTGGCCCAGTGGGCAAGTGGGCAGTTGTCCAACATTCTACTCATCCAGGACTCTGAACTGATGAGACGTATGTTGACCCAGGTAACTATGGCACTCACTGATGCTGTGTCTCTCCCATGGCCTGCAGTTCGATCTGCCTGGGCAGCTTCAATGACTCAAGTTGAGGATGGGCGACTTTCTTGGGCCAACGACACCCAGTGGGCTCTCAACAGGATTGGTATGTCACAAGTTGCAGTTTTCAACAGCCAAAGTGTTACTAGCCAACAAAAGGTGAGGATTTGTCGTTATTATAATGAAGGATCATGTGTTCATGATTTTAGCCATGGAAACTACAAGTATGTATGTTCTCATTGTTACAAGCAAGGACGTTTGCTCTCTCACCCCGGAGTTAAATGTAATTTAAAGATGAACAAACAAGCCACAAGCAACCAGAGGTAGGACACTGGTCGACCACTTGGAACCACACCATATTCTGTAAAGAACAATAACTTTTCTTCTGAACTATGTCAGTCTGTTGTATCACAGCAATTTTGTAGTCAATGTAGTATTGATAATGTATATTCACATGTAAATTGTCTTTCTTGCGACCAGCTGTGTGTAATTCCATGTTCTGGTAGTGATGACATTAACTAAAAGGTGTCGGACGATCATGTCCTTTATAATGGTGGCATTAATCCATGTATTGACAGTAACAAAGTGTTTGATACTCGTATTAATGAACATGTGTCAAATGACACAGTTTTTCAACCTGTACACGAAGTGAACAATGATCTTCTGTACAAGACTCAGAGACAAACCAGCATCCCTTATGATTAGTGTTCTCAATAAACCCTTTTTAGTAGGACCGGGTATGCAGTGGTTTCAGCGGGCGGGTACCCGGGTATCCGCGCCGATGGGCGATAATAGATGAAGCTACAAATATCTTCATATTTACAGACTTAAAACCTACAGAAATAATGGGATCCAACCATTTGCTTTATTTCTTGTTGGCCACGTTTTTGCATTCAAAACAGTATTACACGGAAGAAATGTGAAATAAAAAAGACTTCTGTACATTCAAAACACGGTTGTTTATATAAAAACGGAGTCACATGACCTATCACAAAAGCATTAACTGCTGCTCGAATGTAGTTTCGGAATTGAAACTTCATTTTTATTTCAGGTTGGTAAGTGAATTTTATTAACATAAAATTATTAACTACTGTGTGAAAATATTGTATTCTTATTTATTTGAGGACTGCATGTCACTATATAGCCAATATACAGCGTTTTATGGACTCGGAATTAAGTAACTGTTTTGATATACTGACGATTTTCAAAGGGTTCCGGTGATTTGACAATGTATAAACAACCAAAATAAAAGACAAATAAAATACTATAAACGGTGTACAAGGGTGAGAAAACAATATTATTGTGCATTTTAATTGAATAGTTTCATTTTTAAATGAATTTATGAAGTCCAGATACGTCTGTACTTGGTCAGCCAACGTGGGCAATATTAACAGAAATAAACTTAGATTCGGGTACTCAGGTATGAGATGTCGGATTCGGGTAAGTATTCAGGGTTCGGGTACCCGGATATCCGGGTACCCGTTGAGATCACTACTTATGATACATATTGTAGTACACCTTGGCGAGTTAATTATGTGTATGATACCAAAGAATGCATTGCCTTATTAGTATTGAAAGATGGGAGTGCAAATATGGTATGTCATGAAAACAAATCAGCTGTTTCTCAGTGCTGTAGGGTCAGTGTTTTACAATACTTTCATGAATACAGTTGTATATGTTTCCCTGTGATCTACATTCATACTGAGTATCAATACAAAGGTGGATACTATGGATCTTGCAGTTTGTATCCCATTGAGGGCATTATTTCGGGTCCTCTGTTGATTACTGCTGTATTCCAAGCGGATTTGCAAGTTTTTTTTCAACATAAAATGGGATTAACATTGTCCCCTAGTCAAGTTTATGTAAATTATTGCAAGGACTTGCTAGTTAACCAATATCATGGCTATGAGCAATACATGGGTCATGTTATTGACGTTCTTGCTGCCTCGGTTGAAGTCGATTGGAAAGGCAGTCAAGATACATCACGAGAGATATTCATTGAACAAACACAGGATGCTATACCTGTTAGTTAAGTACATGTCAGAACATGGTCTTGTTATCTGAGGGTCAGGATACCCCCCTTAGCGAGAAAACTGAAGTCGGTGCATCAAAGAGTGCTGTTAACAAATTTAGGGTTGTTGACACAAATTTTCCGGATAAAAGAACCGGTTTCATTGCTTTACAACAGGATAATTTTAAGTTTATTGGTCCTGATAGACAGGAAGTTTGTATTGACAGTATTGACAAGTGTCTGAACATATCTCGAATTATCAGAAATACTAATGAGCCTAACTACAAAGTTGCTTGATTTCCTTTAAAATCTGGCCTTAATATGAGGGCTTGGGAAGACAGATTGGCAGATTATCCAGATAAGAGAGTTAATTATCTGAAATTTGGGTTTCCCCTGTCCTTGGTCAGCCATGAGGGTTTAAACAACAAAAATGTAACTAACCATTATTCAGCTTTAGCACATCCACAGGCAGTTCAAGAATATTTGGACAAAGAGGTCGCCCTTGGGGCGATGTTGGGCCCAGTTGATAAAATAAGGGCTGAGGAGGTCCATTGCTCCCCACTAATGACATGCCCTAAGGATGTAGATTAAAGGAGGGTAATACTTGACCTTTCATACTCCAGGGGTACCTCCCTTGATGACCATGTGGACAGGGACAAATTTGATCAGGACTTTGCTTTGAAGCTTACCTGTATTGATGATATTGTGAGGGACATGGCGAATGCGTCAGATCCAGTACTGTTCAAGGTGGACGTAGCTCGAGCATTTAGAAACTTGCGTGTGGATGCATCCGACTGCATAAAGTTTGGCATCAAATGGCAGGGCTCTTATTATTTTGATGGAGTGGTCGCATTCAGCTGGGTCTACGGCACAGCGGCATTTTAGCTTTGTTCCGATAGCATTGCCTTCATGATGAAGAAATTGGGTGTGAACTTGCACTGCTACATTGACGATTATGTGGCAGTTGCCACATGGTATGAGGCGGAGCAGTATTTTGAAAAATTGTGTGACCTGTTGCAGGAGCTGGGCTTGCCCATAAATCAGGATAAACTTACACCCCCCACTAAGTGCCTCACAGTACTGGGTATTGAGATTGCCATCCAGGCTAATACTATGTGGATTGATCCCATTAAGCTGGCACAGATTCATAGTGAATGTTTGACAGTCAAAAATAAGAAATTTCTGAGCAAGAAAGCTTATCAGTCTCTATTGGGTAAGCTTCTGCATATACAGAAGTGTGTTAAGCCATCTAGGACCTTTGTCAACCGGATCCTGGCACTATTTAGGGCCTGTAGTGGTCCCAGGATTGCTTTGACACATGACATTCATCAGGATCTGGACTGGTTTATTCGCTTCTTACCCCATTTCAATGATGTTACATGTTTGAAGAAAGAACCTATTGATAACTCCCAGGAGCTGTACTTGAATGCATGTCTCATGAGTATGGGGGCAGTATGGCGGAATAGGGTCTATGCTACACCAATTTTTGAGATACCTGGCTTCGAACTCACAATCACTCACTTGGAGATGCTCAATTTTGTGATAGCATTTTTGGCAGCATTCAGCCATCACAATTTTTTTGTGATAATATGAGTGTGGTTCAGGTGGTCGGTTCCAGCAAAACTAGGGACAAGTTCTTAGCCCTATGTATCCAGAATATCTGGCTGTTAGCAGCATATCATGACATTGACCTTGAAGTTAAACATATTGTGCTTAAAAAGAACTTGGTCGCTGATGCATTGTCACGTATCTATTCTGACAAGCCAATAAAACAAGAAGTTTTACAGTGTTTAACACACTTTGTTTGGGATGAGGTGCCCTTACAAGCATTTGACCTTGACTTTTGTATCTAATTTCAGATTCCAGGTTGCCATCTTCAGCCTTAGTTTATGAAGCTTTGATACGCATAAAGGCAGCATATATACCTTCCATGTGTGCAGCTCACAATACACATTACAGGACAATTTTTTCATTTGTGTCATTCATGAACTTACCTTTGTCTTTCTCACTGCATTCACTACTGGCTTTTCTGGAATTTCTGAATATAAATAATATATCACCCCGGGTTATCCAGAATTACCTCTCCTCTCTCAAGAACTTTGCAAAATCGCCATTAGGTTGGGCCAGGCGGACCCTGGTTCCAGCTCTAGATGTGACAGCTATGTAACTAATGTAAACCATATATTGTAGTTTCAAGGCAGGGCCAGGCATTACCCTGGTAGCCCCCTATCGAGTATGAATTTTATTATATATCAATTTATTTCAGGACACGTTTACTGTTGTCCATTGCTTGTTGATGCTAGTTGTCTGAAGTTATTAGTGTTGGTGTCATGTGTCTGTTTTGTGTTCTCCCCAAGTGGGATGGTGCTTTAAAAATTTTAAAAATCTAAAATTTTTAAAAGTCTTTTAATAACTAGAACTGTATTTTACCCAATTTTACTAACATGTAAATAAAATTCCCAAACGGAATTCTTTCTTTCTATCTTCACCTTTGACCTTGCTCTGACCTTCTTGACCTCAATCTGAAATCTTACTCTCAGGTCAAAATTGGAAACTGATTTGCTTTAATCAAAATCAAGAAGCTTTATCAAAAGTAAGCAGCTTATATACTGGAAATAGTTGTATCCTTAGTAGTTATTAAGCCACAGTACAAACTTATAATGATTAAGCTTTTTTGGTTTCTGTAATTTTTAACTGTATCCTTGGCAGTTGTATCCTTAGCAGTTATTAAGCCACAGTACAAACTTATAGTGTTTAAGCTTTTTTGGTTTCTGCAATTTTTAACTGCCTTTCACAAACCAAGTGATTTTAGTTGTAATGCTGTTGTATATAGCACATGTCTTCAGTGTCCTTTTGCCATCTCGTCCGTACAACTGCTTTCTGGATCCATATAAAAAGCTGATATGATTGTATAAATGTCCAAAACTTACAGCTCACAGATCTGAATAGTTGGGGATGTGGGGTGATGATACAAATGCATATATGAAGACCCACTTCCAGGAGGCAGGGACGACAAGAAATTTTCTGGGATCTATTTCTGGAAAACTCAAGAATGAATTTGCAGTTTTGGTTGTTGATGTCTGGGTACAACTTTTCAGTGGAAACTGAAAACTTTTCAGCCTAGTTTGTATTACATAATTCAAGTAGTGTCACTGTCTATAGCTAATTAAGGAACATGTTTATTTTATAACTGTGTAAATACCAGGTGGCTAATGAATCATGTTCACAGTGTCATAGTGTCCATACACTGGATCTGTAAGCCGTGGGATTAAAAGTATTTTGGAAAAAAATACTGGATATTAAGTACTTTAGGATATTTTTCTGTTTAGAGTCTCTGTGAAATTACTCACATGTACTTCATCGTGTACAAACCTTCACAAACTAGGGTGGCTCAGCAGGCGGGGAGATTAGCTGCTGGATCCACAACGCCACATGTTTCAGATGGATTCAACACTTCAAAGGTGTCCCAGGTAGAGTCAAAGCTTGACCTAATTCTAAGGAAGGTTCAGGACCTGGAGAGCAAAACATTCAGCTAGAGCAGAAACTCCAATAGCGCCTTACCACAGCAGTTAAAGTGGCTAGGTTCAGGTGTTTTAAATGGTATTGCATTTGATCCAATGTCTGGACAAGTTTCGATCCTTGGACCTTTTGGTCAGGGTGCAGGAATCTTTGGATGAAGATGTCTCAGATTTGAGCTCTCCCCAGGGATCTAGTACTGAGATTTAACAATTCAGTGACACTTTTGTATCATCGCCTTTGCTTCAGCTCCGGAAGGAAGATGAAAGAACCCAAAAGAAAGTTCAGAAGCAACTGGAGAGACTGCAAGGGCAAAACAGAGGATCCAGGAATGCAGGTAAATCTATTAAATCCGAATTGCATCGGTCTGGTGACAAAACAGTTAAGACTGAAATTCCATGGCCCCACCATCATTGCTTCCCAAATTCAGGAGGGGATATGCTAGAATACAAGGAGCTCTCTTCATTACAATTTATGATTGGATTCATGGGTTGTGTTTTAGAGGAAAAAGCAATACAATTAGAATGTTAGAATATGACAGGAATCTCTTACAAGATGCAGTGGAAACCAACTGGACAACAACCCACCATGCCCATCTAGTCTTGCTCCAGAAGGAGAGAAATGTAGTGAGCATGGGCAAGATGAAAAAAATAGGATTAGAAATACAGCTAGTATCAATCACAGAAAGTCAGTTCAAATGTGGCCAAAACTGGGAAAATAACCACAAAGGAAAAGACTTAAATCCAAAGTCTATATAAAGTTACTTCGGACCACATCGTCAGGGACAGATTGTAAAGCATACATGTTCTCAGTATTTTAAGGAAGTGGGTAAGTCCTACTACCACAAGCTTGAGGACTGTATCTAGCAACGTGGCACTGAGGCGGCAAAAGACAGTGCAAAACTCAGTTGAAGTTTCAGATTAAGACCCTGTCACACTAGACCTTCAGACCATTATGTCAGGGGAACCTTCTGAACTTAATGAGCAAAATAATTAACATAACAATAGTTGTGTTAATTACCAGTTTAGTGACGTTGTTGATTTATTTAACAATACAGTCATGTGTAATATTGTGTGTGACTTGTCTCTCTTGAATGTGGGTTGTTCTGAATCTAGGTTTTTGTTAAATTTGCGTACATGTAACGACAAATCAATCAATCAATCAATCAATCAGTTGTCCAGGTGCTTAATCTCCGTATCAACGGATTCTAAGGCACACCATCCAATCCGTAAGGCATAAATCATGAGACATTAGACATGTTCCGAGTCGTTGCCAGGGAGGCGGTCCGGTGTTCGGTAGTAAGAAGCTATGGTGGGAATGATTTCTGAAATAGGTAGGTTTTGAGTCGACTTTTGAAACTGGAGAGATTTGGAGCACTGCGTATATCATATGGAAGATCATTCCATAACTTAGGGGCATCATATGAGAAACTATTGTTAAAGTGGACCTTTGATTTATGGATGGAAGGACAGTAAGAGGGAACCAGAAGGAACAAATTTTTGGGATTGGAACGTCTTGTATTCACGGCAGATTTGTACAAGGGGAGATATGGTGCAAAATACTTAGGCTGGCCAGTGGTGAGGTACTTATAGACCAAAACTAGGTATTGTGAGGTACAAAGAGGTATTGTGGTGTTTTGTGCATAATGCTGGGAATGAAAAGAAAATCTATTGTGTGGACAAGAAAAATGACTTTGGGTCTGTTTTCTTCTGTCCGGCAAATCCGGGACCCTTTGTTTTAAAGTGAAAACAAACATTGTTTGTGACATAGAAACCGCGAAATTACGAAAATTAATCTACGTGAGTACTGTACATTAACACACATATACATATTGTAAGAATTATAATTGTAAATAGAGGAATAAATTACTTAGTTTTGTTTTACCTTACTGGTGTAAGTAGGTCACTTATAACGCATTACCGGACAGAACAATGCAGTTTATACCCCTGTGCCTTTGTTTCGGCCGGGGAGGGTGTTCGAATGACGATCAATGGTGTGAGAGAGAAATTTAAAACCACAGTACCCTAGGTACATGTCTCAACAGTCACTATATGAAACAGATATTAACATCATATACATCTATATATTGCTATTTATATTTAAGAGCGTCATATACATGTATATATTTCTATTTATATTTAAGAGCATTTATCAGGGAATACCTGCATAAAGACTATAAAGTTGTGCATTGATGTACAATAATAGGCCATGGACACTGCGGTTTCTGAAAGAAAGAATATTCGATTGGAACAATACTTTATGACAGAATGTGAATTAAAGTAACTGGAATTGTGAATAAATTGAGACTGTACCTACCTTTTGCATTTATTAGAAAATGAAGTCAGACGGGGTTAAGTTTGAAAGTAACTATTGTAAGACTCCTTCAATTCAAACATTATTTTTGATGCAGAATGAGATTGATAGATAGTTCAAACATTAATAGGGAAATCCTTTACAAGCCAAACAACAATAATAACAAAAGACATCAATTGATGAAATCTGTATCTAAGCCGTAATAAAATCGACTGTAGAATTTTTTTTTTGTGCCACAAAACGAAGTAATGGGTGCTTTTATCAATGTTGGCGGGGTGCATTTAACATGTTTTGGGGGAAAGAGATAACTATTTGGGTTACTTGGGTAGAAGTATAAAACAATTTATAAAAGATCATAAGCACATACATTTTTGTACTAAGGCAGTGGTGTGAAATAGTTATAAATAATTAAGTCATTGTTATCAAAAGGTCTTTTGAAAAGCAACTGTTGTAATAGGCTTCAGTCAGATTAATTGTTGACAAAATAAATATTTTACAGTATTTATGACATTTGAACTGCTGCCTCTGCAGTGGTAAAAAAAGAAAAGGAGTTTTATGATTTGTGGTATTGAATAGAACGAGAGAGTCACATTGCAGGTCACAGGCGGTTACCCAGAAGCTGATAATAGCAGTTGTTTATGTTTACTTAAATCATTTCTTTGAAATCCATTATATTCAAACAGAAGAGGAAAAGTAGCCCTCTATTCAAAATGTTCTGCTCAAGTATTCAATAGCTCATTGCTGTTGTGATTTATCTTGAAAAAGAATTCGCATTTGGAAAATAGTTCATACATATGATAACAGCATTAAAAGGATTACACTGCTATTTTTTTATTTGTTTTGATGTTCAATTTGAGATTCAAACAATTTTACATCAGGTGAGATAATTTTATGGAACTATGTTACCGATGGTGTGGAATAGAAAGTTTCTATTAATTAACTGCATTAATTACACAATTCAGGATCAAAAGAAAACTGTTTGAAGACACACTGTAATGGTTGTGTTAATAAATACATTCTGTTTTTATGTTATATTGAATGCTGATAACCACTGAATGTATATATTCAATGGGTCAAACACATTCAATGGGCAAATCATTGAATGTGTATATTCAATAGTCATGCAAGCTGTGGAATGTATATATTCAATGGCTTAAATCCGTAAATGTGTACATAAAATGGCTTAAGGCATTGAAATTATAAATAAATTTAATATGAACTGTTTATGTAAAGTGTAAAGATTTTTTAACGCCATTATAAATTTTATTGGTAAATAACATTAGTTTATCACATATGTCACAGTGGAGGTTCTGATTCAGGGGAATTGGTGATTCAACAAGTGGCGATTCGAATCGGAGTTTCCACTAGAGGAGATGCCAATCTATTATTTAAGGGCTACAAATGCAGTTTCCACTGGGAGAAACTCTGATGAGAATTTCCACTAGTGGAATTGTTGATTCCCCTGGTCCAACGAAAATTCTTGAAAATCATTAATCACATTATTAATTCTTAATCTGGGACAAATAAACACAACATTGTATACCTTTTGCAATGTTTCTCTTTGTGAATTGCAAAAACACATAGCAGATAAATGTGAAAGTGTACAAGATAAATGAAAACTCAACAACTACAATATACATTAAAAGGATTACCTATTGAGGACACAGATATTCATTAAAGTAAGTAAAGCTTCGAAGGGACCAGTCACTTAAATCTGTAATAGATCATCAGTTGATTGCATTTCCCTGACCCTTAATCTCATCCCACTTAAGGAGAACAGTAATTTCTAAGTCAATCCTAGTAGATCAACCCATCTAAAACAATGAAACAGTTAACATTAATGGGTATATCCGGTTTGAAAACAACAGAAAAAATAGCATCAGCTGGCTTTAAAAAGGGTCAGGTGGTGTGAGTATTTTTGTCAATGTTGAAATACTCAGTATATATCATGTGTCTCTTTTTGACAAATCTATAGAAGGGATCATAATTGTTCAGTTGAAAAACAAGTACACAGATTTTATTCTCTTTTGATATCTTGCTTTTTGCCACCAGCTGGTTCATTGTATGTAAACACTGATACTTTTTCCAGTTATCTGATTTAAAAAATATATAAATTTACATGCTAACTGTATCTTGATATGTGGATATGATAACTGTCGTAGTGGAAAGGAAAATGATTTGATGGAAAATTTAGATGCATTTAAACCAAAAAAAGTATTGATATGGTCAAAAATACCTATGGTGACAGTTTTATTGATTTTTTAAAAAGATCTGAAATTTTGTATTGTAAATGGAAGGGTCACACATCAGTATGATAATTTTACGTGTTGGAATACCAAAGGAAATTGTGTAGTAGATTATTTTATGATTCACAAAAACAATATTGATATGTGTAAAATTTTTAAAGTGGTAACAGTATCTGAATTAATGTAGAAATATGAACTTTATAATCTTATTTCAGACAAGAGTAAACCACCTGATCACTCTGTGTTATTGTTAGATTTCCCCCCATTCAATGCTGAAAAATATAACTTGTGGCTTTAGACAACAATTAAAATTGATGGAAAATACCAAATAATCTGGGTTTTTAGTCGTACTTTTTCTATCATTACTGCTTTCCATGATATACCTTTAGTTATTTATCCTTTTTATATTGTTTTGAATGCTTTTAACTGTATAACAGTTGTCCTAGTTCATATCGCGGGTATTATCGCCCACTACCGGGAGTTACTCGGTTTGTTTGGTTGTGTTTTATATTTTCTGAATATTTCTGCTAGTGGATATTACGGGCATTACTGTCCTTTACCGGGATCTACTCAGTCATTTTTGGTTGTGGTTTGTACTTTTTTGTCCTTAATGTTTTTGCTGTCAATTTTTGCATGTTTCCATTTCGTCTGTGGTTTGTAATTCCTTATGATGCGGACTGTTACACTCCTTCTCTGTATTGTTGGCCTCTTTGTACATTACCATAAGAGTCAAAACAGAATTCAGACTAGGTGCGATGTCGGCCTGCATGGACGTAAATATGATGGACCCACTACCAAATCCATTTTGTTCATTTATGTCAGGACACATAGAGTCACTTTTTGTGAAAAGGCATCTTTCAGGCAGCTTGCGTTGGTTCTATTGTCGGGTGATGTCGCTCTAAATCCTGGGCCATTGAAGTTTGGGTTTGCTAACTGCCGGTCCATTAGGAATAAAGGTCCAATTCTCTGTGATGAAATCCAAACTGGAAATTTTGATGCTTTTGGTCTCACCGAGACCCATATCAAAGCTCTAGACACACCCTCATTTTTAAATGAGTTAACGCCTGAAGATTTTTCCCTTGTTCACACCAATAGAGAAAACAAACGTGGTGGCGGTGTTGGCTTTTTTATTAAATCTGCTCTTGATTTTAAAACCATTCATTCCCCTGAGTTCTCCTCCTTTGAAAATCACACTGTCTGTCTCACTCTTGATGGGCGTCGCTTGTTTCTTGGGGTCATTTACCGGCCCCCTGCCTCATCTGTAGTAAAATTTTTTGAAGATTTTCTGTCATATGTGGGTTTTTTGTCTTCCTTATCCCCCTCCTTTGTCATTTGTGGTGATTTTAATCTTCATGTCGACATTATGTCTCCAACAGTCTCTGAATTTAAATCAGTCACGGATTCTTGCTGTCTGTCCCAATACATTGATTTTCCTACTCACCTTCATGGTCATACCTTAGATTTGTTGATGGCTCCATCTGAGTTCTCTGCAATTTCTGATGTGAAAGGGTCAGGCTTCATCAGTGATCACAAAATTATCTCTTGTGTGGTTGACTTTCCATCTTTGGATACACCAATTCAGAAAGTTGTTACCTTCCGTCAGTACCATAAATTGAACATTAATAAATTCAGAAGTGACCTCCTGACTATTCCGTTTGTTAGCTCACCATCTGATGACATAGATTTATTGCATGAACAGTACATGTCTGGTTTGTCTAGCCTTCTAGATATTCATGCACCAGTGAAGACTAAACAGCTCATCAAACCAGCACCAAGCTGGATAACCGATGAGTATAGAACTGCCAAGTGCATGAGAAGGCAGTTTGAGCGTGCCTGGAGAAGAGACAAATCCCCTGAAAATCGTTCCCGTCTTCGACGACAGATAAATAGATGTAACCACATCCTAAATAGAAACAAGGGGTGTTTCTATCATGATCTAGTCAGTGAAAATTGCGGCGATAGCAAGAGGTTATGGCATGCACTAAACAGAACATTGAGTCGGTCAAATTCTACTGTCCTCCCATCCTTTGATGATGAAAAGTCTTTAGCAAACAGATTTGGTTCATTTTTCATTGATAAAATTAAAAAGATTCGTGACACCTTTAAATACACCCAATCTCAGGTTCTTCATCCAGACAAGGAGCCGCCGACTTTCTGTTCCTTTCAATCTGTCACTGAGACTGAAGTCCTTAAGTTTATCAAGGAATCCCCTTCTAAAACTTGCTCCCTTGATCCATGCCCCACTCACATTGTGAAACAATGTATTGACATTCTTCTCCCTTCTTTGACTAAACTAGTTAACTTGTCCCTCAAAAACGGCATTTTCCCTAATCCTTTCAAACAGGCTATTGTCACTCCCCTCCTCAAAAAGTCCACCCTTTCAAAAGAGGATTTGAAGAGTTACCGACCAGTGTCCAGTCTTAGCTTCTTGTCAAAATTGGTCGAGCGAATTGTGGCTGCCCAAATTAGATCTCACATGGATTCTCATGATCTTGGTAATACTTTCCAGTCAGCCTACAAGGTAGGGCACTCGACAGAAACTGCCTTGTTGTGCATCAAAAATGAGATTCACTTATCTCTGTCCAAGGGCATGCCTACAGCACTAGTGCTACTCGACCTGTCTGCGGCATTTGATACTATCGATCATGACACACTCCTATCCTGTCTGTCGTCTAGATTTGGTTTTGCTGATTCGGCATTAAAATGGTTTAGATCCTATCTCCAGGATCGTTTTCAGTCAGTCAAGATTGGTTCTAGTCTTTTGAATTTGTTCAAATTGAAGTTTGGAGTCCCCCAAGGTTCTGTCTTAGGTCCCCTTCTGTTTTCCCTCTACACAACACCTCTGAGTCAAGTCATCAGAAAATATACCGGAGTCCGTTACCACTTCTATGCGGATGACACTCAGTTGTTCATTCACTTATCCCCTGATGATAGTCTCAAGTCTTTTGACCGTCTTAAATCATGTTTGAATGATATTCAGGTCTGGATGTCTGAAAACAAACTCAAGCTAAATCCTGATAAAACAGAATTCATAGTCTTTGGTGCCAAAGACAGACACAAATGGCTCAGTGACTCACTACCTGTCAATATCCTGGGTAATTGTCTCTCTCCCGCAGATGTTGTACGCAATCTGGGCATTCTGTTTGATGCAAAGTTTTGTTTCACCAATCACGTAAATTCTGTTATCAAATCCTGCTTTATCAGCCTCAGGGACCTTCATCGTATCAGGAGGTTTCCTTCTGTGGATACATCAGTGGTGATTGCAAATGCTCTGGTCAGTAGTCGTTTGGATTATTGCAACTCTCTTTTTCGCAGTTTGTCATCCCGAAATGCTACAAGGCTCCAATATGTTCAAAATGCGCTTGCACGGTTTGTCACTGGTGCTTCAAAGTACACTCACATTACATCCACCCTTACGACACTCCATTGGCTACCCGTTAGATAACGTATTATCTTCAAAACCCTAGTTTTGGTCTATAAGTACCTCACCACTGGCCAGCCTAAGTATTTTGCACCATATCTCCCCTTGTACAAATCTGCCGTGAATACAAGACATTCCAATCCCAAAAATTTGTTCCTTCTGGTTCCCTCTTACTGTCCTTCCATCCATAAATCAAAGGTCCATTTTAACAATAGTTTCTCATATGATGCCCCTAAGTTATGGAATGATCTTCCATATGATATACGCAGTGCTCCAAATCTCTCCAGTTTCAAAAGTCGACTCAAAACCTACCTATTTCAGAAATCATTCCGACCATAGCTTCTTACTACCGAACACCGGACCGCCTCCCTGGCAACGACTCGGAACATGTCTAATGTCTCATGATTTATGCCTTACGGATTGGATGGTGTGCCTTAGAATCTGTTGATACGGAGATTAAGCACCTGGACAACTGATTGATTGATTGATTGATTGATTGACATAATGGAGCCTGGCATTTGACAATTTCTGAGTAAATTAATTCTTACCAAAATAAAGTCAGTAATCAGGCTGAACTTAAAAACATTTACATCAAAACTTGTACAACATTATTAAATGAAATGGATAACTATCTGAAATAAAAAAGTAGGCACCAAGTCAAAGAAAAGGTTTAAAACAATAAACCTGTTTGAGATGAACAATTAACCAAGAGTTTTCTTTGTATGACATCGAAAGAAAAGTTGTTTTTAAAATTTAAATGGCCCAGTCAGGTCAAGTCAAAATATAAACATGACTTCATTCAGGCAAGAAACATTTTTGATAGATTACTTCCAAGAAAGGAAAGACGGTATAATAAGTACATTTTTGGAGAATTTAGAAAAATAAGTAAAACTGACCATAAAACTTCAGGCAAACCATCAACTCTCTTGGTTGTAAGAAAAGCGACATTCCAATGTCAGTATATAAAATGGTACTTTATTATCTGACCCAAAAGATGTACTGCATAAATGGGAAACTGATTGCCCCAAACTTTACAATACATCCGTTAATGATTTTGATGAATCTTTTTAAAACAAGATTAAAAAGTTAAATAGGGAAACTGAACGAAAAGCTATTAAAACATGAAAGCTATTAATGACCACAATATTTTGCTCAACTGGTATACATCCTACGATGAAGTATAAGCACAAGTAAACAAATCCAAACTTAATAATCAGTTGGCTTTGATAACATACCTAATAAAGTTTTTAAGCAACCTGACAGTATTAAGCCCCATTTCCATATACGCGTGATCCGGCATGCGGTATACGGCATGCGATATGCGACTATTTTAACTTTGCAATAAAAATATAAGAGGTGTTTCTATATATGCATGTACGGTATGCAGATCCGGTACTTATACTTTATGCAGAACTCATCAGGCTTCTAGCACTTTGAATAGCCGCATACCGCATGCCGTATACCGCATCACGCGTATATGGAAAAGGGGCTTTATGCCACTATATCAGTTGTTCAAACTGTGTTCTGAAAGGCATTAGTTTCTTCGTTATGGTTAAAAGCTGTGATAAGTCCAATACCCAAAGGTGTTGATAAAGACCCACACTGCCCTTTATCATATCATGTAGTAAGTTTGCTGTCATGTATTAGTAAAATATACACTGGTATCTTAAACTCTATATTTAAGTATCTAAATATTATGGAATTCCTAGGAGAATAGGAAATAGGTTTTTGAAAAGATAAATCTTGTGAGGACCAAGTGTACAATTTGACTTCAAATATTCAACATAGGCTCAACAAAAATAAAGAAACTTTCGCAGCATTTATAGACATGGTAAAACCCTTTGATTGTGCAAATCGAGAATTGCTACTGAATAAATTAATAAAATATAATATTGGTGGTAAAATCTACTGTGCTATAAAAGCCCTTTATAGTTATATGATGAATTGCGTAAGACTTAACAGACACTTAACTGGTTGGTTTCAATCTTTACTTGTTGTGAGGCAGGGTGACACACTATCTCCCACACTTATTAATAATTTCATAAATGATTTATGATCTCATTTAAATGTACCTTGTAATGACTTAAATATAGGAGACCACTTTGAAATGGTTTGGAGGTAAATTTAGTTCAAATTGCTGAAAAAGTGCTGACCTTAATGTATGAAGAATGGCAATTGAAAGTACTTTATAAACCTAAATTATGTACATTTTTACTATTTAATGAAGAGATGGAAACTGAAGGATATATCAAAACTTACTCCAAATCTAAATGCTCAACCCTTTGTCAACTTAGAATAGGAATCTTGCCCCTAGAAATAGAATTTAGTCATTATGTTAGACTAAAAATTAATGAGAGAATATGTAAACTTTGTAAAAAGGATGTAGAAGATGAGATACATTTTGTATGTGTTTGTCCAGCTGTAGAGCTAATTCGTATGAAATATCTCAAAATTCTAAACATAAATAAATCTGAAGTATAAATGGACCAATTGTCAAGGTATTAAGTCATGTAAATGTCAATATGTTTATTAATTTTATTTTTATCTGTGGCAAGAAAGAAAAGTAATTTATATTATTAATCTTTATGTATTGGACTGCTTTCTTATTCATTTTTTTCTAGCTTAAAACATGTTTGCTCTGTTTGTTACTTACTGTATGTTTCAAGTGACTTGTAATGACATATAGGGCTGGGTATTACTTCAATACTTTTTGTAAAATCATTATCAACATAATACATGTCACTATAATAAACTAATAAAATAATTAATAAAATAAATAATAATAATAGATCAACAGTTGATTACATTTTACTGATCCTCATCTCATTCCATTTTATCCCAACATCAAGGGGAAGAATCATTTTAAAGTCAAGTCTAGCAGATCAAACATTTATTGCATTTCTTCGACCCCCCAATCTTACGTAAACATAAATAAAAGCAAATTCAGAAGGGGAATGCTTAATTCATATAATATGATTTTACGTGTTATTCATGTTACAACAATTTTACAGGTTGATAGAGTGAAGTGTTCAGTAACTTTGTCTCAGTATAAGGTTAGCTTTCTACAATAGTAAAGTTATTTGAAACAATGTGATAATCTAGGATATCCTATTGTCAGTCCCTCCCCACCCCAGAGACAGAAACAACAATGCACTGCGGAGCATTAAGTTTGTTAGATTATACATCTCTACCTCTAGTAATATAAACAGATCACAGTTTACATACATATCACTAATTACTACTTTAACTTGGTTATACACGTATATAATTGCAACATGCATACATAAATAAATATGTAAATGTATTAATTTTATATAATCTATCAACAGTTACCTTGGTAAGCTCTGTAAATATTGACACTTATCACAGTTAATACATTTCATACCATATGCCCCTGTTCCACCAAAGGACTAAGCCCCGATCCTGTCTGGGACCCTTAATCGTGGACAGTCGGTGAAAAAAAAATGGGCGGGAAAACTGGATCGGTGTCAAAGTATGGGATTAAGGTCAGATCGGTCTCAGGAAGCCTGAGGAGGCCCCAGGTGGCCCCAGACAGTCCCCGACTGGTCTGGGACTAAGAACCGACTAAGCCATTTTTCTGGTCGGTTTGATCCAAGATCTGGTCATAGACATACCGACTGTGTCCCAGGACGCCTCAGGCCTCCTAGGACTAAGCCCCGACTAACCCACGACTAAGTCCCGGCGTCCTCAGGCCTCCTCAGGTGTCCCCAGTCTTCCCCAGACTGAGATGGCCAATTCTTGTTTTGCAATGGGACAAAGGGTCGCAGGAGGCCTGGGACTAAGGCACTAAGGGTCTGGGACTAAGGGTCTGGGACTAAGGGTCGCAGGCGGCCTGGGACAACATAGGACTGTGTAAATTTGGTCTAAGGAGGCCTGGGGAAGCCTGGGACTGGACATTTTGTTTATGGCAGGAAAAAACAGTCGGTTTGGGTCGGGAGAAATATCAAACATGTTTGATTTTTCACACGGCCCCAACTGACCACAACCGACCCTTACAGGACGCCTGGGACTAAGAAAATTTTTCAAACCGACCCTCAAAAAATTAAAGTAAATCTATAACTATAAACAATGGCATAAACTTATATTTTATTGCGTTAATACATCCTATCCAATGGACAATAGCTTATCCGGTCGGCGCAGACCGGCCCGCCAAACGTCAGAAAAAGACGTCCTGTGTCTCCACCGGCTAGGCCGGCCCAGTTCTGTGCACTCGCCAGATGGCGTGTCGTACTTCCTTCCTGTCTAGACAGCGTGACGTCATAGCATCTTTTTCGTTTGGCGCATGTTCAAGTGTACACGAATATTTTTTCTGAGCTTAATTTCAGTTTTTTTGCCAGATTAGTTGCTTAAGTGTTGTGAAATTTTATCTACGGATTCTTCACACCTTATAGACCTTCATGTCTTCTCCAAGTCAACGTAGGGGGGGTTGTGGCCACATGATGGCTGGCTTTGACTTGCACAGTTTTTGTGCACGCTGTCGCGACAAGAAGAAGGGTAAGGACCCCTGTGTGGAGAACCCTAATGTTGAATGTCAGCTTTGTAAAACCCTTACTCCAGAGCAAGCTTCCCAGTTAGCAACCCCTTCATATAAACTTAAAAAGGAGAAGCGGGATAAGGCGGAATCTACACCATCTAAGAAAGATTCATCTTCTTCAGCGTCTGTCACTCTCAGTCCCACCCTTGTGGACCCGGCACGAGTGTCGGTAATAAGGGCAGTGGATGGCCAGGACACTGGTTTGAGTGCACAACCAGCAGAGAAAAAGAAGAGGGTAGAGGAAAAGAAGAAGTCGGTTAAACCCAAGCCTTCTACCTCAACTGCGGCTGCAGTTTCCACCGACCAGAAATTTCAGGAGATGGATCAGAAATGGTCGGACCGGTTCAACCGGCTTGAGGCTCTCTTACTAGCTAAGACCCTAGACCGACCTCAGCAGGAACCGACATTCAGCACTGTGAAGGTGGTCCCTACCCACTCACCACCAGCTATTGTCACCAGGTCTGAGCCCTTTATCAACCCTGCCGACCAGCCTTTTACCCAGTCTTCTGATCTACCGGCCACATCTTCAGACCGACCTGCTGTAGGTGCTATCACCGACCCACCGGCCTCTTCTAAGAAAGCTGACCGGCCTTCAACCTCTGATAAACCTTCCAGTGCCTTCCAGCCGACCAGAAAGGACACTAGTGATTCAGAGTCGGACAGTGAACAATCTGACCAGCCTCCCCTGGACATTTTTGTAGAGGAGGGCGAGTTATCAGAGGATCCGGATGCCGGTAACGACCCCGAACAAACATTGTCAGAAGAGCAGTCATACCGTGAGACAATGAGGGGCATCAGAAGTTACATGGGATGGACCCACATCCCTGATATGGAATCTGCTGCCGGCTCTTCAGATGATAACCCCTTTGCCGGGCCTAAGATGCAAACCCAGGACAAGGTTTCAGTTCAACTTCCAACAGATGAGTGGCTTTGCCGAAAAATCTCTAAACTGAACCTGACTCTTACAGATGGTTACCCATCCCGTGGGGCAGAAGCCGGTGGTTTGCACAGGGATCAGTTCCTTAAACCCCCAAGATCTCAGGCCAAGTGGTATGGGGCCCACCAGCAAACTAAGAGTACTGATGATACGGTGTCATCCTGGAGCTCAGATGCAGCTAAAGTAAACAGTGGCTACCTGAGGATAGCAAGACAGGCCGGAATCGCCACCAGCCCTCCCCAATCGCGGCCAATCTCTCAAGACTCCTTGAGGAAGTGGGAGAAAAGTGCACGGGAGTCGTCTGTTATCTGCAACCAGGCTGCAGGTTTCAACCACTGTTTAGTTAAAGTGCAGCAGGACATACAGTCTCAGTTAAAGACAATTAAATCAGAACAGAAAGGGAAGTCAGCTTCCAAGGTGACAGAAGCCACAGAGGAAATGCAGTTCCTGCTGGACTTTAATGCTAGTATCTGCCAGGCCATGGCCAAGTCCATGGAACATTTAACAGACTTTGTTTTTGTGACCATGGCCAACACCACCTTACTCAGGAGAGATTCGTACCTAGCGTACTTGAAGGCTGGAATTAAAGCGGATACTATGGCAGCTCTTAGAACAGCACCTCTCCACCTCTCCACCCTATTTCCGGATAGTGTACTAAAACAAGGTCCCCCACTGTCATAAGCCGTTATGTCAATCCCCACAGGAACAGCTACCTGTTGGAGGCATTACATCAGCTTATGGACAAAAATGCAATAGAGCTAGTCCAAAATCAAACATCTTTAGGGTTTTTCAACCGACTTTTTCTGGTACCCAAACCCAACAACAAGTGGAGACCCATACTAGACCTAAGCAAACTAAATCCCTTCCTCAAGGTGGAAAAGTTCAAAATGGAGACACCGGAAACCATCAGGACATCCCTCCAACAAGGGGAGTGGGTAACCTCAGTAGACTTCAAGGATGCCTACTTCCATATACCAATACAGGAACAGTCCAGGAAATATCTCAGATTTCATGTCCAGGGTCGGACTTACCAGTTCAAGGCACTGCCCTTTGGTCTGTCCACAGCACCCATGGAGTTCACTGTATTGGCAAAGGAGGTGAAACTGATGGCCACACACAAGGGTATAAGGATCCACCAGTACCTAGACGACTGGTTGGTCAGAGCCGGAACCCACCAAGTCTGTCTCCAGCATACCCGGATCCTGATCAAGATGTGCCAGGATCTAGGCTGGCTAGTAAATTTAGAAAAATCGGAACTGGAGCCCCAACAGGTATTCAACTTTGTCGGCTACCAGTTCGACCTCAGGTCCGGCCGGGTCAGACCGACACCGGACCGGTGGCAGAGCCTTCAAGGGAAAATCCAAACACTACTTTCACTACCGGCCTGTCCAGTCCGGCAGTTCATGTCCTTGATAGGTCTGTTAACGGCCACAGAGAAACAAGTTCACCTAGGCCATTTACACATGAGACCCATACAGTGGCATCTCAAAAACAATTGGAGAGTACCGGAATCCCTGGAAAAAGTTATTCCTCTACCCAGATCCCTGCACCCACATTTACAGTGGTGGCTAGACGAAAGCAATGTGCTTCAAGGTCAGCCATTACACCCCATACAGCATGCTCTGCAAATTTTTACAGACACATCAAAAGAAGGGTGGGGCGCTCATTTAAACGAGTTCACTGCAAGAGGGTCCTGGTCAGTGCCGGAAAGCAAGCTGCACATAAATTATCTGGAACTAAAAGCAGTACTCTTAGCCCTAAAAGAGTTCCAAAACCTTTGCACAAACCAGATTGTCCTAGTGGCCACAGACAATACTACAGTAGTGGCCTACATAAACAAAGAAGGGGGAATGAAGTCGGGCCCACTGTGTGCCCTACTATGGAGGATCTTGACCTGGTGTTCCCAGCGACAAGTGACCCTAAAGGCCCGACATATCCCTGGCCGTTTAAATGTGATAGCAGACAAGCTATCCCGGCTAAATCAGACCATCCAAACAGAATGGTCCCTCCTTCCGGACATCTTTCGGGAATTGTGCAGAAAATGGCACCGGCCACGGATAGACCTATTTGCCACAAGGTTCAACAACAAACTACCTCGATTCGTGTCTCCAGTGCCGGACACTCTGGCAGTAGCAGTGGACGCACTCACCCTACCTTGGGAGGATCTGGATGCATACGCTTTTCCACCGACCGCCATATTGGGCAAAGTGGTGGAGAAGTTGCAGGACTCCCCTTGCAAGAGACTCATTCTGATTGCTCCGGGGTGGCCCAACATGCCTTGGTTTTGGGACCTGGTGACCATGTCCAGTCGGGTCCCTCTCAGCCTGCCCGACCAACCCAACTTGCTGACACAGCCCTTCAGTCAGATCCCTCACAGAAATCTGACAAATCTAAATCTCCATGCCTGGCTCCTAGAGCCACAAAGATCAAAGAACAGGGCTTCTCTGAGGCAGTGGCAGCAAGAATTGAGGCTCCTCAAAGAAGATCTACCAGATCAGTCTATGAGGCAAAGTGGGCCATTTTTACAAAGTGGTGCCTCACTAATCAGGTGGACTTCAGAGCACCACCTGTGAAGTCGGTGGCTGACTTCCTCATGCACCTCTTTGAGGACAAGAAGTTACAACCAAGCACCATTGATGGATACAGGTCTGCCATTGCTGACAAATTAGGTAATACAGCAATTAATATCAGTAAAGATGATAATCTCACTCGTCTCTTGGAAAGCTTCCACAGAGACAGGCCCAAAGGGCGGAGGGGGATTCCCTCTTGGAACCTTTCCCTGGTACTACACCAGCTGACAAAGGCTCCCTTCGAACCTCTTCGGGAAGCATCTCTGAAGCATCTGACCTTCAAAACTGTCTTCCTTTTGGCCCTGGGCTCAGGTAAAAGAAGGAGTGAGATCCATGCCTGGCAGCACCAAAACATCAGACACCAATCCGATTGGTCTAAGGTGTCCCTTTTCCCATCTCCCAGCTTTCTATCCAAGAATCAGCTGGCCAAAGAGGGTCCACAGAGTGTAGCCCCAGTGGTCATACCAGCCCTGGCTCCTACCCTGGATAAATCCCTCAAGTCTGACAGATCCCTGTGTCCAGTCAGAGCTTTGCGCTACTACCTGGATAGGACTTCAGACCTCAGACAACACCAGCAGTTAGTCTTTGTCTCCTTCAAGAAAGGGTTCGACAAGGACATCTCACCTGCCACTATCTCCTCATGGATCAAACAAACTGTGATCCTATGCTATGAGCTCTCTGATCATCAGACCCACACCCTACATCAGGTTAAAGCCCATGATGTCAGGGCCTTTGCTGCTTCTAAGGCCTTCCAGTCGGGGGTCTCCTTAGAGCAGATCTTAGCAGCCTGCCATTGGAAATCTCATAATACCTTCACCCAATTCTATCTGAAGGATGTGGCTTGGGCTGACTCAGAGCTCTACCATCTTGGACCGGTTGTGGCTGCTCAGCAGATCCACCAGCAGGCCGGTACCTAGAGGAGATTTGTACCTATGTAAATAGTTGTACATATTTGTATATATATGCACAGATAGTTAAGGAGCAAAACAAAAAAAAAAAAAAAAAAAAAATCTCACGTACTTTCTCCGGGAGACTTAATTTTATGGGACTGAACTCATCCCTCTCTTCCCCTACCTCAGAGCAGGTCTGTTACAAAAAAAGGGGGGGGGGCAAGGTCGATTCTGACGGTTCCCTTCCGGATAACCGGATGATGATATTCGACCATAGCCTTAAAGGGGTTTTGACTTAAAGGTCTACCCAGGCTTTAGGAAGAAATGGTCATTATTCTAACCAGAGTTCAAGTTTTAGTCCCTAGTAGCTTACCCGCCTACCAAGCGGTAGTTATTCAGCTATTGTCCATTGGATAGGATGTATTAACGCAATAAAATTGCAAATTTAATAAGTAAATTAAATTTTTATAAGTTAATACCCTATCCAATGGACACACAAGACCCTCCCACCGACCCCGCTATCAGCTTACTAGGGGTCTAATAGGTTTAGACAACGAAAAAGATGCTATGACGTCACGCTGTCTAGACAGGAAGGAAGTACGACACGCCATCTGGCGAGTGCACAGAACTGGGCCGGCCTAGCCGGTGGAGACACAGGACGTCTTTTTCTGACGTTTGGCGGGCCGGTCTGCGCCGACCGGATAAGCTATTGTCCATTGGATAGGGTATTAACTTATAAAAATTTAATTTACTTATTAAATTTGCAATTTTCTCCCAGTATAAGTTTAGCTTTCTAGAATAGCGAAGTTATTTAAAAAATTTGATAACATAGCATATTCTACAGTATATATTATACTATCCATATGTGGTTAATGGCATATAATTCATTATCAGCAAAAGCCTCTGCAAACCTTCAGAATTAGCATGTTATATTTTTGGCACAAAAATGTCATTACCACATAGTGTATGATATTTCCAAGCCTAGGCCAATGGAAATCGATGATTCCAATAGTGGAAACTCCAATCAGAGTTTCCCCAATTAAGAGTTGATTCCCCTGAGTCGGAGTCTCCACTGTGACACATACATTGACTATTTTATTTTCTGGCATAGTAACAATCAAACTTAAAACATGGTGCATTTCGTGAATTCATATTGGAAAAATTATTAATTCAACCTGAAATTGTACTATGTTTTATGTTTTTAGTGTTAGTGCTGGGATTCTGGACAATTGGCATAACATGATAATTAATGGAGCTACTCTCAAAAACACAAATAGTTATAGTTACCTAATATGTATTATACAGATCATCAAATTATTTGATCAAACAAAAATGAGAAGAAGTGGCCTGAGTTCTCCTGACACTATTTACACTTTCAGCATTAAAAACTTACAACAGAATTTTTTTGAAGTACCACCATAATGTCAGGGAGGGCAACTATAATAGTTACTGCAATTTAAAAATAAATGGTGCAATTTTTATAAGAGAGCTTTTTCTATAATATAACTGGATATAACCAACTACAGATAATTAACTGAAAATAAAAGTTCATGTATATTTAAATAATAACAGATGTGATTTATTAAGAAAATACCATCATTAAATCATATTTTACACTTTACCGACTTTATAAAATATGTCTCTCTGTTAAGTTCATACACACAATCAATAGACTATGGAATGTACACCTTCCACAGTCAAATCTATGATTTGTGACTACATATGCATATGAGTGTTTTGGATACGCTGGAGTTTATGTAGGTTGAGAATTGCCTAAATGACATTCAAAATTTCATGTTCACAAATAAATTAAAACTCAACCCTGACAAAACTGAGTTCATTTTGATAGGTTCGAAAAACAACCGTAAACAACTCCTTCCTCACTTTCCAATCAATATTCTTGGTAATCAGGCCTCAGCAGCACAAAGTGTCACGAACCTCAGAGTGGTGTTTGATTCCAATTTCACCTTCTCTGACCATGTATCACAGCTCATAAAGTCCACTAGAGTTCATGCGAGAGACCTCTACAGAATTCGCCCCCTTCTAGACCTTAAAACATCAGTTCTTCTAGCAAATGCTTTGGTGAGCAGCAGATTGGACTACTGCAATTCCCTGTTTTTATCACTCACTGATTTTGAGTTAAGGAGATTGCAGCTAGTGCAAAACTCACTCTCCAGGGTTGTCACCCGTTCCTCAAAATTTTCTCACATTACCCCTCAACTGAAAAACTCCATTAGCTTCCAGTCAGGTACAGGGTACAATTCAAAATAGGCCTCATTACATACAAAATCGTCAACCAAGGTCAACCTGTTTACCTAAGAAAATTAATTCACCCCTACAATTCTTCCAGAAATACTAGGTGTGGTACCCCTAAACTCAAGTTCCTTCATACCCCCACTTTTGACCGTAGAGTTCATAAATCAATTAAACACTTTTCTAATTATTTTAGTCACTACGCCCCAGTTCTTTGGAACTCTTTCCCCTTCCAAATAAGAAACAGTCCCTCCATAGCATCTTTCAGGAAACACCTCAAAACCCACCTTTTCAATTCTAGTTTCCCAACTTAGTCGCCTTCCCTCTCGGTCTCACCCACAACTCTGGAATACTGACCTTGAACGCCCCTTGACTCTCCTTATTAAAAATGATTTTTGTTAACTAGTGTACTGAGTTCCCCTTAGTGGGAAAGATATTGCACCTGCAAAGCAGTAGATTAGATTAGGTTGAATCTTGACAAACTTATGAACGATGAGTTAAAATAGTCCAGATGACTAATAACCAAAGTATTTGCTGCAAGGAGGGCTACTTCATGGGTAAAATGCTGTATAATTTCATGAAGATCATATATTTGCAGGAAACAGGCTTTACAAGTCGTATCTACATGCTCAGAGAAGGGGAAGTCTGTAACTAACCACACACCGAGGTTTTAACAGTATCAGCTGGGTGAATTAATTTATTTGGGATTTTATGTCGCTTTCCAACACTGTCCTGGTCATATCATGATGGGGTAGTTGAAAGGGCAGAGAAAACCAGTACATACATTTGGTCAAGGTCCTGTACTGTAAACTGTCGACCAACAGCAAGCAACTGCCAGCTTTCCCACTTGAGGTCAGGCAGGGAAGCGAACCCCGATCTCAGAGGTGGGAGGCGAGATCAGCTGGGTGAAGAAGGTCTCCTAGAATACTAACATGGGAGTGAGATAACAGTTTTTTAATGTTGAGCCTTTGAATCAAATTTTAACTTAGTTTTGGGGGATTTCGTTTTTGTTTACTGAGGGACATCCATCTGTTGACATCTTGAAGACCAGCACAGCGGAGGAAGCCGTTTTGGGGTAAATGAACAAGTAACTGAGTGCTACACAACCACATATTAATATATCAATTTTAGCTTGAAAACTCATATCTTAGAAAATATAACATGGAAATGGACAGAAACCATCATCATGTATTATTCCTAGCTCATCGTTTTGAATTCGAAACATGAAACCTCTATAAACCCCAAACCCAGATTTTTAACACAGACAAAATGACACCATAGTGGATCCTACCTCCAGAATTGTTCCCTAGATGTGAGAGACATATAGTAGGACAGATACTTTATTTATTAACAGACTCTCTGGGCCCAGGGTATGACAAGCTGTGGAGAGTACTTTTTGGAATACTTGCCACTTGTTACAGAAGGAGTTTTAGCTTGTTCTAATATCCAAAACACTAGGAGGAGATGCATTTTAGATTTCTGGCAACCGGCAGACAAGCTTTGGTCCCTTAATCGAACTGGGGGGGGGGGGGGGGGGGGGGGGGGGGGGGGAGGGGTAAGGTGACTGTAACATTCACAATCTCGCTTACATATGGTTTCTTATTCATATGAAGGGATGTATCCAGTAAATATATCATTATTTCTCGATTGCTAAAGTTAAGGTCTGTTCACATTAAGAAGTAGAATGTTTTATGACAAAATGTGCAGTGAGAAGTGAATGGCCGACAGTAAATATAAATACACTGTTAATGTTGCAGTCGTGTAAGGGGCGTGTGTGTGTGTGGGAGGGTGGTGTCTGTTAGGTAAAACACATTACATAATAGGTACATAAAACACTACTGAAACAGCTCTATATGTGTCTATTTGCTACCTTATATACTACTTTTGTCATACTAAACTTTACAACAAAAAATATGGCCAAAATTATTGATACTCACTGCCTTCACCGACCAGTTCTGCTGCTTTCTCTTGCCATAGATGTCACCTTTATGGGCACTGTTTTACTCTGACTGGCCTATGTTGTCAAGTATAATATTTGATGGACACAGCCTCAAACAAAATCCTGTGGTCTATTCTGATCTGGATGTTATGACTCCGTGAATGTAAGAAGAATGGATGGGCCTTCCTTCCCCCAAGTTCCATGGTTTATCTCTATGGTTTACTGGGTCTGGGTGAATTTCTTATTTAGTGTGTGGATAGGAGTTTGGCAAAGTATCTGGCCTTACCTCCACATCCAGTGTAGTCAGTTTATGCTGCATTATTTTCTTCTAACATGTTTTGTGGCATTTCTTATACTTTAACTAAAAAAAACAAGAAATATTCAGATAGATTTTAAACTGTGACAAAATAATGTATGATCTTAATGTATAATATATTGTCTATTTTCAGAGACCCTCAGTTTGTACAAGTCCTCTTACATCATCTTTTTGTAAGCAACACACAATGCATCTGTTGATGCACTGTTTGCTACTGATTTCTACTTTCACCATTGTAGATACCTTTCAATGTAAGTATATAGCTTAAATACTGAAAAAAATAATACAAATTCTTTTATCAGTGCATTGAATGAAGAGCTTTTAGAGACAAAAAATAAAGATACACATATTGTATACTTGCCCATAAGCTGCAATAATGTGATTGGCTAGGCATCTCACCTGTATGGACAAAATTTCACAACTATATATTAATATCAGTGTTATTACCTCTGTCAGGAAGGTATAAAATGCATAACTGCTTGTTTGTCTGCTTGTCTGTTTTGTAAGTGGATTTACCCAAATACTACTGTCTAGAATTTCGTAAAAATGAGACGATAAGTCTTGCTCTAATTTAGATCCTATTAGATTTTGAGAGTGATCCAGATCACAGCCTGGGTACAAAAATGTCAAATATCCGGATTTTCCCATTTACTTATTACTGAGCTGTTTTCATTTAGAAAAGATATGTAATTTTACAATATATGTTATATATATATATTGAAAATATTAATGCGTAGAGACAAACCTCTCTGTGTGGAACGTTTAGAAGTGCCAACTTTTAAACCAAGTAGGAGAATACCAACAGTATTGCTCTACCAATTTGTTTGATAGAAAAAACGTGGAACGTAAATGCCAGGATTTGAAAAGCGTGTGAAATCTGTCAGATTCTAAGGTCCAGTGGTTCACTATGCAAAATTCTGACCCACACCCATACATTGTTTAGCTCTTTTCCCTTTGTGATATCTCATCCATAGCCACATCTCTACCCCAGTCCAAACAAAATTCCAAGTTGGACAAAAGTCTGGGTAGTCTGGGTTTTAGGATATAACAAATTATACCAAGTTGTGTGCTGATTTTTCAAATGATTCTAAATGTTTGTTGTTTTGTTTTAGAATAGTAAAATGCATTTATAACTTGAGCTTGTTTGAAGGTATACTTTATTAAAAGAAATTCACGTTATGCACCTAAAACAATCAAAAAAGTTTTGTGTGTCCAGGATGTGCCACGTTACTTGGGAAGCGTTGTTTCTGCTTCAGCAATAGGCTGTAGAAGTAATTTTAGAACAGAAAATACAATATGCATATTTTTGCATCTGTTGAAAACAACATATGAACTTAAAATTATTTCAGTCAGACATTTTGCCTAGTACAGTTGCAGCAATGCACTATATAGCTATTTCTTTTAGAGTATTTCTATCATAGATTCAAATCCATTCCAGGTACTTGGAGTGATTGGTCCTCTTGGACTGAATGTTCAGTGAGCTGTGGGATGGGCGAACAGCTCCGCAACAGGAAATGTGGAGATGAGGAAAGGTGTACTGAATGTCCCGGAACTAAACAAAAGAAAAGGAAATGTTATGGCAAAGGCATCGGTAAGAGTTTTACTTCATCTGCTATGACCAAGAGTAAGTCTGTTAAAACATTGGTCTATGCCTGATGGTATTATCCTGAATTGTCTCTTTGCTCAATTTTGGTTGGCAAAAGACAACATTGGAGATTTGTTGAAACAGAATTTTGGGGAAAACAGCGAGACTATAAAGAAGTATTTGAGAAACCATGAAGGATGTTGAATTAAGGACTGTGATGATCAAAGTTGGTATTTTACATACAGTAACATTCATATTGGGGGCAGGTCCACAGTATTTGTCACTTACAGGAGTCAAACCCACAGAGAAAACAGTCAGTGATTAGGTGTCAACCTTGCAAACCTAATGAGTAACTGATCATCTTGCAGAATTATCACTTTTAAGGTCTTTCTCATATGAAAAGTTTGACATAATGTTTGATGGAAAAAGGGAAATATTAACCAGGCATGTATGGTCACTTAAATTATGGTTCATAACTTTTCACAAGACACCCATACGCTTTGGCTTATTTTTCATGGATAAACAGCTAGCAGGTCTCGAAATTTCAGGGTTTAATGGATTTTATACATGCATTATATAAAGTGGGAGTTGAATCAATTATTGCAATAAATTTTTAGGGAGCCAATCAGTTGAGTTTCTTCAATTCTGATATAATTGTTAATTGTATAATTAATCATATTGTTTTCTGTAAGGTAACATTTAAAGAGGCTCAAAAGAACAGTTGATAAATTGTACTTTTTAATCATGCTTTTAGTGGTTATTTTTAACACAGCATTCCACTGAAACTATTTGATCATTAAAATATGAAGTATTTTAATGCAGTGTAGACTGTGGTTCTTATGAAGCAGGTTCCGGAGATGTAAGGTGACATAACTTATTATTATATCAAGTAGGGAAGTGCAAGTAAAATCTCCTATTTTGTCTAGAATCTAGATCATGTGACCATCACTTCCTTCGGCATTCCAGAGGCTGTGACGACTGTGAGACATTCCAGTTTTTAATACAAAAGAAGCAGCACATGTAATTAAAACTGAGAAACAAAGAAACATCAGCAACACCCAAGAAATAAGAAGACAGAGTCAGAAAACTGACCACAGAAAACAGCAATGGATACAAAACAAATCCCCCCAAAAACTCTACTTGACAAAATAACAAAGTGTACAGATTGCACATTTGTCACCTTTTAAAACATTCTCGTTTATAATTTGTAGCTGAATGGAGCACTTGGTCCAATCATCCTCAAGAAACAAAATGCAGAAATAAATGTAAACAAACCTTGACAAGGAAGTGCAAATGGGCTCCAAATTGTGCAGGTAATTGAAAATTTCAATGTGAAAAGTTTCAAATGACAAATTAATAAGTGCCTCACCTGAGAGTAGATTTCTATTTTATTAACCAAACCAATTAGTGGATAGATATGCTTCCAATTACTTTGTCATTTTTTTAGCATATTCAGATAAATTATTAACGCTCGACGATAGGAGAGGGTTATTGTGATCAGTTTGTTTCTGTCTGTCTGTGCACCGTTTCGCCTTTATAACTCAAAAATTATAACACCAATCGAAATATTTGGGGGGCAGATATTTCATGGGGAACAGACGGATTCTTCCAAATTTGGTGTAACTTGTGTGAAAATTAAAGCCAGGAGAGAGTTTTTCTTATTTTTAATTGGGAATACACAGTGAAACTGCTTCTCTTCATCACATACATAAAAAAATCAATATTTTGCTTTCTGATGTTGTCATTACTCAGTGATGTCACAATGCAACTGTCATTGTGAGGTCACAAACCTAGCTTGTGATACTTCCTGTCTTTAAGTAAAAATATTTCTTCTCATTTTATGTCTTGAAATTGACATAAAGATAATAAAGAGGGAGGTGGTATATTCATCATTTTTATTAATTATTATTTCTGTTTTATTTTCTCTTTTTTCTTTCAATTCCTTGACAGTCCATCACAAAAAATTACCATGCATGATTTTCACCAAGAAGTGACCTTTAAGCAATATTTTTACCTCCACCAGCAGTTTATGTTTTTGTGTGCTAATTGTTTAATTGTCTATTTGTCTGTTGTTTTTTTGTTTTTTTTTTTGTGTTTGGTTTTTTGGGGTGTGTGTGTGTGTGTTTAGATTACGCAAGAACTAATGAACAGATCATTATTTAAAAATTTGTGGGCAGGACCTGACTGAAGGAAGAAGTTACTAAAAGAAAGATCTGGATCTTATTTTGGATACAAAAAAATCATGATTTTTCAGAGGTCCCATTTCAATGTATTTTTATGACTTTAGCTTTCTACTTGATATTTCTATGAAGATTAATCTACATGTTTGGTTTTATTTTATTGTCTTTCTTACAATACTTTATATCAATTGAGAGACTAGTCACATTGAGTCGAGTGTTTTGCTCTCTCTGAGTGCATCTTGTTAAGTATTTAGAATTACGTTCCCTCCCAAGGTTGTACTTGTTCAGAAATACTCCCTTCATGGCTTTTAAAGATTGAAAAGTCATAGACTCAGTGACAAAACACCTGCAAAATTAGAAATTATAAATCACCATGCTTCCTTGTATAACATCTCTAAGGTTTTGTGGCAACAATGCACCCATGTATAATAGGTCGTTGACGGACAATTTTAACTGTTAGTGGGATGATCTTTGGGTAATGTGACTTATGTTAGTGACACATTCTACAGTGTTTAAGCTGTGTAAGTCTCTGTTTCAATTCTAATGTTTTGATATCAAAGGAGAAAGTCACGTCTGAGGAAGCATTTTGCTGTTTGGTAGGCTGTTTCAACCGACAGGTGGTTTGAAGTGGACCTGTTAAGCTAGGGATATGTTAAAAAGTAAAATTATAAAGGATCATATTCAAATGAAAACCAGGTTTTGTTTCAGGCCGTGGAAGATTGAAGTGTAAAGGGAGCAAGATAAAGAAAGTGGAGTGTGAATGCTGCAAATGTACGTTTAACATCAGACAGATAGTTGACATGACAAAGGAAAAAAAAAATCAAATGAAAAATTATCTTATAATATACATGTAAAATATATATTTTCAAAATGACAATAAGGTTTAAATGTAATAACGTAGTTATGTTCACAAGAGTTCTATAATTTCTACATATGTGAGAAAAAAAATCAAACTAAAATGGTTCTTTGTATGAAGTTTTTTTATATTATATTATTGACGGAGAATTATTTGTAATAACTCGTATTTCAGGCAAGGTAAGGACTCGCTGTCAGGGAAGCAAAACTAACAGATGTAGAAGATGCTGCAAATGTAAGTACCATTGTATTTTGTGTGGGGCAGTTATCTGCATCAGATGCTTTTGGGATAATATTCATTGTATGGGGGTGTTTTGTTTTTCATGTGTGGGATTCAGTGGGCACGATCAAAGATTGGAGTATGTGAATATTAATGTGTGTAATTCACAAATATACTACCCATGGAGATTCTAGACAGAGCACAATTCTCTCTGATTAAGGGAAATAGGATTCAGTAACTACCACAAAAGTGCATCTAAAATTTAGGAAGATGAACACATACAAAATATTTTTGAGATGCTGAGCAAATAAGAAGTTGAATTTGTTTATTGTCTGTTGTCATGGTTGGGGCTATAAGTGGAAAAGTAGCTTCTACAGGCGTTTATTGTTATTTACAACAACCCCTCTCTTCCCTGCTATAACTGGATTTCCCCACCAAGTCTTTTTATTTCTTGTTCCACTAAATCTGACATACATGGAAACATTATAAATAGGGCTACCAATGGGGCTGGTCTGTAGCAATAACCACTTGTGGGAGTCGAACCCACACAAAGGTGACAGCCTATAATTAGATACCAAACTTGCTAACCACTACGCCACCGAGGATATCGTCAAGTGTTAAATACGTTTTTTTTGTTGTCTTCACCATTCGCTTTGTGAAGTTGCATCTTTGACTTTCCAACACACGAAAAAGCATGTAATGACATACAAAACTGAGTGTTTTTGGAAAATCTTAAACAATTTGCAGTCTATACAACAATTTGTTTGTAAAATGAAAGCTGAAATATAATTTGGATTGAGGCTTGTTGTATTGTGCATTTTCAACAAGAGTAGGTGTCACAACATTTGGAAAAAACACACAGTTATATTATGTTTCACATGTAGAAGACTTTCCTCATGTCCTTTTGTCTTAGGTATTATGTTAGGACTGAATGACTTTTTCCCAGAATTTGGTACTGACAAAAGTGTGTGTATGCAGACAGTGGGATCCCCACCCACCAGGTGGATTCATAATGATTCCATGTACGTCAAATTTAGTTTAAATAAGAAATACAAAGACTTGGGACAAGTCTAGAATAGTGGGGAAGGGAAGGGGTAGTTGCAATTAACAATACACGCCTGTAGAAGCTACTTTTCCACTAACAAGATTGCAACTGATTAACTCAAAATATAATGTGTTACGACAACACCAACAAGACCCCAGAATACAATAGAGAGGGGCTGAAAACATGTTCAATAGCTTTCTGTTTGTTGAATACCTCATGGTGGATGATACATTTACATATGACAAGTACACATTGCATTTCTATGTAAAAGATAAATGTATTTCTTTAGAAATTTCTGAACAGCGAAATGTAATATAAAACACCTTAAAAGGCTCTTTCTTGGAAGATAAAGTTGACCTTAGTTTACCTTCATTATCCAATTGCCATCTGTGCTAAAAATTCACAGAAACACAACTGCATAACAATTGCAATTTAAGTATGCATCAGTTTTTTTTGTGGCTGATACTGTGTGAATGAGCAATGGCATATTCTTTTATGCTATTTTACCATCTTGCCCTCAAATAGACAGTTTCAATAAAGTAATGATAAATTCGCACACACACTTAAATTAAACTTCTTATAACAACTGGGCAGTTTCCACTTAAAGGCTTAAGTTTTCCTCCAGGGACGGAAGTTGCATTGTATGTCACTCTTAACAGGAATCCACCAGACCTAACTGACTTGTATTGTATTGAATTTGTTTGAAACCCTCTGTAAAATTTTGTGCTCATAATAGTGATAGGTCTGTTGGTATTAATTATGCCCTATAGTGGCAAAGCTGAGCACCTGACCCTGGCTTTTGAATGTCTGTTGGTATTAATTATGCCCAATAGTGGCAAAGCTGAGCACCTGACCCTGGCTTTTGAACGTCTGTAGGTATTAATTATGCCCTATAGTGGCAAAGCTGAGCACCTGACCCTGGCTTTTGAACGTCTGTAGGTATTAATTATGCCCTATAGTGGCAAAGCTGAGCACCTGACCCTGGCTTTTGAATGTCTGTAGGTATTAATTATGCCCTATAGTGGCAAAGCTGAGCACCTGGCTCTGGCTTTTAAACGTCTGTAGGTATTAATTATGCCCTATATTGGCAAAGCTGAGCACATGGCTCTGGCTTTTAAATGTGCAAATCGTAGGAGAGGGATATTACTTTATTGCACACATGCATATATACAAGTAACTATCTATACACTGTTACTTTAGACATAAAAAGGGGATCTTGATCAAGGTATTATGATAACTTAAGTTAACGTGGAATATGAGAAGTAACTAATGTTACCATAAAATTGCAAAACAGGATTTAACAAAGGCAGTGGCACAAGATTTATTATGGCTTGGTTTACTTGATGGCTATTACGTACCCATTAGTAATCCACCAAAATAACATAATGTCACATTTCATAAATTAACTCTAAAGGGTCAAATAACATGCAACACGATGAAGTCTACATATACATGAACCTATGCAAAAAAAAAAAAAAAAAAAAAAAAAAAAAAACTTCCCAGACCCATGAGGTATTTGCCACACCAATATTACGATGTTAATTTAGTACCACCTTTAAAGAGATGTGTGTAACAGAAAGAAACCTTTGCTACAATAAATATATTAATTTGTTTACCTGGCTATGAGTTCAGTTCTGAGAACAGTGTTCAGCTTAAATCCCCATAATAGGGGATAATAAGTAAGAGGGGTGGTTTGGCACAAATTTTAGCATCAAGAACAGGGGTACTAAAATTCAAGAGAGAAAAGAATGATTGAAGAATCCACGAATCCTCCCTAAATTCTAACGTACAACACTACAGATTGAGTGTCTTTCTACCCACCCCCAACCCATTGCTTTACAGTGTTCAAAATCAATGTATCCAAGCTGCTAGGTGGTGGAGTGGTCCTGTGCTTAGGAGGAAGACTACCAAACCATTTCCAAGTATAAATAACTCCAGTAAATATATAAATAATATTCCATTTTATCATTCAGCATTATACTTTCATATATACAAACACATTTTATGTGTCATTAATCCACCAACATAAGTTGCTTAGTTTTCAGCTGAGCTTGAATCTCAAACAAATACTGAAATTTAAGGAAAATTTATATCTGTGTGACCTGAGTTGCCATTTCAGCATCTTGGTAACTACTTTACCCAACTACTTTATGTGTCTTTATTCATATATGCATTTGGATATGTATTACTCAGTGCTTCAGAATGTGCATTTAATTTTGGTACACAAAAGTCACATGAAATTTTCATGAATGGAACACATTGCTTAGGTCAGTGATCTCTGCCTGGGCTTATCAAATGAATGAAATTCAGGTTCAGTGTTTACTTAAATTCAGGTTCGACTGATCTGTACCAAGTGATCTTGGGCCTCTTTATTTCTCACATCTGAGTTCATTATGTGTCTTGTGGATTTTCATGGGCATAGGGGTATCTAAAAGTCTGTTTAAATAAGAAAAAAAACATGGTGTGACAGATAAGCTCTCGTATGGTTGTCCTGATGCCAGTAATGCACTTGTTTTTTTTCTTGTCAAAATCTCAGTACCTGCATTTCCCTTTTTTCTTGTCAATATCTTAGTGCCTGTATTTCCTTTGTTTTTTTTTCTTGTCAAAACTTCAGTTCCTGTATTTCCCTTGTTTTTTTTGTCAAAAATCTCAGTTCCTGTAGTTCCCTTGTTTTTGTCTCTTGTAAAAATCTGTAACATCTTTTTCTCAGTCAAATTATTTGTAATGTATTATCTAGAACGGCACTAGACGTTGAATTAAACACAAGGATATTTCATGTTAAGTCTAATAGCAATGTGATAACCTTCTTGAGCTGTGGTGTAAATAATGCATCCCACATATGACGTCAGTGACACGAGGCAATTGTCAGATATCATACCTGCCCTCTGATCACCTCCCTGGATTCGTGTTAAGTAAAAGTTGTTATTTTAAATGTTGTTTTAATAGTTAGGTTCAGCTCCACTGCATTTGCCATTTGTTTGAGTCAAACCAACACATAGGTGATAGTGATAATATGCCAACTTGCTAACCCACTCGGGTACTTGTGATGATCAATGGTTCCATGTGAGGTACCGTTACCATTAAAAGAGTTTTACTTATTTCTAATTTTAAATTCAGGACTTCCGGTTTACTTTAAACATCATATTGTATGCTGTATATCTATCTCATACACACATAGATCTGATGCAAAGAACAGCTGTTAGGTGGTTCCACCATATAATTTCTAGGACTATAAGTCTAAGGTTCAGATCAATGGCTATATCTCTAATTCACTTTGGAGCAACCTTCCACAAAACATAAAACTGGCTTCCACATTATCAGCTGCCAGGAGTTTACCCAATGCACACCTTTTTATCAGGAGAGACATCCACGATAATTCAGCATTGACCCTGGTGTACATGTTGGCATGTTGGCAACTCAAGCTTAACAAATTATAGTCACATTGCTGGGATTTGTACCTGTAGAAATTTGTATATAATATAATACTATTCACAGAAACTAGGCCATTGAAAAACATATGTGATGGTTTGCTTTTTGTCGTGTGACAAAAGGTCAACGTGTGATAAAAAATTCTTGCCAATAACTGATAATATAAGATATTTTATATAAACACATAAAAACTATCCTGAGATGTAAAGCATCCTAAACATTTTTTTTCAGTAGTTTGCAAATGTACCAATAAATACAAATGTTAAACACAAATATGTTTGGTATACTATATTTGTACGATAAAAAGTGAAGGTGTGAAGTCACATGATAAGATTTATTGAGCAGACTTCCACACCAGATTAGGCATGGATTTGCCCAGATAAAATGGCAGCCATGTACAAAGTAGACCATTACTTATGGCATACCCTTCTATGATTTACATTTGAATGTGAGATTTAAATCTGTGTAAATTATTTCTCCACAGATTTTATCAAATTTCCAAACAAAATATATCAGTAACTGATGTAACTTTAATGCATTAATGTATTAAGGTTAAGTAGTTTTTATTATGTAAATGAATATTTTATGGCTCCCGCAGGTGTTTATTTGTTACTTGTTATTTACCCAGACACACACATCCTCGGTTTGTACTCTGATTACTTGCTTAACCTCTGATAACTTGGTTTGCTGGTTGTAATAAATAGTCTTTCCTTTAGGCGTTTATTATGTAAATATATATGTCGACACGGGTATGTTGCGCAAATAAACCTGTCAATGTATTTGAATAAATAGTGGTTTGGCTTAGATTTGTAAGTTTAATGAGATCAACTTATCTAAATGAGGACAAAACGAATTGCCAAGGTGTATTTGTAGTATTTAACCTTCAACTGGATACCATAACGAGTCCCTAAGCTGTCTGTTGGTCTTTTAAATTTGGCAAAATGGCCACAAGGCTCTCACCTTTGTGGTACTGGGTTTAACCCAACTCCTAGCAAAGCATAGAAAGTACTGATGGCCTCCCCAAATACAAACCTAGCTCTTATAACATGTATTCATACTATGAAGGGAAACTACTCTGCCCCCACTTATTGGTTAGTTTGTGGAATATTTTGATTTTAAATGAAAGACCATTGGCCTGGGGGTTCCAAAGCTGGAAATGAACACTTCTTTTTTACTTGTGTCATTCCGAGAATACTAATAACCTTCTCAATATCACCCTAGAACCTATAATGCAAATTTGAAACTATTCATAAATCAGAGAATTTTGCAGAAGAAAGAAGTTTGTCATTTATGTCCCTACTTGTTGGCAAGTTTGTTAAATCACATATTCACAAGCTTTTTACATCAACAACCTTAGGCTAATTTAGCCGATAAGTAAAAACAACATTTGTCTTTAAAATATTGTGTAAAATACAGTCACAAATGTATGAATGCATATTATCTTAAAATTTGCCAAATGGTGGTATCAGGAATTCGGATAATATTGAGAATACACAAAGAAGGAGGAAGTTTGTTGGTATTTATTTCTGCCATTCCCTGTTTAACCTTTTCACGTCTTTTACTTCTGGGACACCTTGGTTTTTGAGAATTAAATGAGAGGATGTTAAACCAGTAAACAATGCTCACTATTGTTTTGCATCCATAAACTATATATTTAAAATATTTTCTGGTGTTTCCTCTAGAAAAGTATTGGTCAGGTGTGTTGAAAACACAAGAACTAACAGTGGCTACAGATCACAAGCCTTCTGTAATTTTGTTTCATTGCCATAAGTTCTAATTCGCCTGGCTTAGACATTTTATATCTTGCAAATATTGATTATGGAATGGTTCTAAAATGACATATAGTGGCTATATGTGTATTGTTACAAGGTATGTATAAGTAGAATTAGTAGGGAAGGGGGGGGGGGGGGTTGGGGCTCGGTCGAATGGTGGTTAATATACTCATCTTCCACCTCTGAGGTCGGCAGTTTTGTGTATTTGTGTATTTATTTTTATACTTTTTATACTTTTTACACTACAGGACTCAGAGTGCTATTTAACCCATCCAACTGCACAGGTACAGCCCCAACTCACAAGTGACTCACTTTCGCCTACCTGAAAGATAGAGGCTCAAGGATGACCATTTATCAACATCCTTGAGGTTCTTTAGTCTGGCACTGGGGATAGGACCCAATGACAGAGGATCGCCATTCTAAGTGGTCATCCGAGCCACTATGTATCTGCCTGTACCTGGGTTTGAACCTATGTCCTCTGAGTTCCTAGACAAGTGTGTTACCCGCTAGGCCACAGTGGCAGTTCAAATTTCAGACACGACTATGTACCAAAGTTGGTAGCAGCCTATCAATGTCCGGAAGTTTTCAGTGCAGAAGTCTCACTAACTTGTATGTACATGTTTCCTTTGTCCTCAAAACTACCAGTCACGGTATGGCCTTTGCAACGTGTTGAATGTAGCATTAAACCACAACATACACACAGTAGTGGACTGCTTTTAATCTGGGATAATATTGTGATCAGTGCTTAGTTAACATCAAGCGTTGAAAAATTAAACATCTATTACAGTAACAGTATTTCAAAGCTCTGTTTCATACTTGCTTAAATATATGGAAGCTGTATATATGCATATGTTACATATCTGAATTTTATAAGTGGTGGTTGAGGTAATAACTGGTCCTGTATATCATAATAATACCTCTGACCAAATTATACCCTCATCATCAAAAATAATGTCGGGAAAATTAGGGACTTTCTCATTTGTAGAGAGAAAAAAAAATCAACAGTTTTTGTAAAGGTTTTAACTGGATATAAAGATAATGTACTATTAGTTGGAATAACACGTGATAAACAATGTTATTTGTATATGTTTTATTGTTTAATTTATTATTTTAAATTTACAGTGTGTTCTGTGATTCTTTAGCGTTTATATAATTTGTAATTGAGTGGAAGACTAAATAAATAGCTAAATAAATAAACAACCCTCATTCAAAATTATTTATATTTTATTATAGGGTCTGATTCTAGGCTGAAGCAACAACCGTGAAAGGTCTTTGGTTCTAAAAAGGAAGAATTGTAATCTAAATGCTACCAAGAAACCTCTAGCATGAAATAGATAAGATTACTTGTTTTATTTCTGTTCATCAGTACTACAGAAAATCGCAATCTTCATACAGCTTTTGCCGCCCTTTATAACTTAATATATTTTCGATAATAAAACAAATGAGAAATTTGATTTGATAATGCACAGAAGTACTAAAAATTGTAATACAAACTTTAACTACTAGTTGTTATGATCAAGAAGTTCAGATATTATTATTCTAAAGTAGTAATAAGCATACATATACAGCCATTGTGCACACCCATGTAAATGATCTGCATAATATTCTTTTTTAAATCACTTTCTTCCACAACCATTTAAAGATATGTGTGTTTATGTGTGTTTGCAACACAGTTTGTATGATACCAGTGACGAATCTTCAGAGACTTGTGACAAAGACACACTTAAATGGATTGGTCTTGTAACTATTAAATATGTAAACTGATAGAGAAGGCTCCCATAAGGGGAATATACTGGAAGGGTGAACAAGATATGAAATATAATACGTGCATGCAATGATGGCTTAATCATAAAGTCATAATATATATTTTAGCATAAAAGGTTATTGAAGGCCAGAAGAAGTACATTTTAAAGGGATTATTAAACAGATATCAAATATTTTGTTAGATACACATATCTATGGATCTGTAATCCAGGAAAGTCGTGGAACTGGTATTGGTGAAATAGTAGAAGGTCAGATACAATTTTAAAACACATTGTGTATGAACCTTTGGCTCAAAAAGGTTGATGAAACCAATATATCTCTGGTGGCAAATGAATGTCCTTCACTGAAAGATGGAGTCAAGTGCAATAACCACAAAGAAAGGGATTACCCTAACTCCTACCTTGGTTTTTCTCCACATTGTGGGCACCATATGTCTGGCTGGCACAGTGGGTATTATAGTGTTTTATGTCCACCCAGCAAGGAGGTACAGTAACAGTATAGAAGCATGTAAGTGTAAAACCCCAGTCGAATGCATGGATAACATCTGCAATGTAACTTGGAATATGTGTGTTGATTTAGCCAGCAAAAACAACCAACGTGAGTTCTACTGATTTTTTTATTGCTAAATTATATTTTGTTTGGCCAGGTAACTGAGAAAGGTGTAATTTCATGTTGACTAATCTCATTTCCTTCCGAAAATGGCACATCATGAGGATGGGCACATGTTTCACAAGTTGAGCAAAGTATGTGTAATATACAGGTTCAATGATTAATATCATACTGCATTTAATCTAAGAGAAAACACCACTGTGTTGATAGTCATGTTCAAGTCTGAGGATTTCCCCTTCGGCGACAGTTACACATCCAAGGATCCCCCTCGGATATAGGCCACTGTTCCATATGTGGTAACTGGCAAGGATCTCCTGCAGGTCGAGGTTTTTCTGGAATTTTTGAACAAGTGAGTGATTTCATATGCGCCACGGAAAACTCTACGGATATAAGGATACAACAAGGATGTTAGGGATGGGATGGATGGGGTTTATGGACCTTGTGGGCACTCATGGATGGGGTTTAAGGAATTGTGTAATTGTTCTCACGGATGTCAGCTTATCGATAAGGGAGTTTTATGATAACATCACAGGTGTCCCGCTGGGAGCTAGTGACCACTGGATACCTGGATCCCAATGGCTATAAAAGGGGTAATGGTCAGGTCACTAGCCCAGATAGATTTTGTTGCCAGAGAGGACAGAATTCTTGTACAACTTCGATTCTTACTCTTAGAAATGGAGAGACAGTTAGTCATCATTTCAGCTATGATAGAGAGGCTGAGAAGGAGATGGGGTCTGCCAGTAAGACAGAGAAGACATAAAAGATATTGGGTCAGGCCATGGATAACCCAGGCAGAGTGCGAAGAAGAGGGTCAGTACACCAGACTGATGCCAAGGCTTGAGTTAGATGACCATATGGCATACCGAAAATTCATCCAGATGCCACCCAAGCTGGAGCAGAGACTCACTCCTGAGCTCCAGAGTGAGAGGACCTGGATGAGAGAGCCCCTGAGTCCAGGACTCAAGTTGGCAGTCACCCTCAAACACCTGACCAGTGGAGACAGCTACCCCACTCTGCAGTTTACCTTCAGGGTGGCCAGATCGACCATTAACAAGTTTGTACCTGAGGTCAGCGATGCTATCATCAGGGCATATCGAGATCAGGTGCTGACGTGCCCCACACTCCCAGAGGACTGGTTGGTGGTCAAGTCTGTCTTCCGCCAGAGGTGGAACATCCTGGATGCCCTAGGTGCCCTGGATGGAAAGCACATTTTAATCAGATGTCCACAACGGGGAGGCAGCCTCTACCACAACTACAAGGGCTTTCACTCTATAGTACTTCCTGGCCCTGGTGGACAGAGATTACAAGTTCCTCTGGGTGGATGTAGGGGCAGCCGAATCAAGCACAGATGCTCAGATTTTCAAGCACTCCAATTTGAGGCACAGAATAGAGGACGACACCATTGGCTTCCCTGAGAGTGAATCCCTGGGGATTGGTGGGCCAAAGCTGAACTTTTTTATCCTCGGGGATGACGCTTTCTCCTTCAAGATCTGGCTAATGAAACTCTACTCAAGACACAATATGGACTTGCCAGAGAGAATCTTCAACTACAGGATCCGCTGGGGAAGAAGGGTGGTCAAGAACACCTTCGGGATCCTCACATCTTGATTCAGGATCTTCCAGAGGCCGATGCAGCAGGAGCCCCCGGTGGTGGCCAGGGTGGACATGGCCTGCCTTGTACTGCACAACCTACTGAGGATCAGATAACCCATGGGTCAAGCCGATAATTTTGGGGGAGAAGGCCAGCCTCTGATAATGCTGGAGGGCAATGACATTCCACATGAGGGCAGGAACCCACTGGAGACAGCTAACACACAGAGGAACATTCTCAGAGACTATTTCATGAATGAGGGGTAGGTTCCCTGGCAAATGGACAGAATTTAAAATATTGTGATACTGTGACTCTTAAATGTAAATAGACCAATGAAACAATTTAATGAAAAAGTTAAAAGCTATGAATGACACACTTGTGCTCAAATTTATATACTATCTCATCGACTGTGGAGAACTGTACAAAAGTATTAGTATGGACACTCATGGTGAAAAAGCTCAAGTATTATTCGTATACTGCTTATTTGTTTATGCTTCTTGATATGTCATACTTTATTGTCTTTGCCTATGTTATAATTTTCTTTATTTTGCTATTGCAAAATAAAATGAGATACAGGTTTTATTTTGGTTTATTTTCTCTGATTTCTAATTTGGTCAAGATATCTATTTGGTCAAGAGGGACATTCTTTATTAACTTAAGATAACTTTTGGTCACAGGTGAATGGGCACTGGTCACATAATGAAAAGAAAACACCTACTGTTAACATGACAAAAATTGCATTCCTTTTCCTCTGCCTGTGTTCACAAAATGTGTGTCGCCCCACTGTGTGGTGACAGCCTCAAAGGGTTGAGATTCCCTTCCTTGAAATAATGGACAAGCAAGCAAGCCCTTCTCAAATGGTACAAAGAATTAAGGAACAGATGCTCCCACAACACCCAGAAAGAATAAAGAATGAAATGCTCAAGAAATAAAAGAATGTCCATGGAAATAAATGTGTGGAATAATTATAAAGTACAGATAAACTTTGCACAGTGAAAAAAATATTAAAGAAAAAATTAAAAAACATAACATAACTTACGTTAACCAAACCCCCTCCCTTCCAACAATTTTTTTTTTTGAATAGTGTCATCAGCGCTGGTTGGTTGGGGGCCCCCAGCATTCTTGACACGAGTTCAACACAAGTTTTGTTGAAGGGTTTGATTCACACATTTTTTGGGTGGGGGGAGGGTCTTGTTTGTTTTTAAAGTTACCTTGTATTGCAAACTCTTACATCATTTTTTTGTGTGTGGGTGGGGGCTTTTATTAATTTTTCTTTTTTGTTTTCAGGTGGGGTTAAATAATAGTTATTGTGTTTCATATGGGAGTTAACTTGGTTTGACACATTAGCACTTCGGGAGATTAATGGGGTCATTTTTGTTGTCATTTTTAGGGTGTTTGGTTGGAGTGCGGTACGGGGCATTCTTTGTTTTTATTTTGTTTTTATAGCAACAGCATAGCTCAAGTAATTGTTTTGGAAGATATGGTGGCCCTAAAAAGGGCCTTTAAAAATTGTCAGCTAATGCTGATATGTTTGCTGGCGGTGGCTGGCTACTGATCCTCTGAGGTTGGTTGGTCTGGTTGGGATGTTGATGTTTCTTTGAATGGCTGGAACTGAGGCATGTTGATGGCCCCAAAGCTGACATCCTGTGATGTGTTCGGAATGTTGCTGACGTACTGGCTGTCAACTAAGATTGGATTCATTGGTGGTGAGAGGGTGAATCCGGTTGGTGTACTGGTAAATGGTGGGCTGCCTTGGTGCCTGCAGCTGTGGTTTGGTTTGTGCCTTGGTTTTCAGGCTTGTCATCACTCAGCTTTTTAACCACAATGTCTTTTAACTCTGTTATCCCCCTCTGAGATTCTGCAAAAGCTGAGTGAAGTTGGTCAGATTCTGCATAGCGTGAGGTCACACTGATGTCACGCGACCTAGGAGTAGGGGTATGTGTATCCAGGTCTGCTGGGTCATCAGTGGATTCTAGATGAGAAGTATCCTGGAACGGTTCCATGTGCACAGTCTCGCGTATGGATGCTGAGGATGTTGCAGTGGTTTGGGAAGCAGACCCCCTGGGAACCCTGAATTCACTTTTTTCTGTAAGATGGTGCAAGATGTGGTTCCTCGGGAAGGGAAAATTGTCTCTGGCCCATTTCTGCCTCTCTGTCAGCTATGGTTTCCCTGGCCCGACTTTATGTGAGTGACCTTTCCAAAGAGTGTGGCAGGCATCTTTGTCCATGTTGTTCACAGTACAAAACTTATCCCACACAGTCTTCCTCTTTGACCTATCCTTGTAGTCAATCAAATGCTTGTTGTAGAGAATCTCATTATCACGAAATCAACTAATTTCTGCTCCTCCTCAGCAGTGAACAGAACAGTGGGTTTCTTGCTTCTTTTTACAGCCCTCTCTTCTGTTACATCTTGTCCTTCCTTGGTCTTTGACTTGCCCTTGCCTTTTCCCTTGCCCTTCTGTGCCCTCCAGCAGATTGTGTGTCCTTTGTGTCACAAATGTTCTCATCACTTGAATCTGAATCCTGCTGTGTCTCAAGTGCAATGTCACCCTGTTCTGTATCCGACATCTCCAGAGAATCCTCCACTCCCACCACCAACTCCTCCACCCCAGCTGCCTGCTGCTTCTGTTGTGTCTCTGTTGTACAACTCAACTTGTCCACCTCTGGACTCATGGGATGGGCCTGAGTAGACTTCCTCTCCCCCTCATGACTGCTTCTCCTGTTTGACCTTTTCTTTGGTGGCATTTTACAGAAATATTCACCAAATTTCCTTTCCAAAAAAAAAGTCACAATAATTTTGACTAAATATGCCAGCAAAATATTTCCTCAAATATATCCAGTATCTGTTGTAAAGTTGTTGAATTGTTGTATCCTCATTGAAATGCAAGATGTGTATAAGCCAAACCCAAGCCAAGTGCCCTTTATATATACTTTGGTCCATGAGAAAGCGTCTTTACATAACTTCCTGAAGAGCGTGGAAAACCAGAAATCTATCCGTAAACCCCGTCCTTATTGTCCTTGAGGCGTCCTTATCATCCGTAAACACGTCCCTATTGTAATGGGACACATCCACACATGTCCATGCATATCCGCAAACAAATTTCATTTCTGTGACCTTCTTTTAGGACCATTCTGATTGGTCCGGGGGTTTCCGGGAATGTCTGTTAACATCTGTAAGTGTCCTTGTAGCTTCCAGAGATATCCATGGAAATTTTACAAGCCTTTATTGGCGCAGAAGAGTCAAGGATATTAGGGATGCCACAAGGACTTCCTGGATTGGTTTAAGGATGTTAGGGATGACGTTACAGACGTGTTACAGATATCAATTACAGATAAGATCCGCAAAAAGTTTGTGGACACATCGCTTCTGTGGCGGATGCCACAAGGACATTACGGACATTAAGGACGAGCTCACGGATGAAAAATATAATCCATAAATCACTCATCATTTTCCATGTTAGAAAACTCAGCATGATCTCGCGGCTGATCCTTGGAAGTGTAACTGGGGTCTTCACGTTCTTCATAATAGACCTTGAAAATAGGTTGGGTGGTAGCAGTTGACAAAATTTTCCTTTGTTGTCATATTTGGCTTATGTCTTCAAATATCCCATGCCGTTAGTTGATAACTACGCTGGTTCTTGTGCAATATCTCTCAATAAATGATTGTACAGTTAATTAGCTTAATAATTGGTCTTTAGTAATCAGAGAAGTTTGTTGCAGAAGTCAGTCTTGCTGAGGGTCAGTGCATTTGACAAACAAGGTGTCAACCATGCAGTGAAAGCTAAATCTATCTTGACTGCAAGACCGTCATAATGTAATATCACTGAATATTAAAAAATGGCTGTATCAAGAGTAAAAATGAAGTATGGCAGATCTTTTTATCATTTTTGGTAGGGTTGATTTGATTTTCAAACATGCAATCATTCAAATATAACACCGGTGTATAACTTTGTCTCTGATGATAGTCAATCGAGTCTTGTTAGTTTCAGCTTGCTGAAACTTTATTTATTTATTTATTTGGGGTTTTATGTTGCTTTCAACACTGTACAGGTCATATCACGATGGGTAGTTGGAAGGGCAGAGGAAACCAGTACATACAGTTCGTCAGGGTTCTGTATTGTAAACTGCCGACCAACAGCAAGCAACTAACAGCTTTTCCACTTGAGGCCGTCCTGGGAACCGAACCCCGGCCTCAGAGGTGGGAGGTGAGAGTGTTACCACTCTGCCACCATGGCCCCGCTTGCTGAAACATTTAAACAGTTGAATGTCATTTTGTTGCTATTTAAGGGTTTAGTTATTCAGTAGGGCTTAGGGTTGAAAGTCATTTTGTTGCTCTTTAAGGCTTTAGTTATTCAGTAAGTTATTTATTTTATTTATTTGACCAAAGGCAAGCAAACTACCAGCACTTCAGATTGGGCCAGGAATCAAACTCCAATCTTAGTGATGGGAGGCGAGAGTGCTACAACTCTGCCATCATGGCCCACCAGTTATTCAATAAGGCTAACGGTTGAATGTCACTTTGTTGCTCTTTAAGGCTTTAGTTATTCAATAAGGCTTACAGTTGAATGTCACTTTGTTACTCTTTAAGGCTTTAGTTATTCAGTAAGGCTTACAGTTGAATGTCACTTTGTTACTCTTTAAGACTTTAGTTATTCAGTAAGGCTTACAGTTGAATGTCACTTTGTTACTCTTTAAGGCTTTAATTATTCAGTAAAGCTTAAGGGTGTCACAGTGGTTTGGTCCTGGGTTTGAATCCAGCTCATAACAACAGGCTATATTCACTGAAGAATGTCTTGATATAACTTCAGCTCCTGTTAGACACACTTACCCTGTCGATGTCAGGGGAATTCAACCCCTTAATAGCCACAATATATGTTTACAGGCAACATTCAGATAACATGAAATCTGTAGAAAATAAAACTTAACATATATGCTCAGACTGAACTTATCATCTTCTGTATAGTGATATTTCCAATCAGTAACTATTTTACTCGGAAGAAGGATTTGCTAAGACAAATAAAAATATAATTTTACTTTTGGGTTTATAATGTGTCTACTCTAGAAGCTTTCGTAATAATCTGTCTTATGTTATAACAAAACAATTCACGCTGAAAATGAAACATACTGTAACAACTTTAAATATAACACAAACCTCTGAATGGAAAATGTACAATGTTTAATGTATATGTGTTGATGTTATAAACTCGGGGTCGTTTATCAAATATATCCAAAGTGACAAAAGCCATTCCTCATATTTACCGATTGTGATATATTAGTTTCTGAAAAGGCCTCACTCGTGAATAGAAATCTATTATGGATAGCTATTAAATAACCATTCCCCAAGTTTTTAATTTATTCCACAAAGATCCCTACTAGGTGATGCATACTGAGTCCCATAAATCTTATTTGTTCCATTGATTTATCTAGTTTCATCAGAATTTTACACTGGTGAGGAGCTGTTCTAATGTATAAAACCTTGGGTTTGTGAATATGCAACACAGACAGAGGGTTAGCCTCAAAAGTTCAGACAGAAATTAAAATAGGAGAAAAACCTTATTTCAAGTAAATGCAAGAATTATAAAATGCACCATTTTGACTACAACTGGGTTATATCGTGCAACACAAACTAATTTTAACTTCAATTGTATAATATGTCTTCGATATTTCTCAAATATGGCTACCACTATTCAGTGATTTAATCATGTATTATTCATTATAAAACCGAGGCCTATGTAGTCGACTAATGTGCATATCTGCACATTTCGTGAGAGTGCTTAGAGAAACGAATGTCTGCTGTTCCAATCTACAAACATGGTTGTAGGATGTAATCTCGAAAATAAATGTTAAAAATGTTGAAAAACTAATAAACAGAAAACTTTGCAAAAACATAATCAACATTTTATAATAGAAGTAAACTACTTATGCTTGCACTTTATCCACAATTCAATCACATAAAAATTGTCTTAATTATGTCCCTTTCACACTACAGTTGGTCGTCCTGTAGTTAGAAGTTTTTCCCCATCTCGTCCGAGATGCTCACACTACAGGCAGACAGCCAGTGATTGTTGGGCACAGTGTTTTAACCGTCAATAACAGTAGAATGACAGTACTACAAATGATGGTCACCGTAAAGCAACCTCAACTCACCTTCGGTAGCTGTCGGATGAAACAACCAATACCTTAACTCACAACCTTATGTACACCGTGTACCACACCTTCAGCCTGCTCACGGTACTGAAATCAGAGGCAAAAATTTTAAACTGTTTAAAACTTCCATGGGACTTGCAAGGTAATGGATGGTTCTCCACTGACTGGCAAGTTTGCAAATGGCCGTCAGACGGCGATGCAAGGACAGGGACATTTTACCAAACTTGGCCTACTGTGGGCAATACCGCCTGTAATGTGATAGGGCCTTCATCCTTTATATGAGGCTATTTTTATGATTGAATCACTAATAATATCTGTGCATACATCCTTTATTTCTACAATAATTCACCAGTTGCAAGGCTCTTATTTAAAAGAGAGTGCCTAACCCTGACCACAAGTCTGTCCCCAAAATAACTCTCCCTGACTGTTTCCTGACCATCATTGGAAGTTGACGTGCCATATTAGGCAACACCTGAGATTTAAAATCAAGGAGAGTAAAATAAAATTGAATGTTTGAGCTTCGATCAGAAATATTTCAAGTGTTTAATTTAATAGTTTATCTGTTGAAATTGCTGACGTTGATATTTGGTAAGAATATGTGATATTTTATCAAGACAGCTCTTTTACAATCTACATCTATTAGTCATCCCTTCAGCATAATTTATCGGATGACATATGATAAATAAGATTCATGGGGGAATGAAAACAGATTGTAAAAAGTGTTCTCTTTAAGATAATCACATTACTTACAGAGCACACTCAAAAACTTTCTATTGAGGGGTATGTGAATAAATTACTATATTGAAGCCATGTTCCCACATCTCTGGACAATCACAACTGTTTTAGATTATCTCTATTTGAAAGAAGAACACCAAAAGAATGAGAAATGTAGATGAAAGTGTGTCTATATGCTTGTGAGTTTAATCATGTTTGTTTGTCCACACACACAACTAAAATCCCATACATTGGACCAAGGTCATATTTTCCCATACTGAGATCCAACAATGTCTTTGTCCTCCTGAAAGTCGATCAAAATCTGGATATCAATTCCAGGATTGTTTATGTGGTTTTTGGCAACATCTGTATGCATACTTCAAAACTTTTTCATGGAATCAGAGTTCTATTTTCAGCCATGGTGGGGTCTCCCCAGAGCTTGGTGCTCCTTAAAGTTGATCCGAATTTGGATCAATGATCCTGATCTTGGTCTGGATTGAAAATCAGAATGTTTTAACACTCCCCGCTGGCGAGAGATTGAGTATTCTCAGGTCATGCTTGTTTGAAGGTATAATGTCACAATGGAACCGATGATAAACATTGTTCCAAAGTAATAGATTGTATCTCTACCATAGGTAAAACTTAGACTCCATACCAGGAAATGGTGTCCAAATTACCAGAAAAGTGTAAAAGTTTCATACCCTTATGGGACCCAAAATAAAACTTTGTTTGGTCATTTTATATCTATGGTTTTGAACACTTTAAAGTACCCATGGTTACTTTAGTGATAGATCAAAATGTTAATCTTTTTATCCTTTTAATGTATTAGGACGCAAATGATAGAAGACTTGAGATATCCTTTTGAAACAGGGTTTCATGGGTAGCTTTGTCAGAAAAGTTTTTTTTTTTTTTTACAGTGAACAAGTGGATCTTTCAAAGTAAACTTGATGAAATCATGCATTATGAATGGCAATCAAAACTCCTATCCTAACCAAAACTAAGAACATATTCATTATTCAAAAATGAAATAAAGTCAGAAGCTTATGCTACTCTCAATGTTTCATAACATAAAAGATCTGTGTTCTGCCAGCTGTGAATTGGTTATACTACCACTTGAAATTGAATTAGGAAGATATTATAGGAAAAAACTTGATGAAAGGGTGTGTCGGTTATGTAACAGAGCTATAGAAGATGAAATCCACTCCTTGTGGGTTTATCCAATTTATGCAAATATTCGAATGAGGTATTATCATAAACTTAATATTAATAAAAGTCAAAGTATTCTAGAAGAATATTGTGTCATGAAAACACAAATGTACTAATAAATTTTGTGTATCATCTCTGGAAGTATAGAAATGGTCTTTTATGTAAACTATACTGTTATATCAAGAAGAAAATGTTTATGTCAATTAATATTTAAAAAAAAAACTTTAAAAAACTGTCTTGCCACTTTAACATGTTTATAGTGACTAATAAGTCCTTCAGGGCTGGGTATCATTAATAATATATGTTATCTTATACCGGTTATTTTATAATATGTCACTTAAATAAATAAATAAATACATAAATAAATAAAATAGAAATGGAGTGAGGTGTACAGCTTGTCCAATGAGAAGGGTTGAAGACTGATTTTGTATGAAAGATGTAATTTTATCTCAAAGTTTATATGAAATAAATTCTTCAAACTTGCTGTACATGCAGCATGGTAAATGAAATTAGCCCAGGCAAATAGCACATGTACCCTTTCATGTAGTTTCTATTATGAAACACTAACACATATTATACATAAAATAAAATATGTAACGGTTAACAACTCTTTCTTTCAACTTGAACACTTGTGTCACTCTATAGATGTCATGTAGATTTTAACAAGAAAAACGTGATATATTTAAGGAAATCTTAATCACAATCCTAATCTGTGAGATAATTATTCTATGTTTAACATGCAGGCTGTTTTTCAGAAAAGAATAAAATGCCCTGGATGAAATAAAATAAAACGATCGGGTAGGGAAGCTAAGCAAGGAAATCATAAGTAAATAGATACCAGTATATGGTGCATGTTTATGAAAAGATTTGTCCTCAATTGTCCCCTTTTCTCCGAGTGACATCACTTAATGGCTAGTATTCAAATAATATTGATTGAACTAATGATCAGTGTTCCAAAACATTACCATAAAAATTACCCTGGTCAAAATGTGTTCATATGTACCGATAGAATTTATTTATTTGGGGTTTTATGTCGCTTTCAACACTGTACAGGTCATATCACGACGGGTAGTTGGAAGGGCAGAGGAAACCAGTACATACAGTTCGTCAGGGTTCTGTACTGTAAACTGCCGACCAACGGCAAGCAACTACCAGCTTTCCCACTTTAGGCCATGCTGGGAACCGAACCCCGGCCTCAGAGGTGGGAGGCGAGAGTGTTACCACTCTGCCACCATGGCCCCCCTATACTGATAGAAAAGCAAGTGTGATATGTAATATCTGCTTTTTAAAGGTATGCATGTTGCACTTTAAAGAAAGCAAATAAGTACTTGTATAATTGCAATTCAAACATGCCCCAAAAAGGCTTTTGCCTAACAAATATGCATGCGATGTGGCGATTCAGTGGAATGAGAACCAGACATAAACAGACTCAGTTTTACTAAATTGCAATTTAAATATCTCCTCAAGTTCTGGTACATAATAATCGTCGGGAGTACAGAAGTCAAAAGTTAAAGTAAAACCTGTCGTTAAAATTATGTAATACCTTTTTTTTCCTTTCTTGACGTCGCTGGTAATTTAGAACGTGTTTATGCCAAGGTAATAACATACCTGAAAGCATGAACATTGTATTTAGACATGTTCTTCCAAAAGAATTCATACGGTTGTGAAACTTAAAGATTCCAAAATTTGGGTTCTGCGAAAAACACATTCATTAGAATTTGTGATTTCAATGCATAATACTGTGTGGTATAAAGATTTTATTCTTTTATATCTGATTCGTGTGATTGATGTCCTCTTGTAAACAGTGATTTAAGGGACAAGCCCCATGACGGGAGAATCTTTGAAAAGTGAACAGTCCCTAAGACAAATATTTTCTTAGACCTTCTAAGATATAAATAATTTATGTGTGACTTTAACTGTTTTTGATGTTAATCATATGCCCAACAGAACTTGTTTATGATCTTGGTGCAAAGGGTATTGTTGTTTATGTTTCTTGTACAGTAAACGGAGAACGTTTTCTTTTGGAAACAGAGATTGCCTCTCATAAATATGTGCATATTTAATGAATTTAAAAAGTTACTTTATATTTTGCAAGACATAAAAATGACAGGACCTCTGACAAGGAATGTCATGATACATCTAGTGTTAGGCCTCAATTTTTGTTTTTTATTTGTGAACTTAAAGTACCCCCATATAATGTTAATTTGATACAAAAATATCCAGCACCTTAAGTAAAATAAGTAATATAAAGAACCTACATGTTGTAGTATATCTGACATTTTTAGAGAGAGAAATACAGTATAATTACATAAAAATAAATATTGCTAAAAGTTGGTTTCTGAGAAATAATATCTTGTTTTATCCATACATACAGCAAGTTTTTCAAAGACGGATAAAATATCACATTGTCCATATTTTTGTGTCATTCTATTTTCAAATGTTTTTGTGCAATAATAGTTGATGGGTGTTATTCCACCCTATCACCTGCGTTGTTTGTTGATAATATCTAATGACAAATTTAAAGTCTCTATGAACACTCTCTATTGGCATGATAGTGAGGTAGTGGTGACATTGTAGGGTTGGTTTATAGCCTCAAGTCTGCTCAATCGCGGATAGTGATCTAGATTGTGTAAATGAGTATTGTTTGTGACATGCTACTTCTTCTAACATTAATCCAATATAACAGCCAGTACAGCATATTTTACAGCTGTAGATCTTCTATTGCCCTGTCATGGAACTGGTTGAAAACACCGTTTAAACCAATTACCCAAATCAAGAAATGCTGTTCATACTGCCATGCTGTAATGTGTTTTGGTTAATTTGATGAACCTTAATATATTAATCTAACTTGACAGTTAGATCAATGGATTATCAGCGGGGCAAGAATCCAATTTTACCAAAAAAAAAAAAAAGTACTCTGAATACATTAAATCTAGATTCGTCAGATTTTGTATGAGAAACAAATCTACTTTCTGAATTGTGTTATGCCTTCTGTTGCATTTCTCTACAGGTTTGCCTGCTGAATTATGCCAGGGTTCTCTCAGCCCTCCTAAAGAAGCCATCAGTGTCAGGCTACCAGATGCTTTGAAGCCTCTGCATTACAATCTGGAAATCAAACCAGACATCTACGGCTCCGATTCTTCAAACTTTCAATTTAAAGGCTGGGTGGAGATCTTTCTAAATTGCACCAAACCTACAGACACTGTAATGCTTCATCAAAAGGTTTTTATATCTAGAAATTTTGTGAATATATGAATAATACCATGTTACATCTGTTATTTTTTTCTGGATGGATTGGTACATTTTACGTCTCCCCTTACTGAAGGATCATGCAACATAACAATATTCGGTAGTGTAAACTTTTATTTAGCAATTGTAATGTGTTGCCAGTAAAATAATTTGCAGTACAATATAAATAACTATTATATCTAAAGTAATTTAGATTCAGATTTTTATTTTCGCCATAAAACTTATCAGTTACTTTATGTCTTTACATAATAAATTTAGAATCTTGGCAAGATAGAGTAGATCATAATTTAAACATTAATAATTATACTTAACAAAAAAGTAATTTTACATATTTTTGTTAACCGCAGAAATTGTAAAATTATGATCATATCTAACTACAAAATTAATATTTTATTTGTTGTTAACAACAGGACCTGTACATGGATAGTATTGAAATAACGAAAGATGATGAGTTTGTCAGTGGAGTCAGGCTATCAGACATTGTTGTGGATGATAAGAAAGAACAAGCGACTTTCGGTCTGGGTTATACACTGGCTGTTGGAGATCAGATAAAGCTGAAAATGTCATTCCATGGACCAATATACAATGATTTGACTGGGCTTTACTACTCGTTCTACTCTGAAGGTGACAATACTAAGTAAGTTTTATCTACATGGTACATCTACATGGTATTGGCAGACATGCTTTAATATTATAATCTATTATCCAAAGTCAAAATTGTTATTTTACGTTCAGTTCAACAGTCAGGGTCATATTGGGAGCATTATCACTTGTGGACGCATATTCACTGACTTTCCGATTCTTAGAAAAATAAATTTTCTTAGAATTAAAAAATATCTTATGTAAGAATTTTCTCATTCTTAGAACAAAATTGTATTCACAAGCAATTTTTAGTTAAGAATTATTTATAAGAATTAGAATTTTCGTAGTTAAGAATAGTAAACAGACACATGCACATAGTTTTTGATGTCACATGATCACTCATGTAATTTATTTACGCCGTAATCATTTCAATGAAGTCAAAATCGGGGCCCGATTCACAAAAGGTCTTAATATAAGTCTTTTCTTAGGCTTATCCAAGTCTTAAATATAATATATTCCCCGCAGCTAAGAATTTTCATAAATAGGTATCCATAAAGCAGGTTTTAAGTAGAACAAAAGTCATCAACTTAAGACCAAGACTGATTTCTTCATTTAACCATATCTAACACAAATCACACAGCAATGTACACAATCTGATGCAGTGTCAAGGCACTGCAAATGTCAGTCCACGCCTTCCCCTTCAAGAGGGTGCTGCTGTGTATATATCACTGGACTGGGTACCAGTCTACTGTGTTTACTTTGGATATAGCACAAGGTGTCATCGCAACCTCTGATACAAATAAATTCATTGGTTCATTCATATGGCTTCCATCTCAATTCTGTTGAAGCTTCACTTTTGAGCCAGAACTCGAACTGTTAGCATGAAATTTTATTTGTTTACTGGTTATGATGATTCATTCTGATGCTGCCCACGTCTTTACATCAAACAGTGCTCTTTTTTGACAACCTCATGCTTGTTTGGCCACCAGGCCTGGGTACAAAGGGACGGTCTAACCTATTTTTGCAAGGGGGCATTTGGGCCATGAGAAGCTTATAATTTATCATAAAGTTCATTTCAAACAAGCGCAAAACTGTCAGAACAGAGCACTGCAGGTGTGTGTTTGCTTTATCATTTCAGAAGGAAATATTGACGTAAACTATATTATTGTGTGTAAAAAATGCCAAATAAAAATAAGTTCTCAAAATGTAGACAAAGACATTTCCCACCCACAGGGAAAAATGCCAGAAAAAGTACATATCACCAAGTGAAAATAAGGACAATGAACTGGTATTGAATGACGAGATAGTGCAAAATGATTATAGTGCCTCAAGTATGGACACAGATGCTTCTAGTAATGAACAAGATAATGCATATTTGGAGATTCTCAAGCAGTTAAAGAAAGTGAATCAACGCCTCAATGTTGTCGAAGAACAGGTATCTGGGACCAGTAAAGCACAAGTTGGGGAGCGACAGACCAGAAAAGAACTGTCCGAGTTAAGTAGCAAAAGTTCTAAAAATGTGATTAAGCATAGTAAAAAACAAAAAAAGTAAATTGTGTGTTGTTCAAAGTGAATCAGAGTCGGAAAGTGATAGCAGTATTCCAGATCTACCTGTGTTACAAAGTTCACGTTCAGTACAAAAACAGGTGAAGGCCAGATTGAGGGAATTTGAAGCGTTTCAAGAAAAATCAAGTACATTGAATGAAAGCAAAATTAAATCAAAACGGGGTGGTCTAATTGAAGTTGTAGTCAAGAATAAAATAGCGTTGCCACATGAAGCTATTCTTGGGGGGATAAATAGCACAAGTATGTCATAGGATCAGCTATCACTTTCACAGAGGTGCAGGGCTTTTGCTGCAACATTTTGGACGAGCAAGATGGGCTAAAAGGGAACATATGATAGGTTATATGGTGGATGGAAGACGCCACAGACTTTAACTGGCAAAATGCAAAAGGTGCTCATGCAGTTTTATGTTGCAAACTAGAGAGGGACAGTTTAGTGGGGGATACCACCAGAATTAGGGGAACTCATGCACAGAACCCTCAGTGCAGTCACGAAATTGGGGTAACTTCACTGATAGTCATATTAGACCTTAGTTGGCCTAAGAACACTTCAGTGAATGATGGTGTTGAGAAGAATGCATATCTAGGATCTGAGTTTAAGCTTACTTTCCCTACTATCGACCATTTGACCTCAGAACTAGTCAAACTCGGTAAAGGCGCACATATTTTCAAAGTTGACATTAGTCACCTTGTTTTGTCATATTCCTATAGATCCTTTTGATTATGACATTCTAGGTCTTCATTGGGGTGGTGCATATGTAGACACTAGACTTCAGTTCGGGACAAGGCACAGATCCCAATTTTTTCAGCATGCAAGTGATGCAGTGTGTCACATTTTGCGTCAACGCAGCCACAACGTGATCAACTACATAGATGATTTTCTTGGATACAGCATGCTGCGTAACACTCACGTTGCGTTTGATGTTTTGCGTGATGTCCTGACCCAATTGGGTTTAACTATCAGCACCAAAAAGCTGGTTCATCTGTCCACTCAGGCAGTATGTCTAGGCGTTTTGATCGACATGGTCACAGGTACTGTCTTTATCCCAGATGAAAAGCTAAAAAGTATCAAACTTATGGTTGGGCTTTAAAAATGGGCTTCCAAATCTGCCTGTACAAAATGTCAGCTACAATCCCTGTTGGGCTCATTACTTTACGTTCACAAGTGTGTGAAGCCAGCATGCATCTTCCTAAATTGTATGTTGGAACGCCTCAGGAGAAGTCACAAAGTCAAGCATATCTCTTTAGGGGAAGATTTTAAATGTGACTTGCGTTGGTTTAGCAAATGCCTGCCAAAATACAATGGCGTTTCTATGTATGCACATCAAAGCAGTTGTGATATCATAGAGCATGATGCATGCCTTCAGGGAATTGGAGGGTATTTGAAAAATCTAGTGTATCATCTCCCCATACCTGTGGGTTATAAACAACTCAACATAGTACATCTGGAAATGGTAAATATCTTTTTAGCAGTCAGATTGTTTGCAAAGGTTTGGTCCAGGTTGAAAATCCTTATTAAATGTGATAACGCAGCAGTGGTTGCAGTGCTCCGTTCTGGCAAGACTAAAGATCCCTTTTTAGGGGCTTGTGCCAGAAACATTTAGTTTGCATCCACGTTGTCAGATATAGACCTGTCATGTCATGGGCAAATGTAACAAAACAGCAGATTTGTTATCCAGATGGACAGGTTCAAGTAGTGATTGTAATCAGCTTATACAATTGGTTCACAATCCTCAGTGGTTGGTTACACATATTAACATGTTAGATATAGACAACAATCTTTAATTTGAGTTACTGGCAGATGCTATACTTTATATTTTCAGAAGCAGCTCTGTGCAAACACCTGCAGAGAAGAGCAAAATCTAGATTAAACACAGCTTTTAGGCCTAAAACCAAGCAAGTGTATGATAGCCTGTTCAGGGTTTTTGTGGGATTCTGTGTCAGTGTGAAGGTAGCTTTAAATGAGCTGTCAGTACCTTTCATTTTGTCATTCCTGGAGTATTTGGTGGACAACAATGTTTCAGTCCACATGGTAGTTAACTATGTGTTGGCTCTCAAGGCCATGTGTATTGTGTATGGACTACAGTTTGTGGTATTTGAGCATCCACGAATAAGATATTTCATTAAAGCACTGAAGATCAATAGGCCATTGAAAGTTACCAAGAGAAATGTCATTGACATTCCCACATTGCAGAAGTTAATTTTGTTATGTGGCACAGTAGGTAACCCTAGAGTCCTCAAAGCCATTTTCCTGACTGCTTATTTTGGATTTTTCAGGTTATCAAATTTGGCACCTCACACAGTCAATTTGACTCCACAAAACAATTTGCTGGGGGATGTTTTCTTTGAAACTTCAAGTGTTAGATTACTCCTTAAGTGGAGCAAAGAAATGCAGACTAGGGACAAGGTTAGGGTTATCGTCCTTCCTCATTTGTGAGGTAAAGTTTTCTGTCCCTATGAGGCACTTAGAAGTGTCTTCCAGCTGTACCAACCAGGCTCCATGGATCCATTATTTTAAGCTTTTAATGGCGTATCTTGGCAAGTAATGACAGATTCCAGAGTCAGAAAGTCACTCTCTGCATTAAATGTAAAATTAGGCTTCCCCTCCTCCTTCTTTACGTTTCATGCGTTCCAACATTCAGGTGCCACCCTGGGTTATAAGGCGCATGCTCCCATTCAAAGCATAAAAGATCAGGGAACCTGGACGTCAGAATGCGTCTGGAGATATATACAGTTTGATGGTGATAATAGTGATTCTGTTGCAGTGGCATTGCAGCGCTCTTTGGTGTGATAATGTATTCCTACCACTACAATTGGGCTTGAGGTGGTTTTTATATCTTAGCTTTTATGTGGGTTCATTGTTTGTCAATAGGTACATCAGCATTACACAGTATCACAGTATCGTCAAGTAATTCTGGTAGTTAATTTTACATCCTATGATTTACAATAGACAAGTTTAGTTCATGTGGATGTTAAAGCATGCGGATGTAACAGTTAATTATGCATTTTTTGATATGGTGCCCCTGTCGGGCCTAGTTACACTAAATTGGTTAGCTGTATTATAATGTTATGTCAACTTTCTGGTACTTTTGTGTTTCTTAATATGTTCAGCTTACCTAGTGACTATGTTTTATTGTAATCAATTTCATAATCTTAGTTGTTGGTCCGTTTTATTTGTATTATTATTATTATCATGCATGTTTTACCTGGATGTATTAGTTGGTAACTTCAGTATTAGTATTACTTATTCATTGTTATTTATGTATGCAATGACTATTACTTTTACGTATCGGTGATGTATTACTAACTTTACTTAAGCTGTGTATTAATTACAGACTTGTAAATACTTATAGTAGTAGATGTATACATTGCGTAAGATCTTGTATTGTAATAAACAATGTTGTACCCTCTGTCTTGTGTTTTTTTGGGGAGGGGTGGGGACTGTAACTGTAAATATGCCCCATACAACTAAAATTATCAATATTCACTGATTAGCTCATCTTATGACAGGCATAAAATGAGTGCATTAACCTATCTATTTTCATCACTCTTATATTAATACTTGTTAATACCACAGAATTTTAGAATAAGACATATAGCATCAGATTTACACTTCAAAAGGAAAACAAAATTACAGTGCTTCAATAATTATAAGCATTGAAATATAGTTTCCCAATTTCATACATCATATTTTTTACAAGAGCTACAAAAATATCCAACAAAAAGTAGGTATCTGCATTCAGCTCAGAATTTTGGGGTCAGATTATAAGTTATTTTGCTGTATAATTAGAAAAAGTACACATTGTTTGTCAAAGGTATGAAGCCTGTAACATCTTTTGTATAGATAAACATATTGCTAATATATCCACATTGCTTACAAGTATTTTAGAGATTATAATATAACTTTTTTTACAGAACATATACACTCAACATTGAAAAAAGATATCCATAGTGTTTTGACATCTACTTTACAAACAAATGTATAGCTACAATATGTATTCTGCATTCTACATGTAAACATTGACATGCTGTCCTTTATTGAATTTGGTTAATATGATTGGTTTATGCCAGGGAATGTAAATACAAGTGAGCTGTTGGTTTGACCCTACAGATGTGCCACTTTGACAAAAATGAATACATGAAAAGTGCACTGTGCAAAATCATTTCACAGTAATGCTTTAGTTCTGTCAAGGTCAGTCACCAAAGAATATTTCTGGGGGAAAAACAAGTTCAAGTGTTTATATTTTATGTCAGTATTGTGAATCTCATTATGTAATTATTTTGAGTTATTATGTAATAAAATAGTTGCACCAAATGGATAAATTAATTTGAAGAGTGAAAATAAAAGTGGGACATTCATTCAATGTTGATGTATGTATTCAATGTGTTGATGCTGTTGATGTGTGCTCTAATCTTGTGGATATTGGGGGCATAGCATCTAGGTACTATGCACGGCAAGTTTGGTAAGAATATTTGACCGCTACCTTGGTTGGGTTTGGTTCACATTCCCCCCACTAGGGGGCAAAGTTGACCTCTATTTGGATTTAGGCGGCAAAGGTTGTTTATTGGTAGTTGTTTAAGTGTACGGATGGATAACAATTTAATTCTGGAATGAAAACTTTTGTAAATAGGAATTACTTTTCACAAACCCAACAGTTTTAGTGTTGAACAGTATTATTAGTTTTATTGTGGAACATCCAGTGCATGGAACAACATTGTTCGAAGTGTACCAGTTTTTACATCAGATCCGCTGGTAGGAAGTGCTTCAGGTTAAGTATGGTCACCAATAAAACACACACAGGCAGTCATGGCTTCCTCGGCTGTGTTATGCACTAACTCAAATGTCAACTCTGAAGCAAGTGCCAGTATCCGGCCCCCGACTTCAAATACCATCACTGTAGCCACAAGCGGCCCAGGCCCAAGTTAGTGGCCCCTCGAGGGCTGAAGAGTTAATTTTAGCTGAAAGTGTATTTGCTAGGATGTCAAACATGGAACAGGAGATCCAGTCCACCACTTACAGCTCTACCACTAGAAAGCGAAAAAAGTCCTGTCTGGCTAACAATAGTAGGGAACAATCCATGGCTGGGGTCAGTGCATTCACAGACACATAAACCATGAAAGTGTGATTGACACTAATTAATTAGTTTCAACTGGTAATGGGTCTGTTCACCCAAACTAGTGTAGTAATCACATCAGCCACACGGACAGTCAGTACGTGTCATGGCCTATAAGTGACAGTATTTTCATGTCAGACAGGGCATTACAGGCATCATACCCCCCAGATGGTGCAGTCGCATGGGATCCAGATGATGGTAAATCCAACAGCCCACAGAGAAGGCAGCCCATTAGGTCCAGTCATACCCAGGGCCAGTGTCGGGTTCTCTATACATCCACAAACTGTGACCAGGCAGAATAACTCCCACATCAACTCTTAGGGAATACAAATGCAGCAAGAGATGCAGAGCAGAACTGGAGCACTGCAGCACTTCACGAGGGCATACCCCCAAGCCCAGTGCATGTGTGGGAGTCAGTGAGCAGCAGTACATGTAGCACACCCGTCTCATACAGCAGCTCAGGAGTACGTTTACACAGGTAATCAGAACCAATGGACAAACATGGCAGCCTAAAGAATGACACCAGGAATTGGAGGTACTGCTGCACACAGTAGATACTTTTGTAGACCATATTAGTAGCCTGGGTAGAGGCTGTCATATGTTAAAAATTGATCTGTCTCGAGCTTTCCGCCAACTTAAGGTGGATCCTGAAGATTACCCACTACTTTGTCTGGAGTGGCAGGAGCTTACTACCTGGATACAGTTTACGCATTCGGACACAGAACAGGAGCAATGGGGTGTAACCATTTGAGTGATTTCTTCAGGTACCTAGACTCTCAGAGTGACTATTACTTAATGTCCTACATCAACGATCTTCTTGGGGCTGAGATCCCCAGTCGAGCGCAAGCCAGTTATGATACTCTATATCAACTGCTTCAGGATCTCAGGATCCCTGTTTGTAAATCAAAGGTGTGCCCCCCTCCACCAAGATTACATGCTTGGGTATTGAAATAGATTCAGTTCAAGTTACTTTGTCAATACCAGAGCACAAGTTATAAGATATCTTGCAAAACTGTAAGGACTTTATAAATTTGAAAACATTTACAAAGAGACAACTTCAGAGCCTTATAGGCTCTCTTATGTTCATTCACAAAGTTGTAAAACCCGCAAGGTACTTTGTAAACAGGTTGTTGGAAACATTGAGAGGCATGAAACAAACACAAAGTATGAATCAAGAGGTAATTAAAGATGTCAAGTGGTTTCTGAATTTCATTGGTACATGTTCTTACATTTACATCCCATTACACCCCATTTCATTGTACTGATGTTATTGAACTTGACGCCTGTTTAACAGGCTTGGGAGGCAGATACAACAATCAACAGTTAACAACAGGGTCTAAGTTATCGTTAAATTTGAGGGGTTTTCACGAAAAATTAACCAAGAGTAAAATCACTTTTGATTTACACAAGAGTTTGCTAACTTAAGGTTAACTTAGACTTAACCAATTAGTTAGTAGAATGAAGGCTTTGATTTACAGACCCATGGTTAGGCTCTTTATGGAAAAAAATAAATAGATTGGTCTTGGTCCAACTTAGATCTCATCACGTTTCGAGAGTGATTGGGATCACTGCCTAGAAAATATCAAAGATCCGGATTTTTCCATTTACTTATTATTAAGCCGTTTTTGTTTTTTAAAATATACATTTCATGGTAAAGGTATGCACTCTCTGAGTGCTCTTGTCCAAATATATTGGTTTATTTGGGGTTGTACGTCGCTTTCAACACTGTACAGGTCATATCACGACGGGTAGTTGGAAGGGCAGAGGAAACCAGTACATAGAGTTCGCTAGGGTTCTGTACTGTAAACTGCCGACCAACGGCAAGCAACTACCAGCTTTCCCACATAGGGCCTTGACGGGGATCGAACCCCGGCCTCAGAGGTGGGAGGCGAGAGTGTTACCACTCTGCCACCGTGGCCCCTTGTCCAAATATAAATATATGCACTAAGGTATTTATAAATATACATATCCATGGATCAATCAATGAGGTTGTCCAATATGTTTTAGATATATGGTATCCACTCAGTTTCAAGCTACTTATGCCAGGAAGTTATTTCCCTGTATGGATGAGCCTTCATTGAAAGCAACCTTCAACATCTCAGTCTGGAGGAAGGAACCTATGTCATCCTTCAGCAACATGCCTTTACACAAAACGGAAACAAGGTATGTTTTACAAGAAAGTTTATTTCCCTGAAAGTTATGTTTAAGGGCTCTGTAATTGATTTTGCTTTGGCATTAGTTTCCTGCTGCAAGGAAAGGCAAGAAAACTATTGATTAAATATTTCATTTCACAATACTTTAGGTAGTAGGCATAGCCATATAGCTCAGTTATGTAGTGCATTTATTGCAAATATTATGTAAATTAAATGAGTACTTATAACAACACACATACTTTGGTTTTCCTAAATGTAAATATATCAAAAAGCAAATATTTTATTGTTCTCAGAGAAAATGGCTGGATTGTGGATTACTTTGAGAAGACCCCTGCGCCTATGCCTACATATTTGCTGGCCATGGCTGTGGCTGATTTCGATGTGATAGAAACATACACACAGAACAACAAAATGGTAAGAAGCCTTCACTGTTGTAAAGAAAAAATACTTAAACACAATAACCTTAAGTCTGGCACTATAGCAGGCTAACTTATAGGATAATTATGAGTACTGATACACTATAGAACAAAAGATGTTTGAGATGGCCTTGTCAAGGCTAGAACTTTAAAACTATCTGTTAGATATTTAAAAACTGCATTTACTGAAGAATTATTGTGATGTTTGAATATGCATTAAAACAATAAACCTGTAATTATGTTTATATAAACATAGCATAAAAGGGGAAGCTTGTAACTTGTCACAACTTGAAATTAAGGTTAAAGTGGAGGAATGAACTATAAAATGACGCATATAGCATATATTATTGTGATTTCTTTTAAAAACCTTGAATTTTATTACGAGAAAGAACATTAATGATGGATCTCCATAAAATTTGGGGTCATTAAATGTCATGTTGTCCATGTAATCTAAATTCAACCAAATCTGTCAAATTGAAAGGTTTGGTACAAAAATATAATAAAACATGGATATTACATAAATTCTATTACATACATGTCCCCAGGTCTTTCGAAATGATATTACATTTACAACTGTTTACCTTTGCAAAATGAAGATCTATAGGATGCAACATAATGCCAAATAAGCTATTCAGTGTCGAGATGCAATACAGTTTTTATGGCCTTGCTAGGCCAAGTGCTATGTCCTTGTTCATGAATCAGTTTGCTGCCATCAAATTTAAGGTTAATCAGATCAAAGGTTTCAGTAGTTAATATCAGAGTTAATTTACACAACAGATACAGACCATGGTAAGTGACCAAAGGCGTATATGAGAGTCACTGCTTGGAGATATCGTACAGGAACATACTTCTCGGATTTATCAAAAAGAATCCCGTAAAAACTGTTTACTGATAGGCTTCAGACAGGCATTAACATATTCAATCCATTTTTATCGTCTTCCATGTTACTACTCTCATCTGGTGAAGACACACAAATGCACATTTAACTAAAACACAAATATTACACGGCATTTCACCTCAGGGTATGCAAAGCTTGTGTTTTACACCAAATGTCTTATCAAGTCAGGCTCCTAATTCATGCCAGATTTGGCATAAGCTGCTTTTGTAACCCATTTCCACAGATAGTTGTTTTTATCCCAAACTTGTTGATCGCTTCACTTTATTTATTTGTGTTTAACATCGCTTTCAACACTTCATAGATCAAAGCATAACCGGTAGTTTTAAGAGCAGAGGAAACCAGTACATGCGGTCCCTCAAGATTATGCACTTTGACCTGCCGGACACTGATAAACAACTCTTCCTTATGAGATTTGCGTGTCCCCCTCCCTAGCCTCTTTCAGAAAGCCGCTTAAAACCTACCTGTACACCAAGGCATACCCACCTTAGTCCCCCTGGCATTCTCTATGGTGCTTGACCTCTTTTCTGTCCCTGGACACTGAAATTGTTTTGGTTCTGTTGTGCCTGAAAACTTTGAAAAGGGGAGATTAATCGCTATAAAAGTCCAATTAGAATCGGAATGCAGCATTTCCTACCTGGGAGTAAAAATAACATTACTCATTGCTGTTATTACTTACAAATGATCCACTACCTTCAATTGCTAAACTGTCAGCACACAAATTTAACAGTTTAGGACACGTTGGTAAGTATAATTGATGGATAAGGTTATAAATCACATTACATAAGAACTGGAGGTATGCGATTGTCATCATCCTTGATCACGACTCTTTTGAAAGTTGGAAAATTCAATTTTATACCGTGCATGTGTTGTACAAATCATGATATGTATGTTATATGTATATCATATATGCTACACTTACAGATACGATTTATTGCCCGACCTGAACTAATTGCAGAAGACTTAGCAGCTAATACATCATTTGTTGCTGCTCCAATGCTGGACTATTACCAGGACTACTTTGATCATGAATATGACTTTCCAAAATCTGGTATAGCAATTTATTTTTCTTTGTGTTCAATAAATATTTGTCACAAAGTTTTTTCCCTTCAAGATATGAAACAAAAATATGTCATGTTGTAAAAGACCTTTATATCAATCAGTATTGCACACTTTGAAGTTTCAAGATTCTGAAGATTCAGAGTGTTTTTACATAATAGCTGAGTTTCACATGAACTCTCCAATATGGGAAAATAGGAAAACGTTTTCATTTCTTCTTGTTGCTTTAATATTAGTTCTATTTGTTTCTGTGAACATTTTATGGCTTATATATTTTAGGCTTGTGTGAAACATATTCCCATGAATAAGTATAGCCAAACAAATCTAGTGTGTGGTACAAGATATATCCATTTTTATGACCTGGTTATATATTTTAGGCTTATGTGAAACATATTCCCATGACCAAACAGCCAAAAAGTTTGGTAAGTGGAACAATATATTTCTGCTGCTGAATCTTACATACTATTCACCACTGAAAAACCAGTTCATCTGTATTTGCAGACCAGATTGCTGTTCCAGCTCATTTGGCTGCTGCCATGGAAAATTGGGGCTTAGTGACATATTATGAACCCATACTAATGGTGGATCTAAAATATACGACATCCTTTGATCTCTGGAGAGCAATAAAAGTGGTAGCACACGAATTTGTTCATCAGGTATGAATTACCAAAACCACTGGCTAGTAAATAATTTGGTGTAACTTTGCCATGACATATTCTGTAAGAGAAGATTCTGTGTGTTTTCTTACTGCTACCGTATGGCTGCAAATCACACCATAGCATAAAATTTATCCCAAGGTTTTATTAGGACAAACCATCGAGTGGTAATTCTAATGACATACATATATGTTGTTTTTCAGTGGATAGGCAATGCAGTGACTATATCTTGGTGGGATGATTTATGGATTCAGGAAGGATTAACAACATACCTTGAAAACAAGGGAGTTGACCATGTCTATTCATCTTGGAATGTTACTGTTTATGACCATGCTTACTACCTTTATGCAGCTCTGGATAATGATCAGTTAGGGAGCTCACCTCCATTGTATAAATCTTTAATGGATATTTCTTACCAGTTGGAGGACATATTCTCTCTCCTCACTTATTACAAGGTAGGTGTATATAACATTTGTTTGGTGTTTGCCTGGCTGACTGGAGGATGCTACAAGTTGTTAAGCTATTTATTTTCAGCTAATCTACTGCTTTGCAGGTGCAATATCGTCCCTGCAAGGGAGGAGTCAGTATGCAAAACTAACAAAACATTTGGCTCAAATCATAGCAAAGGAATATTCTAGGTTAATTACCAAGGGTTGTGAACGAGGAAATATACTAGTGAGAAAACTTGATTTGAAAAGGCCATTCTCCCTGAAGGTGTTCACTTTGACGGACTGGTTCTAATGTGATGATGGAAGGCGTTCCAGTGTCTTAAAACTATGAAAACCACTTGCAGGTGCTTTGAACTTTATAGTCATAAAAGGGAACTGAAGGAACTTAAATTCATAACACATGAATGGAGCCTTTTATGGAGGTGATCTGATTGGCTTTGTTTTAGAACACTGCATTACTATTTTCACAGGATGGCTGTGTTGAGATTGAGCAAATAGCCAGTCCTTTATAGATTTTAATTTGGATTCGAGTTGACCTGGTACTCAAAAGAAAAAAAATCCGTTGGAATTAAACACATCCCCCCTACGATTTCTGACTTTATACGAAGGTGAAACCTGATTTCCAATAGTATCATGCAGGAAATAGACTTGCTCCAAGTCCTTGTATTGGCATTCATAATTCAAACAGTCATATTTAAATTGAAAACTTACAGGAGTTCATTATACCTCCAGCATTCTGGAATAAAGGGGGATAATCTCTTAAAATACAAAAGTCATACTGTACCCACATATTATAGGAAAACAAAAGGACTTGGTGAAAGTCTATGCAGTAAATCAAGACAGGAGTGTTTACAGTTGTTGTTTTAAGCGATCAGAATGACTCCTGTTTTATCATAATTTAGTTTCCCTTTCTTTGATGACATAAAATATGAATATCATTTAGGCAATCTCTGAAACAGGTTGTTGGTGATAGAGTTATGTTTAGTTTGTGTCAACAGCATAAAAGTACTAACTTATGTCTCTACCTGACTGAATAATAAAATTAAGGAGGTTAGTGTCCAAAGGAAAATAATATTAGGCCTTAAAGAGTAACATTGAGGGAAGCTTGCATCATAGAATGTAACAACACAGTACCCAACTTGGCTGACTCTGTTTTGTTCCCAGGTATGATCTGAACCAGCCAAGTATTAGTTCACAAGTGCCATAAATGTCAAACAATGTGGTCAGTGGTGTCAAATGCAGCAATGGGATCGATAGAGTTAGCACCAGTTACATTCCCCATTCTGCCATGTCGAGGATAAGATCACTATATATTTTAAAGAGGGTACCCTTTTTAAAGTGGTACTTTCTAAAGACATACTAAAAACCAGTGACAACACAAGCCTCATCTAGGTGGGAATGGCGTTTAGATGCCCCCACTCTTTCACGGATCTTCAAAATTAAGTTAGATTAGTAACAGGTCTGAAAGTTTTAGCAATTCTCAGATCTAATCGTTAATAAAATGGCTTCAGCCTGTGAAATGGACAGGCATTTGTCACAATACTTGAATCAAATCATTAAAAGAAGGGGTCACCATTTACCTACTGGGATTTAATTGCATTCAGCCTAATTCTACTTTTAATAACTTTTGTAAGAGAGACATCCGCACACAAGATATAATAATTGACTTAATATTTTTGCCTAGACCTAGAACTCTTTCGTAAAATTGACACACACATGCTAGATTTTTGGATATTGTATAATACTTTTTAAGGATATGTTTATTAAATATGACTGTATTTATATAAATTTGAATAAAAGTGATGTTATAATTTTGGTAAAGATAATAATGTATATTGTTCCAATACTGCCTGGATCAATACATATTGTCATGGTAAAGTTATTGTCGGGCTCTGGGTAAGGTTTATTCTGTGCCAGTGATTCTGTGTTCACTTTGCTCGCATTGGAAAAGAAGAGTACTATGCACATTTCATATTGACCAAATTGTGGCCCATAATTTACCTAAAAAAATGGACAAGTTGGTATATTCCTCCGTGCTCTTTTGGGTTATAATTGGGTGAACTTATAATTTGTGAACTGTAGGCACTGATAAACATGAACATTTAGGGAAAAGGATATAACATTAAAATTAACGGCTTCCTTTGAACATATGCCATCATTCCAGACAATGCTTCTATCGCAGTAATTTTCTTTTCCTGTAACATTTAACTGTTAAGGGCATAGGTCAAATGTTGCATGGCCACTGAAATTCATTGATTTAACGTCTAAATGTAATTTAAGCATTAACCTTCTTTTCAAAGGTTATATTACATGGATCAGTTCATGAAACAAAATATTAGTGGGGACAAGCTGGTCCCATGTGCTCACTTAAACATCCACGGTTAAATTTTTGGTGTAGACTGAATCTGTGCTCACTCTTCTCACTTTGGAAAAGGAGGTGTACTTTAAATGGTAAATTGCATAAGTCCAGTATGTAAAATTGTATAATAATTTAAAACACAAGGGCACCTGCCCAAATACATGCTATATGTATTAAAAACTATTAGAGTTTATAGATTTTGGAACAGGGTGAAAGAGTACAAAAAATAATATATTTTTCTTTCAGGGCTCCGCTGTTTTCAGTATGATAGAAAATTATGTATTTCGTGATGCTCCAGATGCTTTTCAGAAATCAATGATTGACTTTGTAGATCAACATATCTATGGTAGCTTTGTTCACGATGACCTATTAGGGATTTTTCAACAGGTAAGTCACACAAATGTGAGTAAAAATATATGAAAATTGTGCTTTTACTTCCTTTTTACGATCAAAATCATGTTGAGTCATTACAATTATCCTGGGTCGTAATGAGTTGGGTTTGAACCCCCTACCACAGAGGATAGAGTAAAGGGGTATATATTGTAAAAATATGGACCCTAAAAAGATATGAAAGATATTTACATAGTGATTTAACTTATGGAATTATTTTGTAGCTACCTCTTTTGATGCATACCATATTACCCCCGCCTTTTACTTTTACATGTATATTTAAACTAAGTAACTGGGATAAGGGGTATTATTTGTTCATAATCAGTTTATTAAATGTAAGATTTAAGCCAGTAAGTGCAAGGAAAGAGAAATTTAGATCACCAATTAATTTCATGAAGAACTGGTCAGTTGTAAATATGAAACTTTCCTCTTACTTCAAACCTTACTATAGACTGTGTAAACTGAGCCAAAAATTGAAAATTTCTGAAAGTGAAAACATTTTGGAGAGCTGACGTACACAAGGATATTTTACATCTTTCTAATTTAAAAAAACAGTTTTTGAGTTCATACATATCAGTGAGTACATTATTTTAACTAAACTTGCCTGGCCTATAAAATGGCGATCTCAAAGCTTCTTATTCAGACTATACCCAGCCTTGTCAAGGCGTTAATATGCACTGTATATGTTACGACCCAGGTGTGAAATTGTCCATTTCGTGAAATGGACAAGGAAATTGTCCATTTCATGAAATGGACAGCCTCACTGTTCATTTCATGAAATGGACAAATCCATATATATTTTGCTATCCATTTCACGAAATGGACAAAGTCATGTACGAAAGTTTAACTTTCATTCATGGCCAATGTTTTAGTTTAATTCATCACTTTATTCCCCTATAATAATTATTAATAATGATGAGTATTTTATTAACCTTACATTAAGTTAGTTAATAGTTAAATAGTTAAAATATTTGAAATATATTTGAAATACAAGTGTCTATTATGTAAAGCATACTTTTTAATGGGGATAATTATTTAAAGTTACACTTTCACTTTTAAAAAGCATATTGGTACTTGATATATTATTTTTTAACGTTTGCTTAAAAGAAATACAATAGAGCTTTGTCTCTTTTGTGCACTTATCTTCTTTAAAAGGCTTTCCTGTAATGATTAGATCTGAGGAATTGTAGCCTACCCTTTGAAGATTAGATCTAAGGGTTATTAAAAGTAACTGTCAATTTAGAAAGGTTGAAGCCATCTCAAAGGTTACAAAAAGAAGTGGGCTAATTACAATTAAATCCAACTTACTAGTGGTGAGGCTTTCTTTTAATGAGATCTGAGGATTGTAGACACACATTTGAGGGTTAGATCTAAGGGTTAATTCAGTGCCTGTCATAAATCTTATGATAATGTGGACAAGCAAATAACAACAGTGATATCAACATTTGCAATTACTAATGTAAATAAACTACCAATGTGGCTTAGTGTTAAAAACCCTTAATGTTATAAAATACATGTTGCAGTTTAGTCTCACCTAGATGCTATCTCAAATTTTTAAAGTTTTAATAAATGTAAATGCAAATATTAATAAATACTTAACTAATCTTGTAGCTTAATCATAGTAGGATCATGTTAAATTTTATAAGAAAATGTTAAAGGAATTATAATAACCTGCACATCAACAGTAGACTTTAAGGCTAAAGTACAACCATTGATGCATTCTAATACAATGTTTCAATAAAAAAGCAACAAGTTTTTCTCACTCTGAATGAGAGTAAAAATTTCGTACATTTAGTTGTCCATTTCACGAAATGGACAGTTGGATTGTCCATTTCATGAAATGGACAATTTCCTTGTCCATTTCACGAAATGGACAATTTCACATTTGGGTCATAACATATACACCAAACTGTTTGATTGCATTTTACTTACTTACTCTCTTTTACTTTCCATTGTGCTCTGCTATGTTTATTTAGCTTAGCTAGCTGAAAATTGTCTAACAGACTGGAAAGACATCTCATACAGTTTGCATAATGACAAAAATATTACTCGTTTAATAATAATAATGGTGCAGACAGTCTGGAAGGCCAGGCTGGACTACACCTGGAGTGCCCTATGTTTTTGTGCAGACACTTGACCAACTCTCATGCACCGCTTTCTTCCAATCCCTCAACTCCCCTACCTATACAGTGTATTGAAAGTGACAGTATACCCTAATCAATGTTTAGTCACCTTACATAATGCAGATCCAGAACTTGAACCTGACTGGACACAATCCTTAGACTTAATTTGATTTTAGTACACAGGTCTGATACTTTAATAAGTCGAGTTTAAAGGGGAATCACAGAAAGCCCAACTGTGTAGATACTGATTTACACGATGATATTGCAATAATTATAACGGGGGTTGCTAAGCAATATATTTAAATTGACGGATTATACAACTGATGATGTGTTACTTATAACAGAACGCAGATGCTTTTGAGGTGAACATCAATATGACTGAATTCGTCTACACGTGGATCAAACAAAAGGGCTTCCCAGTGGTAACATTTGAACGGTCTAAAAGTGGTACACAGATGCAAGTAACACAGCGTCTGTTTCTCATTGATCCAGCCAAGCCAGTTGACGAGAAATACCCGTCACCATATGAGTAATTCCTGTTTATACATTACCTTTTAACCACAGCAACAAATTATACACAGTCCGAGAAATAATGATACATGTATATATCAATCATTTAATGATGCAACATTTTAGGAAATCCAAGAAGAGTCCCAGAGGTGTAGTAGAACACCCGCGGCTGAGGTTTTTATTTGTCATCTTGACCCTGACCTTGAAGGGAAACTTTAGATGTTTTGTGATAATGCCTGTTAGTCCATATTCATGCACGCCTAGTATGCATTGCCCTCCTTCATCCTTAAAGTACACACTGGAGTGTGGCATTTTCAGCGTGTTAAAAGCAATGCTAAATGACCTCCAATTTTATAACCTATAATAATTGTTATTTTGTGGTTCCATTTGAAAATTAAGCTGTTACTAAAGCAAATGTTAACCATGTGTTGCAGTTACACATGGATGGTACCTCTATCATACTATACCAGAAAAGATACAAATGTGGAATATGACTGGCTTCAAAACAGTAACAAATATGTGTCGTTGAACTCGCCACTGATGGAAGATGATTGGATAATAGGAAACCACCTCCATTTTGGATATTACAGAGTAAATTATGATGACGTCACATGGGCAGCAATAATAAAACAACTGAGACTTGACCATACGGTAAACTATAATTGGACTAATGGAAAATATTTATAACAAACATGATTTGAAAGTATATCACCATAACATGAATTAGCCTTGATTTATTTCTTTGGTTGGATATTTGATATATTGTGTATTAAACAGTATTTCAGTGTGTTTATTAAATTATCATTAACCAGTATAGAGAAACTGGTGATGTCATTAGAAAGGGAATAAAACACTTGTCTTGTTGCAGTAGATTTTATTGATGAAACCTGGAGAACTTTTATTGCAGGTCTTTGACGTTTTGGAGCGTGGCCAACTACTAGATGATGCTTTTAACCTAGGAAGGTTAGTAACAATCAAAATCTGTTTAAACCATATAGTGAACTATGCACACTTGGCTATTTTAAACCACTGCTCCGTGTTAAGTAAATCTCTAATTAGGAAACAATCCTGAATATATCCCTAAACAAAACTTTAAGTGCGCATACAGTAGACTTTGATCTCTTTTGGATTTTCTTTGATCAAAATTATTGTTGTGTGAAGCCTAAACATGAAAGTTTTTGGTCCGGTGAGGGTCTTATTTTATTGTTCTTAACTCACTTTTCTTCTCTGGTTAGGTGAGTCAATATCAAATTATCTATATCTAACTTAATTATTGTTTACTAATTAAAGTACAGAAAGGATTAAGTTATTTTAATTTATATGTATTGCACAATACCTGTTGCAGGAACATATCTTGTGAAAACTTTGGTCATGAAATCTTGTGTTATTGTACATACTGACATGTGAACTTATATGGTAACATGTCAACGATGTTCTTTTGTGTTAATGTTCATACTGGTATCAGTATCATCACTTCATGGAGATGCATTTGGATCAATTTGATAGCCATGACTTTTCAGGGCTTTAGAAACAGACCAACTTCATGCACTAAGATTATCATCATATCTCATCAATGAAGAAGAATTTCTTCCTTGGTATTCCTTTATTTCTGGAGTCAAGTACACAGACAATATGATTGCTTCTTCAGCACTGTATGGCAACTTCAGGAGGTACATTCTGAATATCACTGGACAGATATATGAAAAACTAGGATGGCACAAACAAGAAATCCTCATGAAAGGGTGAGTGCGGTCAATGTCATCATGATTCAATTCTAAAAGCAATTCAGACGAATTGGCAATTTTCCGGTTGGAAACTTTCATTAATGTTCAAAGCTTTTTCTTCCAGTGGAGGATACTCCAACCAGAGTTGCTAATTCCTCCGACTAGGTGATTCCTATTGTGAATAGTCCACAATTATCAATAAAGAAATGGTTTTCAAACTTGAAAATATATCATCATAGTTCTCCCATTGTTTCCACAAATATTGCAATGTTATCAGTACCCACACACCAACATTTCTTTTTGAATGTTATTTTATGTAAAACTACAGTGAAAGTTAAATGTCTTTGTAATCTTTTTAATATATCATTGATGTAAGTATGGTTTAAGTTTCAGCCTGCATCATAAGATTACATAAATTAGATATCAAATAAGCAGATTCGCCTACCTACAACACCAGCCACCTTCACCTCTATTGTCTTGTTATGTCATCCCTTTTCTGTCAATTAATCCATTCAACAGCCATTAACTTAGAGGTTGCATACCAGTATATCAATCAATCAAATTAATGTTTCTGTTTGATGTTCTAATTTTATACACAAAAGCTATTTTGTGTACATTGTATCTCTCCATACAAGCTTCCTCCAGGAGAGGATCATGTACCTGTCTTGCAAGTATGGGAATGTAGACTGCATAACTAAATCCATGGAACTGTTTCACAAATGGATGAAAGATCCTGAAAATGTCGAAATGTAAGTGTTCTAGTGTTGTAATTCTGAGTTAGACTGCATAATTGACATTCGCATTTTAGGAATGATTTTCACTTTTTAAGACGAATATTTTGCAGGAAAAGTTAATAATTTCCCGCAAGAATATTTACCATGAAATAACATATTTACATATTTACCATAAAATAACATATTAATTTCGGATTATCGAAAGTTTGATCAAGTGTCACAGTAATGGTGCAAAGATAAATATGTTAATCTTTACTCACAAAAATCAGTAACAACTTTCACAATAACACCTTTAAAAGAGATATTTTGTTTGGTTTTCATCCCACAGCTAGGGGCCACAGTGGCACAGTGGTAACACACTTGCCTCCCACCTCTGAGGTTGGCGATTCAAACCCTGGACTTTATGTGGGAAAGTCGGTAGTTGCTTACTGATGGTTGGCAGTTTACAGTACAGACCCTTGACCAACTGTATGTACTGGTTTCCTCTGCCCACAAAACTACCCATCGTGATGTGACCTGTACAATGTTGAAAGTGACGTAAACCCTGAAATAAATAAATTCATCCCACAGCTTTTAACACCTGTGCGGATATTGTATTCCACATGGGTCTGGCAGGGTGATTAGCCTGGTGGGCGGTTGACTTGGCTGCTGGAAAAATCTTTTCTAGACTGTATCTCAGAAACTGTGAGGAATAGAAAGCTGATACTTGGTGGAGACATTATGTGTGGATGGTGTATTTTTGCAACATTATGCTGTGTCCTTTATTTGACCTTTGACCTTGCCATAGTGGCCATAACATTTAAAATCTTATTTGAGCTATTCCTTGGACATTGGTTGAGGGGCATAGGTGTGTGACATCATTGTGTGATCTTTGATTTGACCTTAACTTTCAAAATCTTGCTAGTGTTGTGTCTTAAAACCTGTAGATGTAGGAAGTTTGTACATAGTTTGGACATTTGTTTGGCGGTGTTGGTATATGATATCATGGCTTGAAATTGATTTGACCTTTGACCTTGCCGTAGTGACCATAACCTTTAATATCTTATTCAGGATATACCTCAGAAAATATAAAATCTAGGAAATTGCTACTTTGTAGGCATATTGGTTGGAGGATTTGTACGTGTGCAGTATTATGGTGTGTTTTAGCTTTTGACAATGGCTCTTTCAGAACATCATTTTCTCCTGCGACATTTAAGATATATTTCTCACGATAAAACTATATGTATTACTGCAAATGGCCAGTATATGTACTTAATCTACCTTGTTATCTCCATTGATAGCTATACTTCAATTTAAATATAGATTGAATAATAAATTTTACAGTTTGATAACTTTTTGCTTACAAATTAATGTTGTCATCTTGCTATTAAATTTTACTGATCCTGTCTTTTTAAATTTTTCTTTTTCTTAACCATTACTTCTCCTGCACCTGTAATAACACTCTTTATTTAAAAAGAATCCTTATCTGTGCAGACTCCTTATCTGTGTACTTTTTCACCTCATGTATATATATATCTGATGGTATCCAGCGCTATTTTCCAAGGGTGTGAGGTACGGGCATCTCTGATTTGTTTTTAAAACAAATAGGGCTTTAAACAATGACCTGCTAAATAAGTTTTTATTGTGTTAATATATCCTATCCAATGGACAATTGTTTTACAGGTCAACGCGACCGGTTTCCACAAATGCCAGAAAAAGATGTTCTGTATAAAATACTGACAGGACCAGTTAAGTAGTGTGCATTCACTAGGTGGCGCATCATACTTGATTCCTGTTTAGACTGCGTAACGTCAGTTAATCGTTTTCATTTGGTGCATGTAGTGTGCAGATGTGTTTTTGAAGTGATCTTGAAGTTTGAAGAAAAGGATTATTCTACGAATTTAAAGCTTATTTTCATTTAATAATATAAATATTGTGTTACTTATATATCATGGCCTCCCCAGGATTAAAACAAGGCTTTTTGTAGCATTTTATGATTAATTTCTGGTGAATTTCTTGTGGTCTTTGTCGAGACGAAGTCATGGGTGAGAGCTCGTGTATCATCCCGGCAGCATTCCTTCTTCTGAACAGAAGTGAATATTTGCCATGATTCACCCTTCATTAACTCCTCCCTAGTCGAGTAACACTGTGTGTATATCGACGACCTGGTCGTGTGACACTCATTCAACAATGGAGGAATTGTGTTTTCCACACAGAAGCTTTCAGGAGAAGAAGACAACCATTTATATTCACAACACCCTCTTTAACTGGCTAGAAGAAATCCCGCTACTAGTCTGTTGGCCTGAAGAATTTAGATGGCAAATGGCCACAGAAATATATGAGTTTTTGAAGTGCCGGTCATGTGATTCACAGATCTCAATACAACTACTGGCAAGCAGATCCTCAAGTGTGACTGGTTCAGCTGACAAGAAGTGATGAGTTTTACCGGTACCAGTTCTGTTTAGACTACCGGTGGGGTCCCCTGCTAGCTAGTAAGAAGTGATGGTGCTTTTTACTGGTACCGGTTCTGTTCAGACTACCAGTGGGACTAATGGGACCAGTTCTGTTCAGACTACCGGTGGGGTCCCCTGCTAGACCTCTCCACCCCTATTAGACCCTACCTTGGTACAGGTGCTGGGGCATGTCCAGAGTAAGAAGACAAAGACAACTGGGCTACCGGGAACCGGTTACAGATTGTTGCCCTACTAGAACAGGTATTTTTAAATATATAATACCTAATGTATTTACTATTTACTTGTTTTAGCTCATTCCCACTGCATTATCTTGCGTTACAATTTTCAATTTAATATATTAAGGTATGCTAATATATAAAATTTTAAGTATTTGAAAGTATTTGAAATACTTTTGAAAAGTATTTGCATTTGAAAAATTGAAAAGTATTTGCATTTGCATGGTTCCCACCATTTCTGGCAAAAAGAGGGCAGCTTCAGTCAAAAGGTTCAATGTTGACAGCAAGGTTACTGTCACAGAGAACTGCCGGTTACAGAGAAATCTGCTGTTCCCACCCTTACTGGCAAGAAGCCAGCTTCAAATACAGTGCTGGCAGTAGGTTCACCGGTTACAGAGGTTTCCAGGTTACAGAGAATTGCAGGTGATAAGTTAGGTGAATAGGAAGCTTTCTACAGAAAAATTGCTTCAACCAACAGGTTACAGAGCCTACCAAATGGGTGCTGGCTTACACAACCTTTATTGACAATTGCTTCACACCAAACTGACGGATACCAGTGAAGTAACCAGACTGAACCTGGAACATCAGGCTACAGAACCAGTAAATCTACCATGGGATTAACTAATGGTACAGACCCGTGCTGTCTAAAATTAATTGGTTACAGAGTTTTCTCCCAGAAGCACCAGCCTACCGGTTTACCAGTTACAGAGCTTGTTGGGTACAGAGAAAAGCTGCTGAATCCACTACTGAGGACAGGAAGAAGGCAGCTTCATATGAGCCTATCCCTGCTAAGAAGTAGTTCAATTCACCCAGTTCTACCAACTCCAGTGAGTTCTCGCAGAACTGTGGAGCCACCAGGAACCAGTTATAGAGCATTGCTACACCTATAACCGACCTGGTACTGGGCAGGTCTCCAGGACTGGCTAACATACCCAAAAAACCTTTTTAAGGGTCCAAGTAGCTGTTTAGGCCAACCAGTTGCTGCCTGGAATTCTTAAACCAGTCACTGGTCCCGGTGAGATGACAGTGTCTCAATCTACTATACCAGTCAGCCAGCCTACTTTTCAGGATCTCCTACTTTGTATGGCATTACAAAGTACCGCAATCCACCGTTACGACTGGTTGGTCTAAGCCAGTTCCCTCCAAACCTGTCTCCAGCATACGCAGTCTCTAGTAGCTCTGTGTCAGGAGTAAGTTTGAATGGTTAAGATGAAAAATTAAAACTGGACCTCAAGCAAGTCTTCGACTGAGTAGGCTTCCAGTTCAGTTTGAAAGAGGGTAAGGTCAAACCAGCCCTAGAGCATTCATAGACCTTGAATGTAAATCCAGAAACTTCTCCCTGGACCCACATGCCCGGTCTGGGAGCTGATGCCCCTGATAGGGTTACTGACAGCAATAGAGAAGTAAGTCCACCTAGGTCACCTCCACATGAGGCCGATACAACGGCACTAGAAGAACAACTGATGGGTACCAAAGTCACTAGAAAAGGTGACCCCCATTCCCAGTTCCCTCCCCCATCCTAAATAGTGGCCGTAGGAAGACAATGGGCTTCAAGGTCAACCATTACAACCACTAAATATGCTCTTCAATCCTTACAGATGCACCAAGAAGGGTGAGGTGCTCACTTAAGGGAACACACTGCAAGGGGAACCTGGTCCCTTCCAGAAGCAAGTTAAACATAAACCTATCTGGAACTTGGATGGTCTTTTGGCCCTAAAAGAGTTCAAAGACATCTGGTTGAACAATTGTGCTATCATAACTACAGACAACACCACTGGTGGTTGCCTGGATTAAGAAAGAGGGCAGGATGAAGTTGGACCCTCTTTGTGTCCTACTATGGAGAAGCCTGACCTGGTCCTCCAGGAAACAGGTGACTCTAGCCCGACACATTCCAGGTAGCTGAATGTCATAGCAGACAAGCTATCCAGACTTGGCCAAACCAGACAGAACAGACAGAATGGTCCCTTCTGTCAAAGTATTTTCCAATCAATATGCTTCTGGTTGCACCAGTCCAAGTGGTCCTGTTTTGCCACCTGGCTCAACAACAAACTGCCTCAACTTGTATCACCGGTGCCAGACCCCAAGTGGGGGAGAAGCTGCAGGACTTCCCATTGAGGAGAATTCATTCTGATTGCTCCAAGGTGGCCCAAAATGCCTGGTTCTGGGATCTTGTGACCATGTCTAGTCAGATTCCTTTGTACCTGGCCAACCTACTCACTCAACCATTCAATCAGACTCCCCACAGAAATCTGTCAACCTTAGATCTGCATGCATGACTCCTAGAGCCTGGGCAGGGTTTTTCTGAGCACGAATTGAGGCTCCTCAAGAGGATCGACCAGATCACTCATTGCTGACAACTAGATAATTCACCAAATGTCAACAAGATGAGAATTTCACTCGTCTCTTGGACAGTTCACATGGAGACAGACCTAAGGGTCGGAGGGGGCATCCCTTCCTGGAACCTCCCCCTGTTGTTGCACCAATTGGCAAGTTCCATTCAAACCACTCAAAGAGGCTTCTTTGAAGCATTGACCTTCAAGACTGTTTTCCTCTTGGCCCTGGGTGTGAGATCCATGCTTGGCAAAACAAAGCATCACACATCAGTCAGACTGGTCAAAGGTGTCTGTACCCAGCACCAAGCTTTCTTTCCAAGAACTAGAGAATCCAGATAGTGTAGCCCCAGTGGTTAGGCCAGCCCTGGCCCCAACTCTGGATATGTCCCTCAAGTCTGATAGGCTCCTGTGTCCTGTCAGTGCACTCTGCCACTTATCTGGACAGGACCTCAGACAGAACAAGGAGCTAGTCTTTGTCTCCCTTCAGAAAGGGTTTGACAAGACATCCCCCCTGCCACTATCTCCTCATGAGTGTGATCCTTTTTATGAGCTTTCTGGTCAGGAGGCCCTCACCCTACATCAGGTTGAAGCCCATTTTGTCAGGGCCCCTTGCTGCTTCTAAGGTCTTCCAGTCGGGTGTCTCCTTAGAACAAATCTTTCAGCCTTCCACTGGAAGTAACAAAACACCTTCACACAGTTCTATTTGAAGGAGGTGGCTTGAGCTGATTCAGAGCTTTTTCAATTGGGCCCTGTAGTGGCTGTTCAGCAGATCCACAAATAACCTTTATATTGAGGTGATTTGTATATTGGTACATAGTGTTAATAGCTCACGGAACTTATTGACATGCTCTCCTTCGGGAGGTTATTGCCTTCTGGGACTGAACTCATCCATCTCTTCCCCTACCTCAGAGCAGATCTGTTAAAAGGGGGGGGGGGGGGGGGCAATGTTGGTATACACCCAGGCAACCGGGCACTGGTATCCGACCATAGGCCCACAGGTTTCCTGACTCTAAGTCAGCCTAGGCAAGAGGGAATATTGGTATCATTTATGAGTTCACTTGAGTCCCTAGTAACTTACCAGCTGGCCAAGCGGTAGTTATTCAGCAATTGCCCATTGGATAGGGTGTATTAACACAATAAAATTGCAAATTTAACAAGTAAATTAATTTTTTATTAGTTAATACACTATCCAATGGACAGGCAAGGCCCTCCCAACCGCCCCGCTACCAAAATTCTAGGTGTCTAAATGGGTTTAGACAACGAAAAAGATGAACTGACGTCACACTGTCTAGACAGGAAGCAAGTATGATGCCCCACCTGGCGAATGCACATTACTTGACCAGTCCTGCTGGTATTTTATACAGAACATCTTTTTCTGGCATTTGGCGGGACTGGTCGTGCCAACAGGTAAAGAAATTGTCCATTGGATAGGGTATTAACTTATAAAAATTTAATTTACTTATTAAATTTGCAATTTTCTGTTTTATAACCTTTGTGTTGATTGTTCTAGTATAGATGCCAACTACAGAGCCCCAGTATATTGCACAGTTTTAGAGAATGCCTACAGCTCGTCTGAGTGGGATTTTCTGTTCAACCAATACAAAACACTGAAACATAGTTTTGAAAGATGGATGGTCAAAGATGCATTGGCCTGCTCAAACCAAAGATGGATAATGCAAAGGTGTGTTTATATAAAGGTATAATTAAATATAAATAAAATTAAAGTGGAAATGTTCACAAGGAAGGAATTTTAACAAGTCTAGCTAATTAGATTGGGTGGTGAATATGAATTCCAATTGAAATTTTAAATGTCTGTTAATCTCTTAAGTAGTAACTTGCCAATAGTGATCAGGAATGTTGTATGTAAAGTTTCTTACGCACTTATCCTGCAATATTAAATAAGTATATATGCAGAAGATAAAACCAGGGTAGCGGCTCTGGTAAGAGGGAATATAGGCTCATCGAAGTATTTTTGTAGGGTGGAGAAGGCCAAGATAAAAGAAAATGAGATTCAGTTTTTAACCTGTGAGGGAAATTTATATTAATCAGACAGAAATTTTAAAGAACACGAATGCACTCAAAAACATAAAACATATTGTCTAAATATATAACATATTCAGAATGTGTGAGTGTAGAACCCTGGCAAGAGCTGACGTATAGTCTATCTGGCAAAGGATGTTATTTGGCGTTACTGTGCCTTATTGACATTTAATCAAATACGGTTCAGCAATTTTGTATAATCCAGCTTATGGTCACACAAGTCGTCTTCCGTAAAAATAGACCAACTGTCATGAAAGTAATTGTTACAGTTGCCCTGCATGATATTCAATGTTTCTTTTTGAACTTATTGACAACGTTTAAGATTGCTGGATTAGCCTTTTCCATTCTAGTATTGGTCTTATATTACATGAAGGATTCACTACTTTATTGCATGTATAATATTGTATTTATAGAGAATAAAACATACAAGACTTATGGATAACATTCACAAACCAAATATATTCATAAACCCATCAAATGTATTTCTAGATATTTTGAAATGGGTAGCACAAGTAGCATAGATCTGAACAGTGGAGATCATGTTCATGTGATGTTGGCAGTTGCAAAGAATTACCCATTGGGACATAGTGTAGCATTTGACAGTCTCAACCAGCACTGGGAAAAGATGTAAGTCAGTTTAGCAACTACGATTAATCGATTAATTCATTGTATGTGTCTTTTTGCTCTTTTATCACACAGATTATATTTCCCCTCCTTTTAACAACCTATGTCATATCAATAGGGACCACCCAAATTGCCCATATATTTCTGTAATTCAAATGTGACTGCAAACTGCAGATTCTTAGGCACAACTGATCAAGTACCCTTAGAACAAAAAGTCAGATATCTGGGGTCATGGAGGGGGTCAACAGTAACAGAACACCAGAACATAAACTCAGGTACAGAAGTCTTGGAGACCAGGTAGAATTGTACGTTTGATCTGAAGGATGTAACAGAGGGGACAGATCAGTTCTACAAAGTTCACTCCATAGCTGAAGGTCATGTATACAATAACATGATATAAAAGTGCTTGATGTAACTGAAATGATAATCTGTTTATAGCTACCTACACAACAACAACAACAACAGTTATGAACAACAGCAATAACAACAACAGAATCAGTAGAAGTACTAGGCAGTTTCCATGCTACTTGCTAGATAGAAATATACATGTACTTGTTTCATTAATGTAGGTTTTATCCATGTTACACATATAGGATATATTTCTCATGTACGTATATTATATAAAACATACTGTTCTTCAATATACTTCCATAACAATTCACTAGTTATAAAATAATCATCTCAGAAACATTGTACATCCAACCATTTAATTATAGGCCTACACTATTTCAGCCTCAATTATTTTCTCAAACTTTCATTAAACTGAAATTTCAAATGTTGAATACATAGATTTTAAGTACTTTCTGGTTGTATCAGTAATTTATTAGCCAGGAGATTCTTTTTAGTGAATTTATTGGCCAGTCTGTATGTTTTCTATTTGCTTGTAATTTTTAATTGACTTTTAACATGCTAAATTTCCATCGTAAGACTCCAAAGAACATCAACCAAGAAACAAAAATAAAATTCAACAATTAAAAGTCCAGAGACGTGAAAAAGGAGACAATTGCAAAAACACAATCGTCTCTGTGGTGCAGACCCTTGTTGACGTCTTTTCCCTCTTTCTTTGTCATAGAAATTACGGCTTATTTCTATTTTTATGTGGTAAGGGTATCACAAATGAAAGAAATTATTAAATTTTGGGAACGATCTGGATCATATTCAGGACACCAAAAATCTTAAATTTTCAAAGGTCTAATTTTCAATGTAAATTTACCAACTTTAGCTGGTCGACACATAGCCAAAGCCTAACCAAAACGAAAATTAGGATTATATGTGTTTTTATTACATCCATATAAATGGGACTACTAAATTATATGATGTGGCTACATCCATAATGTACACATATATACAAATGCAATAATGTAAAACTAACCAATTATCAAATATAATGAATATGCAATCTGTTATAATAACAGTTACAATTACAAGGTTCACAATCTCATTTTTTCCACACATGGGTTAAGGCCCAGCATGCTAAAGCGGAGTAAACCAGGGGAAAATATGAGATCCAAGGTCAGATACTTGAAGGTCAAGATAACTTAATTACCTACCTAAACTTATCTCATGTGCACTAAGTGACATAGTGTATTTAATCACATGTACATAGTGACAAATACTATGTAGGTGAAACCGATAGGGCGTTTAGATCAAGAGTCTATGAACATAAACTCTCAGTAAATAAACCAAAGGATTCCAGAATTACCCCTGTTTCCAAACATTTTACTGGAACAGGACATTCTGTTAGGAATATGCAGTTCTCAATCTTAAAATGGTGTTCTCCCAAGTACAACACTCCCAAACAGGTTCACAGGAGAAAGCGTGAACAGTGGTGGATGTGGAATATTGGAGCAATCCATCCCACCGGCATTAACCAATTTATCTAATTGTGTGTGCATTTTGGTCTCATTTCACACTCGTGAGCCACCCTTGTTCTTGTCAGATACTTGAATGGTCAAATGTCATAAAGTTAACATGAAAATAAATGAGATTATTAACAAGTTACAAGTACTGTATGGAAACTCCAACTACCGCAGAATATCTGTAGAAGTAGCTAGGTAGAGAGATGCACACCCAAAGAGCGGGCCACAGAGGTTTAGGTCAAGACTTCAGCTGTCTCAGCCCCAGGATCTGAAACATAAGAAAAGGGTGTAAAAAGGTACAAATCATGATTCATTAAAGTTAAATAAAACTGGACAATAGGTGGGCCACTGAGTTCTTGCCATCCTGTAGCTGTGTCACCACTAATGAGATTTTGTAAAAGGCTGTAAGCAGCCATACATTCTTTGCATAAGTTGCCATTATTGGATCCCTAGCTCTACCACAGTTAAGGACATTTACTACAGTAATGTTGTCACAATAGATCTAGATTCGCTTATTGGCCCAACATTGGCCCAAATCCTTACGGGACACAACCACATTAACCATTACCAAATGTGCAATGTCATGACATATAACCTTTTGCGATTTGAATAGAAAACCTGAAATTATCAAAAGTTACACCTAATTCTGTAAGCGATCATCCAGGTAAATAATATGATTTGAGAGGAGAATATCATATAATGTTAGCCCATTGTAGGATTTTAAGAAAGCATTAAAATTCAAATCTTGAATCAACTCTGGAGTTAAAAATAAGCTATTATTAGAAACATTTTCTTCAAGAAGATGTAGTATTCGATTCAGAAAGAGTCTAGCAGATTTTTGCACATTGACTTATGTCTAATAGGGAGCCTAGAAGAGATTGGAGTTGATTTTTTGTACATGTTCGCTTACCCAGCCAGGCATTACGGATCTGTATAAATTCCTGGAGTTTATCTGGGGTATGGACATAGTACTGTCTATTAAATAAAATACCCAAGCAAGCAACCTGTGTATCAGGTAGATGTAGCTTTTTAGCACTGATCTCTAGAGGAGCTGGACCAATCGGCCCTTTGCCAAATTGGCTCTCGGCAAATCGGCCCCCTAAAAACTCGGCTTGGCAAAGCGGCCCCCAGGTTTATGTTAAGAAAAGTGAAATTAGATAATCACATTATGTCAAGGGTGATAACTACTTTAGTGATACTTCGTAAAGTGCAATTAACCTATATCAAAGATTTTGCCTTCTGTAATCAATGCCTTTAATCGTCTCTCTTCTACCCAGTTGTTTGTGTTAGAATTATTGAAAGTGCATTCGACTTAATGAAGATTAAGTTCTATAAAGTTTTTATTAGATTATATGTTAGGTAAACCCATCCCTTGCTCACTAGCACCTGATTTTATGATTTTTGTCTTGGAGAGAAAGGTAATATTCTGAGGGCTGATCTGACTAGAGTATATTTTCCTGTGGGCCCATTTGACTAAGGCATTTTATCTCGGGGGTCGATTTTATGAGGGCTGATTTGGTAAAGTACCGATTTATCTATGAATCATCTCTAGACCTAAAGGCCCTGCTTGTACCTATTTTAGCCGAGCAGGATTTTACCAGTAGGGCCCACTTTGATTAACTAATAAATTTGATTAACTAAAAGAATTCATTGCAACCCCATCATTAAGCAAAAAAAACCTTTCAGCTCAAATCTGTAATTGTGCACCTGATCTGTAAAGGTCAAATAGGGGTTCTGAAAAAGGTTCCATAATTGCAGTGAATTTTAGCTCTTCTATGATATAGTTGTCAACATGATAAAATCTATTAGCTAGAGGATGATTCTGGTATGTCCTAATGAAAACCGTATTTCTATCAAAGGAGAGAGGGAAGCCATACTCAATAAGATCTGGAAACTGCTGCTCAAAATAATCAGCCATATACTTTCTCCATCTGTTTACATTCAAATTAGTTTGGACTGATATTCTGGTTTCCTTATAAGATTTTAATTTGGCCATTTCGGTGGAAGCAACATTAACCGATACAATTGTGCCAAAATCTGCCTATTAATATTATTTTGACAAACAGAACCACTAGATTCACCTCTATGGTCCACATGGCCCTGCCCCTGGTCAGTGAAAAATTTTGATCTAGATGATTCATCATGTCTGATAAGTCAATATCCAAATCACTAGAATCAGTATACTTGGAAAAAGAAACTTTCCCAAAGGCTGAAGGTCCAAGTGCAGCCATGAAGTCTAAGTGAAGCCATCACTATCAAGTTGGAATGCTGCATTCTGTCTTCCTTAATCTGAGATTGTATCTTGCTTCATTCATTTCAAAATACAATTATGAATGGAGATGTCCAATGGCCTTGTGTCCAATCAAAAGAAAGGTCAATTAATTATGTCACCTAAGAAAAGAGACAAAGATCTCTACAGTTAAGGTGGTGCACAAGGAATGAGAGCTTGCACACTTTAATGTGCAATCACATTACTTCAAAAGTAATGAGTGAATTAAGCAATAGAATCAATGAAATCTGAATATCTTTATGGAGTAAGAGACACACCAACAGTTATATTCTTTGTAGTCGTAGAACAGTTATATTTTATGGTTTTGGCCTGACAGTTTAAATGCCTCCATAATAATCTACAAATAAACTAAAAACTTTGAGAACTTTTGTCTGGTTGAGATGTAACGCAGTACTGTTATAAACTTATATTTACCTTAGGTCTACTGTGAGGTCTTTAGTTCTCAAAGAGGTCATTGCAAGATATTCTACAGAAGCTGATCTTCAAAAGGTACAAGTTTTGTTATTTGTGTTTTACAAAAATAATCTCCATTTTTTGTCCATATTCCAGAGACGAGTATAAAGCTTAACATTTTTGGGTAAAATATATTCACTACCAGTGTACTTACCTTAGTGTAACAGTTAATTGAGACTCATAAGGAAATGAAAGGTAAGCCTATTGTAGACAAATTAAATTCGCAGGAAACCAAAGACACTGAAAAATAAACAGATTTTTAAAAAAAATATTCCAGTTGTGTTGCTCTGTGACAGAGATATTTTGCACAACAATCCTTAAAAATAAATTTTCTTTGCAGTTTGAAAACTTTGTCAGCAATCATCCAGCAAAAACTGATAAAGACAAGACATCCTATGATAACATGAGGTTCACAATAAATGCCAACATCAAATGGAGAAGTGTCAATGATGAGAAAATAATTACCTGGTTGGGGTAATTCTGTGTTGATGTATAAACATAAGTTGGCTGCTTTGGGCATTCAGGGAGGTTCAGAAGAAATATTCAAAGAAATATTTGAATCACAGACAAATTTAGTTGTGGAGTTCACTGGTTGTTATTTTCTATCGTGGCATCTTTATAGTTATGAAAGAGATATACGCTTGGTAAAATTACATGTAAATAAAATATATATGCCACATTAAAATTGTAAATAAGTCGTCTACTTACAAAAGCAGAAATAAAATAAAATCAGGGAATGTCACTGAGGTGTTATCTGTTCATCTCTGTGATGATGGCAATATTTTGTGTGTACCGATTCTACAATAAATTTGTTTATTTTACACAAGCAATGTTTTTTTTTGTTCAATCTTATGTTAATTTGATTTTAATATATCTCATCCAATTTAAATATGAAAAGAAAATGTTTAACTCCTTACAGTACACAATAGGATATTGGTCCAAGATATATTTAATCTTTCTTCCATATTCTTTAGGTTCTCTTGGGGTAAAGGTGCATGGTTTTAGAAGTGGTCAAGGTGGCATACCTCCACCAGATATCACATAGGATTCATCATACACACTATGACACTTTACTTGTGCCTTTCCGCTCCTTGTAGGGCACAGACCACATATGACTGTCTTCCATTATGTTCTGTCCTGTGCCAGGACTTCAATCTCACTCCGGCTGTAACTCAGCTCTCTAGGGTCTTCATTTTCTTCTCTTTTCCTTGTGATTCCACTTGAGTGCTTCTCTTTTGATGTCAGATCTTGGTTTTCACTTGGCGTGTGAAATGCATGGACAAACACAGTGACACGAACACCATTACTAAAAATGTTGTCTTGAAGAGCTGTCTGTAATTAAAATAAACTACACTACATACATGAGTCACACAGAAACATATGGTGATATATGTGAACATCATTCATGGGAGAATGGACGATTTACTGGAACCTGATATTTTGTATATCTTCATAAAAGCCAGTAAACGTGTTACATATCAAATCATAACTTGTATCTCTGATGACTTAATTATTCCAATTTAAAGGGAAAAATCGTAAAAAATCGAAAAAGCTAACTTGTACAAGATGAAGCAATGGCTAATCCAGATAGTCGGCACTGTTATACTTCTTATATTAATTCAAGGAACACCAGCATAACATATATCACACAATTATTTTGATATGATATTTTACCTCCGTCAAGGAGGTAATGTTTTCGCCTGGGTTTGTCTATGAACATAAACTCTGTCTGTTTGTTTGTTTGTGGACAAGATAACTAAAAAAACTTATTGACGGATTTTGATGAAATTTTCAGGATATGTCTGAAAAGGTAAAAGAAATGATTAAATTTTGGGAGTGATCCGGATCACTATCTGGATCTTCTGGATCCATGACATGTAATTTTTAAAGACAGACAACTCAAAAAGTTATGGATGGATTTTCATGACATTTTCAGGAAATGTCCTAAATGGGACAAGGAACAAGTGATTAGATTTTGGGAGTGATCTGGATCACTGTCTGGATCATCTGGATCCGGGCTTTTTAAAAAGGAAGTTATAACCAGATAATTTTAGGGTGGATTTTGATGATAGTCCAGGAATTGAGCTCCCTTGGCGGAGGTCTGCGCTCTCCGAGTTCTCTTGCTTTTATTCTGTAAAGCTATATTTAATGCTGCACCATTCCAATTTGAAAGTTTTTGTGTTCGAAATGTGTATGTGTATCCTGTTCCATTAGACTTTTGTACAAATTACAATATGGCGTAAATGTTGTTTCAGAGAAACTGAATATGCCTTTTTTATTTTTTCCTTTGACAATAATAAATGTCCAAACAGAAAGTATGACTAGTGTCAAATTTAAAAAAAAGAGCTATTGAATAATCGAATATAAAGTGAGCTACTAGATCTTCAAAGGCAGAGAGACCCTTCAAGAGCAGAAAAAATATGAACAAGTCAAGCAAATAATAAGAAATTGAGTGAAATGGTGTGTTCATTACTGGGTCCTGGTGACATAAAATCAAACAATAAAATATGGTCATATGTATTACGTTTCCTTTGACAACAGATCTCCATATGGCAAAGCCAAGAAATAAGTACTCTGAAAGATATTGCAAGGGGATTGTTTTGAGTAGAAAATAATAAAAGAACACTCATTATGTATAGACCTATCAAAACATCCAGTTGAAACCAATATACATGTACTAACAAAACCTATTACCAGTATTGAGGTTTCCAATTGTCCATTTTCATAATAGCTGGCTATATAACCTTGTACATACAACAAACTGCCAGTTATACTCTACAGGTGTCTCTGTGTGATACTGCCTTTCTTTAGATGCAATTGTCAAGTTTCTAAAATGTCTCCCACCTCTACAGGATTTGACAGTCTCAGAAACCCAATCAATTTTAATGCCAAAACAGGTTACCTTGGTAGTACGCAGATTTAATTTTAAAGTACTTGAAAGAATATTCAGTACCTGCAGTAAACGGATCATAGATTAAAAACTACCATCCCTTAAACTGGAACTAATGTGTCCAACACATGGACCAAATTTGACGTAATATAATAGCTTTAGTTAATCTGTCTAAGAAAATGTCTGTATTGCACTCCATTTACCTTCATCCTGTGGCCAAAGGTGGTAAACATCATTCTCCACATGTGGGGTAGTGCTTCTGGCCTCCGTGGGTTGATGTTTACATGAAATCAATTTAATAAGGCCACCACTAGTCATGTTGGCCATGGATTTAAGTGAATCCCTTTACTATGCAAAGTGTTTTATGTACATTGCTGAATAACTGAAAACAAACAACAGTATTATTGGCTCTAGCAATAATGCTTGTAATATTCTGAGATACTTGCCTAGCGTGTGTCAATAAGCTTTTTTCTTACTTTATTGACATTTATCTTTTTATTATTTATTCAATTTCCAAATTGTCAGGGGCCGTATTCACGAAAGGTCTTAGCCAGGGCTTAGGCTTAAAGTTGAGACTTTTGTCTCAAGTTTCTGCCCAAAAACTGCTAAAACCCTTGTCTTAGGCTTAGTGGTATTCACAAATAATTTAAGACCGGTCTTAGGCTTAGCCAAGGGCTCAACTTTAAGACTGGGTGGTAGTGGGCTTAAATTTTGTAAAGAGGACTTAAATATGGCCACCATAAACTTTTCTCTACTTCAAAATTTCAAAGGGCTGTAAATAAAGTATAATTAGACCAAACACCTCACTAAAGCAGTCTTTGGAATTTTATATGTGGTAACAAGGTTTTCCATTTCAAAACAGTACTTTTCCTTAGATAAAATGCATTAAATGAAGGATATATTTTCACCAATAGTATAGTTTGAATAGAAAAGAAAGGTCACATGACCCAGAAAACCACTGTGGTTATTTGATAATCTTGGACTTAGCTAAGTCACCCTTTGTGAATACGGTTTTAAGACAAAAGTCTCAACTTTAAGACCACATTTAAGCCTAAGACCTGGCTAAGTCTAAGACCTTTCGTGAATACCAGCCCAGGTTTCTGTTTAAATTAAGTTATTCTTGTTCAAATGCAAATTTAAACTATATAAATTAGTTTGAATGATATGTTGATGAGAAGAAAAGTACAGATCAATGAAATATATAAGCTCTGCAGTTAATATTACAAAAAAAACAAAATATTGTAACTTGTAACAAGAATTTTATTAAGACAAACTAGCTAGAATATAGCCCTTTTCATTTTGAGAAACTACTTTGTGAGAAAACACAAAGCAGACCTCACATCATTTACCTTTTTTATTTAGTTTAGATAGACTTGATTGCTTATGGCATATGTCATGAAAGAATAAACATTTCAATTATCTCAAACTTCTCCACAAGCTGCTGTCAGAATACACCAACAATATGTGCGACGTTGAGTAACATGAACTATGCATGCACAGTAGTTTTAATCAAATGAATCAGTGACTATCTGAATAACGCAAAGTAAATATCAGATATGTTTTAACAATGAGCTACGATATCATATTTTGTATGTGATTAAGTGCGAAATATTTTCTATATCATCCAGTGTAGAATAGTGTCCCATGCTTTAAAGTAGTTGTATGTGGTATAATGATATATGATGCTGTTTTGTCATTTATATCATAGTGATATGGATTCATCCTTATGATATTATAAGATATTGCTGCTTAAAATTTATCAAGATATATAGACAAGACACATTGCGATACTACAAATTTATAACTGGATTGTAAAATACTCGTATAAAGGAATAAGATTGATAATACTTGCTTTCTATAAAGCACATTGTTGACATATACTTTATTGCATTTTCCAGGCTCGTGCACCTTTTCGATTTATCTGAAGAAAGAATTTTAATTTGCAAAGGGAATAAAATTATTTTAGAAGTTGTAACAATAGATGACTGATTAGAGATAGTACATTCCTGAATAATTCAGCTGATCTGGTAGAGAATAATAAAGGAAAACATTAAGACAAAAACCATAATTCAATACTTGGGCCGCTGGAATATTTATAAAATATATGCAATAATGGAAACTATTCCCATCCTCAGAGAAACTCATCTCTCTTCAGCTAAAACAGAAGATAAGCCCAAAACAACAAAAGGCAAGCAAAGGGGCTTTAAAGTTGTGATGGTGGGGAACACTGCTTTGGCATTCTGTCTGTTGTCATATACATTTGCCATTATAACATCACAAGTTGCACTGGAAAAAATAAATATTTTTGAAATAAATACAATCAGATTTACAATTCAGGTTTTGTTGTCACTTGCTGCAATATTAGTCGGAAATGAGTCTATCATAATTGAAAGAAAACATGTGAGGCCAATTTTTGGAGTCGTCGCGTCGGACTATGTGTACAGCAACTGTTATTTCTTGGCCGCTTCATTCATGCCTGTAGGCAACATGGACGGTGTCTTTGGTGCTATTTATATTATAATAGCACTAACCTATGACTTATATTGCAAAAGAATAACCAAATATTCCATTGTGGCAGCAGCAATTGCTTGTGTAGGGATAATTCTCTTGGTGCAACCATGGATGATAAGTGATGCAAAAGAGTTCAACCAAGATATCATACCATGTGATTACTTAGACAATAAGACCACACAAAACCTGTGGAATAGTACAGAAGGGTCCCTGAACCTTGACAAAGAAGAGGAACATGTCAAGCAATACATATTGGGGTATGTGCTAGTATTTGTTTCTGCTGCATTTGTTACCGTCAGTGGAAACCTTTCAATTCCATTGCTTCAGAATTACGGCGTTGCCACAGTAACATTTTGGGCAGGGTTAATAGAAGGATTTCTTTCTGTACTTGCTACTGTCATTTGGAAATCTGCTACTGCATCAAGCTATGCATTACCCAGTGGATTCTATTGTCTCCTGTTTGTTTTACTCTTTGCAGTTTTTGCTGCACTAGAAAACATTTTCAGCAACTGGACATATTTCTATCTTCCCATATCTAAAGTCGCACTTGGCATGCCTTTTGCAACGGTGTTGTGTTACATTGCTCAACGAACTGTCTTTAAGACATTTCATCCTGGACATGCAAATATAACAGAGGTATTTGGGATAGTTTTAAGCATAGCTGGAGCAATATTATCACCTATAATGTCATTATTGTTTGAAGAAAAAAACTGAAACCTGGAGACTGCAAATGCTTGAAATAAACCCTGGCAAAATCTTTCGTATTGTTCATACTTTGGAAAAAGACACTATAACAGTTATGAGTAAGTGACATTAAGTGTAACGAATTTATACAAAAATATGACTAAACCCACTAAAACATTAAAATATGACTAAAACCACTAAAATATTAAAATGTAATTAATTTATTTATCCTCCTGGTGTGATATTATTTCATTTTGGTGTATGAGTGCAGATCAGTTTAAAAGTTTTAGCAACAAGAATATTCACCGAAAGAAGGCCACACGTATTACAACTGTTCTCAGAAATTCAGAAAATTCATTCTGAAAATGACAACCAAGATGAGAGTTGCACGTTATTTTAGACAAAAAGTTTTAAAAAATCCCAGATTTTTACCTGTCACAGAGATGCTAAATTACTATTAATCCCCTGTGCTTTATTTATGAACTATGAACTTTTCATCTGATAATAAAATTAACAAATAGTATGAATCATTTTGCTAGTATACCACATAGATGAAAATACCAGGTTTATGCATGTTCTTTTATAGTATATTATATGTTATAAAACTAAGATGGCTATCTTATTTATCAAATGGTTAGAAGTTTCTTCTCTAAAAGGTGCTGGGATATCCCATTGCTGTGTGTTTTATTTATTCTCACACTGTTTAATTTGCATTACTAGTATATATATCTTTGTATAATATGGTTTGAACAATTAAAATAAATAAATAAATGCATGTTCCAAACCTTTCAGGAAACCCACTAATTTGTTAACGCCAACCCTTTGATAAATAGATCAAAGTTAGGGTTTATGTCCTGTTCAGCTTTCAGGATCATGCTAGGACAGCACCTTTGCATTTGGACTTGTAAGGTCATGCTATGAGTCACTATTTGGCACGTTTGGGGTTCTTTTATAACGACAGCATCAACCTATGACTTATATTGTAATAACATAGCCAAATATTACATCGTAGCAGAAACCATTGCTTGTGTAGGGATACTTCTGTTTGAACAACCATGGGTGTTACATGATGCCAAAAAAGTTTAATATAGTTTTCATACCATGTGATCACTTAGATAAAAACCCATAGAAAACCTGTGGAATAGCGTAGAAGTGTCCCTGAACCTTGACAAAGAAGAGGAACATGTCAAGCAATATCTATTGAGTTATGTCCTAGTGCCAGACACACAGACAAATGAATGCACCAAAGAACATAACCACCTAGTGAAGGTGATACAGCAACAATCTTCTTCCAATTCTATTTGTTCACACTATCAGTATTACCAATATAATGCAATATCGAGAACAAAATGATTGAGATTGAAATAGTGTATGCCTAAAAATAGTTAGGTCTACTTTTTGACAAACTTTTTCTGAGATCTTTTTGTAATAACTGGTGAATTATTTGTTATATGTTGGAGATTAGTATCTGCTATACAGCACACACACATAAAGAATAACACATTCGTTATACGTAACATGGTTAACTAGACAGCATTCTTATTGGTTTGTCACAAATTCACGGATTAAACGATTTTTTTCTCAGGACAACTCTTCTGGCACATTACACTTTCAATAAAAGTGGACGATTTTTACCATTAAAATTTCTGATTTAATAACATTACAAAATTACCATCACCAAGGAAGTATTAAATTCATAACTGTTTGTCACCAGGATTGTGCAAATACTACTGGCTGGATCTTCATGAAAAAAAACCCACGAAGATTGGTCTTGGGTACAATTTTTATTTCATTAAGGTTTTGAGAGGAATCTGGATCACCGCCTAGGTACAAAAATATCAAAGAGTCAAATTTTTCATTTATTTATTATTCATCCAAAAACAGAGGGGCTTATGTTGGAATCTGCTGTTGAAAATTAAGGGCAATTGCTACTAAATAGTTTTAACATTGAGAAATTTACCAAGTTTAAAAATAACTTCATCTTGATGTTTTATATCCAGGAGAATGAAAAAATTGGGGGGTCACCGGTGAAACATTTTTTATTAAAACAAATAATTGATCCATGATTTCTCAGATTAAGTGTAATCTACATACCTGAGGTAAGAAAGGAGTACACTTAATGTTTTGTATTTTTTTCATTCAGTACTTCATTAATTTTTAATATTACTTTGTTACATAAAAGTTCACATCAAACTCTACCAATAATAAACAAAACGAACTGATCTTTAATAAAGTAAATATAGTTTCAGCCCAAGAAAAGCTGTGATATAGTTTTACTAATTGGACTGAATATCTGACTAAAATTCACTTAATTTGTGACCTTTTATCGATATCTTTTTGATAAATGATCACTCACTACAATACAACCATTTTACTGTGTTGTTGATAACAGCACTGTTCCATTGGATTCTAAAACAATTGTTTACAAACTCGTCCCATTTTCATCCAATTATATTGTAAAAATAATATTTTCATAAACTAAAACCAGAAGTTCTAAATTCATTTTTGATAATATTATAAAATAATATCAAAATGTTTTCATACTAAGATCAATTGTGTTCAAATGCCGCACAATATCAAAAGGGCTGCAATGTTTTTTCTCAGATATTTACTGTTCAAGTAACTGTGATATTTTAGATTTTATAATTTAGATATAGGGGCCACGGTGGCAGAGTGGTAACACTCTCACCTCCCACCTCTGAGGCTGGGGTTTGGTTCCCGGTACGGCATCAAGTGGGAAAGTTGGTAGTTGCTTGCCGTTGATTGGCAGTTTACAGTACAGAACCTTGACCAACTGTATGTACTGGTTTCCTCTGCCCTTCTAACTACCAGTTGTGATATGACCTGTACAGTGTTGAAAGCAACGTAAAACGCCACATAAATAAATAAATAAAAAAATAAATATAACTTAGATAAAACTGTATTTTATATTTTTGTTTTACGATATAACCTCACATGAATTAAGATTTTATTTTTTGTTAATTTTTACAGTATATTGAAACATAAAACTTTAAAATTATTCCCCAGTTAAATAATATTAATGTATTACATAATCTGTGACTTTAATTTCCCACAACACAGGGCACATACATTCAAGGCAAAACAGCCACAGATTTTACTGAACAAATTGCCTTTTTGTTTCACCCCTATAAAATCTACAAGATACACACACAACTTCACATATGCAGAGATAGGCAGAGACTCTCACACGTCTGTATTAATTACTACCCATTGTCACTGAGCAATAAATATGCGCACTGACAAAAACGGAGATTGTCCTTAAATAAAGTTTTGTACTTTAAAGCAGTAAAAAAAGGCTACATTAAATAATAAAATACCTTGATGACTAATGCCCTTTAAGTCTGGAAGGAACACAAAGCTCCACAACATATCAATAATGATTTCATGAATAGAGAGGTTATGGCAGCAAAAAGACACCTACGCAAACTTGAAAGGGTATGGAGGAGGGACAACTTTGCCTCAAATTGCAGTGGGTACAGAGCTACAGTGAACTATTTCAACCATGTTTTAAAACACTCGAAAACCATGCAGACATTACAGTAACATGGTTAGGGAACATGAGTATAACATGTCCTTGTGGAATGCCATAAAGAAAGTCCTTCATAAATCACCAAAAATAGTGCTCCCAGATCATACAACTATTACCAGTTTATCTAACACTTTTGACAAGTACTTTGCAGTCAAAATTACTACATTATGGTCTGGATTAGTATCGACTGTCCCAGACCCCTACAAGAATAAATTTGTTTCTTTCCGAATCATGTCGGAGGAAGAAAATTTTTAAAATCATCAAGTCAACACCAAATTAATAAATAAATGTGATTTGGATCTGCATGTAATTCCAACCTCATTGGTCTGTGATGGTATTAGCATACTTTTGATCCTCATTTCTCCTATAGGAGGGCAAATTCCTATCCTGTTCCAAGACTGTACATGTCACATCCTTCTTAAATACTTGTCTTGGCAGAAACACTCTAAAGGATTATTGAAAAGTATCCAACCTCACATTTCCAAACTTATAAAGAAAGTTTTGGTTAAGCAAATTAATAAGCCCATTGTCCTTTAGGGTATAATGAACATAAATCAGTCTGCATATTTAGTTTTTCACTCTTCTGAAACTGCATTGCTAAAATACAGAGTGACAATGCCACCTCAATGGACAAGGGTACTAGTTTTGGGCTATTCCTTCTGGAATTATCCACAGCATATCTGTCAGATGTTTTTCAACTCCCTTATGGGGTTCCTCAGGGCTCAGTGTTGGGCCCACTCCTTTTTACCCTGTACACAACTCCCCTTAGAACAGTCATATATAAATGTAATATCATCATCCATCATTTATAACTTGGAACTTAAATCAAGGAATTTTAATTCTAGTATCACTGGACTGTTAAATGCCCTGAGGTCATCATGGCGTGGATGGGAAATAACAACGTCAAATTAAATCCTGACAAAACAGAACTTATTTTGATTGGTGATAATCAAATAAGAAATTCCATATAGTCTTATTTCCTGTTAGTCTTCATGGAACCAACTGAATCAGTCAAAAACCTGGGTGCCATCCTGGATGCTGACAACGCAATGCAAAAACATGTGTCTAATTTATGTTTCTTATGTTAATACCATCTCTGGGAACTACAAAGTGTCCCCAGGCATCTAACACATGAAATAGCTGTGACGGTGGTAAATTCTTTGGTAAGCAGTTGCGTGGACTACTGCAGTTTACTGCTCTATCAGAGAAAAAAGCTTATATTGGGAGACTTTAAAGACTTCAAAGTGCTGGAAACTTCTGGAACTATGCTTAAGTTTTATCGACATTAGCGCCTTATGCTCCTTTCACACTCCAGGTGGTCGTCCCGCAGTTAGAAGTTTTCTCGGCAGCAGAACTGCCTCTCCAGGTCACCCCATTTTGTCTGAGGTGTTCACACTACAGGCGGATGGCCACTGATTGGGCATGTTTTTAACCATCAATAACAGAAGAATGACAGTGCCAAAAACGTTGATCACTGAGAAGCAACCACCATTAACCTTAACTCACCTTCTGCGAAATGACCAATACCTTAACTTACCCTATATCGCCATATTACACCTAAAGATAACCAAATCACAACCTTATGTACACCGTGGACCACATCTTTGATTACCAGAGTAAACAATCATTCTGGCAGGCCCAAAATTGTCTGTACATGCTCACGGTACAGAAATCGGAGTTGGAAACTTCAAATAATTAAAACGTTCGATAGGACGTGCAAGGTGATGTAATGTGAAAGGGGTATTATACAATGTTTACATCAATTTCCGCTTTATAAATACATGTTCTTCTTACTGACAAAACGTTGGAAAAATTCATATTTTTAAATTTATAATAAATTGAAAAAATGGTACACCAAGTCATATTGTAGCTAGAGACTGCTGCAATCACTCTTTAGTGACAATTGTACACCACCGTCTTTGTCAAATTGCCAAATTTGTTCTGAAATAGGATGCCTCAAGGTTTGACAAACAATGTTTATAGAAATAAAATATTACTAAAGAGTAGATGTCTAAAGGTTGGTTTTACCTGGCTTAACACTTTTTGGCTCAATATAATGGGGTAACATTTTATTACAATTTTCATCCTCACCGTATTGTCACACTTGATGACTCCTTCAAAGCTCAACTGTTTTATAAGATTATATGGTGTATGTTCTACAGCTGCCTTTAAGAGTTTATAATAATCATTTTGTACAATGAGATACGTTGAACTTTGTGGTAGCATGTAAAGTGTGGGCAATTTGTTGGCAGAACAAAATAATCCCAAAGAAATATGTGAATGGGGCCATGGTACAATCCTTAACACAAAGCTATGGACAGCACACTTGCAACCTGTGCTTGCTATATTTTGTCGAGCACATCCATTTTATAACACCCATACTAGAACTTGAAGGACTTCATTTTCTTGTATCTAACAGCTGATTGCCCACTGATCAAGTGACATTTATAACTTTGATAGTATTTATTGTGTTTTTGACAAGAGATGTACTTTATCTTATACAATACAAAATGGCTGCAATAAATTGTTTGTACCATCAGTGGCATGGGCACATTAGTCTTCCAAAGGTAACTTATAAAACTATATATAAAATCTCTAGAACAGAAATATTTTCTAAGTCGTCACTGCGCATGCTTCCACTGAAATACTTCAGAAAAATCACTGTGGCATGTGAAAACTACATTTACGCCATTATTGTCAAACTTTTATGCTGGGAACACGTGACATTTGCCAATTTGCTTGGTAATGAATACAAGTTATGCTGTAAGGAATTCCTGGTGAAAATATCCATTGTTCCTACTCCCCTCGCCTTATCCTACTGATATAAATGTATGAGTATTAAATTGTTGTCTGTTTGAAGAATGTTAGAATTTTAAAATTTTATTAACGCCTTTGTATTTTTTTCTCTTGATCTCAATGGGGATGATATTGAGCCTTCAAAGTAACTATTCACCATTACTTCAAATTTTAAATGGCTTCATCATCTTCAAAGTGTGATACTTATTTGACATATAAGGTATGTGTGATGCACGCACATAAAGTTTCTAAATTTTCGTACATTTACAATAAGTTAATGTGAATAAACACATTTACAAGAATTTATTTTATGATTAAAACTGAATGTTTGTCGCATATTGTAAGTGATGGGTAAGTCCCATGGTTTGGCATCCAAACACAGGCTGTCACCCTTGTGTGGGTTCGACTCCCATAAGTGACAAATGTTGTGGACCTGTTCCAAGTGGTGGGGCTAAACAAAAATTAAACTCACCACAACCTGTCACTTTTGTCGGACTGGTATGTAGGAGAAGCTATGTTGGAGTGTTAGGGTTTGTCATTTCGATGATCACTAAATTTATTTTTCCCACTAAAATTGAATCTGATGTTCCAACCTCAAAGTAAGCGTAGGTCGGGAAGGGTCAGCCTTATGCCCTGTTCCACCAAAAGATTAAGGCCCGATCCTGTCTGGGACCCTTAATCGTGCACAGTCGGTGGAAAAAAAAACAAAACTGGGCGGGAATACTGGGTCGGTACTGAAGTCTGGGATTAAGAACAGATCGTCCTCAGGAAGCCTCAGGATGACTGGTCTGGGACTAAGAACCGACTAAGCCAGTTTTCAGGTCGGTTTCAACCACGATCCTGTCGTACACATACCGACTGGGTCCCAGGACGCCTCAGGCCTCCTGGGACTAAGAGCCGACTAACCCACGATTAACTACTGGCGTCCTCAGGCCTCCTCAGTCTTCCCCAGACCAGGATCCCCGATTCTTGTTTCCAAAGTTGCTGGATTTTCTGGGTATATATATATAAAATTTGCGATCTAATCACCATTGCTTTTCTAGGAACACAGCAGGATGCCACCTTTTAATGGGAGACAGATTCAACAACAACTTAGGGCTTTTTTGTTTTTTATTCAGTTACAAATAATCATGTATTTCCATTTTTTACGTCGACCACAGCAACCACCACCAGCACCACCAGCACCCATACAGAGACCTAGAAGAAGGCACAACATGTGGGTCAGGCCATGGCTACTGCAGAGAGAGGAGAGGGGGCCTACCATAACATTATGGCTGATCTGTATGCCACAGACATTCCAGGATTCACCGACTACATGAGGATAACCCCAGAATTCTTTGAAATGATAAAGACCAGACTGGAACCACATCTAGCCAGGCAGGCCACCAACTACAGAGCACCAATCAGTGTTGGGAAGAAGTTAGCCCTCACCATCAGATATCTGGCCACTGGAGAGTCATACACATCATTATCATGTCAGTTCAGGGTTGGAAGATCCACCATTTCCAACTTTTTACCAAAGGTCTGCAGGGCCATCCAGGATAAGTTCACCAGAGAGTACCTCAAATGTCCTACTACCCCAGATGAGTGGAAAGAACTGGAGAGGGAATTCAGGATCAGGGGGAATGTTCCACATGCCCTGGGAGCCCTGGATGCATGTGGCATTAAAGAAACCCAAGAACACTGGAGCCCTCTACCACAACTACAAGGGGTTCTTTTCCATTGTGATGTTGGCCCTGGTAGATGGACAGAAAAGTTCAGATGGGTGGATGTGGGTACAGCTGGATCTGCCCAGATATTTAATGCCTCTCAGCTGAAGAGGAGGATTGAGGATGGCAGGATAGGCTTCCCTGACCCAGCTCCTATAACCCAGGGTGGTAGAGATGTCCCCTACTTTATTCTGGCAGACGATGCTTTTGCCCTGAAGACCTGGCTCATGAAACCCTATGGCAGAAGGCTGTTAACAAGGGAGGAAAGGATTGCCAACTATAGAATATCGAGGGGCAGGAGAGTTGTGGAGAACGCTTTTGGCATCCTGGTCTCAAGATTTAGAGTGATGAGGACCACAATTGAACTACCCCCAGAAACAGTTAGAGAAGTGGTCATGACCTGTGTGGTTCTGCACAACATACTCAGAAGCCAGTATCAAGGTCAACCTGCTGGTCAGCAGCCTGGGGAGGATGATGATGATGATGATGTGCCTGGTGATTGTGGATTGATTGGTGGTGCTGCTGGTGGTGGCCAAGACAGAAACCCTGCTAGAGAGGCCAAAAGACAGAGGGATTACCTGAAGGACTACTTCAATAATGAGAGAGCAGTGGCCTGGTAAGATGGCAGAATATAAGTCCTGCTGCAGTAAACAGTCCTTTTCAGGACTAACTATAACAGTCCTTTTCAGGACTAACAAACAGTCCTTTTCAGGACTACCAATTATTCCAAAAACAATTAATCAGCTATGCTTGCTACAGACGGACAAACCCCATGCCAAACATAACTTGTTCAGACGGACAAATAGACAAACCCCATGCCAAACATAACTTCTTCAGATGGACAAACAGACAAACCCCATGCCAAACATAACTTTTTCAGACGGACAAACAGACAAACCCCATGCCAAACATAACTTTTTCAGACGGACAAACAGACAAACTCCATGCCAAACATAACTTTTTCAGATGGACAAACATAGAAACCCCATGCCAAACATTACTTTTTCAGATGGACAAACAGACAAACACAAGTTACTCACCCAACAATCATACAAACCCAGTGTTAAACAAGAGCCAAACACAAAGTCACACATAATATCCTAAAATGAATTATTTTTTTATATATTTGGAAATCCATCTCCTAATTTCACCAATTTGATTTTGTTCATGGGTTGGAAATTTATTTGTAGCAGAAATGTTTTTATGGAAATCTTCCATTTTAAATCTTCACCTCTAATCACAAAAATGTGGAAAATATAACCAGAAAACAAGTTTTGTTTTCAATAATGGGGGATTGTGTTTGCAAAATAGTTTGTCAGTTCGTTGGCATGGGTTCTATTTAATTTTGGGCTTTTGTGTTTCTTGTTGGTGGTTACTGGGGTTGGGTTTATTATTGGTAGTTGGATGTTGGGTTTCTTACTGGGTTTGTTATTTGGGGGGTTATGTTTGGTCTTGGGTTTGTCTGTTTGTGGGTTGGCAAGTATGTAATAATGCCTTTTAACTCTAGGGAAGGTGTAAGTGTTGGACTTTTCACTTACAGATTTTAAACTATCCCATGGATTTTAATCTAAAAATGGGCTGATTAATGGCCATATTGGGAGTTATTTTTAATTTTTTTTTATGTGGCCTTTTTTGTTATGTGTGGTACCATGGGTTATTTGTTTCATGTTTGGGGAGGTGTAGGTGTTGGACTTTAACTTTTTTTTTCTTGTGATAACTATTTGTACTGAACTGTTTTGTTTTGGGAGGGGAATTGGAATAACATGTAGCTGAATAATTGTTTTTGGAAGATTTGGTGGCCCTGAAAAGGGCCTGGCAGGTCAAAGACCCGCCCTGACTGGATGGCTACTGAGGAGGCTGCTGCTGCTGTTGAGGCGGTGCTGAAGTGGTGATAGTAAAGAGCTGCTGCTGCGGTTGCTGCTGCTGCTGCTGAGGTTGCTCGACGATCTGTGTTGATGTCAGATCTGGTAGCTGGCTTAAGATTCCACTCAGATTGTGTCTGCTCCCTTCGTCCTGTACAGTTAGGACAGATGTCGGGTTGCTGAAGCCAATGGGGCTTGGTGTATAGTACACAAAACTGCTGCTAGCTGCTGCTTGAGTGGAACTAGACGCCTGTGGAGTGGTTGTTGGCAGTAGGCCGACCCTCTGGGACTCCGTGGTAACAGTGGCTGATCTTCTGGGCAATGGCTGACGTCTGCGGTTACTCTTAATAGTTTTGATGTCTCTAAATATCTTGCCCTTTAATTCTTCAAATTCTTCTTGAGTCATCTTTTCGGCCTCTGATGCCACATAGTCAAAGAAGGGTTGCCTGTCTGACTTCTGATGCAGAAAACCTGAGATAAGTGTCCTCATCTGCTCAAAGTGTTCGAGAATCTTGGAGTCTGTAGTTGAAATGGGCATTGATGTAATGATGGACTGACTCCTCTCCCTCAGGACACTGGACTCGAGGTTTTCTGTGGCAGTAGTTGACCCACGTGATTCGTCCTGCCTGCTGGTATTTGGACTGGCCTCAAAACCTGAACTTCTGTTGGCCCCCTTTCTTCTGATGTGGGTTTTATTAAAACCCATCTGTTGGTAGACCCAGGACTGTCTCTTGGTCATCTCCCTCGGGGCTTGGCCAGATTGGAGCTTGGACAGCTTCCCATAACGGGTTCGCTGGGACTCGAACCAACGTCTCACATCAAAGGGCTGGAGCTTCAGTTCCTCAGATATTCTGCCCAGAGAGCCTCTCTTCTGGTCCTGTCGTGGAAACGTGAATGTTCCTTGTCATACAGTTCAGGGTGCAGCTTTACAAATTCCACAATGGAAACTTCCTGGCTGTCTGTAAAAGTGGCACACACCCTGGCTCTCTTGGCTGAAGAATGGCACTCCGGATCTTCTTCACACCTCTCTTCTTCTTCTACCACAGCTTCCCCAATAGCTGGACCTTCCTGAATCTCCTCCTCCTCTCTCCTCTCAGTTCCTTCTTCTGTAATAACTTCACTTCTCTCCTCTACTTGACTTTCCTTCTCCCTCTCATCCATCTTTTTCCTTCCTCTCTTCCCTCCTTTCTCTTTTCTCATAATCCAGTCGACAAAATAATAGAAAAATAGTAAAATGTGTCTCCTAACTGTTAAATTTGCCTTAAGCTCAAGTAAAATATATATAAAATAAAAACTGAAAACCCCTACAAATCAGTGACACACGTCTCTCAGTAGCCAAACAGTCAGTAACAACGAGAATGTGTGCGCGGTCGCTTATATAGTCCCAGACCCCCTCATTGCCTCGTTTTAATTTCCGACGCGCGGGAAAACAGTCAGTTCTTAATTGGTTGTTAGTCCCAGGCCTCCTGGGCGTCCTCAGACCATCACAGACTAAATTTGTGCTGTCCCAGGCATCCTGGGGAGGCCAGTTAGGATCGGTTAGGGTCGGTTACCCTTAGTCGAGGCTTAGTCCCAGACCTTGATTTTTGGGTCCCAGGACACCGCAGACGGTCTGAGGCTTTCGGGGACTAATGCAACCGACCCACTTTCACACGCATGAAATTCATACGCATCATATCTGAGTCTGGGATTAACAACCGACCTCCTGGGACTAAGGCTAGGGAGGTCTGGGACTAAGGGTTGCAGGCGGCCTGGGACAAGACACGACTGTGTAAATTTGGGTCTGAGGAGGCCTGAGGACACCTGGGACTGGACATTTTGTTGACGGCGGGAAATATGAATCGGCTTGAGTCGTGAGAAATATCAAACATGTTTGATTTTTCACACGGCCCCAACCGACAACAACCGACCCTTACAGAAGGTCTGGGACTAAGCAAATATTTCAAACCGACCCTCCAAAACCCTTACTCGGGAGCCTTAGTCATGTGGTGGAACACCCACATTAGTGGAACAGTTCCTTTGAGCAAATTTCCCCAAATAATGTATATTTCATTTTTTTATATTTTCATTTTAATTCATTGAATTCTTACATATTTAATACTTGTGAACATCAAAGTTTCATTTTATACATTAACTGAAACCATTAAACTTGTGAACACATATTGTTGAATACTGCCACATCTTCAAAACAGCAACTTTGGTTAAAATGTGGCTTCACAGTGGTATTTCAAGCTATTTTAGTTATTTTTGTCTAATCCTTGTCTGGTAGATATGGCATAAGATATATCCAACCAAATAAAAGGTTCTTGGAGGTCTCTATTGATACATAAATCTAGAAAAGTAACACTGATGATCCCACATTTTGAAATGATGATGTTTGTTCTGCCCTCAACCTTACCTGTTTCAGGAAAAAGATAAAATCTTTTCTCTTCAAAGAGGATTTTCCACCTTAGCACATAAACTACCTGGTGGTATCCACACCTATTTTTAGCCTAATTAATAAACAATGTTTTTCTGAAATGTTTAGGATTGTTTAGGATGTTCATTTAATTGGCATATTTGCCGTCCTGATATATGTAGAGGTATCTGATAAAGAGCACAAGTGTTGAGCCCATTCAGCATTTGTAGGTTCAGTTATTTTGGATCATGATTTAATTCATACTGAAACAAGTTAGAACACAACTATTTTGGCCTTGTAGTGTACTGTAGAAATATATTTATTGATTAAAGTCTGAAACTATTGCAATTTTTGGGGCTGTTCCATTTCTGCAATGTCCCATAAACCTTACTCCCAATTCTGAAAATGTGGGAATCAGGAAAATGTCCTTCCATCTGGGTGCTCAGTAGGTGGCAGTGTAAAAAGTTTATCAAGAGCAATTGCTGATGCAATTTCAGGGTTTAAGGTCTCCTCAATTTCTCCCCGGCGAGGTTTGCGATATCATCCCCAATCTTTCAAAAAACTATACGATAGCCATACAATCTCTACAATGGTGATATCAAAGACACAATTGGGATAACAATAGTCCAGATGCGGTTTATGATATAAAAGAATGTGCATACGTTGCAAAAAATTTCTTAATGACATTTTGGAGATCTCCCCTGGTGACTTACCCAGTTTTAAACATCCACCCCTGATCTCTGTAGGGGTCACTGGAAAAGGTCAAATTCATTGATACATGATAATGCGGTTCAGAAGAAGAGTTCTTTAACAGAGAAGGAGGGCCCCAGTCACTTGGATCAGACAGTTGCTAAGGAGACGTGAGGATAGGGGTCAATAACATAATCTAGTCGCAGAACTGTATGAAGAATATCGCCATACTTTCACCAACTTCATGTGGTTGTCTCATGTGATATTCACTGAACTTGAAGGCGGATTACCACCAGACCACCTAACTGTGAGAGCCGCTCAGCCCAGGCCTGAAATTAGCTATTATACTGAGACATCTGACCACAGGGGAGAGCTATTTCTCCCTTCAGTTCCCCTTTAGGGTGGGGAATCCAACATTTGACTATTTTGTCCTTGCAATGTTTATTATTGATGATGATGCCTTCCCCTCCGAACCTGGCTGATGAAATCCTTCTCCTGCAAGTAGTAGCATGGAGTGGACCTAAATGAGCTGGCATTCAACTACTGGGTGAGATGCTGGAAAAGGGTTGTTTTTGGGATTTTGGCTGCATATTTCTGGTCCTGCAACCCACCATGCAACAAGAACCTCCGGTGGTCATGCTGGTAGTCACAACCTGTTTGGTGCTGCACAGCAAGGGAACCAGCTGCTTTATGGAGGAAGAAACCCCACTGAAACTGCCAAGGTACAGCAAAGTGTTCTGGTAGATTACTTCAGAAATGAAGGAGCTGTGCTTTGGCAGATGGACAGGATATAAAATTTGGACATTAGTAAAAGGGCGAGTTACACACTTTCTCAGTACTTTTTTCAGATTTGTTTCAGTGATATGCACAGCATTACAAATATTTGTCTCTTGTATGAACTCAGGTGTAAATGTGTTTTTGTTAATGTTTTTTAATGTTTTTTTTAACATGTACAATATTTGCATTACAAACAATTAGCTGCATTTAATTCCGTAGAAATTATAATATTAGTTTTCTGTAATATGTACTTGTTGTTATGTTTTGTTATAGCATGAACATATTTCTAGTACTGTATAAATAAATATTTGTGTGGTTCAAATAATTTTTTTTTGGTTTGGAATTAACTTTTAAACCTTCATTGAACGTGTTTGTTTGGACCCTGGCTGACAGAGAGGTGTGAGAGTTTAAACCTTCCCCCATTGAACTTTAAACTTGTTTGAACATTGGTTGACAAAGAAATTGGAGGGTTGCAACCCTCTGCCATTGAATTTGAAACTTGTTCTGACTTTGGCTGACAGAGAAGTGTCAGGGATTTAACCCAATAGAAATAACAGCTTACTTACACTTGCTAAGTATAATGGGGGCAGGTTGAATTTTTTTTGTGTCATTTGGGAATTGGTTTGTAATTTATTTAATCTAGTTAATTTGAACAAGCGGAACAAGCAACACTTCCAGGGTATCACCTACTGCTAATCAACTCCATGGTCATCTCTGCTGGCCTCTGGCAGGAATGGCTGGGGGAGGGGTGGTGTTGACTGACTGTAGCTATCATCTGTGTATGGCAAGGTATGGATAAGTGCACCAAAGGATGTGTCTGTGGAGGCTAATGAGGGTGGGTCCATTGGTATTTTTGGCATGAGGCTGTAGAAGATGGTTGTTGTTGGGCTCTGCAGTGTTCTTTCACTGTGTGGCTGTTGAACTGACTGTATTTGATGTTGAATGGTGACCGCATTTGCTGTTGAATGGGCTGCTGCATCTGTTTCATTGATGGTGGAAGCTGCTGTTGGATGGAGTGAAGTTTGTTGTTGTTGTTGTTCTTGTTACTGTCTGTCCTTGCATTTCAGTTCCTTATAAGTGCAAAGGTCTCAACTGGGAAATCTTCAAATGATTCGGTGGTGAATTCAGTTCTTAACACAACCACTGACTATATGCAGCTGTGGGGTAATTCTAGGACTTCAGGCAGATCATGTGCTCCAGCTTGTCTTCAAGTGCCTCTAATTTCTTTCTCCTTTCCTGTGCCTCCAACTGGAACTCATTCGCTCATGGTGCTGGTTACACAAGGTTGCAAGCTGGAGGGGCTTTTGTGATGGGGTTGGGGAGACTTAGTTAGTCTAAGTGGTTCATCAGTCAGTCCATGTCCACTGCCAACTGAAATTGACCCATTGTACCGGGCTCTCATGATGGGGGTTGATCTGACTCTTCTGCTGATGGACCAGTATCGAGTGGCATTGACACCGTTGCTTCATGGGCTGGCTTGAAGGTACTCTTTGTTGAATGAAGATGCATAATGTGGGTGTGTAGAAAGCCAGACTTCTTCTTGAATCAGTTTTGTCTATCTGTGAAATGCAGTGCTCTTTGCCCTGACTTCATGTGTGTAATCTTGCCATACATTGTCCTATGTCTCTGGCACCATGTTGTTCTCAGCGCAAAATGTATCCCATACGGCCTCTCCCTCTTGTTTGGATATCTTTTTAGTCAATGTGCCTCAAGTTGTACAGCAATTCATTGTCCTTAAGAAATTCAAATGGCTTCATCTCATCTTCCTCTTTAAACACAGCAACTGTCCCTTTGCTCTCCACTGAAGCCCTGTGTAGCCTCCTTAGTAGCCTCCTGTGTATCGTTCATAGTAACCTTCATAGTAGCCCCAGTAGCCGCCTCCTGTGTAGCCTCCATTAATAGCCTCCTGTGTAGCCTCATTCCCAGTAGCACCCTGAGTCTCAGCCACATTCCGACTCTAACTGTCTCACTGTTTGGGCTTCTTGACATTGTCTGTTGCAGCAGGCATTCTCTTCTGCTTTTTCTTTGATGGGATAGTGACTTCACTTTTAACACCCTATAAAAATGAACTAAAACTAACAGAACTACCACTAAATGAACCCCAAACTATTACAGAGTATTGAGTCCTATGAAAATATGTCCAATTATATCTCACAAGTGGGTATAATCCTCGAATGCTAGAAATGTAATGTTAAGGCCTGAATCGCTGTAGTTTATGTAGGGAAACGCAAATCTTTGATGGCATCTTATTAATCCCATCAGGTAGCCATCATATAGGCACCTTTTTAATCCTGTCTAAATACTTTCTATAGTAAATCCCATCGGGATGTAGTCATTTGACATTGTATACTTTTATTGTCCTGTGCGACGTAGTCCTAGCCAAATTCAATTTCTAAAATTCAATTTTACAATTTCTTTGCAAGTCCAGGGTTTCCAATAGGTTTTAGAGCAAAAAGATCTCCATACCACCAAAAATATGGCCATACAATGCTCAGGGTGGTCCCAATTGAGGTTTAAAAGAAAAAAAATAAGAATCACTTTGTGATTCTCAACATTTTAGAATCAGGAGCAAGGTTTACAATATATGACAGAAATAGGACAGTGCTCTTAACTTATTATTTAATGTACCTTAAATTTAATTTATGTAACACGTCAGTATTAAATATGTACAATCTTCATGTCATCTGTAATATTGTATTTTTTCTGCTTTTTAAGCATGTGTAAAATACACTGGCGTAGGCATAAATACAGCAGGAAATACGTATTTATAAAAGTTTGCTTTTTCATATTTTTATTCAAAAACAAGTGGGAGAAAATAAACACAAACAAAACAGTACTTTTTAAGTGTCATCACTGCACAACCCATGTGTTACATTCACCACATAAAACTGTTTATTTAGACTACATGTACCACATCAAAAGTGTTTATTTAGAATATTTTGTAAAATATTTACTTTGCCACATCAATAAAACAACTCATTTGTTATCTAGTTTGTTGTCAACGTTATTATATATTATGGTACGATGATTGCTTACAAATCCTTGTTGTGCCTCATTTTAACTCCCCGTTTACAGAGATTGATTTTAAAATTTTACTGGCGTTCTATACACTGGCAAATAGAAAAATATGAAATATACTTTCTAGTCCCCAGCTATGCGTAGAGGGTTACAAGTAAGATGAATTCATAACAATGGAATAAAATGTCTAAATAAGAAGAGGGGTTTCTTTAAACTGAAAAGCCGTCCACTAAATAATAAGTAACATAGACCTTTGATACCAAGTATTTGTTATGTGATGCCATCTGTCATCCAAACTGCAGCTAAGCTAATTTTATAAGGAAAATTGCATGTCAATTAGGAACATGTTTCATAAATATACTTACCCTGCCTTTAGTTGGGGGGTGTAATATTTGATTTAAATAAATTTTATTTGATTTAAATAATAGATATAGTGCCAAAATTTCTGTGAAACATATTCAAAAGTGCTGATTGTCACAGATGAGATAGTCTTACAACAGGGGGTGTAACAACGAGATTATCATCCACTTTGCGAGAGACCATTTTTCAGTCTATTTAATTCTACAAGGATGCACCTGCATAATTCTTTCACCCGCAACTTGTTTGTGGATAGTGATACTAGAAACAGAAAATATGTTACCTAGAACTGTCAGATATATCATAAGCCATTTTGGATGGTATACTACAGCTCACCGAAACTATTTACAGATAAGAGGTTAACTGAAATTGCAGCCTAGAAAAAGAGATAATGTTACCATCATTTTTTTTATCATTTTACCAGCTTTGTACCAGGGAGATACCAGGGTCATCTGGTCCCACGAGGGTCTAACCTAATCAGAAAAGGGTGCAAGGGTTTGATTGGCTATTGGTAATAAACAAGTGATGATTCCTGGTGATAAAACTCACAATATAAATATGATTGAAAATTAAGGCAGCATTGAAATACTAGGGGCATTGACCATGCCACGTTACCCAAATACGGCAACTGTATAAAACATCTTTTTCACATAATGGTTATTAAAAGACTGATGCTGAGACATCATAAAAGGTGATGCTTGATTACACACAAGTGTATTGATCATGGTGCAAATTGAAGCAGACATTGGTCAAATAATGTTGGATTTTATAAAACACAGAAGAGTCTTCATCAGAAGGACATATGTGCTGGGCAATAACCAATGTGGTTCAAAGGCAAAACATAACAGTTAGACTTTGTTTACTTCTAAAATGACTGCTGCTTGTTCCTATTTCTTCTGGCAACTTTCTTCACCTATATCAAGCAATAACTTGGTAGTTACTTCTGTTTAAATGGCAAGATGGAACGCAATAAAAGGGGAAAATCCAAATAGGTTAACAAGCACACAGGGTTTTACACCAGGGTTATACTTGAAAATAGTTTGACATTCTAGAACAAATGAAGTGTAAGAACAGAACAATATGAGCTTTAGAAGGTTTCTACAGATTGAGACAGTTCTTTTTCACAATACTGCTTTGCAAGTAATGCAAAACAAAAACATATTTTAAAATGCGATAGATATCTAGGAATCCTGAAATAACAAGAAGTGCAAACCTGATAAAGAGGCTGTATTTATACCAAATTTGAGTGTACAAAAGTTGAAATAATTACACCTGGTTTTCTGATACTTTGATGGTGTCATACTTTGTAACAGGTTGTTCATATGGCTCCATGTATTCTGGCTTCTCTTTAAGTTCTTCGTATGTGTTAGCTGGGGCAGGTGGAAGGGGTCTGTTCTGTGATTCTTCTACAGGACAAGTGTCACTGTTTGAGTTAATTACCGGTTCTAAATAAGAACTGATATTTTCAGACTCTGTTGCTTTGTTTTCTAAATATACTGATGGTATGTGTTCTTCTTCTGTTGAAAAAAAAACAACAGAAAACAAGATTGAATAAATACAACAAAAATATGACAGAGCCAGCCTGGAAAACATTTGCCACAGGTTACCACTGCAAACATGAACTTAGCAGATCTAATTCATCTCATTTTGGTATTGTTCAGGTGAGCTCTAAAGGAAATCTACACAATCAAAGCCAGCATTAGTGATTAAGTCACGGCCTGGGTTCTGTCACAGGTACAAACTAACAGTTACTAACAGTTATGATAAGTTATGATTTAAGATCAATATAAAATGATTACGCAATAATTATGATTACAGTTACAAATAAAACAACCAAAGGTAAACTTAAGCTAGGGCAGTCAAACCAAACGGTATAAATTACTTGAGCCACTTAAACCTAAAAGGAAGGTTAACTTTTTAACCAATCAAGCTTAAACGACTGGAAGCTAGTGAAAGGTCACCTAAAGTTTACCGAAATAAAATAAGCAATATAACAGAGACCCTCCTGTTCCATCGTGTTCCATTAAATTTCAGATTTAAGCTGATTCTAAGTTGCAGTGTGTTTATTTATATTCTGATGAAACCAGAACAATCAGGGGTTACAACATAGCAACAAGGAGGGAAAGCTGGGGTCATGACCTTTAACACCCAAACTGACAAATAAGATTTTAGCTATTAATAAATTGTTTTAGCATCGTCAGTGAGATGACCCCTGTCTGGCCACCAAACCCCCTTAACTCAACACTAGTCTGATAACCTGACCTGTGCCCTAAGTTGGGCCAGGACTGAACTTGGGGTGCCTATAACATAATCCCTGAAACATCAAAATTGCAACTCCTGAATGAAACACTCCATCAACCAACACAGTTACACAAAACAACTGCAAAACATGTTACAGACTTTCCCAATAAACATTTTAAGGTTTTAAAAACATTTGATAGGAAACGTTTGGCAAACGTTAAAAAATGATGGGTATGAAAACCATTTATAATAGAATGTTTTTAAAACATTTTATGTATACCGTTTATTAAACGTTTGATGATAAATTTTAGAAAAACGTTACAAATGAACATATTAATGTCTGAATAATAATGGGGTCAGGGGTCAAATTCAATACACTATTAAGATTGCTCACTAATGGAAATATTATTTTTATGTCTAAAATTGTAAGATAATGGCTTAAAAATTGTGCCCCCATTCAATTCTCACTTTTAGGGATTGCATGTGGGGCAGTTTTTGACAAAGTCGTCTAAAATCCCCTATTATTGCTCACCACCATCTTTGTTTGGACATGTTTGTAGGTGAAGGTTTAATAAGCATGGGTTTACAAAACGTTTTTGGTAGAATGTTTTAAAAACATTTGATCAACAATGTTTTTTAAACATTTTATGTGTACTGTTAATAAACCATTTCATGATGAATGTTTGAAAAACATTTCCAGCATAACCTTCATTTCTTTAGCTATTTTATAAATGTTTAAAAAATGTTCTCCAGTCAAACCTATTTTCTTGGGTTATTTTATAAACATGTAATAAACTTTTTCAGTAAAAACGTTTGTGTATAAAATGTTTAAAAAACGTTTTTTAAACATTACAGCACAAACATTTACCTGGAAACGTTTACAAAACCACAAGAAAGAGCTTAAATAGGTTTGAAAAACGTTTTGTAAACATTTAAACCATTTTAAAACGTTTCAAATGTTTACTGGGTTGTGTGTCCCCCTAATGAGACTAAGATCTACTTTATCCTCTTCATCTGTCACATCCTACATCACTGTATTGGTTACCACTGTAACAACCCAACATGCCTGTTTGAGGAATGTTTAAATGTAGATATTATCAAAGCTCTCCTACAGAACCATCTTATCTTTAATGCAATCAAATGTTCAATCTACATACATGTATATAGTCTTATTAATTGACGCATGGGCTAAATGAAAAAAAAGATATTGTTCTTAGTGTCAATACTGGCTTTATAAATATTTAAATTGTCAATTATTATTTGGAACTGATGTTTTGACATGTGTAATAAATAAGATGACGTCTACTTACCCTTTCTCTTTATGTTCACTGCAGTATATGCAGTTGAGTTGTTGTACATCTGCTTATATTTATACATGCTACAGGCCAACACAATGCAAATTATGGTCAGCAAGAAAATTAAAATGGCAAGTACAACAGTTGCTGTGAAATAACCACAGTTTGTGTCTGTAAAAGGAGAAAAAAAACATTGGTATTACCTCCATCGACATTTAAATGTCATGTGAAAGAAGCTATTATAAGACATGAAAATGTTGATGTTTGTTGTTCTCCAGGAATTACATGAAAAAACAACAACAATGACTTAGGTTTTTGTAACCATTTGAAAAGCTACATAACTAATTTTAGGTCTTCGTGAAAATTTTAAACAAGGGTCATAATTGTATTAACTTAAACTATCAGTCTATGGCATCCAACACAAACTTACTACACAAACTGCCTGAAGCACTGGAAGCAAAGCAATTTTCTGCGTTTATTTTGTCCATCGTATCTGCTTGTGTAGCTATTAAACCAGAACATAGTTGATTAAACCAACATACATTATTATTTATAGAACAATAACATACAACAAACAGTGTATGTATATTTTTTAACAAATGACAGTTGTGCAAATTAAATTGTATGTACAATGTGGTTACTTTAGAATTAACTTGTTTGTATGTTGAAGTCAATATTTATAAATGTTCAAATCTTTACTAACTTGTATTATCAGAGCGAACAGTTAGCTCTGTACTTGCAACGCCAAAAATATTTAGATCCTCATCCAGGTTATTTGTGACTGTGCATCTTATGGTATACACAGCGAGCCCCATTGACATATCTTGTGTCAATATTAGAGACTGACCACTCTGGAGAATCACCCCTTTTTCAACATGTAGCCATTCTGTGCTGACGGATGCTGGGTTTGATTGTGATATGCAGGAAAATTCCAAGTCAGCTGTGTGTAATCCTGTCTGGTTTATGATTGAAACACTCTTAGGAGCATCTGAAATCAAATGCATTTGGCTGGTATATTGCATTTATCTAGAGAAATATGAAACCGTGTGTTTTACGTATTTTACATTGATGCCTAATTATCAATCCACTGAAAACGTCTGGCAGTGACAGACTTATAACCAATGAGTGTTTAGAGTCAGCCATGTCACCACAATGCAATCATTTAGAGCTGTTTTTTCAAAAATTTTGTACTTTAAAACAAATTCAGTGTAATGTATCCCTTTGTAAGCTGCCCAACTTCGTGTCCCACTAAAAATCTATAATTTTATATTGACTTTATTTTTCTGACAGGAAAAAAAGGTTTATCCTTTCCATAGATTATTTTGAAACTCAAAGAATTATCTTTCTTTATCTTGCATAATAACTGTTTCAGGAATTTTCAGAAAATGAAACGAAAAACCAGGTGAATTGACAGAAGGTAATATAATAATTCATCTATGTATAGTGTATAATTTCTCACATGATATATTCAAACTTTGTGATGTCCTATACAAATAAGATGGTATATTGCTTGCACTACTGTTTCCTGGTGTTGGCTGGAGATCTTGTCCAAAATTGGTGAGACATTCAAAGTGCTCTTCATCATTAGAGAATGATGTCTTGACATCAATATAAGTCTTCACCATTGTGCTTGTACTTTCATCAGTGTGGGGTATGGGGCCAGATTTGGAACCAGTCCATTGCATTTGTGGGGACCAGTAACCTTTGTATGGTATTGAACACCAGAACCTCACAGGGGTTCCTTCAATAATAGAATCGTGCAAAGGAAATATTGACAAAACACTGTCAGATCCTACAAAACGAAAATAAAGTGTGTGTTTATGTTAAACTTCACTTCAATTCTCTTGTAAACAAGATAAATTATTCAATAAGGAAGATAACAACAGTATATGTACTTCTGTGTATAGAACAGACTGCAAATATTACTTGACTAGACTCGTTTTTAGATTTGATAAATTAATTGAAATACATAGATTTTTTGCAGTGAACATGGGAACTTTGGAGGAATATCCCATATTTTTTTTTCTTGAAGGCTTGGGGGTGTTGTATCACCCATTTTAGTTACACTAATAAAATTTCAAAAATAGAGAAAAGCAACTACAAAATATAAAACTACTAGATGTATGCGTGTCCTAGCATTAAGCTAACCAACTGAAATAGCTCGGTGTGAAAGAACATTTCATTAAGAGTTCTGTATTAAGCAATATAAATAATCAAAAATTGGGTTAGTATTCTGTCAAAATTCCAACAACAGAAACATTTTGTGATATTATTTAAGAAATACTAATGTACCTCTGCCTATAGGAAAGACAGACATTATACAATCCATTATCATTTGGTGAAGTTACCCCGATACCCGTACCTAAAACAATGAGTTGATTGAAGAATTCATTGGCGTCTTTGTCACTACACCCATACTTGCCCGCATGCTTCAGAGCCACACTGGGAATATTCAGATTATACTGGCCTAATATCACATAATCATTTACATAGGCTTCGAGTATTTTATCATTCTGAGATACCAAACTCCTTGACCCAGAATATATATATTCTGTCCACGACTGGGGATTTCCAATTTGACCCGCATTGTCAATGGTGCAAAGCATTGTAATGGCTTCTCCAACTCTTGCATAAGTATTCACTGGTTGGACTTGAAACTGGGCCATAACTGTAAAACAGATTAAAACAGACGAATTCTTTGTTAACTGGAAGAAAACTACTATCTATGTCTCATTGGCAGTTTTACTGTTGTTTTAAACACATCATTTAGCTCATATCTATAGTAATAATTCAAGTATAAATTAAATAGATAGGGGCTATTATCACTCACAAATGTTTAAACTTAGATTTACTCAAACAAGGAACATGGTACTTGCTTACCTGAGAATATTTTTTAAATCCAAAAAACTTTTTGGTGGAATATACCAGTTTTTTACGGCTATGATTTTCAAAAATAGTGACCTTATGACATGATTTTTTGTATGTTTATGAAGTTCAACACTGGAATCAAAAAGGGACAGTTATTAACCATAGCAAAGTCATAACCCAGCAAGTGCTTGCCAGGGGTGGGTGACTATAGTGGTGGGTAAGCTAATCTAAACAAGTAAGTCGTACGCGGGCTTCTAAAACTTGAAATTGTCTGTTCTGATCTGAAACTAGATGGAGCCTGTTCTGTTCCACTGGCACAGCAGTGGCACTACCAGGTCGGCCTATGGACTTCCTGGACGGACTGTGGAAACTGAAAATCTGTTTCTACATGTGAGACTAATAGACTTTATCAGGGATGACAAATAGGGGGGTTGGAAGAGGTTTATGGCTTTGAAAAGGGGGAGGTTGTATTTGAAAGGAATATTATATGAAATGGGAAGCCAGTGGAGTTTTTCTACGTAAAGTTCAACAGGACTCATTTGATCCAATCTGAAAACAAAATGGCAGAGCACATTTTGAACATTCTGAAGTTTAACAACACTCTGCCGACCCCATACAGTAGAGAATTACAATAGTCCAATCAACTACTGACCAAAGAGTTTGTCAGAAGAACTTCAGGATTAACAGTTAGGAATTGACGAATATGTTGCAGATCCCTCAGGTGATAATAGCAGGCATGAGAGACGTTATCGCAATGACTGTCAAAGATGTCTTCTGAGTTAAAAGTAAGTATTTTACTTCCTCTGCTGGCATCGTAGAGCAATGCAGGAATGTAAGAGGAAGTTTTCGAAAAAATGACTCTCTAGTATGTTTATTGCTGGTGATAATGAATTCAGTCTTGTCAGGATTAAGCTTCAATTTCACACTGTTCATCCACTTCTGAACAGAAACAAGACACTCTGCGATATCGGAGTCAAAATTCCTAGACAAGTATATCTGGGTGTCATAAGTGTACATATGGTGTGGGGCCTTAAAACTATAATGGACTTGACCAAGGGATATAGTAAAGAGTAAAAAGAAGGGGACCTAGAACTGAACCCTGCAAAATGCCAAAAGGGAGATGGAAAGCCTCAGAAAACTTGTACCCCATTTAATTTTCTGTTTGCAATTGTTCAGGTAAGTATATATCCGTGTTAATGCACTACCATCAACACCAAACCGTGTAAGATGGAGTGATCAGTCATGTCAAAAGCTATAGACAGATCAACAACAATGTCAGAGCAACTGCCTTACCTTACTCCACTGAAGAAACATCTCAACATATTTGCCAGGTCAACAAGATTTATTTGGTCTGGTAATATTACATCTGAGGACTTATGCAGGATCTTTTGGAAACTGTTCAACAATGACTGTGATTCCTGGCTGAGATTTCGAGAATTCCATACTCTGTCACACTTCTTCTTGAAATGTTTGGCGGCAAGGATGTCAACATTCATGAAGTCGTTGTTGGGGTGCTTTGGTATGTCCTTCTTCACTGTGATAAGCTTATCAAGAAGGTTGTGCAAAGTGGTAAAATATTGATGACTGAGAAGACTTGCTATTTTATGAAAGCAACTTATAAGATTCGAGTGTAAAATGTCTTCCCTAAACTCTTGGGCATTGTTTTATGAATTGTATGATTTCTGACACATATAAATTTAGAAAGCTCCTTAATAAGTACTTTCACATAAAAAGTTACTGGGAAATGGTCAGATAGGCCATCTATAACTTGCAACCAGAATTTAGAAGGCACAAAACATCCAGAATATGGCCATGGATATCAGTGGAGGAAATTTTTGTTTGAGCAAATCTATATTGTTTAAGAATGTTATGTGGGTGTTCCACCACACCACTAAGGGTCCCGATTAAGGATTTTGGGGGGTCGGTTTCAAATATTTGCTCAGTCCCAGACTTTCTGAAAGGGTCGGTTGTGGTCGGTTGAGGCCGTGTGAAAAATCAAACATGTTTGATATTTCACACGACTACAATGATTCATATTTCCCGCCCTCAACAAAATGTCCAGTCCCAGGCGTCCTCAGGCCTCCTCAGACCCAAATTTACAGAGTCGGTTGTTGTCCAAGGCCACCTGTGACCCTTAGTCCAAGACCTCCATAGCTTAGTCCCAGGAGGCCGGTTGTTAGTCCCCGACTCAAATATGATGCGTATGAATTTCATGCATGAGAAAGTGGGTCGGTTGCATTAGTCCCAGGAAGCCTCAGACCATCTGTGGTGTCCTGGGACCCAAAAATCTAGGTCTGGGACTAAGAACCGACTAAGGGTAACCGACCCTAACCGATCCAAACCGGCCTCCCCAGGACGCCTGGGACCACACATTTTCAGTCTGCGGCGGCCTGAGGATGCCCCAGGAGGCCTGGGACTAACAACCGACTAAGAACCGACTGTTTTCCGTGCGTCTGAAATTAAAACGAGGCAATGAGGAGGTCTGGGACTATATAAGCGACCGCGCACACATTCTCATTGTTACTGACTGTTTGGCTACAGAGAGACGTGTGTCACTGATTTGTAGGGGTTTTCAGTTTTTATTTTATATTTTATATACTTGAGCTTAGGGCAAATTTAACAGTTAGGAGACACATTTTACCATTTATTTTGATTTTATTGTCGACTGGATTATGAGGAAAGAGAAAGGAGGGAAGAGAGGAAGGAAAAGGATGGACGACAAAGAAAAGGAAGGCGAAGTTGAGGAAAGAGTTGAAGTTCCAGAACTTCCAGAGGAAGGGGTTGATAGAAGAGAGAAGGAGATAGAGGAAAGTTAAGCTATTGGGGAAGCTGTAGCAGAGGAAGAAGAGAGGTGTGAAGAAGATCCGGAGTGTCATTCTTCAGCCAAGAGAGCTAGGGTGTATGCCACTTTTACAGACACTCAGGAAGTTTCCATTGTGGAATTTGTCAAGCAACACCCTGAACTGTATGACAAGGAACACCCAAGATTCCATGACAGGACCAGAAGAGAGACTCTCTGGGCAGAAATAGCTGCAGAACTCCATCTACAGCCCTTTGATGTGAGACGTTGGTTCGAGTCCCAGCGAACGCGTTATGGCAAGCTGTCTAAGCTCCAATCTGGCCAAGCCCCGAGGGAGATGACCAAGAGACAGTCCTGGGTCTACCAACAGATGGGTTTCCTTAAAACCCACATCAGAAGAAAGGGGGCCAACAGAAGTCCAGGGTTCGAGGCTAGTCCGAATACCAGCAAGCAGGACGAATCACGTGGGTCAACTATACTGACACAGAACACCTCGAGTCAAGTGTCCTGAGGGAGAGGAGTTAGTCCATCATTTCATCTACACCCGTTTCAACAACAGACTCCAAGATTCTGGAACATTTTGAACAGATGAGGACACTTATCTCAGGTTTTCTGCAGCAGAAGTCTGACAGGCAGCCCTTCTTCGACTACGTGGCATCAGAGGCCGAAAAGATGACCCAAGAAGAATTTGAAGAATTAAAGGGCAAGATATTTAGAGACATCTAAACTATCAAGAGCAACTGTAGACGTCAGCAATTGCCCAGAAGATCAGCCACTATTACCACGGAGTCGCAGAGGGTCGGGATACTGCCACCAACCACTCAACAGGCGTCTAGTTCCACTCAAGCAACAGCTGGCAGCAGTTTTGTCTACTATACACCAAGCCCCATTGGCTTCAGCAACCCTACATCTGTCCTAACTGTACAGGACGAAGGGAGCAGACATAACCTGAGTGGAATTTTAAGCCAGCTACCTGATCTGACATCTACACAGATCGTAGAGCAACCACAGCAGCAGCAGCTCTTTACTATCACCACTTCAGCACCGCCTCAACAGCAGCAGCAGCCTCCTCAGTAGCCATCCAGTCAGGGCGGGTCTTTGACCTGCCGGCCCTTTTAAGGGCCACCAAATCTTCCAAAAACAATTTATTAAGCTACATGTTCTTCATATTCCCCTCCCAAAACAAAAAAGTTCAGTACAAATACTTATCACAAAAAAAAATTAAAGTCCAACACTTACACCACCCCAAACATGAAATAAATAACCCATGGTACCACACATAACAAAAAAGGCCACATAAAAAATCATTGAAAAAAAAAACCAATATGGCCAATAATCAGCCCATTTTTAGCTTAAAATCCATGGGATAGTTTAAAATGTTTAATTGAAAAGTCCAACACTTACACCTTCCTTAGACTTAAAAGGCCTTCTCACATACTACCAACCCACAAACACACAAACCCAATACCAAACATAACTCCCAACTGACAGAAAAACCCACTGACAAACAAACCCACTGACAAACATAACTCCCAACTGACAGACAAACCCACTGACACACAAACCCAATGACAAATATAACCACCAACCCAAAAACTGACAAACCCAATAGCAAACAAAACCAAAACCCAAAAAACTGACAAACTGTTTGGCAAACATAATCTCCCATTATTGAAACCACTTTACTATTTATATCTAATAAATATTTGTCAAGTGGGGTAGAAAAATTTATTTTTTAGATTTCTAGGAAAATATTACTGTTTCAAATATATTTGCAAAATAAATCTCAAATTAAGTGGAATGAGTATGTAGCTTTCATATTATATCCACTATTTATTCTACTTAGCAATTTATGTTGGGGTTTGTGTCCTGGTTGTGAGAATATTGTTTAGCACTTGTTTTGTCTGTTTGTCAGTTGCGTGACTTCTCTTTGGCATGGGGTTTGTCTGTTTGTGCGTCAGTACAAGTTATGTTTTGCATGGGGTTTGTCTGTTTGTGCGTCAGTACAAGTTATGTTTGGCATGGGGTTTGTCTGTTTGTGCGTCAGTACAAGTTATGTTTGGCATGGGGTTTGTCTGTTTGTGCGTCAGTACAAGTTATGTTTGGCATGGGGTTTGTCTGTTTGTGCGTCAGTACAAGTTATGTTTGGCATGGGGTTTGTCTGTTTGTGCGTCAGTACAAGTTATGTTTGGCATGGGGTTTGTCTGTTTGTGTGTCAGTACAAGTTATGTTTGGCATGGGGTTTGTCTGTTTGTGCGTCAATACTAGTTATGTTTGGCATGGGGTTTGTCTATAGCAAACATAGCTCATTAATTGTTTTTGGAATATTTGGTAGTCCTGAAAAGGACTGTTTTTAGTCCTGAAAAGGACTGTTTACTACAGCAGGATTCATATTCTGCCATCTTGCCAAGCCACTGCTCCCTCATTGTTGAAGTAGTCCTTCAGGTAGTCTCTCTGTCTTTTGGTTTCTCTAGCAGGGTTTCTGTCTTGTCCACCACCAGCAGCACCACCAATCAATCCACAATCATCAGGCACATCATCATCATCGTCCTCCCCAGGCTGCTGACCACCAGGTTGACCTTGATACTGGCTTCTCAGTATGTTGTGTAGAACCACACAGGTTAAGACCACTTCTCTGACTGTTGCTGGGGGTAGTTCAATGGTTGTCCTCATCACCCTAAATCTTGACACCAGGATGCCAAAAGCGTTCTCCACAACTCTCCTACCCCTTGAAATTCTATAATTGGCAATCCTTTCCTCTCTGGTTAACATCCTTCTGCCATAGGGTTTCATGAACCAGGTCTTCAGGGCAAAAGCATCATCTGCCAGGATGAAAGAGGGGACATCTGGACCACCCTGGGTTATAGGAGCTGGGTCAGGGAAGCCTATCCTGCCATCTTCAATCCTCCTCTTCAGCTGAGATGCATTAAATATCTGGCCATCTGAGCAAGATCCTTCTGTACCTACATCCACCCATCTAAACTTATACTGTCCATCTACCAGGGCCAACATCACAATGGAAAAGAACCCCTTGTAGTTGTGGTAGAGGGCTCCAGTGTTCTTGGGTTTCTTCAGGGCCACATGCTTTCCATCCAGGGCTCCCAGGGCATGTGGAACATTCCACCTGATCCTGAATTCCCTCTCCACTTCTTTCCACTGATCTGGGGTAGTAGGACATTTCAGGTACTCCCTGGTGAACTCATCCTGGATGGCCCTGCAGACCTCTGGTATAAACTTGGAAATGGTGGATCTTCCAACCCTGAACTGACAGGATAATGATGTGTAGGACTCTCCAGTGGCCAGATATCTGATGGTGAGGGCTAGCTTCTCCCCAACACTAATTGGAGCTCTGTAGTTGGTGGCCTGCCTGGCTAGGTGTGGTTCCAGTCTGGTCTTTATCATTTCAAAAAATTCTGGGGCCATCCTCATGTAATTGGTGAATCCTGGAATGTCTGTGGCATACAGATCAGCCATAATGTTGTGGTAGGCCCCCCTCTCCTCTCTCTGTAGCAGCCATGGCCTGACCCACATGTTGTGCCTTCTTCTAGGTCTCTGTATGGGTGCCGGTGGTGGTGGTGGTGCTGGTGGTTGCTGTGGTCGATGTAAAAATTGGAAATACATGATTATTTGTAACTGAATAAAAACCAAAAAAGCCCTAACTTGTTGTTGAAGCTGTCCTCCATTAAAAGGTGGCATCCTGCTGTGTTCCCAGAAAAGCAATGATATTAGATTGCGGATTTTATATATATATACCCAGAAAATCCAGCAACTTTGAAAAACAAGAATCGGCGATCTTGGTCTGGGGAAGTCTGAGGAGGCCTGAGGAGGCCTGAGGACGCCGGGACTTAATCGTGTGTTAGTCGGGGCTTAGTCCCAGGCGGCCTGAGGCATCCTGGGTCCCAGTTGGTTTGTCTGCGACAGGATCGCGGGTGTAACCGACCAAAAACGTGGCTTAATTGGTTCTTAGTCCCAGACCAGTCGGGGACTGTCTGGGGCCGCCTGAGGCGTCCTCAGGCTTCCTGGGGCCGATCTGTTCTTAATCCCAGACCTCTAAACCGACCCAGTATTCCCGCCCATTTTTGCTTTTTTTCCACCGACTGTCCACGATTAAGGGTCCCAGACAGGATCGGAACTTAATCCTTTGGTGGAACAGGGGCATTAGTATATTGTTTGGACTAAAAGTCTTGCTCGACAAGATGAGAAGTTATATTACCCAACAATATACAGTGTTACATTAGGAGTAACAGTGGCAATAAACTTATCGGTATCATCTCTTCTGAGCCATGTTTCAGAAAATAGAAAAGCAGTCAACCTTTTTTGTGTTCACAAAATCAACAAAAGCTCCAGACTTGTTCCTTATTGATATAATATTAAGGAAATATCCTGTAAAGTTTCTTGAAGCTGAGGCTGGGGCTGTGGATGTAAGTACAACCAGAAAACACAACCAAGAAAGACACCCATAGACTCACATTTTTGAAAGAACACAAGACCCTATGCATGTGGCCCTGAAATGCCAAAAATGCATGACCAATCCTTTTAATCCATGGGTAAATGCCAAATTCAAACATGGATGACTGGACCAATGACAAGGGGCAACAGATAAACCAAAATGAGCCAAAGAAAAAGAAGATTCAGATGGGCCAGAGAAACAAATACCAACCAGGAAGGAGTAACAAACAAAATAAAGTAAATGCATTTCAATGACAATGTGCATAATGACTTGTAAGAAACCAACCAAAAATCACTGAGTGCAGAGAGTATAGATATGTAGTGAAGAAGAGTAATTGTGCCACTTAATAATTCACCAATTAAGAACTCATACCTAATTTGTTGCCAGGTGATAAACTGGAAGGCATTATACAAGAGTAGGCTAGTAAGTATGATAATACCTGTGGGCGAGCGATAACGCCTGAAGGGTATAGTAAAGGACCTTATTAGTGATAAAACAATAGGAACTGGGACAAAAAGTTGGTGAAAGTGATTTTAATATTGTTATTTTATAATAAGTGACAGTTTTTGTGGAAGGTAGTAGTTAAACCACAAATATATATGTACATTGTAAACATAAACAAAAAAGGACGTTACTCGATCAGCTGGTGAATGCTAAAGCTAAAATGTATTTGTTTTATTTATTTTTGGAGGGGGAATTGACAATAGACATTTTGCTAATGTATGTATAAAAAGTGATTTTTTTTTGTCTAGAATATCCATTTTATTGACCACTGTGACCAAATGGGTAAAACCTCGCCTAGAAACACATAGGACCTGAGTTCAGTGACAATTCACTGTCACTGCCAACTGTCCGCCATGTCAGACTAATGAATATCATGTTATTGTTGATATTCAGGTGTGCACGTTTTTTTCAGTCAAGGTCAGGTTACTAATAAACCTCATTGTTGCCAATACTTGTGTATGTAATGTTGTATTATGTTGAAATATTTTGTGTCTTTGCAGTTTGTGTCATTGTTCTGAAAACATGCGTCAGTAATTGTTATGTCAGTAATTGTTATGTATGGCCAGGCATCCTCTGAATAATGTGTCAATTCTTCCCTGTCTTTTTACTACCCAAGTTCCTCTGTTACTAGCAACCCTTCACTTTAAATTTGCAAGTGAATATGGTCTGAACTCCCACCCACGCCCCCAGTCTTTATTCTTGCTTCACTACACCTCATCACAGGTCATGTGTACTTCACACTATCTGGGAACAGTAACATGTAAAGTAAGAACAGTGGTTATTGCAAAGTGCTGGTTGTCAAAGTGTTGAAGGTGTGTTATCATATACTCACATGTTATCATTAGTACACCCAAAAACCTGTTTTAAAATTACCACCCTGCTATTGGGATGGCAGCATAACCTAAACTAGTACTGCCACCCTTAGTTCAGGCCTTGACTGAACGTTGATATACCCATATTTAAGAGGTTTCAGTTTGGAGAATGTCATTAAGTAGAACTTGGGCTGTAAACTATACTGTTTAGAGTTCTCTTGCAAAGAAGATATTGTGCAGAATATAATTGCTTGCAATGCTTTTAATCTGAATAAAAATTTGTTGAATACATGTTCAGGATTAGGCGAATTAATGTTTATTATGGCTGAAATCACCCTTATTAACATACAAATGGGTACACAGACATTGCATATTGCTTATTGAAGACTTATCCATAACAGACAAGGACAGTTTAATCACTAAAATATGCGTAAAGGACCAAATTAATGTAAGCATCGCCTAGGGTGTTAGAGGAATATATTTCATTTTCAGGCTAAAGTCATCATCCGGAAAGGGAGAAATGAAAAATTGAAAAGTGAGCTTGCCTCTGAAACCTTCTATAATTTGTTGGTCCTTTTCCATTTAAATGGTGCAGTGTTTGTGAAATTGGGGGGTTGTAAGTCTTTTTTCAACCTGTGAGATGAAAGGTAGGTAGCTAATGAAGGTTGCTTAGAAATGTACAGATGTGTGAGAACTTACTTAGCCTAAATACAATGTGACATAGGGGCATTCTGTTACTTTTGGAGTTTATTTGTGTGTGTTTGGCACCAGGATAGAGGGATTTCAGTACATTCTTATACTAAAGAAGTTGGTACAGGATCAAAATTGTATGTATATTGGGCCTACACTTAATGAGTTTGAGAACTCTTTTCTCTGGAAGTACCCAAAAAGAAGAATAGGATTTATGTGGAGTTGGAGGGGATGAGATGGGCACCTTTATTGCAATCAGACCTTAACAGATATTTATCATTATCTGGGAAGTATGCTGCTAGGTCATTTGCTTACTGGAAGATGCTTGTGTTGTCGGCCAATCTAACACTTGTTGATTGGTGAAGTATTTTGTTGACTGACTGCCATAGGGGCTTTGGATCATCAAAGTTCTCAGCTACGATGCTTGTGTAAAGCTTGTGATATTCTTCATTGTTATCTGGCGGTGACCAAGTCTCAATGAGACTGTGTGTGCCCAACTCTTTCTCCTGGATAAGGTTACTGAGAGTTGCAACCTTGGATGGATCTGATATTCAACAAGCTAACACTGAAGAGCTGAGTACTAGATCATCCTGGTTGACATCGCCTGAGAGAGGTTAGAGGCCCAAGGGTTGACTGTCCATCTTTGCTTGAGTGACTCTTAAACAGTGGTTTCGGAAGTACAAAAATGCAGTGTTTTAAGGATTGAGAGCTGGATGAAAAGATGCATTCAAGGGGCCGTATTCACTGACATTCTTACACTTAGAATAAGAATTTTCTTAGAATTTTTCTCAGAAAATTCTAAGAATAAGACTTTTTGGTATTCACTAAATTCTTATTCTTTGAATTTTTTCTTATCCTTAGAATTTTTTCTGGGAATAATGTTCAAATCTAAGAATGATCGACACTTAACTTAGGTTAACAAAAAAGTGACAAATTTCATGTTTTTATACCAATTGCATGCAAACAGACCTTTCAGTTTGTGTAGCTAGACAAGTCCATTGTTTCTTTTCTTTATCAGTATGACTTTTACAAGAGATTTAGATTTACAGTTAAAGGCTGGAGTGAGTAATTTATGCTAGCTTGTTGATTGGTTTTAAATATGGCTGCCATGTTTGTTTTCCGCACCAATGGGTAGATTTAAGTAGAAATATTTAGACATCTCTCTAAAGTAATTTTTTTGTAGATTTTTAAGTGGTTAGAAGATTCTCAACTGCAAAACGTATCCCTTTCTGATTCAAGAGTCAAAAGTGGACAATGTTTACAGTGTACACCAACACATATTCTGAATACACATCAACAGCATTTAGCAAATATGGAGTTGAATGCATATGTCCACATTGGTTTTATGTACATATCCCACTGTAAAAGTTTTATTTTTACTCACAAATAATAAGTGTCAATAACTTCCGTTTTTTTCACTAATATCATCTGATATCTATTTTACCTACAAATATGTATTCTTCTTGGACATAAGCGCATTAGAGGATTTGTATTATTATTATATGTCATAAGAAAGGTCTGTCTACAGTGCATCTATGCAGAAATGACTGAGGTTATATTCACTGTTGCCCATGCTTTCTGACAGCTATTTTCACAATTCTCCCTTTAAAACATTTATATTATTTAACCCATAAATCATACAAAATAGTGGATAATAAAAGTAAAACATCCCTTGTAAGACAAATACAGAAACAAATCTATCACTCATTAGATTAACAGTATAATACTCGTGTGCTATGCATTTGTATGATATTGTTATCTTCATTCGTAATATATTTCTTCTGTATATGTTCTTAGGGAGGGTTTCCAAATTGTATTTGGGATTTGGTTAAGCCGAAGAAAAAACAAAGGCATTTTGTAAATCAGGCACCTAATTCTGACCATTTTGAAAGCAATAAAAGTGTAAATAAATCATGTGAAATCAAAAATTATATGCATGCACACATTTCTGTTTAGCATTCTTAACTAAGAAAATTCTTATTCTTAGAAATAATTCTTAACTAAGAATTGCTTTGTGAATACAATTTTTTCTAAGAATAAGAAAATTCTTAGATAAGAAAATTTTCTAAGAATAAGAGAAATAATTTTTCTAAGAATAAGAATGCTAGTGAATATGGGTCCAGATGTCATCAACTGGGATATATGGTTGAGGTGTCATATTTCTATATGCAAGCATTTTATGGCTATAGTAGTGTTATAGAATCTTAAATCAAACCAGTAATTACTAAAGATGTTGAAATATATATAAAATTTTATTAAAAGATGCTATCATATTATGAGATGTCGGAATATATAAATTATTATTAAAAGATTCTATCATATTATATTATATGCTATGTTATGAATAGTCAAACAAGAATAGTAGAATAAAATATTTATATCCCAATTCTTGGGTTTCTTTTGGTTCCCTTTGGGGAATGATAAAAATAAGCTACTCTATAGACAGCTTGTATTGTATCACTCAATTATTTTGTAGTAATTTCAATTCACCTTGTCTCCATCAAAGGAATGGACTCAAAGGAATTTAATCCTTACTGTATTCAATCTTGTAGTCCATTTACCATTTATCTGATAGTAACTGTTATTTTCAGCACTGCCATTTCACAGAGATATAATTAATTAGACTATTTGAGTTTGGTATTACTTATTTATTTATTTATTTGGGTTTTAATGTCGCTTTCAACACTGTAGCGACGGGTAGTTGGAAGGGCAGAGGAAACCACTACATACAGTTGGTCAAGGTTCTGTACTGTAAACTGCCGACCAAGGCCAAGCAACTATCAACTTTTCACACTTTTATTTTAAAAATTTACCCGGGATTATAAACTAAATAGCTGATCCTCTATCTTGTTTCTAAAGTCACCATACTTGAAGATCTTTTCTTCAAAACTAAATAAAAAACAGGCACTTCACCAGAATTAACTTGTTATCAGCATCCATCAAGGCCAGTATGACAATCAGGTGGAAGCTTTTGCAGTTGTAAAACAAGTAACCCCTCTTCTGAGTACATCTCAGTGCAAAGTATTTGCTATCAAGAGTAATGATGACATGGGATACACTACAAATCTCTCTCTGAAGCCTTGTTTCAGTCATTAGGGGTTGTGGAAAGAGCATCTCACAATTGCATACTGCTCATTACAGTGTTACAGCCCTCATGTATGAATCTGGTGATCGTTGACAAGCCCATTCGGAAGTTATACTTCAGAGATTGAATGGTTTCTCCAGTGGCCAGGTGCCTTAGGGTAATGGCAAAGTTGATTTTTGGTGGTACTCGTGACTTCTGAGATAAACCTATGGTTAGTCTGCGCACCCAGAACCTGTACTACAAGGAGGACTAAGTATAATTCTATTGGTCATAGTATTGATAAAATTAATTATTTGAATCATAATTTGATCTTTTGAGTTTTCTCCTGATGTAAACCACCTAAGTAGACAACCATCTTTTTCCCACCATTATCACAGGAAACACCGAGGGAGGGGGGGCAGTTTTACATAGGACCTCAGACTTATGCAGGTGTTCCACTGGGGCGGACCTGTCAGTAACTAAGGAATTTTCGAGGATTGGGATCATAATTTTTAGGTAAAGTTCCACATATATGGTATATTTATTTAAGAAACCTGAAAAAGTGTTTTTATTTGGTTAAATAAATATAAAATTCCAGCTTATTACCAGAAATTTTTAGGGCAAAAAGAGGATCAAGTGTCAACCAATTAACAAATCTAAAACTAGGTCACTGGTAAATATTTGGATCCCATCACGTGACCAGAAGTGCAGGGTGTTTACCTTCACGTCCAGAAAAATGAGGCTCGAAATTATTTGTATGAAGGTGTAGAACATTGCTCAGAGGGACGGAATTCTGAAGGGGTCCTTCCAAGAATCTCGAAATTGGAGTATATAATTAAATTAACAAAAAAGTAAAGTTGGACGTTTAGGTCATGTAATGGGATCCAAATATTTACTAGTGACCTAGTTTAAGATTTGTTCATTGGTCAACACTTGATCCTCTTTTTTCCCAGAAATTCATCAAAATTTGTACTAGTAATACGTGGTCGTGGGGTTCTGTATGTTTCTCTAATCCTGTCTGTGAGTACGGCTTGTTGGGATCTGCTACGATTTGTCTGTTAGGGGTTTAGGGCTTGTCCTGGTAGTTTCCTGACCAGTCTTGTAGAAAATATCCCAACCCCAAGGCAGGTCGGCCTCTAGATACAGACAAGCCTGGATGTTATAAGTCCTGTTGGGGAGGTGCAACAGACCAAGTATTTTCCCGCCTTTTTTGTGGATTTTTGTCCCCAACCCCCGACTTTTGCAACCGACCTTAGAGTCATAGGGTCAGTTGTAGGGTCGGCTCCAGTGGAACACCTGCATTAGCCTGGACTTAGGGTAAGTCGGGACTTAAATCTGAGCCACATAAATATGTTCAAAGGCTAATTTAGTCAAGTGTTCTATATATTTATTCTTTATTTTCAAGCATTTCAAATTTTGAAGTGAGAAAAATGGTGGCCATATTAAAGCTTTTATTTAGAAATGTTAAGGCCACTCCAAGATAACTTAGCCAAAACTTTGTGAAACCCTCCAAGTCTAAGACCACACACTTGGCCTGAGTTTAAGACAGAAGTCTTGCTTAACTTTTAGTCTAGTCCTTTTGTGAAACCGGCCCCAGGACCATGATTGTCTTGTGAACTAATACAAAACTAGAACATGGACATTAAAAATATGCTTTGGCTTTTTATATTGACTTCCCCACTCAGACAGAAATTTTCAAGCACTGCGTCCTATAATTATGAGGAATAAAAAAAAAACTTGAAGCACTCTAGGAACTACTCCGGCACAACCACTGGAATATTCCAAAAACTCTTTTTCTCATACGTATGTGATTTGGGAACAAGATTTGGCAAACTGGGACCTTGACATAATTATTTGTTAAAGTGCATAAATAATACAGCAAATGTATATCATTTATGCTTTTACAGAAAGTGTACACTACAGCAACGTTCAAACAAATGGGCAGTGTTGGACTTGTCAAAATATTCTATGATAAGTGACAGCTAGTGGATTAGTTTCCTAATTTTTACAGAACCACACATAGAACGGATAGAAGTATTGTTATATTTACGTTGTACACCACATACATAATAAATATTAGTTGGATTAAAATAATAAATGACAGCCGCTAGATTAGCTTCCTATTTTTACAAAACCACATACAGAAACGATAAACCATTGTTATATTTATGTTATACAATCCATACATAATACATGTAAGTTAGACTGAAATACCTTTTGAGTAGCCCAGACAGTAAAACACCAGTATTAGCGCCACTAACAACTTCATTCTAAACATAAAACCAGTAAACGAAAAGAAATGAATAGTTCATTAAATGTCTTTTCTATTTGTTAATAATGTCAAGATTTGAAGCATATTTTAAAGTGTCACAACAATAAAAGCACATATTCAATAAGAAAACCATGCAGCATTGTATAAATCCTTTAAAGATATCCCAAAATACTGAACTTTTCCTTTCGTTGTCATTATAAGATTATTTGAATGCAAGCTAGGAAGCAAATTTTGTAAGGCAAAATCCCAGTTTCGTAAGGTTTTACCAGTCATAAGTTAATGAAGCCATTTCAGGAACTCCTAAGGCTATGAATAAAATTGTTTACCAAAGTATTCAGCCACGGTGAATGTACCGTTTTAGGTGGTGTTACAGAGATACTTTCTTATTTACGACGGAGAGCGTAATGACACCCCCAAGCACTTTTCGCCCCCCCCCCCCCCCGTCCCCCCTAAGTACTTTTCACACACCAGGGATAACAAAGTAACCAAAAAAGCCAGTGCACAAATACATAAATAACGTGTGTATAGAGTATGTGTACAGATCTATTTGATTTACTGAACCAATTACAGTAAACTTTACAAACAAATTTTGCAGTACATTATACATATAAAACTCTGGACTTTGACGTGGACTTCTGTCTCTGTGTCTGCCTTCCTGCCCTTATAACTAAAAAAAAGATTATGAAAGTAATAGAGTTCAAATTTGGCTGCCAGATACTTCATGGGACACAGAGATTGTTCCAAATTTGGTTAAAGCGAAATCTGCTTTTCTTGATCATGTACATAAATTAATATCATGATAAGATTTCTTCGCAAATTTGGTCCAATCAGAATTGGACTCTCTTTTGATGTAGGCAATGTGTTGTATTGTGTTGTATGGCAGGCACCAAGTGCATGCGAGTTCATTCCTGTGGGGGACCTTAAGTTTTGGGCTCTGGGCCTTAGTATGCAGTCTATGCCTTTTGTAAACTGTAATTTCATTGGTTTACTCTAATTCGAGGCTAGAAATTTACATTCACAAATTTACAATCCATTTGCATTCAAGACTTGAAAGGGGTAACATCTGGAAAATCAATTTTTATTTTTTCATCTCCTTTGAGCATGTTTTATATTTTTAGCCTATTTTACAATTGTCTTTTAGTTTACTACTTGCATAGATGGAGAAGGAAACTATGATCTGCATTCGGCAAAGAGTGATGGTGTACAAATACCCATCCAACTTCAGCTTTCGGAAAATAATGCATTTTTGAAGAACTTGCTTGAAATTAATTCTCCTGGCCATGCCCAGCAAGATTCTGAAAAAAATTCTTCTAGTAGTTATTTGGACTGTAGTGGTCTGTTAAATACTTCGGAAAACGACGATGTGAGTACCTAAGCATGTTCGTTTGATAGGCTCGTGGTAGATAGACCTGGCACTTCTACTAATAAAACAACAATTTCTGATACTCAGTCTCTCAACAAGCAAACTATTCTTCAGCAATTAACTGCTATCAGTGAAAGACAAAATGGATCAAAAACGATCAAAAAGACATCTGGCCCCCATAAATCTAAAAGTAGAAGTGCTGTGACTAGAGATACCAAAGTCATGCGACAGTCCGACAGTACACATCCAAGTAATCACTCTGCAAGACGGCATTCAAACACTACAGATCCACATACAGGACCTAGTACTGTGTCGTTACCCACACTTGACCATTTGAGAACAAATGACAATATACAGAAAGTGGTAGCTGATAGATTATTAGAACTTCAACACTTGAATTCTACTGGTATATCACAAAAAAATCAAATCAACGTGGTGGTGTTGAAGTCTTTGTGTAAAACATAGGGCTAAGTGGCCGCATGAATATGTACTGGCTGGGAACAATAAAGAACGTATCACATACTACCAGCTTACCATGGGTTAGTGGATGATTGGTTTTTGCAGAGCTATGGAGAGGAAACAGACCAAAATTCAAAAGATGCAATGCTAGATTATTTGATATCTTTATTGGATGATGCCAATGAATTTTCCTGGAGCTCTGCAAGGGCCAACCATGCAGTGCTGCTTTGTCGTATGGAGCAGGGAGAGAGTAAAGACTATACACAAATTGAGCAAATAGATAGGGTTAGATGCGCGTATGCACAAAGACACACTCCTACTGATCAAGACATACAAAATAATGTAAGCAAAGTTGCTAAGCCATATACTAGCAAATCTATGGTATGTCAGTATTACAACTCAGGGACTTGCTCTCAGCGAAGCACACATGAAGCGAAAGGAGTTACATACAGACATGTGTGTTTTTTTTTGCTTCACAAAGAATAATAAAAACTTCCAGCATGCAGAGACACATTGTCATAACAAGCAAAAGTCAAAAACCCAGAAAATTTGGGTGTTGGTTCATCATCTGCCTGTATATTTGGTCTATGACTACATGTTCTAAAGAAGATTTGAGACAAGAGATATCTGCTTGGAAAGATACTTATTTGTCTTGGTATCGTTCTTTCAAAGGTTCTGATAACAGGTGGGGTGGTCAAATGTACACCCAGGTCCTCAAGGCCTCCACACATTCTCAGTGTCATGCCTACCCATCATGTACCACCAAGAGTACTCAATTTGTCGCAACTCCGCAAAAAAATGCACATGCTAAACTTGTTATCCCCTCCAAGGCTGGTATAAAAAGTACTGGCAGCAGTTCCCCTGGCATCAAATATATGGTTCCAGTCAAGACAAACATTCATGAGAAAAACCTCAAGTTCATGCAGATTTACCTTATTTGCATAACAGAGTCAAAGTTTTATCACAAACTCTAGAAAATGGTCAAGACTGTACCTTATCCGATGCCAGGGTGACTGATGCCAAAACTGCACTAACAGGATTTGCACCTACGAATGGGAAGACATGGGTTCAAAACAAACCACAGAAAGCTTATAACAAAAAGGTTTCACATACAACGTCCCATAAAGAAGTTATGAATGCTTGTAGTGACATAGCCCCTTTGAGTGCTCACTCCGTTTATGAACAGAATGAGATTTCACAAGAAATATCAAGTCCATGTGATGAGCAGATCATAGGAAAGGACAGGGTTAATCCAGTCGAACAAAACATGCTTGATTCTTCTGTGTAATTGGAGAATATGGTAGACAATTGTACTTGCGAGCAAACAATCCCACTGTATATATGGGCTAATAGAAATATTTCTCAAGATTATAAAGGCTGTATACAGCAAAATGGCCATCAATTTGGATATATACCACTTAACGATCTCAAGCTTTATCATGGCCAGGAGGTTATATGGAAGAATACCCCTTCTATTTTGCAAGCACATAAACTGATTAGACAATGTGGGGTGCCAATTTTTTTAAATTGCAGGACCCCAGTTCAAACTCGATTAAATTCAGATAGGTGGAGACACTACTTGATTGATTATTGGGACAAGCAATTGCCAGATTTCTTACAATTAGGCTTTAGATTTTGATAGGTTTTAGATTTAGATTTATTTGTTGCTTTACGTCGCGTTCAACAGGCAGGGTCATATTGCGACGGGTAGTTTACAGGTGGAGGAAACCAGTGCATACTGCACTGTAAACCACCAGGCATCGGCAAGTAACTACCAACTTTCCAACATGAAGCACCCGGCCCGAGATTCGAACCAGCGGCCTGAGAGGTTGGAGGCGATAACTCTAACCGCTACACCACCGAGCCTCCTAGATTTTGATAGGAATTGCTCTCTTTCTTCTTCAGATGTTAATCATGCTTCAGCATTAAGCTATGAAAGTCACGTTGATGCGTGCATTCAAGAGGAGGTTAAATATGGTGCCCTTTATGGCCCTTTTCAAAATCTAGATTTTAAAATACATGTGTGCCCTTTAATGACTAGGGAAAAGCAAAACTCTGATAACTGTCATACAATAATGTACCTCAGCTGACAAACGGGTTTCTCTGTAAATGATGCTATTCATAAGTGTAAATATGTAGACTCTTATTTTACTTTGCAATACCCTTCTACTGACCATATGTTTTAAAAAGATTAAAAATATTATTCTGGGAGTATTATTGTATAAGGCAGATATCAACAGAGCTTTCAGACACCTATGTATTGATCTGGGCGACATAGATCTGCTAGGGTTACATCATAAACATACGTATCTGGACAGATCTATGCCATTTGGATATCCTCTCAGATCCGGAATTTTTGAGACTTGCAGCGATGCAATCAGATATATATCGTGAAACAGCATGGTCATAATGCCCTCATGAACTACATTGACGATCTGATTTATATAGGATTCTCTTCAAAAATTCATGATTCTTATCATTTTCTGTTATCTCTCTTACAAGATCTGAGCTTGCAGATAAGCCAGAGTAAATTAATTCCACCAAATGCCCAGGTCACTTGCTTAAGCATATTAGAGGATAAAGTGGAAAAAACCATGTCAATTCCCCTGAAAAATTGCAAGAAAATCAACATATGTGTACAAAATGGACTCTTAAACATACTAAGAGGCAGCTATAATCATTGTTAGGTTCGTTATTGTACATTACAAAATGTGTACGATCTGCAAGATATTTTTAAATAGAATGTTGCAGGTCCTCAGAGAAAATTATGATAACAGTCATAAACTTTCACAACAGTTTCACTGTAACCTGAACTGGTTTCACATTTTCCTGAACCAATACAATGGTATTACCATTTTGACAACAAACCCATTGATTATCAAGTGTACCTTGATGCCTCACTGTCGGGTTTGGGGGTGTGTGTTTGAACCATTAGTCTACGCCCTTCCTTTAAATGATCAATTCCAACATTTGCATATCACACAATCGGAAATGTTAAATGACATAGTTGCCCTTAAAGTCTGGTCCCAACTTTGGGCTAACAAAAAGGTAAAAAAATTGTGATAACCAGGCTGTAGTTGAAGTACTCAATACTGACAAAACTAAAGATTCTTAAAAATAAACATTCTTAGAATCTTTGACTTATAACTGCCATTTTTAATATAGAAATCATTGTAATCCGTATACCAGGCAAAAATAACTGTGAACCCAGAAGACAAGTTCAGGCAATGGTGACCATATTTCATGTGGATTAACACACATATTGATTTAACCAAACTTAATATTTGTATATGATTTCTATTTTCAGATCTGCCATTGCCTGCAGCCCAGCTTGGCATCAGAGCCTGTGTCAGGCTGGCTTCTGCTTTTAGACCGGCCACCAAGGAAGGCCTATGAACGTATGTTCAGGGATTCTCTTGCATTTCTGGTGGCAGCTGTGCTGCCAACCCTTCATGTAAATCATTTTTGTTTATTAGCTTTTATGGAGTATCTTTGTCAAAATAATTTTTCTCCAGCTAATATTCATAATTATCTGGCAGGTCTCAGGGCCCAGTTTATGGTATACATCCTTGACTCCAACCTTCACAAATCCATGAAAGTTAACAGGCCTTTGCATCCTAAGGCTCATACATACATAGACATTGATCTTTTGACCTCTTTGGTCTCATTATGTCATGCTTTTTAGGATGCCATAGTGTACAAAACCTTGCTACTGGTTGGATATTTTTCCTTTCTCAGGTTATCTAACTTTCTCCCACACACAGTTGGATCTTTTGATCCAGCTACCCAGCAGGCACAGGTCCAATTCTTGACATCATTGTTTTGGTCATGTTAGTATATGACATCAAGTAACTATCACTCGGACATGATTTAAGGTGGTCACATCATCTGACACAAATCTGACATCCAGTTTATGTGACATGACATGACTTTATGTCAATAACATACCTACAATATCAACTAGATGTCAAAATGATTACCAGACCTAACATGATCATATTATCCTATTCAATGACATAAAATTGACACCATCCCAACATGACTTTGTGTAGTCATGTCAAATGATGAAAATATGATGTTCAGATAATATGATGTGACATGATATTCTACTCGGGCATTGTTTATGACATGTTAATGATATTAATATGATGTCACTTTGTTAAAACATTTAAAGTGGTGTATCATCATATCATTTGAGATCAGATTAACATCAGTATTCTATAAAATTATGATATCATTTTTAGGAATATTACAAATGCATGGTATGGATGTCCAAACGATATTTAAGTCGGAATAATTTATTTAGTTTGTGTTAAGTCAAAGTTGGGTTTTACATCCTGTACAACAGCCAGGGTCATATTAGGACAGGCCCTCAGTTTTTTCACATGAATAGGGGCAAACCCAGGTAGAGGTGACAACCTGTGATTAGATGCTGAACCTACTAACTAACTTGCTTTGGCCTCTATAGTCTGTGCGATGTTGCTTTGACAGAAATAATTAATTTTTGGTACAGACAAAACAATTATGTTTTACACTGTAACTAAAATGCTGTGTGACAGCAAAAATCTTCAAGAAATATGTTGATTTGTAAACAAATGTATACTTTAGTGTTTGCAACCAAGCCAAAGATTGAATAAATAAAGAAAAATAAGTTTAGAAAAAGGGCTTCTAATATTCAAACTTTTATACCCATAATTTGTATCTTTACAAGTGGTATAAATTTTCAAACTTGTTTCCAGTTGGCATTCATTATTTTTTCCCCCATGGAATAATCTGTATAGTACATGGAAATGACTTAAAGTTCTGTCAGGTAAGTGTACACAAATGGCAGTTGTGTATTGGGGGTTCAAGCAATGTAATGATAACTGTGAAAATTTTTTTTAACCAAATTTGTATTACTAAGAATAGATTTAAGCACTTGCAAAATGTCAGATTTTTAAATCAGTACATCAAATTGATGTCAGTTTCTGACGTCATAGACACGAAGTCTGTCCAAATTGGGTGATCATATTGATGTCTTATACTGATATCAAATTTATAATCGGCTACTAGATGTCATTTTTATGGCTTTTGGAGATGTCAAATAGACTAGGGTACTAAGGATCTATTTGATATTTAACATATGATGTCATTTCGAATTTCAAATAAGCATGAGTTTTTGATGTCTTGCCAAGTGTCTTTTTGACTTCTTTTTGATATCCTATTGCCTGCTGGGTAGACACCTAGCAAGAAGCATTCCACTTCCATGGTTAAAAAAATTCACCTTTTTGTCCAGTAGCTTCTTTGCAAGCACTTTTTCAAAACCAACAAGGCTCAACCAATCAACCAGTATTTCAGATTTCCAGGCGTCATGGTCTAGTTCCTTTGACTGATTCTGTGGCTCGTAAATTCCTGACCAAGCTTTCACATATTCTCCAGCTATCACCAAAATTAACCTTTCAAGATTTTAGGTGTTCTGGAGCCACCTGGGCATTCCATCATGGTGTCCCTTTGCACCAGATCGTGTAGCATGGTACCTGGAAATCTGATGCCATATGGGCTTGCATCCAAAATGTCCCTGCAGCCTCTTCTTTTGTTTCACAGACTTTTCAACAGCACCTACTCTCCTAGCTTGGCGGTTTGGTGGGTTCTTCACCTTTCATTACAATATCTCCCTCATTTTACTTTGTAACTTTGACCTTTATGCTTCCCATATAACCTCGGGTTACAAGGTCATATGGCATAACATCCAGGATCACTGGTTATTCATTCCCTCAGCTGCTTAGTGTTATGCTTTGCATTGGTAAGCTGGGGGTGTCTTATTGCAACAGGCTGCTTTGACCAGTGACCTTGGCTTGTGTAACTCCTCAAGGTCAGATTCATGACAGTAGTCTGTAAATTATCACAATATTAAGTCAATTGCGTCATATTATGCGCTTACTAGTGACTGTTTCTTGTCTAATTCATCAAGGTCAGATTACTCACAGTATTCTGTATATTATCAGACTACTATTATGTTTATAGTCTTATAGTTTATCAGTAACTTTGAAATTACTAGAGTATTGTTATATGTTGATATTGTTTATCTTACAATGAATTTTATAGTAGAATAAATAGTAATATTAATCCCATTTTCCATATTTTCTTGCTGTGTCCCCCGGGGGAATAGTACTAGTTATGCGACTCCATACTTTATTTCCTTGTGGTGTTATTTATCAAAGGGATATAGCATGAGTGTTGTTTGTCATTGATATTTAGGAAATCATGTAACCTATAGATGTGTTATTTATATTATCAGAAAGGTTTATTACCACACTTCTGTTCATTTGTATTGCATAAAAATCCATGTAGAAAGATATATTAAAAAGATGGAACACCCTAAGAAATCTATTTGCTATAAAAGTAAGGTGTATAGCTGTATGCATATTATATTCTAGTTTAAATACTGGTCATTGCTAGATTATATAATAAAACAAACCAAACTAGCTTGGCAATGGCGTAAATATAACTGTAAAAGATCTATCGGACTTTTAAATCTCATAATTAATATTCATAAGCTCGCCTGTGAGATTTGGTATCCAAAAGAATGACAAAAGAAAAAAAGATTTTAAAACAATGGCTTTCATCAGAGAATATAATTATTACAAAGAAGTAAAGGCTTAAAACAATGTCTTCCTTGTGGAAATAAGGTAATTTTATTTACTTTAAAATATTTATAAATGTTCAATATACCCAAGAGAAGTTTGCACAAAATTGATCAAAAGCACCGTGAGCTGGATGTACACAGACCACGGGCATATGAAAGCAGTATATTTCCAAATTTTATATAAATTTAAACGAAAAATAGATGGGCGATAATAGAATACTTTATAACACTCGTGTTTTGGGTCACTTAGAGTCATGTGTTCTGCTCTGCATAAGCGTATCTTATTCATCTTATATTAAAGCCCTTATCATTTATTTAAGTTTATGGGTAGCATCGTGAATTGTTTAAAAATGGTCCAAGGCAGCACAATCACCTCTACATATCCCTGTTTGGATCTCTTGATATTGAGAATGTGGCAGGATAGGTTACTTAGTAATCTAGCCAGACCTTGTCTGCACCAGTAGCCCAGTAAACATTGTTGGGTTTTCAAACGTTTGAAAGGAAACGTTTTGCGAAGGTTAAAAATGAAAGCTATGAAAATCATTTATAATAGAATGTTTTAAATACGTTTTATGCATACTGTTTATTAAACGTTTAATGATGTTAGAAAAGTGTTACAAATTAACATAATAATATCTGAATAATGATGGGATCAGAGGTTATATTCATTTTAAGGTCTCTAACTGATGAAAATATTATTTATATGTCTAAAATTGTGAAATAGCGGCTTTAAAATTGTGCCCCCATTCAATTCCTACTTATAGGGATTTCATTTGATTTCATCTTTGTTTGGACATATATATTTATATAACTGCTTCTCAGGTTATAAATAGGGGAACTCTTACAGTAAAAAGGTTAAATAGAGCTGGGGCTGATTTCACAAAGGGACCAGATTTAGACTTAAATTTGAGACTTTAGTCTTAAATTTTGTCAGCAGAATGCTAAGTCTGTGGTCTTAGACTTAGTGGATTTCACAAAGCAGCTAAGTCCATGAAACTGCTAAGTCAGTGGACTTAATGTTAAGTCTGGTAGGTAGTGGGCTTAAATTTTGTAAAGAGGACTTAAACATGGCTGCCACAAACTTCATTCTCCCCAGAGCCAAGAATACCAACAGTGGGTTTAAAATATTTATTTCTTAACAATTCTTCTATAAAGCACAAATTACATAAAATACTTCTACAGTTAAAACAACTTGCCATTCAAACCGAATGCCGATAATATTAATTTACATAGGAACATAATTGAATGATTCAAACATCAGTTAATCTTTACCATTTTAGCAAATCTACATAAAATGATTCAAACTTCAGTTAACATTTACCATTTCAAAAGTCTATTTGAAGATAAAGATTTACCATGTTAAAAGCATGTATTTAAAAGTGCTTCAAACTTTAAGCACTATTTGATTTTATAATTAGAGCCATTATGTTTGGGACCGAGAAGGCTGGAGCAGGAATTAACCTAGTCAGAGTTGAAAAAGGTCAAAGGTCAAGATAGTTGAAGACCTGTCAGCAGGCGAAGGTCAAGCGCCTGGGAAAAGGAATGGGGGGGCCCATATGATGGTCCCCAGTTTAGAGTCATGTACGGCTGCCACAAACTTTTCTCCACTTCAAAATTTGTCATGGCTGTAAATAAAGTATAATTATGAAGAACACCTTACTAAAGTAGTCTTAGGGAAATTTATATGTGGTAACAAGGTTTACCATTTCAAAACAGCACTTATCCTTTGATAAAATGTATTAAATGAAGGATATATATCACCAATATTATATTTTGAACAAAAATAAAGGGTCACATGACACACAACACCACTGTGGTTTTATGATAAGCCTGGACTTAGCTAAGTCACCCTTTGTGAAATCCATTTAAGTCCCAGACCTAGTTAACACCAAAGTCTTAGATTTAAGTCCCTGACTTAGCCAATAAAGGGGCCTAGTTTAAGTGCTCTAATGAAATCGGCCCCTGGTCCCATTAACTAGTTTGATATTTAATTATTTTCTTTCTTCCCTCTGTAAATGGATTCAAATCCGGCTCATGTCTAAATGTGGAATCCTAGAATCATATAACCCTTGCTGTTGAAAGACAAGTAAAGCCAAAAATTGCCAATTAACTTAGTGTTTAGCATTTTAATATTGTGACTCTTATATTCATGTGTAATGTTAAAATACAGATAAATACATTTCTCAAAGTTTAGATAATGGAACAATATAAACATTGTAAAATGGTTTTAGGGTGCTCACATTTAACCATGCATTATAATCTTGTATTACTATTAGATCTCACTCAAAACACTATGGAGCTGGTACTTAGTTACAGTTCATTTAATAAGTCTTCACTAACACTAGTTTATGTGTATTCTTTATCAGTGTTGGCAAAAAAAAAATGTCAGTGGTACCTTAGTTTTGTAATCACCTCACTGGAACATTTGTTTTTCGATAACTTGGTGACATTGTATGTGTATATTGCCAGAACTTGCGATTATATACTCTTTTATTTTATAATAAATGAAACTGAAACTTAGCTAAAGATCAAGGAGAGGAATCGAAAGGAGTAAATCATTGCCAAGGAAAACAGGGATGCTGGTATCAGGAATTCTTTGCATAGGCCTATTTGTCACTGTTGCAATACTAGATAAAGGTAAAGTATAACATATTGCACACAATGTTACATTGAAAATATGTTTTACAATAGAATAGCTTCTGCTGTAATCACAATATTTAGGAAAAGGGCTGAGACTAACCGAAAGACACAGACCTGTCACTATTTATTGTAAGGCAGTACTGCTTCTACTTTTTGCCCATGCCTCTGAAGTGGAGGGGTGAGATCATTTGTAATCACATCGATTGGTTTGTTTGTCTGTTTGTCAATGCACATAATGTGAAAACTATAAATCAGATCAGGGGCCTGTTAATGGAAGCCTTCATAAAATGGTAAACTAAGTAATACTAAATGACAATTCAATGGCACTTTGACTAAATAATATATGGAGTAAATAGAAACATTCTTTGGGTAGTCATTAATCTGTCAGTAGTCATCATATTGTTAACGATTTCATCCAAGTCATAAATGTTAATTGAAATATATCAATTATTGCAAAATTTTGGTAGATTAAGCATCACCTTACTGTACAATACTTTAATAACTTTGTTGTATACAATGATGAATAAATAAAAGGGTGCAGCATGCCAAGTCTTCAAAGATCAATGTTGGGGTTTTACGTCCCATTCAACAGCCAGAAAATAGTCTTTAAATAATATCTGGCATAAGAATCCGTAAGTGGCATGTGACCATTGTCTCTGGAATAAAGGTTCATTAGCAGAGCCAGATGTACTATGTATGTAGCATGTTATTCACAGCTGTGGCCTTATCCTTGCAGTGTTTCTTGGTCTTGTTGTACAGCTCCTCGAAGTCAGTCAAGTAGAAGTTTGTCATGTGCCAACTGTCAATTCTGTCTGTCCTTTCTGTCAGCCACTCCCTCATCTGCTGAGTTTGTAGTTGATTCTCTCCTGCCTTCCCCCCTCAGCCTCTCCTCCGTCTGTTTCTGTGGCTCTTCCTGGCTCTCTCTCTGCTCCATCTCCCTACCGCTCTGTATATCAGCAGCTGTATCCAGCAACACAAACTCTGTAGGTGTGTGTGGGGGGACTTCTATCTTCATCACTCTTCTGTCCTTTTTAGGACCCATTTATCTTTATAAAAGCAGCTTTTGGAAAAAAACAAAAGCCTAACCACAAGTCATCCCAACTTGTATCTCAACAATAAATCCTAGTAAATTTGTGAAAAACAAAAACCTCATTGTAAATGCTGCTAGATGTAATCTATCAGATGCCAGATTCCACATGATGTATTGCACGAATTGTCTCGCCTTATATAGTCATAGATTTAATAGCTAACAAGCTGTGGGTCAGTAAAATGAGGCCGGTTTGTCCTACACACTTGCCGGCTTGTCTGTTTCTGTAACCGTCTTGTTGGTTTCTGTTTGCTACTTGTTGTGATGTGTTCCTGGCTTGTCTCCTATTACTGACTCTATGGTTTCAGTTGGTTGGTGTGTACAGTCTGTCAGGAGGTGGTGTTCAGATACTTTACCACAACAGGTCAGGAAGTGCTTCCAGACAAGACAGTTTAAGTATAGGATAATACACAAAGTGTGTCTCACAAGCTGAAGAGACCCTTGGCAGGATGGTTTCTAGGTGGCCAGAGCCAAGGACACAAAATCAGGGACCAACGGTGAAATATAAAACATGTTTAAATGCCCCAGTGGAATATCCCCATAAAGAATCTCAGGAACACGTCAACCCTGGGCCTTTGTCTTTTAGTTAGGAGAATGTCAGTCGCCTGAGAGCTTGGGTTGTACTTCTGCAGTTTGGCAGGGTCAAATAGTACTTTGAGTCCTACAGTAAATGAGATAAATAAACAACACAATAGAATTGTAAGGTCAAATGGGATAAAGTAAGATATTGAAATGATCTGTCCTGCAAGAGAAAAGAATGTGTAGTTTTTGTAGTTCATTTATTTTGTGGTTCATATATTTTTAACACCGATGATCCCCTGGTGACGACATTGCTATGGTTTTCGACATATGATTCTTACATTATGATTGGATGGTGTGCCTTAGAATCCGTGAGCATCGGAGATTAAGCACATGGATACCTGATTTTTAATAAGGACAACTTTTTTGCTTCTTGTGCTGAGGTTTGCTGAGCGACTCTGGGCCTTCCCTTTGTTCATGTCGGCTAAGTTGTCTGCTTAGTCTCAAGTGTGCCAGAGTTTTTAATTAATGAACAGGCCATTACAGTATTGTTGCAGTCTCGTGAGCTGTTGATGTCAGGTTACAGGCTGTACTGCTCTATCACCTAGGGTGTAACTTCATGAGGACACATTCGTAGGACACATTCTGTCTGCTTAGTTAATATAAGAAATATCATTTGTATTACAGAAGTCAATATAGCCAACGTGTTTAATCTGTTCTAGTGTGTAGTATGTGCTTACTTGACCTGTTGGGAAACCAATGAAATGACATTGCTAGGATCTGCCATAGCTATTGGGATATTCAATTGCTTGTCTTCTGAGGTTTCCTTAATCTGTTTTTGGGTGCAATTGCCGTTGTGGAAAGATCGTATACACCTTTGACCTGGTTCAATACTCTTGTCTCCCCGTTTATCCCTTTCTTATTATTATATTTACTACTTTGTTCAAGAGAATGAGGTTCAAAGTTTTTTTATCAAAGGGTATTAAACGTACACCTATGAAATGGAGTGTGTTTGGTTTCTAAATCACATAGCGCATACTTTTCTAAGTATTACTGTTTAAGAACATGAACGTAGGTTTTATCTTCTACGAAGTCGTTAAAAACCTTTATCTGCCTGTACTCCAGGCATCCTTATCTCTGGTGTAATATTACATTCCTGATCAAAGATTTTGATATCAACAGAATTATTCATTTATTAATCATTATTTATTTACACACTCGTTAGTAAAGGTCATCTTAGCAGATTGATAAAAGTTTAATTGAGTAAGAGTTTAAGACAGCAAATGCTAAGGTGAGCTTAAGCCTTAGACCAACATCAAGTTGGTTTAAAGTTTTGAAATTCGCTTTTAAGCTACAATCATGAATTTGCAATGATAAAAAATAATGATAAGTAGGACAGAATGTATAATTTGTAAAATAGGCCAGAGTAGTGGCCACGAATTACTTGGGAAGAAATTCATAGAAAAAGCAATATTTGATGGTGATCCAAAGGTGAATTTTGAAGGTCATAATAATGAGGATTTTGTTAAAAGTAACACGTTCTAGAGTGAGATGTAGATTAGCACCCCATGTAGGATCCTGGAAAGATCATAGATGACCACCAAGTTCAAACCTGCACATTACTAAGGAAGTTGCAGATAAAAGAGTTAAAACCAAAAAATTGTAATAAGCCAATGTAATTCAAAAACAAGTAATTCAAGTAATTACAACGTAGATAGCTTGCGCAATACAGTCACTCTAAAGCTTAAAAATTACAATGATATATAATATGTTTTAGTTTCATATAATGACTAGTATTAGTGTGCAAAAACTAATATGTGTATAAAATTAAAAAGACTTGGTTTAAAAGAAAACAAATACACTATAAAAGTAATAATCACATAAAATGTATAACGTTAAATTTCATTATGCATATTTATTTAGATTTTTAGTTCAATGTTTAGAGAGCGACAATGATCAGCTGTAACTTGCTTTACCATGTTACATGATCCAAGTAGACAGTATTCTAGGAAACAACAAATGACATAATATCCACATGGTATATATAGCAGCCGCCAGGGTAATATTTTGTGATTATTACATACTCGTAAGTAAAGGTCACCTTAACAGATTGTGATATATAAGTTTCATTAAGTGAGAGTTTAAGACGGCAAAAGGGAATGTGACCTTAGAATTCGGTCAACATCAAGTTGGTTTTAAGTTTGGAAATTCACTTTTAAGCTGCAATTATGAAGTGGGAATGATAAAATTGAGGATAAGTAGGATATACTAAATAATTTGTAAAGGAAGTCAGAGTATTGGCCATCAATTATTTCTGAAGAGATTTATAGAAAAAGCAATACTTAATGTGATCCAAACGTAAGATGAGCTTTGAAGGTCATATCAGTGAGAATTTTGCTAAAAGTAAGAGGTGCTAGATTGTAACGATATATATGTCATGGTAGAAAGTCCAATCTGGTAGAATTTCAAAGTCTGTTGGTAGAAAGTCCAATCTAGGAGATTTGGGTATTGCTCTGGGGTCCGAAATCCAATAAAATTGGTAGTTATTCCAAATATCTTAGTAGATACTCAGACAAAAGGGGCATGTGTGACATACCTGTACTTTGAATAAAACTTGTTATAGGACATTTAAATCTTACATCAGTTAGTAATATCCATATTACATATTTCCCTTTAAAAATGGTGGTGAGATTTGATGTTGACACTGAAATTCTTGAAAAAGACTGAAAATTTCAGTTTCTGTCATGTTTAATTCTGTTAAATCTGTGTTACAGTAACGTGCTTTCTTTAATATGCGTTTTCGTGATGTACAAAAGCTGCACCTTGCTTAAATGACACTTGTATGTATAGAAGGCCCACTTTTTTTGTGTTTCAGGTAGAGTTTCTTCAAGCTTGTTTTGAGTTTCTACCAAGATTGCATTCTGATACACAGATAAATACCTAAAGCTCCGAAATCGGAATAGTAACCAAGTTTTTAGATTTCAGATCCCAGAGCAATACCAAAATGATATTTGATATTTTTCATGCTTGTAGCCGATCCACTTTCGCCCGTACCCACAAATTCACCAGTCTCAGGCTTCCTGAGGCCTCCTCAGACTCAAAGTGAAACAATCTTGTGTTGTCTGATTCATCCTGTGACTCTTAAGCCTATGATTCTTAGTCCCAGGAGGTCTGGCCTCTGTCCTAGGCCTCAACAAAAATCACCCATTGCTGTTTTAAGAAATCTGTTATTAGTCCCAGGAGGCCAGAGGAAGCCACAGACTAATCTGAGACCCAGTCAGTATATCCCCGACAGGATTGGGGTTGAAACTGGTCACAAACATGACTTAATTGCCTCATAGTCAGGGAACGATCGTGACTTGTCTGAGGCTTCCTGGGGATGATCTTGGCTTGATCCCAGACCTGGATCAGGATTACATTTTCCCACCTATTATTCATGTTTTTTTCACCAACTCTCAAGGATTAAAGGTCCCAGGACGAATTGAGGTTTAATCCTTTGGTGGAACAGGGGCATTACAGTAGTGAAAAATATCAAAGATGTTTGATTTTTAAACCGACCCCAACAGATCCAAACAGACTCAAGCACATTATCTGGGACTCCCCAAAAATCTTTAATCGGGAGCCTTAGTCGTGTGGTGGAACATGGGAAATATATATATATATATAGCTTTGATGCTGTGGAATACATTTTATTTCTGCACGGATTCTTCTGCTGCAATAATGTTTCTCCACTTTTTGTGACACAAGAGGAACACACGTGTTTGTCTCCTTGTGATGTCAGTTTAACATTAGAGCAGGAACCTTAATTATAAACACACAGTATAGAGAAGGTATGTCTAACTTTATTATAGAACCTTTCTTTTCTTGGCACAAATAGGCCTTCAAATTCGAACTTTTATAATATTTCTTCACTCTTCATGTCTGATCTTCTCTGAGGGAATAATAGTCTTAAGTGGTGAAGTAACGGTTTTGATATTAAACTGTTGGATTAATCTTTGCAATTAATATCTTATTATTCCATATAATCCATGTATTTAAACATGTTTAATTGGTGAACACATTACCCCACCCCCAAAAACCTACTAAATTAGCTAGTGAAAGATTTTACAACTAGAAATTAACATTGAAACTAACAGGTCAGAATGAATTTGACCTGGAAGGTCAAAAGGAGGTCAGAGGTCAAAGCACATGGCCAGACCCGAATCTAAGCATTAACAGTTTATAATCTCCAACCCACAAAGATGTTAATCACTGCAATCCAAGAAATCATACCAAGTTTGACCTCAAAGGTCATTCAAAGGTCAAAAATAAAATCTCGAGGTCAGATCTGAGTCCAGCTACGAGCAATATTATAATCTCCCACAAAGAAGCCCAATTATTCACCATGGAGCAAGATTCAAACCCATGATGATGGAAAGACTTATGTTTGCCACACCGACCTCAACTAAGGTCAGACCAAAGTACTGGGATGGCCATGCAACACAGCATCGCATGATCTCCTAAGCATTTACACTAGGGGCAAGACCCAGCATCAGCCAGGGCAAGCAGCAGGTCAAGCTCAAGGAAAACATTCGACACCAGGTCAAACATACCAAAGGTCAGATTCCAGTGCGAGGTCAAAAGGTGCATACACATAATCCATTTAACACAATAAATGACTCAGCAATGGGTTTTTAACATTTATTAAATTATTTAATCTAGAATACACAACACTAAAATTTCTTGTAAAGTCAACATGTATACATTGTATCAATAATAAAGGCCCCACAAGGGCTAAACTATAATGCACTCTTAAAATTCTTTGGCATAAAGCCAGTGGGGTAACCCACAGCAAAGAAATTTATGTAATTCAATGCTTTTCACCATAAAATTTACATATAATGCCAACTCCAGACTTTTTATACTAATTGTTACAAAGTTCGGGGACAAGCCCAGTAAAAATGGTAGGACACAGCAATATGCCTATGGAAAAAAGGTTTAAAAATAAACCTAACTGCACTGCAAATCAGTGTGGGGTGAAACCCCAATTTTCTTACTTAATTTTGCCAAAAAACATAGAAATGAATTATTTAAGAAATTTATATGAGAAAGGCTCACCCAAACACCCATTAAGATTGTAGGTGCTGTTGGAAAGCATGTAGAAGGGGGGAGGAGGAGAATTGTGTATCAGAAGAAATATATCTGTAAACACAGTCTGAAGACCAGGTACCTTGGTCTTTTATGGCCTGAATAGGGACTCCATGGTTATGCGCCCAAGAGGCCCCAGATCTCCTAAAAGTGTGAATTGTATACTTCTGCTGTTCCCACCCAGAGCTTTAAGAACTCTTTTAAGATGTTTTCTAACAATGGTCTCTGTTAAAGGCAGGTACTGACCATGCCTGGGCGCAGTAAACAAAGGATCATTTTCTGCACCAGGAATTTTTCCAGCATAGTTTTTAGGGCCAGAAATGGACACAAAAGTGACTGGGGAATTTTTGGTATGGTGACATAGTGTACTTTGTCCCTAAGCTGATTGGTCTTGGACCATTTTATGATTAAAATGGCAGAGGTATCCCCAAAAATAACATCCCCTCTGGCTAAGTGTCTGGAGAGATCAAACCCCATAAAAGAATGGGGAACTATGTTGGACAGGCGAAGAAATGAGTAAAACGCCAAAAGATAAAGTGCAGCAAAAATATGTGAAAATTCAAATTTTTGACACTATACGACTATGTCTCTGAGCATATCCATTGAGAACACAGGGTTTGATTTGATGGTAAGAGGTCTATTGATTTGTAGCGATTTTCTGATCCCTGAAAATATGTGTTGGTAAATCATGTATAATGAAAAATGCTCTGACCCCAGCAAGGTAGTTGGAAATATTAGAAGGAGTTAAAGCATTGGAGTACAGGTACTCTAAGAAAGCTAACAAAACATAGATGTTTACCTTATCCAGGGACAGTCCAGAAGCCACCAAGAAGCCAATGAAATCTTGGAACATCCTGCTATATGTTCTTTGATTTGTTTATTTGGGGTTTTACGTCGCTTTCAACACTGTACAGGTCATATCACGACGGGTAGTTGGAAGGGCAGAGGAAACCAGTACATATAGTTCGCTAGGGTTCTGTACTGTAAACTGCCGACCAACGGCAAGCAACTACCAGCTTTCCCACTTACGGCCATGATGGGGATCGAACCCCGGCCGCAGAGGTGGGAGGCGAGAGTGTTACCACTCTGCCACCGTGGCCCCTATATGTTCTTTGAGTTGCAGGACGAAAGGAATAGAGCAACCGGTTGCACACGCCGGTGGCCAACTGGACTGTCCCAGGAGACAAATCTGAAACTAAATAGCAATATTTAAACATGTTAGATCTATATGAGTGGGTATCCAAACTGCATTAGGAAAATGAGTAGTTAATACATTCCAAGATTTAGTATCAAATTTATATCTAGACAACAAATCAGCAATAACATCCTATTTTCCTGGAATATGTTTAATATGAATGGATATATTGAATATTGCACATAAAAGCCACACATTCCTGGCACAAGTGGCCAAAATATTATCTTTAGTTTTGCCTGAGGTTAGTATTTGAACTACTGCCATGCTGTCACATTTTATAGGTAATTTTTTGTTACTCCATTGAGTAGCCCAGACTTTAAGTGCAACCACAATGTTCAGCATTTATAGGTGCACAATTGAGTATTTATGAAAATCCTTGGGAATGGGGAGGGCATAACATTGGTTTTCAAAAATGCCTCCCATGCCAGTGAGGCAGGCATCCAAGTGAAGCTCGGCCTGAATGGGTCTAGGGTCATAATAAACAACCCCATTGAACTGCAAAATGTGCAGAACCAGTTAAGATCTCTGAAAAATTACAATTTACAGTTACAATTTTCTGTGTACCCATGAGTCTTAAAAATTCGAGCATACGATTTAAGAATACTCTAGCTGGTCTTACACATTTAGATATGAAAAGCAATGATCCCAGCAAGGATTGTAACTGTCGTTTTGAGAAAAATTTTTTGTTCTGCCATTCATGACACATAGCAGCAATACTTTCTAATTTTTCAGGGGATACAGACATGGTACGAGTCTAAGAATTGACCAAAATTCCCAAACATATCATGGAGGTTGTAGGGGGGACTAACTTCTTTTTGTTGATGACCAAGCCTAATTTTGGAAGAAGGTGCAGTAAAAATTGATAGGCTGGATATATTTTTGATGGTAAATCACAGTATATTAGATCATCTACATAATTGAAGAGATTGTTAAAACCATGTTGTCTCATGATATAACGCATGCTATCGGTCACTTTTTTAAAGAAAATTGATCCATGTCTGTATCCAAAGGGTACCGATTGATCGATAAAGTATGCATCTTGTTTAAGGCCTAACAGATCAATGTCTCCAGGATCTACCTTTAGCTGGCGAAAAGCCCTGCTAATGTCCACCTTATACATAAGGGAGCCCAGTCCCAATTCATTTAATTTGTGTACAATGTCATCAACTCTGACAACACCATCATTGACTGAATATGATTCTGGCCAAATAAGGTCAACAATGGTACGCCTAACATTTGAGTCAGGTTTGTCTCTGATCATAAAAGGTGAAATGTGCAAATCCATTGGTTTACTTGCAAAGGGGCCTAGCATTGCTCCATGTTTTAATTCCTCTGAGATATAAGTTTGAACATCAGCAGCAAAAGTTTTCGCAGAAGCATGATTTTCTTCAGTGGACATAAGAGGCGCAGCTCTGTCGAAATCGAGTGGGAAACCATATTCCAGCAGATCCACCAATTGCTTATCCCAAAAATCCTGCAAATAGGGCTTCTAATTTTTATATCTAATCTGGAATCCACTGGAATACAGCAACCCAAGAAATTTGGACAGCCCGATTGCCTGACAAGTTTATGGGCCAGTAAGGGATCATGGACTTGTTTGTTATTAGTACTATTGCCAGTATACACCAGCAAAGGGGACAAGGGACTAAAATCAAAAAGATTCTCCCATTTGATTTTTACAAGCCATATAATCTTTGCATTCCTTAACCTGAGTAATGATCATCACTCATTGAATTTTTAACCAACCTATTTTGTCTGGTCCCTTGAGATGAGTGGTCTGTGTTTTACCTGAGACCTCCTTGACCAGTTCAGGAGGGGTGCGTGGTTGGCTCCTCTCCTGAACCGCCACCAGAGGACTATTTTTTGCCTTTCTTTGACACGAACACATTATTTTTGACCACATCTGCATAGGTTAAACTTGGAACAACAGGTTTAAAACTACTACTATCATGAAACTATTTTTTCCATGTATTCTTGTGGACTGCAATTTCATTAGCACACCTACTATCTTTTAACAAAGAATTATATACATATCTACAAGAAAAATGACTAGAAATATTTTCATTAGAAATTCTATCCTGGACACAATCAGGCTGTGACTGAGCTGTATTGACCATGGCCAGGGTTATTCGTTTTTTGCCCGTTTCTGCTTGCAGTCCAGGGCACTGTGGGCATTGACCTTGCCATCTTGTGCAAAGCATGAACTACATATGTGGTGATAAAACACCCCTTTTGTTTCATGATTCTTGTTGAAATTGCAAGAATTATCATTATAGTAGACACAGGGCATCGATTTTACAGTTTTTTGAGAATTCTGACCTTTTCAAAATTTTTGAGATGCAGAACTAGCTTGAGTTGGAATGACATGTCGTTGAGCATTAGCTCTCCTAATTCGATCAATTTTGTCAGTTTCTGACCAACTGATAACTTCACCTTGCTCCATGCGACATAGTAACACAGCATGGCTATCTTTTGCTGCCTGCCATGAGAAATCATTAGCATCATCTAATAAGGCAATCAAATAATCAAGCATGTGATTTTTTGTAATCTGACAACTTTCCTCTTTCATAATTCGGCAAAAGCCTGCCATCCATTGAGTTATGTTTAACTGGTTATAGGTGATTCTATCTTTTGTGTTACCAGCTAGGACATATTCATGGGGCCATTTTACTCGTTCTTTGACAAAAATATCAACCACCCCACCCCTCTGACTTTTAATTTTTTTGATCCGTACCTCGTTTATCAACACCTGATAATTCCCTGAGTCTATCTTGGATCTGATCCTGAATGGATCTATCATTTTGAAAAGTGTGTAAACTAGGCATATTGCTAGCTTCCTCTACAGAGGAATGCTTGAGACTTAAACTAGCAGTACGCTTCTTTTTTGTCAATTTTTTAGCCTTAGGCTTGGCAGGAGAAGCCGATTTACTTTCAATAACAGTTAACCTCTTACCAATCGCATCCAGTTGAGACAGGATTTGTTGGTTAATCAGTGCTTGATCCGGAATTTTTTCCCCTCTCTGATCTGACATTTTTGATGTACTGGCTACAGGGTGTTGAGTAGAATCTTTAAAATGTTTCCTATGTCTGACAACAGGAGATTCTTCAAAGTCCGATTCAGAGTAAGCAACACCACTAATATTTAACCCAATACTGTCGTCAGTACTAGTACTTTCAGTATCAGACCCGGTTTTTGAACCCGAAACCTGACCCGGTATTGGCTGAGAGGCAAATTCGTTTAAAAATGCACTGTCATCTTCCAACTGAATCTGTACCGGAATCTCAACCTTTTTGCGCAAATTGTAAGGGTTACCTGCCATTCTGTGCTTCTGTTTCGCTCCCATTTGAGTTGTGTAGATAAGAACAGTAGTTGTTGAATAATAAAGAAAAAATAAATTCAGAAAAAAAATATTTTAGAACTAAAATCAAATTTTCTAAAAATAAATGCTTCTTCTTCAAATGCCAGTTCAAATCTGACACTATAACCTTCAAATACACATGGTTCGAGGCCTTGGCCAATCAGAAACGACCATGTGGCCACTGTCCACTTTATTATACAATAGGGGTGATCAAAAATTAGGGGTGAAAGAATGATTAAGGTTGGCACCTAAATGCCAACCGGCAAAATAATCCAGTCAGTCACAGGATTTTAAAAATATAATAACATCTTAACTGATTTACTTATATATTCATCCCAGGACAAATACATGGCTTGAACAATTTTTTTATCATTCCGTTCGAATTTCCCCTAGTTCAGAAGTCACAGTTCTCCATGTGTTGCATTTTCCTCCACTTTCTTCTTTTCTGCAGGTGCCCAGTATTATGCAATTTAGGGGCTTCATCGGTGTGACACACATACAAATGTGCTAACCAATTCAATCAACTGAAGTATTGTATGTGTACTTTCCTATATTTTAAATTTTCAGGTCTTGTAAACAGTGAATTTGTCATCACTCCAAAGAATACTTGTGCTTTTATTGGAGAAATGCCTGAACTCCACTGCAGCTTGAGCACAACTGTCTTTCAATACTGGAAAGGGCCAAATAATGATTATATATCTCAAAATGATAAGGTGGACCAAAAATATGAAGGCAAATTTGACATATTTGGGAGCCATAACCTCCGCATATTGAATTTCGCCATGACTGATGCAGGGATGTATAAATGTGAAGATTCAACTGATCCTGGGCATCCGTATATTGCACAAGTAATTGCAATAGGCAAGTAAATAATATATGCAATATTTTTAAATCTCAAAGTCTTACCATTCAACAGTTTACTTTTATTAATAAAGCAATTAATTAACATTGAAATAAGAGTTTCCATAATCTCTGAGAATGCAATTCTATGGAATAATAACTGCTGACACCGTAGTGTAGTGCTCCACTTATATTATGTTTAATGTGTAATGTACTTATCTGTGTTGATACTGTGTAATTAAAGAAGCATCTCACTTATACTTTGAGTAATAAGAGAGAATAGTTATAAAACAATGATAAATAACAGTATAACTTCGTTTTTAAATATAATCTTAATAGTAAAGGAGTACTTCACATTGTAATATTCCTAGTGCTTACTACAACTGTAAATACATATCACTGTCCATTTCTTTCATACACATGGTTAATCAATTCATCATGAATTTTCTTATTTATTTTATGATATGCTAGTGATGTGCTTTATTCAACATTTAAGCTAAATTCTCTGTGACTTTAACACTTTATAACATTTCAAATAATCCCTTTATTGTTGAAATTGAAATAGCTGATTGAAAAAGCAGAAAGTTAAAAATTTCATAATAAAATGATGCAATATTTGGGCTGCCACAGAGAGAACTGGGGGATTTACGAACTTTAACTTATCTGTATTATTTAGAAAAAATGTTTCTATTTTTTTTTCATGCAGAAAATAGCCAAAGGATAACATCAAATGTGCCTGGTGACCTGATTATGGAAAATGACATCATCAAATACACATGTGATGTGAGATATGCAGGAAATATTATACCTTCTATGAGATGGACTACATCATCATCACCTGACAGTGTGATACCACAATCCAAATACCATAGATCTGGCCTGGCACAGTCATTCATAGAAATCAGTGGGAACCCAACAGCCAATGGACAGAACTTTGTCTGTACAATGTTCTTTCAAGCTCCAGTTGTAACTGAAGAGGATATGGCCACGAATACTCTTGGTTGCACAATGCAGAGGGTGTCTGTTCCATTAATAGTACATTGTAGGTAATTTCTGATTAGACAAAGGTAGCATTGTATAACTAATATGAGAGATTATAATACTGAACAAGAAAATCATCTGGGCATAGCTTTGTTGAATTGAAATGTCTTACTTCTTCCAACCAAAATAACCTTGCCAAAATGTTGCCAAGATTTTAAAGAGATGTTATCACATATACAACAATTATTCAAGTAGGATCATTTCAGACTATAGTTGTACGATAGAATTGTTTCAATTGTAATTTAATTTCCTTTGAGGTAATGCAGTAATCATCGGGTGTCAACATTGTACCATAGCCTTTGAACAACTGGTATCATATATAGACATTCAATGTATTACAAATTCTACATTTGCGCTGGATTTGCGCCCCACCACCATCAGGGTGGGCATTAACAATTTTGGCTAGTGTAGTGTATTCAAGATATATCATACAGTCATCATGGTAAATCTAACACTGTATTTCTTTTTGGAATTAAGCATGTTTATTAAGCTGCTTGCAAATGATATTTTAACAAAGTATGTGGTTTAATCATTCTATTTTCTATCTTCACAGATAAACCAAGAGACACCACCATTACATTTGCAAATGGCAGACACGTGCAAAATGCTGCCACTGTTCAGACAGGGGAGACTTTAATGTGCCAAACTAATAGTAATCCTAGCATTACAAAATACGAATGGAGAAACAGTGGAGCTGCATTAATTGGTCAGAGCCAGTCCATTCAACTTGAGACAGAACATATTGGACTTCATACGCTGGCATGTACAGTTACAAATTACATGGGTAGAAACTTAAACATACAAGGCACAGATACTGTTACCCTGTCATTGAATGTAATAGGTAGGTTGGGTACTAAGTTTCTTCCACAGGTAGTACACATTCAGTGTTGTCTGTTATAAAAATTAAAATTGCATGTTTGTACAATTGTGTACTACTATGTCAATATATTTATTAAAAGTAAAGTCATTCTTTGGATCTAGTGGTATATTTGGCCAATACTTACTCTCCTGAAGAGGATGCCTCCCTGGTCCAGGTCTACCTTCCCAACTAGTGCCATAACTCATTTGTCGTCTACTGGGAAGGGGGGGGGACATATGCAAAGTATCTTGTTCAAGGGTACAAACTCAAAAAATTGGACCTTTTAAATTCCAACACCCTGACTCTGAAACCATTAGCTTATCTGTCAGTATTATGTAATAAACAATATATTTTATCGCACTTTTTATAGATATTGTATTCATCTCTATAATCAAGTTTTGAACACAGTTGAGAGTATTTCTTAAATTTTCAGTTTAAAATTTCAGCTGGCAACGATGGAGAAAAACCAAATGAAAACAAGTCCCGTACCTCAGGTAGTATCATATAAAATTATTCTTAAAATTTCTATGACTGAACATGTAACTTTCCCCACAGCAAATCTCTATTCATATCTGTAAAAAATATGGTATGTTCAAACTTTTCAACATACGGAAAGTGAGTGAAAGTGGAAGAACATGTGTTTTTCTAATTCGAGTTGTGACTCCCAAATGGAAATGCAGATCAACTGATCAATAGAACATAACACTAATAAATATCAAACATGGACAGAGTGTCTGTAACAGACTAAATTAGAATATTTGAAAGTCTACAAACGTGTCAAAAATCAAATAGAGACAATAACTTGGGATTCTTCCATTGATGGAGCTGTTTCTTCCGATGACCTAAACCTACCTACATGATTTAGAAATACTAATATTTATAAATAAGAGACTTGTAGTGCACATACTATTTTATATTTACATGTTCATAGCATAATGCCATATTGTTACATCAGGTTTGAGTGGGGGTGATATAGCTGGAATTGTCATTGGTGTACTTGCTGTTTTAGCCATTATTTTCCTAGGTATTGTTGTTGTGTACAAGATCAGAACACAAAATCAGTAAGTAATTTGTTCTTTGTGCTTTTATGCTGCTAAAATGGTTAGATAAATAAATAAGATAAAGAAAATACAATGCACTTTTCAACTGTAAGTGACGAAATAAGAACTAGAGGTTTGCCTTCAATAAATCTGAGCCATTAAAACAGTGCTTTTAATGTGAACGCTAACCTTACAGTAAAACCCATTTGATTAATGTTATCTCACTGGTAGAGAGTAAGCCAGGCTTCTTAACAAAATAACAATTAGAGGTGTTTGGACTCCATTCACACCTCTCTGATAGGATGTCACAAAAAAGAAAATTGGTCAAATTTTGGTTTGGTTGTAAATTTAAATCTGTTTCAAGTTTAATAACAGTTTATGTTATATTGTAAAGAATTAAAATCTATAGTTGCTTAGAACCTAGAGGTGACCATGGTTACATAGTTACATTTCCATGGCCCGTATTCATGAATGGTCTTAGCCAGGGCTTAGGCTTAAAGTTGAGACTTTTGTCTCAAGTTTCTGCCCCAAAGACTTTTGTCTTATACTTAGTGGTATTCACAAAGAATTCAAGACCGGTCTTAGGCTTAGCCAAAGGCTCAACTTTAAGACTGGTTGGTAGTGGACTTAAATTTTGTAAAGAAGTCTTAAATATGGGTGCCATAAACTTTTCTCCATTTCAAAATTTGAAATGGCTTTAAATAAAGTATAATTATACAGAATACCTCACTAAAGCAGTCTTTGAGAAGTTTATATTTGGTAAGAAGGTTTTTCATTTCAAAACAGCACTTTTTCTTAGATAAAATGCATTAAATGAAGAATATGTGTCACCAAAAGTATGCTTTGAATAGAAAAGAAAGGTCACATGACAAACTGTGGTTATTTGATAATCTTTGACTTAGCTAAGTCACCCTTTGTGAACACGGTTATAAGACAAAAGCTTTAACTTTAAGACTGGATTTAAGCCTAAGACCTGGCTAAGTCCAAGACCCTTTGTGAATACCAGCCCTGGATCTATTGCCATGATGATGCCCACATTTGACCTAATCAATAAGTATATATTATAAAAATGAGGGAAAATGTTGATATATTTATATCTCTTTTCATTTTGATGCCACAACTCAAAATTTAAAAGAAAAATAAGCACACACACCAACATGTTAATCTACTTTCATCCAGCTAACTAACTAGATTAAGCGAAAAAACAGCATATTTACCAATCAATAAATGATAACTCCCAAAATTGTACATCACAATTAACAAACAATTTATATATACAAGCCAATAAAAACTACGTGCGAAAATGATATATTTGAAGTTGCTTGCATAAAAGATTAGAGGAAATTGTTCTTGATATTGCAGAAGCCCTGTAAATACTCAAGGTGAACCAGGTAGACGGAACATACGTTTTGTTCGACGTATTGTGGAACTGGTAAGTTGTTTACAAATTTTTACATTTTAATAAAATTTATGTTTCTTCATCTTCTCTTGTGAAAACTGATCATAAAATGATATGATTTTATTTTAGACCAGATCCCTATGAATTTTCAGAACAACAGAGGAAGAGTACTATGATTGTCGTAATGCTGAAACACCCGAAAAGACAAATTCAAGTGACGTCACAGTACTAAGTGTCATCAAAGCGGGTCAGAAAGTTGACAAAGACTAAAAACAGACACTGTTTTATTTTTGACTGTCAGCAATTTTATGTACTATTTGTACTATCTGGTGACATCAGTGACAGCAACTGGCCCCGATTTGTTTACAAAATTCAGTGTATTTCATGTTATAGGAAGGAAAGAATCTTGCAAACTTGTATCTTGGTATACCGTGATAGCACTTTACAACCGTGATCTCAAACATTACCACATATAACTGTGGGAAAATGTAAACTATTAGAAATAAAATAAACTTGTTATCTCGTATTTTTGTATATTTACCACTTCTATAAACGGTTGTTTTCCTATTTGAGGCTATTTGATTGCTGATATGCTACAACACACACTTTTTGTATCCTTGAATCAGAACGGTCTTACACTGGGAGGATACCGAAATAGATAACATGCTACCGACCCTGACCTAGTTATAGGTCTCCCAGGCAGTAGTCATGTTTTCAGTACTTTGCAGCAGATAATGAGGTGGCTTTGGTAGCATTTACACTTTCCAAACGCCAGAAAAGACATCCTGAGTCTACTCCAGCAGAAGCAGCCTTGGTATTATCCCTACTCTCTAGATGGCTAGTTACTCTCATACTCACCAGGAGGCCAGTGACGTAACGTCCTCTTTTTGTTTAACAAATTTTGATTCTTAATAATCCCAGTTGGGAAGAATTGGGGGGCTGGAGGGTGGGACTCTCCCATCGGTTATTAACGTAGAAAAATTTAATTTACTAATTAAACTTGTAAATTTATTTCGTTAATATATCTTACCTAACAGACAATTGCTAGATATTGTAGCAGGTGAAATAGAAGATATTGTAGCAGGTAAAATGTCCCTGTCGAAATTCTTCTTGAATGAGACTAAAAATTAATTGCTTATTGCCTCTAAGAACCTTGGTCCGGTCAAGATAGTAGCTTAGTGCTCTGGATAGGCAGAGATATCTATCTTCTTTGAGGAATTTATCCATAGTAGGTGCCAGTGCTGGAATTACCACTGGTGCCACACTTCAGGACCCTCACGAGCATGTTGGTTCTTAGTAGGGAAAACCTGAAACCAGTCCTCCCTGTGGCGAATATCCCTAATTACCCATGCCTGGGTTTCATTTCTACGCTTTCCTGACGCCAGAACCAATAGCAAGATTATTTTGAAAGTGAAATGCTTGAGAGAGGACTTTCTAAGAGGCTCAACCGGAGCCTTGATAGACAGGAGCCATGGTAGTCCATAACACTCAACAACCAAATTGCACACAAAAACACTAATTTAACTAAATATATCCAATTTTTTTAAACACAAAAATTAAGCATCTTATCGGAATGCACCAAACAAAAAAAGAGGAAGTTACATCACAGGCCACCTGATGAGTACAAGGGCCCCTTAGCTGCTGGAAGAGACTCATTTTCTGATGTTTGGTGCAACTGGCTTACTCTGGGAAATTGTCTGTTAGGTAAGACAAATTAATGCAATAAAAGTTTCATGCTTATTGTAGACTTTCTTCTATAACAAGTAAAAATTTATGGCAAGACCTGAGGTCTTTGCCTTACTATGGTGGTGTTTGGAGAATATTCATTGATGATCCGGACTTTCACTTGCATACCCCTTACCCTTACTCAAATATTTTTTGTATGAGCAACTTCCAAGTCGGTTTGCACATGGGGATTGCTTTTTTCTCTCATTTCCTTACCCAAGCGAGTAACACAATCCAATGGGATTTATACATATTTATTAAGCATACTATTTCTTTGTTTTGTCACATTATACACATAAGGCAGGAATGATATTTTAGGAATAGAATATGTGTATAACAAGACCAAGTTTTTGCAGATCAATTTTAAATTAGTGTTACATATAACATCCATTGCCCCGTCCCAAAAGTTTAAGCAAATAATCAAAAGCAAGTCCTAAATCCATCACTAGCTAAAACGAAATAATACTTCATAATGATACAACATAATAGGGCTATGGTTCACATAACCCCAAAGTTCAGATCTGCAGAAGTTCACTGAAAGGTCAAGAGCAAAGGTCAATACCAGAATAAAAACAATTGATATTTTTCAGGCAGTAGCTCAGAGATTAAGGCTATAAAACTGAAGAACTATTAAATCAGAAGTTGGTCCAAGCTCAGATCTGCAGCTGTGAAACACAAGGTCACAAAAGGTTGGTTTTGACAATTGAAGCATGCAGTTAGGTCAAGCAAGTTGTAAAATTTTAAGAACCCAATTTTTGTTTTTTATATTATTTTACATTAAACAGTAGTAAACTGACTAAAAGTTCTTTGGATAATAAATGTATTAATATAAAAATGAATCAGGTAAGTGATTTAGCTAAACTATAGCAATAGTATAATTTAAAACAAACCATAGGCCATAATATACTCCTACAATGTGACAGCGGCTAGGGCTGTCCTTGACCTTAAGTATTTTAAAGCTTTCTGGATGAAAAATGAGAAGAAAATTCTACATATGACAAGACTAAGTAACCTGCTCCAGCAGACTAATATCAAATAACAATATAAGGAAGGTATAAATTTATAATATCAATGAAGAAAACATATGTGTGATTTTATCACAACGTTGGAATCAAAGTCACAAAAATGCGGTACAATACATTAAACTATATGAGCACCATCTCAGAAAAAAACAGATATAATATGTTTAAGAAGCACAGTTACAATACCAAAACCTTGACAGGACATAAAATTTTGACATCCTCCAGAAATCATATAGAAAAAGGGAAAGCCCAAAAATTGGTACTTAAATAATAAAATGGCAACTAAAATCAATGGGAACAATAAGGCCAAAGACATGCATTTTTTGTTTCTATAAATCTTTTATCAATGGGATATCCATGTTAGTAATTAAGCAACCATGATTTCTGACAGTTTATTTTGATTTATGATGGATTAAATATGAATATTATATAAAACTGGATTTTCTTATAAAGTCTCATACATCTTAAACAATGCATAATAGTTTGCAATCTTTGTGTAAATAATAATTATGTCTAGTTTTGGCGTTAAAACCTCGTCTTTTCAAATGTTCTGCGCAAACAAAAACTCTGCCCCATCTCATGAACTTTCATATTAATTAATTAGGTTGCATTTTTGTAAGAGGTGTTTATGAAATGTCGTTTGCAACGTCTCTAACAACTTCAATTTCAGATATGTAAAATCTAGGATACTAAAATATGCTGGCATACAGCCAGGTATATAACTTGAGCTAGATGTAAGGCGGAACTAATATTATTAAGTAACCATTACATAATTATGAAAAGCAAATGTCTCTGGGCATAGACTAGAATTATATGTTCATATATATATATACAATGGTAGCAGCACTGTAGTAGAGTTAGCAAAGTCTCTGAATAACCCTAGCAGCCATCAACAACCCTGGTAACAGTCAACCCTAAAGCCAAACTATGAAAAGAGGGGTTAAGCAGGGTACTGAAAAAGGTGAAATTTTTGACTTCTAAGTGCCAAGCTAGGAATTTGGTTGCAACTTTGATGACCAAATTATATTATTTTATGCCTGTGCCCTCTTTAAATAGAACCCCAGTCATAAATGAGAGATATGCCGTGGAAGTGTAACTGGGGTATTATCTGTTTTAATATTCAATTGATCACTGTCACCTCAATATTCAAATCCAGCTCATTACCTTATTCACTGGGATTCACTGAACGCCTGGAATTGTATAATTACCTTTGCTGTCGAAAGGGAAGAAAAATCAAACCTTGATTCAATATTTACAGCACTACAGTACAGCACAGAACCTATTACATGGGTAGAAACTTAAACAAACAAGGCACAGATACTGTTACTCTATCATTGAATGTAATAGGTAGGTTGGGTACTAACTTTCTTCCACAGGTAGTACACATTAAGTACTGTCTGTTATAAAAATTAAAATTGCATGTTTGTACAATTGTGTACTACTATGTGAATGTATTTATTAAAAGTAAAGTCATTCCTTGGATCTAGTGGTCTATTTGGCCAATGCTTATTTCTGGTTTCTTTGGCATGAAGCAAGTTATAATACTCTCCTGAAGAGGATGCCCCTCTGGTCCAGGACTACCTTCCCAATTAGTGCCATAACTCATTTGTTGTCTACTGAGAAGGGGGGCGGGGGGTGGGGGCAAACATATACAAAGTATCTTGTTCAAGGTGACAAACTCAAAAGCTAGACTTTTTAAATCCCAACATCCTGACTCTGAAACCATCAGCTTTTCTATCAGTATTATATGATACACAATATATGTTATTGCACTTTTTATAGATATTGTATTTCAATGATATTCATCTCAATATTCAAATTTTGTACACAGTTGAGAGTATTTGTTAAATTTTCAGTTTCTTAAAAATTTCAGCTGGCAACGATGGAGAAAAACCAAATGAAAACAAGTCCCATACCTCAGGTAGTATCATATAAAATTGTCTTTAAAATTTCCAAGACTGATCATGTAACTATCCCCAAAGCAAATCTCTATTCATATCTGTAAAATATATAGTAGGTCAAACTTTTCAACATACGGAAAGTGAGTGAAAGTGGAAGAACATATGTTTTTCTAATTCTAGTTGTGACTTCCAAATGTAAATGCAGATCAACTTAGTATTAATATGATAGAATATAACACTAATAAAGATCAAACATGGACACAGTGTCTGTAACAGATTAAATTAGAATATCAGAAAGTCTACAAACGTGTCAAAAATCAGATAGAGAAAATAACTTGGGATCCTTCCATTGATGGAGCTCTGTTTCTTCCCATGACCTAAACCTACCTACATGATTTAGAAGTATTAATATTTATAAATAAGAAACTTGTAGTGCACATAATGTTTTATAGTTTCATTTTCATAACATAATGCCATATTGTTACATCAGGTTTGAGTTGGGGTGATATAGCTGGAATTGTCATTGGTGTACTTGCTGTTTTAGCAATCATTTTCCTAGGTATTGTTGTTGTGTACAAGATCAGAACACAAAATCAGTAAGTAATTTGTTCTTTGTGCCTTTATGCTGGTAAAATGCCAGATAAGTAAATAAGATAAAGAAAAATACAATGTACTTTTCAATTGTAAGTGACGAAACAAGAACTACAGGTTTGTCTTAAATAAATCTGAACCATTAAAACAGTGCTTTTAATGTGTAATCTGAACGCTAAACTTACAATAAAATGCATTTGATTAATGTTAAATCACCGGTAGAGAGTAAGCCAGGCTTCTTAATAAAATAACAATTAAAGGTGTTTGGACTCCATTCACACCTCTCTGAAAAGATATCACAAAAAAGAAAATTGGTCAAATTTTGGTTTGGTTGTAAACTTAAAATCTGTTTCAAGTTTAATAAAAGTTTATGTTATATTCTAAACAATTAAAAACTATAGTTGCTTAGAACCTAGAGGTGACCGTGGTCACATAGTTACATTTTCCATGGCCCATATTCATGAATGGTCTTAGCCAGGGCTTAGGCTTAAAGTTGAGACTTTTGTCTCAAGTTTCTACCCCAAAGACTTTTGTCTTAAGCTTAGTGGTATTCACAAAGCATTCAAGACCGGTCTTAGGCTTAGCCACAGGCTCAACTTTAAGACTGGTTGGTAGTGGGCTTAAATTTTGCAAAGAAGTCTTAAATATGGGTGCCATAAACTTTTCTCCACTTCAAAATTTGAAATGGCTCTAAATAAAGTATAATTATACAGAACACCTCACTAAAGCAGTCTTTGGGAAGTTTATATTTGGTAACAAGGTTTTCCATTTCAAAACAGCACTTTTTCTTAGATAAAATGCATTATGTGAAGAATATATGTCACCAAAAGTATACTTTGAATAGAAAAGAAAGGTCACATGACACACTGTGGTTATTTGATTATCTTTCACTTAGCCAAGTCACCCTTTGTGAATACGGCTTTAAGACAAAAGTCTTAACTTTAAGACTGGATTTAAGCCTAAGACCTGGCTAAGCTTAAGACCCTTCGTGAATACCAGCCCTGGATCTATTGCCATGATGATACCCACATTTTACCTTAATCATTATGTATATCTTATATAAATGAGGGAAAATGTTGATATATTTATATCTCTTTTCATGCTGATATCACCACTTAGAATTAAAAAAAAAACATCCCAACATGTTAATCTACTTTCAACCAGCTAACTAGATTAAGCGAAAAAAAACACCGTATTTATCTATCAATAAATGATTACTCCCAAAATTATACATCACAATTACATACAATATCAATATATCAAGCCAACAATTTCTATATATCAAGCCAAACAAAACTACGTGTAAAAATGATATATTTGAAATAGCTTGCATGAAAGACTAGAGGAATATTGTTCTTGATATTGCAGAAGCCATGTAAATACTCAAGGTGAACCAGGTAGAGGGAAGATGCGCTTTGTTCGACATATAGTGGTGGAACTGGTAAGTTGTTTGCAAACAATTTTTACATTTTAATAAAATTTATGTTTCCTTATCTTCTCTTGTGAAAACTGATCATAAAATTGATTTTATTTTAGAGCAGATCCCTGCGACATATCAGAACAACAGAGGAAGTATGATTGCGATAATGCTGAAAAACCCGAAAAGACAAATTCACGTCACGTCACAGTACTAAGTGTCATCAAAGCGGGTCAGAAAGCTGACAAAGACTAAAAACAGACACTGTTTTATTTTTAACTGTCAGCAATTTTATGTACTATTTGTACTATCTGGTGACATCAGTGACAGCAACTGGCCCCGATTTGTTTACAAAAATCAGTTTATTTCATGTTATAGGAAGGAAAGAATCTTGCACACTTGTATCTTGGTATACCGTGACAGCACTTTATAACCAACATCTCAAACATCACCACATATAATTGTGGGAAAATGTAAACTATTAGAAATAAAATAAACTTGTTATCTCGTATTTTTGTAGATTTATCACTTCTATAAACGGTTGTTTTCATAAAGTTCACCCTTCTTAGTCAGCCTATTTGATTGCTGATATCCTGCAACACACACTTTTTTTGTATCCTCGAATCAGAACGGTCTTACACTGGGAGGATACCGAAATAGATAATATACTACCAACCCTGACCTAGTTATAGGTCTCCCAGGAAGTAGTCATGTTTTCACTACTTTGCAGCAAATAATTAGGTGGCTGTGGTAGCATTTACACTATCAAACACACATTTGCCAATTTAATTAGTGAAAATTAAAATTTTATAAGTAAATATCTTACCTAACTGATAGATCCGGTGCAAGTCGGTCACACCAAACATCAGAAAAGATATCCTGAGACTACTCCAGCAGAAGCAGCCTTGGTATTATCCCTACTCTCTAGGGGGCTAGTTACTCTCATACTCACCAGGAGGCCAGTGACGTAACATCCTCTTTTTGTTTAAAAAAATTTACTCTTAACAATCCCAGTTAGGAAGAATCGGGGGACTGGAGGGTGGGACTCTCCCATCTGTTATTAACGTAGAAAAATTAACTTACTAATTAAACTCGTAAATTTATTTCGTTAATATATCTTACCTAACAGACAATTGCTAGATATTGTAGCAGGTGAAATAGAAGATATTGTAGCAGGTAAAATGTCCTTGTCGAAATTGTTCTTGAATGAGACAAAAAAATCAATTGTTTGTTGCCTCTAAGAACCTTGGTCTGGCTAGGCAGATATATCTATCTTCTTTGAGGAATTTATCCATAGAAGGTGCCAGTGCTGGAATTACCACTGGTGCCACACTTTCAGGATCCTCACGAGTATGTTGGTTCTTAGTAGGGAAAACCTGAAACCAGTCCTCCCTGTGGCGAATATCCCTAATTACCCATGCCTGGGTTTCATTTCTACGCTTTCCTGACGCCAGAACCAATAGCAAGATTATTTTGAAAGTGAAATGCTTGAGAGAGGACTTTCTAAAAGGCTCAACCGGAGCCTTGATAGACAGGAGCCATGGTAGTCCATAACACTCAACAACCAAATTGCACACAAAAACACTAATTTGTAAAATATATCCAATTCTTTTAACACAAAAATTAAGCATCTTATCGGAATGCGCCAAACAAAAACATCACAGGCCACCTGATGAGTATAAGAGGCACTAGCCCCTTAGCTGCTGGAAGAGACTCATTTTCTGATGTTTGGTGTAACTGGCTTGCTCCGGAAAATTGTCTGTTAGGTAAGACGTATTAATGCAATAAAAGTTTCATGCTTGTTGTAGACTTTGTTCTATAAACAAGTAAAAATTTCTGGCAAGACCTGAGATCTTTGCCTTACTATGGTGGTGTTTGGAGAATATTCATTGATGATCCGGACTTTCACTTGCATACCCCTTACCCTTACTCAAATATTTTTTGTATGAGCAACTTCCAAGTCGGTTTGCACATAGGGATTGCTTTTTTCTCTCATTTCCTAACCCAAGCGAGTAACACAATCCAATGGGATTTATACATATTTATTAAGCATACTATTTCTTTGGTTTGTCACATTATACACATAAGGCAGGAATGATATTTTAGGAATAGAATATGTGTATAACAAGACCAAGTTTTTGCAGATAAATTTTAAATTAATGTTACATATAACATCCATTCTCCCATCCCAAAAGTTTAAGCAAATAATCAAAAGCAAGTCCTTAATCCATCACTAGCTAAAACGAAATAATACCAAACTTCATAATGATACAACATAATAGGGCTATGGTTCACATAGCCCCAAAGTTCAGATCTGCAGAAGTTCACTGAAAGGTCAAGAGCAAAGGTCAATACCAGAATAAAAACAATGGATATTTTTCAGGCAGTAGCTCAGAGATAAAGGCTATAAAACTAAAAAACTATTAAATCAGAAGTTGGTCCAAGCTCAGATCTGCAGCTGTGAAACACAAGGTCACAAAGATTGGTTTCGACAATTGAAGCATGCAGTTAGGTCAAGCAAGTTGTAATATTTTAAGAACCCAATTTTTGTTTTTTATATTATTTTACATTTAACAGTAGTAAACTGACTAAAAGTTCTTTGGATAATAAATGCATTAATATAAAAATAAATCAGGTAAGTGATTTAGCTAAATTATAGCAATAATATAATTTAAAACAAACCATAGGCCATAATATACTCTTACAATGTGACAGCGGCCAGGGCTGTCCTTGACCTTAAGTATTTTAAAGCTTTCTGGATGAAAAATGAGAAGAAAATTCTACATATGACAAGACTAAGTAACCTGCTCCAGCAGACTAATATCAAATAACAATATAAGGAAGGTATAAATTTATAATATCAATGAAGAAAACATATGTGTGATTTTATCACAATGTTGGAATCAAAGTCACAAAAATGCCGTATAATACATTAAACTATATGAGCATCATCTCAGAAAAAAACAAAACAGATATAATATGTTTAAGAAGCGCAGTTACAATACCAAACACTTGACATAAAATTCTTAATTTTGAATTTTGACATCCTCCAGAAATCATATAGAAAAAGGGAAAGCCCAAAAATTGGTACTTAAATAATAAAATGGCAACTAAAATGCTGTAGGTCAGGGCGAATAATACAGAGTTTGCGAATAATGTTTTTATGCCCATATCTACTGTCTGCTACGTTACACGTCATTGATTTCTGTGTGTGACACAATTTCATAAGCTTTTAACTGCACAAGTTTACATTTTTTACGTGGCAAATGACTTCGCCACGTAATTTGTTTCCCTTGTGGATTTATTAATTATTTGGCCAGTAAAGCGTGTTATACATGTCAGTACAGAGTTCCCCAAGTACTATAGACTATATATTTAGCCAGTGTATTATCTTTTAAAAAGTCCAAGCATACAACCACAAGCCTTTTTATTACCTGCGAGAAACTCCTCCAATTAATGGAAACAATAAGGCTAAAGACATGCATTTTTTTGTTTCTATAAATCTTTTCTCAATGGGATATCCATGTTAGTAATTAATCAACCATGATTTCTGACAGTTTATTTTGATTTATGGTGGATTAAATATGAATATTATATAAAACTGGATTTTCTTATAAAGTCTCATACATCTTAAACAATGCATAATAGTTTGCAATCTTTGTGTAAATAATAATTATGTCAGGTTTTGGCGTTAAAACCTCGTCTTTTCAAATGTTCTTCGCAAACGAAAACTCTGCCCCGTCTGATGGACTTTCATATTGATTAATTATGTTGCATTTTTTGTTAGGGACTTTTGTGAAATGTCGTTTGCAACCTCTCTAACAACTTCAATATCAGATGTGTAAAATCTAGGATACTAAAATATGCTGGGCATACAGCCAGGTAGATAATTTGAGCTAGATGTAAGGCAGAACTAATATTATGAAGTAACCATTACATAATTATGAAAAGCAAATGTCTCTGGGCATAGACTAGAATCATATGTTCATATATATATATATATATATACATAGGTAGCAGCACTGTAGTAGAGTTAACAAAGTCTCTGAATAACCCTAGTAGCCATCAACAACCCAGGTAACAGTAACTCTAAAGCCAAACTATGAAAAGAGGGGTTCAGCAGGGTACTGAAAAAGGTGAAATTCTGGACTTCTAAGTGCCAAGCTAAGAATTTAGTTGCAACTTTGATGACCAAATTATATTATTTTATGCCTGTGCCCTTTTTAAATAGAACTTGTTAGCCCAGTCATAAATGAGAGATACGTCGTGGAAGTGTAACTGGGATATTATCTGTTTTAATATTCAATTATTTCAATTCATATAATTACCTTTGCTGTCGAAAGGGAAGAAAAATCAAACCTTGACTTCATTCAATATTTACAGCACTACAGTACAGCACAGAACCTTGACCAACTGTATGGTGCCCCAAAAAACTACCTAGCTGTCTTGATGTGACCTATACAGTGTTGAAAGAGACGTATAATCCCAATTAAATAAACAAATAATATTTAATATTTTACAATATTCTGACTGTTATATCCATATATAATATAAAAGTACTGTAACAAAATAAATTTTTCCATGTTTAGATAATGGGACTATATAAATATTGTGAATTGATTCTTAGCCTATAATCTACACAATGTGGGGGTCGAGTTTACATTCTGGTGATTCAGCCTGCTTATGTTCAACCATGCATTAGCATTATACCTCGTTCAATACATTTCCAGAGTAGATACTTAATTGTTTCAGTACATTTCATAAGACCAATGATACCTGTTTGTACACGTTTTATTTATTACCTTATTTGCTTAACAAAATGGAGTTATTGTCATAAAAGAAACAAAATAATTTAAATAAAATAAAAAAAAACGTTTAAAAAGTCACCAGTACCTTAGTTCTGTACAAGAATATTTGTGTTCCAATTATTTTGACAAAATGAAAAAAATGAAGGAAAACAGTTTGAGAACTTACTGACACATAATGTAAATATTGTCTGTGACTGTATATCGTTTGTGTGCTACATCAAGTGAAACTGAAACTTAGTGAATTAATTACCAAGGAAAGAAGTATATCGGGATAATGGCGTCAGAGATTGTTTATATGTGCTTGTTTATCGGCGTCACGATACACAATAAAGGTAACGTACAATATTGATGTCACATGGAATGTATGATTTGCAATAAAAAAGGCTTCTACTATGCCATAACACAAAAAGTCTCCATCAGATCATTGCAATGTATTCACACTAGGTGGGGTGTACCAATGGCTTGGTCCTTTTTAGAAGGAGAATCCTTAATTTTGTGATTTTTAAGTAATATCCACATGCATTTCTATACATGGCTTTGTCTTCCTTAAAGTTTATTTAGTGTTTATTTGGGGTTTTACGTCGCTTTCAACACTGTACAGGTCATATCACGACGGGTAGTTGGAAGGGCAGAGGAAACCAGTACATATGATTCGCTAGGGTTCTGTACTGTAAACTGCCGACCAACGGCAAGCAACTACCAGCTTTCCCACTTACGGCCATGACGGGGATCGAACCCCGGCTGCAGAGGTGGGAGGCGAGAGTGTTACCACTCTGCCACCGTGGCCCCTTGTCTTCCTTAAAATTACCAGTTCAAAAATCATGGTAGTCGACCCCACACAATGGCACATGTAGCCTGTGATTAGATGACAGACAACAAGATGGTTGCTAAAGCAGATTTTGTGTATGTTTCGAGGATTTTGAGCAAAATAACAAAATTGTAATCTATTTAACTTATAGACAAAATTGTAATCTATTTAACTTATAGTTACTCAGAGATGTAACAGTAGTCAATATGTTGACATTGTGTTTTAGTAGGTGAGATAGAAGCTGAGGTTTCAGCTGTCCCACATATTTTTGTCAATGTGGAATATCTGGGTATTGTACGTGGGCTTGAGTTTAGATTCTTCCCTAACATTAAGAACATTCGACGTAAAATTTCATAACACCTGGTTGCAAGCTGGTAGCAAACAATGTTTGCTGGGAATATACATCACAGAATCATGCCTCACCACATATATTAATGATATGGTTATCACATATATTGTTACGTTATGTATCTGCAATCCATTCTGTAGAAAAAGTGCCAAAAGCCAAAATTGCATATTTCAGTCAGATCCCAAAATGGCAACAGTTCTACCCAGTTTTGAAAACGTTTGATGAAGGTTAAAATATGATGGGTACGAAAACCATATAATATGGGTTTTAAAAATGTTTCATGTATTTCATTTATTAAATATTTAATGACAAATGTTAGAAAAATATTAGAAACGAACATAATAATGTCTCAAAAATATTACTTTGGCATTGCTTAGCAATACTAGCCTTTATCTGGATCAGAGGTCAAACTAAACATGTTTTTGGGTTGATCACCAATGAAAATATTCTTTTCATGTCTGACATTGTGAGATATTGACTTAAAAATTGTGCCCCCATTCACTTCTTACTTTTATGCATTGCATGTGGTGCAGTTTTTAACAAAGTCCTCTAAAATCCCTTATTATTGCTCACTGCTATGTTTGTTTGCAAATGCTTGAAGGTAAATATTTAATAAACATTTTGAAAATACAGTGCCAACAATGTTTTTAAACATTTTATGTATACTGTTTGTCAAACATTTTATGATAAATGTTTCAAAAACATTTCCAGTAAAACCTTTATTGTTCAGCTATTTTATAAATGTTTGAAAAGTGTTTCCAGTCAAACCTCAGTTTCTTAAGTTGGTTTATAAACATTTATTAATAATAATAAATGGTTGCTTAGAGAATGTTTATAAAACTATTTTTAAACATTACAATGTAAACATTTACTTGGAAACGTTTTGTAACCCAAAGGATAAGGTTTAAATAGGGTTGAGAAACATTTTGTAATTGTTTTAATCATTTTTGAAACATTTTGAAGTTTACTGGATAGATTGGAGTGAACTGAGTGCAACACGAGAAAAGTGTTAGCGTTGTCTAGAAGTACCATATTGGCCCATTAGGAATTTACTGAGAGATGTGTCTAAACTGATTTTGCTGTGATGACTTCAATAAATACGCCAGAAAAAAAGCAATTGGATCTGTTGAACATATATGAAAGAGATGGCTTGACAGTAGAAGTGAAAGATAAGTTTTATCATATTCAACCTTTAGAATCAGCCAGATGAAATAGGAACTGATCGATGTTCAACTTTTTAGTGTAAATTAGGAACTGTGATTCTTTGTTGGATTTTAAGAAACACCTCAAGACTCATCTTTTTAGAATTAGTTTTACATAGTCTTTCCATATGTTTAAACTTTTTATCCTATTTTTGCTATATTCTTTTATTATTAATAGTATTTTTTGATATTTTTTGTTTATGTACAGCACTAAGAACTTTGTTTTAAAGGTCATAGACAACGTTTTTCACAAAAATTGTGAAGTTAACTTAATTCAGTAGAGAAACACCCTATAAGAATGAAAATGTGGTTTATTTTAAGAAATATATGGTACAAGAGGCATAAATAGCATTAGAAAAATAAATATCACGAAGTGGAGTTAAAAAGCCGACATATTGTTTTTCTCGTAGAAGATGATTGATGACGTCACAGGTTCATAACGAAGTTCTGTTTAGGTGGAGATATAGTGTATATATTTACAAACTGAAGGAAGATAACGTTTCTTTGCCAGAAAAAAAGCCCACTAGCCTTTAGTTTTTCCAGATGCTGTTTTTTTCTCAAGTTTCACATAATTTTTAACCACACAGTTCTAACAAACACAGATATGCTATATATAAGTAGGCCTGTCTTGGAATGCAGAAAGCGTAACATTTGTACGAGATATTGCCTCCCCCATTTTTTCAAGGTTTTTAAACTGTGATGGGAAAGTAGCCTTTCACTAGTTAAATATTTACATAAAACTAGGGATCTGTTGAAAAATTCAAAAGTTGTCATTAAAATATACTGAATACTGTTGCCTTTATCACTGGTAGTTCTATCAAGATAAAGTATGATGTAAAGTGAAATCAAAATATACAAATTGTTTTCAAAATATACAAATTGTTTTCATTTGCATAAATTATTTATAAAAGCATGCTATTGTAGTCAAATTTATTAAATTTATTCTGAAAGAATCCTTAAAGTTCTAACTTTTACATTATCAGTTCATGAAACAATTCAGTATATAATGGGTTTTCCTTAAGATATATAGCAGTTCAGTACTTCTTGACCTATGTTTGGATAATTTTAAGTTTTGGAAATTAGTTGGTAACATTTTTTTCTCCATTTAAGCCTTTGTTGAGACCAAGAAAAAGGAACTGTGTTTGGATGATCATTGCAGATGGCTAGACGCATTATGTATACTATGAAGGCAGCATAATTGTTTACAGTTTTGGTGGGAAAGTTCTGAACTAATTTGGGGAACATATATGATTATCCTTGCTTTAGGCCCAGTTCTAAAGATATTTATGTTGTATTTATTTCATCTCCTAGCAATAATTAGTTTTCAAAATTAAAAAAAAATAACTATCCAAACTCATCTCAGAGTTGCACCTGGTTGACTGCATTATTCTGTGATTTTTGTCCAACTTGCTTAGTACCTCTCTAAATATTTTTTATCTGAAACAGATATGAAAGATGTTCTCAAGGCTATTTCAGAAACTTACTGTGGCAGAGTGATGTCTTATAAACAAATAAACTTCTTAAAAACAGATAATGCAATCTTTTAAATATATATGTATGTATTAAAAGGCTTACGAAAACGATAGCTTGTTTACATTGTCATGAACCTGTGACGTCAGGGCTAGTACTTTTTATGGGAGTTGTCGAGTGAAAAAGAATGGCGACAGTTTTGAAAATCTTGAAAAAAACAGCCAGAAAGTGACTGAATATACCATGTAACCTTTCCAGACGCATCTTATTTTTACAAAAATTGAACTTTTATATGTATATGTAATTAATGATGAATGATCTGAAAATGTTTCCTATGACCTTTAAGAATAGGTGCTATATAAATGCATGATAATAATAATAATGGTTGATGATGCTGTTTTTTCTTTTGCTTATGCACCTGCTTTGATTGAATTTACTTTACACCTATCAAATGTAATATATAATCTGTGATAATTTGCATCTTGAGAACAATTGTTGCAAACATTATAAGAGCTTCGGCACCTACATTTAGGAAGCAAGATTCGTCCAATTAAGTGTTTTAAAGGGCATTGGAAGGTCTTTGGTGGTCAAGTGGTTATCAAGATTGCCATCTTATCACGGGATAACTCTCGCTGTACTCCCACGAGTGGCAATGCTGTAAGGACCTGTCCCAATATGATCCAGATACTTGAACGGGACAAAAACTCCAGGTTTGACTTTAAAGAGCATTGGATATCTCGAGTTAACAGAGTAGCTAGAAGAGACCTCTTCGTAGAATTTATGTCACAATTCTGATTGATAATGGATCAGTCAAAGGTTAAAATTTCACTATATCTTTAAGATTCACACTTCGAGCTTTACATGCTGCAGTGTGGCCTTGAAGATTTTTTCTATCTGTCTTGATACCCAGTAAACATTAGAAATATTTTAAAAGCCTATCTTTTGGATTACTAAACGTTTTCCAGGGTTTTGTTTACATAGTAATTTTAAGAAAAATAATAAACATTCACCATACAGATTTCTTTACTAAAACATTCATTAAATGTTTACAAAATAATTTTAAAAAATTGAGGTTTGACTGGAAATATTTTTAAACATTTATAAATATCTCAATAAATGAAGACTATACTAGAAATAATTTCAAACATTTATAAAAAAAATGTGTGATAAAAAGTATACATAAAATGTTTAAGCAACATTTGTTGACAATGTTTTGTAAATGTTTGCTCAGAAAACATTTTACCAACATTTCATAACTTCTGCTTTTCATACCCATCATTTTAAAATGTTTTGAAATGCTTACTATCAAAAGTTATGACAACACTTTATCACAAAGGGTTTTTGTACCTACACTTTCAGAATGCATATTAAACGTTTATGTTTAATTAGTTGCAAATAAAGATGGCATTGAGTAATAGTGGGGGATTTTTGTGAGCTTTGTTAGAAATGAGTCCCCATGCATTGGGGAACAGTAAGAATTGAATGCTAAGTGGTACTGAAGTAATATTCTGAGACATTATTATGTTTATTTGTAATGTTTTTCAACATTTGCTATTAAATATTTCATAAAGAGTGCACAAAGAACATTTTGATAACTACCTATTATAAATGGGCTGGTTACCCATTGTTTACAAAATGTTTCCCTTCAAATGTTTACAAACATTAAAGATGTTTACTGCTTGTGTCTTGCTTGTTCTTTACACATTTATCAAAAGGGTGCCCTATGTGGCAAAATACTTAAATCAAGAGTAACCAGAGGCAGATCTTTAGTGGCTCAATACAAGTATGATCTGCTTAAAACAAGTGCAATAATTATGGATGAAGGTTAATCAACGAACCATCAAGATTCACAAGATTCTTTATTGACTCATTTAAACTTATTTCTCTGTTTATAGCTCTTTGTATAAGGTTGATTGCTACGTTCCCATAACTGCCGGTATTCACTAACATAATAAATGCAGGACAAATAAGCAAAAAAAAGTGGTCAACAAACTATCTACAAATAAATTACAGCAGTTTTTACTTTGAAAGTAGAACTTAATTTTGCTGGATGGTTTTCATAATTTAGTGAAAAATTCTAGACAATAAAATATACTTACTGCTATATCATTCCTAAAATGTAAGTTATATAGCCTGCTGGACATAATGAACATGACTTGTTTTCATGAATTTAAATATGTACAAATTATGTGCCTAGTCTTAAGGAATGATCTGGTTCTTTTTTTGAGTTATGGTGAGTATATTGATGTACCTACCCATCCAAGAAAAGTTTGAGAATTCGAAAAAAATGAAAATAGTTTTACATCGGCTCTTACTGGACCAGCTCGTATCATATTGTCCTTGGTGGGTAAAGACATTCACACATCAAATTTGCCTTTTCTTTATACATGTCTTTCTTGTGGGAATATCTGTGTAAAGTGGGGAAGTGATCATCTTGTTGCAAAAAAACTGTTGGATGATTGTTTGCAAATAACATTTTATTACTGCATATAACTTCTGAATTTAAACTTGTTTAAATGGTGAATAATTAATCTGATCACCTACAGCTTGCCATAAGGCAGAATATATTGTTTGAAAAAATGTTTTTATTGTCCCTTATCTTTGCATCAGTTTTATGGTCCCCTTTACTCCCCCCAGTACTGTGGTCACAGTCTCTCATGTCCCACATGATACCCCATTTTCCTCCTTTTTAGGTGTCCAGTTTTAGGCAATTGTGACACATAACACATGATCTAGCAATTTCAGTTGATTGAAGTTTAATTTGTAATGTGTATATTTTAAATTTTCAGGTCTTGTAAACAGTGAATTTGTCATCACTCCAGAGAATACATGTGCTTTTATTGGAGAAATGCCTGAACTCCACTGCAGCTCAAACACAGCTGTCTACCAATACTGGCAAGGGCCAAATAATGATTACATATCTGAGAATGATAAGATTGAAAAAAAATATGAAGATAAATTTGAACTATTCGGAAGATATAACCTCCGCATATTGAATTTTGCCTTGACTGATGCAGGGATGTATAAATGTCAAGACTCAACAGATCTTGGGCATCCATATAGTGCAGAAGTAATTGCAATAGGCAAGTGAGGGATATTTCGAAAGTTTTACTATTCAAAGTTAACGTCTGATTACTTTAAAACACAGTGTGCTATGTGGGGGTGGGGGTGGGGGTGGGGGGGGGGGTGGCGTAATGATAGGTTGCTTAAATATTCCAAAACTGTAATGCAACTTGAATGGAATTTTGAAAGAATGAATAATATTTAGTTGTTTTATATAAATTTTATTTATCATTCATTACCAAAATATACATTTTGCTGAGCCCAGTTTTTCTTTAAAATATACCAATCGAACATAAAAGTCCCATATGAAATGGTGAAAATGTACCTTTTATGCAATAACTATGATATAGTACCATGGTAATACACTTATATTTAATGTGCTGTGTTAAGAATATCTGTGTCAATATCATCCACACCAAATGCATAAAGTTATACCTTGGTCACACCTTTCCATGCTGGGGTCATGAGTTACAACCAAACAGGCTTGTTTACCTTCAGTTGTATTTTGTTGGAATAATCCACTTTATGTCTTGGTATTGTCTCCTTAGGATGGTTTGGTAGGTTTTATATTATGGTAGGAAATGCTTGTCACAGCACAGAATACTAGTTGTGTTTAGGGCGTTTTGACGTGTTTTTGAAAACTTGTTATGTTTACTCATGAGTTAAACTAAAACGGCAAGCAAATGAGAACAAAAACAACCACATGGAATGTTTTGACCTAGGCATTACAAACCATCTCGCTTATGGTCCAAATTACTAGAACAGTAACATAGTGCTAAACCAGAGATAAATAACAGTGTATAAATACATTTCTACCTTAATTCAATTGTTGTCCAAAGTGAAAACCTGTATGCATCTAACAGATTGAATACTAACAGACATGGTAAAATCTGACGCAAGCCCCATTTGAACTAAAACAAAATATCTAGAACTGGTCAAATCAGACCAAAAATAATGAATTTCTAGTCACTTTAACAGGGGGGATGTGGTATACACATATGTTGGTGATACCTACAGGCTACACATTGCCCTGGGGAAGCCAGAAATAAAGGTAACCAATGGGTATATATATATTTATTAATAAATCATGAGTGATGTTAACTTCTAAAATCCTTTTACTGACTAGTTGAATTAACACATATAAGAGCACATTATTGCTAAAAGTGTGACCACAATGTAATAATATATAATTTTTTTCATGGTGTCAGGGTGAACCCTGACTAACCTAACCACAGGTAAAAGGGGGTCAATTTTGAGATTTTTAAAGGGGTCGAAGACCCGGAAGCCACAAGGATAATGTCAGAGGTAACCAAACCCATGGTTAGGTATATTTTAGTTATAAGTATCTACACCCAGTCTACTAGGATATTAATCAGAATTTTGAAATTTTGAAATAACAGTACAGAACATTTTACTTTCCCATCAGAAAGGGTGAATAATAAGCTGTGCGGCCAAAAAATGGGAATTTTTTGGAAAGAAAAGCCCCAAAAGCCCATGATATATAAGCATTTTGAAGATAGACATGAAGTTCCAAGGTCAAAGTAAAAGTTTGAGGACAAAACAAGTAAGAAAGGTCCATGTAAAGTAGAATGCCACGAAAAATCCAAACTAAGAAGGTTATAAAGAAAGAATTGAAATGAATTTATAAATGTGTAATGCAATCTACTAGGCTGTTCATCAGAATTTGAAATTTTGAAATAAGTACAGAAAATTTTAGTTTCCGATGAGGATCGGTAAGTAATAAGTTGTGGGCCAAAAGAAAATAGAATTTCTGGAACGAAAAGCTCATGATATATAAACATTGTGATAGACAGGAAGTTACAAGGTCAAAATGCAATGTAAGGTCAAAAGAAGTGTAGAAAAGTCGATAAAAATATAATGCCAGGAAATATCCAAACTAAGAAGGTTATAAAGAAAGAATTTAAAATGAATTGTAATTGTGTAATAAAAAGAAAGGATCTTGAAGACTTTTAGAGAAAATGAGGACAAGACCAAAAGGTCAAATTGGGGGTCAGGATAAGCAATAGAGGTCAAAGCCGAGTGTATAAGGCAAATATAGAGCACTATAGTGAGAAAAAAGTGAAGATGGCCGTAATAGATTTTTCATAAATACTGAGGTCCATAGAAGTAAGGTCAAAGATCAAGGATGCAAGATCAAGAAAATAAACCATAAGGTGGTCCCACAGCTTACATGCAGTAAAAGATATAATGCAAGTTTCATGTGTAGATACAAAGACAAGGTCACAGAGTAAAACGCCATTAAAATACATAGAATAATAAAATGTATCATGTTTCATATATGAACACCACACTACTGTTACATCCCATCTAGCTAATACTGCATAACACCTTACAGGGCTGAGCAATACAGCCCACCTTATTCAAAAAACAACAAAAACACCTAGGGGACGCCTTGACGTTAGCAGTGCACAGGTGCAGTCCTACAATAACATAATATATATTGAGCACAGGCGAGGCCACCAGAAGAAGATTAACAGCCACTGAAAACGTCCTGTGCATGAAGCACTCAGAGGAGCACAAGAGGAGCACAACTGAGATCAACTCCCCCACTGACTAGGCAACATCTCTCGTGAATCTTCAGAAGTAGCCAATTCCATAGATACCAAGATTAACAATAACACAACCAGCCCACACCAGCCATCTGCAGAAATTCCAACCATTCCAGTGATAACATCTGAAAAAGAAAAACTACAGCAGCAAACTGAATATATAAGCCCCCTATCAGGGAGGGAAGGGATGGGTGAGAAATTCAGATGTAGATGTGACCCCTTCAGTGCCTGCAGAGCAAATGGCAGAATGAAGGGCCAATTTTTTGGTCATCACTATCTAGACCAATCAAAAGCTGCCACACACTTTACACATTGGCAGTACTAAATGCCATAAAATTTTCGAACCCTAGGGCTCCCCCAAGCAATGATCTTGCTGGCACCTAAATGTCAGCCCGAACATTGCCCTGGGGAAGCCAGAAATAAAGGTAACCAATGGGTATATATATATTTATTAATAAATCATGAGTGATGTTAACTTCTAAAATCCTTTTACTGACTAGTTGAATTAACACATATAAGAGCACATTATTGCTAAAAGTGTGACCACAATGTAATAATATATAATTTTTTTCATGGTGTCAGGGTGAACCCTGACTAACCTAACCACAGGTAAAAGGGGGTCAATTTTGAGATTTTTAAAGGGGTCGAAGACCCGGAAGCCACAAGGATAATGTCAGAGGTAACCAAACCCATGGTTAGGTATATTTTAGTTATAAGTATCTACACCCAGTCTACTAGGATATTAATCAGAATTTTGAAATTTTGAAATAACAGTACAGAACATTTTACTTTCCCATCAGAAAGGGTGAATAATAAGCTGTGCGGCCAAAAAATGGGAATTTTTTGGAAAGAAAAGCCCCAAACAGCCAGAGAAGCTATATATGTAGGTGCTGTTTGAAGGTAGCAGCAACTGGCGAAATATGTTGGGGAAGTGTAGATACATAGCGCCAGACACAGTCGGAAGTCCAGGTCCCATGCAACATGATATGTTGAAGAGGCACACCATGCTGAAAAGCCCAGGTAGTACCAGATCTACGAAAGAGATGAAAAGTTAAAGGGGAAGGTACTTGAAGTACTGTAGCTACTTTTTTCAAATGCTTGCGTGCTGCGGAATCAGTAAGTGGGACATAAGTATTGCCTTTAGGAATCTGAAAAAGTGGATCATTAGGAGAACCAGGGGTGTTATGTAACATGGAACGTATTGCCTTAAATGGACACAAAGGAGACCTACCCAGGGCAGGAACACAAATAGTAGTAGTATTTCGACGATTTTGAATGGTTTTAGACCATTTTATGATCACAGTGATAGTATCAGCAGAAAAAATAAGATCACCTCTACACAATTGTCTAGTTGGATCAAAAGAAAGTTGACTGTGTGGTAGTAAGTTTGATAATCTAAAGAAAGAGAAAAAACAAAAAAGATATAACGCTTGAAATGTAATGGGAAATTCTAAAGAAGCAGACACCAATAAGATGTCAGCTAGGATATCTGTGGTGATAATATAGGAAACTTTTGGACACAGCGGTCTGGTAGTGATCAATGATTTTTGAAACAAATGTATTCTTTCATCTCTAAAAGGGGCAGTATCCAGGCCATACAAAATGAAATGGGATCTAATACCTGCCATGTAGTTGACGATATTTGAAGGGGAAAATTTGTGATATAGCAAAAATTCCATAAAAGTTAAGAGAGTAATGGTATTAACCTGATTAATGAGCAGCCCAGCCGCCACCAGGAAGCCCATGAATTGCCTGAACATACGAGCATAAGCCTTCTGTGTAGCAGGTCTAAAGGCATCCCATAATCTGTTGGTGGCTCTGGTGGTCAGCTGGGCTGCGAAGGAATAGTTATCTACAACAAAGAAACACAAGTGCTAAATATCATGGTTAAGCTTGAGGAGATCAATGTGGGTAGGAATCCATTGCCAATGAGGCAATAAGCTAGATAATTTTTGGTCTCTATTATTAGTTTCCCACCAACGTGAAAGGAGGTCAGCAATAGCATTGTTTTTGCCCGCAATATGTGAAACCGACAACTGAATGTTAAATACAGAAGTTAGCATCCATATGTTCCTGGCTATAGTAGCTAGGAGAGGGTCCCTGGCCCTACCTTCCTGAAGAACTTGTACAACAGCAAGGTTGTCGCATTTAATCTCAATGCGCATATTACTCCAGCAATAACCCCAAACCTTTAATGCTACCATTATATTAAGCATTTCAAGCTGAGTTATATTAAAACCCAAATGTTGGTGGGGTAAAGGTAGGGCATATATCATATTTTCAAAGATTGCACCTAAACCTGTAAAAGAGGCGTCTAATTCAATTACAGCTTGTATTGGTTTATTATCATAAAAGGTGACACCATTATATGAACACAAAAATGTGTTAAACCAGTTCAGGTCTTTGAGAAAGCCTTCTGTTAACCGAATATTCTTACTGGTGTGATTATCCCTTAGAACCTGCAGCATGCGATTCAAGAAGAAACGAGCAGGGCGAACACATTTAGTGATATACAGTAGTGAACCAAGTAAGGATTGAAGTTGGTTCTTTGTACAAAATTTTTTATTATTCCAGGAAGCACATAATTTAACAATTTCCTGTAATTTTTCATGGGGAATGGATATAGTTCGGTTAACCGAATCAACAAGTATGCCAAGGCATACTGCAGACGTTGCAGGGGCTACTAACTTATTATGACTAATTTCCAATCCCAATTCCTGCAATAATTGGAGCAAGAAGTCATACGAGTGTTGGATATTAGAAGGTAAACCAATATATATTAAATCATCAATATAATTTAGCAGGTTCGGATAACCGAATTTTTTCATAATGTACCTAATAGCATCTGAACATTTCTGAAAGAAAAAAGATCCATGTCTGAATCCGAACGCCAAAGATCCGTCCAGATAATAAGATCCATGATGTAAACCAAGCAAATCTAGGTCTCCAGGATCAATTCTCAAGTGGCGGAAAGCTCTACTTATATCTACCTTATAGATAAGAGCACCAGGGCCCAGACGTTTGAGATAGTCAACAATATGATCCACAGAGGGATAAGACAGGTGGTAATAAGCTTGTAAGTATTTATTTTTTGCTACACCATGGTTAACCGAAGAACCATGAGGCCAACTAAGATCAACAATGGTTCTTCGGTTATCCGAACCAGTTTTTTCACGGGTCATTAAAGGAGAGATATGCATGTTGATAGGTTTCTCAGTGAAGGGGCCGTACATTGCATTATACACCACCTCATTGTCCAGATAAAGTTGAATATCTCTGGGGAATTGCTCAGCCGAGCTATGGTTCTTATCAGTAGATAACAATGGACATGTCCTATCGAAATCTATGGGGAAACCATAATCAATGAGATCTGGTAGCTGTTTGTCCCAATAATCGGACAAGTATTCCCTCCAAACATTTGAATTTAATTGACCTTTGACTGGAATGCGACAACCCAAAAAATTGGGAAGTTTAGAATGTCTTATTTTGGAATGGAGTTCCAGAATATTTGTAACTGGGGTATTATTAGTAGGGAGACCTTGATAAACAATTTGATCAGTTATCGGTAAGGCACCAAAGACATTGTCATTTTGAGCTACACATCGGTTGTAATCTGTGCAATGAATCCTATTATCCCAAACAGGAAGTGGGATAGCCGTATTCGCATAAGTGGGTTCAAAGCCAGTGTCTGAAGGGGGGGGGGATTAACATTTGAAACCGAAAACAGATTGGGATCTGTATTTTGCAAGGCATTTACTTGATTATCAAGAGCAGTAGACAAGCTCTGGTCTGTAGTTACATCAGACACTACAGTGAGGCTTTCACCAGTGTGAGATTTGCTATTTGTGGGATAATTTTTGTAATTTTTATTCATTAATTTGCGAGGTTTTGGTACCTTTGTAGAGGCATGAGTACTACTAGGGAGTGAAGAAACAAATGTGTCACTGGGCAATGAACTCTGGACAAGTACTTCGATACCATCAGTGTGAAGGTTTTCTAAAACTTGAAACCTATTGTGTGTACTGACAGCATCAGTATGGGGGTGTTTAGCACCGTTCACACTGGGGCGATGGTTTATCTGCTTTGGTTTAGTGACTGTAAGATTAACCACCCTGTTGACTGGACCTGCGTTAAACGAAAGGTTAACTTTTGGGTCAGCTTTTTTAGTTCGCTTCTTATCTACCAACTTGGCAGTGTTGTGAACTGAAGTACTTTTAAGTACTTGGGCATATGACCTGTTATCTACTGTAGCAAAGGCTTGCCTTGACGAAACCAATGTAACCAGTCCATTTTTTAGCATTCATTTGCTGAAGTACCTTATTTTTGTCGACATTAAAAGCAAAGATAGTACGATCACTATGGACATGAGCACCAAAATGGCTCATGCCCTGATGTCTTCGTTTTTTGAAAGGATTTTTTTCTTGTTTCTACAGTCCATTTCACTATGTGAAAATGTCCTATTTGCTGATGTGAAGCAATGGGAACATATGTGTTTATACAACACACCTTTGGTTTCATGTGTGCTGGTATGGGAACATGAGTTTTGATTATAAAATTGGCAAGGCATTGTTTTACCAACTTTCAGAGTACCTTTCTTATTGTACTGAGCACTGTTTGAGTTGGGGAAAGTTTGTACTACATGTTTTTGTGCATTTGCTCTTCTAATTCGATCAATTCGATCGACCTGATCATAGCCTGTAACTTCTCCCTGCTCCATCCGACACAAGAGCACCGCATGGCTGGCCTTGGCCACACTCCATGAGAAATCATTCGCATCATCCATCAAATCAATAAGATAATTCAACATATGATCTTTTAAATTTTGATTAGTTTCCTCTCTCATGGTGCGGCAAAAACCAGCCATCCACTGGGGCATTGTAAGTTGGTCATAGGAAGTACGCTCTTTAGAGGAGCCCGACAACACAAATTCATGGGGCCATTTAACCCGGGTCCGAACAAATACATCAACTTGACCTCCACGCTGAGATTTGACCTTATTAGAAGTACCTGTTTGTGCAATATCTGCTAACTCTCTGAGTCGCTGATCTACTTGCGCTTGTATCTGGTGATCACATTTAATTGCTTGCAAGGAGGGTATGGAAGTGTCGGATCCGACCTGGACAACCGGCTGTGTCTGGACATGTGAGACCTTGGTCTTAGTTTTTTGACCACGACTACTGGCCTCAAGCACTGATTTACTCAAAGGCAACGCATCAACTGTACCAGATGTACTGGGCAGTTCCACATGTTGTTTTGACTTTTTAAACGTTTTGTTTTTGATTTTTGAAGCCTGAACAGATTTTTTACAACTCTTTTGCTCTAGTGTATCTAATCTAGCACTAATTTTTTCTAACTTTTCTAAGATTGTCTGATTGACCACTTGCTGGGTACTGTTTGCATTTTTATCATCCGGAACTTGATTTTCAGAGTTAAATTTATCATAGGACCTATGCTCAGTGTCAGATACATCCATATCATTATCGGATGATTGAACCAGATCCGAGATATCGAAATCACTACCAGATGATAAATCAGAATGAACTTGCCGTTGAGCAGGGGTAGGGTGACTACCCCCCAGCACCTGAGACATGAAGTCCTGGTCGTCACACAACTGTAACTGCACTGGCAAAACCGTCTCCTTCTTCCCAGATCTAAGGTTATATTTTTAAGCCATGTAGCAGTAGTGTAGTGTAATATGAAACTCAAAAAAACAACAATGTATAAAATTCTAAAAACCTAAAATGCAAGTACACGTGGCAGCATGTAGACAGTGCTGAGTGAGAAATTCAGATGTAGATGTGACCCCTTCAGTGCCTGCAGAGCAAATGGCAGAATGAAGGGCCAATTTTTTGGTCATCACTATCTAGACCAATCAAAAGCTGCCACACACTTTACACATTGGCAGTACTAAATGCCATAAAATTTTCGAACCCTAGGGCTCCCCCAAGCAATAATCTTGCTGGCAGCCCGAAGATCCAGTTAAAGTTGGGGGATTCATCTTAGTAGAAATGCTTTCTGTTGCCATGTATTATTGTTAAGCATACATTCATATAGAGGAATTCTCTATATTTTTTGAGGTAATAACATTGTGGGATTTTAGAATTTTAACTTACTCATTTTATGTGAACACATGCTTTTATCTTTTTGGTGTAGAAAATAGTCTACGGATAACATCAAATGCACCTGGTGATCTGATTATGGAAAATGAAATCATCAAATACACATGTGATGTGAGATATGCAGGAAATATCATACCTTCCATGACATGGACTACATCATCATCACCTGACAGTGTGATACCACACTCCAAAGATAATAGATCTGGCCTAGCACAGTCTTTCATAGAAATCACTGGGAATCCAAGTACAAATGGGCAGAGCTTTGTGTGTGCAATGTTCTTTGAAAATCCAATTGTAACTGAAGAGAATGTGGCCAAGAATGCTCCTGATTGTATCACAGCGACGGTGTCTGTTCCATTGACAGTGCATTGTGGGTATTTTGCAATAGGAAGGAAGTATTATTTTCCTTATATGTAGGGTTATTATGTTGAATAAGACATTTAAAAATAATTAATTTGGGAATAGCTTTGTTAAGTTGCAATGCCTAACTTGCTCTGACCAAAATAACCTTACCAAAATATTATGAAACATTTGAAAAAAGGTAGCTTTCAAAATATATTGACAAGTACACTACATTAATGTTATCAGCCTTAAAGTCACCAGATAATTATTCATGTAAAATCATTTCAGATGTTATATATGTTTATTAATTTTGTTCAAAGCATCACAATATTCATATAGTCCCAAAGTAGTGCCATACTCTTTCAAAAGTTAAAGCCATGTATGGATACTATATTTTTTGTCACAACCATCGTGATGTGAGTTAATTGTATTTGTTAGAATAATGTATGTATTTCAAACATATTGTTACTATGGGTAATAAAACCTACTGTATTTAGATGGAATTAAGCATATTTTATTGTACTGCTTGCTATAGATATCAAAATATTAGTACTCCTTTATTAATTTGTTTTCTGTCCACAGATAAACCACGAGATACCAACATTATATTTGCAAATGGCACACATGTGGAAAATGCTACCACTGTTCAAACTGGGGAAACTTTATCATGTGAAGCTAGAAGCAATCCTACCATTACCAAATATGAATGGAGAAACAGTGAAAATGCATTAATGGGCCAGAGCCAGTCCATTCAGCTAGGAACAGAACAGGTTGGACGTCATACTCTGGCATGTACAGTTACAAATTATATGGGTAGAAACTGGAATATACAAGGCACAGATACCGTTACTCTGTCATTGAATGTTATAGGTAGGTTGGCTATCAACATTTCATTATTACATGGGTGACAAACATTAGTGCTGCCTATTTTTTTAAGACTCTGTGCTCAAATTAACTTATTTATTATCCACCACACGCCTAATATGGCCCATATTGGGGATATTCAGAGTGAGATATGTTTTTGGCTATAGAGTGGCACCTCCTTACCATGGGTAATTAATGTCAACAAGTGCTGATTTTTAGTTAATATTTTGGAAAATATGAGATCACAAATATAACATAGAAATGGTATTGTTACAACGCTACTGCTCATGATCATGGCATAAAAATCCATGCAAGAATGGCTGAGAAATCATAGGTTGAAGATTGAGGTTTTATATTCATTAGTATCCCTGCATCTATGACGGCCTTTATTTACATTTTTATCCTGAAATATAGATTTATTTAACTCATATATCTTACAAAATGGCGGAATATAAAATTAAAACCTCCCTTATTAGACATATGCAGAAAATATATCACTCTTTAAGATTAACTATACTTGTGCTAAGCACCCATGTAATGTTGTCACCTTTAAAAATTGATATACTTTTCTGTATATGTCATGAAGATTTCCTGTTATATAACAGGCACAGACATTCTATGGCTCTGGTGGTCCATAGAACCTGTGCTTGTTTTCAGTTTCTGTGACTGAAGTGACTATTTCTACTTCATTGAACAGGATACCAGCCCAGTGCACTTTTACCTCCCCAACCAGTGGCAGTACTCATTTGCAATCCAGGGTGAAGGGAAACAACTATGTAAAAAGTACCTTGTCCAAGGATACAAAGTGAAAGTCCTGACAAAGGATTGAACCCCAGATCTTACACTCTGAATTCCAATGCCCTGACTGCAATAAAAATAAAATTACACTAAGTAATACAATATGTATGTTACAACTCGGGATAGTTTTTTCCTGCAAAGTGCCATCACTCGTAAAGTAATTCCACTGATATTTATTCTAACAATCAAATTTAATTTTTAGTTCATTATAAATTTCAGCTGGCAAAGATGGAGAAAATCTTGATGAGCATGAGTCCCAAACGGAAAATGTGTCCCAAACTTCAGGTAGTACCAAAGAAAATTACCCAAAAATATACATGATTAAACAAATGAAAAGTCAGTTGTCTCTTTCACTAATTTAATTTTTATTTGAAGTTTTTATTCATGATTATATGGTTAATTCCAGTTTTTGGTTGTTTTAGTTTAAATTGATACACCAAATGACACAGGAAAGTGGGGGTGAAAGTGGATGACCCTTTAAAATTCTACTTCAACTTTAGAACAAACATATACATTGGTTTTAATATTTCAGAATGCGACAGATAATAGTCCGGGCTGTTAAGGCTCCAAAATGGGTGAATCGTGCAGATTGGTCTACAAGTATGAATTTTGTCATGGATGCAGTTTAGAATGTAGTTTAGAATGTAGTGAATCCATTTTTTTAGGACGCCGAAGCCATTGATCATTTGTAATGGCATACCGGTTAGTTCAAAATGGCAAATGGTTAGTACTGATTATGGAATAAACTTAACAGACAGGGTATTGTGCAAATTGTTCTACAGGTATGAAATTTGTCACAGATGTATATTAGGTCATAGTGAATCCATTTTGTGAGGACGTCAAAGCCCATGGTCATTTGTAATGACATACCGGTCAGTTCAATATAGCAACTGGTCAGTATTGATTATGGAATAAACTTAAGTGACAGGGGATTATGCAAATTGGTCTTCAGGCATAAAATTTGGAACATATGTATATTAGGACATAGTGAATTCATTTCTTGAAGGCACCAAAGCCCATGGTCATTTGTAAGGCATACCGGTCGGTTAAATATGACAACTGGTCAGTAATGAATATGGAATAAACTTAAGAGACAGGGGATTGGTCTACAGACATGAATTTTGGCACAGATGTATTTTAGAGTAATGTGATTCCATTTCTATAGGACACCAAAGCTGATGGTCATTGGTAATGACAGTGGCCAGTCAAATATGGCCACAGGTCACTTTAGTATATGCAATAAGCTTAATAGAAAAAGAATTATGCAAGTTTATGAACAGGCATGACATTTGACAGAGATGTGTAACACAATATTGTGTTTTTATTCCATTAGGACCCCAGAGCCAATAGTCATTGGTGATAGCATACCGGTCAGTCACATATGGCCAGTGATCAGTGCTGCAGATGATGAAAAGTTTAGCAATAAAATCGTACAAAAGTAACATGTGCAACGTATTTCTGGTTTAATATTCTTATTTTACTCAATCCAGCTTATTAGGACCTCAGTGACTAGTTAGTCAGAACATTTTACCATAGATAGATCTAAAATAATCTTAATCCTAGACCTTTTAGTTTAACATATGAAATGCTGAAGTCTTGACATGTGATTATAAGATATCTATACAGTCTACTCTAAAAACACATATTCACTATTTATGCATCCCCTTTACATTTGTGTTAAATTGTGCAGTGGTGTCTGCTCTACTGCATGTACAGTCAGTGTTCAAAACTCGTGCAAAAAAGTTCACGACTGTCGGGCTTGTAACGTTGGAAAGTTGATAGCCAAGAGATAACAGTCTATGATAAATAAGAGGCCAGACCTGTTAACCACTAGGTAAAAAAAAACATTTTGAAGATTTTGTCTTCCTTTAAAGGGTGTGTAGTTCATAGAACTGAGGAAGATTTAATGATGTTATGATGTCACAATAAGCAATCATCACTGACTTTGGGTCCCACAGAAATGTGATCACAACACCCTAATATAAATCTGTGCCAAATTTCATGCCTGTAGACTAATTTGCACAATCTCTTCTCTGTGTCACCATGTTCAGTATGATCCAGTGTCTACAATGGACTGACCGGTATGCTATTACAAATGACCAATGGCTTCAGAGCCATCAAAACCTGGAAGCACTGTATATTAATCTACATCTTTGCCAAATTTTATGCCCGTTGGCCAGTTTGCACAATCCTTTCTCTATTCCATGTCCACTTGCCATACTGACCAGCGTGTCTTTATAAATAACCATTGGCATTAGTACCAAATGAAAAATGAAAATGAAATCACAAAATGGAATCACTATATCCTTATCTACATCTGTGCCAAGTTTCATGCCTGTATACCAATTTGCACAATCCTTTCTTGGTGTTATGTTCAGTGCTGTCCAGTGTCAACAATGGACTGAGCTGTATGCTATTACAAACAAGATGCACTCAGAGAGAGCAAAACGCTCAACTCCATGTGACCAGTCTCTCAAGTGATATAAAGTATTTTAAGGGAGACAATAAAATAAAACCAAACATGTAAATTAATCTTCATAGAAATATCAAGTAAAAAGCCAAAGTCATGAAAAATACATTGAAAGAGGACCTCTGGAAATTCATGATTTTTTTTGTATCCAAAAGAAGGTCCAGATCTTTCTTTTAGTAATTTCTTCCTTCAGTCAGGTCCTACCCACAATTTTTAAATTAAGATCTGTTCATTAGTTCTGGAGTAATCTGAACACACACACAACACCCCCCCCAAAAAAAACAAATTAAAAAAAACCAGACACATAGACAAACAATTAGCACACAAAAACTGCTGGTGGAGGTAAAAATATTGCCTAAAAGTCACTTCTTGGTGAAAATCATGCATGGTAATATTTTGTGATGGACTGTCAAGGAATTGAAAGAAAAAAAAGAGAAAATAAAAACAGAAATAATAATTAATAAAAATAATAAATATACCACCTCCCTCTTTATTATCTTTATGTCAATTTCAAGACATAAAATGAGAAGAAATATTTTTACTTAAACACAGCAAGTATCAAAGGCTAGGTTTGTGACCTCAAAATGACAGTTACATTGTGACATCACTGAGTAATGACATCATCAGAAAGCAAAATAATGAGTTTTACGTATGTGATAAAGAGAAGCAGTTTCATTCTGTATTCCCAATTAAAAATAAGAAAAACTCTCTCCTGACTTTAATTTTCAAACAAATTACACCAAATTTGGAAGAATTCGTCTGTACCCCATGAAATACTTCCCCACCAAGTTTGAGATTGATTTGTGTTATAGTTTTTGAGTTATCAGGGCAAAACAGTGCACAGACAGACAGAAACAAATTGATTACAATAACCATCTTCTATCGTCAAGCGTTAATGACTGTTGGCTTCAGCACCCTTAAAAAGAAATCAAAATATCCTAATGTACATCTGTACCCAATACCATGCCTGTAGTCTAATTCCACAATCAGTGTTGATTCTGGGAATTTCAAAAAGTGGGGGCGATCCCCCACCACTACACAAAATGTGGGGGAGGGGCTAAAAATTCTGGGGGACGTCTTTATGATAAGTTTAAACTAATAAAAAATACATTTTCAGTTTATTTAGACATTTTTAACAGTGGACTTCTATTAATTGGTGGTCAATTTTTATTGTCTTGCCCAATAAAAATAAACTTCCAAGGCTAGTGATAGAATTTAAAAAAAATACTGAAAATGGTTATTTACATCAAAGTGGCTCCTGTCACGGCATTATGGTTTTAAGTTTTCATCTGAAGTCATGGCATCATAAATTCAGTCATTACACCATCAATTCATACAAATATGTTGGAAAACCCCACAGAATACCATGACCTCATGAATATTAATGCATGAGTAGTCCACAAATTCTTCAAGTAAAATATTGCTAAAAAATCCAATGGAATCGTCAAATATTTTTTACGCATACATGAGCTCTGTAGTCCATCTACTGGTAGTATTTGATCTTAAATCAGAAAATATTAAGAATTAAAACCACCACGAAAATCTGTGACCTCATTAATATTAATGAGTTGTCCGTGAATTTTGATCCAGTAAAATATTTTTCTAGGGAATTCCGACAGATACGTAGTACTACGCCAATAGGGTCACCACCGGCTTCACTGCCATGGCCTGTTGTGGTAACAATCCAGTCTACTGTAAGTTTCGTTTTTCTTGCAGCCATTTTTTATATAATCATCCACTTTCAGCTTAATTTTATATTTTTGGGTATAATATGTCCAAATACTGTCTGTACCTCATAATATATTTGAGTTTGTAAACGATCACGAAACCAAAATCGTCTACAGGCATTATTCGAAGAACGTTTCGACGGAAAAATCAAAACCTCGACAAACTCTCGCTCCACGCATCGTTTCGATTTCTTTGATCTCTCGTCTTTTCGCTTCATATATATATCCCGCATTGCCTTGTGCTGAATGCGTTCTTTTACAATCTTGTCCCCGCATACTTCGATGAAATCCGCGAACAAAAGCAAATTAATGCGAGATATCGCAGAAAACGCATCCTAGAAGCAACTCTGACAATGTATTCTCTGTTCCAAGTTCAGAACTGTGCACCTCCCATATTGAAATGACCCATATGCCATTGCAAATAACCGTTGGCTTCGGCGCCCTCAAAAAATGGAATAACTATATGCTAATCTACATCTGTGCCAAATTTCATGCTTGTAGAGAAATCTGTGCGATCAAGTCTCCAACAGCCCGGACTAAGAGGTCAAACATAGACACTGTGACAATGATAGATAGAATTACAATATCATAAAGTTTAGAAACATGATGCTAGACCAAAAGTATACTCATTTAAGTTTTGTTCTTTATCTGTTTTGAACAGTTTTGAATATTTCTTTAGCTTTTCTCACTAGTGTATTGTATAGTTATAATCAGACCATTTTCCCTTTGTACTAGAATAACTCAAAACATTATTTGACCCATCCCAACTGCACAAGTACAGCTCTCTGTCTCAAGTGTCTGAAGTTCCCTTAACCAAAGGACAGAGGCTGAAGAGTGACCTTTTATGAATGTCCCTATTTCCCTTAGCCTGTCACTGGGTAAAGGACTTGCAATCTGCCATTTTACATGGTCATCCAAACTACTATGTTTCTGCCTGTACCTAGATCAATCCCACGTTCTCTGTGTTACCCCGTAGGTCACAGAGGAAATTTGTTACATTCCTCCAGTCCCCCCAGCACAAGAAAATGCATTATGGGATTATTATATTTATTATAATAACAATAATAGATAAATGTGACTACTAAAACACTTGTAAGATAATATATAGCACATCCATTATAAACAACATACTCTGACTTTGATATAATACATAAAGGTCAAATGAATGACAAGCTGACCTAGATTGGTTATGATATAAACAATGTACACTAAGGTGAATTAGAGGTCAAATCGACCAAAACACAGCAATTAAGAATAGCTAGTAACAGAGCCCTGCCCCGGGGGGTGGGGGGAGGGACTGTGAAACATGTTAAGATGTTAAAGGTGAAAGGTCACCAATAAAAGAATTAAAAATACATATATATAGTAACCAGGATAAATTATATCAGATGGCACAAAGGTCACCCAAAGATCAAAGCGACCATTAATATTTTAGACTCATAGTTAAATGAGATTAAGAATGATATTAAAAATTGAAGGTCACACTAGGTGAACTCAATACAACAGTAAGTATGGGTGGTTACATGATAACTAGAAGCCTAGGGTAGTACATAACACTGCAAAGGTTGTAGAAAAACTGCTGTTTGAAGGGAGAACAAGGCCCCTGTAAAATGCACAAAGGTCACCCGAAGGTCAAAGCGACCATTAAATATTCAAGAGTCATAATAAAATGAAAGTTTGGAGTAATTAAACTAAAAGCCAAAAGCATAATAGAATAGTGAAAAAATAATGTAAACATGTACACCAGCAACAGTTATACTAAAGCACATAATGATAAGGCAACATGTTATCACAACAACACAATGTGCTCATGTAATATCACAAATTTACATAAAATAAGACGTACAATTCCTAGGAGTGCAGTTCCTTCACAGTCCCGACCTTTGCCCAGATGTCCAGGAATACTGTAGCTCTCAGAGAGCGCAAAGCACATAACAACAGTGAAGCACATGACAAATGAAGATGGCTGAGCTCAATCTCTACCGGTCCATATGCTGTTTTTTATACACCAATCAAAGGTAAACACAAGCAGGCGCTCGCCCAAGGTGTGGCTCCCTGCTACCACAGGCACCAAACTTCAAACATGGCTTCCTAATGGGAGATAGCGATGAACACAGGTGGCAGTGATAATTGCGATAAAGTTTCTCCTCAGGCCTGTAGCCTGCCAATAACAATAACTAGTCACTGGCAAAGGCAATGCAATGGAACCCCAACGAAGCTTCACAGGTAGAAGGCATGAATTAAGGTTAGCAGGGCTCCAGTCTCAGCAACAAGCATCACAATGACATCCCAGGGGTGCCACGCTTGACAAGGTACCACCCAGCTGCAAGACCAACCAGACTAGCTGGCGAGTCAAGGGCCAACCACACAAGCCCAACGTCTCACCAATGGAGACCACAGCAGACCAACCAGACAAGCTGGCGAGTCAGGGATGCTGGAGCTGAAGATAAGATGTAGATAAGGTAGATAAGTAAATCCACCATCTTCACGCCTCAACAGGCGACACAGGAAGCCACACATCACCCAGGACGTCACCATGCAGCAACCCAGCAACATATCAAGGGTGACCCTCACAGCCAGGAGCAGCAGGAGCCCCACAGACCAAGGCAGCATCTACAACTGAACAAACAGACAGGGAGTACGACATTGACACAATGGGGAGGGGGTCCCCAGGGTGGGAAAATTTTTTGATGTGCACTGGTCAACTTTCAAAGCCAAAGTGACCTGCAAACTGGTGGTGACAAGGACAGCGAAACCTAGACCAATAGAAAACAAGATAACAAACAGCATGGCAGCAACTGTCTCCTAGCACATTCCTCCAGTCCCCCCAACACAAGAAAATGCACTATGGGATTATTATATTTATTATAATAACAATAATAGATAAATGTGACTACTAAAACACTTGTAAGATAATATATAGCACATCCATTATAAACAACATACTCTGACTTTGATATAATACACAAAGGTCAAATGAATGTCAAGCTGACAAGGGAGAACATGGCCCCAAACACCCAGTATGAGTAGGCTAAGCAGTAAGATGTAGTTGAAAAGTAGAGGCAACCTGGGAAGCAGCAGAGGGGGGCAATGAAATGTTCCATACACATGAGGAGGACCAGGTACCCTGAATCTGGATCTGCTCGATAGGCACCCCTCTCGCCCAGGTGGCACCCCCTCTCCTGAAATCATGAAAAGTAAGACTCCTTGGGAGGTCCAAGATTTTGGAAACTTCCTTAAGGTGCTTCCTAGCCCTAGAATCTGTAAGGGTGAGCCACTGTGAGGCTACTGGGAGCAAAAATAAAGGTGCCAACATGGATCTGAGGGCTGTGATGGGACACAAGGCAGAAGCACCCAAAGAAGGAATATTAACAGTGGTGGAGGAGACTCGATCTTGAATGGTCTTAGACCATTTGATAATGACTGTGGCCCCAGCATCTGAAAAAATAACATCTCCAGTACAAAGGTGCCTGGTAGCGTCAAAACCATTGACAGCATGTGGTAATATGTTAGACAACCTTAAAAATGAGAAAAAACAAAACAAATATAAAGGTATGAAAACTTGAGAATTGGGGAGATGGTGAGCAACAGTGACGATCCTAAGAAGGAGATCCTCATCCACCAATAGTTTAATCTTGGGTTGAAAGAGTCTATTAATTTTCAACGATTTTATAAAGATGGGGATTCTATGATCCCTGAAAGCTGAAGTATCACAAGCATAGATTATTGATAATGATCTAACAGCAGAAAGATGATTAACAATATTGTCAGGAGACATACCCGATTCATGTAAATACTGCATGAAGGCCAAAATGTCCATGGTGGAGATCTGATGCAGGGACAGGTCCAGGACCACCAATAAGGCCAAGAACAATCAAAACATACATCTGTAAGAGGCCAATGTGGCCGGTCTGAAGCCAAACCAAAGTCTTTGGAAGGCCCTGGCAGCCAAGGGGCCTGTCTCTGCATCAGAATCTAAAAAACACAAGACATAGGCTAAATATCATAGTTCAATAATGTAAGATCAATATGTGTATCAATCCAGATAGGGGACTGGACTAACTGAGATAATTTTACAACATTATCTGTGGTCAGATGCCATCTGGATAAGAAGTCAGCTACTCTGTTATCTGCCCCCTTGATGTGTGAAACAAATAGGTCAATGTTAAACATGGTAGTAAGAAGCCAAACATTCCTGGCTGCCGTGGCCAGCATTTGATCCCTAGTATTTCCATGAGTTAACACATCTGCAACTGCATGATTGTCACAATAAATGTGTATACACTTGTTGGCCCAAGAGGCAGCTCATACCTTGAGGGCGACAACCACATTTAACATCTCCAAGTGTACAATGTCATAACCTTTAAAGCCCTTGGGGATGGGAATGGTATAAACAAAATTGTTATAGCAACCTCCTAGGCCCTGCAAACAAGCATCAAGATATATGCGAGTATTAAGTGGTTTAATGCCATAAATGGTAATTCCATTATAAGACTTCAGAAAAGTCTGAAACCAGACTAAATGTTGAAAAAAATCATGAGTAAGGACAATATGATCATTCACAAAATTGTCTCTCAAGAGGTGTAGCATGCGATTCAAAAAATACCTGGCTGGTTTAACACACTTGGAAATATATAACAATAAACCAAGAAGGGACTGAAGTTGGTTCTTAGTGACCACCTTCTTATCTGACCAGTCATGACAAACCTTGACAATCTCAGATAGCTTATCAGGAGGTATAGATATGGTTCTATTAACCGTATCAAATAATAAACCTAAGCAAATAACCTTGGTATCTGGGGACACAGCTTCTTTTCACTGATGTCCATCATCTATCTCCTGCAACAAACTCAACAAAAATTGATAAGATTGGTTTACAGTGGAGGGCAAACCGCAGTATATGAGGTCATCAATGTAATTTATGAGGGCATTATGGCCATTATTTGCCATGATATATCTAATGCTATCACTAAAGAAAAAAGATCCCAATTGATATCCAAATGGTACCGATAGATCAAGATAAAGCTTATCTTCATGTTGCAAACCTTAAAGGTCAATGTCACCTGGATCAATTTTTTACTGCCTTATAGCTCGGCTGATATCAACTTAAAATATCCTAGCAGAATGACCCAGAGTCTTTAGAGTTTGCATAATCGAATCTACTGATGGGTAGTGCATCTGGAATTCTGTACCTAGATAGTAGTTTTTGCCACCCCATCATTAACAGAAAACCCCTTAGGAAAACTAAGATCTATGATAGCACAACGAGAGTCGGATCCGGATTTTTCCCTGGTCATAAAAGGGAAAATATGCATTTGGATAGGTGGATGATCAAAAGGTCCCAGTATGGCTTGGAACTGCAATTCCTCTCGAAGGTATTTATCAATATGCTCAGAAAAATTCCTAGCTGAGGCATGATTAACCAAAGTACTTTCCAAGCACCTAGATCTATCAAAATTGAGTGGAAACCCAAATTCAATCAGGTCACACAGTTGTTTGTCAATATAGTAGCAAAGATGAGCCCTCCAACTAGCAATTTTGAGATTGGTCTTAACAGGAATGCGTAGTCCCAAAAAATTAGGAAGGCCACTATCTCGAATCATCCTATGGGTTTGTAAAACTTCAGGCACATTTTTCCATATTTTCTGAGTGCCTTGGTATAATAATATAGGGGTAAGTGGAATACAGCCAAAGCTCGAACCCAGCTGCTGTGTGCTGCTGAGAAAATCAGTACAGGCAGTAAGTGTAGATTGCTGACCATTAACCAGATTCAAACCCTCCCTGTTATTACAAACATCAACCGTCGAAGTGATGGCTGATGTGTTAGCCATGGGAGTAACCTTACTAACCGGTAATTGATCATCAGAAAGACCAACGAGATCCATAAGATCCGAAACCAGATTGGACTCAAACCGTAGACTATTGTGAGTCTCAGCACTACTAGATACCATACTGGCCAATAGCTGGAATCGATTGGCACATGGTATTTTGAAAACTTGGTCATTAGTGACTGGCCTTTGTACAATGGTAGGACAGCAATGATGTACCTTAACTGCCTCACCTGTAGGGATACTATCCTGTAGCTGAACACCAGCAGCTCCACCATTAACATTTGTATGTGCTTTGAATTAATTATTTTTGTATACTCGTTTACCAAGGGCCAGTGGTACTGCATTGGCATTAAATACCTTTGACCTACCTGCACTCTCCTTATGGGTACTTGTGCGAAAGCCCCTGTCCCCCTTACCTGCTACAACAGAAGCAAATGACTTGGTAGTTGTAACATTACAAAAAGCAAGGGCCCTATCAGCCCTGAGCTTAGCCTGTAAAACATTCAACCTCAACAATTTGTCAACTTCCAAAGCATTAACAGATGAGTTTGTGAAAAATCTAGTAACTTGGGTACGACCAGCAGGGGTTGTACCCCCAGTAACTCATTTTTTGAACATCATTCTTAACATTGCCTTGGAATTTCCTACATTCCACCTGTGGGTGGCTGAACATTTTACCTTCCTTGTTCCAACAATGAGAACAAATGTGCCTATATGTGATACCTTTATTCTCATGAGTTTGCTTCTGCAAACAAGCACCTCTATTAAAATAGATACAGGGAAACACTCTGCTCCCATTCGAACCCTTGTCCTATGCTTTCTGAGCATTGCCTTGACCAACAATGTGCCTCTGTGCATGGGCCCTCTGGACCCTGTCAATTTTCTCAGTCTCCTGCCATCCAGCAATCTCCCCTTGCTCCATGCAACACAGCAGAACCGCATGGCTGGCCTTTGCAGAAGCCCAAGAGAAGTCAGTGGCGTCATCCAGAAGATTAATTACATAATCTAGCATATGTTCTTTTGTAACCATATCTGACTCCTCCCGGATGGTCCTGCAAAACCCAGCCATCCACTGTATAGGGGACAATTGATTATAGGTGACCTTGTCCTTATTTTGACCAGCAAGAATGAATTCGTGGGGCCACTTGACCCTATGTGGGACAAACACCTCCACGGACCCACCCCTCTGAGACTTAATCTTTGGCTTACCTGGGATAGCATTTTCAGCTAGTTGCTTAAGCCTTTCCTGAACTTGTTCTTGAATGTTTAATTCATGCCTCACCCTATCAGGGGGAGGGACATAGCCCCTACGCTGGGACACTGGGACTTCAGTAACATCCAAACTGCCCTGTGGCAGTTGGACATGTGTTTTAGCCTTGTTTTGACTTTTAAATTTTTTCACCTGAGCTCTGACTTTAGGTTTAGCACCAGTATTGGAAAGGGTATTGTTTTCAATACTGTCCTACCGTTGACCCAATGCATTTAATTGCTGCAAGATCTTCTGATTAATAACTTCCTGGACAGAGGTGGAGGAGTTCGACCCCGAGGTACCAGGGGCACTGTCCCTGCCACCACCAGTCAAAGCACTCTGCTTATCCGAAGAAATGGGGGGAAAATTTTGATCTGAACTATGAATAAAGTCTGATATGTCAATGTCCGACTCACTATATGAAAGTTCAGAAAACGCTTGCCCGGCCTGTGCTGACTCCATGCGACTCCTTGACGCCATCATGAAATTATCATCAGTGGCCAACTGTAACTGGACAGGAATACTGCACTCTCTTCTGTTCGATCTGAGGTTATATCTAGTTGCCTCCATCAGAACAATCACATCAATTCAAAATAAAAAACTAATAAAAATTTTTGATGTGCACTGGTCAACTTTCAAAGTCAAAGTGACCTGCAAACTGGTGGTGACAAGGACAGCGAAACCTAGACCACTAGAAAACAAGATAACAAACAGCATGGCAGCAACTGAAATAATCTTAAGGTGGGACATAAAGGAATGAGCCCCGAGACACCTAGATGTCTCCTAGCAAATTGAGCTAACCACACATTTTAGAAGACATGTAGTATGGTGCCAGACTTTAAATATCTGTTTTTTTTCCAAACAGTTTTCTCAGGATGCCTCAGAAAAATTATCCCCTACCCCCCCCCCCCTCCAAAAAAAAAATGTATTTAGTGCACAATCTTGGCTCAGTACGGTATCGGGATTCATCACTTTATGGAACTCAGCGTCTTGGTATGACCTAAACATTAAGAAAGCAATGTATATGTTACAGTAAATATGTGAAATTATTAAATACGTGTATGATTTATTGTCAGTAATTTTTAGTAAATAGGCATATTTAATGATTTATGACCTGTGCTATTTCAAGTTTACTGGTTTGACTTTCAGTACATATGTGAAATGAAACTTAAATGTTCCTATGTTCTAAAAGTAAAATACTCAACTCTCAACCAAAATACACTTTATATTGGAACAGTTTACTCTATCATGATGACTATTAGAACATACTAAGCGTACTTCATTTTTACAGTACATTACATGTAAATATTAGGTTGAAAAAATAGCACTAGACTTTCAGATATTTATGTTTACAAACTTTAGGTATATGCTTTCAGTAAATATTTCATTTAGGTTTTTATATTATTTTCAATCCCACAGCTACTAACAACCTCTGACATCCCTACAAATGATAAAAGATCATTTAACTTTTCACCATTTTTATGTGACAAAAGTTTTTTATTGGCAATAAATAAAAGTTTTAGAAATTAATTTCAATTTGAGTTTCAAAATTTTAACATATTTTAACTGTACTTTCATTCAACAGAAATTTTACATTATTTAAGAAAAAAGTGGTTTACACATATATTTATTAAGAATCTATTGTAAATCAGAGATTATCAGTGAGTGGTTTCTTTATTTTATTTCAATCAAGGCTTACTATTTTGCTGGTAGATATATGAATTATAGGAACTGGCTACTTGATCAAAGAACTGTTGTTACAAACAATGAAAATGCCAGATAGATCCTAATTGGATTTCATCATATACTTTCATAGGGACTTAATCCCTTTTAAGGCATCTATGATTATAGTGGGGCTTCCTCTATTAAAGGTACAACATTAAAGGGAGATTATACTCAACCCTAATTACAGATCTAAATGTTATTAGTGATTTTTGCAAAAGAAATACATTGTTAAAATACATTCTTAAAACTACAGCGATATTCAGTTCTTGAACAATAAATAAATATGACAAAGCCATTTAAAGTTTGTATGAAGACATAGCAGATAACACCCAGATCTTTATGGTGATTTTAGTTAATATGCATATTTACTGGACCAACAAAACAAATACAGTAAATGCGTGTAATTACTGAAATGTTCAGGGAATATGTGTATTTACTGATTTCACATATCGTCTGTAACATATATATGTAATCTAAACATATTTAAATTTATAGATAAGATACTTGCAGTGCATAGAAACGTTTTATAGTTATTTTGTTGCTTCAGGTTTGAGTGGGGGTGCCATAGCTGGGATTGTCATTGGAGTACTTGCTGGTCTGTCCATTATTGCTATAGTTATTGTTGGTGTTCTATACAAGAACAGAATTCAAAAGAAAGAAACACCAAATGTGTGAGTAATATGTTGTATGCGTTTTGTTTTTGTTTTTTTTTTTCCTGGTGAATTTTGACCCAGATACATAAGATAGATGATATGTATATGTTTGCTTTGATTTCTCGTTCGTTATTTACCTTGCTACATTATCTATGGTAGTGTTAGACTGCATGTTTCTTGTAGGAGTGAGCAAGAAATAGGTTCCTAATGTTTCTTGATTTTATTCTTTATGTTTATTTAATCTGAACTATCTAATACACACAACCCATGACGAAGGAAGAACTTGAGGTTTGTCTTTGATAGATTTTACCCATGAAAACAGTACTTTTCATTTGTAACTTGAGTGCTTAATTAATGGTAATAAAACCAGCTTTTAAAAATAACAAGACTGGAAGGTGTTTCAATCCCCAAGCACGAGCTCAAAGCCATCAGAAACACGAGTAGTGCACTTAAGAGATGACCCATCTCTGTACTAACTTAGCCCATCATCGCTTAACTTTTGTAATACACATCCATTGCCACAATTAAAAGAGGGCCGAAGACACACACACACGAAAATAAAATAAAAGAAAGAAAAAAAGTGATCTCTAGAAAAGCGAGCCTTAATAAATGTTATCCCACTTATACACAGTGAACTGGAGAGCTTATTAAAACATTCACTACACTGGCTTATACCCAGTTCACATTATTCCGATAAATTGTCATAATATGGAAGTTGCAGTAAAGGTGAAATTTATATTAATATTTAAATTCAAAATTTGCTAAATATTTAGCTGATTGTTTTGTAAAGTTTACAAGCAGGTCATTTTATATGAGAAACTGTTAAAAACTTTAGGTATACAGACATGAACATGGCCATGGTTACATCTTTGGACCTTCCTGGATCTATTGCGCAATGATATCCATATTTGACCTACATTAGATATGCATTACTGAAATTATGAAATAAGTTAGCTCTGTTTTATTAGGACATCACAGCTTAAAATTATGAAAAAAACCCAAACAAGTTGATATACTTTTAACGAAATAACTAACTTAGATTTAAAGTAACAGGACACATTTAGCTCTCAATAATTGGTATCTTTCTAGTTTACATGTCTCAATTTGTCCATTATTTCATAGAATATCAAATTACAACAGTTTTTACTGCAAATATGAGATATTTTGGCTAGTCTTGCACGAAGAACTAATTGATGCTGTTTTTGACATTGCAGAAGGCAAGAAGATACTGGCCAGCAATTAGAACTATCTGAAAATAAGATCAGCCATGAACCGCAAAAGACGCCAAAGAGAGCATTGTTTCGACAAATCGAAGAAATAGTAAATTGGTCACAATTTTCACCCCGAGCCTTTAAAGGCTGTGCATGATACAGGATAGTTTTCACCCATAACTTCCACGGGGGGAGGGGGTGGTAGGAAATAAAAATCTTTTCTGGGCTGTGTCTCAGAAACTGTAATGTGTAGAAAGTTGATAAGTGGCAGGAACACTGGTCTGGGGAAGGAGTGTAGGTATGGATCGTCGTGATGTGAGCTTGATTTCACATTTGCCTTTCCCATTGTGGTCTTTCAAATCTTGTTTGGGATATATTTCAGAAAGATAAGGTGTGGGAAGTTGATGCTTGGTAGGGACATTGATTAGGGACAGAAGGTATGCAACGTCATAGTGTGGCCTTGACTTGATCTTGCAAATGTGGAAAAATAAGGTGGAGAAAGTTGGTACTTGGTAGAAAAATTGGTTTGTGGGGAAACGTCTTGATGCAATAGTGATTTTTACCTTTGACCTTGCTGTAGCAGCCTTGACCTTTAACTCTGGCTTGGTAGAGTCATTGACTGTGACATGTAAGTGTGCACCAATATGGGGTGACCTTGTTGTAATATTTATCTTTGACTTAACCAAACGTTTTCTGCTTTCATATTTAAGACCTGTTTTTATCACAATGATATATGGCTTGCTGGAACTGACCATTATGTGTTCCTTTGCGTAACTGTAATTTTTCCTCTGATAGCTCTTCAATTAAGAAGTTTGCACTTCATAGCTTTTAGTTTATTAATTAATGTTGTCATCTTGCCATTGAACTGCCTCATTTTGATACTTTGTCTTTGCATACATATACACTCTCTTGCATGTTATTTTCTCTGGAATCTTTACAAAACTTACACTGTCTATTCTGGAAATCTCCTGAACTTTATACTTTTTATACTTTTTACCTCTTGTATATCTCACGATGTTCAATGGTATTTCTCTGGGCTGTGTCATAGGCCATCTCTTTTCTCTCTTGCATGTTATTTTCTCCTTGTGCCGATTTCTCAAAGGGACTTAAGTCCAGATTTAGACTTAAATATAGAGACTTTGATCATTCAAAAGAATGTTAAGTCTGTGGTCTTAGACTTAGCGGATTTCATAAAGTCCATGAAATTGCCAAGTCTGTGGATTTAACTTTAAGTCCGGGAGGTAATGGGCTTAAATTTTGTAAATAGGACTTAAATATGACCGCCATAAACTTTTCTCTACTTCACAATTTGAAATGGCTGTAAATAAATTATAGTTATATGGAACACCTCACTAAAGTAGTGTTTGGGAAGTTTATATGTGGTAACAAGGTTTTCCATTTCAAAACAGCACTTATCCTGAGACAAAATACATCAAATGAAGGATATGTGGCACCAATATTATATTTTGAATAGATACAAAAGGTCGAATGACACAGAAAACCACTGTGGTTATTTGATAAGTTTGTACTTAGCTAAGTCACCTTTGTGAAATCCCAGACCTAGCTAAGACCAAAGTCTTAGATTAAAGTCCAAGACTTAGCCAATAAAGGGACTTAGTTTAAGTCCGTTAGTGAAAATCATAACTTACACTGTCTAATCTGAATGTCTCATACTACCAAATGCTATCAAATATTATTTCTCTAGGCAGATGCTATTTTTACATTTATAATAAGAAAGCTTTTGTTAATTGTAGATTTTACCCTTTACTTACTGTACATTTCTTTCCATTTATAATAAGCAAGCTTTTGCTTACTTTTGAATTTGAAACTGATTACAAAATTCATTGTATTTCAGACCAAATCTCAACGAGTCATAAGGAAAAAAGAGGTCGAGTTCATTAACTATGGGAAGGACGAACTGCCATCATTGACACAATCAGTTAATGTCAGAATGCTTGGTATCAATAAAAACAAATCACTGAAAAATGGTACAGACTGAAAACAGACACTGCTACATTTTCTATTATGAACCATGCAAAGTTGGAACCTAAAGTTTAAACTTCTGTCTGGTGATTTACATAATAATGGAGCTCATACATTTTCAGTTAAAGGAAATTTAATTTTTCAGGTCTCTCCACAAGGAGTCATTTTCACTTTAGCACTTTGTTGCAAGTAATGAACTTGATATAGAAGTCTAGAGTCGATAAAAGTGTAAGATCCCATGGTGATCTGCATTGTTGCCATTTAGCCTAGACACGTGAAAACTATAGCTCTTGTCCACAATGCACATGCTTCTGTTTCAAACTATGTCACTTCAACTGTAAACTATTCACATGTATTTGACCTTCACCATCCGGTCCTTATCTCCACTTTTATGCATACTTAACATTGTAATACTATGAGATTGACCTGTATACCACATTTTCCTCTGTGGCAATTTTGAGTTGACTTGCAGTCTTTGATATAATAACATTAGTTTGATGATGTGTTTTAAAGTAATTTTCATGGATATCAAACTTAACTGATATCATCTTCAGTTCTTCCAACTTTTATTGAGTCACTTCTGATAAAGAAATAAAGTTTAAAATACATACCACATCTCTTTAAAGTACTTTATTTTATGTTTATTGTGATTTGAAGGTTTTCAACTGCAAAACTTATCCCTTTCTGATCCAAATATTAACAGTAAGTTTATAGTGTAAATCTTGTTCAGAGAAATACAGAGAAAGTTGGTCATACATAACAAATAGTTAGCACATAGATCTATCACTGAAAATTTCCACAACGAACGCATTGATGAATGAACATGTACATATCCTACTGTGAAAGTTTTATGTCATCTTATAATTTTTTATCAGTTTGGTTCCACTATTTATGTTATTTTGTAACTAAAAGTATGTAACAAGATTAGAAAAATATATTCTTTATAAAAAAGTATTTGACTGGACTATTCTAAAGGTCGTGTAACTTATATAAAACAAACAAATACTTGAAGATGTTCTTTTTTCCTCAAATTATATGTTTTGTTTACTATCTTTGACAGAGTTATAATCATTAAGCTATGTTTCCTCATGTGCGGCTTGTGGCTGTGGCTTGCGGTTGTGGCTCATGGCTGCGTTTTGTGGCTTTCGGGTTATTTTTTGAAGTTGATCTATACTATTTTACTATTATGTGTAGGGAATTTATTTATCCTATTAAAAACTGTAGCTTATTAGGTTGTGATAGAGCAAATTATATGGCAATTAATAATACAATCTCTAACATTTTGTATGTGCTAGAAACTACAATCATTTAAATAAGATATATTTCCTACAAAACGTAATCTAAAGATATTTAATGAATTCAATGTATCCAGTTTAAAATTCTGAAAATTTTGATACCAAATGTGCCTATATACAGTTTTGGAAACCAATTCTAACTTTATAAAAAAATTTAAAATCAATAGAATTGTGTCATAGCCGCATGCGGCAAGCAGGGACTGATTTATAAAACACAAGCCGCACACCGCAAGCCGCAGCTGCACTTGAGGAAACACTCCATATAAAACTGTTAGGATCTGTTATGACCGCAAACCGCAGCTACAAGTCGTAACGGCAAGCCGCAACCCACGCATGAGGAAACATAGCTTTAATCTACGTTTCCATGTACATAGGAGCGGGTGGCGATTTCCGTCTGCCGCCTGCGGGTTGCAGAAAAATTGGTCAGGGAGCAATTAAAAATAATGGGCTCCAAAACCCGCAGACCGCCACTGCTATCCGCAGCTGCGACCCGCAGAAATGGAAACATTTCTGATTTTTACCGCAACTGCCACCCACGTACATGGAAAAATGGCTTAACAAAGACATGATTTGCTCAGTGCACTTTTCATTTATTGATTTTTAACAAAGTAGCACATGTAGGATCAAACTAATAACTCACTTATGTGTACATTGCCTGCAATAAACCAATCATATTAACCAAACTCAATGGAGAACAGAATGTAAATGTTTATTTGTAATGCATAAGTGTACATGTCCATGTACGCATGTGCGGAATGTGGCAAAAACTTCATATTATATAGTTATAGTGGGTGTGTTTCCATGTATACCGCTTTGGGTGGAGGTTGCGGCTTGCAGTAGTTTTCAATCAGGGATGGAATATTGCTGCAAGTCATAGCATATATTTTCTGATTACCTTGTAGTAACGCATTTGGTTTTTTTTGGGATGTACACCAAATGCAAATGAGAGACAATTATCCATTTTCGGATTAGACATATCATCATTATCAGTCATTTCATCAAAAAAAAGGTTGTAAGTGCGGCCTCAATGCTAACAGGTGTGTGTGGCAAGGATCCATTCCTTGAGATAGTATAGAGCTTATAATAATTGCTAGTCCTGATTACTTTGTCCAAATGGAAATACAGGTCAGTAATAAGCCATTTGTTGCTGCGTAACATCAGGGGCCGATTTCACAAAGGGACTTAAGTCCAGATTTAGACTTAAATTTAAGACTTTGGTCTTAAATTTTGTCAAAAGAATGTTAAGTCTGTGGTGTTAGACTTAGCGGATTTCACAAAGTAGCTAAGTCCATGAAATTGCTAAGTCAGTGAACTTAACTTTAAGTCTGGGAGGTAGTGGGCTTAAATTTTGTAAAGAGTACTTAAATATGGCCGCCATAAACATTTCTCCACTTCAAAATTTGAAATGGCTGTAAATAAAATATAATTACACAGAACATCTCACTAAAGTAGTGTTTGGGAAGTTTATATGTGGCAACAAGGTTTTCCATTTCAAGACAGCCCTTATCCTTAGATGAAATAAATCAAATGAAGGATATTTGGCACCAATGTTATATTTTCAATAAATATAAAATGTCACTTGACACAGAAAACCACTGTGGTTATTTGATAAGCTTGGACTTAACTAAGTCACCTTTGTGAAATCCATTTTAAGTCCCAGACCTAGCTAAGACCAAAGTCTTAGATATTCTGGAGCTCTAGCTTTGGCAAGTAACAGCACTGTTTTAAAGCTCAATGACACCAATGATTTGTCATTACACTTACTAGGCTTTGAATGTGTGACTTGAGTAACAACTTCCTCATTGAATCTTGTCCACTAATCAAATTGTAATAAAACACTCAAAAGCAATTTTTTTCGCATTTTATTCTGTCTATTTTCCAAAATCAAAACAGCATTAAAACGCAACTGATGATTTACATAAATTCATTCAAGTTATTCAAAACTGGCATTTATGCAATTGCCAAAAAACAACTATTATTTCACAACTAAATTTTCTACAATTGCAGCAATTGCAATTCTATAATTAAACACACTTTAAATAAATGTTCTTCAAATGTAATTCACTGATAGGACTAAGTTTTTCCAGCTTTTCAACCTGTTAATCTTATGAACTTGTTAATTTTATAAACTTTAAAACCTTTAAAAAAAAAATGAAAGAAAAATAAAAATAACTTTAAAAAAATGATGTTGGTTCAACCCATTATTGAAAAGTAATTGGAGGATATGCTATTATACGTATATGTTTATACTTGATAAAATTGTTGTAATGCATCCATGTCAAAACTTGTTAAAACTTCTGTAAAAAGTTTATAAGTAAACTTTATAAAAGTGCGGTGTCTGAATGTATCTATGTCTGTGTTGACAGAGATAACATAAAATGTATATGATGTGTACATGTTCAAAAATAGTTGTACCTTGTTTTTGACTTCTATCACTGTAAGGCATTTGATGGGGGGTTGCCTACCCTCGCCCCTCCAAATGCTTCGCACCTTTGTCCAAAAAGGGTAAATAAACATTTGGGAAAAAAAAAAAAAAGTTAAGGTGAAAAATTTATCAAAAACTATCCTGCATTCTCACCTGGAACTACCAATTAATCTAAAAACCTGTCTGACCAATCCCAACCAAATCTTGAATGTCAAGGACTTTGACCCAACCTGCACAATTTTAATATGATTAGACATATTTACTTGGACAGGTTCAGATCTACCCTCCGGATATGTTGGCAATGAAAATGAAAGTCAAGAAAGTCTGTGATGTATATGATTTTAATATGACTGATCAGTCATATGTGTGGTAGGATCTGAATGAAGTGCATCCGGAACATTATAATTATATTTGATGACATTAATATGTGTCTGGCTCTAAATCCCAACTTAAAAAAAATAAAAAAAAAAGTTTTTCCAGCTTGGTAACTGCATTTGCAATAAGTGCAACTGTATGAAAAAACTTAAATGCTTAATTATTGGTTAATGTTAATCAGTTTAAATTGCAAGTATTCATAAATAGCAACAATACTTTTGACTAGCAATTCACGAAATGTATTCACAAGACTGAATGAAACCACTATTTTCCCTAAATTTTCAAAGCTATAAGAAGATTGAACATTCCAAGATGAACTTAAGTAAGGTCAAATCCTTGTATGTCTAATATGGGGTAGGATATACTCTGTTGTTCCAAGGCTGTCACAAATTATTTCAGGTGTGTATATTTGTGCTACAGTGTTGACTTTGTGATAGTACTACAGCGAATGGGTTTCTTACTTTGTTGAAGCATATGCTCTTTAAATAGGATCTGAATTCAGTGATCATAATTTCACAATATATTTTTGGGGACCAAAGTGCAGTACTCTAGGGTAGTCTCTATGTTTCTGGAGTAACCAGAATGATGTAATAAATATTTATTTCATTGTCTCTGTAATGCTCATGACACTATAACTTGTATTATAAAAGGGAATGAAAGACATTTGTTCAGTGATTGACCATAAACTGAAAGAATTTGAGAAAAAAATTGATTCAAAATTAGACAAATTAGAAAAAAGCTGTAAAACCATGATTGTGACAACAACCGAAAACAGCAAGCAAAATATGATGGAGGAACTACGAAAGGATCTGGAGAACCAGCTAGGTGCTGTGGGTGGGGCGGTGTCAAACCCATTGGATAATCCAGACGTGTGCATCATAGCCTCGCATGTGCCAGAAAAGCTGAACCAGAGTCCAATGGAAGCGGCTGAACAGGTGATAGCTGCACTTGGTCAAAATGGTGCCGGCCAGGATTTCTCCTCATGTGTTACAGTTGTAAGAGCAATCAGGCTAAATAACAGAAATCCGAGAAATCCTGCTCTTCTCAAGTTTGCAGTTCAGAATTTGGAACAAAAGAAGGATATTCTTCGTTCCAAAGGCAACTTGAAGCAGTCACCACTGAGGAAAGTGTTTTTGCGGAGTAGCAAGAGTCACGTGGAGAGACTACATGAAATCAACACAAAAACTCTTCTCAACCAGTTTGAATGGGGACAAAACTTCAGAATAACAAATAATGGTAGGCTTGTGCAAAGATTTGAAAATGTAAATGACAGAGCCTTTGATGGATATGGGACCAATAGAGATATGGGTGTCTCTGAATGTGGTGCCGGGTTTGACAGATATGGGCCAGGAAATGACTTCCCCCCCCTGCTCAGCTCTACGCCTGCTGTCTCCACCATCCCACGCTTAAGGAGTGCCCCAGGACCATCCCAACTAACTGCACAGACGCCCTCTTTCCCAAACATGAGCCAATCCAACAACACAGCTAGGCAAAGTACTAATGGTACCAAGGGCGAGAGCCAAATCCAGGCTAATTCTTAGCTTTTGTACCAGCTCTACAGTGTTTACAGGTCTCAACTTGGAATCTGAATGGTTGGACTGATATGAATAAAACTTTAAAAGGTGACATTGTTAAATATACAAATTCTGATATAGTATGTTTAACTGAAACACATTTATTTGCTAAACAGAACATTAACATGGACAATTATACTTTTTATGGTCACAATAGACAGTTATTACACTCTAGAGCCAAGAAGGCTAGTGGAGGTGTGGGTATTTGTGTCAAAAATAATTTGTTACTAAGTTTCCAGGTGTCAGTTATTGAAAAAGCCTTTGAGGGTGTGTTAGCATTAGAATTAATTCACAGAATGTCAGGTCTAACTTTAGTTGTTATTTGTGTTTATTTACCACCAGAGTCATCAAACTGGGGTAGAGACTGTGAACCTTTTTTCCAACACTTAATGTCAATTGTGTATTTAACAATTCAATGTGACCTATTAATAATATGTGGTGATCTAAATGCACGCATTGGGTCAAAAAAAGATTATATTGAAGGTATTGATTCAGTTCCACCCAAATCTGTTATTGATCCTGTTGTAAATGGACATGGTAAAGTTTTTATTGAATTTTTACAAGAATGTAACCTTTGTGTTCTCAATGGACGTGTCACTCCTAGCCTCAATGACTACACTTGTATAAGTACTAGGGGTAAATCTGTCGTGGACTACTTCGCTGTCCCATATGAAAACCTATCAATGTGTTCATGTTTTAAAGTAGAAACTATGTCAGATATACTCAGTAAAAACAATCTGTTCTCAAAAATATCAGAAGGTTGTAAAGCATCAGATCACTCAGTTGTAACAGCGGTATTTAAGATAATGTCAAAAAATGTTATAGCCGATAACAAGGAAAGCTCAGTAAATTCTCCAATTGGTTTCAAACGAAAACGTTATAATTTCAATAAAAATTCCGGAGATTTAATGAATTCAAGCTTGTTTAAGGGAGCTTTAATGCAAGTAATTGAAAATCTGGAAAATCAAATATGCAATCAAGATAATGTGGATAAAGCGTATGATTCCTTTGTAAAACTTATTTTTAATGAAATCGATGCATATTGCTTGTTACCAGAATGTACAGCAGGGACAAAAAAGAGATATAAATTTCATAAACCATTTTGGACTGAAGAATTAACGGTTCTCTGGAAAACAATGAGAAAAAGTGAAAGAACCTGGAAAAAGTGTAAAGGATCCCAAGCGCAAAAACAGCATTTTTTTAATACTTTTAAACTGAATAGACACAGTTTTGATAAAAGACTAAGACAAGTAGAAAGGTGTTACAATCGTAAACAAATTTTAAAATTGGAAGAAGTCAACACCAAAAATCCAAGGGAATTTTGGAATAAAATTAAGAGATTGGGTCCCCAAAAAAACTGTGAAATACCAATGAAAGTTAGAATAGAAAATAATTTGAGCACTGATACACATGACATATTACATAAATGGGAATCTGACTTTCAAGCGCTATTAAACAGACCAAATAAAAATAATTTTGACAATGAATTTCATAAAACTGCTTTGTCAAACAAATTGAGTTTTGAAAATGCTATGCAGGAGCATGATTATAGAGAAAATGAATTTATCAATGGATCAATTCGATTAGATGAAGTCCATGAAATGGTGCATAGGTTGAAATCAAAAAAGGCTATAGGTATAGATCATATACCCAATGAAGTTTTAAAAAATGAAAATATTTTAAATCACTTGCATAGGCTACTTAATATCTGTTTTGAGAGTAGTGTCATGCCATCAAAATGGAAAATGGCAATAATTTCTCCAATCCCCAAGGGAGCTGATAAGGATCCATTTCTGCCTCTAAACTACCGTGGCATTTCTCTCAATTCATGTTTAGCTAAAGTGTTCAGCTCCATTCTAAATAAAAGGATAGTTTCATATTGTAATGAACTAAACTTACTTGTTGATGAACAAAACGGGTTTCGAGTAGGCAGATCTTGTGATGATCACATATACTCTTTAACCTCTATAGTAAGAAATCAAATAGATAGTAGTAAATCTGTATTCTGTGCCTTTATTGATCTGGAAAAGGCTTTTGACTGGGTGGATCGTGATCTTCTTCTATACACTCTTCTTAATTATAACATTGATGGTAAATTGTACTACGCGATAAAAGCTATGTATACAAAGACACTTTCCTGCATTAAAATAAATAATTTTCTCACTAACTGGTTTGAAGTTAATACCGGGGTAAAGCAAGGAGACACACTATCCCCTACTTTATTTGCAATTTATATAAATGATCTTGCCATGGAAATAAAAAATCTCAGTCTTGGAATCAATATTAATGATACTATAGTCTCAATATTATTGTATGCCGATGATATGATCTTAGTAGGAAATTCAGAAATAGAACTACAGACAATGTTATCAACAATGTATGATTGGTGCAAGAAATGGAGATTAAACATAAACGCTTCCAAAAGTAATATAATACACTTTCGAAAAAAAAGAGTTAAAGAAACAAAATTTAAGTTTACCTTTGGTCCAAATAACATTTCAGTAACAAATAAATACAAATATCTTGGTGTGATACTTGATGAACATCTGACGTTTCAGGAATGCATACAAACTTTAAGTGATTCAGCCGGTAGGGCACTAAGTAGTATTATATCAAAATTCAAAACATATAAGGATGCTGGCTATAACACATTTACCAAATTATTAAACAGTGGGGTTCTACCTATATTAGATTATGGATCCAATATATGGGGTGCGAGTAAAACTAAGACAGCAAATTTAGTCTTAAATAAGGCAGCTCGGTATATTTTAGGCATTCACCGCTACAGTCCAAATGCAGTTCTGTATGGGGACACTGGTTGGTTAACAGATAAATATAGAAGATATCAATCATTATTGCGATACTGGAATAAACTAATAGCAATGTCAAATAGTAGACTAACAAAGAAAATCTTTAACTGGGAATATGAACAAAATAATAAAAGTTGGTGTTGTGAGCTGAAAGTGATTTTTAATATGATAGATATGGGTCAAATTTATGAAAGTCAACAACCATGTGATTTAAGTGTAACATTGAAAAAGTTAGAATCTCTGTGTGAATCAGAATGGCAGATGGGTCTACAAAACAAGCCAAAGTTGCGTACTTACCGAAAAATTAAAGAAAGTTATAGAACAGAAGAGTATTTAAAAATGTGTCTACCTAGATATCAAAGATCACTTTTAGCACAGTTTAGAGCAGGGGTTCTCCCCCTTCGACTCGAGACAGGTCGGTTTAATATTGTAAATGATCATGAAAGTGGGAAGTTTAGGCATTTAAGAATAGAAGAACGAGTTTGTCAACTTTGCAATAAAAATAGTGTTGAGGATGAATATCACTTTCTTATGGTATGTCCACTTTACACTGAAGATAGAGTTGTTTTATTTAAGAAAATTGTAAATTCATTTTCATCTTTCAAGGATTTAGATGACAATGAAAAATTTCATTGTATTAATAAAGCTTACCAGAAATATTTAGCCAAATATCTTGTTTGCTCATGGGAAAAAAGGAAATCTATTTTGTTTCCAAATAATAACTAAATCTGTATTGCTATCTATGTTTTAAAATGTATCTTCACACCAAAAATAAACAGTGACTTATAAGCCCATGTAGGGCTGGGTACAACATATATTAAATTGTTAATTATGATTTTGTTGTAGAATGTACATGTCACTAAAATAAATAAACTATCTCTCTCTCTCTCTCTCTCTCACTTCAGTTGTGATTTGTAATCTGATGTGTTAGAGCTGTGATTTAGAAGTAGCCACTTGATGTTCTTCACTTGTGTTTTACAAGTTGATGAGACATTTGTGCTTTGTAAGTGAATAGTTCTTGGGAAATTTACTTGTAAAAGTAATGGTGCAAATTGTGGATTCAATTTTCGGAAGTGATACATAAAAACTGTGGATTCAGCCTAAAGACGTATCAGTGGAGGCTGTGGATTTAGCATGTTGGTTTAATAGTGAGAACTGTGGATTTTATGGATTTTAGCTATAGACAGTGTTGTGTCATACATTATACACAAGAACTTAAAATAAATACTTTAAGAAATGAAATGATTTTTTCCTTCCATGATTATTACATAAAGAATTGGGCTTTGTGAATTGGGCATTGTGACATAGAGCTGGCTTAGAGTGCTAAACAGGTGACAAGGTGAAGGCTGATTGAATATGTTTTTTTTTCAAGAACATGCGAATAGCAATAAAATTAGAAATAAATTTGTTCGCATTCATAAGCTTTTTTTACACCTTTATGTATATAAATGAACTACCAGTAGGGATTGGAAAGGTTTTTTGGTTTATATACTTTTGCTTTATGTACAATGCCAAACTTTTCTGTGAATAATTTTTGGGGCAATTTGGATGTGTTGACAGATAAAAATTCCCATATTTACATCAATAGGTATTCCTACACAAGTATGGTTTTCTGGGGTGGGCGTCGTCCTTGTTGATAGGTAACCCTAACTCTGCAAACAAAGCCTCCAATTCAGTAAAATGATGGTGTATGTCATGTGTAAGCAACACTCCAATGAAATTAACAATGTAGCACATTCGGTCTGCCATTATGTGTACAATTGCATGAAGCTAACATATAGAAGGGCAATCTCTAATTAGTCCGAGCCAAAGAATTTGCAAGATATACCAGGATATGTTATGCCCTTGTTCCACCAAAGGATTAAGCCCCGATCCTGTCGGCGACCCTTAATCGTGGGTAGTCTTGGAAAAAATGGAAAAAAAATTGACCAATGGGGTGGAAGACAGAATCGGTATGAAGGTCTGGGATTAACTACAGATCGGCCTCAGGACGCCCCAGGAGGCCCCAGACAGTCCCTAACTGGTCTGGGACTAAGAACAGACTAAGCCATTTTTCTGGTCGGTTTGAACCACGATCCTGTCGTAGACAAACCGACTGGGTCCCAGGACGCCTCAGGCCTCCTGGGACTAAGCCCCGACTAACCCAGGATTAAGCCCCGACCCCACAAGGTGTCCTGAGGCGTCCCCAGGCGTCCCCAGACCGAGATAGCCAATTTTTGCTTTGCAATGGGACTAAGGGTCGCAGGAAGCCTGGGACTAAGGTATAGAGGGTCTGGGACTAAGGGTCGGCGACTAAGGGTCGCAGGCGGCCTGGGACAGCATAGGACTGTGTAAATTTGATCTGAGGAGGCCTGAGGAAGCCTGGGACTGGACATTTTGTTTATGGCGGGAAAAAATAATCGGTTGGGGTCGGGAGAAATATCAAACATGTTTGATTTCTCACACGGCCTCAACCGACCACAACCGACCCTTACAGGAAGCCTGGGACTAAGCATATTTTTGAAACCGACCCTCAAAAACCCTTAATCGGGAGCCTTAGTCGTGTGGTGGAACACCCACATTAGGTTTTACAGCATCAATGGGGTTAGTCATTAAGTTATTAGAGGCCCAGGCCACGCCGATATTAAAAATGACAATCTTCACTGTCTCGAAAATTTTGATTAACAATTTCATCTACTGCTGAGAATTTAAATTGTTTGTTGTCATATTTAGATTTATCTACATTGTTACTGAAACAAATTACGTACGGGTAAGACAAATTAAGAATCACTAGAGAGTTGATTGTGTCTCCTGGATATGAAACCAGACTGAGAGTTTGAAATAGTTTTGTTCAAATTGTTTTTAATTGATTGGGTATAACACCGGATATCAATTTATAGACTACATAGAAAAGATTTACTTAAATTATGCTACAACAAGACTGGTTTGTTCCAGGGCAGACTGATCTAGTGTATTTATTGTTGTATATTCAATTGTCCTTGCGTTGTTATATTTATTGTGTATTGACTATCTACAAACAATTGTCTTAATCTATTATTTATGATTTATATTATATTTTATATGTTAGGTGACTCACTTTTTAATTAACGTAATTTGCCAAATAGTTTAATTTAATGCTATATATGGAGACACTTCTTCCAAGTAAGAAAAATCATGTCACTTCAACAGCTCAGGTCACATCAGGAGCAGACCCTCAGTACATCCCACATGGGGCCATGAGCTTGATTTGAAACCAGAAACCATGCACAAGTCATGACCAATTTCCCAGTTATGGCATGTTTCCAACCACATGAAATTGAAAGGATAAGTCTCAAACGTGCTATTGCTAAATTTCAAACTTATTGTATGCTCTGGAAAACTGCACCAGTAAACTTCAACTGAAGACACTTTTACTTGAACTCTCCATTTTTGAGTTAGTGATACCAGTGAGATGTTGGAAGAGCTTGGTGGAAGTTTGTGTAACAACATAGATGGTGGAAGGCATCATTGCAAGTTAGTGGAACCAAACAGATGGTGGTAGTCCTTTTCGAAATTTGGTAAAACGTATCATTCAAAAATATCTCTTAATACACAGATTATATTATTTTGCAGACATTTTAAAGCAACAAATATCAACAGATAAAATCCATCAACACAATCCCCACAGCAGGTGATAACAAGTACACCGTTAATAAATATTACCATTATATATGCCCAGTTTCAAGATTTTTTCAAGTTACACATAGTTACATATAAATTCACAAATTTACTTTAGCTTTGATAATAAAGGTTACTTTGTGAAGCATCAGCATTAAGTGACAAAATTGTCAAATACAAGGTTAGCTCGCAGATTTATTGGAAATTTTGCAGTAGACACCCACGTAAAAGGCAATAAACATTGTTCAATAGTGAAGATAGTAAGAGACTGATATATTTCACCATGATGAGTTTGAATCAAATAAGAACATTTACGGTGCATTATACATGAATTGATTAAACTCATCTCTGGGACTCATGCTCAGCTCAAGAAATTTATTCTCACCTCCCTGTCAGGATATTTGGTAAACTCAGGGATTTATCAGTTGTTGTAAAGAGCCTTGTTGCCTCGTTTGATGCTAAATTTCCTTTGCTGATCATGTCCGCAAAATTTGAAACGCTTCATATGCATTCATATGCATGATCTCAGGTGGGTCAGACAGTTATCTGACGTATGCGGCTGCTTTCCTGGCGGCAAATTTCTTGGTGAGTAGTCGTCTGGATTACTGCACCTCTGTTGAGGAATATGTCCAGTTTTAACATTTGCAAACTGCAGTGTAGTCAAAACGCACTCAGTAGGATTGTCACAAACTGCAATCTCCTATCCCCAAACAACTTAACTGGTTGGCAGTTGAATTTTGTTGAATTTTCAAGATTGCCACTTTGGTTTATAATTTTCTTCACAGTGGTCATCCAAGCTATTTTGGTACTCTTTTTGTCTATTAGTTGTGGAAGATATGACACAAGATATATGAGTCCAGATAAAAGGAACATGGAAGTTCCTCAGTACTACCCATCTGTACACAAATCCAAAAAACCCACTTTAGTCACAGTTTAATTTTTGCTGCTCAGACAGTTTGGAATGATTTACCTGATGGTGTTCATTCTGCAACAACTTTTTTCCTGTTTCAGTAAAAAAGCTAAAATCTTATCTCTTTAATAAGGCGTTTCCACCTTAGTATATAAACTATCTGGTATGTCTGTGGTATCCACCTGGCTATGTCCGTGGATACAATTACTGAATTGTACCTGGCCTTGTGCCAGAGATAAAGTGCTAAGAATAAAATTGTAATGAATAGAATAGAACACAAAAAGTTATCAGCCACTGTCCATTGTGCTACTTTGGTACAGTACTGGTGTATATGATCTTAGAAGTGCTGCTTGCAGTAGCACTGCTGCTAATGCTGGTGTCTGTTGTAGCAGTTGGATCAATGGTATCAGTTAGTGAAACAGACAAGGAGAACTTATGTTAAAGGTGGCAGAGATCTACATTCCTGAAATTCTGATGGCACCCATAATCTGCGAGGAACTCTACCTACTCCTTACCAATCAAGGCTATGCTGGTCCTGTTGGTGTCATGACTGTCCTTTTACCTCAATTTTATAATGGGTTATGAGTTCCTAGTTGATTGGTGTCTCAGGCTAGGTGTCTCTGGTTTTTCTTTTCATTCCTTTAAACTTTCATTGCTGTCCTTATGTGACAAGTGGCATGATGGAATTAAGCAATGAATGACATTAGCCAAAAGGGGGATGAAAGATGACTACTTGTCTTTTTGAGTTTCCCATTGCAGCACTGTAACCATCTTATTCAGTCATTTTGGTGGAAGGAATGTGAGTGAAAGGAAGAAAAGTTTTAAAATTTAAAAAAAACTGTACTTTCAATATCCATACAAAGATGAATTTTGGGATTTTACATAACTGTGTAAAGCTGTTCCCGTTTACATAACTGCGTTGGGTATGGTGATTAGCAGATACTTGACAAACAACAATGTTTATTGCACTGAAAGTGCCTAAGATTTTATTAAGGTAGAACCAACTGCTACATTTTACTCTAACTGGGCAATACTGTTAAAACTTTAACCACCATATACTTCTTCAGAACATGTTTTTTCTGGGTGGCACTGTGCCCACAAGCGACGAAGCTGAGGACCTGTCACAATGTAAAGGAGGTATAAAAATCCAAACTTCGACCTATGACTTGGTTCTTGCAGAGCAAAGGGCAAAATTACCTCCAAACTGTTGACAAGATAGTTTTTTATCTGAAAAATACAGTATTAAATTTGTTCTGGGGGCTTCTCCCACAAAGAAAGTACTCTGCGTTTTATGTGTACAACCTTAAAATATCCTATTAGCAGTTCTGTTCGTAGGAAGTTAAAAGGTCATGGCAACACCTGGATAATAAAGAGTGCATTGGGTGTGGTTTGTGTGAGGATATTTACATGAAAAGTGATATAAAAGTAAGTTTATTTTGATGATTTTATGGCAGTTAGATTTTTTTGCCTTAAATGAAGCTGTTAGGTTTTGTCTTGATATTCGAGGCGGAACTGGCATGCATTGATTTTGTTATTTTTTTCCTTTCCTTGTAGACTTAATGCATATCTGTATATAGTAGAGAATAAATACTCAATATTAACACAACACACTTGATATGTTTTGGCAGTACACTAGTCCGTGTATGTGAGGGGAATTCTGTTCAGTTGGTGTTGTACACATTGATACTACTCTTAATGTACAAAAAAGCGCTATATCATGTTGCTTTTTTGTTGCTGAATATTGGTCCAGTATGTTCTTCACAGCGTAGGGTATACCCCCCCCCCCCCCGGCAAAATCCCCTCTTTTATCTGGCATGGGGTGATATGTGAAATGCCATCAATTGTCAACTTTAAAAAATTAAAGGGACTCAAGTAGGTTTTCCTCTCTTTAAAACGTATTTAGAGTATATAGTTAGACTGGTACCGTGAAATTCTTTTGAAATAAAATTAGGAAGTGGGCTCTGGTCCTGCTGTCCCAAAACTAAGGGGGCTGGGCTTTGGTCCTACTGAGTCAGAAATGGAAATTCTGCTAGGATGTAGCTGGTGTACATTCGCTATTCCTCTGTGCTATCTGTACCAAACAATTGGATTTGGCTATGTGTGATTAAACTAGTTTTCCCACAGATATATGTGGTTAAAAAACTCAAACAAAATGTGATTACTCTTTTTTAAATTATTGTCAAATACAGTAGTATATCATCTCTTCACCATAAATTTTGAATACATTTAATATATTTGCAACTTCAGAGGGAAGTTTATTCTAAACCTGATATTCTTGAGGGGATCATGCCTACATCAATACAATTATATGATGATATTAGTCATATCAGGAATGTGAAACTTAATGTGTATCATAATTTGAGAATAATTTACATTTACACATGTCATTTCCTCAGGCCATAACTTTCTTATTCACCTGATCAATACAATTTTATTGCCCTTATGTTTATATGTAAACTATAAGATGCAACAATACTGATTATTACAACTGTCATGATAAAAAGTGTATCCTTCCACAGGACACACTGGCAGTATCTAAATTTATTTGTCATTCTGTGTCCAATTGATTAAGTCTCACAACACATCCTGTAGCTACTTTGTCAAGAGTCTGAGGGTGATATAAAGCTGTTCTGATAAAATATATGCAGGGTGTTCCTCAATCAAAATGTAAAAAAAATTAGCAGCTTTCCCAGATGTCACAAAGTGTGAGCTCCTAAACTTAAAAATAATATAGGAACATGAGGTTATAGAATTCCGTCGGGATATCTGACAGTATTCAAAAAAATTGAAAACAACCAAATAATTCTAAATCTATTCATTTATGTAAATAGAGAAAATGTTTTATAATGGAAAGGCTGCTTGAAATAAATACCAATATGCTTTAAATTAGTAGCCCTAATTCATTCATATTAATGAGTAAATGTCAGATATTTTTGCCTTTCCAAATATTAAAGTTCATGGGGCGCCTGCAGAATCCTCCTGACAGAAGGGGAAATATGCTAAATAGGAAAGTAAAATTATGTAGGTGGGGAGTAATTTTTATGATTTGCCAGTAGATTTGATAGACATAGAAAAGTTAGGCTGTTCTGATGTGAAAGTTAATTAGACAGGTCCACAAGGCATTGATACATTATATGCATGTCGATAAAATGGTATACCTAGTATGAAAGCAATGGCCGACAAGGGCGACATGGTTAAAAAGTGGTATAAAAAGTAAAAAAAACCTATGGTCGACAGGTTGACAGGGTCAACAGGGGTATATAAGATTTTAAACAATATTGAAAATTCTGGGAAAAGAGGATGAAGTGTACACCAATAATAATTGTAACAATATCATGTGATGAAATGAGATCAAGGACAGTTACCATAGAATCTGGATCCCATCACCTGAGTACAGCTATAGCACCAACATTTAAAAAATGAATTATCCTTTCCGAATTTGCTCTTTAAATGAAACAAAAATACACCCAACCTATTTCTGATTCTGATTATAAGGCAAAAAGAACCCAATTCAACACAAGCACTCATATTAATATTTTTACAAGTCAAAGATGTTTACAAGATGTTTATTGATAATTATTTTCTCTATTTTAATTATGTCGTCCTGTGACCACAGTAAATAGCTGTATTCTATCCTTGCGTCCCAACTTGGGCATTTCCAAGAGACTAAGATCTTTTGGTACAATTGTGCAAAGGATTTGTCCAGACGGTCGAAATTTAGATATCTTTCCATGAGGTTCGAAACTGCAACATAAAAACAAGCAACAAGGCAAGAGTTTTCTACCGTGCCCTGGAAAGAGACATAGAACTATTTCAATACCATTTTTTATAATATTGTCACTGTGAATTTGCAAGTTGTTACCATGAGATACTAAGTCGTTCCCACAAGTCAGCAAGTCATGGTGATACAAAATTGTGGTAATGAGATACTAAGTTGCTGGAATGAGATACTTGCTTGTGGGAACAATATACTAAGTGGTTACCACTAGAAAGTAAGTCCTTGTATCTCATTCATACCCACCCATTACTAACTTGTTTCCACCACGTACTAACTCGTTCCCACCACTTACTAACTCATCAGAAAAAAATGATATAGCCTCAAGCTAGATGCCTAGAAGGATCGAAACCATTTTTAGCATGGGACACCATGTTTGACAGTCTCAAAAATGAGAAAAATGCCAACAGATATACTGAAACAAAGACTTGTGAAAATTCTTATGATTCAGTTACATCAACAATATCCAGCAGCATGTGTTCAATAAATATAAAACTTGATTTGAGAGGAAGTGGTCTATTTATTCGCAGAGATCTAACAAACATTTGGATTTTTTCATCCCTAAAGGGGTGAGAGGGCGGTTATGTATAAACATGGTCCTGCCAGATGCCAGATAATTGGAGATATTGGCAACAGATAAGGAGCTATCTACTAAATGTTCCACAAAAGCCAAAATGATATCCAGATTTACCTGGCAGGGGGTCAGACCAGTGACCAGCAGAAAAGCCAAAAAATCAGCCAATATCCTGCCATATGTTTTCTGAGTGGCAGGTCTTAATGCATCCCGAAGCCAGACATATGCTCTGGTGGTCAGCTGGGCTGAGGCAACCGTGTGATCTGAAACTATATATCATAATTTAAACAAGTTAAGTCAATATGATTGGGAATCCATGACATATCGGGGATATTTGTGTTAAGCAACTCCCAAGATTGTTGATCAAATTTAAATCTAAAAAGCAAATCCGCAATGACATTTAATTTACCAGCAAAATGGTCAATGTGCATAGAAATGTTAAATAAAGCAGATAGCATCCATATATTACAAGCACATTCACCCGATGTGGTGTCTTTTGTCTTTCCAGAGGTAAGGACCTCCACCACTGACATATTATCACATTTAATTCGAATTTTTTGTCTTTCCACTGATAAGCCCAAATCTTTAAAGCAACTAAAATGTTTATCATTTCAAGATAGACCATGGACAATTTTTGGAATAGGAAGTGCATAACATTGATTATCAATAATTTCCCCCATGCCAGTGAGGGATGCATCCAAATGTAACTCTGCTTGAACAAGCTTAGTATCATAGTCCACAACCCCATTAAACTGTCTTTGGTCAAAATTTTCCCTCAAAAGCGTGAGCATACGGTTAAAAACGCACGAGCAGGTTTGACACACTTTGACACATACAATAGACCAAATCAACATCCCCTCCACGTCACATTACTGGGTAAACAAACACTACACTCACTCCACTGATCCAGTGAAGTCCTGTGTATTATATGCAGTGTGCTGTGTGTTTCTCACAGTGGTTTTAGTATCAGCTGCATTAAATTGTGTTAAAATTTAAATTAATACCTTTAGCATGCAAAACATAAAGATTATCAGAAGAAATGTACAAAAAAAAGAATCCGATAGCTAAAGACTACACATTTGTTGCAGAACAATACATTCATAATGTTTTAACTGCAGTAAGGAGTGACCACAAGCTCTATATCAGGGCACAATTATAATGTCTCTCAGAGAAAGGATGAAAGGAGTGTCTTATGTTACTACCTTTAGGTCTCTAATGAACTAACCTATTTATTGTAGTGTCTTTTAAATGTTTGCGGGAAATTGAACTATAACCTTAAAGAAATAATGAGATCAAATTTTGCTATTTTTATATATAAAATTGTGAAAAGAAAAGTAGTAATAAATTAATCAACAATTATTACTTCAGCCATGCTACAAAATATTCTAAATTAATCACTAACTGGAATAATATGTTATTTGTAAAATGGGTTCAGATTTATGTAAAGAAAGGCGAATGGTGTAGATAATATATATTCTTCTAACTAATTTCTCTTGTATATTTACTCACTAATTTTTGACCTCTTCATTTTATATAGACCATACCTTACTTACATATCTGAAATAGAGTTCTATTCTGTTTCAATACTAATTCTATGCGATTCTATGCCAATTCTTATTCTATTCTATTCTATAAAGTGCTTTGCCTTTCAGGCATTCATTGAAATAGTTGGGGCAGCATTTGACTTAAGGTGTCTCCTATCTGTATCTGGTTAAAATGTGCCGAGCGAACTTTCTTTTTGCCTAGATGTAAAGCATCCCTTCTTATTTTAGCTAGCCAAGCATGTAAAATGTTTTTGTTTTTTTTTTAAATTTTTATTGGTACATTAATATATGTAAGATACATTTTCTACATTACAAGAACATGGTACATGTAACATATAAATAGAAAAACAAATATAATTAGGATGTTTAACTAAACAGAAGCATCACACATATCACACACTCTTTACTAATTGTTTTCAATAAAATGTTACAAACAGTTCTTCGTTGTTTTGCATTACACAAAATCAAATATTAATACACAAATTTTTCCAATTGTGCCATCTTTTTTCAAATATCTCACTATGGCCATTTATTTCACTCAGAAGTTTCTGTTCATCATGTTGTTTTTTAATTAATTTTTGCACTTGAAATATATTCAAATTTTGTTTTCGTTTAGAGCACTTAAATATATAGTATCTAACTGTGATAAGTATAAAGTTTACAGGCCAAAAGTTTGAATCATATTTATGATAGCCAAGTATTTTCATGGTTGTATCAAATTTAATGCTTGTGCCAGTTCTAGTTAAAATCCAGTATTCTACATTGGTCCATAATTCAAGAGTTTCTCTGCATTCTGAAAAGAGATGGGCAATGGTTTCTGGGTTGGTATTACATAAGCGGCATTGATTTTGCAGATAATAGTTTGTATCTAAGATATTATTTATTATTTTATATTGAAACCAAACATAACTGTTGTTATGTGTAGATTTGAAACAGATTTTGTAAATTACTGACCAAAAATTTGAGATGTTCACATCAACAAGTGATTGCCATTTCATTTGTGCTATGGGCCTACAACCAGGATTAGTGAGGAATATTTGGTAAAAATCTTTGACTCCTTTACTCGATTTAAAGAGAATCCGTAGATGGAAAGGGCAGGATGGTCTGGAGTAATTAAAGGATTCTTCAAAGCTGAACTTTTAAACAAAATTTTGAACAGATAGTTTTATCCTGTAATAATCTAGTATGTTGCAGTTGATGCTATATCTTTTTTGAAGTGTTTCGAATGATTCAATTCTACCTTTGTCATTTAAAATATCACCTAATAGTAACACTCCTGCATTAAACCATTTTGGGAAATATAGAGGTTCTCTTGATATTTTTGGATTATACCAAATACTAGCATTCATTAGATCCGAGTTGCTTAATGGTTGTTGTTTTCTACGAAGAATCTGCCAGTTTTCATTAACTTCAACCCAGAAAGGATTTGACATCTTTTTTATTAGAACATTTCCCCACATGCTCTCAAAGTGCAATTTTCCAGTATATGTGTACATTTCATTAAACAGAGTTAACCACTGACATTCTGGGCCACAGAATATTCTTCTCACCCAACTCACCTTCAAAGATTTAATAAATGCATGGACATTAATCATTTTTAAACCACCCATTAAATAATCACAGCAAACAGTTTCTCTTTTCACTTTATCTGGTTTGTTATTCCAGAGGAATTTGAAAAATATACTGTGTAGCTTCTGAATAAAAGATTCTGATATTGGTAGTACTGAGAATATGTGGATAAATTTTGATATCATCATAGTCTTCAGAACAGTAATTTTGCCCATTGGTGTGAGGTGTCTTGATTGCCAATTATTTATATTGGTGAGAATTTTTTCCAAGATGGGATTTAAATTTATCTCTGGCATTTTGTTTAAATCAACGTTGAAAGTTATACCAAGCAATTTAAAATCTGTTTTGCCCCAATCAAGTTTTTCAGAAATTTGCAATTTATCTTTGGAATGCTTTTTCCTGCCTATCCAAATGACCTTAGTTTTTTCTTTATTTATTTTTAGTCCTGAAAAATTACCAAATATTTCAAGTGTGTTTAAAGCAGCCTGTAGTGATTGTTGTGAGCCATCCAAGATCAAAGTTGTGTCATCTGCAAACTGCGTAATCTTATAGCAATGTGAAAAGAGTTTAAGTCCCACAATATCATGATTCAATTTAATAAGGAGTGCCAGAATCTCTGCTCCTGTGAGGAATAAGTAAGGAGCTATAGGGTCACCTTGCCGGCAGCCTCTCCCGACTATAAGTTTATTAGAAAGATAGCCACTCTTTAGGACATACATTTCTATGTCATTGTTAAATAGCTTAATCCAGTCAATGAACTTTGGGCAGAAACCAAATAGATCAAGGGTCTTACAGAGAAAGTTCCAAGAAATTGAATCAAAAGCCTTTTGAAAGTCAATTAAAAGAAGAAGTCCTGGTAGGTTATTTGTTTCTGCAGCTTGCATGACATCGTAAACTAGTCTTGTACAGTCACTAATTTGTCTACCAGCTATGAAGCCTCTTTGAGTAACTGAAATAATTTTGTCAAGGACAGTTTTCATTCTGCTAGCTATTACGCCAGATGCCAATTTATATGTAGTGCACAGGAGTGAGATAGGCCTCTAATTTTTCAAATGATACCGCTCTTTATTTGGATGTAAAATGTTAACTTTAAGGTTTTACACCAATGAGTGCTATTCATATATCTACCTACATTTAAACATTCTGTTTCATATGAAACCATAAATAAAATTTATTCTTAACTTAATATTGTTAATACATGTATGAAGATGTGTTTATCAATATCAGTTATTAAAATAAATTGATCAGCCTTGAACTTTTATTATTTTGAAAGGATCTCTTTATACAGTAACAAGCAAATTATACAAACACAGAAGTCTCAAGTACTATAAGTTGTTCAGTAAGAGATCATTTAACAAAAATAAAATGTGTAAAAAATGTTTTTAGCCTTTATTTTATATAAAATGCTTTACTTTCTTAATATTGTCATCTTTGGGAAAATCATGCATTGATATACTTGATGTATATCTAGTATTGTTACACTGTGGCATACAACTGAAACACACCACAGTTGAAACTACATGTAAACTACTGATAACAGAGCTGTCTGGAGTGCAGCATGTTTACCCACTGACGTCACTCACTGGCTGTTTTGGGGGGCATGTTGATTTGGTCTATAAGGAGCCAAGCAGTGACTGCAACTGCCTTTTTGAACAGAATTTTTTGTTTGCCATTGGCTACACATGGCAAGGACACTGTCAAGTTTACTGGAGGGACAGACATGGTCTGGTTTCAGTATTAATAAGTATACCTATGCAAATCAAGAAAGTACATGGAGCTATCAACTTCTTAGGGTTGATAGTAAGACCCAACTGGGCCAAAAGCTCTAAAAATGTCTCAAAAGAGTTGTGAATATTACAGGGTAAACCACAGTATATTAGATCATCCACATAATTGTACAAATGTGGAAAACCATGTTGGTTCATAATATATCTGATGCTATCGGCCACTTTTTCAAAGAAAACTGAACCATGTCTGTACCCAAATTGTACCGATTGATCAATGAAATATGATTGATATTTGAGCCCTAAGAGGCCCAAGTCCCCTAGATCAACTTTAATCTGCCTAAAAGCTCAGCTAATATCCACTTTGTATAACAAAGATCCAGGTCCCAATTCAATAAGTTTTTTAACAATGTCATCAACAGATGGATAATTCAAAACAAAGTTCGAACCCATGTATGTGTTTTTCTGAACAGCAGTATTAACCCAAAAGTTTTTAGGCCAGCTCAAGTCTACAATAGTATGTCTGACATCAGAGTCTGGTTTCTCCCTGGTCATGAAGGGAGATATGAGCAAAGATATTGGTTTCTGGACAAAAGGTCCCAACATAGCACCATGGTTCAATTCTTCCTGAATATAACATTGTACATAATGTGCATGCTCTCTACCTGAGGCATGATTTTCTCTCAGTAGACTGCAACTCAAAACTCCTGTCGAAATCGAGCGGGAAGCCAAATTCCAGTAGGTCAACCAACTGTTTGTCCCAATAATCTGCCAAATAATAATTCTAATTTTTAATTTTGAAGCCACTGGAATCCGGATACCCATATAATTTGGACAATTGGACTCTCTGACACCCCTGTGCAGAGTAAGAATGTAAGATATACTGCCATGATTAGCTTTTGGACCTTGATAAAGCATTAAAGGTGACAATGGAATGACACCGAACGTATTACCCATTTGTTCTTTGCAAGCAGCATATTCCGAACATGACCCTAGCTTGTTGAACCAGTTTCTGATCCACTCTTTTTTTGATAATAATTTATCAAAATCATCATAATTGAACATTTGAACAAATCTCCACATTTGACTCCAGGATGTCAGGGTTACCCTCAAGGTCAGAGAATTCATAATCAAGGTCATTCAATGTGTCATCAACAGCAATTTCCTGGCTCAATTCTTCAATTTTAGTGTTGAAAGCGACCCCAAATAAATAAATAGGAGAAAATCTGTTAAAAACAGTTACTGGTTCTTGCATTGATCAGGTGCAACCTTAACATTTACCTTGGTAGTATTTTTACGAGCTGGGCTGTCAGAACTGATACTTGAATTCTTAGTGGGTGCAATGTTCCCCCACTCCGCAAACTTGCCCTGAGGGTACCTTTGCTGGGTGACCACTCCATTTCTTGCACAACTTTGCATGCATTGAGACTAAATCAGTCTTCAAAACCTCAGTATAGGACTTACCAGGTATCACAGGTTTACATCTGTCACTGGCTGTTAACCATTCCTTGCAAGTAGCTGTAGAAGCGGAGATTTCCTGCTTCAAAATATTCAAATCAGAACTAGATTGATTATACACAAACCTACAAGGATATTGGTTATTTATATTTTGTGCAACATTATTATTTACATCTATAGCTTTCCTTTTAGCAATAATATGAGAATCTTCCTCGACATGATCAGGCTGTAACTGAGCCCTGGTAACCATGCCCAGGGTTAATCGTTTTTTACTGATTTTTTGCAATCACTGGCACTATGAGTACTGGCCTTGCCATCCTGAGTAAAACAAGAACTGTAACTACGCCTGTAAACAATGCTTTTATTTCATGGTGTTTCTTGAAGGAGCAAGTATTATCATTAAAATACACATTGATTTGGAACCTTTCCGAGCAGTCTGGGTCTGTTTTCTGAATTTTTGGCCACCAGTATTATTGAGGGAGCCGCATACATGTCTCTGGGCATTTGCTCTTTGGATCTGATCGATTTTTTTCAGTTTCTGACCAGCTAGCAATCTCACCTTGCTCCATTTGACAAAACAGAACTGTGTGACTGGCTTTTGCTGCTTGCCACGAAAAATCATTTGAATCATCCAATAAAGCAATAAGGTATTCCAGCATATGACCTCTTGTTTGTTGATTTTCCTCATCTCGCATGATCTGACAGAATCCAGCCATCCATTGGGTTATATTAAGTTGGTTATAATTTAACCTATCTTTGGAAGTTTCGGCTAAGACAAATTCTTGTGGCCATTTAATTCTTTGATTTACATATACATCTACTGATCCCCCTCACTGAGATTTAATTTTTGCATCAATATCTTTTTTTATTAAGGCCAGACAATTCTTTGAGGCGATTCTCAATTTGCTCTTGAATAAATCTATCATGCCAAGTTTTCTTGCAAATCAGCCTCCCCTAGGGAAGCAATGAGATTTGAACTTGCAGCTACAGGTTTACACACAAACTTTTTAACTTAGAACAAGATTTGTGCAGAGATTTACTTTCAATGACATTCAAAACCCTTACCAATTGTGTCAAGTTGAGACAAAATCTTTACATTAATCAGAGCTTGATCCAAACTAGGTGGATCCAACATCTGTTCAACAAGTGGTGCCCTTTCAGATTTCCTAACATCCAATCAATGTTTTGAAGCAACAGAATTGTGATCTGAATCACTACTGCTGTCATTTACAAGCGCATCAATATCAAGTTCAATATCACTCTCAGTATCAGATTTTGAACCAGACTGACCCGGGGTTGGCTGTGAAGAAATTCATTCAAAAATACACCATCATCTTGATGTAATTCAACAGGAATCTCAACTTTTCTGCGAAAATTGTAAGGTTTATCTGCCACTCTGTGCTTCTGGCGAGTTGCCAATAAGTGTGTAACCAGAGACAAGACTATTACTATTCCGATAAAACTAATACAAAACTAAAAGTAAATATTAAAATAAATTTTTGTAAAATATTTAGTCTTGTCACGTCGACTGCTAGATCTGACCATTATCCCCTTGGTCAACCAAAGGGTCAAGCTATTGACCAATCAGAAACTGCCAAATCGAATCATCGGTAAATTTATAAAATATGTGAATAAATCACTTAAACTGGAGTGAAGGAATGATTAAGGATGATCAGTATTCATGAATGGGCTTTACTAGTTTATTTCCTTCAGAGAGATTCGGAAGTACAGTCAAATCCATTTTCAAGATTTATGACAAAAATTTAGATTTTGTACAACACATAAATAAAATCAACACACACAGCAGTAAATAAAATTTAGTGAAAAATATAAGAAAACCCCCACGCTTCAGAATACTAAAAAGGATATTTGTTGCACAAAACTAACGTTTTAATTAACTGGAGATACTCTGTGTTGATTATATAAATAGGGGATAATTGAGTGATGAGTACTCCCAAAACAAATTCAAGTCCCTGGTTTGTTTTTACACATTTGAGGATTTTTTCGCATATGGTCTATGTCAAGTATTACGAGATAAAACGGACACAGAACTGGGTTGGCTTTACTGGTTTATTTACTTTTTATTTAATGTTTCGAATCGATCAATATGACACTAGAAAATCCTATTGGTAGCTATAAAAGACACACTTCACTAACAAAAGTGTGGCAGTACATGAATTAAAGAGGATTTACACAAAATACCAATAAATGTAGACAATAAATAAAACAAGAGTTTATCGTTTGTTGTATGAAATATAAAAATAATTGATAGAATTTTCTTTTTTTTGTTTAAATAGAAATTATAAATTTTGTTGTGAATAAAACCACACAAAACAAAAACCAAGAGACCAAGTCTCCAGGAAAGACCATGCTGATCCAAGGCTGGCATTGTTGATGAAGGTGTGATTGCCTTTACTGTGAAAAGTGGGGGTTTCATATGGATACAGGGTGGCATAATTGGTTGTCATAGCAGCCCATAGCCTAGCGTTACAGATGACCAAAAAGTACTTCATTCTCAGGGATCTGTTTATGTAGGATATTGCCTTGATATGAAAGATCTTATTTTATCATACTTTGGTTTAGCATTTGCTACAGTTTCCTGTGTAGTACAGCTGCCAAAGGTCAAATGAAGGTCAGAGTGAGATTAAGGCTATAACAGTGTTATAAGATGCGATGCTAGGTTCAAATCCCGGAGTGAGGTGAATTTATTGACAAGAACCAAAACTAATGCATAGAAGACAATGAAAAGACAAGTTTGAGGTTTTTATTTACATGTTAGTAAAATAGTTAAAATCTTTGTCAGAATAAATGGACAAAATTTTAAAGCACCATACATAAAAGACAGGCAAAAGCCACAACCAAAAAAGGCATACAAGTATAAATAAAACAGGTACGACAATGGCTTGCCAATACTACAATATATTACAATTGCTGGACATTTACTCAATGCAGTTAAAGTGTTACGCTACTGTATATCTATCTATGCTGCTGTTATTACTGTGAATTCAGTCAGAGTCAGTCGGTGGTGATAGCCTCTGGGCATTCGAAATGCGAAATATAATAAGTAGGGGGACACCAGGGTCAGCCTGGGCCAGCCTATCCCTAATTTTACCAAGACCCACATCAATGCCAGTGGAGACCTCCCTACCCTCGGGACATAAGGTAGGGGTCAAGGTCAGGGAAGGTGAATAAAAGGTACCGATGTGTTAGCCTGATGACACCAAATCAGGGGAACTCAAATACCAGTGATCCAGATCCACTCAGTTCCTGATCAAAGAAAAGAGCTCGAAATCGAAATCAAGTCAGTAGGGGGACCCACATCAATCCCAGTGGAAACCTCCCTACCCCTGGGACAGGGGGTAGGGGTCAAGGTCAAGGAAGGTAAGTAAAAGGCAGAGATAAACCTGAGGGTACCAAGCTCAAGGAAACTCAGCTGCCAGTGATCTTAAATATTGGTGGGGGTAGATCAAAGCCCCAACAAGTCTAGCCAAGAGGGGTTGCCAAATCTGAATTTGGCCCGCCTGTAATCCCCGAATCACTGCACTACAGTGGGGATAAGCTGTAGGAGGAAAGGTAAGTATGTACTAGAGGTGGGAGGTGGGTAAAATGCAGTTGTTGCTTCATCAAAATCTCGATACTAAGTGAAGACCATGGGTATTGGCGCTAAATTGGCAGCCAAGAATCGATAGGGGTCTAAATTCCTAGCAATAGGGTCCAAGGTATTGAAATAAGGTAGAGGTGAAAGTTTAATATTAAGGTAGATACAGAAACTGCCACAGCAGGCCCCTAACAGGCCATGCTCGTCACAGTTTCCTGTGTGGTACAGCTGCCAAAGGTCAAATGAAGGTCAGAGTGAGATTAAGGCTATAACAGTGTTATAAGATGCGATGCTAGGTTCAAATCCCGGAGTGAGGTGAATTTATTGACAAGAACCAAAACTAATGCATAGAAGACAATGAAAAGACAAGTTTAAGGTTTTTATTTGCATGTTAGTAAAATAGTTAAAATCTTTGTCAGAATAAATGGACAAAATTTTAAAGCACCAAACCCAAATCAAAACCTGGGGGGAATGGAAGAAGAAAAGGTAAGGGGAATAATAGAAGCTGCTTGGGAGGCATTCTGGAGGTAGGTCCAAACAGAGGAACTTCTCCAAAGACCATGGGCCATAATGTTTTGAATGGCCACATTATGATCAAAAGCATAAGTGGCCCCTGATCGTCGAAAAGTATGAAATCCATGGCCTAAAGGAGATATATTTCTGAGGATGAGGATTTTCTTTAGAGCATGTCTGATATGTGAGTCAATAACTTGATGGTAAGGAGGGTACCTATTGGCAAATAAAGGGGCACATGGGGATAATGGTCTTGAGGAGAGAAGAGCCTTAAGGGCCCTGACTGGGCATAAGAAGATATTTTCTAACTCTGGTAATTGGATGACATGGTGAGATTTATGGTCTTGGAGGGTCTTAGTCCATTTGATCAATAAGTGGGCGCCAGGTGGGGCAAAAGTAAGATCTTTGCGTAAAAAATGCTTATCTGGATGAAATTTTGCAAGGGAATGGGGAGCAAAGTTGGCAAAATATGCAGTCAAAAATATGGCCCTGAACAGGATGGGGTCAGAAAGTGTGTCACATGACAATGAAATGTAATATAAGGTCTGAATATCAAACAGGCCTCTAGGGGTGGGAGAGAATTTTGAGTTGATTGAAATGCTCCTCAAATATCTTTGTACCATGTGGTGATAACAGTTGGATGAATCCAGACTGAATTTGCGAGCCATGGATGAGATGGAGGACAAGTAATTTTTGATGACCTTGGGTGACAATGAGTTAATATACAAATATTCCAGAAACACGAGAATATTATGCAAGGAAATTTCAACAGAAAGATTCATGAATACTAAGAAGGACATAAAAGTCCTGAAATGAAGTAAATGTGATGCTGTAGTTGACGGTCTGTATGTTTCGTCCAGCCTTCCCAAAGCAGCTTGCAACAAAGGACTGGAATTGTCTGTAACACCTGCAATTATATGTCAAAATCAAGTTGAAACATTTCAGGATGTACCTTGTCCCAGGTGCAAGTCTTATTAAGGTGTTCCAGGAGCCCCAGATTAACTGGAGCACCTGAGTGTAACCTGGAGAGGAGATCAGCCTCTGCATTGTCTTTGCCTCTGACATGGTGAACCTGCAAAAGAATATCATGAGAGGCAGCCAAAAGCCATACATTTCTGTCACATATGGATAAAAATGGGTCCATGGTCTTGTGGGTATTCATCACCTGGACAACAGCAAGGTTGTCACAAAATATCTGTATGCTGGAATGACGCCATAGATGACCCCACATTCGTAAAGCAATGACAATGTTCCACATTTCTAAGTGGACAATGGTGAGAGTAAAGTTGGGTATGGGGATAATGGGGGTTGAGTAAACTCTTTGGTTCCAAATTGCCCCCAGGCCCGACAGACAGGCGTCAAGGTGTAAGGAATCTGGGCTCTGGATGGGTGATTTCCTGAAAAAAGTGACGCCGTTGAAGGCAGGAAGGAACTTCAGGAACCATTGTATGTCCCTGAAGAAATCCTGAGTCAGGTGTATTCTGGACTTGTGTGAACTGCTTCTGAAAAGAAATAGGATTCTATTAATGAAGGTTCGTGCAGGGGCAACACATTTATGGATGTATATAAGCTTGCCAATCAAAGACTGATAAGTTTTCTTGGAGAGGGACTTCTTTGTAGCTACTTCATAACACATTTGGTAAATATTTTTTAATTTTTCTGGTGCTATACTCAAAGTACCCTCAGCAATGTTAACCACTATGCCTAAGCAGGTGAGGATCTCACAGGGAGGGGTTTTCTTGGATGGATTCATTGGCAAACCAAGAGAGTCCAATAAGTTTGATAAACGGTCATAGTGACGCCTGGCTTCGTCCCTGGGGGCCACCACAATGAAGTCATCAATGTAGGGGTTTATGACGCATCCAGATGACGCCATGACGTGGGAAATGGCGTCTGCCACCATCTGAAACGCCGTGGATCCGTGCGTCCAGCCGAACGCAACGCCAGTGTCAATATAAAGGGCGTCACGCCATGACAAACCAAACTTGAGAGCGTCAACAGGGTTGACCCTGAGATTCCTGAAAGCTCTGGCCACATCTATTTTAAAAATAAGTGGATCTTTGGTTTGAAGTATGCGTTCTACTATATTGTCCACAGAAGGAAACTTAAGGGTAAAGGGTCTGGCGTCAAAGTTCAGTTTATCAACAGCGTCGTTAAGGGACTGACCCCTGGGGTAAGACAAGTTCAAAATAACCCTTCTGTCATTCGTGTCTTTGGGTCTGGTGAGAAGGGGGGAACAATGACAGTGGACTGAGTGAATCTGGGTAACAGGGCCCAAGATAGTACCAAAATCTTGTTCTTTGGTTATGTATTTGTCAATTGCCTGGGGATACTGGAGAGCAGAGTGATGGTTAGTTGCTTTCTTGTTTGTGAGCAGATCAGTACTGCTCAATGACAAAGGGAAGCCGAATTTGATATATTGAAGAAGGTGTTTATCCGGATAAGCACTGAGTTCTTTCTCCCAGGCTTCGACATTCAAGTTTGATATAATGGGGATTCTAGCCAGTTTGTAGTTAGGAAGACCTGTAGCTCTGATAACATCAGCAATTTCAATGCATTTCTCGACAGAATCGATACGCACTGGAGGTCTATCAGGACCTATGAATTCGAACACCGTGTCCTCATGACTAAGAAACCCCACTGTTTTAGAGGGGATGTATGCATCGTGCTCGACCTGAGGAGTAGTGGTTGTATCAACGTGCAACAAAGCAGTAATGCTGTTAGGGATATGTGTCATGTCAGTGGCGTCGTTTAGTGTGTCAGATGACTGAGCATTTGAGGTGTCAGGTTGTAAGTCCATACACACACACAATTCATCGATAATGGTCTCTATGTATTGAGTATATGTCATATTATGACTGTTACGTAACCCAATATCCTTTCTATAGTCATCTAAAGCCTGTTTTGGTGTTAAGTCAGAATCTGAGCTATGATTATACGAATGATTACAAAAACTTACATTAACAGCACATCTATCAAGGACTTGAAATGGACCTATGTCCTTATCAAGACAAACCTCAAGACATATAACGTGAACATCATTCTGAAAAACCTGATAAAATCCAGAACTATGACCCCTGGGGTCGTGAAGAAATACTACCTGACAAGTGTCAATAACATCCAAGGGTTCAATGAAATCCAAAGTACACAGTACTGGCTCATTAATTGCCAGTGAGACGTCAATACTAGCGTCATTACATGACGACTGACATTTACAAAAGAAAAATACATTACTCCCCGAATCTGGGTGTATTGTAACATCAGAAACATTTGTATTCTCCTGATGACAGATGTTAGTATCAATACTGAAGTTATAATGATTACTACTATTAATATTCATGCATGGGTTGGCTTGAACATGGTGATCCACATGGTTACCCCAATAATTACCACAATTTAAATTGGCCAAAGTGTCAATGATGTGTGCACTGTCAAATGAAGAAAAGTTGAATACATTAGTATTGCCTGTTGTATTGTTGGATGCAAACAGCTGATCAAGTGCACAAAGGTACTGGTTTTTGGAATGGGGGTCACAATGAGGATCGTTGTTTCGACAAGAATCCTTACTACTACCTATCTCATGCATTGAAACAGAAATATTATCATATGTTACACTATGTATATTGTTCATGTCCCTCCCCCCCTCCCCTGTATAACACATGTTGTCCCTAAAGTTCCCTACTGGTCCAGGTGATGAAGCTGAATCCTACTTATTATTGTTCAAGTTCCTATCCACACCTCTAGTCTTCACTTGACATTTGGTCTCTGGATGAGTATAGTTTTTGCCTTGCCTAGAACAAAATGCACAAACGTGTTTGAATTGGCCATGATTCCCCTCGTGCGAACATACACCTTCATTATAATATCTACAAATTTTCTTTTGGGTAGTAGTCTGGGATGATATCTGTGAAGCATTGGCCATGGCGATTTGGGAGGTAGAGAGACGGTTAAGCACCCATTGCGTCACATCCGACCACTGTAAAGAACCCTGTTCAATTTCGCGCATAGAGTTTCCCCATGCACTCCTTACTGCTTGCCAGGGTAGGGATGTGGCGTCCCTAAGGGACAGAATCACTTGCAATAGTACTTGTTTAGATAGAGCTGGGTCTTGAATATGGTAAATATTGGACAGCTGCCCCACAGCCCATTCTTGTATAGTAAGGTCATCGTACAGAGTACGCTTGCGGCCACCAATCCCATGATACCCTTCATTGGGCCACCTGAATTTGGGTACTGCAGTAATCGTGTCTGTAGCGTTAAACCTCCCTGATTTTTTTGTGTGTGACCTTACCTTGGGTAGCCTCTGCCCTGGAGGTGGCTTCCAGTGAAGACAGTATGTGAGAAACTGATTGTGAGATGGTAGGGTTGGTCCTGATTGCGTTGACGTCGGGTATGATGGCATCATGAAGTTGACTATTGTGTACTGAGCGAACTGCAGGGCCAGGTATAGCAGTACTGTTGATGAACTCTTGAGAGGGCCCAGCCTGAGAAGGACCTGTACTGGTTGCTGATAAATGCTGCTGGCTTGTAGGATGTCCACTAGCTGTCCCCGAGGGTATATTGCTAAGACCCTGCCCTAAAGTAGCGCCAGTAGCCTGTGTAGTAGGGGGAGTAGCACGCTGATTTTCTAATTCATCCACTCTTTTAAGTAGCATTTGGTTAGTGGCATCGATCTTCTGGAGGTAGCCCAACACTGTATTATTCTCTAATATTGGATCCCTATGGGGTGGGGGTTGAGGTGACGGAACAGTACTTACAATTGCACCCCCAGAAGGCGTCAGAAACGAGCCGTTGAGATCCAGATCTGTAGCTTGTGTAACAGTAGCATTCTTTGTCTTAACAGTAGTTGTCTTCTTGCGTCCTGTATCTGTTTTCTTGCTTCTTCTGGGCATGATCACAGATGTATATCACAGAATAAAATTGTAAACTTAAACTAAAATGCAGTTGTTGCTTCATCAAAATCTCGATACCAAGTGAAGACCATGGGTATTGGCGCCAAATTGGCAGCCAAGAATCGATAGGGGTCTAAATTCCTAGCAATAGGGTCCAAGGTATTGAAATAAGGTAGAGGTGAAAGTTTAATATTAAGGTAGATACAGAAACTGCCACAGCAGGCCCCTAACAGGCCATGCTCTTCAAACTGCCGCCGCTGTGTGTAGAGAGATTTTCGGCGTTAACGCTCTAAGAGGAAAACTACATCAGCTAGGTTCACCAAATTTGCAGGATATCTTCATTGGTGGGTAAGCTTCTCTGGGAAGGAAATTAGCCTCATTTGAAAAACAAGATGGCCGTCACAGGTATTTCTGGCCGTCACAGGTAATAGGTAGAAGGTTGAATCTCTTCATAGGTGATATGTGTAACAGATATACATGTCCTCTACAACCTTGCACACATTTGACCTTGAAGCTCTTAATTCAAGGTCATCCACAGAATGCCGAAGTAACCCACATAGCGGACTTTAAAAGTGGACTATATCTCCGTTATTATTGGTCCTAGAGCCTTGCAATGTGAAGCCAACCTATAGGAATCATGTGCTGCGAATCTTCTGATATTGTCAGATTTGACCTTGGACCTCTCCTTCAAGGTCAAATGAGGATAGCCAAACTTAAAAGTGCTTATAACACGCTGATTATTGGTCCTAGAGGTTTGGCATGGTAAGCCAACTCATAGGAAATCATGAGCTGGGAATCTTTCAGTGTGGTCGGATTTGATTTTGGGCCCCTCCTTCAAGGTCAAACGAGGATAGCCAAACTTAAAAGTGCTTATAACTCGCTTATTATCAGTCCTAGAGGTTTGGGATGGTAAACCAACATATAGGAAATCATGGGCTGGGAATCTTCTGGTGTGGTCGAATTTGACCTTGGGCCTCTCCCTCAACGTCAAATGAGGATAGCCAAACTTGAAATTGCTTAATACTGGCTTATTATTGGTCCTAGATGTTTGGGATGGTAAAGTAACATATAGGAAATAATGGTCTGGGAATCTTTTGGCGTGGTCGGATTTGACCTTAGACCCCTAGTTCAGGGTCAAACGAGGATAACCAAACTTAAAAGTGCTTATAACTCGCTTATTATTGGGCCTAGAGGTTTGGGATGGTAAAACAATATAGTAAGTTGTAAGTCATATTCCCCAACCCCAAGAAAATTATAACAGTGATTATAAATTTTATTATACAACGATACTGAAATGTTTTAAAAACATAGTTACATAGCATAAATTATATTCATAATGTATTAATGTAATATGTGTAACCTAAATATTGAACTTTATAATTGCCAGTTACATCATCATAGCAATTGTGTTGACCTGGGGTCAAGGTCCAAGGTCAGATGTTAAAGGTCACTACTGCAAAGCTCAGTGTCAGTTCCAACTAAAACACAGGCACTATAAAGTAACCAGACCACTAAGGATTTAACAGAACGGGCCAACACATGCATTCAAAAGTTACCTCTGAAGGTCACAATAAAAGGTCAAAGGCTGAGGTCACATGATGATACCATACAGGCTATTTATACTTCTAGGTTCTAAAGGCTTTGTCCCGTAAAGCAAACTTACTTAAAATTAGAATACAATACTGCAACAGGGTCCAATGAAGGACCCATTAGGAAGGTAGGGAAGTCAGAGGAAGAACCGTGCCTGAAAGGTGGTTGAAACAGGAGAATCATTAGAAGGGGAACCGAAGATATATCTCCACAGAGAATCAGAGGACCATACCCCCTGTGCCTGAATATCCTGAATGGGTACGCCATGAGCAAAGACTTAGAAAGTTCCAGCATGCCTGAAATCATGAAAAGTAAGATTTTTTTCTGATATTTTTACAAGTACAAATCTTTGTAAGTTGTTTTCTGGCATAAGAATCGTATACGAATCTGTGAGAGGACTACAGTGGTTGAATATGTAAAGTTGAAACAAAAGGTTTATAGGAGCCCCTGGAATCAATTTAAGCACATTTTTTAGGGTCCTTTAGGGGCAAAGTGGGGTCTTGCCCAAATTGGCACCTTGATTTTTGCAACCCTGCGCCTGTCCTGTATAGTTTTGGATGATTTCAGAATGATAATGGGGCCATCAGATGAGAAAATTATATCACCTCTGCACAAATGTATGGATATATCAAATTTAGATGCAGAATGAGGGAAGAGATTAGAAAGTCGTTAAAAGGGAAAAAAGCAGAGGAGATATAAAGTTTTGAAAATTTCAGGAAAGGAAAATGAGTGTCAAGTCAAAAAATGGAAAACAGAGTAGCTGCATCCAACTGGAGTGGAAGGGTTGGGTTTAATGGCCTGTTTATCTTAATGGACTACACACAAAAAGTGGAATTCAATGATCCCTGAAGAGACTTGTGTCCTGTACTCCACGAAAGCTAGAATATGAGAAATAGTAATCTGGGGTCACAACAGATCCATTAGTATCCAAAATGCCAAATAATCTGCAAACATGTGGGTGTAAGCTATCAAAGTAGAAGATCTGAAGGCAGTGCAAAGACGTTTATTGGCTGCCTGGAGAAGGAGGTTTGTGGTGGCCCAAGATCTATAACACAACATAAATATTCTGGTTAAGCAAAGTATGACATAGATGCACATGCATCCTGATAGGTTGAGGTATAATTTGTTGTTAATTTATCAGTGGTACTCTCTCGCTATTTAGACAAGAGGTTAGATACTGAATTACTGGCCCCAGCTATATGAGTAATGACAATAGAGATGTTGAAAATGGCACATAAAAGGCAAACATGTCATGCACATGTGACCTGAATGGAGTCACGTAACTGTTTAGAGGTGATAACATCTACTGCTGTCCCATTATCACAACTGAGATGTATTTTCTTGCTAGCCCATTCTGGCCCCCTATTCTGGACTTTACATAACTGATTATCAGAATGCACATCATGCACATTGTCCAGTAATCCTTGCTCCTCCAAAATAGAAAGTTACTATTTCTGACTACATTGTGTGTTTGAACAATTCAGGAATTTGATTATAATGATCCGGATTTCCAGTTAAGGGGTGAGATATGCTACCCAAACCTTGCACTGTTCTGGACATTACATAACTGATTATTAGAACACACATTATGCACACTGTCCCTACACTGGGTTTAAACACCCCTCACTACATTTTCTTGTTTGAGTGCATTATGTGGTGCGTCTGGAAATAGTTTTATTTATTTATTTATAACAATCATGCTCTTGGCACAATAATTACATAGATATATTTACATATACATACAGATATAAATACATGCATACAAACAGATAAAAATTGACACCAAATTTAAAAATATAAAAATTTATGTTTTATATTTACATTTTTTCTAAGTTATACATAAGAAGGTAAGCATACTATTAATTTCTTCTTTACTAAATTGGGTACAATATTTGTCTCTAATATATAAAATATCTAAAATATTATCAACAACTACAACATCCTCCTCACTATACATGGCTTCCAAAGTGTTCATTATCATTCTGTTAAATAGACCTGGTGGCATACATACTTCTTCCCTTAAACAATTTAACTCATAAGACATGTTTTTTATATTTTCACCAATATTAGATTTGCTACCCATCAACATAATTTTTCCACAAAGTCTAACAATTGAATTGTCACTATTAACTATACTGTGAAGAAACCGATTGAACCTTCTATATATATTTAATTTTATGGGTAAATCTTTGCAAATCAAAGGAAGATACCTAGAGTGAGTCATATTAGATAATTGAAATACACTTCTAATGCACTTTCTCCATGTTGTACAGACCTTCTTAAAACCTACTGAATTAAAATTCCATAATACAGCTCCATACATAGACATGCAATAGCTTTGAAACAGACAGTATTTAACTGTTGTGTGTGCATTACTAAATAAAGACAAGATACCATTAACATTTATAATCAAATTATCAATAGCTTCCCTATACAAAAAACTTTCAGTATCTTGACCAATATAGTGGCCCAAATGTTTACACACTGTTGTCACTTTAATGAACACATTATTATGTGTCATTCCTGTTATTCCCTGTTCTCGTGATTTTGTAAAATTCAGCAGCTGATATTTATCAGGATTGAATGACACATTAAATTCAAAACCAAAATTATCACACACTTGCAACATTGACCTAAGAGAATATACAGTGAGTGCTATTAACAAGATATCATCAGCATATCCCAACCCACCCGCAAAAACATTTCCAATATGGCAACCCACTCCTGTATTCCTTAGTCTTAGCAGTCACTGATCAATATAAAAAGCGAATAACACTTGTGACAGTATTCCACCTTGTCTTATCCCATTCGTTACCTTAACTTCCTGGGATATAACATCTTCCAGTTTAACACATATGTTTTGGTTTGGATACAAATGCAACAACAACCTTATTATTATAGGACATAATCTTTTAATTACTAGGAGACTGAGCAACTGATAATAATTTACACGATCAAAAGCTTTTGATGCATCTAACATCATGACAAAAGTATCAGTATTATTACTGTGATAATACTCAATTATCTTATTTAACATCATAGTACACTGACTTGTTGAGTGCTTTGGTTTAAAGCCAAACTGCAATTCACTACTTTGTAAAATTTCTCTATTGTTGTCCAGCACAATCAAGTTTAACACCTTTCCTACAATACTGCTTAGAGCAATACCATTTTAATTACCAGATTGACACAGGGACTTCTTTTTATCCTTTGGTATAAGAATAATAGTGGCGGTCAGTAAGTCATCAGGAGATCTACCATGGATGAGCATAATGTTGTACAAAACATGTAACTATCACTTCCATTTATCAAATATTCTGAGAAGTGTACAATATTACCATCACTTTTATAGTGCTTTAGCTTTTTCATTGCAGTGGCAACATCTGCCAATGTTGGAATAACATTTATCAGCAAAGACGAATGATTGTGTTTGATTATTCACAGTAACAGTTAACTTCTGTAATTTATCAACATCGTAAGATACTGAGTTATATAATTCAGAATACTTCATAGCAAATAAATGGCTCACATCTCTATTACTTTTGAACCCATCAACATTACAAGGGAGAGTACCCTTTTCACCTCGGAGTCTCTTAACTTCACTCCAAAAATCTTTTGATTTATTGTGAAGTAAACTAGTAGCCATATTATTTGCAATTATGTTAGCTTTATTTTTTGAACATATTTTACTGCATAATGGTACTTAGCTCTTGTTGTTCTACGAATATTAGCAATAGTGCCAGTACATGGGCAATCACAATCATGCTACGGAGTGTGCCAAAAAAGAGCTTCTTTTTTATATTTCTCTAAATAAACTGACCAACCGGGAATACATTTTTCCTACTTCTCTTCTTACTAACACTTATCACAGACTGTGCAGATGACAAAAACAATCAATAATTCATCATGAAAAGACTGCAACCCTTTGATGTGTTTCTTACAGTTCACAGATTTACAATTAATAGCACTCCATGGTATTTCAATTTTACCCCACAAATGATCCAGTTTAACTTTCTAATCAGCTTTTTGGCTATTTGTAGCGTTACACCAATTAACCATTACACTTTCAGCAAGCTGAGACTTTTTACTATACTCTGTCATGGAAAAAGCACAAGGAAGGCCGAAGGCCCGAGTACATTTGTACTACGAATCTACTGTTCCAAGTGCTTTCTCTGACTTAAAATACTGTTAAATATTATGATACTAACAGTTTTGGGGTTTTTTTGTAAGTATATCAGGCAAAATATAGAAAATTATAAAATATTCATATTATAGCTTCCTCCAATTTGATTGTACTTCAAGTATTTTAAAATAACCTGAACTTTTAAAATTTCTAAAATATATAACTTTAAGTTTTGAAATCTACAGAGAAGCATGTGTGCCAGTAATTTAAAGTGACTGTTGTGTGACCTTTTACTCTGATATCAGACAATGATATTTTCACAAGCATTGTCAGATAAAAAAAAAACAAAAATTGGTTTCAGGTTAGACATTTTTCATAGCATGGAAATATTATTAGTTAATTTTCCAAAATTATCACATTACTATTAGTTGTAAATATGCAAAATTATAATTATAAACATTCCAGCCTAAATAAAAAAATAAAATCTTAAATACTTAAATTGTAGAAATTAAAATGTCAAATAGATCTGGGCTTTGACTGAGTATACATATTACACATAGTACCCTTGCAAAACGTAAAACCTTTAAATATTGGTATATTTAATATTTCCCAATTTAAAGTATTGGACAACAAAAAATTAATGTAGGTAAATGTTAAAACATTTTTACATAGTTCTTAAATACCAACTTGTATTGCATTAAAATTATGAATATCACACACAAAACAGTGTATTTTGAATGCTTTTTAAAGAATGTAAAATACTGATACAGGAATTTAAAATGTAGTGATATTTGAAGGCTAAACTGTAAATGGTCAGGCTTTGTACTTTGACTCCCTTTACAAAAATAGATGATTTGAGTATTTTATAGGCATTTATTTATTTATTTGGGGTTTTACGTCGCTTTCAACACTGTACAGGTCATATCACGACAGGTAGTTGGAAGGGCAGAGGAAACCAGTACATAGAGTTCGTTAGGGCTCTGTACTGTAAACTGCCGACCAACGGCAAGCAACTACCAGCTTTCCCACTTGAGGCCGTGACGGGGATCAAACCCCGGTCTCAGAGGTGGGAGGCGAGAGTGTTACCACTCTGCCACCGTGGCCACTCATTTTATAGGCAGTCCTCTAGTATAGTTCATAAAGTGTTTTCACTACTGAAAGCAAGGATAAAAAATGGAAAAAATTATTCATCAAGTGATTTAGAAAAATGACAAAAAAACTTTTATATATGACAGTTATAATTTGGATATATCTGAAAATGATAATTTTTCTTTCATGCAGCACAGGGCTTACAAACCATTGGCAATATCAAGACAAAAACTGTAGATTTATGCATCAGAATGTACTGAAAACAGTACATTCTGTTGTATGAATATACTGTTTTAACAATAGAGTGACGTCACTACTGTATTTTAAGTAGGTATCATTAACTATACAGCTAAATGACAATGATCTGATAGGTTATTAAGCTCATGAATTGACCTATAAACATTAATATAATCAAAGAAGTTAGAACCGACTATAATATGGTCAATGACAGATGTTGAATGATGTACCTTACTCGCAAAAGTAAACTTCACATTTCTACTAGAATGATTTAATCCACAGTATAGGTCATTTCTAGCCATAAAAACAATCTGACATTACCTCAGGGTTTGTCAAAATTTGTGTTAAAATCTCCACCTATTATGACATTAGAGCATCTTGCTAAGTTAATAATTGCATTCAAGTCTGAGCACACAGAATGAAACTCATCTAAATATTTCTCTCTTGGACTATATGCAGGCGGCATATATACATTGCATAAAACAAAACAGTATTTATCTGTCTCTACCTTCATAGCACATATCCTGCTCAAATCATATGGGGTGGGTTGAATGTTGGCTAACAGTCTTCTATGCCATACAATAGCACATACACCATAAGGTCTACCTTGACACAGCACATTACGTTTGCATACCAGATACACCATGATATGCAACATCTTTTAAATTTTGTGTAACAAAACACATTAACTCTCATGCAGCCAGTGTTCTTGTATCAGCAGAAGGTAATTTTTCTTCATTAATTCACCCATGTACTGAAATCTGGAAGGGCCGCAGCCTTGGCAGTTATAAGATATAATATTTAAGCTGTTCATGCCTGGTAGTATTATACTTTTCAGGATCTTGTTTGTTTGTCACAAATTTTCTCACTCTGATTCCCTCAGGCCAAATACTACATTCAAATAGTTTGCCGAATTCTGAAACTGGGACACTGAGCTTAATATTGCACTAAGATTCTGCCTGAATCAAGACTAAATCTCACGTGACTATACAATTTACCATCAGCCACATTTGGCATGGTCATAGCTGTTGATATATGGTTCACCATCATATTTTTTGACATGTGATATAAATGGTGAATGTGTTTCTTGTTAAAGAAGAATTATACACAAACCTAGTATGTTGGACCTGAGACTCGAAATTTTGGTCCATGCCTCGACCTATTTGTTTTTGACCTACTACTTCTACAGTTAATATGAGAATGAGCACAGTAGATCAACAAGTAGCACAAATGTGCTTGGGAAGAACTTAATCTAATGTGTACTTTTATATCGCTTAATCTCCATCACTGATGGACTCTAAGGCGCAACTGAACATAAAGCAAGGCAGTTAACATTAATCCGAGGACATAGCCAGGTCATACCAAGGAATCACAGGGTGACAAGGGAGGCTATGGCGGATAGGCTTTTGCAAACAGGTAAGTTTTAAACTCCTTCAGTTTTTTGCATACAAGAATTTATGTTGAAAACACACACAAGGGACTGCTTTTGTGGACTTCTGTTGTTGAAATTGTTGTTTGAAACCACATGGCACTGAGAATGTGTTCTCCTTACCCTATCAAACCTAACCCTGCTCCATCCTGCATAAAAGTACAACATAGCTGGCCGTTGCAGAAACCCTTGAGAGAAGTCTTTAACGTCGTTCAACAAATTTATAACATAATCTAACATGAAATTCCTATCTTTAGTGTTCGATTTGTTTCCCATTATGCTGCAAAAGCCAGTCATCCATTCAGCTAATTGTAAGCGGCTCTCCTCTTGATTTGACCACTTAGCACAAATTCATGGGGCCATTTGACCTTATTTTTGATGTCAACTTAACCCCCCACGTTGTGATTGATTTTAACATTAACTGTGCTAGCATTTTCGCAAATCTCTTAGTCTTAGTCTTTTGACTCTAAAAGTCTCCCTAAGAGTAACTGGTGGAGGGACAATAAATACATGTAATCGGAGCCTTAATTTCTTTGCTGCATCTATTTTTTGCCTTTTTGTAATCATGAGTTTTCTTGCACTGTTGAGTACTTTTCTTGATGCTGGTCAACCTATCACCAAGAATGCTGAGTTGTGATAATATGGCCTGGTTTCTGGCATCCTGGGTATTATTAGAGCTACCTAGATCCATAGTGCTAGAAACCTCATCACATGACCTGGTATGTTTACCAGAACAACCTAAAATCTAATCTAATCTAATCTACTGCTTTGCAAGCGCAATATCTTCCCCACAGAGGGGAACTCAGTGCGCTAATTAATCAAAATCATTTTCCTAAGGAGAGTCAAGGGGCGTTCAAGGTCAGTGATCCAGGACTATGGGTGTGGCCAGGAGGGAAGAAAACTAAGTTGGGAAACTAGAGCTGAAGAGGTGGGTTTTGAGGTGCTTCCTAAAAGATGCAACAGAGGGGCTGTTTCTAACATGAAAGGGGAAAGAGTTCCAAAGGACAGGGGCATAGTGACAGAAAGAATTAGAGAAGTGTTTGATTGTAAAATACAAGAGGGTGGAATTTTCTTCAGAAGGATCAACTAGTTCATGCACATCTATAATTCCAGGCACTGGTACTTAACTGATGTCAGGAAAGATCACTTGAACAGATGTCAGATGATTGAATCCTGCTGTCTATGACACAAACTCATCATCTCCCTTCAGTTGTAGTTCTACAGGAACTGTAACCTATTGTTTGTCAGCCTAATGGGGTTGTTCCACTGAAGCTGACCCTATAATTGACTCTATGACTCTAGGGTGGGTTGCAAAATGTGCACAAAAATGTCAGGTTGGTTTCATTTCCCCAAAAGGATAAAGTAAATCCTTGCTTGTCTGGATCTACCTGCCGACATGATTTGTGGTTGGGATGATTTTCTCCATGACAAGATGGGAAAATACCATGAGAAGCTATAAACCCCTAACCGACAAGTCGTAGCAAACCTCAATAAGCTGCAACCGACAATGAACAGGACTGAAGCATTTGAACCCAGGAGTGGCACCTACCATATAGCCAGTACCACAGCCACAGCCAGTCCCCAGGAGAAGACGAAAACCATTAAAACAATGGCTACTTCAAAGACAAGAAAAAGGGCCCTACAGTAACCTCCTTACTGACTTAATACTGACATCCCATGCACCAGAATTTTGTTTGGTTGCCACCTGCCTCTTTTGATCTAATCGACGAAAGCATACATCCCTGTGGTCTGCCGATCCATCATTGCTGAATTCCAGGACAAATATTTGCGTTAAACTACTAACCCTGAAGACTGGAAAAAGGGTTGAAGAGAAGTTCATAACCAAATAGAATGTCCCCAATGCTGTAGTGGCAAAAGATGGGAAGCATATCACCATGAGGAAGCAAAAAAAAAATTGGCAGGGACTATTAGAACTACAACAACGTCTTGTCCCTGGTGCTGCTCCTGGCGACGTGTGACTTTGGAGGAGGCTGAAGCTGGGCTGATTGCTTCCGATGTTCTTGCTGTACCATGGTGGTTGGAGGAGAGGTTGCGTGTTGTTGCGGGTCATGGATTGAAGATTTCCAAAGAAGCTTGAGAGTTCTGATATGCTGTGTTGACTTTCTTTGCCTGAGGCAGAGGCAACTCAGTTGTCAATCACTGGGAAGGAAGTCGCCTCTCCGCTTGGTTGATGCTCTCCTTTAGTGGTGACTTGGGTTGAATGGCCTGACTTGCTGGGATGGTTAAGATGTATCCCCTTGCAATTGATGCTGGTTGCTGTGTCTATTCAAATGACACAAATGTTGAAGTTGAGCCTGAGCTCCTAGAAATGGTCTGTTGGTGTGGTTTCCTGGAGCTGACGGTTCCTTTAATCTGCCCTGCTTTGAATGCTGCTTAGAAGTTTCACAGCCTTGTTTCTGAATGTTTATCATCTTAGGCCTCCACCTCAGACACTAGGTAGTTGCAGAAGGCTGTTCTTTGCTCCTACTTTGGCCCAAGGAATGATGACAGCATGGCTCTCATCTGTGAAAACTGCCCTATGACCTCCTGGTCGATCAAAGAATATCCAGAAACTGCGCTGGGCTTGTAACTGAGGCTGTATTTTGATGTCTGTCAGTTGAACCTCTGGAGATGTTGTGCGCTGAGGAATAAATATGATTACAGACAAGTTTTTGATAGATGCTGAGGTTCTAAGTCACAATGACAGCATGATCTGCTGGTAGCAAGGACAAAGTAATCCAGTGAATCATAAAAAGGGTCAAAGAATCATGTCAAGGAATCATGTAAAATAATTGTAAGCATGTTAAGGTGAGGTCAAAGAAGTGAGCCTAGATGCACCTAGATGCACAACAGCAATGGTGAAGGTCAGCATAAAAATTCAGAAAGTCTTAGTTTGAGTGGGGTCCTCTTTCCTGACAATCATTGAATCTGGAACCAGGCCTTAAGCTATTGGTAAAGTAAATAAATAGCCACAGAAAGAACCTCGAGAATAGCTAGATCTTTTCTTATGTTTCTATTATTTGTACATATATATAGCAAATAATTGGCGATTTACTAGCAGGTGCATATATACGAGGGATCTGTATATACAGTATTTTACCTTTAATCTTGTATCAGATGGTACATTTATATCGATCCTGGTGGCCAACTTCCTTACATAACTAGCAATTAATATACCATGAAACCTTAAGAAATCTTCAGATGAATCAGTACATTGGCATATGAAGAATCTTTTGAAATAATAACCACAAAATTTTATTTGGGTAAGGTTTCTATGTATGGAAAGACAAATTAATACATTGGCATGTGAAGAATGTTTTAAAATAATAACCACAAAATTTTATTTGAGCAAGGTTTCTATATATGGAAGCAATAAGCCACCTTTACCTTGGGGCAAGGAGATAATAAGTGGACCTTTCATGGTATGGATATATGTTCTCATATATGTGGTAATTTTTGTGTTACTGACTTTCAAAATTAGTTCTACCAAAGTTCTAGAAATTACAACCAAATTGATTTGCTTAAATTTAATGCTTAAACAACAGTAAAAGTTTGTGTAATATATCTCAATAGTTCACGTCTTTTTCGTGTATATTCATTTTTTTTAATGCGCTCTTATTTTACTTTCTTTGCATTGACAACTATATGGAATACCCAGAGAAGTAAACGGTTTAAAAAAAACTGCCTGTAAAAGGAAAGAAACGAGATATTTTGTTTCAATTCTTCTCAAAATTCTGGCCGAAAAAGGTAAATGACGTCTGTAGTGTTGTCTGTTTACATGGTGTAATTGATTCCTTTTTATTGTCAGGTTTAGTTCATTGGTATGGGGCTCCTATTAGGGCCCAAATGAACTAAGTTGTGGTAATGAGAATATCTCATGGGCACCACTTATTATCTGATCATCACATCATCTGATGATCACCACGTAAGTCATGCTCATGAGATGATTTTGTGATAACAAGATGATACTGTCCGCACAAAATGATCTTGTGCCCATGACTAGGTACATGCTTAAGTATGTATTATAATATCCTATCACTGACTCCTTATACTGGTTAGCTTTGATTATAGTTAAATATATCAGCCCCACCACCCTAGGGGATATGTGAAACCACCATTGCCGACCAATGAGTTTATTATACATATACTTGTAAATGCAATCTTAAGGAACTATAATATGACTACCAGAGTGAATATGTCATATGGGTCTATATAATGATCATTACCATACACAACTATCTACATACCAACGTCAACTTTTTACCTAAAAACTAGGATCACTCATTATCATACATATCAAGGTCAAATTAAATTGTCAATTTATGTAACCTACTACATTTGTCTATAAACGACATTTAGTTTATTTTAGCAAAGATGCAAGGTCAAGTAATGGTCATTAGATCCCCCATGAGTTTAGTCCATTTGGCTTATCCATTAAAGAAGAGACAGAGCCAAATTGCCGAAGAATGAGGCCAGAGAGTGATAAGAGGGAACCTGCGATGACAATTGATAAGCATACTGCACTTAGTAATTTTTAATAATTATGTACACAGAGCACTGCCTTGTGTTAACAGATAAACTAAAGCACATAAAAATATATAATAAACCATAAAGTTTAAAATAGGGGCTAAAATATCGCAAAATAGACATTAATGACATTTTGGACAATAATGACTTGGGGCTCGGAATGGGGGATTCAAATATTTGCCTGTGTACATCGAGTTCAACAACTTATTTTAAAGTGAGGTGACAAAGAAATAACACCACAAAGCTTGGTTTTATTATACTCTGTTGCCTAAACTAAGCCCTAGCAACCGAGAAACCAAATCGATAGCAATACCCAAATTGTGTGATGCAATAAGTATTTTCACTTGCGCTGGCAACACACTGCTCCGGCAAGTAATCTCTGGGCAGAGGACTGAAAAACATGATGTCAGTGCATCACTAACGACATCATCTTCTTTCTTGGTGGATTGTTTATGCATTATGTTAAAGTGGGAGATCGCAATTGTCATGTGATATGAGCACTTTTCAACAACAAATGTAAATACATATATGGCGTTATTTAGTAAAAAGTCTTTATTTGAACATATGTTAAGTTTTGAGAAAGTAAAAGTGTTATGAATATGTTGTTTATTCATAGTACTATTATTCTTAATGAACTTCGACCAAAAATTCTGAATATACACTTTAAGCATCTTTTTCTCAAGAGTCAAATCCAACCTGTGGGAAACAGTAACAAAATGTAACTGATATTCAATCAAGAGTAAAGCTGTACATTCTAGCCAAGATCACATAACAGCTTTTATGGATATGTGGCTCTTAAAAACTATATATCTAAACATGCATTGGGGGACACGATGATTGTCATTAATAGGGGATTGTACAATAACTAAATATCTAAGTATTCATAACTGCATCCATGTATGGACATTTCAGCATGATATTTCCTTATACTTTCAGGCAATACATTCAAGCAATGAATGTTTAAAGAACAATAACAGTTTGATTGTGTAATGCGTGTCACTATTTCATGTCTTTTAATTTCCTGTTTCTAGTGTCAAACTCAACCTGTTTGAAATACTGAAAAAATATAACCAACATATAAACATAAAATTTGTCTGGAGGGTAAAGATAGGCTATAGATCCAAAATATTACTCTTATGGCTGGTCCCTAGTTGAAAAGTTAACCCAGGACATGAATAGTGTTACCCTCCGAGTTTCCAGCAGACTGCTATCATTATAAGTTATTATAAATGACACTTAATTACTCTAAAGATGAATCATTACATTGGAATAATTGGAAATAATAACAAAAAAAATCATATCTGAGCAAGGTTCTTTAGACGGTAACTGGAACTTTCATGGAATGTATATGTGTATTTATATATGAGGTGATTTTTCGTGTAAGTGAGTTACAATTATTTCTACCAAAGTCCAGAAAATTATAACTGAAATTATTTTCTTAAATGTTATATTTTAAAAAGAATAACAATTTGATTGCATAATGTGTTCAACTATTTCATGTTTTTTTTATTTTCTTTTTTTTTAATTTCAAACCCAGTCAGTGGGAAATAGTAGCAAAATGTAACCAATATTTAACAAGATGCACTCAGAGAGAGAGCAAAACGCTCAACTCCATGTGATCAGTCTCTCAAGTGATATAAAGTATTGTAAGGAAGACAATAAAATAAAACCAAACATGTAAATTAATCTTCATAGAAATATCAAGTAGAAAGCTAAAGTCATTAAAAATACATTGAAATGGGACCTCTGAAAAATCATGATTTTTTGTATCCAAAATAAGATCCAGATCTTTCTTTTAGTAACTTCTTCCTTCAGTCAGGTCCTACCCACAAATTTTTAAATAAAGATCTGTTATTAGTCCTGGAGTAATCTAAACACACACAAAAAAAAACCCCCGAAAAACAGACAAATATACAAATAAACAATTAGCACACAAAACATAAACTGCTGGTGGAGGTAAAAATATTGCTTAAAGGTCACTTGTTGTTGAAAATCATGCATGGTAATTTTTTGTGATGGACTGTCAAGGAATTGAAAGACAAAAGAGAAAATAAAACAGAAATAATAATTACTAAAAATGATGAATATACCACCTCCCTCTTTATTATGTTTATGTCAATTTCAAGATATAAAATGAGAAGAAATATTTTTACTTAAAGACAGCAACTATCACAAGCCAGGTTTGTGACCTCACAATGACAGTTACATTGTGACATCACTGAGTAATGACATCATCAGAAAGCAAAATATTGATTTTTTACCTATGTGATGAAGAGAAGCAGTTTCACTGTGTATTCCCAATTAAAAATAAGAAAAACTCTCTCCTGGCTTTAATTTTCACACAAATTATACCAAATTTGAAAGAATCCGCCTGTACCCCATAAAATACCTGTCCACCAAATTTGAGCTCGATTGGTATTATAGTTTTTGAGTTATAAGGGCGAAACGGTGCACAGACAGACAGAAACAAACTGATCACCATAACTCTCTCCTATCGTCGAGCGTTAATCAAACGATTTAACAAGATGCACTCAGAGAGAGCAAAACGCTCGACTCGATGTGACCAGTCTCACAAGTGTTATAAAGTATAACACACAACCACCATGGTGGCATTTCCAGAAATTCTGGAGGCTTCTTGGTATCCAAAATATTAACTGGATCTTTCCTAAACTGTAATCACTCCTTCCCATGGCTAGTCTCTTCCTACTTCAAATTTGACATCAAAATTTATTAATTACTTTTGAAGAAATATGAAGTAGAAAGCTAAAATCATTAAAATACATTGAAATGGGACCTATGAAAATTCATGATTTTTTTGTATCCAAAATATGATCCACGTTTTTCCCAAAAATTAGTAATTTCTTCCTTTCACCAGGTCCTACTCACAAATTTTTTATAAAGATCTGTTCATTAGTTCTGGAGTAATCTAAACACCAAAAACAGGCAGACAAATAGACAAAAAAGCACACAACAAACATAAACTCCTGGTAGAGGTAAAAATATTGGTTAAAAGCCACTTCTTGGTGAAAATTACTCAGGGTAAATTTTTGTGATGGACTGTCAAGAAATTGAAAAAAAAAAAAAAAAAAAAAAAAAAAAACAGAAATAAATAAACATGACAAATACACCACTTCCCTCTCAATTGTATTTATGTCAATTTCAAGACATAAATTTAATGAGAAGAAATATATCACAAGTATCACAAGCTAGGTTTTGTGACCTCACAATGACAATTGCATTGTGACATAATTAAGTAATGACATCATCAGACAGCAAAATATTGATTTTTTTACTTATGCAATAAAGAAAATCAGATTTCTCTGTATATGCCCAATTGAAAATTATTGTCCATCAAGTTGAACACTTTATCTTGGTTAAAGTTTTTTTTGAACAGCAAAATTTTAGATGCTGTGCTTTTTTTCTTTTCTTTTTAAAAGACCTTTAAAAAAATTGTTAAAAAAACCTAAAAACAAAAATTAAAAAAAAAAAAAAATTTAGAATTGACTGGTATTGAACCCCAACCATGAGATTAAAAGTTCTACACATTACACTCACAGCCACAGAGGATACCTGATGAGGCAAGAATTCATGAGGAGGAAATCCTATCATGATATTGATTTTTGAAGACAAGTAGGTTTCACTGTATATGCCCAATTAAAAATTTAAAAACCTGTCTCCTGACTTTAATTTTTCAAACAAATTACACCAAATTTGGAAGATTCCGTCTGTACCCCATGAAATATCTACCCACCAAATTTGAGCTCGATTGATGTTATAGTTTTTGAGTTATAAGGGCAAAACGGTGCACAGACAGACAGACAGACAGACGGACAGAAACAAACTGATTACAATAACCCTCTCCTATTGTCGAGCGTTAATTATACCCACTTACTAGGAAAGAATTCATAACTGTCTTACGAGTTATCTTAGCCACATAATTCTTGCCAGTGTGCTAGACAGAGCTGTATAGATAGTGAGTATTCAGCAGTTCTTGGTCACATAGTATGTAACAAAAACTAATTCCGATGGGCATATTAAGAAGACAATCGGCTGACTTTAGGCTCATATCTACATACATTAAAATTCACATGGAGGTTACCACGTAACTTATAGCAAGGATTTAACACCTCAGACAGATCAAGGGGAGGGTTAATATTGCCCAAAAGAGCAACACCTATGTTCTGGGTCAGGCCCTGGCTCAGGGATAGAGTGGACAATAGTTACATACAATGTACTAATGCTAGAGTTGTAGAGGTGGGATGTCGTATATCAACCTGTTCAGGGATCTTGCCGGAACTCTTTGAGAAACTCTATATCATCTCACCCCCTAATCCCCTGGCCCCTGTTGCACCTTGAAACCCTTCTCCAGGGAATAGACCCTGGAAACTGAATATAGAAATGCAATAGTAATAAAGTGGTGCAGTCGGCATACAGATGCAGGTCTTCCAAATCCTAATGTCAATCATGCAACAGTAAATGTAGAGTATCCTGACTCACAGACAGGTCCATTCGTCCCAGGTGATAGACTCCTTAGTGATTACCAATTATTAGAAGTATAGACCCAGCGAAACAAGCCAAGCAACAAAGGGACTTCCTGACACAATAGTGATCGAAAACTGACTACTGTTGGTGTTTACTTTCCTGTGTCCTTACCCTGTGTCTCTTCCTAAGGCAGCTGTGTGTTATGGACTAGGTGGTGTAAATAGGTGTAGCACGCCAAACAGTGAATAACACATGTATCGTGTGCCCCAAATCTAAGAACCCTGTGTCTGGGTTCAGTTTTATACCCAAGCATGATGTGGCAGTTCAGCTGATGGAACATACAAAAAACATTGTTCGAACAGTCTGAAAGAATCAGTGCACAGAAACTGTGAAGAATGATATTCATTCATTCATATTTTGTATTTAAGTAATGCCCCCAAGGAAAATAAATCTGCAACATTTCAACCAAGAATCGTTGTTTTTTTTTTTTTTTTTGTCAGAAGTATACAACAAAGTGTAAGAAGATAAATTAAAATCGATGTTTTGAGTTTAAACATATTTAAACATTTTAAGTCTAGCACAAATGCATTTTAGCACTGTATTATAGCACTGTGTTTTGTTTTTTTTTCATTGTGTATGAGTAAAACTCTTCTTTCGTCTATCATTATTAGGATTATAAATCAACAAGAATATACATTATAAGCCACTGAAAATAATCCTTTTAAATTAGTAGTCCAGGGTCTGTATTCACAAAGATTCTTTTAAACTTAAGTCTAAGCAAAAATTTTATGCCAATTTTCTTATTCTTAGAATAAAATCCAATTCACAAAACAACTTTCAGCTGAGAATAATTCTAAGAATATAAGTAAAAAGAAATTATACAATTCTTATATAATACTAAGTGTAATTCTAAGAAAAAAAATCTAAGAATCTTTGAGAATACAGATCTTGGCATATGTGAACAGAAAGTTAGGAATAACATATTGGACAATTTAATATTTAACACTCTGTTCTGGATGTCGATTTGCAATCAGTTACTGCACTATATTCATCAAATAACTTTTTTAAGTTAAGCATGCTATGTGTCAGTCTTAGATTTAAATCAAATTCTTAGAATATTATTAGTATAAGAATCTTTGTGAATAGCAAATTCTTATTCTTAGAAAAAATTCCAAGAATAAAAACGTGAATGGAATCACACTTTTAGATTATGACACAATTAAGACTAAGAATAAGAATCTTTGTGAATATAGGCCCAGGTTAGATTTTAACAATGCACACTGTAAGCCACCAAAACTACTCTCTTCATCGATCATTACACATGATTTCAATTGAGTTAGTATCCAGGGCCCAGTTTCATGAAGGCCTACCAAATATTGGAGATAGTATACTACTAAATGGACACCTTAGTAGACCCTTAGTAGGCCCATAGCAGGAGCTACCAAAGTGTTCCACTAAGCTCATACTAAGGACCTACTAAATTTTTGACATAGTAGGGCTTCTAGTGGAGACAGCCTACTAACTACTATGGTTACAAGGTCACATGATCTGCTGAGTTAAACAAAATTGCAGATGACAACAGTGCTGGGCCTGTATTCACAAACATTCTTATACTTAGAATAAGAATTTTTGGTATTCACTAAATTCTTATACATACTTACAATTTTTTTTTAATCCTAGAATTTTTTTCTTAGAATGGTGTTCAAATCTAAGCATTATCAAGACCTTACTTAAGAAAATATGACATATTTCATGTTTTTATATCAATTGCATGCAAATAGACACTTTTTTTCTGTGACCACACATATCCAGTGTTTTATTTTTTTTTTTTTTATTTTTTTTTTTTTGGTTTTTGTTTTGTTTTTGTTAATCATTTTTTTCACAAGAAGTTTAGATTTACAGTAAAGGCTGGAGTGATTTATGTTGTTTTGTTCACTGGTTTGAAATATGCCCACCAAGTATATTTTCCCCACTTGAAAATTTCAAATGGTTAGAAATAAGTGAAACATACTTACACACCTCTGTAAAGTAGTTTTTTGTATGTTTTTAAGTAGTTAAAAGGATTTCATCTGCAAAACTTATCCCTTTCTGATCCAAGTGTCAACAGTAAGTGGACAAGTTTTACAGTGTACATCAATATATTATTCTGAGAAATATATATCCACAAGATTATTACAGCATACATCAACAGCATTTAGCACATATCCAGTTGATTACGTATGTCAACTTTGATTTTATGTACATATCCTACTGTGAAAATTTTATTTTTACTCTTCAAATTATTTTATCCATTTGGTGCAACTATTTTATTACAGAACTCAAAATAAATATGTTATAAGATTTACAATTATATATCCCACAAAAAATAGCAAGTGTACTACTACTCCAAACTGATGTAAAATATATATAAATACTTGAAGTTGTTTTTCTCCCAGAAATATGCTTTGTTTACTGACCTTGACACAACTATAAGCATTACAATGACATGATTTGCTCAGTGCACTTTTCATTTATTGATTTTTATCAAAGTGGCATATGTAGGGTCAAACCAACAGCTCACTTGTGTTGACATTCCCTGGCATAAACCAATCATATTAACCAAACTCAGTGAAGGCTAGCATGTCAATGTTTATTTTTAGTGCAGAATATATTTGTAGCTATATATTTGTCTGTAAAATAGTTGTTACAGCAATATGGATATCTTTTTCAATGGGCAGTATATATGTTCTGTAAAAAAGTCATCTCTAAAATAGTTTTTGTAAACAATGTGGATATAAGCAATTAAATATTACAAAAGATAATAAGCTAGGCTTCATATAGATGTCATATCTGGCTCCAAAATCCTGAGTGCTGATACTTTCTTTTTTTATGGGATATTTATGTTGTTCTTGTAAAACAATATGATTGATGAAATTGGGAAACCATATTTCAGTGCTTATAATTACTGCAGCACTGTAATTTTGTTTTCCTTTTGAAGTATAAACCTGAATTGAAATGTCTTATTCTGAGTCTCTTACATTTTATTATTTAAAGATGTATTAACATATGAGTGATGGAAATGGATTGGTCAGTGCACTTTTTTTTACCAGTAACAACTGAAGTGTCAGTCATCACATTTTAAGCATATACAAATTTAAAACAAGTTTTCTCAAACCAAATCACACAAATTTTTAAAAATTTACAGAAAAGTGGCCTTGAATCAAGTGAAACAGAAGACACACAAAATCAGACAACATTTACTATAAACACCTACTAAGTTTAGAATAGCCCATAGGGTCTTCTAAATTTAGTAGGGGATTTAGTACCCAAAATAGTATAAAATATCTTGTGAAACCCCACATTTAGTACGGTACTAAATTTAGAAGACTGCTAAAAATGTAGCAGTCTACTAAAAATTTAGAAGCCTACCAAATATTTAGAAGCTTACTAAGAAGGCTCTACTAAATATTTAGTAGAATACTATCTGGTGAAACAGATAGTATAGACTTAGTACACTACTAGCATTTAGAAGCCTACTAAATAGATAGTAGGCCTTTGTGAAACTGGGCCCTGATTACATTTGAAAAGGTAGCAGCTCTTATGACTAAATGGATAGATAGATAGTTTATTTATTATAGTGACATGTACATACAAGTATAAATACAGAGTCTATTATAACAGATGGAGTTGTACCCAGCCCTACATGGGCTTATATGTCACACCTATATCAACTGTAGGTATGAAGACCTGTACATATTGTCCTAATCTTAAAATACTTTATCATACGCAAATTCATAACATTTATCTCTTTTTTGTCGTTGAAACTTGGGATATAGTTAGCAATTCACACATTATTAATTATATAAAATACTCTTTCTCCTTTCCATAAATACACAGATGATTATTCTAAAGTCATATTGTGAAGAAAATGTAAAGAATTAAAGAATAATCAGCTTTATATTTTTTAATTATAGTAGTGTAGTATAGTAGTATAGAGTAGTGTTTTTACCATGAGGTATTTTTTGCATGTACTCTGAATTTCACGCAGAAATAAAAATACTTTATATATGTACCCACTACACAAACTAATAGGAACAACTTGAGAACACAATTCAATACTGAATGCATGGAGACTGACTGTCAAACACCTTTTATTCTTGGCAAACTGCTCACTGAACTAGCCCACATTCCACAAAAGAACACGCTACTTAAAGTGTGTTTGAAGAACAAAGCAAAGAAATCGTGACGTACAATACTAGCTGTATTAAAATGATTATATTTTTGGGTTGTGAACTAATTAGTGTGCAACAAAACCAGTGAATTGTGTCTAAATCTAGTCTGCAATGTTCCCAGAAAAAAAGGAATTTTGTAAGTTAATCATTTAATATATGGAACAACTTAGACAGTTTTCAAAGTGATCAGCCAAGCCAGGATTACAAAATTGAAAATTTGAATTACAAAATTGAAAATTTGAATAAGTTAAATGTAGCTTTTATAAGCTACATGCTTATCATCTGGTTTTAACTGCTATCTCGGGAGGTCTTGTGCAGCTCGGCCAACTCAAGAAAAAAGAGCATATAAATGACCGAACTGTCTATTCAGTGGCAGTTCCTGCCACCTCAAGGTGGGGTAGCTAGCAACATAGTGCAGAACTTCCTTCTTTAAGTATTATAATCACATTATACTTCTCATTATAATCTCTTCACTTTTATTTTCATGTTTTACTCGGTACAGGGCAACTCAGGGTTCTGACCTTGGGATGACCTTGGGCAAATTATTTTGACCTTGTGGCTTTCAAACCCATGTTCGACCTTTTTATGACTCTCGGGGTTATGTTTCTTGGATCTTTTGAGCCCTTTGGTTAGTAAATAAAGCTAACTTAATTTAACCGAATGGATGAAGTAATTATAACTGCAAAACCCAACTTTATTACCGCTCAACGGTAGGAGAGGGTTATTATGATCAGTTTGTGTTTGTCCTTGTAACTCAAAAAATACAACATCAATCAACCTCACATTTGGTGGGCAGGTATTTCATGGGGTGCAGACGGATTCTTCTAAATTTGCTGTAATTTGTTTTCAAGTTAAAGTCAGAAGAGAGTTCTTATTTTAAATTGGACATATACAGTGAACTCTGCTTCTCTTGGTCACATATGTAAAAAATCAATATCATGACAGGATTTCTTTTTCCTGAATTCTTGTCCAGTCAGAATTCCTCTGTGTGAGTGTATTTGTTTGTTTATTTGGGGTTTTACGTCGCTTTCAACACTGTACAGGTCATATCACGACGGGTAGTTGGAAGGGCAGAGGAAACCAGTACATATAGTTCGCTAGGGTTCTGTACTGTAAACTGCCGACCAACGGCAAGCAACTACCAGCTTTCCCACTTACGGCCATGACGGGGATCGAACCCCGGCCGCAGAGGTGGGAAGCGAGAGTGTTACCAGTCTGCCACCGTGGCCCCTCTGTGTGAGTGTAATGTGTAGAACTTGTAGTCCCATGGTCCGGGTTCAATGCCACTCAATTCTAGGAGGGGTTTTGGGTTGTCCCCCCCCCCCCCCCCCCCCCCCCCCGCGCACACAACATTTAAAATTTTGCTGTCCAGAAAACTTTAACCAAGATGAGATGTCCAACTTGACCGATAATGAATTTCATTTGGGCAAAAAGAGAGAAATCTGATTCTCTTCATTCCATATGTAAAATTCAATATTTTGCCTTCTGATGATGTCATTACTTAATGATGTCACAATGCAATTGTCATTGTGATGTCACAAACCTAGCTTGTGATACTTGCTGTCTTAAAATAAAAATATTTCTTCTCATTAAATTTATATCTCGAAATCGGCATAAAGGTAATAAAGAGGAAGGCTGTGTATTCATCATTTTATTATTTATGTTTTTTTTTCTTCTTTTTGTTTCAATTCCTTGACAGTCCATCATACAAAAATTATTCTGAGTAATTTTCACCAAGAAGTGGATTTTAACCAATATTTTTGCCTCCACCAGCAATTTATGTTTTTTGTGCTTGTTTGTCTATTTGTCTGTCTGTTTTTGTTTTTTTTTTGTTGTTTTTTTTTTTGGGGGGGGGGGGTGTTTAGATTACTCCTGAACTAATGAACAGATCTTTATAAAAATATGTTTTGTGTGTAGGACCTAGCCAAAGGAAGAAGTTACTAAATTTTGGGAAAGATCTGGATCATATTTTGGATACAAAAATTCATGAATTTTCAGAGGTCCCATTTTCAATGTATTGTAGTAAATCGTGGAGATTTCCGGGATTTAAGTGATGGCCGTACGGACATCACGATGAAAGATTTTGGTACTCGTCGAGTGTTCGTTTATGTTTGTATATCTTGGTTGCCTCTCAACAGAAGTCTTCATATTTCCTGCTGTACAGCGGATCTACATGACCTACTGCAACCAAGATATACAAACGTAAACAAACACTCAGCGAGTACCAAAATCTTTCACCGTGACATCCGTATGGCCGTCCCGTAAATCCCGGAAATCTATTTACTAAAGTATTTTAATGATTTTTGCATTCTACTTGAAATTTCTTCAAAAGCAAAGAACAAATTCTGATGTTAAATTTTGAGTACGAAGGGGATAGGCATGGGAAGAAGTGATTACATGTAAGGAAAGATCCAGCTAATATTCTGGATACCAAGAAACCTCCAAAATATTTGGAAATGCCACCATTGTGGGCATGTGTGCTCAGTGGTCTCTGGTACACTTTGTGCCACCAATTAACGTTTATAATAATGTCAGCTAAAGAGTGAGTCACACTATCTTGAACTCACAAAATACCCACAAAATATTTATTCAGTGTCTGGATGTGTGTTCAGGTGTGCATGTGTTCCTCAGTGGGGAGAAATCCAACGAAAATTAATTTACATGTTTGCAAGACTGATCACATTGAGTTGAGCGTTTTGCTCTCTCTGAGTGCATCTTGTTCGATTCTTGTTATATAAACTCACATTATGTTTACTGGGTGATAAGAAACTCAGGGCTACAGCTCTGCACCATGTCATGGTAAAAACATCAAACTTGGCACAAAATGGAACTCAAAATATTTTAAGGTCCATGAAAGTGAATTGTCCCACCTTTCCAACTCTGGTACTGGTACATGATAGTGACAATGTTCCTTTCTAATGCTGGGTCAGACCCAAAACCTAGGTCTTGCTCTCCTGACCCATGTCAGCCCTATCCTTGGTCTAACTGGCATCCTTGCATTAAATTCCATGAAAGTCTCCATTTGCATTTTAATATATGTTACTTTTATCTTCGAGCATCTAACTATTTGTTTAATACTATAGGATCTTGAACTGTTTCAATAATGGCCCAAAGCATCCCAAACTTCCCTTGATCAATTGATATGATCATGTGAACTATGATTGACACCAGGCCCTGTCTGTACCAGGAGTTATCTGTTTTGCTATTCTATCACTTGTGAGACACTTATGAATTAAGTTTTCAGATGTTACTGGGTGTAATGTTTTGGAATCATAGCAATTCACTGCGACACATTGGAAAATATAGATTAATCTTTTCATTCCCAGTCACTCATAAGACTTATCTTTTCAGCTGTATGACTTATTTTTTTACCCTTGGGTGGCCAAATCATCTGATATGTTTTGATCTTCGAGGATTCATTTACATGTAACTTGGGCAAACTAACAATAACACAAGAAGGAGAACTGGGGTTTCTAGTTTGAGATTTGGTTATTCTCTGTCACCTTTATGTTCATGGTGGATCCTCAGTAGCCTAGGGCATCTAATCACAGACTGTCACCACTGTGCGGGTTTGAGCCCCACAAGTGGCAATTCTGAGTACCTGTCATAAAATGACACTGGCTGTTGAACGGGATGTAAAACCCCAACTTTGACTTTGACTTTATATTCATGGGGGCCATGGTGGCGCAGTGGTTACACACTAACCTCTCACCTATAAGGACTTTGGTTCAAATCCTGGACCCTATGTGGGAAAGTTGGTACTCACTTATCGGTAGTCGGTAGTTTACAGTACAACTGTATATACTGATTTCCAACCATTCATAAAAATTTTGTATCGCTATTAGATCTTGTTCCATATATTTATAAATCAGGTACTCAGTCTCTAGTTTCATTACAATCAATAAGTCTACTGCTTGGCGCCATATAATGGCACACGCCTCAAATTGGCACAAGTAGGAAGTTAAAATATTTAATAACAATGGTTTTTTATAGCCCACACTCGCGCATTTCCGCTTAACAAATAAGGAAGTGGAAGTGACGATGGAAATAATTTAAATATCATCGGCAAATTTCCGTATGCAAATTGTGCCAATTTGAGGCGCTGATTTCATGTAGAAATTATATTATCGCTCATTAGAAACGAGAATTTAACATTTATTTTGTTGATTTTATGTCAGTAAAATGCTTTTATAACTTGCGCTTGGGTCAATTTATATTTCAATAAACAGAAATTCATGAAACTACACTCAAGACAATCAAAATTAAGGTTTTTATGTCCAAGGTGTGCCAATTTATGGCGCAGTACAGTGATAGATCTTTCCACGACTTCAATCAAAATACTGCAAATCGGCAAACATCCAGTTTACTACAATAGCAACAACCAATCATTTCCTCGGATTTTCAAGGGCAAGGACGAGCGCCATTTTGAATTACAAAAACGTGACCATTTTTAGGGACATATTTCTAAATATTATTGCATTCTGATAATGGAATAAAACGAAACCACAGTATAATTTGATAAAAAAAATTATATCATCAAGCCTACCTACTTTAAAATGTCCACAATGCATATATATGTTCCTAAGCTGCCATTGTTTACATATTACTGCAATGCATGAGAATTTGTTTTGATCAATAAATTGTTTATTTATTTATTTTCAAATTTTTGTCACAATAAAACAAATATTTTTTATTATATAATTTCTTATTTTATGCCCCATCCAATTATTTATAATACATGTCCTTTCTTGTATATCTTGAAATACTCAATGTTTACGTCTGATTTCCCGCCATTTGTTTGTCAGACAAGATCTGACAAAAATACGATAAACCAGGAAGTGGGCGTGGCCTATGGAAAGTTGCGCATTATTTATTTGCGTAACCATATTTACCTAGCAAAATAGTACCACAAAAATACCATCTCACTTATCGATTTGTATTTCAGTCAGCGACACAAAATTGTATACACACGGAAGCACCGATATAAGTTAGTGATATTTCATTTTTGTATTGCCAGAATTTATATGGTCATATATTGTGTTGCAGGAAGTGAAACTGAAACGAAGTTATTTATAAAGGAATTATTGCTGCGAAAGAAAACAGGAATAATGGTGCCAGGGATTGTTTATATCTCCCTACTTTTCAGTGTTACAATGCCTGATAAAGGTAAAGTATAACATTGTGAATAAGAGCTCTCAGAGAGCATGTACGTGCCAAGCAAAAACACATTTAGTATTGCTAATGAATGCAATGATAAAAGAAAACTTTAGAAATTATTGGATCCAGACGGTGATTTGCATCACCAGCAAAGTCTGGTCTTCTGTTTATTGTGCCACTGTCGATATTTTACAAAACCTTTATAAAAATCCATCCAAAAGTGCAGAAAGTGTCAAATCCTTTTTCTTTGGGTGAAGGATCAAAATGCTAGCATTGTATTTCTACAAGAAACCTACTGTACAAACCATCTAAAGCCGTATGTAATGGGCCTGTTCCACCAAAAGATTAAGCCCCGATCCTGTCGGCGACCCTTAATCGTGGAGAGTCAGTGGGAAAATAACAAAAATGGGCGGGAATACTGGGTCGGTACTGAAGTCTGGGATTTTGAACAGATCGTCCCCAGGACACCTCAGGACTCCTCAGGACGCCTCAGGCGGCCGCAGACAGTCCCCGACTGGTCTGGGACTAAGAACCGACTAAGCCAGTTTTCTGGTCGGTTTCAACCACGATCCTGTCGGACACAAACCGACTGGGTCCCAGGACGCCTCAGGCCTCCTGGGACTAAGAGCCGACTAACACACGATTAACTACCGGCGTCCTCAGGCCTCCTCAGGCCTCCTCAGTCTTCCCCAGACCAGGATCCCCGATTATTGTTTTGCAAAGTTGCTGGATTTTCTGGGTATATATATATAAAATTCGCGATCTAATCACCATTGCTTTTCTAGGAACACAGCAGGATGCCACCTTTTAATGGAAGACAGATTCAACAACAACTTAGGGCTTTTTTGGTTTTTATTCAGTTACAAATAATCATGTATTTCCATTTTTTACGTCAAGCACAGCAACCACCACCACCACCACCAGCACCACCAGCACCCATACAGAGACCTAGAAGAAGGCACAACATGTGGGTCAGGCCATGGCTACTGCAGAGAGACGAGAGGGGGGCCTACCACAACATTATGGCTGATCTGTATGCCACAGACATTCCAGGATTCACCAACTACATGAGGATGACCCCTGGATTCTTTGAAATGATGAAGACCAGACTGGAACCACGTCTAGCCAGGCAGGCCACCAACTACAGAGCTCCTATCAGTGTTGGGGAAAAGTTAGCCCTCACCATCAGATATCTGGCCACTGGAGAGTCATACACATCATTATCCTGTCAGTTCAGGGTTGGAAGATCCACCATTTCCAAGTTTCTACCAGAGGTCTGCAGGGCCATCCAGGATGAGTTCACCAGAGAGTACCTCAAATGTCCTACTACCCCAGATGAGTGGAAAGAACTGGAGAGGGAATTCAGGATCAGGTGAAATGTTCCACATGCCCTGGGAGCCCTGGATGGAAAGCATGTGGCCCTGAAGAAACCCAAGAACTCTGGAGCCCTCTACCACAACTACAAGGGGTTCTTTTCCATTGTCATGTTGGCCTTGGTAGATGGGCAGTACAAATTCAGATGGGTGGATGTGGGTACAGAAGGATCTTGCTCAGATGCCCAGATATTTAATGCCTCTCAGCTGAAGAGGAGGATTGAAGATGGCAGGATAGGCTTCCCTGACCCAGCACCTATAACACAGGGTGGTACAGATGTCCCCTACTTCATTTTGGCAGATGATGCCTTTGCCCTGAAGACCTGGCTCATGAAACCCTATGGCAGAAGGCTGTTAACAAGGGAGGAAAGGATTGCCAACTACAGAATATCAAGGGGTAGGAGAGTTGTAGAGAACGCTTTTGGCATCCTGGTTTCAAGATTTAGAGTCATGAGGACCACCATTGAACTACCCCCAGAAACAGTTAGAGAAGTGGTCATGACCTGTGTGGTTCTGCACAACATACTCAGAAGCCAGTATCAAGGTCAACCTGCTGGTCAGCAGCCTGGGGAGGATGATGATGATGATGTGCCTGGTGATTGTGGATTGATTGGTGGTGCTGCTGGTGGTGGCCAAGACAGAAACCCTGCTAGAGAAGCCAAAAGACAGAGGGATTACCTGAAGGACTACTTCAATAATGAGGGAGCAGTGGCCTGGCAAGATGGCAGAATATAAGTCCTGTTGCAGTAAACAGTCCTTTTCAGGACTAACTATAACAGTCCTTTTCAGGACTAACAAACAGTCCTTTTCAGGACTACCAAATATTCCAAAAACAATTAATCAGCTATGCTTGCTACAGACAAACCCCATGCCAAACATAACTTGTACAGACGGACAAACAGACAAACCCCATGCCAAACATAACTTGTTCAGACGGACAAACAGACAAACCCCATGCCAAACATAACTTGTTCAGACGGACAAACAGACAAACCCCATGCCAAACATAACTTGTTCAGACGGACAAACAGACAAACACAACTTACTCACCCAACAATCATACAAACCCAGTTTTAAATAAAAGCAAAACAGAAAGTCACACATAATATCCTAAATTGAATTTTTTTTTTTATATATTTGGAAATCCACCTCCTAATTTCAACAACTTTTTTTGTTCATGGGTTGGAAATTTATTTGTAGCAGAAATGTTTGTATGGAAATCTTCAATTTTAAATCTTCACTTGTAATCACAAAAATGCAGAAAATGTAACCATAAAACTAGTTTTGTTTTCAATAATGGGGGATTGTGTTTGCAAAATAGTTTGTCAGTTCGTTGGCATGGGTTCTATTTACTTTTGGGTTTGTGTGTTTCTTGTTTGGTGGTTACTGGTGTTGGGTTTATTTTTTGTAGTTGGGTGTTAGGTTTGGTACTGGGTTTGTTATTTGGGGGTTATGTTTGGTATTGGGTTTGTCTGTTTGTGGGTTGGTAAGTATGTAATAATGCCTTTTAACTCTAGGGAAGGTGTAAGTGTTGGACTTTCAATAACAGATTTTAAACTATCCCATGGATTTTAATCTAAAAATGGGCTGATTAATGGCCATATTGGGAGTTATTTTTAATTTTTTTTTATGTGGCCTTTTTGGTTATGTGTGGTATCATGGGTTATTTGTTTCATGTTTGGGGTGGTGTAGGTGTTTTCTTGTGATAAGTATTTGTACTGAACTTTTTTGTTTTGGGAGGGGAATTGGAATAACATGTAGCTGAATAATTGTTTTTGGAAGATTTGGTGGCCCTGAAAAAGGCCTGGCAGGTCAAAGACCCGCCCTGACTGGATGGCTACTGAGGAGGCTGCTGCTGCTGTTGAGGCGGTGCTGAAGTGGTGATAGTAAAGAGCTGCTGCTGCGGTTGTTGCTGCTGCTGAGGCTGCTCGACGATCTGTGTTGATGTCAGATCTGGTAGCTGGCTTAAGATTCCACTCAGATTGTGTCTGCTCCCTTCGTCCTGTACAGTTAGGACAGATGTCAGGTTGCTGAAGCCAATGGGGCTTGGTGTATAGTACACAAAACTGCTGCTGGCTGCTGCTTGAGTGGAACTAGACGCCTGTGGAGTGGTTGTTGGCAGTAGGCCGACCCTCTGGGACTCCGTGGTAACAGTGGCTGATCTTCTGGGCAATGGCTGACGTCTGCGGTTACTCTTAATAGTTTCGATGTCTCTGAATATCTTGCCCTTTAATTCTTCAAATTCTTCTTGAGTCATCTTTTCGGCCTCTGATGCCACGTAGTCAAAGAAGGGCTGCCTGTCTGACTTCTGATGCAGAAAACCTGAGATAAGTGTCCTCATCTGCTCAAAGTGTTTGAGAATCTTGGAGTCTGTAGTTGAAACGGGTGTTGATGTAATGATGGACTGACTCCTCTCCCTCAGGACACTTGACTCGAGGTGTTCTGTGTCAGTAGTTGACCCACGTGATTCGTCCTGCTTGCTGGTATTTGGACTGGCCTCAAAACCTGAACTTCTATTGGCCCCCTTTCTTCTGATGTGGGTTTTAAGAAAACCCATCTGTTGGTAGACCCAGGACTGTCTCTTGGTCATCTCCCTCGGGGCTTGGCCAGATTGGAGCTTAGACAGCTTTCCATAACGGGTTTGCTGGGACTCAAACCAACGTCTCACATCAAAGGGCTGGAGCTTGAGTTCTGCAGATATTTCTGCCCAGAGAGCCTCTCTTCTGTTCCTGTCGTGGAAACGTGAATGTTCCTTGTCATACAGTTCAGGGTGCAGCTTGACGAATTCTACAATGGAAACTTCATCACTGTCTGTAAAAGTGGCACACACCCTGGCTCTCTTGGCTGAAGAATGGCACTCCGGATCTTCTTCACACCTCTCTTCTTCTTCTGCCACAGCTTCCCCAATAGCTGGACCTTCCTCAATCTCATCCTCCTCTCTCCTCTCAGTTCCTTCTTCTGTAATAACTTCACTCCTCTCCTCTACTTGACTTTCCTTCTCCCTCTCATCCATCTTTTTCCTTCCTCTCTTCCCTCCTTTCTCTTTTCTCATGATCCAGTCGATAAAATAATAAAAAAATAGTAAAATGTGTCTCCTAACTGTGAAATTTGCCTTAAACTCAAGTAAAATATATGTAAAATAAAAATTGAAAACCCCTACAAATCAGTGACACACGTCTCTCAGTAGCCAAACAGGCAGTAACAATGACAAAGTGTGCGCGGTCGCTTATATAGTCCCAGACCTGCTCATTGCCTCGTTTTAATTTCCGACGCGCGGAAAACAGTCGGTTCTTAATCGGTTGTTAGTCCCAGGCCGCCTGGGGCGTCCTCAGGCCGCCGCAGACTGAAAATGTGTGGTCCCAGGCGTCCTGGGGAGGCCGGTTTGGATCGGTTAGGGTCGGTTACCCTTAGTCGGTTCTTAGTCCCAGACCTTGATTTTTGGGTCCCAGGACACCGCAGACGGTCTGAGGCTTCCGGGGACTAATGGAACCGATTCACTTTCAGACGCATGAAATTCATACGCATCATATTTTTGAGTCTGGGATTAACAACCGGCCTCCTGGGACTAAGCTACGGAGGTCTGGGACTAAGGGTCGCAGGCGGCCTGGGACAACACACGACTGTGTAGATTTGGGTCTGAGGAGGCCTGAGGACGCCTGGGACTGGACATTTTGCTGAAGGCGGGAAATATGAATCGGTTGTAGCCGTGTGAAATATCAAACATGTTTGATTTTTCACACGGCCCCAACCCACCACAACCGACCCTTACAGGAAGCCTGGGACTAAGCAAATATTTCAAACCGACCCCCCAAAACCCTTAATCGGGAGCCTTAGTCGTGTGGTGGAACACCCACATTAGATCTTGCTGGATCGGAAAAAAGTGTTTAATGCCTGTTAAGACTCCAGTAACAGCAGAGGGGTTACAGTATTTAAAGACATTTTTTTTTTCAAATCTTAGCACTGAAGTGGATGGTGAAAGTAGGAAAATATTAAATTATTCGCATTGAATCTCTGAAAACTTTGGGTTAAAAATAAATAAATTTAAATAATATTATTGTAGCCTGAGATTTTAATGTTTGTTCCTTTCCTGAAGATATTTTTCCATAGTCTGAATTTTATGAACCTGTAACACAATTTAAAGAGATTTGGAGAAATTGTAAACTGATTGGCTGTTTGTTTTTAAAAAGGCAAGTACATTGAAATTGGTTTCACATATTATGATAAAAAATAAAGCTTACAGGAGGCTGAACAATAATAAGAAGAGATAAAATCACTTTAGCACTAATAGCAATGCATTGCTATTATGGGAGCTCTTAAAGTTACATGTCAAAGAATTCTCAATTTCATGTAGCATTGACCAACCTCTGAAAGAGAAAAAAAACTAAAGTATCACTTTGCCAAAATGAATTAGGCTTTATAAATCATGAAGCACTAAAACATAAAACTGACCAAGACAAAAAAATACAACTTAATATTGAAATTCAAAGATATAGTATCCAAGCTGAATTGGGAAATCATAACAAAAACAAGGCCAAACAGGGTTTCAGTCTACTAGCAGGAGCTGCATAGCTATGACAGACTAAGAGTAGTGCACTGAAGCGGTCACATATCACAGTACTAATGTAGCCCATTGCCGTTTAACTTCAGTGAAGAGAGAGATACTCATCACACTACACCAGAATTCTTGAAAGTCTGGAAAAAAACTGAAAAAAGTAAAGTGATCTCTAGAAACTTCAGCTTCGCAAGAGCTTGCGTTTAATAAAGCAAAGGCTATTACAGATATTCTAGAGCAAAATTTGTAAATTACAGTGAGACAAACTCAAAATTATTTCTAGACCTTGAACAGCCGTTGGTTCCTTCTTTAGCTGTGATGAGGCTGAGAAGTGTTTCGATCTACATGAGTGAGCTGCAAAGCCATTGGCAAAGGCATAGTACACTGAAATATATTAATACGTGGCAACAAAAACAAATTCCAAGTCACATACATCCTTTTCCTGGTCTTGAATTTAGACTGTCACCAATCCAAGTACTAATGTAGCCCATTACTGCTTAGCTTCAATGACAGGTAAACATCATGCAACACCAATTCTGTTGAAAGTCTGATGACAAACACAAAAATGTGATCTCTAAATAATCGCTGGATCGTTAAAAAGTGGAAATTTTCTAATGCAGAGTGTCATCTGTCCGTGCACCTTTTCCAGCATTGTTATTTATACTATGTGCATAATGTCTTGCTTTAAAATAAGAGGGTAAAATACCAGGAATAAAAATTTGTAATTTGAATTTGGATCATCCCAGTACACAGTTGCCTTCATTTATCGTAAATTCACTTGCACTTATTGATGAATTTCCTCAAGCTCGAAGTTAAACTTTTCAACATGTGAAGGAATGTGGTTGGGACCACTAAGACTGGCCCCCATATATTTCAATGAAAATCCTTTGGAAAGAAAATATCAAGTATCTGGAAATTTTCTTTGGGCGTGATCAAAATGAATGTGTCATCAGAAATTGGAGAACTAAGCTATTAAAGTTTGAAAGTATTCTGTTGATAATATGAAAATTAATTAAATGGTTTGCATTAGGGTTTTATTCCTGTAACTTTTTATCTGTTTCTGTTGTGTGTTCTTGTGTTTATATCTGTTTTGTGGATTTTTTCTTGAGGGAAATTTTTAAGGCTGAGCCTTATTCCGGTGAATAGGTTGCCCGTGAGTCACCCATGTGACAAAGACTTCAGCATAGCTTACTAGGGTCTTTGTGGTGAGTCACTGTATTCATTTAGTTCGCTAGGTGTCCAATACTCACTCTTGTCTGCTCTTAGCCATAATGTTGGGTTTATCATTTTTTAGTCTCCTGTTCTCGCTTAAAGTTGCAGACAAAAATCACTTATTCGCCAACTTCTATGCCCTCCAGGTTCCTGGTTCAGTTCTGTATCTCTCTGGTAGGCTTTTCTAGAAGAGGTTTCCTGCACATGCCAGTGTCCTTGATTCTGTTGATGTTATCTGGTGATATATATTGCCCCAAACCTAGGTCCTGTGAACTTTGGCCTTATTCATGACACTGTTATGTTAGGAAAAAGGCCCCCCGATTGGTGACACAGTTGTCTCACATAATCTCGACATCTTGCCCCCAGGAGAAACACACATTCAAATTTCTGATTCTGAAACTGAAGTCTTTAACTCCACCTGGTTTTTAACTTACTCATAGGCCACAGACTATTGGTCACAGTGGCGGTGTGGGCTTCTTGACCAGGGGAAAACTTAACTGCTTAAACATTGTCATATCAGTTACCCCTCTTTCAAAATCATTTGTTGTTTGTGTCTGTCGTACACCAGGCTCATGTTCCTCGACCTTTCTTGATGATTTCCTGTTTTTCTGTGGCTTCCTATCATCTTTCACTTCTTCCTTCATGATTAATGGTGACTTTAATCTTCATGTGGACACAAATTGCATCAACCCAAAAATTCTAAACCTGCTATATACTTTCAATCTTATTCAAAGCATAAATAAACCTACCGATCTGGGCACATACTGGATCTTATACTCAGCTCAACAAGTGATTCAACCTTCATCAGCAATGTCACAATTGGTGATTTAATCTCTAATTATACGGTAGTAAAATTGCATCCTGATTTTTGCACGTCCTTGGATACCTTGGTTGACTGCATCTTTTATCACAGGTATCGTAAGATCAACAGGCAGAGATTTTGATGACCTTGCAAGTATTTCCTTCATCTTGCCGACTGACCTATATGATCGGTATACACATGACCTTGGTTGTTTGTTGGACAGATATGCACCATTGATTTGTGGAAAAATTGAGAAAAAACCAGCTGGTTGGTTGTCACATTCACATTGTAGGGTCAAATCAATCAGACATCAATTTGAGCGTATGTGGTTTAAAGACAGGTTTCAGTTGAGCAGAAGTAGATTGTGCAGAGAGATTGCCTGGTGCAACGCAATCATCAACACAGAGGCAAGGCTGAATACTACAGCTCTCTGATAAATGACAAGTCATAACCCAAAGGAGCTATGGCAGGCACTATGACAAGGCCTTCATAAGGGTCACAAGATGACTCTTCCTCCTCATCAGTCAGACAAATCTCCAGCAAATCAATTTGGTTCCTTTTCTACTTGGATCCATGATATGTTTTCAGCACCTCTTTCATCTTTTATCCCACCCATGTATTAACCCTGGAACTTGTCTCACTTTAATGAAGTCTGAGAGTATGAACTACTTAATATTATCAAAAATTCACTCACAAAATCAAGTCTTCCAAGTGAAGACATGAAGAACTATCATCCAGTATCAGGACAATCTTTCATGTCTAAATTGGTGGAGTGGGTAGTTGTCAAACAGCTTATGCAACACACCAACAATAACAATCTTGATAATTCTTATCCATCTGCATACAAAACTGGCCATTTCATTGAGACTACCTCACTGCATATCAAAATGAGATCCATCTCACTGTCATGTGATGAGCCAACTGCATTGTCTTACTTGATCTGTTGGCTCCTTTTGACACATTTAACCATGATATTCTTCTAAACTGTCTCATGTCATGGTTTGGTGAGTTAAGCATGGTCCTTATAGTGGCTCACCTCTCATCTCAGCCACTAATTAGATGCAATTAAAATTTGGTGGACCCTCTCACAATTGCGTAAGCTGCTGTTCAGCATACCATTAGGCTCTGTCCTTGGTCCTGTGCACATCTCTTTATACAGCACTCCTTTCAGTAAGATTATCAGAAGGCATTCCAACATCAAATTTCACTTTATGCAGATGACACACCAGTTGTTTGTTAATATGTCTTACAGAAATGCAGTCTTGACCTTTCATAAATTGAATTCATGTCTTCAGGTGTTCTGGAATGGATGTTGTCAAGTATGCTTAAATTAAACCCAGATCAAACGGAGTTCATCATTTTTGGCTCATGCTCAGTTCAAGCAATTAGATTCTCACCTCCCTGTCAAAGTTTTGGTAAATTCATCTATCAATCAGTCATTGTAAAGAACTTTGGTGTCTTGTTTGATGCTAATTTCTCCAAAATACACTTTGGCCACAGTTTTGCTTTTGATACTCCCACAGTTTGGAATGATTTACCTGAACATGTTTGTTCTGCCCTAATCTTATCTCTTGGTAAAGGCTTTTCCACCTTAGCACAAAACTGGCATCTCCATGGTATCGACTTGGCTATGTCTATGGAATTATGATTACTGAAGCAGACCTGGTATTGCACCTTAGAGATTAAACATTATAAAAGTACAAAATAGAATAGAATAGAATAAAATAGAATGGGTTATTCAAGCGATTGTGTAAAGCCCTATTAAAATTTGTTAACCAGGCATCAAAATGAACCAAAGTGAGAAAAAAACATAATGAAAACAAAAAACATACCCTGTATTTCTTAATTTATTTGTCGTATCAATGCAGCCATATTTTTTCAATATTTGCTTGTAGGATAAAAATAGTAGATACTAGTAATACTAATAATACTACTACTAAATAAACCGATTAATTCAAACACATGGATTGGTGCATACTACTGTGTACCTGGAAGTTTTGTGTGTGGTTGTTTTTACTAAAATGACTAGAAACTGTCGTAGCTAAGAATTATTGTTGTTTAAACTCATGCTTTAGCTTCATTCTCTAATCAATAACCCAGAGGTCAAGCTCAGATTTCAATGAATAATTGGGAGGAGGAATAAGCCTTTTATTCTTATAATTATACACAGACTAACTGTGCACTAATTTGATTGTAAAAAGTAACCAGTAAACTAGTTTACATATCACAGTTTAACAAAGAACAAGCCTAAATTACTCAAAGTCAAAACAAGAAATTACATTAACATTACAGAATATTTCCCCAGGGCTTGTTCATAGAAAAGCATACATCGAATCAATTACTATTTACATTACAGAGTGCTAAGAACTTATATGATTAACACACAAGGTTCTTTAACATCTTAATCAACATAAGTAGATGTAAAAAGTTCATTACTGTTTACCTTGAGGATAGATTAAATAAAGATTAAGTTTTATGCTAATTAAGAAGAGCACCATCAATATCCAAGTGCAAAGAAATTATATGTAATTAGGCTTTAAGCTAAGGTCATCCCAAACTGCTATGTAAATAAACATTGCATAAAAGTTGAGATCAGCATTTACACATTATAGGTTCTCGCTTATGATGGTGTTCCACTGGAATGGACCCAGTAACCGACTCCAGGGTTGGCTGCAAAAGTTGCGGAATCGGAGAAAACACAAAAAAGCATGGAAAATGCTGGGTTGGTTATATCTTCTGGACAGGATGTAGATCATACTGCTGGATTATTTTTTTCACGACAAGATGGGAAACTTTAGCAACAAGCCATAAAATCCTGACAGAGAAGCTGTAGCAACCCCCAACAAGTGACAAGCCGACAGGAGTGGAGCATTTTCCAGACTCACCCCCACTGGACTGATTAAATCCAGGAGTCGGGATCCAGAGTTGGGATCAAATAAAAACTATATAAACCCACTCTAGTTTGCAAAATCCATCATTTGTCACTGCAAAGATGCCAGCTACACATTGCAGAGGCTTCATACAGCAATTTAGGGTACTTTTGGTTTTATTGAGTTTAATATTTTGTTGTGCATCTTGATGGAAAGACAGAGAAGGACACATTTCAACCCAGCACCATCACCTGCCCTACAACCACCAGCACAGCCCCAGCCAGTCCCCAGGAGAAGAAGAAAGCCACCCAACCCCTGGGTTATGCCCTGGTTCTTCCAAAGACAAAAAAAGGGATGCAACCTCCTGGCTGACCTCATACACACAGACTTCCCAGGAAACCAGGATTTTGGCAGGATGCCCCAGCCTTTCTTACCTCATTAAGGAATGCATACACCACCACATCAAGAAGTCAGCCACCAATTTCAGGAAGCCACTGGAATTTGCACTGAAACTGGTAAAATCCCTGAGACACCTTGGCACTGGAGAGAACTACACCTCCCTGCAGTATCACTGGTTGGTTGGCCGCACCACCATCTGCAAATTCATCCCCAGGTCTGTCGAACCATCCTTGCAGAATTCCAGGATGAATATTTTCACTGCCCTGACAGCCCTGAGTAATAAAAAAGAGTGGAGGAGAAGTTCAGAACCAGATGAAATGTCCCCAATGCTGTAGGTGCCATAGACGGGAAGCTAATCGCCATGAAGAAGCCAAAGAAATCAGGCACTGACCATTACAATTACAAGGGCTTCTTTTCCCTGGTTCTCCTGCAATTCCTGTGGATAGACTGTTTTTCTCAGATGCACAGATTTTAAACAGAAGGCTTTTGAGGGAGAAGATCGAAGAAGGCAGATTGGGGCTTCTGGAATCTGAGCCCCAGGGGCAGGGAGGGCCAGACTGGGACTATTTTCTGCTCGGTGACGATGACTTTGCCCTGATGCCATAGATGGTGAAGCCCTACAGCAGAAAACAACTCACAAAGGAAGAAAGAATAGCCAACTATAGGATCTACAGAGGCAGCAGGGTGGTTGAAAATGCCCTTGGGATCTTAGTGTGCTGCTTCAGGGTACTACTGGGCACCATGTAGCAAAGGCTAGTGGTTGTCAGAGAGATTTTGTTATGTGTATGGTGTTGCACAACATGCTGAGGACACACCAGGGCAGGACAACAACCCCAGGGAATGATGTAGCGGCCCAAACAGAATAAACAGGCAAATGAGAACTACAGGAATCCTTTGAGGGAGGCCAAACCTCAATGAGAACTACTGATGGAATATTTCAATAACGTGAGGGCATTATTTCTGGGCAGGAGGGTTGGATCTGAAATAAGTCAATGACACCCATGGGGGCAGAAGCTGGCATCTATCAGTCCTTTTCAGGACTACTATCAGTCATTTTTAGGACTAACCAATTATTTCACGAACTTTTTTTAAGCTGGTGTTACTAAAACTTCCAACAAATTTCCAAATCAAATTCATTTCCAACAAGTTTCCAAACTATTTCAAACTAAATAACAAGTCCCCTGTTTAAACACTCAGCCCAGTTGCAAGATATTTTAAAGTTCAAAATCTGCCAAATGTCTTAGGGGAAACTAAAAAGCTTATGAAGGGGTCAAAGGTCACAAGGCCGAATCCAAAGGTCAAAATACGTCCCTTAAATGTCAAGTTCCTTTTAGCATTTTTAATCTTTGGGGTAGGTCAAAATGTCATTGCCTATGCCTCAGTTTAGTTTCCTTGCCAAAGTTTTTTAAAGTTCACTATAGTTTTTTTTGCTACATTATTAGTATTTTTTTAATATTTTTCTCCAAACTTATTAATATGTTTTTAATTTTTTTTCAAACTTTTTAAAGCTTTTAAAATTATTTTTCCAAACTTGTAAAAGAATTTGTTTTCTAACAGTAGCTCATTAATTGTCTTTGGAAGATTCGGGTGGTCCTGAAAAGGACCTTGAAATTGTTTTCAGCAAGTCCTGAAAAGGACCAATTGGAGGCTTGACAGGTGTTATACTATGGCTGTTGTTTGGGGTTGGCTGGCTACAGAGGCTTGGCTGGTGGCTGCTGATGTTCTTATGCCCCCTTTTCATATACACGTTTTCAATAGACAGCAAATGACGATTATAAAGCCGTCTACAACCTTCCTAACATCTTCTTTAAACCTTATACTTCCGTGTCCTAGCTTTAGCAATCTTCCCTGCACTTGTCCTAGCCACGGAAATTTTGGTTGTGTTCAAAACTTCCGTCTAGTTATTAAAAAATCGCTTCTGACCGCCTCACACCGAGGTAAAGCCGAACTTTATAGTATGTTGTCGAGATCTAGGTCGTCTGTGTCCGCGAATTTCCGCCTTGAAAACATATATTGTGGATATAGAAGGAAACACAAGGTTGACTCTCGGTTTATCAAGGAAACAGCAGACCTTGAGGCGGACCTACTGGGACTTTATGACTCTACTGTAAGGGGTGGGAGGTGGTTAACCTCACCCAGAAACTGAGGCACCATCCCACAATCAATTTTACACCAGATTTTAGATGAAAATCTGCGGCAATCGGCTGGTGCCAATGTGTCAACTGGGGAAAATGGTTTACTGTGTGTCAATGTATTGGTAGCTCATCACAGGCTGAAGTTTTCCAAAGTAGCTTGAAAGTCCTGATATATTGTGTTGGTTTTCTTTGCCTGAAGCAGAGGCAACTGATGGAGGGTTGAAGTGCTTTGTCAGCATCAATGTGAATCTAAGTGGTCTTGAAGGTCCAGCCTGTTGGTCGTCAATGACTAGGACACCTGCCCCCTGGATTGCTGCTGCTGTCCTTTGCTGGCCACTTGGCTCTGCTGAGTGGTTTGGATGACCTGGCGTGAAGGCATCTGTGTCTCTGGGATGGTTAAAATGTATTCCGCTTGCAGCTGGCTGCTGTGGCTGTTGAAATGTTTGTTGCACAAATTTTGAAGTTTCGCTTGAGCTTTGTAAAAGTGTCTGCTTCTGTGGCTGCTGGGGCTGAAGACCACGTTCTTCTGCCTTGCTTTGAATAACGCTAAGGAGCTTTACAGTCTTGTTTCTAAAAGTCTTTCTCCTCTATTCCCTCCACGTCCAATGCCAGGTAGTTGCAGAAGGCTGTTCGTGTTGTTGTCTTCTACTTTTGCCCGAGAAATGATGACAGCATGCTTCTCATCTATGTGAACTGGTCCATGACCTGCTGGTCAACCAAAGAGAGCCCTGAAGCTGCAATGGTGCTTGTGACTTGTTCAGGCTGTAAATTGGTGTCTGTTGACTGCATGCTGATCACCATACTGTCTGTATCAGTCAGAGCACTGGAGATGTCATGTGCTGACGAAGTAAAACCACTGGCTCCTTGGGCATGCAGTTTAAAGGCTGATGATTTGCTGAGTCTCTTGCATCTGTTGTGCAACCTCAGGAATCCAAACTTGTCCTGTATCCAATTCTAACATTCTGTCATCTCCTTTGGGGCCTGTCCAGATTTTGATTGCGTCAGCTTCCCATTATGTGTCCTTTGAGAGTCAAACCAGTTCTTGCACACCTTGACAGACAGCTTGTGACTGTTGGTGAACTGCCCTCAGAGACACTCCTTCCTTGGTTTGTCCTTGAAATATTCATTAGTCTTGTTGTACAACTCCTCGTGATCCTTCACAGAGTCCACAATAGCCTACACCTCGTCTGCACTGGTGAGATATATGTTGGTCATGTGTCCCTTCCTGTATCGCAACTGTGATGGTCTTACCTCTCCTCCAATAGCCTCTGTTTCAGTGTCACCTTTCTCTGTCCTGGGTCTTTTTCTACTAATTCCTCCTCTTGCGAGTGTGTTTCCTCCACTTTTGCCTCCTCCTCCCTCTGTTGCTGTGCCTCCTCCCTCTCTCTGGCCTCCCTCTCATTCCTCCTCTGCTGGAACTTCTATCTTCCTCACTCTTCTGCCTTTCTTAGGACCTATTGTCAAATAATAAACAGCAGCGTTTTTGTAAAAAACAAACTCCTAAAATATAAATTCAGCAACTTTCAACTGAAAACTGCCCTAGATAATTGTAAAAAAAAACAGATTCCAAATGATGCACTGTTAAAGCCGACTTTCCTTATATAGACAGAGAATGCATCAGCAGACAAGCTGCGGGTTGTAAAAATAAAGCAGGCTTGTCTTGCACCATTCCAGGCCTGTCTGTTATGTAACCGCCTTGTCAGAAAGTGTTGTTGTTGTACTGAAGCAGGACCAGATGGCAAGTTTTTCAAGACATGATGGTAACAGTATAGGACACAACGGGAAGTGTAACTGACAAGACATAGAGATCCAGGACAGGGCAGTTTCCAGGTGGGTTGAGCCACAGTCAAGATGCAGAGTCATGGATAGTTAGTGAAATATCAAACATGTTTGATATTTTGCCAATCCACCACAACAAGCTGGGAAACTACAGCCGATCCTAACTAACTCTGTAAACATTGCTTCCGACCCCCCCAAAATACCTTGTTACTGACAGGTCGGCTAGAGTGGAACACCCCCATTATGAAGACTTCCAGAAACCAAGACTAGTTGTAGGGCCTTAAAACAGCAGATTTTTTAAAGTATTGTGGGCCCGCAGTGACCCTAATTCATCTTGTATGAGGTGTCTCCAAACAAAATCCGACATTCAGGTACCACAAGCTTGAATTCCTTGAAAATTAACATTGTTATGAAAGGCAAATAAGGCACCTGAACGCTGGAAAGAGTGAAAGGAGAAAGCCCTGGCAGCTAAACCTAACCTGGTAAAAATTACGTTAGTGTCTGTTAAGTGAAATTATGTTAGAGTCTGTTAGAGGAAACCACCCTTTTTTCACTTTTTGTCTGAAAAAGGGCTAAGTGAGAGACACCAGCACAATTTTAAATCGTTCTTTATGGCCTTTATAGCTTTCTTTGAGTAATAAAGTACCATTGTACGATACATAGCTTAACACAGCCAAAGAGGGGAGAGACCTAAGGACGGTAATTTAACAAATTTAATGAAGTCATATGGCTGCATGGTTTTAGACCACTTGATCAAACTCTTGAGACTTGGATAATAGAAAAATGTGTCACCTCTGGCACAATGCCTGGAATGGTCAAAATCTCTTATGAAATGACGGGCTATGTTGGATAATCTTATAAAACTGAAAAAAACAGTACCTTTACATATCGTCACATATCTTTACTTCCCAAGATTGCCACATCAATGATAATTTTGAGAGACAACTAAGGGTCTGTTTATCTGAACAGATCTTATAAATATTTTACCTTTCGGGTGTTCAAGACAGTCTGTGTTTATATAATTTAAAGCCAGTATTGATTTGATACTAGAAATAAGATTTGACAAAGAAGAATGGGAGGAGCCAATATGCATCAAAATTTCCATGAACGCTAATATAATGCCTGTAGACAGATTAGTTAATGCTACGTAGCTACAGATGCAGAAGCCTATGAACAATCTCAACATTCTTTGATCATCAATGTTCAATATGTCCAGTACCACCTGCATCCAAAAAAGATTCTCCAGCAATTGGTTTAATTTACCCAAATTATTTTCTGTGCTATTCCACATGGACAGGAGATCAGCTACCTTATAATTGACACCTGCTATGTATCACCCAAAATTCGATGTGATACTTGACTGCCCACATTTTTTTGTATTTTGCTCTATAGCAGCTTGACGTGGATCCTTGTTGTATCCGTTTTTGGCATAGAGACCAGAGCCTCCTTATCACATTTAGTTGTAATCCTTTAAGTAGCTGAATGTTCTGCCCATACTGTAACCCCATTGAAGTTTAGCATAAAATTTTGGAATCAGGCAAGGTCCTTCATGAATTCAGAACAATATTTTTAGTATTTTTGGCCGACCTAAGGGTATATAGCATCCAGTTCAGACAAAATCGTGACGATTTAACACAGTTATGTGTAAGAATGAGCCAAGGAGGGACTTACTTGCTTTTTCGGACAGTCGGCCTTATTTCCCAAGTTTTGGCACATGTTACTATTTTTATTGCAATTTTTCAAGGGGAACTGATATGGTGCCTTCTAAAGTGTCAATTTCTACCCCAAGATAAGTTACACAAGTAATAAGTGCCACTACTTTTTTCACTCAACGAGTATCCCATTACTTGAAGCAAATCAATTAATTTTCCAAATACCACCTTCATTGCCTCAGTTCTTTCAGTGAGTTAAAACAAGCAAGTGGGAAAGACGTTATTGATTTACAATACAACACATAATCCAGCTTTATTTACAATTGCAATAGTATGGGGTAATTCACAGAAACTTGAGGCCACCTTAACAAATAATCAAACCATTAACAGAAAATCGGGGTTAAATGGGTTTAAAAGAGATGATCGTAAGATCACCTTAGTTTGAAGATTGAAGTTTTGAAGTTAAGGTTAAGGTTAAAGTTTCAGGTAAACATTACTATTTTGTAAAGGCTGTTTAACTAGACAAAGTAATGTTTTGAATTGTTAGAAATTCTAAATGAGTGGAGGAAAATTGTTATAACCCAATTTCCTATGGAAAGGGGCATTAGTTTACCCAAGTCGGAGAAATGATGTTCTGATGCTAATGGTCCCATAACTATGAAATGGACAGACGTCTATGCTCAGCCCGCTGCACAGGGATCAGACTATTAGTCCAAAGACTCTCTGGCCAATGATGTCAGGCCCAAGAATTTAAAATTATTTGGCCAAGACATGGGTTAACACCAGAAAATCCCCTTATCAGATATAGATATTTAAAGTTAGTGATAATAAAAGGGGAAGGCATGTACATAAAATAAAAGTATAGAATACAAATAACATAATACGGCTAGAGTTGTATACATCACATGTGACCATCAAGGGTCATTCTAGAGTCCTGCTAGCATGTTGAGATAAAACACTAAGATTACTAGAAAGATAAAGAGTTTACATTATTAATATTGTAAAATGAATGATCATTCACAGTTCTTGGTGTAGTTAATGACCAGCCATACCATAGGAAATAAACTACACCTGCCCGATAGTGATGAACTAGAGAGTTATGCTACAGAACAATGTTTTACAGTTTATATGATCCATAATGCCTATTAAAAGTAGAATATAATTGGGATTTGTTATACGATACTACATTATGACAGTATTATTACACCATACGTAATGAGGACATTATAGTTTGTTAATATATTACAAATGTGTACACCACTAATCACTGTACAGAGAACTGGTCATTCTTCACTATGTTAACATGAGATAATCTATCGCCAAGATACAAACGCAAACCACACTGTCCAAAACGGACCCCACACACAGGACTTAAATGTGCTCTCACTTATTTTCATTTTTTGGAGGATATATAATCAAAATTTTGAAAACAACTGGAAAATAGGATACAACTAACATTGTGGATCATCTTGGATATAGTTTTAAAACAGGTGGAATTGAATTTACAATAGTTTTGCTGAAAAAAAGTTTGCTTTTTTTTCTGTTTAATACTACAGACCATATTACTAAATGAGGATAATTGACCATATATGGAAAGTATTATGAAGCCTTCTAATTAATTAGTACAAGAATTGGGCCTATAATTAACTTGTTGGTGGACCTCTTTGTGGACATGTTGCTTAACATGGTAACCATTGTGAAGTTTTCTATTGTTGATGTGTGCCATAAAATGACCCTTGTGTTCCTCTCTTGGAATGCATTTCCATGTTAACCCAGTGTGTCCTGTGTTTTGTGATTGTGGATAAAATCAAAATCAGACTTATCAACCAGTTGCACCTTGTGTGGTTTTCATCATTAGAAATGTTATTTGTATTTATAATGTAGCACTGTTTATGGAGACCTCTCTAAATGTATTACAATAATCCTGTATAGAGTGGAATACAAAAGCAATTCTAAATTGCACTGGAATAAATCATATAACTGCAATTTACCAGAAAATGCACCAGTGATTCGGCCCCCGGAGTATAATATGTGTAAAAGACATCATAGCTTGCATCTCATATAAAGTTAAAAATGGCAGCTAATCATGGATTACAATCTAACTGGGCTGACCTTGATACCAGTGAAAAACTAGATGAGATAATGATTACATTATCTAAAGTGGATATGAATCAAGAAGTAATGGTTGAAGAAAAAACCCTGAGTGAATTATCATTGAGAATACAACTGAAGGTCACTCAACTTGAGGGAAGGAATTCAAGACTAGAACAAGAGCTTGGGTCACTTCAGTCCAAATACCTTGACCTGCAGCAGCACTCCATGCAACATAATTTAGTTTTTCATGGGCTAAAGGAGACAAACCATGAAGACTGTGAAAAGATTACCATAACATTCATTCTCCAAAGCCTTAAGATCAGTCAGAAGGACATCTACAGCTCAAATAACTTGGCAGGCGAGATCAGAATAGATGTGGCACACAGATCAGGGAAGAAGAGTGATCTTAGAGGGAAGCCCCGCCCAATGGTTGTCAGATTTGTGACCAGGAAGGGTAAAGATATGGTTTTGAAAAGTGTTCGAAATCTCAAGGGAACTAGCTATAGTGTTACAGAACAACTACCACCAGTTATACGGGAACAATGCCAAGCACAAATACCAAAGTTGCAACAACTGAGAAGAGACTTCCCAGATAAAAAGAAAGACTCATTGAAGTTAGTTAACAATAAACTGATCCACAATACACATATTGTAGATGGAGAGTTCATCAAAAATCCCTTACCGGCAACACAGGATACAAATGATGTTTATGACTACAATGACTTGCTTCACTCAGAGATCGCAGAGTGCAATGACAGTTTCTTTCAAGCTCATGCTATAACTGTGGGCACTATTAGAGAGGCATGTCTGGCTAGGGATGCTTTGTATCAGAACATGTCATTGAGTCAAGCTCATCATGTGATTTACGCATACCGTTTCACGGATAATTCAGGAGAACAGCATGAAGGTTTCAGTGATGATGGTGAAGTTCGTGGAAGCATGGAGTTGAGAAAGGTTCTTGATAGACTAGACAAAACAATATTTTTGTTGCTGTAACGAAAATTCATAATGGCCCAAACATTGGTCAAAGGCGATTTGACTTTATACGAAAAGTGACAGAAGAGGTACTGGACAATCCGATCTTGTAAATTTCAGTATGGTTTTATACTGCTATTGTTGTTTTGATTATATCTATGCTATGATCCATGACTATTTTGGTAATATATTTCTACTAATGTTCCAGCATGATCTTTTTACGGATGCTACTGTACAAGACTATTTTGTTAAACTAATCTTAGCAATGTTGCAAATGTTGATGAAGTTATAAATTTTTCCACTAAGACACTAAAGGATATATTTAAAGAGAGGTTTTCAGTTTTTTATATGCTGTTAAACACTCGTTTTCCATTATCATCATTACTAGTTGTAGATCAATTAATAAATGTGTACAAGATGTGTGGTATAGGAAGGACATTTCTTGACGTTATTGATTATGTAAGTGTTGTAGCATTCTGTGGCATTTCACTTCTCCTTCAAACATATTATCCACCATGATGAGTATGTCTCTGGTTAAAGCAGCAAGTGGGCAACACAACGGACTCAAAATTTGTCACATAAATGCATGGAGTTTGTGCACAAATAACTTTCTTAAGGTAGACGAGATAAATTCTAAACTCTGCATACATGAGGGCTATGACATTATTTGTATAAGTGAAACCTGGTTAGATTCGACAATCGCAAACAACAACATAACTCCGATGGGCTATACTGCTTTTCGTAAAGATCGTAACAGACAAGGTGGTGGCATTGCTATTTTGGTATCTGATGACCTAGCTGTTACTAATAGAACTGATATAAGCAGTCAAAATTTGGAAACTGTAGTGGTAGAAGTATTGATTAAAACAAAACATATTTTTGTAATATGCTGCTATTGGCCCCCTGGAGCAACAGTAGAACAGGTGGATCTTTTATAAATGACTTTCAAACTATGTTGGACAACATATATCAAAACGGCTATGATGCTATATTCATACTTGGAGATTTTAATGACAGATGCATTGACTGGCTTGATGATCATCCAGCCAGTGAACTTAAACAAAAGTTTAAATCCCTTGTTTATCAAAACAACCTGCATCAAATAATAAATAGTCCAACCCATATTATGCCAACCTCAGCCCATTTACTTGATCTCATCATAACTGACTCACCAGGTTTGATAATGAATAGTGGAGTTGATGAACCTATTGGTGATCCTTATCATGGTATGGTTTACTGTGAGACAGTTTTGTTACAATTGAATGAGACTCCTTATTCCAGACAGGTATGGCACTACAATAAGGGTAACTTTAAAGCTTTGAAGTCAGAGTTAAAACACATACCATGGCATGCCTTAAATTTCCTAGATGTAGATGAAAGAGCTGAGATCTGGACTGAACATTTTCTGAATTCTGAATTTATTCCATATAGGTCAGTGAAAATAAGGCCAAATGACAAATATTTTATCACTTCTGACATTCGATGGTTGCTTAGAAAGAGGAAACGGCTATGGAAATTATGGAATCGTACCAAAAATCCTGATCATTACACATTATTTTGTGAGTGCCGTAAACAAGTTAAAGAAGCCATCAAAACGTCCAAAGAAAGGTTTTATAGCAATAATCTGGAAAAGCTAAATAATCCAGAATGTTCTCGGAAAGTCTACTGGCACCTTCTAAAAACATTTTATGGAAATAAGTCCAAACCCAGAATACCCGTTCTCATAGAAGGGGGAGAATCTATATCAAGCACTAAATTTAAATGCGAGAGTTTTAATAAACACTTTCAAGAAAAGTCGAAACTCCCCAGTGAAGTAAATTTACCAAAACTACCTGACTTAGTTGAGAGCATTCCGTTTAAATTAGATGAATTTAAAACATCAGAGGAAGAGGTAAAAACTATTATAAAAGTGTTGAATACTAGCAAAGCAAATGGACCTGATAATGTAAGCAACAGGCTTCTCAAAGAAACTGTTGAAGTTATCTCAGGACCTCTTGCCGCTCTCTTTAATGATTCCCTATTAAAGGGCAAATTCCCCAGTTGCTGGAAAAAGGCAAATGTATCACCTGTTTATAAGGGCAAAAAAAGTAGACAAGATAAAAATAATTATAGACCAATATCTTTGCTGTCAAATGTTGGCAAAGTTTTAGAAAGAATAGTGTTTAAACACCTATATAAATTTTGTTCTGATAATAATCTACTAACTTGGCGAAATTCTGGCTATAAGCCAGGGGACTCTACCATCAATCAGCTCATAGCAATTAGTCATAACATACTTCAGTCACTGGAGAAAGGACAAGACTATTGTTTCATATCTCTTGATGCAACAGCAGCCTTTGATCGTGTTTGGCATGCTGGTTTGATTTATAAATTAAAGAAAATAGGTATCTGCGGAACAGCTCTAGATTGGCTGATAGATTACTTGAAAGACAGAAAACAAAGGGTTGTAATTAATGATACCAATGCATGTTATATAGTCATAAACTGTGGTGTCCCACAAGGGTCAATTCTTGGGCCTCTTCTCTTTTTGATATACTTCAACGATATTACTGACAATGTCAAGTCTGATTCTTTCTTATATGCTGACGACACATCAATCTGTGGAACAATAACAAATCCAGATATAGACTTTAATATACTGAACAAAGATCTTGATAATCTTTCTAACTGGGGCAGTCAGTGGTTGGTAAATTTCAATCCAGCCAAGACCAAATATATAATTTTTTCGAAGAAGCACTCAAACATTGGATATCCAAGGTTAAACTTGGGCAATAAAGAACTTGAAAAAGTAAAAACACTGACCCATTTGGGTATTACGTTTAACTCTCGAATGACCTGGGACAGTCATATATGCAATGTTATAGATAGGTCTCTAATATCACTCACTCACTTAAAACATATTAATTTTAAAGTACCACGCTTGGTAAAACGACAGATATATATAAGTTATGTACGTCCATTGCTTGAGTATGGAGCAGAGCTGTTTGACAGTTGCACTATCGAACAAGATCATTCTTTAGAAGTTGTGCAGAGACAGTTTTGCTTGATAATTACAGGTGCTTATAAAGCTACAAAATATGAAATGTTATTGAGAGAGTGTGCCATTGAGTCGTTACAATCCAGGCGAAAAACAAAAAAATTAGTTCTAATGTACAAAATTGTCAATGCCTTATCCCCCAAATATCTTCAAGAAATACTTCCCAGGCAAAGTAATGTTCATTATAGCTTTAGAAATAACAGAAATATCCAACAGTTTCTTTGTAAAAAAGATTTCTTTTATGAATCATTCTTCCCTTCCAGCATCAGACTTTGGAACAATCTTAATTTTAACCTCAGGGATATACAGTCACTTAATGAGTTTAAATCAAAAGTGAACAGAAAAATAAGTAAAAACTTTAATAAAGCTTGCCTGTGGCACACTGCAAATTCTGCAGTACAACAGAGTAGAATGCGCATGGGCCTGAGTGCTTTAAATTCTCAGTGTAAGGCTTACAATTTCATATCTGAAGACTTGTGTCCAAATTGTCATGGAAAAAAAGAAACTGTAACCCACTTTTTCTTTGAATGCCCATTTTATGCTGCTTTTAGACAGGAAATGCTACAGAATGTTGAAATAATTATACAAGATTACTCTAGTTTTGAAACATATGATTTAGTTAAATTATTTTTATACGGAACAGGAATTTTTGAAATAGATGTTAATTTATTTGAAAAAATACAAAACTACATATTTCAAACAAGAAGATTTGTTTTTAAACAGTAATCCTTTGATCATAAAAATTAACACACACACTATGTACCTGTTATTTTTAGATTGAAAATATACAATCACTTAATCATTCATTTCACCCTGCTGTATTTTAAGATAACTAAAAAGTGTCAATGTTTTAGAAATGGTTAAATTGTTTGTGTATTTATGTATTTTTTTATGTATGGAATAGAATGAATATTTTTGTTATGTTGGACGAAAGCCCCTCGTGGCTATAAAGCTGTGGTGGGCAATCGTCAGAAAATATATTATGTTTAAATTTTTAAAAAAACGCAAACAATGTGTGACCTTGAATTTTGAATAGACATTTATGACTGTTTGGGTGTATTTAACATAAGGGTACCATATCACTAAGTTTACATCTGCATTACAGCAAGGAAATAACCATTAAGTATGTTTGTGTGTATCTCATTACTGTTAAAATAACTAGCTATTGACTAAGTAAACATTTTTTTGATTTTGCAAAGGTTTAATAGAAAACGTTTGGCAAAGGTTAAAAAATGATGGGTATGAAGACAATTTATAATAGAATGTTTTTAAAATGTTTTATGTATACCGTTTATTAAACGTTTAATGATAAATGTGAGAAAACCGTTACAAATAAACATAACAATGTCAGAACAATAATGGGGTCTGGGGTCAAACTCAATATCTTTTTAAGGTTGCTCACTAATGAAAATATTATTTTTATGTCCAAAATTGTAAGATTGTGGTTTAAAAATTGTGCCCCGTTTCAATTCTATCCTTTAGGGATTGCATGTGGGGCAATTTTTGACGCCTCTAAGTCCTCTAAAATCCCCTATTATTGCTCACCGCCCTCTTTGTTTGGATATGTTTGAAGGTGACACATTCTGAAACAAGAGCCTCCGCCATGGGAGCTTAATTCCTGGACTTTCAAAGCTACCATTAGCACTAATATTGCTCCCCCCCTCTATTTCATATTTTTGCCGATAGTGATCCAGATCACTCCTAAAATCTAATCACTTGTTCCTTGTCCCATCCTGAAAATTTCATCAAACTCTGTCCATAACTTTTTGAGTTATCTGTCTTTAAAAATTACATGTCATGGATCCAGAAGAGCCAAAGGCCGGATAGTGATCTGGATCACTCCCAAAATATAATCATTCTTCCTTTTACCTTTTCAGACATATCCTGAAAATCTGTCTGTGAGTTTTTTTAGTTATCTTGTTCACAAATGCACAAATGCAGAAACAAACTCACAAATAAACCCAGGCGAAAACATAACCTCCTTGGAGGAGGTAAATATGGGTTTAAAAACGTTTTTGTACTGTTTTGAACTGTTGTGTACTGTTTAAACCATTTCATAATGAATGTTTGAAAAACATTTCCAGCATAACCTTCATTTCTACAGCTATTTTATAAATGTTTAAAAATGTTTCCAGTGAAACCTAGCTTATTGAGTTATTTTATAAACGTTTAATAAACGTTTTCAGAAAAAAAGTTTGTGTATAGAATGTTTTATAAAACTTTTTTAAACATTACAGCATAAACATTTACTTGGAAACATTTAGAAAACCAAAAAATAGAATTTAAATGAGTTTTAAAAACGTTTTGCAAATGTTTAAACCATTTTAAATGTTCACTGGGGATTATAGCTTTTCCGACATTACTTTCTACACAACATTGTCATATTCCAATAACATTATACCTCTAACTTGTGTACACCAACAAAAGCTCACTTGTGATGCATGAGGGTGTCATGTCACAAAGTTTATATCTGCATTATAGCAAGGAAATAACCAATAAGTATACTTCTGTGTACATCATTACTGTTAAAATAAAGTGAACTGCAATTATGACTCTTCCAACATTACTTTTTATACAACATTAAATTGTCATGTTCCAATAACATTATATGTCTAATTTGTATACATCAACAAAATTTTACTTGTTAAAAATCAATTATATGGAATGACGGTAACCTTATATGCTGTTTCATTTCTATTCATTTACAATATACGAAAAATACTACTTTTTTAAACAACACTGTACACAAATACTTCCCAAGTTAACTTGGGAAAGCAAGAGATACGTCAACATAAATTTACTTGAAGCAAATCAATTAATTTCCCAAATGCCAAAGGCCGACCCCAATTAAATTATCAATATAATGATTTTTCTGACGCATTATGAAGCAAACAGCGTCACTAACACTTAGGAAGATCGTACTCCGAAGCCTGAAACCAAATGGCAGAGATGTACTAAAAAACTGATTATCCCACTTGAGACTGAGCTTATTGTAGTTATTAGGGTCTACCTTAATGTGCCTGAACGCCATAGATATGCCAACCTTACAAATCATAACTCTTCTCCCAAGCTGCCTAATCCTGGCTATTATATCATCCACTGACCCTAAAAAGACCCAAGTATTTATTGAAAGGCCCTAGGACCAAAACGACTTTTTGCAATGACTTTTCGGTTAACTGGATCAAGTTTTTCATGCAGTGAAGACAAAATTCAATAGATTGCACCACCTGCTTGTCCCAGTAATTGTCAAGATGTTTCCCCACACTTTTACATTTTACTGGTTATGTAAAGTGATTTTTTTCTCATAATAATAAGTCCAAAATAGGCCCATTGACCCAGTTGACAAATCAGCATCATTTGCCGCCTTGTTATTTTACAAAGTTTTGCAAATCACTTTATGCAGTATAATCCGCCATCACCCGTTCATTATCAAACTTAGTTGTGACCTTTTGACCCCAGACAAACTTGTCAATAAATTTTCTTTTGCGTACCTGAGTATTCATATTATCGCCCTTGTGGAAATAGTTTTGTTTTAAACTTTTTTCCCAAACCTTTTTCTGGTTTTCATCTCTAATCAAGCCACACGGGGCCTCTTTGTGTGTAAAATCGGACGACAAAATGACCTCAGCATTTAGTTAATCTAACAACTGCATGAACAGTTTGTAAGTGCCTAAATCTATAGTGGCTTTCACACCTTGCCATGATTTGACACAATCAGTCGTGGGGTTTTTATTCACACCAATACAATAGCCCATTGTATTCATTGTTATAGTCATTTCTTTTAGTCATTTACACATGACTGGCACCTTTTTCATTATTAATTTCATTTATTTGGTCAACTTTAGTTTTTATATCGCCTACAAGATATTACTTTTGGCAAATATTATGCTTGTTTTCACATGAATGATTTGGCCAATATATAGCTATTTATGCAAGAATGATAGGGGTTGATCATTCCTTACAAACATGTAAAACAAGCTAAAGGTTGTCTATCAGTAGTCTAATCAGCAGAAATCACTCCAATCATCACGTAGCACAACCGTACAGTCTGGTTAACATGCTTAAAATATGTAACTAAAATCATTTGTAAACTTATAAATCATCATAGATCATTTTTAGATGTCGACCCATGTCTGTCCCTGGACTCTCCTTTCTTAAACTTAGGCGCATTAGAGGATTTGTATCAATTTTGCGCTCTATAAATCCTACTTTTATTATTATAAGTCCATAGCACAAATTCAGATTTTTTAGTGTTTATTCCTTGACTTCCAACCCTAAACTGGCCCCTAAAACCAAGCTTGACTTTTGTGGCTCCAATTTCTGACCAAGGACTATTCACTTTCAATAGTATTCAGTAAAACATTGTAAACTCAGTGTAAACACACACAAGCGGCTTTTTTATGTAGCCTTTCTGAAGATTCTGAGAACTGAGAACTCCATCACCAAGGCGCTGAACCATGTTAGTAAATTTTATGACATTTTGTGTATTTGATAACAGAAATAACGTCATTATTTTCACAGGTAATTCTAGTTTGTAAGTTACTTTGTAGTGGTGAATTACTCTCTGTGTTTAGGATCCAGCGGTGCATCTTGGGAGAACTAGTTGGCTATGTTAAAGTGTTTTGAGGCTTCTTATTGGATACCCCATTTTGAGATAGTAGTTGGCAAGGTTAAATCCCTATTTTTTCATCGGGATTATCCATATGGCCACCTTGGATTTGCATGAGTCATGATGAGACAATGTAGAACGGAAATATAAATGGCATCACTGAGTTTTCTTGCAATGTAGTGAAAAGTGTTCTACATTAGTAGGGTGCATCTTGTTTAGGTGTTGAACAAAGCCATTAAGTTGGTCTACTCCATGTGTCCACATCTTAAAAATGTTGTCTCTGACTCTCAGCCAGATCATTGGTTTCTATGGTCAATTTTCCAGGGCTTTGGTTTCAAACCTATCTATAAAAAGATTGGCATAGTTTTGGGCAGCACTAGTTTCCATCGCTGCTCTCCACACTTGGACACATTTCATCACCATTAAAGTTAAGGTTCGTGGATTGTAATGCTAGTTTCAGTAATCCGAGACTGAATTGTCAATATTTTGTCTTTACTTCTGTCAGTCTTTAAACGAGCTACCACAACAAACTTTGATTTCATTATTTATAATATTGGTGTATTAGAAATAATGAAATCAAAGTTTGTTGTGGTAGCAGCAAGAAGAATGAAACTTGCTGGTCACTGCCAAAGACAACCTGAACTAGCTGCTAGTGACCTAGTTCTGTGGCAGCCCAACCAAAGTCTGAGATGAAGAGGAAGACCAAATGTGGACTGGGTTAAGGAGAGGGGTTAAGGAAGGATGCAGGAAATCTTACAACAACAGAGCTGCGTACAGTGATGGAAGACAGGACTTTCTGGAGAAACCATGTGACTGCTCGCCTGTGAGCGACCAAATAATATAATATAATATAATATAATATAATATAATATAATATAATATAATATAATATAATATAATATAATATAATATAATATAATATAATATAATATAATATAATATAATATAATATAATATATATATATATATATATAATATTGGTGTATAAGGGGCTCATGTCTAAGGTATATGTTAGGGTTCCTTTGGGGATTTCCCTAATTCCCTTAACATGGATATATTGGTATATTTCTGATATTTAATTTAAATTCGGAAACTTATTTCACTATGTGATCATCTAGCAATTCCCAGATATTGGATGTTTCGTGGTGGATGGGACTACATGTTGGTCCTTCTGGAATACTCTTTTTATGATTTTCTGGTAAGAAGTTAAAACATCGTTTTCTTGGATTTGTTATGTTGAGATAATAAAAATGTTTGTTTGTAAAGTTTATTTAATCGCACTGTTATGCCAGTCCCGTTTGAACTGAAATTTTGAAAAAAAATTTTTTAATTGGTCCAAAAAACTAGGAAGGCTTGGTCATTTTAACTATAGCCATGTTGAGTATACTGATACACTTAATAAACCATTTAATGTTTCAGAATTAAAAAAAAAAAAAATTTTGTATTTGCTCTTATCAAATTGTCATTAGTGCATATAGATAAAATATATCATATGAATTTCATCTATATCATATAATTGTATTTGATCAACTGCTATCGTATTGTCCATACATGCAGGCCTTCATACTTCAAACTTGCCTTTTTGACATGTTTGACCTTCTTGGAGAATGTTGGTGTAAAGTGGGGGAGTGACCATGTTCTTAGTACACTGTTGGATAAATCTAACATTTTAAGCAAAACTTTATCAATCCATGTAGTTTCTGCATTTAGACTTGTTAATAAGTATATAAGTACTCTGGTCCTTACAGCTTGTTTTAAGATAACAATACTGACTTACTTACTTTACACCTCATCCATTATGTAATATTATTTTGTGGTTCCTCTCATTTCCCTTGGTACAACAGTCACAGTTCTCCATCTGTTACATGGTACCCCCATTTTCCTATTTGCCCAGTATAACACACTTTTCAGGGTTCTTTGCTGGGACACACATCTCCTTGACTGAAGTATTGATGTGAACTTTAATATATTTTAAAATTTCAGGTATTGTAAACAGTGAATTTGTCATCACTCCAAAAAACACATGTGCTTTTATTGGAGAAATGCCTGAACTCCACTGCAGCTTGAGCCCAAATGTCTTCCAACACTGGCAAGGGCCAAATAATGAATATATATCTGAAAATGACAAGGTTGAAGATATATAAATTTGATATATTTGGGAGCTATAACCTCCGCATATTGAATTTTGCCTTGACTGATGCAGGGATGTATAAATGTGAAGACTCAACTGATCCTGGGCATCCATATGGTGCACAAGTAATTGCAATAGGCAAGTGAATAATGTTTCAAGGTCTAAAGTATTCAAACTTTAATTATTCCCAGAATGTAATGCACCTTGAATGGAATTCTGAAACATGGATTATATATTACTTTTTTATGTAAATTTCATTTTTACTCATTTGATTACCTATATATGTATTTTTCAGGGCTCAATTAGTTTTTTTATCTTAAATAAATACTGTGGTGTTCAATTTCTGTCATATTTAATGTGATATATAAATACCTGTGTTGACACGATCACCACAAAAGTCATATATTTATACCAAGGTCACACATTTTCATGCTGGGGTCATGAGCTACAATTGAACAGGCTTGTTTACCTTCTGTGGATTGTTGTGGTATGGATCATTATGTGTGTCTTGGTAGAGTGTCCTCAGCATGATTTGGTGGGATTTATATTTGATTAAGTTGCATTGACAGAGAATGCAATTCGCACTCGCTACTGCTTTTTTGATGTTTTTGAAAAATCAGTTAATTTCTCTTGTGAGTTAAACTAAAATGTTCATACTGGAGAGGAGGGGGTAAGGTAGATGTAATATGGGACTGATCATTCTTCAACATGCACTAAGCAGATACCAGGTCTCTATTCAGAGCCATAAGGATGAGGCCATCACCTGAAAGGTAAATACATACAGAAAAAAACCCATGGAAAGGTAATCATCTCACAGTCCAAATTAATGGAACAGAAACATAATGATAAAACAGTGATAAATGAATGAATACAAATACATTTGATCAAAAGAAAAGGCCTGTATGCACCCAACATATCTTACATGGTAAACTCTGATATGAGAACTATGTAAACTAAAACAAAATGGTAAAACTTTCAAAATCAGACCAGATTGAATGAATTTCTTGTAATTTTAAATGGTGATTTATGCATATGTTGGTGATTCATACTAATCCAATGAAACTTTTGAGCATTCTACTAAGTAAAAAAGTTTTTCTTCAATATACCGTAATCATGTTTTATAGACAAGATATGTAATGCAGGATCCAATTTTATTATCAGATTGGAGTAGCTTATACTATATTATGGCTCGCGCATACCAGTCTCTACTGTCCTAATCTATGACATATCATTGCTAGATATTAAGTACATATTTAAATAGAACTGTTTTAAAATTGCTTTTATAATAACACTAGGGGGTTTAAGAACTTAAACTTACATGGTTTTATTGTTTTGCTGCAGAAAATAATCTAAGGATAACATCAAATGTGCCTGGTGATCTGATTATGGAAAATGAAATCATTAAATACACATGTGATGTGAGATATGCTGGGAATATCATACCTTCCATGAAATGGACTACATCATCATCACCTGACAGTGTAATTTCACACTCCCAAGACATTAGATCTGGCCTGGTACAATCGGTCATAGAAATCACTGGGAATCCAATGTTCAATGGGCTGAGTTTTATGTGTACAATGTTGTTTGAAGATCCAGTTGTAACTGAAGAGAATGTTGCTAAGAATGCTCCTGATTGTACCATAGAGACAATGTCTGTTCCATTGACAGTACATTGTAGGTATTTTGCAATAAAAAATCATTTGGGGATAACTTTGTTCAGTTGCACTACTTAACATGCTCGAACACTCAACATAACCTTACCAAAATATTTTGAAAAACAGAATAGTTTTTAAAATATGGCAACTAGTAAAACTTAGCAATGTTATTATACATAAAGTCAACAGATAATCATGTAAGTGTAATCTAAAGTCATATATGGACACACAGTGTATTCCATATATTGCCCTGTGATGGATTTGTACCCAAGACCATCAGGGTTGAAGTTTATTACGTTGGCTGGTACAGTCTATGTATTTCACACACCAAGTCATCATGTATAATCTAATACTGTATATTTCTATGGATTTAAGCTTATTTTATTATACTACTTGCTACAGATATACCTTAATCCCTCACTCTATTTTTGGCTTCACAGATAAACCACGAGATACCAACATCACACGTACAAATGGCAGACTTGTGAGAAATGATACCATTCTTCAAACCGGGGAGACGTTATCTTGTCAAGCTAATAGTAATCCTGGTGTTTCCAAATATGAATGGAGAAACAATGATGATGCATTGATTGGTCAGAGCCAGTTCATACAACTTGAGACAGAACAAATTGGATTTCATATTTTGACATGTATAGTTACAAATTACATGCGTAGAAATTCAGATGTGCAAGGCACAGATTTTGTTACCCTCTCAGTGAATGTAATAGGTAGGTTGGTGACAAATTTATTTGCACTGGTAACACCCGCTGATGCTATCCCACTAGCTTTAAAAATAGTGCTGGTACTTCTTTCATCCATAGCACCTCTCTGGACATGCAGACAGGTGCCAGGACATATCTACATCTGTGCACTCATATAAGGAAGTCAATTTTACATTGCTGGTTCTCCCCACAGCCTTTGACAACATAGACACAAGTTCAAAGTGCGCTCAAATTATGCGCTTCCATATTATATCTTCTCCTCTTTAAATATACCATCTTCACTTTTAAAGCCATAAAGTTTCCAGACTTCCCTATTTGTCATCTTTAAATCCAGTCTAGTACCCTTACTCTTGGAAAACTCTTGGTAGAGGTGGCTTTCCTACTGCAAACCAAATTGAATGGATGAAGTGGTCATAAAATTTCAGATTGCAGCAAACCATCTCTGGATTTGGAAGCCATCTGAAGATCTACCTGTTTAGATTGGCATACCAACCACAATAATTACTTGTCCCTGACGAGCCCTTGCTGGATTATCTGCCTCTGTTTAGTTTTGGACTTTCCCGTTTTACACTCCAGTGCCAGGATAATTTTTATCAATTTTGGGCTATACAAATGCTTTCTGTTCTGTTGCGTTCTGTTGTACACTGTTCTATGATGTGACATTGATTTGATATTTGAACTCACAGTGGTGACATTAACATTTTAAAATATTGCTTGGGATATGTCTCAGATTATTACTTTATGGGTATATTGCTTGGAAGCTGTAGATGTGCAATATTATGGCGTGACTTCAGTATGACCTTTGACTTTGGCTTTGTCAGAATGTTTTCAAATTCAATATTTGAGACATGTTGCTTTTATCACTAATATTTCCGTTTTGCTGCATCTGATTATTAGATGTACTTTTATCCAACTGTGCTATTTATATTGACAATTATACTTCAATTAATAATTTTTAATGCTCCATAACCTTTTGCTTTACTAATTAATCCTGTTATTATGTATTGAATTGTTTTGATACTTTGTCTTTACATACATCTTTACATCTTATGTGTTAAGTGCCTTGTGAAAGACTGCTGGCTACGTCTCAAACTATTTATAAACTCAATGATAATATGCCAGATGAAGAAATGAAATTCATATTTTAACAATTGAGTACCATTGCATCAAGTTATCTATAGAGTTTTCACTTTGGGCCTAGTTGTCTAGCTCTTGAACAAGTTTGTGTGGAAGGGTCAATCGGGAAAAATATGTAAAAAGCACTTTGTCTGTGGTACAAACTAAAGACCTGACCATTTCAAATACATTTAAAAGTATTTGTTAACTTTTCATATGGCTATTAATTTCAGCTGGAAGAGATGAAGAAAATCCTGATGAAAGCGAGCCCCAAATTTCAGGTAGTAACAAATAAAATTATCATCAAAATATACATGGTTTAGCAAATGAAAAGGTCAGTCGTGTCTTTTACGAATTTAGCTTCATTAGACAAATGTAGAGCCATATTCATATGTGTGAAAAAAGTATGGGAGGTTCGCACTCTTGATAAATTACTCCAGACTTAGAATGTCTCTGATTGAGTCTTTTACTACTGCTCTATGCCTTTGTAAAACCCTAAACTAATTTGTTTATTTTCATAGTTGTTAATGTTTGTTTCACTGAGTTTTTAAAGTTTTGATCTGGTAATGTCTTAATTTTTGCTTGGCTGAATTAATGTTTCTTGGCTTTGCTGGAGGAGAAGCATTTAGTTGCCATATCCAACATTAATGTGGACTTTAGACATCAGGATCTCGTTTTCCAATAAATGCTATAAAAAGTTATTAAAATCAAAGAATTCTATTTCTCTAAAATGGACCTTAGTAATGTCTGTTGGACCTTAATCACAATATGTTGCCAATCTGAAATGATACTAAACTAACTAAATGATATCACAACTATGACTAAAAACAACACTCTAAATAATTTGTTTCAAAATCAAATTGCTATTCACAGATGCAAGTAGAACTCTTGTAGTTATTCCTATAAAAAGGTCATAGCTAGGGTTTTATATCCCTTTAAGTTCAAGAAGACATGAGAATTCCAAACTATTAAATAAAGGATACTTTGCAGGGATGAAATAGATGTTATAGGAGACAAGAAGACTGTAAAATAAAAAAAATAAAGTTGCTTTTTTCTTTCAACAGCCAGGGTCATATTGACACAGGTTCTCAGCTTAGTCGCTGAGAGTCGATCTCACACAGAGGTTACAGCCTGTGATTAGATGCCAAAACTACTGACCCAATAGGCCATGCACTAATAGTTCCTATGAAAGCCGCTCAAGACATAAGAATTGAAAACACCTAAATAAAATGGATACTTTGAAAGAAATGTAATCGATTCTATATCCCAAAAGAAGACTAAAACACACAAAATCTACTTCCACTGGAAACTAATTCTTTTACCTCATTTGAGCTTTTAACTGTTGACACTGCTTCAAGCAGCACCTGTTCCAGCTACATTCATGTCATTAATCAGACAACAGCACTTTTCACTAGAGACGACCACTTCATGGTACAGAGACAGTTATATATTAGACAAGATGTAGTTAGAAACTGCTTGGGTATCCAGGATCATCTCCAAACAAGTTTTTGAATCATCAAGAAAAATTCAAGGTACATTTCCATATATCAGTAAATAAGTGTCTATGTGTCAGTGAAAAAATGTTATCCCTTGATAACCTGCCTTATATTGACCACTTTGTATGGCAATATTTCGAAATTATTATGATATTTCTCATCAGAGGCTGAAGTACTCTCCTTTATTTTTCCTTAAGGTGCAAAATGCCAGTCCGCCATGATCCTCTTTTTAAGGAGGATAATCCGCCGGATTGAGCCTCTAAATGGAGGATCATAAGGATTTCTGCAGGATTTATTATTTTTGGTGAAAAAAATAAATAATTGTCAATCATATTATATAATATGTGTCATATAATACAAAATGATCCCTGGAGATATATGTAAAAGTGGGAGCTAAGCAGTGAGCTAGCAAGTACTTAGTATTCTTAAGTACCAATCTTCAAATTCATGATTATGGTAGAAATGGTTTGAATAAATCTCAGTTTTGTGACCTGGGATAATCCTATAAAAGGAAGAAAAGGAGAGAAATGAGCATAGTAACTCCACTAAAAAATATATATTTTAGGTGTTTTGTGTCCTAAGTTTATGTCTATGATGTTAAGACATAGGCTATTGGATTGCAATTGTCTGTTTGAGTCCAATTCTATAGCCTACTGACATCTTATTTCAGGTTATAATGAGTGAAACAGACGTGTGTAACTGTCTGTGTTGGAGTGCAGTGTCTCTGAGGTGGTCTAGAGTGTCCAGGATCAGATTGCATTGGCTGATCTCAATCAAACTCCACATGTGGTGTGATGATTGACCAATGAAGTGACTGATGGTGCTCTGAGGGAGATTGTGGCCCATAGAGGAGTTTATTCAATGAGTTTTATGTGGAGAGTACTTCAGCCTCTGATGAGAAATATCATAATAATTTCGAAATATTGCCATACAAAGTGGTCAATATAAGGAGTTTATTCAATGAGTTTTATGTGGAGAGTACTTCAGCCTCTGATGAGAAATATCATAATAATTTCGAAATATTGCCATACAAAGTGGTCAATATAAGGCAGGTTATCAAGGGATAACGTTTTTTCACTGACACATAGACACTTATTTACTGATTTATCTTTGGGTAAAATGAGTGCCAGTGAAACAGCTCTGTCTGCTAATATTAATAACTTGGAAGTTAACAGTACAAGTGCTTTCTACACACCCATCAGTGGGACTCCAATTCCAACCACCACATTGAGCAGTGAAACACTCGCACTACTCAATGAAGCAGCCACCAGACTGAAGGACCCATTGTCTAAACAAAACAAGGGAGTCAAGAGGAAGAGAACACAGTCTCCTTCTTCCCCCACAGACAACAGAGTGGACTACCCCACTGCCATTAAGTGGACTCCAATACATAGGGGAGACCAAAAGGCCTATTAGAAACAGAATGTATGAGCACTACAGCAGTGTTCAGGAATTCCAGCCTGACAAGGCTACTCCAGTCTCAAGGGACTTCACACAGAAAAATCATTCTGTGAAAAGCATGGAATAGAGCATTGTACAATGGATGGGGCATCCAACAAGTCCAAATGCCACCACCAGGCGCAGGCGCCAATAACTATATTTTATTTGGGCATTCCCTACACTCCACCCTGCAGGCATCAACATGTTTGTATGAGGCTATGCCCCCTTATTGCACCCCCTACCCAGGTGCACCTTTATTCCCTTTATTTCTAAATTGGGCACTTCATACAAGGGCTGTACCATCAGGGGCGTCACCAATGTGATGTCATGTAAGATTATGACTCATCTGGCTTATTATGACATCATATGACCATCATCTTTCTTACCTCACTGTTACTTAGTAACACCCAGTGTATCTAAGTTACCCTACTAAACCTGATTTTCAAGCTGAATTTGAATCACTTCCATGAGTAGTGATAATGTTCAGAAGTGTATAAATAAATTGGAGCACCAAAAATGCTCATGTTGAAGATTTCATTTTTTTCTTCATATATATTTTTTCGAGTTTTCACCAAAAAACCACCCCTCCTTAAAGTGAAACGGGCGATTAAAATGATATCCAAAAATTAATTGGCTATCTTTAAAATTACACTTCTGACAGGAGATTTTCCAAAAGTATACCAAGGAGTAAAATGAGTCTCTTAGCTGGAAATCCACGTCATTTTCCACATAAAACTCATTGAATAAACTCCTCTATGGGCCAAAATCTCCCTCAGAGCACCATCAGTCACTTCATTGGTCAGTCATCACACCACATGTGGAGTTTGATTGAGATCAGCCAATGCAATCTGATCCTGGACACTCTAGACCACCTCAGAGACACTGCACTCCAACACAGACAGTTACACACATCCGTTTCACTCATTATAACCTGAAATAAGATGTCAGTAGGCTATAGAATTGGACTCAAACAGACAATTGCAATCCAATAGCCTATGTCTTAACATCATAGACATAAACTTAGGACACAAAACACCTAAAATATATATATTTTTAGTGGAGTTACTATGCTCATTTCTCTCCTTTTCTTCCTTTTATAGGATTATCCCAGGTCACAAAACTGAGATTTATTCAAACCGTTTCTACCATAATCATGACTTTGAAGATTGGTACTTAAGAATACTAAGTACACGCTAGCTCACTGCTTAGCTCCCACTTTTACATATATCCCCAGGGATCATCTTGTATTATATGACACATATTATATAATATGATTGACAATTATTTATTTTTTTCACCAAAAATAATAAATCCTGCAGAAATCCTTATGATCCTCCATTTAGAGGCTCAATCCGGCGGATTATCCTCCTTAAAAACAGGATCATGGCGGACTGGCATTTTGCACCTTAAGGAAAAACGAAGGAGAGTACTTCAGCCTCTGATGAGAAATATCATAATAATTTCGAAATATTGCCATACAAAGTGGTCAATATAAGGCAGGTTATCAAGGGATAACGTTTTTTCACTGACACATAGACACTTATTTACTGATATATCTTTGGGTAAAATGAGTGCCAGTGAAACAGCTCTGTCTGCTAATATTAATAACTTGGAAGTTAAAAGTATAAGTGCTTTCTACACACCCATCAGTGGGACTCCAATTCCAACCACCACATTGAGCAGTGAAACACTCGCACTACTCAATGAAGCAGCCACCAGACTGAAGGACCCATTGTCTAAACAAAACAAGGGAGTCAAGAGGAAGAGAACACAGTCTCCTTCTTCCCCCACAGACAACAGAGTGGACTACCCCACTGCCATTAAGTGGACTCCAATACATAGGGGAGACCAAAAGGCCTATTAGAAACAGAATGTATGAGCACTACAGCAGTGTTCAGGAATTCCAGCCTGACAAGGCTACTCCAGTCTCAAGGGACTTCACACAGAAAAATCATTCTGTGAAAAGCATGGAATAGAGCATTGTACAATGGATGGGGGATCCAACAAGTCCAAATGCCACCACCAGACACAGGCGCCAATAACTATATTTTATTTGGGCATTCCCTACACTCCACCCTGCAGGCATCAACATGTTTGTATGAGGCTATGCCCTCTTATTGCACCCCCTACCCAGGTACACCTTTATTCCCTTTACATTTCCATATAGCTTAATGCCCAAATCACAAGGGATTACATAAAAGAGGCCTTTCCACCAACCTTCACTAACGAAATCAATCTGACTTCTACTTGTCTCAACAAACTATTAAGGCTATTAAAACGATCAAAACACTTATAAAGCTATCTGTAGCAGAAAACGTACCGGACCCGTCCTGGCATCCTCTATCATCCAATAACCATTAATCATCAGGTGTAATATATATACATACACACATATATATATATATGTTTGATATATGCAGAAATATGAAGACATATAAACCAAACGATTATGCAGAATGGTTTTGACATGTCTAAGGTTTGTCATTCTAGTCTAAATGGTGGTTGAAAATTTACCTGTAAAACAAAGTACTGTAGATAAATTGTCTCTTTTTGGGCATAAATGTAAGGGTTCTAAATAATCCCATAAAGAGAAGCATTTTTCTAATATTAAGGACAATAATTAGATCATACAAGTATTATCCATATTCAAATTGGTGATGAAATATTTGTTTGGATAATTATCTATGCCCACAATACTGAAAAAGAACATTTCCAGGAATAAACCTTCACTTATTGTTATATCAATATATTCATCTGATATCACATTGATCTTATCTAATACACCCCGATAGCATATTTGATAATTTCCTCTTTTATACTACTAGAATAGAATAAAATTTATTTATCATAGTGACATACAAACACAAGTAAACAATAATCAAATAAGAGAGTCAACAATTTGCCCAGCCTCAATGGACTTATATGTCACTTTTGTAAACTAAGGATTAATAATAGTGGTTGCTATGAGAATTATAAATGGACAATATGTTACAGTCTTTGACATACAAAAACAAACAAAATACAGATAATAATATCTAATTATTTACAAGAGTTTAATAATATACCTACCCAAAAAGGAAAATACAATATATATTTAAGCATGTGTTTCTCAACAAAAGAGTGCATAATTAAATATTAATATAACCTAAAATGTAATCACTTGGCAATAACTTTTTGTCTGATCTTCCATGAATCACAAATAAAACTTACAAGTTCCTTATCACGTGATTTCAGAATAATATTAAGTTTATCTTCTTCAGACATTTTTTAAAAAATGTTTCCCAATTATGTTATACAAATTAAGCCTTCGGATCTTGTGTGCACTGTATTTTCATTGAAAATGGGTCTTCAACATTTAATTTTCTGAAATATTCAGTTTTTGGATCTTTCTTCAAATGATACCTTCCTGTTTCAATTCTTAGTGGTAAAACACCTGTTCAAATTTGAGCCAACAGAGATCAGTCTTGTCATTTATTGAGATGTCTGTAAAGATATCCTTCAGTTTCAAAAGTTGTTTTAAATGTTTTGTAAAGTCTCAGATTTGGCTTTCTTTCTAGTTCTAACTTCCATTCCTTTTCTTTTATGGTCGTTAATTGTGATTTTTACATTTCTAACATTTACAGCAACTTTTGAGTCCTACACTGATTTAAAATTTAGTTTTTTAAGTACTTGTCTGATATCTTGTGACCAATTAGCATTTGGTTGTCTGCAGTCTTGAAGAACAGTCCTTTTTGGCAGCCTTGTGTCATCCATCTTATTTAATCTGTTCCAAAACCTTAACTTACGTAAGTATCTACAGTATTTACTTGGAAACTACCCCATTTCTCCCAACATGCCTGTAATTGGTGTAAATTTATGCACCCCTCCAAAAAAATACCTGATGGCCTTATTTTGGATATTGTGACATTGGCTGGCTTTTGGAATCCACAAACTGAAGAACAATAGTCTAGAATTGTTTTCACCTGTGAATTACATAAAGATGTGTATGTTTTATACCTTGTAACATTTAAAGTTTTTAGCATTTATATCAATGCACCAAGTGCCCTATTTCCAGAGTCAAAGTATTGCAGCTATTAAAATCTACCATCTAAGTGTTCATTTAAATAAAGACCCAGATATTTATGTTCATCTTTATATTCCAGAGAAGTGTCACCGTCATCTTTGAACCCTTTATAGGCTCAGGCTTTATACTCAGAAAAAGATGCATGCTGTTCTGTTTTACAGGAATTAATTTTTAGATATTTATTTATTTAGATATTTATCTAGATATTTATTTAGATATTTATTTTCAAACTTACACATGTCTTTTCAAAGTATAGTTAGGTTTTTATTCCAATAAGGTTTGGGGATTTTAAACAATTTACGTGTTTATCTATGTATATCTAAATATTTGTCCATTTCTGAAAACAATGTTTTACAAATGACAGAATACAGGTCATCAATTTTTATGATTCTTATGATTCTTATGATTATGATTCTTTTGAGTTTTCTATGTTTTCAATTATTTTCAGAAGGCTATTGCACCATATTTCAGAGCTCATGAAGTTTTCTGGAATATTTATAGGATAATATATTATTAATCTATTAATTTTATATTCTTATTTTATATCAATTTTATAGTCTTAATAGATTATGGAATATTTATAAGATTATATATTAATAATACCCAGACGGGCGACCCTGCCATTGTCTCAACTCTCCATTACTTTTGCATAATGGAGAGTTAACACTACATTATTTTCTAACGGTGGGTTGTGATTTAGTTCAATGGCCAGTCTACCAAGAACAAAAGGGTACTTAGTATTTGCCAGTCATCCTCAGCACAATGCATTCAATATTGAAATGTTTTCACAACTTCTTTCATATTAATTAGTTCAGTGGGTACATTTACAAAGTCTTTTCAATTCTGAATGACATTCAGAGTTTAAAGAAAAATACCTCATGAAAAAATGCTAATTTGAAAAAATACCTCCTGACAAATACAAAACAAGCAATTTAATTTGTAAAGTTAGATATTTTTTCAATTCTTTGTATTTCTTTACAATCTGACTTTACAATAATCTTCTGTGAACTTAATCAAAAGGAGCAGCTAACTTTCAAACAAACTCACTTTGAAAATCTAACCCAGCATACTATATTAAAAGGAGTGTTTTTAGTGGCTCAAAATTTACTCAAGTAAAATGAGAAATAAAACATAGTGCAAAAATGCAGTTCTGAAATGCATTATTAGAGAGTTTAAAATACCCGTTCCCATTGTGACTGGTACTGCAAAGTGTAATAATGATGTCATCAGCTGACAGGTAAAACTTCTAGCTTGAAGTTTTACAATGTGGAGGAGGTGTTTTGAAGTTCATCAAAACTGATAAAGTAAAACTGGTTTTCTAGCTTTTATACCAGACTATATACATGAATATTGCAGAAAAGTGGGAGTTTAATATGCATTTAAACCTTATTTATATAAAAAATTAAATCAGGACAACCTTTCCTGGTAAAAAGTGCTGTCTAAAAAACCTTGGTATTTCTGTACAAAACTATGGCCTATGAAGGTGCGAACTATTTAATATTGGTATGGGTGTGAGCATGGAAGAGTTTTCATGTGTTTTGCATGTTTGATGAAACTGTAGGTTAGTGTTGGCATTTTTGCTGTGGGTTTTCTTACCATATGTGTTTTACTTTTTAAGGTGATGAATGTGAAAGTGCAGTGTTTTGGTCATTTGTGAATTAACAATAAAATTATAAATATAAAAAAGTGAATAGTTAGTCCCTTCACTCTCATCAACACCAAACGTGTATTTTAACTGAAAAGCCCCTCAACTGGAACGTGTGCCTGTACTTGTAGTTTTGGCATACAGGTCATGTGTACGGGTATTTTAAATTCTCTATTGCTGGGTTTAAATTTGATTTAAATTTTCAATGTTTTTAAGTTCAAAACAAAGATTTTAATTTATTTTATTACAGTTGGTTAAATGCTTCTAAAATGATACACTATTTGTGCTTGAAATGAATTTTGTTCTTAATGTTGTGAATTAATTTTTATAGGAGGTGTTACTAAAATACAAAATGTGGCATAGGCATTCTTTCTATGAGGCTTTTTTCCAGGAGACAATCTTTCCAGGGGGCGTTTTTCCTTGATTCTAAATTAAGAGACAAAGAAGTACACAAAATAAAAATCTTGAGAAACCCAAAAACTTCAACACAAACAAGTAATTTTCCAGTTTGTAGTACTTTCAATGCCGGAAACACAAAAAAAATTATAGCTTACTTTCTTAAAATAAGCACAGATTAATAAAGTAACGTGAAACACTCACCATAACAAATTATCCACAGTATTGTTAAATAAGCAGTCTAATTTTTTTCTGAAAAGTGCTTTCTGTAAGTCACAGATCCATATTTTATTGATTATCATTATCCATGGTTAAATTTTGTGGCAGTCAAATTATATTAAAACTTTTCAAGCTTTATCCAAAATTATATTTTCACATAAAGGAAAACCAGTGGTACACATGATAAAACAATGTTGATTTTGTATTGACATAAAAAACAATCATAGAACTAATTTAGTGAAAGCCCCATACCGTATACACACCAAAAGAAACATTGCAAAAATTGTCTAGGTTAATCATTTGGTACAAGGTGTTGAATTAATAAATTGGTTTTAATTTACAGGGTTTTGTAATAGATAATTGCCTCTTGGAGCTTCCATTATGTAAACTTAATGACGCTTTGGCCCTTTCAGGGCCTCAGGCTATTAAGTTTACATAATGGAGCGCCACTTGGCCATTATCTATATATTAATCTATTATTAATCAATGTGATGTATCCAATATCTTTTGATAAATTAGCATTAAATTTCCAAATCCCTTTCCGGGGGCCATGGTGGCAGAGTGGTAACACTCTCTCCTCCCACCTCTGCGGCCGGGGTTCGATCCCCGTCATGGCCGTAAGTGGGAAAGCTGGTAGTTGCTTGCCGTTGGTCGGCAGTTTACAATACACAACCCTAGCGAACTCTATGTACTGGTTTCCTCTGCCCTTCCAACTACCCGTCATGATATGACCTGTACAGTGTTGAAAGCGACGTAAAACCCCAAATAAACAAACAAACCAAATCCCTTTCCCGACTTATATAATCTGTTATACTTGAAGAAACGATAAAATAATCCAGTTAGGCTTGCTTTAATTGATTATGTCGACGCCAAGTGTATCAATAACTGTGAGGATAGAAGTGCCTATAAGCATCAATGGGCTTTGTTTTTAACAGTACTTCACCACGCCCCATAAGAGGATACACTCCGTCGAATTGACACAATTGACAACCAATGTGTTGGTTAAGGTATGTGCTCCCTGAGTACCTAAATAATGAAAGATTTATGGTGCATGGTTTTATGTGTTTTATCACGTGAAAGTGTGTAGCTCTACCAGATAAATCCTTGTCCATACCAGACTAATGTGAGGATGTCCACTACAGATTTAATGATTTTGATCTGTGTGTTTTGTGTGAGAAAGCTTGAAGAGAGCTGAATGGAGCCCACATGTGGAATCCACTGTTACATGAAATTAAATTTAAAAAAAACTAGCCAGGGTCAGGGTCTTTTGACATAGATTTTTATTTTGTGTGGTTTTTTGTCTCTTAACTTGGAATCAAGGAAAAACGCCTCCTGGAAAGATTGTCTCCTGGAAACAAAGCCTCATAGAAAGAATGCCTACTGCACATTTTGTATTTCAGTAATACCTCCTATGAAAATTAAACCAGAACATTAAGAACAAAATTCATTTCAACCACAAACAGTGTATAATTTTAGAAGTATATAACAAACTGTAATAAGAAAAATTAAAATCTTTGTTTTGAACTTAAAAACATTGAAAATTTAAATCAAATTTAAACGCAGCAGTAATGCACTTCAGAACTGCATTTTTGCACTGTGTTTTTTTTCTCATTCTACCTGAGTAAATTTTGAGCCACTAAAATTACTCCTTTAATATAGTATGCTGGGTTAGATTTTCACAGTGAGTTTGTTTGAAAGTTAGCTAGTCCTTTGATTAAGTTTACAGAAGATTGTAGGGTCAGATTGTAAAGAAATACAAAGAATTAAAAAATATCTAACTTTAAAAAAATTAAATTACTTGCTTTGTATTTGTCAGGAGGTATTTTTTCTAGGTAGCATTTTTCCATGAGGTATTTTTCTATGAATGCTGAATATCATTCAGAATTGAAAAGACTTTGTAAATGTACCCACTGAACTAATTAATATGAAAGAAGTTGTGAAAGCATTTCAATATTGAATGCATTGTGCTGAGGATGACTGGCAAATACTAAGTGCCTTTTTTGTTCTTGGAAAACTGGCCACTGAACTGAACCACAATCCACTGTTACAAAATAATGTAGTGTTAACTCTCCATTGTGCAAATATAATGGAGAGTTGAGACAATGCAAGGGTCGCCCATCTGGGTTTCTGGGCTGCCGGCGAAATGGAGCTTTGCTTGCTCAGATAGTCTATTGTTTGGAATTATCGTTTAATGTCATAAAATTCATTGTAATGAGTACAGTGTTGAAAACTAGTTAGAAGTAAGTTGCTTATCTTTGGTAAGTCTTACAATTATGACATTTATTTTTTACCCATTAATTTTTGGGGGTTTTAGCATCGCTGTCAACACTTTGTATAGGTCATATCACGACGGGCATTTTTGGGGGGAAGAGGAAACCAGAATATAGAGATGATCAAAGGTTCTGTACTGTAAACTGCCGACCGATGGCAAGCAACTACCAGCTTTCCCACTTGAGGTCGGGCTAGGGTTCAAACTCCGGGTGATTAATAGTTATTGTATGATGTTCTATGGTTGTGTGTTGTTTGATTTAACCAAAAAGAATATTAATAAGCTGTACACTATATAGAGAAAGTATATTCATAAATTTATTGACATTGATGATTAAACTCATTCAAAGTCTGTGTGTGAAAATCGTGTAGGGCAGTTATGATCTGTTACATTATTACTTATTGTCATGTAGTCAGATCTTTGATAATGAAACTGCTACTAGGAAATTTCAAATAATTAGTAATACCTACAGTGAAAAAGACATATGAGTGATATTATGGGGATTCTTCAAGAGGTGGGATTACTTGAATGGTATCCTTTAATATTTTATGCCATAAATTAATATAATTAATTTGACTGAAGTTTAATGGTTAAAGTGTAATTAAATGTAATTATTGTAACCAGTGTCTGAATATAAGATGTTTTTTATTTATTTTTTGTGTTGGTTTTCTTCTTTGTGAACAATATACCTTGAATAGGAGACATAATCCACAATTTTAATGTTCAAGTCAGAGAAACCGCTCACAACTGTGTTTTCATGACGGTCAAAGTTTCTCATGATTTTTCCTACACAGAATGCAGCAAACATGAACACTGTGGTACTGGCAGATAATTGTAACCTCATGTAGGGTGTGTTCTATTTCTTTTTGGAAAAGTTAAAAATATTTGTATTACTTTCCTACAATATTTTGTATTACTTTCCTACAAATCTGAGAATGAACTGATCACATGTGATGACCTAGATTCAGATAGTTATTCAAGGTCATCTTATCAGTTGTGAAAATAACTCCCTTGTGCTGAAAGGTATTTTGCACCCAACCATGGCTAATGTTTGGATTGAGCTCTACTTCTTGATATAACCTAAAAAAACCTTTAAAAGTTATATTTATAATCTAAACATATTAAATTTTTAAATAACATACTTTCAGGACTTTGAAATGTTCTATAGCTATTTTTCATGACAAACGGTAACGTTTTACTTTCAGCTTCCTTTAGCGTTACCTTAGTTGGTGTATGCATTGTACTTGGTTCTGCAGAGATTACTTGTTTCTTAGCTCTGTACAACAAATGTGGTACACAAAACCGGTGAGTTATATGTTTTTGTTTTGTCCTTTTTTTTTTGCTTGAACAATGAAGGCTTTTATACATGGTTCCTTATAAACCATGCAATATTGTCCATAGCAGAATTACACTGCACGTTTGATATGAAAGTTAGCATGGAATATTTTGACTTTCGTGTTTCCTAATGGTTATTGTTATTGAGAGTTTATTTGAGCTGTGCTATCTAGCACACAACTTATAACGAAAGAATAACCAGAGAGATTTGGGTTCAATAAATGTTATCCATGAATGCAGTATTTTTAAGTTGTAATTTGAGTGTCTAAGCTTAGAGCACAAACAGTTACGTAAAGTGGATAAGCAAGAAATGTATTTTTCTGTTTTTGAAAATGAAACCATTTACAAGAAACATCACAACTTAATGCCCCTGCTCCACCATAGGATTAATTCCCGATTCACCCTGTGACCCTTAATTGTTGAGAGTCTGGTGAAAATAGAATGTTGGTCTAGGTATGCCATTAAATCAAGATCATCCTCAGGAAGCCTCAGACGTCCTGAGACAAGTCACTTTGTTCCCTGACTAAGAAGCGATTAAACCACCTTTATGATTGTTTCAATCCCGATCCTGTTGGGGATTTATTAACTGAGTCTCAGACTGGTCTAATGCTCCCTCAGCCCTCCTGGGACTAATAATCGATTTTCTCAGACACTAATAACCGATTTTTGTTGTGGTCCATCCCTGGATTCAGAGGGTATATATATATATATATGGACATGGATCTAATTATTTAATTACTTTTCTACAGACAGCAAGATGCCACATTTCAATGGTAGAGATTTTCAGAGGCAATTTAGGGCATTTTAAGTTTTTATTCAGTTACATATATTGATGTATATCCTATTTTATCATCTACCACAGCAGCCACAACCTTAACCACCACCACCAGTCAGACAACCACCCAGAAGGAGTTACAAAATATGGGTCTTACCATGGATAATGCAGAGAGAAGATAAAAGGGCTTACCATAACCTTTTGGCCGAATTATATAACACTGACATTCCTGCATTCATCAATTTTATTAGGATGACCCCTGCATTCTTTGAAATGATAAATGCCAGGGTACAACCACGTCTAGCCAAGCCAGCAACTGACTACAGAGCTCCACTGAGTGTTGGGATGAAGTTAACCATCACTCTTAGATATCTTGTGTCACGGTCAGACCCCAACTAACTAGTGCGTTATGTAGTGGGAAGGGAGATTATTGATTGGTTCTGCTGTGTCTCGAACTTGCAGCCTTCTGATTACACACAGATATAAACACAAGTCGAGCTCTTTAACCAGCTCAGCTAAAGGGGAATCCCCGGAAGCCCAGGTATTAATAGAACTGATATACACGAGGATATTACAGTTAGCCAGAGAAAATTGCACAACAGGAAGGAAAGAATTTGTTTGAACTAAATAATTTATTTTCAATATGTACAAATCAGTGTTAAACCAACCAAATCAGAATACACATTTAAAACAATAATAACTCAAACTTACGCACCTGTTAATGACTTAAAACCTTTAAATATTATTGCAAAATTACTTAAATAGTTTCTTACTGATCACTCGCAGATTATTGTCCATGTGGCTGAATCAATGTTCACAATAGAAGTTATAGCCTGATCACATAAAAGTTTGTAGTCACCTGGTCTTGAATCAGTTGTAACAAACAGTTCTGGATAGTTGACTGTCTCGGGTTGATGAAGTTTCGAGAACAATGTGTTCGATTGTAATTGGCATAAGAATTTCCTCACTTGGCACTACACTGGACTTTTGGCCCCTGAGATCTTCCACAAGTCTTCCCCTTTATTGCTGAGCTCAACTTCTCTGCTATTGTAGATTTCACTCCCAGTCAATCTGCTGGATAGTGTCCTTTTTACCACACTGGTTTTTCAGTTAAAAGTCTTTTGACTGTTTAACAATTTTTCAAAGATTCTAGTCGGCAATACAATATCATCTGGGGTATAGAACTCCTCTCCCAACAATTCTAATCTGTAACTGTGATGTGTCCAGCTTATATAGAGGAGTGATCAGGAACCTTACCATTACAACATACATATTTTCCAAGAGATTAACATCCTAAAACTTATACTTACATTAATTACTCATGATAAACATTTCTTGGAAAGAATCCTGTTTTTGTTAAAACTACAACTCACCTATTTCACTATTTCACAATTTGACACACTTCCTTATAAACAACACATCAATCATCAGGATATGAAACTGTAGGTCATTAAGTGTATCATATCTCTGCTTTAAACACCAGCAGAAGAGGCCTGTGACTGTACAAACCTACACATACCTTATTATTCTATCACATCTGGCCACTGGAGAGTCTTACACATCACTATCCTACCAGTTTATGGTTGGAAGATCCAGCAAGTTTTACCAGAAGTCTGTAGGGCAATCCAGGAAGAGTTCACCGGGGAATATTTGAGGTGTCTCACTAGTCCAGATGATCGGAAGGAGTTGAAACGAGAATTTAGGTACAGATGGAATGTACTTCATGCTGTGGGAACCCTAGATGGGAAACTTGTAGCCTTGAAGAAACCAAAGAACTCTGGTGCCCTGTACCACAACTACAAGGGATTCTTTTCTATTGTTATCTTGGCCCTGGTAGATGGAGAGTACAAATTCAGATGGGTGGACATGGGCACAGCTGGTTCGTGCTTAGATGCTCAGATTTTCAGCAGCTCTCACCTGAAGATAAAGATTGAAGATGAATCCATAGGGTTTCCAAGCCCATGTCCTATTAGATAGGGTGGTCCAGATGTTCACTATTTCATGTGCACAGTTTCTGTGCAGGTGCTCCTGAGGAAAAGAATCGGCCCTTAGTCGGTTCTTAGTCTCAGTCTTCCTCAGGTGGCTGGGACTTTCTGCGACTAAAATTGTGTTGTTTGCGGGTCTGTTTAGATCAGATTCTGTTAATTGGACCTTAATCCGGAACAACTATTTCTTAGTCTCAGGACACCTCAGACAGTCTGAGGATTCCTGAGACTAAGGAAAAGGATTCATGATTCACATGTACAAAACCTTTTTAACTTTTCCCTTTCCCATGGTGGATCGGGGATCAACCTGGGGACTCTGTCCAGGTCTCCTCGGATTAAGCTAAGGCGTCCTGGCATTAAGAGTCACAGGAGGATAGGACAATATAGGATTGTGTAAATTTGGGTCTGAGGAGGCCTTAGGGAGCCTGAGACTGGGAAATCTGTGGGTAGGCGTAAAAGTGGATCAGTTACAATCATGGAAAATATCAAACATGTTTAATATTTATGCCGACTGCAACCGACCCAAAAAGACTCGAGTGGACTGTCTAGGATTCTGCAGTTTTAGGAAACCGATTCCCAAAAAACCTTAATCAGAAGCCTTAGCTGTGTGGTGGAACAGGGGCATAAAGCACACATCTTTGGACTTCTATGATTATTTATCACACATCCCAATAAAAGATTTACTATCCCTCTACATTATTAATGCAGACTCCTGTGTATGCAGTAAAAGACCTGTATTTTCTCTATTTTGGATTATTATTTTTTACTTTATTTCAAAGAACTTCAGAAAATTAAAATCGCAGCAAGGAAAACATTTGAATTGTAAAATAATGTAATTGGCATCTCCACAAAAGTTTCTTTACTATACATTACAAATTAAAAATGACATATTTCCATAACATGTGTTTTTTTTTTCTGAAATGGCCACCAATCATATTTTACTGACTGATTAATATATAATACATTAACCTTTATGATGAACAAAGGAAACATTGGATTAAGTTTCTCGTTGCTTAAATCCTGTAATAGTATTTTCGCACAAATTTCATCTAATACTAAATTATTTTATGAAGATCTTTTTCTTCAATGCAGCAATATTTTTTTTGACAAAGAAAAAAGGAAATGTTCCAAAAAGAAATGTTCCATGAAGAATATATTGGTATCAAAAGTAAAAAAAAATACGTGGCCGAAAGAATTAGTATATCAATAAATATCTATGTATTTTCGTGTATTTTTTGTCACTAAGGTTGTCTACCTCTGCACGCTGCTTTCATTTGCAGAATAAGTATTTCATAATTTTTAGGGTTTTCATTTTGATAGGTGTATAGGAAACCAAACGCGGAGATTATCACACAATGTTTAAGACAAGGGATATATAATTGGCCAATACAATCTGAGAATAAGAATGTCCTGTTTCTAGCAGGAGTTTTATAGTAGTTTCACAAAATAAGATATAATTCTTTCTAAACTTATTAAGAATGGAGTAGGATCTTCCATAGTCTCAATAACTTTGTTTAACATACTAAAAGTGAAAGAAAGACATTCACATTATACAGGTGAATTCAGGCAAATCCTCTGTTACAGCTGTAAATGTGACAACAATGACGTCACCTCAGTTGTGCACAGATTTGGGAGAAAGTGCACTGATTTACCAGGAGATGAATAAAATGCTTTTGAAACAAGAGAGGAATGTGTGTTTTCAGAAAAAAAATAGTCGTGGTGTCCGTTTTGATAGTATGAGTGTATTTCCATAAACTCTGAATAAAATTGAAATTCTTTGCTCATCAATTAAAATGATAAATGTTATTTCACCAGTACACAGTGAGTTTATCACCACCACCTGCCATATAAGATTGTGATTTAAATTGATAAAAACTATAGTTTGCGGTCACATCATTACCGAGTTTACATCGGTCATCTTTTTCATAATTAAGTAACAACTTAAAATTGGAAAAAACGCACATGCATGTCTATTAACTTTTAACCGACTAGCCAATTTAATCAAGTGAACTTACAGGGCAATATGTTTGTAACAATAAGTGGTGATTCTCTGTTTGACATATTCCAAATCATCCAGAATTGTCGGGAATATAAACCAAACAAATACAAAATCTAAAATGATATTTTAGCTACCCTTGTACTTTACACTAACTGATACTGTTTTTGACGTAGAAACCGAAGAAGAAACCCTGACGAAAACAATCAAGTACAGAAATATGACAATGAAATAATCCAAGATCATGATGGAAAACAGAGCACAGTAATATTTCGAAGAAAGGAAGAAATAGTAAGATTATTTATCATAAACAATTTTACATTTATAGTGAGAAAGGTTTTGCTTACTTTCTTTGCATGAAAACTGATGATAAATTAATTTTGTATTTTAGACCCAATCTGGATCATGCACAAAAACAGAAGAGATTGAACTTTCATTGACGCCCGAGGAAAAATCCAAAGTGGTAAATTCAATTTGCTCCAGGGGACCAAACAATGCAGTATGTAATTATTGAAGGCTGCAACCAGATATTACTGCATTTCGATTATGCATCTTGTAAAGTTTGTATATAAAAGGTTATTGATTCTCTCTCCTGATATTACTGCTAATTTGTTTACAATGTCAGTTTATTTTTAGGACGTGCCTTTTCATTACATTGTATCAGGTTGTCAGCTGAATATTTTAGACATCACTGAAACCTATAGCTAGAAGCCACAAATACTGAAAGTTAGATTGATGTAACACCAACTGGTTTACCATATTCCTTGCTCTAAAATTATGGGGTGCAATTGGCATTTTAAATTAGAAGTGGCATTTTCACTGTTTTATTGTTTTAATATATCTTACCGAACAGACAATAACCCATATCCGGGGCAAGCTGGTCATGCCAAACGATAGACAATGGCATCTTAAGCTCTGATCAGATTTGATTGGTACAGATCTTCTTTCTAGGTGGCAATGGATATGACAACCATTTTATTTGTGCTGCAATTTAATATCTATTTGAATATCTTATTCTGTGAACAAAAAGAAGAAAACTATAAGTGATGTGACAATTTTTAGCGTAGAATCCCTTTTGTCTCTTAGCAGCCATTCAGTGTAATAAGATTTGTTTTTTACCACCATAAATGTTGTCTTCCTAAAATGGTTGCTATCTCAAAATATCATTTTTGGAGGCATGGCTGCACCCTTTTAACTAGTATGCCAGCTTGGCTTCTGTACTGGATCAGTCTCCCATGGATAGCTGCATCTTGCAAGGATCTGGCATCTCCCCTTCAAGGTCTTTAACAACACCAAACAATCACTCAATTAGATGTTCATCTCCAGACAGACCCTGAACCTGTTTTTGCATCATCTGATATGACCAGTCTAGAAGAGTTAAAAAGTTCACCGAAATCACTGGTAGAAAAGGAGATCTCTCGGACTCAGAAGTTGAACAGCAAAAGAAAGACACATCTATTAGTGAGGAATAGTCCACCCTGAAACTATGGGTTTAGTTCACTCCTATACGGCATAGATGTTTTATTCCAGACATTGAATAATTGGTTGCTTCATGTATTTACACTCTCTTGGCGAAAAACAGAAGCTAAGTTTAAAAATCTTTAAATATCTACCCCAGGGGTGTGATTGTGTCACAAGTCTGAGAGCATGAACATGACTGTGATTGCTGAAACTAAAACCATCCAGAGGTCCACGTTGGCCTAGTGGTTTGCCAGTTTTTATTTTGTATCTAATCAATAGCAGCCACCTATTTGTGGGTTGAACTCTCAGTGACAATGCTGAAGGCCTGCCCCAATATGGCCCTAACTGCTGAGTGGGATGTAAAACCCCAACAGTAACGTTTGCCAAAACCATCCTGTTAACGGACTGAGAAGGGCTGAAGTTTTCTGGTAAATGATGCTTCGGAGTCGCACAGCATGTTTCCTGAGATTCCAACCCATTGCGAATTTTTACTGTTCCTATTAGTCTCTTGGGATAGGATCACAAAAGGAGTGATGTGTGTAATCAGTTACAGGATGTAATATGTATTACCCTTCTCCAAGAGAATATCAAAGGCAACTTTATGACTTTGCAAAACAACCCGAGTTAAGTATATCTGCTTGCAAGGCCAAGCAAGTATTTATCAGAAAAAAATTTCCTATTGTCTACCTAAAGAGCCGTTGCATGCACTCTTGACAAAGCAGTCTAAAGATAAAGTGAAAACTCAATCTTCCCTGGCCTTTTCAATCTGACCTTTCTTGGTTATGAAATCACACAAGAAACGGAGGCTCATTTTGGATGTGAGCACCCTAAACCTTTATTTAAAGGTCACGAAATTCAAGATAGAGACACAAGAATTAATCTGGCTCTCTTGCATAAAGGGCGAATGGTTAACCTTGCTAGATTTCAGTGACATACTTTCAAATAAACAAGAATTTAAAGTCCCACTATAAAAGCAAGTTCTCTAAATTCAAAGGTCTCTCAACAGGCTCTATGGCGTTCACTGTCTTGGTCAACACAGTGACACTAACTGCTCCAGCAAGGGGTATAACCCCACCAGTACAGAGACGACTGGCTTATAAGGACATTTACCTTTATTTCAGGATCTAGACTACATTTCTGGATTGTAAACATACAAACATCTGATCTAGAGCCCAAAATATTTTTCGACTTTCCTGGTCAGACTCACCACAGAAAGGTAACACGCCCCCAACTTGAAAATAAAACCCTCATGCTGAGACCAACTTGTTGGGAATGACAATCAGGTAAAATAGATAAAAGAATCAGATAAACTTTTTCGACACCTTTAAAATGGTCAGAACATCATGATGGCCACAGACAACACCACACTGTTGTCTTGCATAAACAACCAGGAGAGATATGAGATCAGATTCACTCTGTGATCTCCTGCAGACGACACTTCTGGTACAGTATGCTTTCCTGTACAGATAATTGAGACAGACTACGAGATTCCAACAAGCTGGCCAGGTTTACGTCCAACTCCCAAATCAGGAATCCTGAGTAGTGGTTGCTCCCAGTCAATTAGGGGAAGGTCTGATTGCCTATGCATTCTCTCTCTACTCTTTTTCTTGAGTAAGGAGGTCAAAAGAACATGATCCACCACTGCAAGGTTATTCTGATATATCTTGTTTAACCCTATATGGATTGGTTCTGAGACCTAGTAATGCATTTGCTCCATCTACCAGTGTGTCTTCAAACTGAGACCAACATCTCGGTACAACTGTTCAATTGTAGCCTAAACAGGGAACTCTCCATCTAAACTCAAATGCTTCGCTTTTTAAGAAGTTCTGCTTCTCTGAAAAAGTGGCAACATGGTCAGGAACATTTTAGCTGAGCTATGATTATCTTTTGTCTTTAACAATACATAGATCCAGTCAAAATCTAGGGGAAAACAATACTCCAACAAATCTGTTGTTGTTGGTCAAAATAATCTGCTAAGTGATATTTTCATCTGGTCACATTCAGTGGTGATTGTATAGATATTCCCAAATCTAAGAAATTTCGAAGGCAACCTTGCCTAAGAGATGAGTTTGAATATCAGGTATATCCCAGTATGTGAATGAACCAGAAAACGACTGAATTGGAGAGAATGGGAGAAACATCAAAAGCAACCATATTTTGAGCTTTGCATTGTAAATACGCTGTAGAACAAGGTTCATGTACCAAAAAAGTTGGTTATCAAATGCCTACCACCCACAAGACCTGAATTGTAAAAATCAGCAGTATCAATGCCACCCATCAGCCTGGCCCACTTGAGACATGAAATCAGAAATCTGATCCAACTGGTCAGTAGTGTCATTACAATAGTTTTGAAGAGATTAGGACAATGGTGATAATTTTCCAGATCTGCAACAATACTGGTGCCTATATTTCCTTCTTGACCTAAACATGACTTTTCCCATGTACTATATCTTTGTTAGCATGGAGAGTATTTGACCTTTGATAAAGATTAACAACAGTGAATTACGTGCTGTAAAATGAACCATTGTGATTCTCAGTCTCACACCTTGTCAGGCTTTTATGCACCTCTTGCAAAAAACACACGGTATACGTGTGCTGCTGGGCACAAGGATCCACATCCACATTCTGTCTAATGTTCGAACCCTCCAGTCCGAACCCTTACCTACCATTAAATTTATTAACGCTCGACGATAGGAGAGGGTTATTGTGATCAGTTTGTTTCTGTCTGTCCATCTGTCTGTCTGTCTGTCTGTCTGTGCACCGTTTTGCTCTTATAACTCAAAAACTACAACACCAATCAAGCTCAAATTTGGTGGGCAGGTATTTGATGGGGTACAGACGGATTATTCCAAATTTGGTGTAATTTGTGTGAAAATTAAAGCCAGGAGAGAGTTTTTTTATTTTTAATTGGGCTTTTACAGTAAAAATTCTGCTTCTCTGTCTGTGCACCGGTTTGCCCTTATAACTCAAAAACTATAACATCAATCAATCTCAAATTTGGTGGGAAGGTATTTTATGGGGAACAGACGGATTCTTCCAAATTTGGTGTAATTTGTATGAAAATTAAAGCCAGGAGAGAGTTTTTCTTATTTTTAATTGGGCTTTTACAGTGAAATCTGCTTCTCTGTCTGTGCACCGTTTTGCCGTTATAACTCAAAAACTATAAAATTAATCAATCTCAAATTTTGTGGGAAGGTATTTTATGGGATACAGAAGGATTCTTCCAAATTTGGTGTAATTTGTTTCAAAATTAAAGCCAGGAGAGAGTTTTTCTTATTTTTAATTGGGAATACACAGTGAAACTGCTTCTCTTCATCACCTAGGTAAAAAATCAATATTTTGCTTTCTGATGATGTCATTACTCCGTGATGTCACAATGCAACTGTCATTGTGAGGTCACAAACCTAGCTTGTGATTCTTGCTGTCTTTAAGTAAAAATATTTTTTCTCATTTTAATAAACATAATAAAGAGGGAGGTGGTATATTCATCATTTTTGTTAATTATTATTTCTGTTTTATTTTCCCTTTTTTTATTTCAATTCCTTGACAGTCCATCACAAAAAATTACCATGTGTGATTTTCACCAAGTGACCTTTAAGCAATATTTTTACCTCCAGCAGCAGTTTAATGTTTTTGTGTGCTTATTGTTTATTTTTTTATTTTATTTTATTTATTATTTTGTGTGTGTGTGTGTGTGTGTGGGGGGGGGGGGGGGGGATGTAGTTACTAAAAGAAAGATCAGAATCTTAATTTGGATACAAAAAATTCATGATTTTTCAGAGGTCCCATTTCAATGTATTTTAAATGACTTTAGCTTTCTACTTGATATTTCTATGAAGATTAATTTACATGTTTGGTTTTATTTTATTGTCTTCCTTACAATACTTTATATCACTTGATGAACTGGTCACATGGAGTCGAGCGTTTTGCTCTCTCTGAGTGCATCTTGTTTGTATATGCAAGACCTTCTCTAAATAAGCATTGAAAATGAGTTTTAGACTGCAATTGTTTACCCTCAACAGTGATTGTATGATTTATTTATGAATAAATCTAGTTTTATGGACTACATACATAGGTCTTTACAACCACATTTTAGATATTCTTTGCTCCAACTGATTTCAATGTTTGTCAAGCTACTTGAAGTAATTAATTGTATCTCTGTCCATCTGACTGAAAATTTAAAAAAAGTAACATAGCTTAATTTGACACATTGAAATATTGTTACAATACTGCATCCTTACTTAGTCGTCAACATTTCAAGTCAAAAGTGTTACATTCAAGTGTTACATTGTATAAAAGTAACAAGATACCATAAGTTAGATTAACCGGGTTTAATTTCAAGAATGTAGTCAATCACTTTTTGTTTTTATGACAAATCTGCAATTAGAAGCACAACTGTTGTGAATACCTGCATAGATGTAGGAACTAGGGGGGGCAGCAGGGAAGGCCACCCCCCCCCCCACCCCCCCCCAGCCACAAAGTTGGGGGGCGGGGATATCTTTTTGTCCCCCAACTTTTTTCAATAGAACTAAATTCCAATTTTGAAATTTATGTAAATTTTTACAAGTAACTGAATAATATGTGGTCAGATTAGACTTTTACCTTGTTCACTGCTGACATGTACTATTGTGTAGGCTACCATTTGAACTATAATATATTTATTTTTATGATTTGTAAAAAGAACATTTTCAGTTAACCTGTCACGGGATTTGTAAAATTCTGTAATTCTTATGCAGACCATAATTTTACATATAGTGATCTTCTACATTTCATTTAGCGTGTTTCATTTGATTTAGACCAGTCTATTTATTGAAATTGACATTTATTGAGATTGTAAACAGAAAATAGGTAATATTGTTGTTTTATATGTAACTGGGTCAGATAGACCAGTGCACATGTGATAATGGAATCATAAAATACAAAATAAATAAGCTAAAAAATTCTTACCTAATGTAATATATTTGTTTATATAATATGTATATTTAGGCTTCACTCGATTTTCATATGGCTCGTGTTGTCAGAGGAAGTATTTCATTATAAATGATCGACAATAGGAGAGGGTTGTTGTAATCAATTATGTTCCATGTTATTACCTCCGCCAAGGAGGCTATGTTTTCGCCTTTGTTTGTTTGTGAGTTTGTTTGTGAACAAGATAACTCAGAAACTTATGGTCGGATTTTGATGAAATTTTCAGGATATGTCTGAAAAGGTAAAATGTAGAAATGATTCGATGTTGGGAGTGATCCAGATCTTCTGGATCCATGAAATGTAATTTTTAAAGACAGATAACTCAAAAAGTTATGGACGGATTTTGATGAAATTTTCTGGATATGTGCTCCCTTGACGGAGGTCTGCGCTCTCCGAGTGCTCTTGTTATGTTTCTTTCGAAGTTTTTATTTGATGTAAATATATAAAAGTTTTATGTGAATATATATCCACATAATGATAAGCAAATATGTTAACCAGATATGCTAAACAAATATAACCAGTTAAGTTGTTTAAATATCTCAGTCTAAGGCAGTTTGGCAATTTTATTGTTTATATGTTTTTGTTTGTTTTTCTGCTACTGCATATTACATTGGAGGTAAACTCTTATCATGAATTTGTTTATGTTTTATTATTTGATAAAATGGATATGTTTTCTACTAATGTTGTAAACAATGTTGAATTATATTATAAAACCAATGAATTTTTATCAGGTACTGCTTACAAATTCAATAAAAAAGGTAAGGAGTAGTTTTGCTAATCAGTGTGATGTTAAGTAATGGCTGAAAATTTACTAGATAAAGTAAATGTATTGTCAGTGTGGGGGGAAGTTGCCATATTTTTAGTAATAAATTTTAATTTGAAATCCTATGTGATCCTATATTTATTTTTATTTATTCTAGTGACATGTATACAATGTATATTGTTATAAATATATGCAAACAGCAGAAATAAAGTGAATGCTATACCCAACCCAAATTTCGTCTTGTATGTCACTTTGAATCCGTTTTATATACAGGTGTCCGAAAATAGGACCATTATGAAACTGGTGCAAAAAGATTCCACTAAAGCAAACCAGGCTATATTATATGCATATTAGTATCATGTTTCACAAATATAACAAATAACATAAATATTAGACCAGGCTGAAGAGGTGACCAACTCAATGGTAGAGATTATATTTTTACTCAGTAATTTCAAAATGGGAACAGGGACATGGAAACTTAATAACAGTTTATTAAAGATTCAAAATGCATTTCCTTGATTAATAAATGCATAAAAGAAGAAATAAATATAACTCAATACCCTTACCAAGACAGCCAATTATAGGCCAATAATTTATTCTGATAATTTACGGCTAAGGATTCAAGGGTATTTAAACGAAAGTGCAGTAGAAGTCAAATTTATATTTTGAAAAAATAATATTTTTTGAAATGGAAAAATTTAAAATCGGGAGAAAGCATGATTGATGTTGAATTGTTGGAGTTTCAAAAACAAGAACTCCATGAATTCAGACAAAATAAAATGCAGGGCCATATGATAAGGTCAAGAACATAATCGAAGGAGAGAAGTCTTCAAAATACATCATTCCAACTATGTTGACAAAGTAGAAAAAACATCTCCAAAACAAGATTAAATATATGCCAGGGAACAAAGGGAGATTTCGAAAGTAAAATGTTTCTGCCACAACATGTAAATATTGAATAAAAATATTGAAGTATCTAATCTTTGTAATTATTTGAGAAATACAATTCTAACACCCTCAAAAAGGAATAAGTCTGGAAAATGCAGGGATCTCTTTCAATTGAGGAACTTGATATTGAACTTTAGAGTGACAAAAAATAACAGGAAACCGTGTGTTTTTACATGTCTTCATAATGAGGGTGTTCCACTAAACCCGATCCTAACTGACTGTATATGACTTGGGATCAGGGCTATAAAAATGCAAGAAAATTTTGGTTTGACTTCTATCTCAGGGCGTAATACATCCCAGCCTGTCTGAATTCACTTCCCAACCTGACTGGGAATGCGATGTGTTTTTGCAGGATCGAATGTGAAACTATTGGAACAAGCCATAGAGGCAGAAACAGACATGCTGTAGCAAGTCATGCTAAGATGAAGTGACAAACCTGGAGTAGTATCTTGACTTACCCCAACTGGACTGATTGATATCTGGAGTCGGGATTGCCAGTCTGATTCCCAGCAACACTACATAAACCCATAGTTGCTGCTGCTGTTACTCATCATTTCTCATTGCAAAGATGTTCAGCTTAAAATACAAGAGGCTTCCTATATAAGATTATGGCCCAGTTGTTGTTATTGAGTTAAATATTTTGATTTTCATTCATTTTACACACTAAAAAATGACTGAGCCCAGGAACCAGGACAAGCACCTGCTATACATCCAGCACCTTCATCACAGCTCCCACCACCAGCCAGCAAAGAAGAAAGCCACAAAACCTCTGGGTTCTGCCATGGATCAGCAAAGGAAAGATAAAGGATGTTACAACAACCACTTGGTGGAATTAAAGCAAACTGATATTCCATGTTACCAGAATTTTGTGAGGATGCCCTCTTCAATTTCCAACCACACTGAGGAATTAATAAATTCCCGCGTGAAGAAGGAAGCCATTAACTACAGGCAGCCTTTGGAAGTGGTTTTATATTTGTGCATAACACTCAGACACTCGGCTACTGGAGAATTGTATAAGTCTTTAGCTTTTCACTCAATGCTTGGTTGAAACACCATGTGTAAATTCATTGCTGTTCCATCCTACAGGAATTCCAAGTGGAGTACCTGGCATGCTCTATCACTTCTAAAGAATGGAAACAGATCCAGGAGAGGATTCAGAAATAGATAGAATGTCCCCCATGCTGTTGGAGTGCTAGATGGGAAACGTAAGACGGAAGAAGCATACCAGATATGGCAATGAATATTACAACCTCAAGGATTTTCCCAGGTTCTGAAAGAGATGATCGATGCTGATTACAGATTTCTTTGGGTAGATGTTAGGACCAGTGGATCGTCATTGGATATGTAAAGTTTGAACTGCTGTATGTTAAAGAAAAAGATACAGAGTTGTACCTTAGGGTCATCTGAACCCCTGAGTGGGGAGGGCCTCCTTTGCACCATTATTGTTGGATGATGATGCCTTCACATTGTAGCCATAGCTAGTGAAACCATACAGCAGAAGACAATTGAGTAGGAAAGAGAGAATAGCAAAGTACAGGATCTCCAGAGGCATAAAGATGGTGGAATATGTTTGTAATATTATTGTGCAGTTCAGGGCCCGTATTCACTAAACCTCCTATATTTTAAAGGTCCCATTATTAAAGGAAGGTGAAAAATATCCTTTGGTAAGATGATATGTAAAATGCTATTCACTAAACCTCCTTTATGGTTCCCTTACCAAAGGAGACCTTAAATAAAGGATCCTTTATTAAAGGAGTGCATTAAGTCATCTGATTGGTTGAAATGTTTGCTTATAAAGGCTCCTTTATCTTTCCCTTACATTTGTATTTTCTTCTTTCCATGTTTATTATTAGTATAAGATTAGTGTTTTGATGTGTTTTATATTGCCGTTGAAGATGAGATTTCATATTTTAAGAAATAAATATCTAACTTTTTAAGATTTTTGTATTGCATACCACATTTTATTATCCACCATGCGCAAACACTATTTGACCCATATAGGGGACATATGGGCCGGGATATATTTTATTTACTATATATATCATTAGAAACGTTGGCTTCTGCTCATGTTTGTTACATTAAAATCCATGCAGAAATGACTGAGATATTGCAGGTAATGATTGCAGTTTTTATATTCACTGGTGCCCATGCTTTTTGATATGCTTTTTCACATCCTCTTATTAAATATTCATATTATTTCACCCATAAATCGTACAAAATGGTGGATAATATAAGTAAAACATCCTTCATCAGACAAAAACAGAAAAAACAATATATACCACTCATGAAGATTCACAATATAATGTTTGTGCTACACACTAGTGAAATATTGTTATCTTCATTTGTGATATATTTTTCTGTATATGTCATTCAGGAAGTTTTCCTATTGTAATAATAGCCACTTTTCACACAGATACTGTGACACACACATCAAAAACAATTTCATTGGGTTTGACGCCATAGCAACTTAATATCCCAAAAATTTCAAAGAAAGACATATGGTGATATAAATGATGTAGTATGGACAAAGAAAGGTGCAAATGTCATAACATTGCACCAAGTACTTCAATTTTTTACTCAAAAAGTCAAACCACCAAAACTCCCCTTTATCATAAAGGTTGTCACACACTTACCTTGAACATTAAGGGAAAAAACGAGGATTCCTCAGTAAAGGAAGATTAGAGAATATCAAAATTCAAAATTCCTTTGAAAGTTAAGGATTTCCAAGATTTTCAAGGTTTTCTTGAAATTCAAGAACATTAGGCTCCTTTGTTCGAGGGAAGCTTAGCGAATACAAAAACAAAGGAAGGGGCAAGAAATAAAGGAAATCCTTACTTTTTAAGGGTTCCTTGGAATAAATGAGGTTTAGTGAATACTGGCCCAGAATCCTACTCAACACAATAGAGCAAAAATCAAAGGTTGTTAGAGATATTGTGTTAACACATGTTATGTTGCCCAACATCCTGACAAAAAAAAACAACTAGTAGGAACAGCCCACCCACAGAACACACAGCACAAGATGACCTGCCACCCATAAATGAACAGTTATTATGTGGGGCAGATTAAAAACTGCAGAAATCCCTCAAGGACAGCAAAGTAACAGAGACACCTACATAAGGTTTACTTTAACAGGTTTAGTACAAAGGCTGGGCAACAGGAGAAGATCTGATGTGACAACGTACCCTAGAGCAGAAGTAGCTTAATTACATCTAACAGTCCTTTTCAGGATTATCCTATTATTCCAAGAACTTTCTGTTAAGGTAGTGATGCATCAATTTCCAACAAATTTCCAAACAATACCCACAAATTTCTACGAAGTTTCAAACAAATTTTTGAAGAAGTCCAGGAACTTTAACAGCTCACCTGACTAAATAAGTTCTTGCATTATTATCCGTCCAAAATTTAGCATATCCTAAGAAAAATGACAAAGGAAAGTATTCAAATGTTGTAAAGTTGAAAGTTTTATTGACAAAGTTCTCCAAGTTTCTGGGTGCTTTATTCCAAGTTAAATGTCCCAGTTTCATAAAGTCCGCTCAGCCCTTTTTAAACCAACTTCCAAATCAAATAAAAACTCCAAAAAAATTTTTTTTAAATTCCTATACAATTTCTAAGAAAAAGCTTAAAGAATTTATAAAACAAAAACAATTTAATAAAGAAAAACTTTAAAAATTCATTCATTCCAGCAGTCACTCACTAACTCAGTCATTCAGTGCTCACTTGCTCACTTTTTGTTTTGACTGTTATTTTTAGTCAGTTTGTTAATTGGGTTTGGCATATTTGGGTGGTCCTGAGGACCTTTAAATCAGATTCTGTAGCAGTCCTGCAAAGGACCTCTAAGATGCAATGGTTTTAAAGGGACCTTTAAAATAGTAACTGTCCTCATAAAGACTGATTATTACTGCCCAATGAAGGTCTACTGTGGCTGCTAGTAGGACTGTGATGTCTGCAGCTCTGGGGGCTATGATGACTGCTGTGGTGCCACTTACTTCTCGGTGGTGGGAGGAGAGGTGTTATGCTGCTGATGGTCTGCTGATGTATGTGGTTGTGGTGTGGCTAATTCTGGTAGCTCATGACAATGAATTTTTCCAAAGAGGCTTGATAGGCTTGAGATATCATATGCTGCTTCATCTCCCATGGGAGTGGCGACAGACGGTGGGTTGACAGTCTTTGTTGGGTTGATCACAAAATGTAACTGTCTTAAATTCTCTTGGACTTGGTCTTGTACTTGTTGGAGAACCTGGCTTGCTTGTGCTGTTTGAATCATCTGGGTTTCAGGAATAGTAAGGATGTACTCCCTTGGAGCATTGGACCACTGTCAACATTGGAAATAGATCCTAGAATTGGAAAGGTTCTGTTCCACTGTAACACTCTTATGAGACCCATGTTCTATTCCGTCTACATTACTACTATTATTGCTGCAGTATGTTATTGATTTTAATTTAAAAAGTAACTAGAGTTAAGAACACAATAAGAAAGATGAGGTTATTAATTCTCTTTTTGGAAGTGCTTTTTCATCCCCTACCTTATAATTCTGGAGAGTAAAAGTTTAGGTATTTAGCAAATTTCTTGGGTCCTTACCTGTCATTCCAAAGGAATGGATCTGTATATTGTCCCTTAGTGAGATTTAAAGCAGATTTAGAATATTTGCTTTTTTTACGTCATGTTCATTTGCCAGGGTCATGTTGTTAAGGGTAGTTCACAGATGGAGAAACCACCACATACTAGCTGGTTGAGATGCTGAGGTGCAAACCACCAGGAATTGGCATGTAACTATCAACTTACCAAAATGAAATGACTGTGCAATGAAAGTGCATTATTCAATATAAGATACTATTCCAATTTGTCATGCAATATAGATGAGTGGAAAATACATTTTATAATATTTTAGGTATCTTGCCATGGCTCCAATGTCACTATAATACAGTTTCAGTAAATCCCTCTGTCCTTTAGCTCTCTTCTTACTGGTATTCCCACCTAGGTTCCTGTTGATATTGTGCATCTCATAGCCAGTCCTCCATGCCCCTGGAATCAAGTTATGATCTTGGTCCTCCCTGTCCAACATGGGTGATTGCATCACTGAACACCCCTTTCTTTAATGATATTAAGAAGCACACAGCAAATACTGGTCAACAGTGTTGCTACTCCAGGACTGTGCCTTTGTGTTTTGGTTAGCACCCTGAACCTCAGACATTATCCCAAAAGCATTTTGCAAGACCCGAATAGCATGGGAGAGTCTGTAGTTAAAAATTGTTTCCTGCCTTGTGAGTTTTCTGTGCCTGTAAGATTTCATCATGAATTCCTCTAAACCAAAAAACATTATCTCCAATCAGGTAGTATGGAATGTCTGTAGTGTCAAGGGGTAATGCTTCTGGCTGAGGAATAGGTAAAGAATTTATTAACTAAGGCATGCTTCAAACCACTCTGGTTCCAGATTTGAGCATCACCAGCAGCACCTCTAGTCCCTACATATAACAAAAGAAACTTATAATTAGCATCCGCAACAGCTAAATCATAATAGAATTGAATTTATTGTAGTTCTAGTAATCTGATCCAGAATGGGGTGGCTTCTGAATGCTTTCCATCTATGGAGCCCAGTGTATGGTGGAAATTCCATCTCCTCTGAAATTCATCTGCAACTGCATGCCATTCGGCCTCAGTTTGTGGTGTACTCATCAACTCATCCCAGAACTCATCCACTATGGCTTGGCACACTTCCCTCACTGACTCTGATATTGAGCTGGTTGGCAATCTAAAGCCATATTGCATATCACTATAGAAATTCCCAGAGGCCAAATATCTTAATGTCAAAGCCAGCCTAAGTAGTGGTTCTAAGGGTGCCCCGGGTCTACCAGACAGTCTGTGGTTGTTAGGTATTCTCCTAATTCTTGGTGTGATTCTAGGGAGTAGAAACTGAAATAACACTGGAGCACATCTTGTAAAATTGCCTGGTCACATCTCTCTAGATCACCAAGAAGGGTTTCATATAATCCATATAAGGGTCTACCCCCAGCAAAGAATCTCCTTTGTGTTCTCCTATGCAAATTTGCCGCCAACTGTAGATATAACATCATCATGTTCTTCATATTTCTATAAAATTACATCATATATTATATTAAAATATCATATTTCTTAAATGTTTTCTGTCGAACGTTTTGAAAACATACTATAACAAATGTTTTTCATACCGATATTTTCAGAATGCTTATTAAACATTTACCTTCAAACATTCCCAAACAAAGATGGTGGTGAACAATAATAGGGGATTTTAGATGACTTTGATAGTTTTATTAGTGAGCAACCTGAAAAAGATATCAAATTTAATCTCTGACCCCAATTAAGGGTAATATTGCTGTGCAATGTCAAAGTAATATTGTAGCATTTTTCTAACATTTGCCATTAAAGGTTCATAAACAGTATACATAAAACCTTTTGAAAACATTCTATTACAAATGGGTTTCATAGCCATGACTTTTTAACCTTTGCCAAATTGCAAATTTAATGTGTAAATTAAATTTTTATAAGTTAATACCCTATCCAATGGACAATTGCTAATTCGGTCGGCGCAGACCGGCCCGCCAAATGACAGAAAAAGTCATCTTATATGAGCGCATAATGCCCTCACAAGCTGGCCGGTCCCAGTGTGCACTCGCCAGGTGGCGCGTAGTACTTCCTTGCTGTCTAGGCAACGTGACGTCATAGCATCTTTTTCGTTGTCTAAACCTATTAGACCCCTAGTAAGCTGATAGCGGGGTCGGTGGGAGGGTCTTGTGTGTCCATTGGATAGGGTATTAACTTATAAAAATTTAATTTACTCATTAAATATGCAATTTTATTGCGTTAATACATCCTATCCAATGGACAATTGCTGAATAACTACCGCTTGGTCGGCGGGTAAGTTACTAGGGACTAAAAAATTGAACTCATGTAAGGAATTAATAACATTCCCTCCAAGCCTGGGCAGACCTTGAAGGTCAATAACCTAAGGCTATGGTCGAATATCATCATCCGGTTAACTGGGAGTTGAACCGTCAGAGTCGACCTTGTCCCCCCCTTTTAAACAGACCTGCTCTGAGGTAGGGGAAGAGAGGTATGAGTCCAGTCCCATAGAAAGAAAACCTCCCGAAGGAAGAACACGCCAGAATGTTTTTTTTGTTTGTTTATTCTTAACTATATGTACAATATATACACATATATTACGAATCTCCTCTAGGTACTGGGATGCTGGTGGATCTGCTGAGCAGCCACAACCGGGCCCAGGTGGTAGAGCTCTGAATCAGCCCAAGCCACATCCTTCAAGTAGAATTGTGTGAAGGTATTGTGTGATTTCCAGTGGCAGGCTGATTTGTTCTAAGGAGACTCCCGACTGGAAGGCCTTAGAAGCTGCAAAGGCTCTAACATCATGAGCCTTGACCTGGTGGAGGGTGTGAGACTCCTGGTCAGATAGCTCATAACATAGGATCACAGTCTGTTTGATCCATGAGGAGATGGTGGCAGGGGAGATATCCTTATCGAAGCCTTTCTTAAAGGAGATAAAGACTAACTCCTTATTCTGCCTGAGGTCTGAAGTCCTATCCAGATAGTAGCGCAAAGCTCTGACTGGACAAAGGGACCTGTCAGACTTGAGGGATCTGTCCACAGTAGGGGCCAGGGCTGGAATAACCACTGGGGCCACACTCTGTGGGCCTTCCTTGGCCAGCTGATTCTTAGATAGAAAGCTGGGTGAGGGGTACAGGGACACTTTTGACCAGTCAGTCTGGTGTCTGATATTTTTGTTCTGCCAAGCATGAATCTCACTTCTGCGTTTACCCGAACCCAGGGCTAACAAGAACACTGTCTTGAAGGAAGCCTCCTTAAGGGGTTCAAAGGGGGCCTTGGTCAGTTGATGTAGGACCAGAGAGAGGTTCCAAGAAGGTATACCTCTTCGACCCTTTGGCCTGTCTCTGTGGAAACTATCCAGGAGACGAGTGAGATTTTCATCTTTGCTGATATTAATGGGTGGATTTCCTAGTTTATCAGCGATAGCAGACCTGTACTCATCAATGGTACTGGGTTGTAACTTCCTGTCCTGGAAAAGGTACATAAGGAAATCAGCAACCGACTTCACAGGGGGTGCCCTGAAGTCCACCTGATTAGCGACACACCATTTTGTAAAAATGGTCCACTTTGCTTCATAGACTGATCTGGTTGACTGCCTTTGAGGAGCCTCAATTCTTGTCGCCACTGCCTCAGAGAAGCCCTGTTCTTTGATTGCTGAGGCTCTAGGAGCCATACATGAAGATTGAGGTGTGACAGTTTTCTGTGTGGTGTCTGAATGGTTGAGTCAGAAGGTTGGGCATGAATGGTAGACTTAATGGAATCTGGCTGGACATGGACACCAGATCCCAGAACCAAGGCATGTTGGGCCACCCCGGGGCAATGAGGGTGATTCTCTTGCATGGGGAGTCCTGCAACTTCTCCACCACTTTGCCCAAGATGGCTGTCGGTGGAAATGCATAGGCATCCAGATACTCCCATGGCAGACTGAGAGTCCACTGAAGTGGCCATGGGGTCCGATACTGGTGACACAAACTGAGGTAGCTTGTTGTTGAATCTGGTGGCAAATAGGTCTATCTGGGGCCAGTGCCACCTGCTGCAAATTGTTTGAAAAACCTCTGGAAGGAGGGACTATTCTGTTTGAATGATCTGGCCTAGTCTGGATAGTTTGTCTGCTACCACATTCAGCCGGCCTGGGATGTGTCGGGCTTTGAGGGTGACTTGATTTCTGGTGCACCAAGTCAAGATCCTCCACAGCAGGGCACAAAGTGAGCCCGACCTCATGCCCCCTTCCTTGTTTATGTATGACACTACTGTAGTGTTGTCTGTGGCGATTAGAACCACATTGTTGGAGCAGAGGTTTTGGAACTCTTTTAAAGCTAGAAAGACTGCTTTGAGTTCTAGGTAGTTTATATGGAGCTTGCTTTCTGTTCCCCTTGCAGTGTGCTCGTCTAAGTGAGCGCCCCACCCTTCTTTTGATGTGTCTGTAAAGATCTGCAGAGCATGTAGCAGAGGGTGTAGAGGTTGGCCTGTGAGTACATTTGTGTCTTCTAACCACCACTGTAGATGAGGGTGCAAGGACCTGGGAATTGGGATCACCTTCTCCAGGGATTCTGGTACCCTCCAATTGTTTTTCAAATGCCATTGGATTGGTCTCATGTGGAGACGTCCTAGGTGAACTTGTTTTTCTGTGGCTGTTAGCAAACCTATTAGGGACATGAACTCCCAGACCGGACAAGTCGGCAGGGATAATAGCCCCAGTATTTTCTGTTGAAGGTTTTGCCAACGTTCTGATGTGGGTCGGACTCGACCCGACTGGAGGTCGAACTGGTAACCCACAAAGTTGAAGACCTGCTTGGGTTCCAGTTCTGATTTCTTTAAATTTACCAGCCAACCTAGGTCCTGACATATCTGGACTAATAACCTGGTATGCTGGAGACAAACCTGGTGGGATGTGGCTCTCACCAACCAGTCGTCTAGGTACTGGTGGATCCTTATACCCTTGCATAAAGCCATTAGTTTCACCTCCTTTGCCACCACAGTGAACTCCAAGGGTGCTGTGGACAGACCAAAGGGCAGGGCCTTGAACTGGTATGTCTGACCCTGGACATGAAATCTTAGGTACTTCCTGGACTGTTCCTGTATAGGAATGTGGAAGTAGGTGTCTTTGAAATCTATGGAGGTGACCCACTCTCCTGTCTGGAGGGAGGTCCGGATGGTCTCCGGTGTTTCCATTTTGAATTTCTCCACCTTGAGGAAAAGGTTTAGTCTGCTCAGGTCCAGGATGGGTCTCCACTTGTTGTTTGGTTTTGGGACTAAAAATAGTCGGTTGTAAAACCCTAGGGAGGCCTGGTTTTGTACTTGTGCATTTTTGTCTATAAGCTGATGCAATGCCTCTAACAGGTAGCTGTTCCTGTGAGGATCTACATAACGGCTTATGACTGTGGGGTACCTTGATAGTTTTGGTCAGATCCGAAAGGGAAGAATGTAGCCCTCTCTTAGGGTCTGAACCACCTTCGGACCCACACCCAGATCCAGCCAAGTTTGCCAAAAGTTTTGAAGCCTGGCCCCTACAGTCTGAGTTTGAGCAACATTTTTGACATTTTCTACAGGTTGTACACAAGACGAGTGACAAAAGAAGCATTTTTCACAGACTTTAATTTTTCTTTGCAAAGTGGTACAATAACGGGACTTACATCTTTCTTTTGCGATTGCTCTTTGACAAAAAGTACATGCTTTACAACACATGAATTTACACTTAAGCTGTTCATTGTCTTGTTGGTACACTTGGGAGACTGTTTTACTGTCTTTAAGCTCCCGGGCAGCAGTCCCTGTACTGATGAAACTACAAATTGATTGTCATTTGTAGGACTGCTGCCCCTTGGCCGGTCGCGAAGAGTAGTGTGAGGTCTTGCCCCTGCCTCTCTTGCTTTGACCACGGTATCCTAGATTCTTCCATGCAGGCCTGTCTTGTTTTTTGTTGTCCGTACGCTTGTCAGGTCTATCATAAGGGTGGAAATGACCCTTCTTTGAAGAAGACGGTGGCTGGTTCTTGGCCTCAAAATTAGCGATGTCCTGTTCCGCCTGTTTAAGTACTTCGTCTGGGAACAGGGTGTTCATCTGTAGAGGTGCCGTACGAAGTGAAGCCAGGGTATCTGGTTTAATGCCAGCCTTCAAATGTGACAGATAGGCGTCCCGCCTGGCCAGTGTTGAGTTGGCTACTGTAACAAAGACAAAGTCACTCAAATGTTCCATAGTCTTGGCCATGGCTTGTGAGATGTTTGAGTTGAAATCACTGAGGAACTGAAGTTCCTCTTCAGCACTTGAGGCTTTAGACGAGCCTTTCCCTTTGCTGAGCTCAGACTTGAGGGCTTTCAACTGGCTGTGTGTGTTTTCCTGTACCTTTAAGAGGCATCTATTGAAGCCGGCCGCCTGATTACAATAAGTTGAAGCCTCACGGGCCGACTTCTCCCATCTCCTCAAATTGTCGTGTGTGATCTGCCTGGATGGAGGTTGGGGTGCAGCAATGCCGGCCGCCCTAGCTATCCTGCTGTATAAACTATTGAGTTTAGATGCGTCCGTACTCCGTAACGTAACCGAATCTCTGCTGGCAGTAGAAGATTTCTGGTCACTGAATAACCCATACCATTTGGCCTGGGACTTAGGTGGACGTACGAACTGATCTCTTAACAAACCTCCGGCTTCAGAGCTACGAGAAGGGTACCCTTCCACCAGGGTGACATTTAACTTGGCCATCTTGTTGCACAGCCAGTCATCAGTAGGGAGGCGAACTGAAACTTTGCCGGCTGGTTGTGATCTGGGTCCAGCAAAGGGATTATCATCCCCTGTTGCAGTGGTCGATTCCACATCTGGAATCTGGTTCCAACCCATATACGACCGAATGCCTCTGAGGGTTTCTCTGTAGGTCTGTTCTTCAGACAATATTTGGTCGGGGTCGGTAGATGGATCCTGATCTGGATCAGAGAGCTCCCCTTCTTCAACAAACAGATCTACCGGTGGCCGGTCGGAGATATCACTGTCACTATCTGTGTCCATTGAAGAAATACTCTGGCCTCTGGTTGGAGCAGTCGATTTGCTGGTAACCTGATAAGCTACAGGAGAGCCGGTGCCAGACAAATCTGAAGGTCGGCCGGTGTTGGACTGAGTGTGGGTCGACTTGCTAGTAGACAGTTTCTTGGTGTCAGTACCAGACAAGTCTGTACTGCAAGAACGTTTCTTTTTGCTGGGCTGGGGCGATTTGCTGGTAACCTGTCCCTGAGGGGTTGAATAGCCGGTCCCAGACAAATCTGACTTGGTCGGTTGGTCGGTTGAAGGTCTGATGAAGGTGGCAGACAACCTAACAGCACCCACTGGTGGGGGGTGGGTCGGTGTAACTTTAGGAGCCTGGAAGGTCGGCTCTGGTTGTTCCATAGACTTGGCGAGAAGCAATGCCTCAAGTCTGTTAAAGCGATCAGACCACTTTTTATCTAATTCGTCATCAGCTGAAGATTTAGAGGGCTTGGGATCGGTCGACTTGGCTTTACTAGATTTAGGCTTCTCTGGAGCTGGTTTCTTATCCTTCTTCTTCTTTTCCACCCCTGAGCTCGAACCAGGGGACTGTAGCATCCCCTGGTCGTCCACAGCCCCCACTACCGTCACAGTGGACGGGTCAATGAGGGAGGAACTGTCTGAGCTTTTCTGTGGAGTGTCACCTTGTTTTTTTGATTCACGCTTTTCTTTTTTAATTCTGTAGCTTGGGGTGGATAACTGAAGACGTTGATCCTCTGTCAGAATATTACAGGCGTGACAATCACTCTTAGAAACACAGGGATCAGGTCCCTTACACTTTTCCCTGCATCTAGCACAAAAACTGTGTGTGTCAAACCCGGCCATTAAATGGCCACAACCACCATGTTTTTGTCCCGGGGAAGACATTACAGGATCTAAGAGTTCTATACAGTATAATGAGGTGACACACAATAAAATTACAGCAATATTAACTTTTAAAATTGAAAAAATATCTCACCAAATAAAATTCGTCTGAACTGTGCACGCGCCAAATGAAAAAGATGCTATGACGTCACGTTGCCTAGACAGCAAGGAAGTACTACGCGCCACCTGGTGAGTGCACACTGGGACCGGCCAGCTTGTGAGGGCATTATGCGCTCATATAAGATGACTTTTTCTGTCGTTTGGCGGGCCGGTCTGCGCCGACCAAATTAGCAATTGTCCATTGGATAGGATGTATTAACGCAATAAAATGTTTCCTTCCAAACATTTACAAAACTCAATTTTTACTGGGCTGATTGCAACAACAATGGACCAGTCAAGCCAGTGCTGACCTCACTGGATATCTACCAGTAAAGACCCAATACAATACATGTATATTTTGATTTTAAATACTGTTACTAGGCATGGATATTATTTTTTATTTTACTGGGCCCACAAACACCTGGCATTTACTTTTGTACACATATACCTGTACACTGCTCACAACCATAACTTTGTAAACTTGGACATGAAAATGTTATTTTGAATGTAGTTGCATGGAACTATTTTAATTGAATTACTCAATGACACAAGCACTTTAAATTATAAATGTATTTTATTGACACAAAATAACTACAATAAAGCTTTAAAAGCCAGTTTAAGAAAATCTGTGCAGCAACTTTGTACTGTCTTGCTACCAATTATCACTCGGTACCAACTATCACCACTAGTAAATAAAACAATTACATTCATATTTCAGTAATTGACACATATCTTGTGCTATATCACAAAGCTTGTTGTGTATTTATTCCAATAACTTGGAAACAGTTCAACCTTTGTACAAGATTTGGAGGAGACTAAATTTATGTATATTTTAATTCTACCTGGCGATAATTGGTACCCAATGATAATAGGTAGCAAGCCAGTACAGAAATTGCACGAATTTTACAAATGTTATTTAAAATTTTATCCCCAATTTTATGCAAATTTGAGGTTTTGCAATGACACGGTGCCAAGCAGTATAGTTATTGCTCAGCCAAGTGGCATTGATAAATAACAGAAGTTGACTGTTAAAAATGACTAAATTAACTGCCAAGTATTTCTTATTAGTTCAAATTTTATCATGAAATCGTCCCATAGAATTTTTATTCCTTCTGCTACATTTAGTGCAGTAATTGGGGTTCATCCCCACTTTCTGAAAATCCTAGAAACAACACTAGTGGACTTGGCTGAACGCTTTTGCACAATCAATATAGTATGTTTCCTTCCATGTGACAGCAAATTTGAAAGCATTAGCTGGGTTCATCCTGAGGTTAAACATCTTCTTCTATTTCCAAAAATTTTGTTACAATATTGTCAACTGATGGAAATCTTAGAAAGAAGCTGTTAACTGTTGGACAATCAACTTTTAGGTACTGTAAGAATTTCTTGTATGGATATTCAGAAAGATATTTTTGCGAGACTTCTTCATTAAGGCCGGATGTTAGTGGATATGTGGCCACTTTATAATTAGGCTTGACTATGATCTTGATCTTATCTGCAATATCTATATATTACAATATCTAGAGACTGAAATCTTAGCAGGAGCCCTGTCATGGCCTACAAAGACATACTCTGAAGTATCTTGAGAAAGGTAACCATGAATCGTGTGTGGGGTATCTCAGTTTTTATTCAAGCAGTGTCATCATTGTGAAATAATATAAGTGAAAATCAATTAAAAATATTTTGAACTGTTGACATTGTTTGACAGATATATCTAGAAAAGAGGCACTAATTTCCCAAGAGGAATTGATGTGCATTGTCTGGAACAAATTGTTTAGCTTACTATCTCCTAATTTATTAAACTCTCTGCAATTAAAAGTGTTGACATATATTTTTGAGAGCTAGCTTCAGTATTATTTTAGAGTCTTTGGTTATATTTTTCAGCATTATTTTAAGACTCAAATTATATAACCACACAATACTCTTAACAGGTGGTTGATGTGGTTAAACCAATACTGTTTACTCTGTAAATCCAAATATATGTGGAGAAAACTGTCAAAATTTCACAACTGAAATTCACATAACTAAACTTATGTTTTACATTTCTGGGGTTTCAGTGATTTAGTGGGAACCATACTTGCATTTCACTTTTTTACATCATGGGTTTGAATCTAACTCCATGCGAAAAGTAGGTGTGCAAGTTGGTAGTCATCTACTCTGATGTGACTTTTAATGCAGAATTACCAATTTTAAATGTTATATCATAAATCCTATTTATAGAATGCAGCAACAAGATCTCTCTAAAAAGTACTTCCACAATATGTACATGTGCCTTTTCGGTGACTGTCCTGCTCCCTGTTTTATAATATAACAGAAGAATTGATCAAGCAATCATGTTAGCAGCTGATGTGAAGATTCTTACAACACAAATTCTATGGAAAAGATGGCAATGAGTTTGGTCTGGCTATCTCCAAACAATTCTGAGGAATACTTTCATTTAGTGGCATTAAACTATACAGGTTCAGCACAGAAGGTCATGAATGGCTTATATTTCTTTCTGTCTTACACTACTTGAAGATTATCAAAATACATGTACAGTGAAATTGTATTTTAAATTGTTAAAATATATCGATCACATGAAACAATCATCTTTAATGAGTTAGGCCTTAGGATATCATATTGAGGACAAGTATGGATGAGTGTCTCTGTTTTAAACATTACTTTTATAATTGAATAATAAATAATGTCTTCTGGTCAATATAGCTAATTTAAATCATTACAACCTTGCCAAAATAGTAGTTATACCACCATATTTAACTCAGATGACATACTGATGGCCTTGCATAAATGGTGACTCTGATTTAAAAACAATTTCATATTCCATGTAGATGGATACCAGAACACAATATCAGTCAAAAACTTTTATTCATCTACAATTTAAGTTCAATAGTGTCAAAGCTTTCAAATAAACAAGTATGTGATACATAACATACTAGACATAAGCACACCTGCTTTGACATATGAATGTGGCATTAGGTCATAATTGTGGATTTGTTTCTCTTCAGACAACTAAGGTCACATCAAGAAAAGATCCTCAGTACACTTCACATGCTTTCATGAACTGGATCTGAATCCATACTTACAGAAGTGAGAGACCAGTGAATAAATATGATACCTGTAAATAACTCCATCACCAAAACCTTAGTATTTGTAACAACCTTTTCTGTTAAAGCAAAGTGAATACAACCTACCATTATACAGATATATTCAACTGCTCTAGCTATGTACTTGATGCAACATTATCACATGTAAGTATGACCCATACCCAACAAATATCTCACGGCACAGACTGTTTCTGTCTGGTTGACTCTTGATGATCTAGCTCCAGGTAGACATGAGGATCATCCATGCGTGAGTCTACACTCTTATCAGACATTATTCTCTGTCTTTTGCTGTTGTCATACTGACCATATGGCTGAGGGTTTGGAACTGGAGAAAGATAACCACTCCTCTGGTTTTCAATAGAATTGTTGTATTGTGGCCTGGCATCAGGATTCATGGATAAACTGTTATTGCTTTGGTCACTACTTCGTCTTTGGTTTCGAATATCATTTTTAGCAAAATATGCGTATGGTCTAATGTATGAAGATCTCCCTACAGTTGGCTGGTAACCATAATCAGATTCTGAGAATGCCATATTGTCCATATAAACTGCTTCAGATGGCATACCTGATAAATAACAACAATATAGATGTGTATGCTTTTGGGATTAAATGTATTCTATGGCTACATTGATGGTATAGAAATATAATATTCCAATGTTAACCCTTCACATATTTCAACTTACTAGTATTCATCCTGGGATTTGCGTCAATGGACAAAAGTCTGTGAATTTCAAAGCTGAAAACAAGATATTACAGGTTTTTTTACACACCATCATGAGGTAGATATAAAGAGGTGAGCAACAAACGAGGTGAGGGGCAAATGATTATTTGGCAAAAGAGATCATCTGTTAGCCGTTGGACAAAACAACTACCAATCTTTGTGTTATACCTAGATATTCTGTGTATGCTCTCTGTAAGATGCCACTGTTGTTTTATATATTAAATAAGAATAACACAGAAATATTTACAAAGTGCTTTACAACAAGTAAAATTCCACAATTAAAATGAAAAACCCATATGTTAACTTTAAGAATAGTAGATTAGTAAAGAGTAAATAGGTATTAATTTAGACAATGATTACTAAAGCTTGATTAAATCTATTCCAAGAAATATCATAGGAACTCAGTGATGATATATTAAACCAGTGGTCTAAATGGATTACAAGCAGGTGTTCTACTTATTTAATTAGAAATTTTGTAAAAATCCCTTCAAACAATTTTGAAATACCATCAACTCTGGAATAAAGCCTCAGAACAAGTGATTCCCTCCTTTGGTAGGGGAGAACATTAATATGACAGCAAGAGGCACTGGTAAAAGATATTCATCCAACACAAATGACTAGCTTGAAATGTTGCAATAGATAATCTCTCTCATGTTTTTCAAAGTTACTTTCTTCTGCAATCACAGTTAACTCACATGGCAAATAACATTAAGTTTGCAAAGTAATTTACCACATACTCTGAGTTATGTAAAGCTTTTTATCTATAATCCTAGGTTACTAAAATTATTATTCAAAGTATTGGGACATATTCAGAGACGATGCAATTATTACAGAAGAAACTGGTTAACGATGGTTAAGGTAAAGGTTGATATTAATTGAAGAATAGTTATGAGATATGACAGAAGCATTTTGGTAGTAGTGTGTACAACAGATTTAGGTGATTCTAGGAAGACTCCTTCATGAGCTACAAATAGTGCCATGTCATGTTGCAGCTTCAGATGAATCATTTAAAGGAGAAAGTTCTAAATATACAGGATTGTCATCCATATTTGAGTAAGTGTCTAGCAGTGAACTCCTGTGTCTTTCCGTAGTTGTCTCTTGGTGTTCTTCCCTACGGCTTTGAGGTGGATGCATTGGCAGATAAGCTTGTTCATCCACATAATTGTGAGAACTACTTGACTTTGGACTGTGTCTCTTTGGAAGTTTTGGAGGATTGTTTGGATTGTTGATGCGTTCGTGGGTGGAATATGCGTATGGCTGTATGTAAGATTTCTGGCGTAATGTCGGCTGGCAGCCATGTTCAGAAGGTGGTAGCATTGCAGCTCCTTCCATGTAGACCGCTTCTGATGGCATATCTAAATAAAGGTGAAAAGTTCAGCCTATGAAAGACCAGATTTACAGGTTAAAAACAGGTAAAAGCTACCTAAGTAACCTTTATGCAAGTGTGGGTTGAACAGATTTCTTTGTTGTATCTCCCTTTATGGCAAAGGTTGAAGTTAGAATGTTATGTCCCATATACTATTTCCTGCATCCTAGTGGTCCAGGATGCACTGGAAATCACACCATCTCTATCCAAAATTCACTCAAACTCAAATTTTTATATGTGCCACCAAAATTCAAGATGGTCACCAAACGTGAAGAACTTGTTGTTTGTTTTTTTCTTTCACTCCATTAGTAAGGGAGAAAATCAATTTTTTTCTCATTTTTTTTGCTATAATCACGTGCTGACAACATCCATGAATTCCATAAAATATAAAAAAATCTTCACATAAAAAAATATTTTATATCCATTCATATTTTAATCATTGTCTTTCTAAAAAGATCAATTCCATAAGTTCTGATTTTAATAACAGATCATACTGTGATGTCTGGTATTACATTCTGGTTGGTGCACCAAAAGATATGCGAGATATTAAATAAACTACATTAAGAACTTAGGATTCTGACACAAAATCACACAAAAAAGGCTTCTCAAGACACTTGCATGTATTACAACTTGTTAACATAACAACTCATACTAGATCTTTGGATGGAGACTGTAGGTGTAGTCTCCTTTTAAAAATGAAGGTTATGTCAACAAACGCCATCAATGTATCAAAATGCCAAACTTATTAACCGTAATTTTTTCTGTGTTTTGTATTTGTATTACATTTTATTTTACAGTCACAGATAAAACTGATCACAAAATCAAAACATAAAATTGGCATGGGAACATATTAGGGCCAACTAAAAAGAAACTAGATAAGCACTACACAAAGAGAAGTCTTGATTCAAGCTCATTGCATGACTGGAAAGCATGTAGGACTGAAGCAGTCAGTGATGGAAATAAAGAGCAGAGAGATAAAACTTTGTAATCGTTGCTTCAGACATAATAAATTAGCATTTAAGTGTGTTAGAAGGATCCCCAAAGCCATCAAGAAAATACTATCATTCAACTGTTTTACACAGTTAAATGTTCAACACCTAAAACCTAAATTAACATTCATAATTCCATAACACTGCTGGAATTTATGTAAACTGAAGAGTATTGTATATTTAAAAACTCATTGATTAATGGTGCTAAGCCAGCACTAAAGAATGACATTAAAATATGTGAAGCAGTATGAAGGAAAAATAAGGAGAGTCTTGTATTTTTAACTTTCTTTATACTCAGTAGGAAACTATCGCATAGTCTGAAGTAAAAATGTGAGATTCTTCTTGTGTCTACTCTTATATTGAACAGACTGTTATGTTTACAACTGGGGGCGTTTGTACATAAAGTACTGACAAGGACAAAGTATTTAAATATTCGAAATATTAATATGGTATAATTACTGGGATATTATGTGTATTTGGTCATTTAATTACTATTAAATAACTGCAATGCAGAACAGTTAATTTGATTAGAGGCCAATAACTCAGTAAACATTAAAAACATTTTTAAATGGTTTAAACGTTTACAAAACATTTTTAAAACCTATTTAAACCCTATCTTATGGTTTTCTAAATGTTTCCAAGTAAACCTTTATGCTGTAATGTTTAAAAAACATTTTATAAACATTCTCTATACAAACATTTTTACTGAAAATGTTTATTAAACATTGATAAAATAACTCAAGAAGCTAGGTTTGACTGGAAATGTTTTTAAAACATTTATAAAATAGCTGAAGAAATGAAGGTTTTGCCTGAAATATTTTTCAAACATTCATCATAAAGTGTTTGATAAACAGTACACATAAAATGTTAAAACAACATTGCTTGTCAAATGTTTTAAAAACATTCTATCAAAAATGTGTTTAAACCTATATTTTTAAACCTTCACCTTCAAACATGTCCAAACAAAGATGGCGGTGAGCAATAATAGGGGATTTAAGAGGACTTTGTCAAAAATTGCCCTACATGCAATCCCTAAAAGTAAGAATTGAATGGGTGCACAATTTCTAAGCCACTATCTTACAATTTTAGACATAAAAATAATATTTTCATCAGTGAGCAACCTTAAAAAGATATTGAATTTGACTTCTGACCCCATTATTATTCAGACATTAGTATGTTCATTTGTAACGTTTTTCTAACATTTGTCATTAAACGTTTCATAAATGGTACACATAAAATGTTTTAAAAATATTCTATTATAAATGGTTTTCATACCCATCATCACCTTTGCCAAATGTTTCCTATCAAATGTTTGCAAAACCTAAAAATGTTTACTGGGTAAGCTCAGTGCACAAAATTAAAATGTTACAGTAATGTTTTAGTTGGGAATAGCCCACTGTAAATGCAAATATAGCAAACTTTTAAGGTTTTTGGCTTTGGTATTATTAATTAGTAAGCCGTTCTCTATCGTGGACATTATTATACAGTTCCCCAATTTCTAACCACTTCGAATGTTTAATGTAATCATCAATATTTGGTTATACTCAGGTGTCAACCAATCTATACCTTCAATTATTACCAATATTCAACCATGGTATTTTATCCGGACAAGCAAAATAAAGTGACCTTTTTAATTTGTAATTTAAGTGGCAAATTCAAATCCAAAACTATCACACTATTAAGTTGCCTCCTTCTTCCAAGGCTATGTGTCTTGTGTCCATATTGGCATTTCACAAAGTCTTCACAAAGGTTTCTTTGGATATCACTTACTTGAAGGGCTCAATAGTGCGACAGGCTTCCAGACAATGAATACCACAGAAAAGAAGAAGTGATCTTGAGATTAGTATAGAGATATCTCCCTTGATGAGCATCAGTCAGAACTACTAGTATTTAATGCCAGTACAAATCATTTTCCAGAACATTGTGTGCTGCTGTGTTTTATCATATCTGCTGGACATAAATCTAGATCAGTTGCTAATCTAATCTAATCTATTGCTTTGCAAGCGCAATATCTTCCCCACAAAGGGGAACTCAGTGCGCTAATTAAACAAAAATCATTATCATATAAATAATAAAGTAAATGTTATAAATGTCATGAGAAAAGGGTGCAAATAATAGCATCAAGTGTAGTTATATAATAATAAGTTTCATATACGGTGCAAAAGCGAAGGCATTTTGTGATGATTTTGAACATATTTGGTCTGGGCATCAGTGTGTTTTGCTTCACATTTTATATATTTGATGGGATAATGATATCTGCCACTGTAGCCTAGGGTAAAACACTTGCCTGAGGATACAGAGCACCTGGGTTTCAATCTCAGGTACAGATAAATTGTGGCTTGGATGATCACTTAAAATGACAGTCCTCTTGTCATGTCATCTCATCCCCAGCAGCAGGCTAAAGAACCCCAGCAATTTTGGTAAAAAGTCATCCCTGACTTTCAGTAAGGACAATGTAAGTCATCAGAGCTTTGACTGTATTTGTACAGTTGGGACTTATTAAATAGTGTTTTGAATCCAGGGGCCGTATTCACAAAAGGGGTTAGCAAAAGATCAGTGAAAGGTTAGCTTAAGTTAATCCAAAAATTGGATTAGGATTAAGATTCGTATTCATAGAGAAGCTAAGCTAATTTTTAGATTGACTTTTGTATTAACTTTATTCCACACAAGAAAATGGATTAACTTTTGAATTAAATATAGCTTAATCTGCCGCACTTAATCCAAAACTTAGCTTAACTTAGTGAATACCAATTTAATTCAAAGATTAACTAAGCCATTTTTTATGAAGGTTAAGCTAATTTTTCGCCTGACTTAATCCTCTTTGTGAATATGGGCTCTATAGTAAAGTTGATTATTATGCTCTGATATATCCCAACAATATAGTCATGAGGTCCTATTCCTTAGCACTGCTGTGCGTCATTAGGATCATGTGACAATTCCAGTGAGATCTGGCTGGAGATTACCAATAGGCATATTGCTATCTGCTGTATACATATTCTGAATCTGTATCAGGAGAGATATGTTAGAGCTAAAGTCATTTCTGGAATTGGATCACTGGGGTGGGGTTGGGGATTTTTCATTCTAGTCTTCATGCCATAATATGGAAATGTATAGATATATTATTTCAGTTTTATCTTAGGATTTTGCCAAATAATATGTGTAGCTGATGGAAAGTTTTTATATATTTTCTGACTTGGCTTGATATTATATTCCTTTAATTTAGTATACATGTATTTTCCTCGAGAGTTTATTTTATAGGAAATATTACAGCCTGAGTGTAATAGCCTTTATTTAGTAAAGTCACAATTAACTACCAGTAACACTTTAATATAAACTATCAATAAAATACATTGTAATAGCCATGTATCTACATAGTGTGGTTTGTGAATTTAAAGGTGATTTATTACACTGTGCAGAAGAATACATTTGTGGAGAAAGGTTATTCTAACATATTATTACACACTTTGGATGAACATATTTGTGCATCTCTAATTGTGTTATGTTACACAAAGTCCAATAATAACATTAAATTCCAAGCAGAATTATGATATGTCTTCTATTGTAAAAAAATAAAGAAAACGTAAACATACAAAGGCCTGTTCATATTTATCTATTCAAAAGATAGGATTAAGCAAATAAAACAATTGAAAGGGATATAGATGCAAAGTTGCAAGGAAAATAGGGCAAAGTGTGAATATTTCTACAATTTTTAGTTTAAGAAAATGCAGTGCTACACAAAAGAAGAGTACAATCATGTAGTTAAAACATGGATAATGAAGCAGTGTGACTTATATAAGACTAAGTGCAAAATGGTGATTAAACTTGATGGACCAAAATCTGCCACATATTGGGTTTTTGCCACAATTAATAATTTCTACCATTTTGAAAGCATTATCATGGCTTCCTAAATATGTCTGCATGAAGTAGGTTTGGCTATTTCTGGTTATATTGAGACAGATCAATACTTTGTGCAACATTTTAAATCCAAGTTTTTCCAAAGAGTTGGAATAAAGAAATATGACTAGGGGATAACAAGGAAGCCAGTACCACATTACCTTCATCAGGAGGGTGAGGCTCTCTTTCTTTGCGGTTCTTGTATCTGTATATTATCACCACTAGTATCACTATGGTTGTCAGAAAGATGACTAGTAACACTGCCATCACTAACAGGGTAGCAAGCGATTGACTGGTATCCTCATTAGTCACTAGGATATAAAAAATAGAAATTACTATGGATTGAATAAGTACTGGGTTCTTTGTATATGGCACATGAGGAATTAACCCCAAAATTCCAAGGCTCAAAAGACTATTCTAACATGATACGGCTGTGTCCGCGATTCTGATTGACTAAGAACCCTGATAAAATTCTTTGTTTACTTGCTGATTAAAAGTAGGCCATTCCTTCTACCAAACAATAAAATTTCGTGTTTACTTTGGATGTAAACAAAGAAATTTTGATGCAACACTTGAAACAAATTTATATAAAAGGAGTAACTGCTGTAATAAATGTAAAATATTCATACTCTTTATTGTTTTTGACTCTATCAAAATATGCTACTCTCTATTTTTACTGTATAACTAATAAAGGGGGACAATGTAAGAAGGATGGAATAGCTTTGCAGTTCTCGTCCTTTTTAAGTAAAAGTTGTTTTACTCTCAAAGAAGGTAAGTTTTACAATAAATGAATTTATATCATGTTAGAATAAGAATAATCCCCTCCAAAACCATGGTAGATGCAGAATTTTGCCATGGTTTGAGGCAATAAACCCTTCAGGCTTCGCTTTTGGGGTTTATAACCTCAAACAATGGTAAAATTCTACATGTACCATGGTAATATGTCAGGGATTATTCCTATATTGTAAGAACAAAAATTCATATTCCTATATAGTCTGTAAAAATATATAGTTTGAGATAATCATGTGAAAAAGAGGTAAGCTCACAATAAGTAATCTTGAGTTTTCCAAATGTTAAAAGTTTTGACTAGCTTGGGGCTGGATTAAAAGTCCATGATAACCAGTTCATTAAGGGCCTTTACTCATATGAAAAGGATGTGAAAGGGTTAAATCCACACCAGCTGTATATTTATGAATAGATTATTTGCAAGATGTTGTTACTGTTGATAGTTTTAGAAGTGGAGGAAGTTTTACACCATAGTTGCCCAAGATATTATGAACTACCAGTCATTGGCCGAAACCAGTTAAAAATGGAACTGACCTCATAACCTTAGGGGTAAAAAGGGTATGTTACCATCTCACAAAGGCAACTCTTGAAACATAATAAAGCAAAATTGTTATGTGATGGACAAATTATTATAAAAAAAGAACAAGTACTATCAAGCTTTAAACAAGCCCTTATTATCCATAAAGAAGGTTTCAGAAAAAATCCCTTTCAAAGGAAGGGACAAAATGGTAAAAACAGAGATATCTCATAAAGTACTGCGGAATGAACAGACATATCAGTATGGCACAAATAGTTAATCATAGTGTACTAGTATACTCTCTGACATAACAATCAGCATCACTGGAAGCATTGCACAGGAGAGGTTGATGAGACTGACATGTATGTATACTGAAAAGTCCTGGAAATAAGTCGGCAACCTTAAGAGCTGGCAAAAAGGGGCAAATATATTTCTGAATGAAACTTGTAACGATCAACCAAGGTTAAAAAGGTACCATATGCAGTATAAACACTGATTTACATACCATTTTCAACTAGACTCTCTGTAGCTTTACTGACAGTGGCTGAACCTGTAAAATAATACTGACAAATCAATGTACTTGTACAATACCAAAGGATTGTGTACAGTCACCATTAATTCAAATAGGTAATAAGTATAATAGGTACTCCACAATAAGTTGCCCGAGTACCTTTTTGCAATGTGCATTTCTGATCATCAAAGTTCATTTAGTTTAAGGGCAGCCTTTTAAACAGATAGAACTTCTGCAGCATCATTGTGCAAAGCTCTGACCAGCTGAATCATCAAACAGGAATCTTCAGTTAAGAAGATAACAGTTGAATATATATCATTAATATTTATAAAATGCAAATAAAACATGGTAAAATAAGTGCACAAAAATGGTTTTATTTTGTGTCAAAGACAGCGTACTGGTGCTGGAGGAACAATTTAATATTTCTGTGAAGCCTCCAGTAAGGATACTGTCAAAGATTCAATCAACCCTGTTCTATAGCTGGACATTAAAACCCACCCTTCCAAGGTGAGATGCTCGCATTAATATTAACCACTGCACAAGACATGAAATGATTCACAACTACATATTGAAATGTGACTCTTTGTTAGATAATGTTCTTATTTAGAAGCCTTATGTACCTCACTTGTTCACACACTATTATAAAACATGTGTGACCACATCCCTAATCATAGCAAAATGTCCCATCAACATGATATATAACAGAACTATTTGGTTGTTATGGTTGCTTTAGCAAATCCAACCAGTCACAAACCTGCATGGAGTACACTGGTCCATCCAGTATCACATTTCACTACTCCCCTAATATCTCAGGACTCCCCCACTTTTACAATGTCTTCGTTTTGACTATTTAGACACCTTCTAATAGATTTTATATGTGTGCTAGATCTATGCTGAATTGACACCAATACTTAAAATTGGGTGTGGCCATTCAACTGAACACATTTCTCTGGACAGATTCATTCACCTGGAGAAGTGTGAAAATCTTATAAACATCTGGTGGTTATATACACATTTTCATTCATAATTAACTGATGCTCAAATACAGGGTAGGCATTTGAAGGGGAAGTTAAGACACCAACATGTTACCATGCAAGGATAGTAACAATGAATAAATCTATTTGAAATTACTTAAATCTGAAACTTTCTCTAATGTCTTGATACTAATACTGTATCAAATAAGCCAATCAAAGAGAACTTCACTAAAACATTGATGGTCACAATGAACAAAACAATCCAAACTTGCCTAAAGCATGGATGGTAACATTCAAGCTCCCCTTCCCTTCCATGTTTCCAGATGTAGTTAAGAGATTTCGGACAATACACTGCAGTATCATCAAGCCTTCCCAGGTATCCTGTATTTCCAATGCAGCCACATGACCCAGAATTCTACCATTGGAAGCATCAGTCCACATGTACTGATTCACTGGGGGATTGCTGATTGCAGTACATAATAACTGCTCACCAGGAGGAAGAGCTGTATTTTGCAAGATGTCTGCACCAAATTTATCAATAATTCTAACATTAGAAGGGGCATCTGTAAAAATATTAAACCAAAAGTTTAACATAATAAAACAGACTAAGGTCATATTACCATGCAGTTGACTGGAAGAAAAATGTTAGGCAAACTAAAGCTTGTCTGAACTACAAACAAAAGCAAGTTCAGAATGAAGTTCAGTGCAGAATCTTCACTAACTAGAATGCACACCTTTCATCCATTCCTTCATCTAGCTATTGCGATAAAAGAAATGACTGACCCCAATCAATCAATACAAAATCTTGTTCCACTGACCAGTGTGGCTAGTATGACGAATGTTACCATTTGACCACTTTAGAGACAATATCCATTTAATGGAATGATAAGATATATTATATGAGTGCATTGTGACATCAAATTTTGGAATTTGCTTTTCTCATTCACATGCATATTGGTAAAACAATAACTGACTCAATTCTGCTACTAATTATAAGGTACGTTCTGAAATAGGGAATAACAATGGGTGTCAATTATGTTCTCTTGTAAGAACCATTGAATAAAACAATAAGTGAATAACTGTTCCTCAAAGTATGTTTTAAGATAACAAATGCACACATAATCTGAAGAATAGCATTCTGATCCCAGGTACTTATTTAAATAAAAAAGAAGCTTAAAAAATGTAAGTTTATAATATATAAATCGTCTGTATGCAATAGGGAAACTGAGGTTCTTATAAAATTCATAGAGATTAAAACTCGGTCAATGACATGAAAGTTAAGATATACTCTATCAAAATGTAAACTTCAGCATATAACTTTCTACATCAGCATAATCTTGTAGACAAAATCACCATTTGGAATTTCAAGCAAATATTAAACATATCTACATAATAACTTTAATTTCTGACCTCAGTTCTACATTTTGCTGAAAATGCACTTCTGTACAAAAAGACAAGTGCAATGGAGATTTCCATTGGTTTGTACCACTACTACCATGATATCTGTTGTGATGTGGCAAATAATATGTTGTTATATATGTGGATGGTACAAGGGCGCAATAAAGGAATAGATTTATCTACTTAGCTTACAAAGCAACCTTTAATATGCGTGTAATACGCAGACTTACAGCGAATATCCAAAGGTTCAGATGTGAGGGTGGAGGAGTAATCCGGCACATTTGTAGCACCATTTGGTTCTGGGGCTGGTGATAAGGTGTCAAACTTTGTAATACATGAAAATTTCCTTCCATGATCAGATGAATCTGTGTTGATTTCAATGGATGTTTTCACTACATCACTGCTACTCTCATCTGTATATTGCATTGTGTCTAGAAATACAAACAGCATCAGAGATGCCTGTATTCCACAGCCCCATGAAACAGCATTATTACACAGAGAACTGACAAAGTAGGTTCAGCACAGGTACATAAACACTTAAGAGAGTCAAAAAAGTATGTAAAGACAAAGCATCAAACGGTTTTCGAGTTAGAGTCCATGGACAGACAGACGGACGTTGGACACATCAATCTAATAGGCGGGTTGGTTATACGCATCCCGCCTAAAAAAGTAAGTAAAGACACAGCATCAAAGCAAGACAATTCAACAGCTAACTTGCAGCATTAATATGTAAATTTAATGTCATCAAGTTGTAAACTATATCAATTAAGGCTTAGCTGCCTATGTTGAAGATAGCACAATAAGATTAAACGCCATTCCACAATCAGCTGCAGAAATTTGTATGTCTTTGTGAGAGGAGATATATGTGTATCAGTAAATATAAGTACCGGTATATCAGTAGATGAATTCTGGAAGAATTATGGTTTATGAGATATCGCTCGGATAAGATTTAAAAGGTCAAGGTAACTACAGCAAAGTTAAATCTACACCCCTCCAGCTCAAAATCTGGACACATTCTAAATTCATATATGGGTTGTGAAGGGACTACAAATTTAATTAAAAATTTGTGGCACAAAACCAAACGGTTACAGTTTTTTAAAATCAATTAAATGAGTTTCAAATTTTGTTACCTCACAGCAACACGAAGTTATGCCACTTCAATTTAACAATGTAAATATAAGTAGAACTATGTTGCCATTGTGATATTACAACTTAAATCATTAAAAATTCATCATTTTAGAATGGATAATTGAGTCTAGGCCAAAGAGGAACCACCACATCTTTGATGGGAGGCAAGTGTTAGTTTTACATGGAAAGACTTATTTATTAGTAATGAATAATTCTCTTTACAGTTTCTTAAAAAGCTTGGCAATAGTGCCTCTTAATGAGTACTTAGTGGTAAATTTATTTCATGCCTTAATAACTACGGTACTCAGGAAACTCCATTGGCTCCCTATTCAGTTTCGATCAGAGTTCAAACTGGCTACCCTGGTGTACATGTTTATTCATACTGGTTTCCCTAAATATTTCGCTCCACATCTATCCACATACCGCACTACTTACAATACTAGATGCAGTCAGAGTGTTGCCAATTTTTTCAATGTACTAAAATTGCAACCCACAATTCACAAATTCACTAAGCAGTTTGGCTTCAGTTTTACCTTTGATGCCCCACTGTTTGGAATTCACTTCCTGAAGAGATCCGTGCATCACCCACTATTGCCTCTTTTAGAAAGAAGCTCAAAACCTATCTTTACGCAAAGGCATATCCTCCTTAGCTCATTTTTCTTATGGCTTCTCCATGGTGCCGACCTGTTTTATCCCTGGACTTTGAATTTGCATGTTGCTATTGTCTTGTTGCGCCTTAGAGTCCACTACTCAGTGGAGATTAAGCGCTATAAAAGTCCATTAGAATTAGAATTGTAATACTTGTGGAAATTTAAGTACTACGTCTATATTGCCTGACATTTCAGCACTGGTAGGGGAATGTCAGTAACTTGAGTTGGGCTGTACCTGTGCAGTTTGATGGGTCAAATAGTACATCGAGTCCTATAGTACATAGAGATATTGTGCTGAGTATAAATACAATACAATACAATGGCACCACTGTGTACAGGACCTGAAGAAAGTGACAGTAAATTACACTGCAGCGACTAACTTGGGAATCTGTATAACTCTTAACAACTAAGTGTACACAATGGCACATAAAATGACATTATGAATGTTTGCAATAAAAAGCACAAAAAATGACGAATAATTACAAAACGGCAGCGTAAGGGATATTATGGTAAATTTTCACACACAAATCCCTCTAGAAAAGTAAAATATTTTGCATACAATACTCCATGAAATAATTACTTTGATCAGATGACTTCCATGTTATGGTGGGAGCCCACAATCCTTGGTAATGGATTTCACAAGTGTACTCCACTGTATCACCTTCTATCATTGGTATTCTTGAGTAGTCATTTGTCATAACTGTATTGGTTTCTAAAATTGGAGACAAATATAACAAATATTTAAATATAAGTCATCTACAGTCAGCGCCTATGGAAAAACAACAATTATCCTTGTAATTGTTAAAGTCAACACAGTTCAACATGAGAGAACTATTCCATTATACACTATGATGCCTGCAATTATTAAAGATCATATATTAAAAAATTCTGTTGTAACAGGTAACTTCAGAGAAATATGGTCACTTGTTTTAGGATAAATCTGAACCACAAATATCATCTTTTACTGTATGTTAATTCAGCACTTCAGCACTAATGTTGTAATGTATATTACATTTATTCAGCAAAGCCTGACCATTAAAATAATTAAACTCCTTGAAAGGTTTTCTTCTGTGGTGTAGCAGATCACCTCTCTGGGTGCACATTCCCAACAAAACTGGTGAAAACAGTGAACACCACGAAGGGGTTTAGTCGCTAGCATGGCTGCAGTCACAAAAAAAAAGAAAGTGGAGGACAAAATGGTTGCCACAGAAATAATTCTTGGTGAGTCATGCCAAAACCTATATAAGGTGTAGATGTGTTTAGGGTCTATTTTTTACCAAATTCAGTGAAAATCTGTCAAAACTGTTAGTCTGTGGCAACAAAATTCAAAATAAATTTTATATAATAATTTTCATAGGATCAAAGCCTGGGGAACAACTGAGGATTTTTTTTTCGGGGGGAGGGGTGGGGGTTGCAGATTTCCAACAAATTTGATGACTCTCTCTATGAACGGGTTTAGTCTATTGCATGGACACAAAGTCCCAAAAGACTGAAAATTCACACAAAAATGGTTGCTATCACAACAGTTTTCATGATATCATATCAAATCAGTTAAAATCAAAGTTAGGCCTCTTTGGGATACAAGTTTCCACCCAATTTGGTGAAAATGGGCTCAGGGGTTTGAAAGTTGTGTTCAGTCTGTGACAACAAGTGTAACAAATAGCGTCAGAGATGTCCCCATAGCTTCAGGAATAGAATTTGACACCATGAGATATAAAATAAGTGACAAAGTGCAAGAGCAAGAGAATTTCAGAACAGACAGTTTAACTTACGTTAATTTGCTCACCAAATAACACTTCAGAGAGTGAAAATGTATTTAAAGATAAAGTATCAAAACAAGACAACTTAAAATCAAGAGGACCTCACTGATTATTAAACTAAAATTTATGAAGCTATAAAAGTTATTAATTGAAGTATACCTGTCAATTGAGACGGCACAATTAGGTAAAATTATATATAATAATCACTGCAGCAATCCATATATATTTGTGACAGGAGAAATATGTCTAAAATATGGCAGTAGAAAACAGAACCTGGCACAGCTAAGGTCAAAGGTCACTCCAAGTCACACTATGATGTTGCACACCTTCATCTCCCAACCAATATCTGTACTACGTATCACATTCCAACACCTTATGGTTTCCTAGATATAGCCTGGGCAAGATTTTAAAGGTAAAGGTCACTACAGCATGGTCAAAGGTCAAATCACGGTTACACCCTGTTGTTACATACCTAAATCCCTAACCAATGTTCATGTAAAGTAACAGCTTCCTACACCATACGGTTTCTGAGATATAGCCTGAACATTTAAAAGGTTAATGTCACTATGGCAAAGTCAAAGGTCCAACCCAGGTCTTACCATGACACTGCACACCTACACTCCCAACCAATGTCCCCACCAAGTATGAAGTTCCTACACCTCACAGTTTCTAAGATACAGTCTGGACAAGATATTTTCCCCACAACCTACCCACCTGCCCAATCAAAAGTCACTGGTGAAAAGAGATAAAACTTCAATTTTGATCTGAAAGTTGTAAGAGAGGCAGCAGATTGGATAGCACCTTAGCTTTTCAAAGGAAAATAATGCTCTAAGTTTGGTAAATAATATAAAGAATCCTTACCCAGCATAATAAGCTGAAGGGAACTCTTTGCAACACCACCAACTGCAAAAGTACTTTCACAGGTATATTTGCCAGCATCTTCTATTTGTGCTGACACGATCACCAGGTTATATGTCCCTTCAATGGTGTATTTACCATCAAAAGACCCCAACATATTTCCATTCTCTGTGATTGCATCTCCAGATGGTCTCCTCCAGGTCTGCAAACTCCCATCAAGGCCTGCATCCGTGATGGAGCAGCGCAAAGTTACATCTTCACCAACCATGGCATACACATTCTCAGGGCGTATACTGAACTGACAAAAGCCTGGAAATAAAAAGCCAAGATTACTTTATCTAGAAATAGTAAAAATAATATTTACTAAGCTTAATCACTGGTCTCACTTATCCATTGAATCACTACAATTCCATTCTAAAATGCACTTATGTAAGTATTAGTCTGACCAAGACGTTAGAACATAATTCACACGTTGAGACTGTTCAGGAATGACAGTTTGAAAGTTGTCACAAATGTCTTGAAAACTATCCAAATAGACGGAAGAGCAAGCTCGAATATGACTAGTATTGTGACTGCTATACATACAACAGAACTTGTATTTACCAAAGATCATTAGCGGTCTTTAGAATAGATCAGCATTAACATTGAGAAAATGGAAATGTCTTACTTGGAGTCAGAAGATAGAGGTTATGAAAGAGCGCCTTTTCACAAGGTTTGTTGTATCAAATCAAATATTAAGTGAATGCCGTGGTTTGTAAACGGCGCGCATGAGTACTGAGTAATCTGATGTCATTTTGAAGTGTATGATTTTTGGGGGGAAAATAAACTGTAAAGGATTGCACTTCCCATATTTCAGGACAAACTGTTATATCTGGCGAAACTTTTCCAGGATGAGGCCAAAATAAACCACTTGTATGTCGTGGATAATTGCATAAATTGTATTTACCATATAATGTCACAATGTATTAATAAGTTGGTATATCATTAATCATCTGAGAAGTTTCGAGTACATGAAGTGTGAAAATATACAGATACACATTTGGTCACGCGTAAAATACACCCCATCAGACATTCAAAAACGATACCAGTTTAGTTATAGTGGATATTATAAAGATTAACACCAAAGATTCCAACACATATGGAAAGCAGATAACGCAACCAAAGGGTGGTGGAGAGGCCGACAAATTGACCTCCCCACCAAAGGTTAGGTTCGAACCTTATCCTCATCCCTGCGTGACTGAACATACTGGGCTGTGTCCTGAAAAGGGACCAGTGCTTTTTTAATAATTCTACGTTAACCATTTTATCACTAATTTGTAATATTTCAAAAAGGTACCCAGACTAAATTTGTCTTGCACACATTATTTTGAACATGGTATCGATATATATATCCAAAATATTGAATATCTATGTAAAGTAGGGGTCTAAACAGCATCTAAAGTATAGGTAACTTACATTCGTGTGTCAATCCATGTAGCAATATAAGAGCAATAGAGCTGATTTTGTTTAAATGTCTTAACATTATTCTATCCTAGCCACTTTGGATTTCATGATAAACAATAATATTCTCCAGGATGCAGGGATAGAAGCAAAATAACCAAAAACATTCACACTTAAATATTCGTGGGTCCTGCACCACTATAAAAGTTAAGCTATTTCCAAGTCCCATAAGTCACAAACTTATGTTCTTTATGTTATATGCATAGTTCCTGTTTATCAATTGTCTGTTTTCTTTTTAGTGTATAAATCAAACTCCAAACTGGTTGTGTAAAACATTTCCGCGCAGGAATACTGGCTGCAAGATTGTATGACATGACAAACATACACACAAGGCAAAATAAATACACATATTATATATATATGGTCACTTGATAGACTTCCCTCAATACACACTGTGGATCAAGTATTACTGTTATGGCGTCCCCTTATTTCCCTCTGAATATGTCTATGTTAGAAATGGCCTTTTCGTTTTAAACCTTATTTACAGAAACTCAATAATGTATAACGCTCATCTTTGTAAATCCAGTGCAGTGTTAATAATAGACTATCGACCCAGGCAGAGTTAGCCTTCACAAAATATGTACACCAGTAAGTATTAGGAAAGTTACTTACAATATATAAATGGTATTCTGAATTCGCGTGAGTGTTTCAATGGAAATTTAACCATCATAACCAAAGATAATATAACATCATGTGACTCTTGAGTTGCCTGACAAATTATTATATGCTTCTTGAAATTGTTGAAACGATAGATTTCTTGTGTTTAAAAGCGTGGAAAGAGAATGGGACATATCAAAGGAGACTTTAATGCACAGATTATAATTTCTTTAATCTGTATGATACACTGTACTAGCTGATACAGATCAGATATATAATTATTGTGTTTGTGTATGTTCATACAGTCTACATGATCACTTCTGACTTGTATCCAGTAAATGTACATCTGTGTGTGAAAATACAATGTACATTTATTTTGTCTAACTGATGGTGTGAAAATATCATAATCCTTACTCACAGAACACATACCATGGATAGTCAGTTATGGATTTGTACTGTTATTGGGTGGCTTGGTTTAATTGTATTCGGTAAGTTCATAAATTGTTTATCTGTTAATAATGATGTTATTCTGGTAATTTTAATAATTGTTAAACAGCTGAAAATGATCGTTAATCGGAATTGTAAGGAGGTGGCCAAGCTAGTTTCTTTTGAAAATCCGAACCCTATATATGTGGAAATTCCTTTTTGTGAATATCTTTTGAATAAAACCAGAACTTACTAAGCCCAAGTAGATACTAGGATGAGTTATTTTCAAATGTACTTCCAAATGTTTACATGGGCTTGTTTACTTTGGAAAGTTGGAAGTTTCTCATCAATGCCGGTTGATTCACATTGCTGAGTCTTGCGCTTTTTTATTTATTGCTAACTGTCAGCTGTTAAAAAGCTTGCTGGTTCTTTTTTTGCCTTTTTTTTTTGCAAAGAGGTTTTTTTTATTATTGGACTCTGATGGGTTGTAAAATGGAGTCTATGTTTGGTTCATAAAGATAGACGAAGATCAAAGTAAGGGTTTTACATCTTGTTCAACAGCCACCGTACGTAATATATGAATTACAAGCCCACACATTGTCACTTGTGGGAGTCAAACACACACAGTGATTTGATCACTAACTTAATTGCTGACCACTGAGCGACTTAGGATCTTTATAGATGGATAGAATACATGTAATCTCCAATATTCTAAGCTGTGAGTGGAACGTTGTAAGAGTTTCTTTGGCCTACAATGCACATCTCCTTGAAGGTAATTTGTGCAACAAAGCTGTGTGTTTTCATCTAACATATTCTATCCCATAAAGTCTACTGTCCCCAATTATTTGTGACTGTTTTCTCCGTAGCTGTGGATTTGTTGCATCTCATAGCAATGCGGGACATACTGAGAACACGTCTTCATACGTCCTCAGCTACTGAAAGGGTTGTAATACTCCATTTTTGACCTGTAATACAATTTTCTATGTTACAGAACAGACTAAGGAATCTGAAACTGAAAATATTACCCACATGATCATATTTATCCAACATAGGTATCTCCTTGTGTGAGAAATAATACTCCTTTTTGACATATATGGATCCCGTATTGTTATTGATCTATTGACTGGCCTTTTATGGAACATATGACTAAGACTCATCTGCCACTGTGGTCTAATGGGTAACACACTCGCCTAGGAACGCAGAAGACATGGGTTCAAGCCCAGGTACAGGCAGATACATAGTGGCTCGAATGACCACTTAAAATGGCTGTCCTCTGTCATTGGGTCCTATCCCCAGTGGTAGGCTGAAGAACGTCGAGAATGTTGAAAAATGGTCATCTTTGACTCTCTGTCTTTCATTAGGGGAATGTCAGTAACTTGAGAGTTGGGCTGTACCTGTGCAGCCGGATGTCGGAGTCAGGTCTTGTAGCGGTTTGAGTCCTGTAGTACATGCAGATATTCCACTATAAGTACAATACAATACAAAAATGATTCTGTGTGCTAGGATATTGTCACAGAAAACCCCATACAATGTAATGAGAGCCATGTGAAACTCCCATAAATCAATCACATGTTTATTGTGGACCTCATTGGGGGGGTTGTTTTTGAGATACTCAACTCGAAATCTCTGAAGTCATTGCTAAAATATTAACTGTGTAAAAATATTTTCACTGTACAAATGTACACAACTCCCTGTTGGCTGCTGTGCACTAATATGTTCCGTCAGGGAGTATGTTTGGTGATAAACTCTACAACATATTGAAAATGATGGATTATTTTTAGCTTGCCATTGTCAATTTGTGACCACACCAAGGAATTCATGGGTTTATGTGGGAGAGTCTGTTACCTTGGAATGCACCATTGAAAATGCTGGTGTAACTGCTCATCTACAGGTAACAAATGTGGTATTTTTCTGGCTTCATAGTGTCAAATAGTAATTGCTGCTACAAATCATTACATAACTAACCAGACAATAGTAATACATAGAGCATGTTCAATATTTTGCAGCTTTTATGTGTCAGTTTGACAACCTTCTGGTTCAGGTTTATTTACTTCTAGGTCTTAATTCTTGTGATTTCAAAAGGCAGCCATTGCATGCTAATGTGAATGTCTACATAAATTGTCCATAACAGTCATACACATTGCAATTTTACACATCTGAAAAACATCTGAAAGACAATTGCAGTTTCATAAACAACTACCCAAGGCATTAAGTAGAATGTTAAGAACACCAAAACGTATAAATAATAACAGACCCTTCTGAAATATTTGGATTGAACAGGCTTTGTAATGTTACTTGGATGTAGTTAGTATTTGATCATTTGGTTTTGGTTCATATTTTGGTTGTTGCTTCACTATACAGCATATTGCATCCTGGATTTTAAAGAGGGTTTGACACATATATCCTACATTTTCGCATAGTGTGTCAGAATGATAGATTGAGACAAGGGTTTCACTAATTGGTACGGTTAATGCATATTGCATTGCATTACTTTTTATATTCTTTTTGTAGTTTACACATTGCAAATCACACTCAGACAGACCAAGTCAAAGAAATATGTTTACTGTTGCATAAATTTCACCGCCTCTTATGTAAACAACACCAGAGCTAGTTTCTCTAAGATCACTGGATGAAATACTGAAATTAAAATTCTGTAGTATGTATATAGATTCTGTAAGTCAATTATTTGAAAAGGACATAGAGGCTGATATTCCCATTAGACATTAGACATTAGATCTCATGACTTTTGAGTTACATCGCCACCATTTTTTTTTCATATTTATATCCTATTTGTGACAGATGTGTATGCTCGGGATTTCCCCATACTATTTTGGTTGGTTTTTAGTTTAATGGGACAAGAAGACAGCATAGCCTTTCTTTTGGGTCAAAATCTTGAGAAAACCATAGTCTTTCAAATACGACTAACTGTTTGATTGAAAGAAACATTAAAACAATAACAGAGGCAAAAATAGCACTCATGCAGCTCATTCCACTAAGGCCTCACACATATCTAATATTGCTAATGAATGCAATGACAGAAAATCTGTAAAAAAATTCCTGGATCCGAGAGGTGATTTAAGTCACCACCAAAGTCTGATCTTTGTTCCTTGTGTCATTGTGGACATTTCTTATTTCATCAACTATGTTCATAAGTTTTTGAGTTATTTCTCAAACAAACAAACACATCCAGTTACATAAACTCCTTGGCTGAGGTAATAATTTTAAAATGTATTGTGTGTTGTGATAATATTATTGTGAGGTGTAAAGAATACAAAAATATTATATATGTTCAGGCTATTCTATGTAAAATACTGGGGGAATAATTACAGCACAATCTCCTGCATGATACTTATGTTTTTCTGGTTTAATAAAATTCTTTTCATTACACACACGTCTCATTTAATTAATGGTTAGTTAAGCTTTGTTATATAATTGTATTCTTCTTACCTCATTTCAACCTTAGTAACACCAAATAACGCTGGCTGACTGATACATTCCATGGGACAATCACATGACACTTCTTTTAGATCAAGTGATTCATAGTCTTCGAAGTTTCCATGTGATTATTTTGTTTAGCCTTCAAGTCTATGAGCTATTGTTATTCTCATGCCATCACTCATAATCTCTCTTTTACACTGAAGATTGTGTCACCAAACACTATAAAGGTGTTATAGTTTTCTATTATTAGCTTAAGATTTAGGGTGTTTCAATTTCTGATTCAACTATTGTTAAAAACATTTCCAATAAATATAAAGTAATAACTACACTGAAGGATTGAGTTGAGGTTTGGCATCATGTTAAACACATTCATGATTGTACAGATCAAACACGTGTAATACAACCATGGTTAAGGTAATGGCAGAAAGTAGATAATCCTTGTTGGTTAAGATTTAGCACTGACAGTCATCGTGTATTAGGTATCAACTAACCAACTTTCCCACTTCAGGTCAAGGCATGAATTGGAAACCATCACCTGAGAGGTTGACGATGAGTAGCTTACCCAATTCCCCACCATGCCTGCCAAGTTACACCGACATTATAAATATAGATAGTACATTAATAGCACCCTCCAAACCGTGGTACAATTCTCTGTATATCATGGTTTTGAGGGTGTTATTCCTATTCAGATGTGACAAACTGTTATCACACAAATTTCACATTAAAACAACTTTATCTGTTTTCTTTGGAGAGGGTTATTCTCTCTCAAAACATCCAAAAGCCTTGGTTATCATAATGAGTTATTCATTGTAAAATCACTTATAGCCCTGAGACTAAAGTCAGTTATTTCAATTTTAAAACAACAGTATTTTTTAAAATCATAAATACTATTATTGAACTACATTTTAACATTAACAACACCCAATTCACTTTACAAGTGTTATTGTTAGAACAGCTATAATAAGCAATAATTTTAACCTACAAAGTTATGCTGATTTTACCCATGAAATATTTACTCGATTAGACAGTGAGAATCATTGACACAGCCATGTCATGTTAAATAAATACTTGATCAATTGAATAACTGTGTTAAACTGAATTTTTCCGGAGATAAACTGTCTTGTGATATAAATTATACAGTGTGTTATGAATGTGGATTTTCAACATTTTTGTGAAGTTTGGTTTCGTCGTGCTTAGGGTATTTGACCGATTTGAAATATTAAAATAGTGAAATATTAAGTCATCAACAATCCTATGTGTAATGAGGTGAAAGGATAATGAATGCTGATAAGTTGTACTGGAGTCGGCATTGTATCAAATTTAGCAAATGATAAAGTGGCCAGCCTCAGTGACCTTGTACTTCACAAGTTTGACATTTAATCACTTTGATCTCATGTCTTTGGTTATTGGTTCAAATCCCATTGGTAACAACATGGGATAATTATATCCAGATATACTTTGATCTTTTGAAAGGGATGTAAAACTCTAATTTTGATGTTGATAACTTGGTCTTGTTAGTTATTGGCGGAAGTGTGACAGATATAGTTAGAATTATTGTTTTGCATCCTGTGTAACTCTAGTTTGATATTGCAATAAACATTCGGTATTTTGTAAGTGTTACCATGTGATCGGTGTGTACCCACAACCAGGCAGATCAGAGTTAGGTGATATAATGTAAATCTAAGACCTGTTCACCATTTTCAGGTATGGAGAGAACACATCTCTGTTGCTGGAGGACGTGTGGTAGCTTCAAGAGACAATGTCTTCAATTCATTCCTAGATAAGTATGAGATTATAGGACAGTACCATCTCAAGATTAAAGAGGCTGAGCTTAGTGATGGTGGGAGGTACAGCTGTGAAGATGCACGAGGAGAACAAGTGCCTTACTATGTCGAACTGGTGGTATTAGGTAGGTTAATCAGCAGTGTTTCTGTTTGATTTTTCTAATTTTACTGTTTCCTCTCATTTATAATGCTGTTATTTGTTTCAGTAGAAGTGCTTAAGTAAACATATGTGTTCAAGGGTATTGTCCATACACTTGAGGAACAGGGTGAACTCTCTGACGGTATGTCATTCTTATAACCTTGAACTTTTACGAAATGTATATGTTAATGTAGGTTCTTATAAATCAATGATATTTAAGACATATTCCTCTAATGATGTGTGCACTGCCTTTTCATTATGCTTTGAAATACCATCTTAAACAAATTCATTGAATTAATTTATATTTTTGAAATTAAATAAAATGCATAATTGTAATTATAGAAGAGGGTCATGTCAGGATTTATAACCTCTGGCTTAGATCTATATACGACTTTCTCATCCATTTATCCAGATATAAATCTTTCATTGAACCATAAATCCTTACATGGTCCTTTCAACCACCTTATATTGAGTGAAGTTCTTTCTAATTATCAGAGGCTGACCCTGTATTGGCATCATCCATTAGCAGCTCCCTGATTTTGGAAAATACTCAAGTCAGATACACATGTGCCCTGTCTTACCAAGGTAGATTAATGCCTGTTATGCAGTGGACAAATTCAGAAGGACAAATAGTAACACACACTGATACCAGTACTTCCAGATATGTGGAGACAAGTGTGGCTTTCAGAGCAGATGCAAACTATAATAAGGACTATTTCACTTGTCGGACTTATTTTGGAGATGTTGACGTGACCAGTAACTATGAAGCCAGTAACCAATTAACTTACAGCAACACAATACAGACAGAGGTCCTAGATGTACATTGTGAGTATTTTATTATTATGAATACCCTGACACAAAAGCTAAAGTAAATTAAATTGATACAGTATTTTATTAAATTGAGTATTTTATCCATTATAAATACCCTGAAACAAATGCTAAAGTAAATTAAATTGTGAACAGTTGGGTTTCAATTCTGTGGTTGTTGGTTTAAATCATGTGAGTAATACTGATGACTTGTTCCAATATGACACAACCTGTTAGAAGAGACATAAAAACTTTTGTGAACATTAAACCTCTGTATAAGTGTCTCATAGTTTACTTTTTAATGAACTTTTTGTTCAGACCAACCTTTGGTAATAAACATTATCATTATATTGATTTATGAATCAGTATATTGATTATAATAATGTATGACTATGGATTTAACTCTATAATATATCTAAACAATGTTTAAAGTATACCAGAGCAACTATTATATGATGATTCTATAAAGTCATTTTGGAAATGGCAATCCATTTTCAATTTCAGATAAATCATTATTATTACCCCTTTGGTCTATTTTTAGATAAACCCCAGCAGACCAGGATCATAGATTTGTATGACAATACCATCAGTAGAGGCTCCAATATATTTGCTGGAACTCAGTTCAGGTGTAAAGCTGAGAGCAACCCACCAGTGGCGAGGTATGAGTGGAAGAACACTGTGAACTCGCAGGTACTCGGTACAGATGCCATACTCAGTATAGGAGAGGAATTAGTTGGGAGTGTGTCATTACAGTGTGCTGTGACAAACTACATGGGTGCTAGTGGTCAGATAGAGGGAACAGATTCAGTGGTTTTATCATTTAATGTTATAGGTAATGTATCACATGCTTTTGTATTAGTGTATTTTAATAAAGTAGGTTAGAACAATGTTAATAATTATGGTAGCTGCTTAGCTAATGTGCAGACTAGTAACTATTCCCATAGATATTAGTGGTCATACCTTTTTGAAGGTTTGTACTGTAAAATGTTTATTCTAAGTGTGCATGTGTTGTTAAATTGATAGTACTACCTCAAATATATTATAAATGTTGCTCAAATAACCCATATGGCCCAGTTGGTAAGTTGTAACCCATATGACCAAGTTTCTATTTTATGAAAAGTGAAGCAAGTATAGTGTCACAAATGTCAAATTAAAATATCATTTAGTTGAGCAATTAAGGTATGAATGGTATGATCCAAAACGGAACCTTTGATAGGTTGTTGGAATTTGTAGATATCCCAGCTGAATTTCAAGGATAAAATAATGAAGAACTGTTCATGCCTAACATACCAGTTTATACAATGGTGTGTGCAATTATGAATTAAGACTCTTCATATTTATATTTTTATCCTGTATATTTTAGCTGCCGATAATTCTGGAACAGGTGGAGATGACAGTGCAGAGAAACGTAAGGATTATTATTTGACTTATCCAGATCATCAATAATTATTAAGCGGCCCGTCAGGGACGCTTATTTGTTTTCACCGAAGTTCGACTGACCACCGCCGCCGCTGTCGCAGGATTATGGTCTCCCTTGAATAACTTCTTAGCCTTTCATATTTTTCTTTCCTTGTTACCTTTCTTTAAAACTATAGGGGCGGGAAAAATTTTTGGGATACTTTGCGCAGACCTTAAGCTTTACTTAAGGTAACCTTAAGCATAACTCCAAAACACCCTGTCATCGCGTTTCGGAAAAAAGCACACACATCTGTGCTATAAAATTTATCACGTACATTCTAGACCAAATTTTCAAGGTCAGAAAGGATTTTCTCATCAATCGGACCATAGATGCCTGAATGGGAGGCGTTTTATTTTCGTAATTTTTTTTAAATGGGTACTTGGTCTGTATCTCAAAAACGGTGAGGATTTCAGCGTTTTGTTGGAATAACTTATTCAGCTACTTTTTGATAATCTTTCACATGCCGAAGTTTTAGCCCTGTATCTGCAATCTTAAGGTCGCCTAGGTCGCCTTAATGTCAAAAAAGGGGGTTTTAGCCCTCCAGTTCACTTAGTTTTTCACTTTTTTCAGCCAAACTTGCCACATATATTAAGATTTGCCAAAGGAATATCCTGACTTTATGGTGACCTTAAACTCAAAATGTTAATGGACATATGGCCTGCTTAAAGTCATCAAATTGGAATAAAATCCTCTGGCTCCTTTTTTTTCCCATTTTTTTATATCGAAATTATCACTGGTATTAAACTAGATAAAAATAATACTTATGGTCACCTTAAACTCTCAGTATGAATGGAGTTGTAGCCACCTTAAACTGAAATAAGGAGGTTTACAGCCTCCAAGTATCTTTTTGTTCGACTGACCTCAGTTAAACTTTGCACATCTATAAAGGATGGCAAACCAAAGGGTTATCCTGACTTTATGGTGACCTTAAACTGTTAATATAATTTTGACCCCCCTAAAGTCATAAAATTTGAGTAAAGCCGTCTGGCTCCTTTCTTTTTCCATATCTAACATATATTGATATTGAAGGGACGTTCTCATATTATGGTCACCTTAAAGTTGCAATATGAATGAAGTTATGGTCACCTTACAGTGAAAAAGGAAGTTTCAGCCTCCAGCTATCTTATTGTTCAACTGACCTGAGCTAAACTTTATGCTCGGTTAAATTTTCTACACTTTTAAAGATGACAATAGGGACATTCTTATTTGCTTTCCACCTTGGAGTTAAATACAAGTACAGTCATGGCCATCTTGACGTGAAAATGAGGGTTTTCCGCCCCTAACTGATTAACTGTTCAGTAACATCAGTTTAACTTGACATTGATTATACTTAAGTAACACTTTGTATAACATTTCACTTAAAATTCCTGTACTTAAGAGGCTTTGACCGTCTTAACACGATAAATATATACTTCTTGCTCCCTCCTCATTTATTTTAGCACTTTTTAAAACCACACCTGGCATATGTATACTTAAAAATATTTATGCTATCTGGCAAACCTAATCTCTTAGTGTTTATGATGTTATGACATCTTCAAAGACAAAAATGAGGTATTTATGATGCACTGATATGGTTATTAACATATTGCAACTGATCAGTGTTGGAATTGTGGGGATATAACTTTTTCTTTTTGGAAAAAAGCTTTAATTTATTCAACTTTTCTTTTGCAGAAGAAGTTGAGGATGTAGGTACTTGTTCAAAATTCACTTGTTCACATAGACTATGTAAATTGGTCAAATTTATAGACTTGACTTCTTTCAGAATATAAGATGACTGTAAAAAAGCACTCTCTCATAAACAGTTTTTCTTGTACAGTATTTTATGTAGCTCCAACTAAGTGGAAATGAATGAGTTGTCTCTTTCTGCTTCCTCCTCAAACTCTGTATTTGCTTTGGTGTGATATCTATCTAGAGTTACATTCATGGAAAGTCTTTCTAACCAGAAAGAACCCCCCCAACTCTCCTTTAGTGCACTAACATGCAGGTGAAAAAAGATTTGCCTCTATATGTGGGGGGTGGGGGTGGATGGAGGGAGAGTGGGTATTAGTGTGGTTTAGATGATAGATAGAGATATAAATATATGTGTGTGTGCACTTCACGGAAACAAAAAAGTCTAGCTGCTTATGCTGTTCTTTAGAATGTGTATTGTTTTCTTTTACTTTCTTCCATTTTGTGTTACACTTGTACATTTAATAAAATTAAGCTCAAGTTGGAAATGAATTTTGGAAATTCTACTTTAGTGCACTAACATGCAGGTGAAAAAATATTTGCCTCTATATGTGGGGGGTGGGGGGTGGATTGAGGGAGAGTGGGTATTAGTGTGGTTTAGATGATAGATAGAGATATAAATATATATGTGTGTGCAATTCATGGAAAAAAAGTCAAGCTGTTTATGCTGTTCTTTAGAATGTGCATTCTTTTCTTTTACTTTCTTCCATTTTGTGTTACACTTGTACATTTAATAAAGTTAAGCTCAAGTTGGAAATGAATTTTGGAAATTTTAATGTATTAATATTCCTCAGATCATGCACTAAATCACCTATAACTTGAAAAGTCTTGTGTTTAGAGCATTTTGTTCAAATATGTTATTTTTCCATAACCTTAAGCATTTTTCATAAAAACTGGTCATCGTGTTTTGGGAAAAAGCACACACACCTGTGCTATAAAATTTATCACGTACATTCTACACCAAATTTAAAAGGTCGGAAAGGATTTTCTCATCAATCGGACCATAGACATCTGAATGGTAGGCGTTTTGTTTTCATAAATTTTGTAAAAATGGGTACTTGGTCCGTATCTCAGAAATGGTCAGGATTTCGGCGTTTTGTTGCAATAACTTATTCAGCTACTATTGGATAATCTTTCACATGCCAAAGTTTCAGCCCTGTATCTCTAATCTTAAGGTCACCTTTATGTCAAAAAAGGGGGGCTTAGCCGTAGTAAAGTTTCGGATCTGTAGCTCCTTGCATAATTAAGTAATTGCTGTGAAACCTAAACATTCTGCAGTAAATAATCTTTTCCTTACATCTGCATTTTATTTCAGTGACTCTTTCTTCTATTCTCATCTGCTCCATCCCGCATTCCCCTCACTTAAATAAAAATGCATGGGACACAAGAATTGCCTCTCTGTATGGGGGATTTCTCATGGCTATGTCTTGCTTATACAGCATTTTATAGAGCTCCAGCTAATTGAAAATGAATAAGTTGCCCCTTTCCTTCTTTCTGCTACTGCACTACTCTGTATTGGCTTGTGTGTTCTATCTATCTGGGAGGGACATTCATATAAAGCCCCTCCTCCACTCACCTAAGCCCTGCTGTGCTTCCTCTGTTACATAAATAAGCCGGAGCCGTCTGGCTTCTTTCTTTTTCCATATCTAACATATATTGATATTGAAGGGATGTTCTCATATTATGGTCACCTTAAAGTTGCAATATGAATGAAGTTATGGTCACCTTACAATGAAAAAAAGAAAGTTTTCAGCCTCCAGCTATCTTATTGCTCAACTGACCTCAGCTACACTTTATGCACTTATAAAGGGTGACAAAAGGGACATTCTTATTTTATGCTCACCTTAAAGTCCCAATATGAATGAAGTTATGGCCACCTTTCAAGTGCAGTCATGGCCACCTTGAAGTAAAAATGAGAGTTTTCACCTCCCAACCGACTTACTGTTAAATGACATCAGTTCAGCGTTACACATTGATTAAGTTTAAGGAAGACTTTTAATGACCTTTTTCCCATCAGCTGACTTGTCAGTCAGCTGACATTATGGCATTACTCTGCGGCGTCCGCGTCCGCATGAACAACTTCTGCTCCAAAACTACAAGACCCACAGAATGCAGTTTTTTTTAAAGATACCTTATCTATCGAGGATGATAAATCATAAAAACTATGCAGATCTGAGATCAGACCTCAGAGCCATTAGAAGAGAAGTACCCCCACCCAAAGTCTGAAAATTTCAACACTTTATCACAATTTTCTTATTGACTATTACAGGGATTTCTCTCATATCTTGCATATATGTACTAGGCCACCAGTAGATTCCCCTGTGGGAGTATCAGGCCTGGATCTTTCTTAATTAGTTTTTTGATGAATTTTTGATGCATTAAAATTCATGTGTTCATGCACTAAATCACTTAGAACTTGAAAAGTATTACATTTAGAGAATTTTGTTAAATTTGTTTTGGATGTAGTTTTGTGTCAGTTATAACATAATAAAATTTCAGAACTGTAGCCCCTTACATAATTAAGTACTTGCTGTAAAATCTAAACATTCTACTGCAGTAAATAATCTTTTTCCCACCTGCATTTTATTTCAGTGAGGGGAGTGAGGAAGAGGCAGTCTTTTTCTGCACAGATCTGCCCCCTCCCCACTCCCCTCACTCAAATAAAAATGCATGTGAGAAAAGAATTGCCTCTGTGTATGGGGGATGGGGGGAAGTGTGAGATGGGGAAGTGAGATAGTGCGTAAGTTTCACTTCCCTCCATTCAAACAAAGAGGAGAATAAGTATGCAATGTGTGTATCTTTTCTGTCTTGCAAAAAAGAAAATAAATAAACTGAAAGAAAATGGAAAGGTTCACTCTCACTGAGCTTTATCAAGCCTAGCTGTGCATTCTGCTTACAGTCTGATACTGCAACTGATACAGTTTTTAGATAATTTACTTTCCCATCAGATACAAAACACAGTAAAGCTTACCTTATCCTTACAGTCTCATACCACAACTACTACAGCTTTATTGACTCCGGGCCGCTCGTTTTTGTTAGCAAAAACCTTTTTCTAGTTTTAATATTATTTCACTTTAACCATATTGTAAGATATAAACCAATAATAAGACTTTCATTTTAGTCATACTTTATTCCAAACAGATGTGTGATCCTAACTTTCAAACAAAAAAGTCTGGACACTGACAGATCACACATTTCACTGAATGCTCAAGTAAGATGAATAAACAATAATTGTACATCATTTCATAATGATAATAGGAATTGCAAGAAATGTTCATGGGTTTGTATTGTTACACAGTCAGCCTGTAACATACACAACGTATGAGAAATGCCATGATCAATCCTAGTTACAGCGATATGTCGCAGTTTATAAGTCATTAATTACAAGGCTGAAAAGTCTTTTGATCTTCAGGTGCGATCTACTACAGTGGTGCCCAATTCATGAAAGTCTGAAGCCGTATTCACAAAAGGGATCAAGCTCAAGTTCAGCCAAAAATCAGCTCAAGTTTAATATAGACAGCTGTGAACTTGAGCTGATTTTTGACTGAACTTGAGCTTGATCCCTTTTGTGAATACCAACCCTGAAGTCAAAATAAAAAAAAGAAAAAATTGTGATCTCTTGTAGCACGAGCCCTTAACAAGATTCATGCTTAAAAAAAATTTAAGAAATCATATCTTAAGCTTGTTTCCCCTGGCTATAAAATGGAAGATATCTGGGAAACAACAGTTGTCTCTGTATAAGTGGTACCAGTGTATGTCAAATCTGGGTGCCAGTTGAAAACAATTGCGAGATTCAAACATCAGAAAATACTGTATTTTTGTGGGGCATGCGCAGACTATTTCACGCATGCAGGTGTGAATTTCTTACTATGGCAACCGAAGGTGTGGTCCATGGTGTACATATGGTTGTGATTCGGTTGTCCTTCAGTGTAACAAGGCCACATAAGGTGAGTGTAGGTATTGGTATTTTTGACACAGTGTTCATCCGACGACTACCGAAGGTGACTTGAGGTTGATGGATGTTGCTTCTCAGTCACCAACGTTTGTAGTACTGTCATACTACTGTTATTGACGGTTAAAAAACTCTGTCCAAATAGTGGCCGTCTGCCTGTAGTGTGAACAACTTGGACAAAATGAAGTTACCTGGGGGGTGGTTCCACCTCTGAGTTAAACTTCAACCGTGGGATGTACCACCTGTAGTGTGACAGGGGCATTAGAGGTTTCTATGTATACAGTCTGTATTTAACTGTATTATTGCTTATCACACTTTTGTGGCATTGTACTATTTTTTTCTTTCACAGCCCTAAGTAATGGTGAGATAATTGGATTAGCACTGGGAGTTGCTGCCTTTCTTGCTGTTGTCATTGTTGTTACAATCATTTGTGTACATAAGAGGAAATACAGGTAATTCTTTCATTTAGTGCTGGTAATACAGTTAAAATTGATCTTTTATTATTTAGTATTATTAGATAGGCAGGCATTGCCTAGTTCATTAATGTTTTTTTAAAGGTCCATAAAACACCATATTTGCACAGGTTCTTTCATTATCCGCCCGCTATTTTGGAAATAATAATATTAATGCATGTTTTAATGTTTCTTGTAAGTTTGTTTACAAATGGTTTGCTCCCACTTGAAATTTTCAAAATGCCATATCTCCCTTATTATTTGATGGATTTTGATCAAATAAAAAGGAGAATAAACAGCTTAAAAGCATTTTTACAATGGTTTGAGTACAAATAGTTTGAGTTAAAGTTAAGAAATGAAAAACCGTTAGAAAAGTGAATGTTTTGAATGAGTGCATTACTGATGAAGGAATAAATAACATTTTACAGATTCATTATGTCCACCCCAGTTGGGGTGTACTCTTGGCAATTTTCAAAAAATTTTCCTCTCCCCAAAACTGGCGGCCATTTTGAATTTTCAAATTTTTGCCAAAAATTAAAAAACAGAAATTTGCTTCTATCTCCTTAACCGTGCGAGATAGAGCGATTTCGTCAAAATTTTCAGTGTACTCTTGGCAATTTTAAAAAAATTTTCCCTCCCTAAAAATGGCGGCTATTTTATATTTTCGAATTTTTGCCCAAAATGGCAAAACACAAATTTGCTTCTATCTCCTTAATTGTGCTAGATTTTTGACCCAACCAATGCAAAAAGGCATGAAGCTGAAATAATTTAAATGTATACTAATAAATATTTAAGCATCATTGATATATTTTACAAATGAAACAGGGTCTAAGACTACTGTACAATTTTTGCAAAAGGTTCATGGGGTGGACATTATATATGATAATGTGTGTTCTTCTATGCTATCCTGTTTCCATTCATACGTCGCAGCTACTATCAACAGGGCGTCCTATTTCTAGTTCTTCGTCAAATTGTGTGACCGTGAGTGTTAAATGCTCAATGTTATAATAGTGAGGTTTTTCTTTTTAAAAGGTTTAACATTAAAAATACGCTATCTATTGGAGAGTTGATGCAGTTACAGATAAAAAATTGAATCAAAATATATGGTTTCCTTTGAAGTACTACAGTTTTGCAAGAAAATGTTAGAAATAATACCATTTATGAAAATTTAGGTGAATAATAATGACAAGTGCAGATATAATAATAGGCCCTCGGGCTGTAATGATTCATGGCGTGCCTGTAAAACCCTATAATGCCCTACAAAATCACATTATTGTACTATTAATTTAATTTATTATTTACACATAACATACACATTATAGCTAATATGAAAGAATGAGACTAAAAACCCCACAATAAAGGCTGGTTTTTACCCGACAGCCCTTAATGGCTGTAGGAATATTGTTCTCACCCATGGTGTCTGGATGGGCGGGCGGCGGGAAAAAGTTTGTCCAGGTTGTATCTTAGAAACCGTAAGGTGTAGGAAGTTCATACTTGGTAGGGACATTGGTTAGGGGGTGTAGATTGGGAACATCATGGTGTGACCTTGATTTGACCTTGCCGCAGTGACCTTGAGTTTGAAAATCTTGTCCAGGCTATATCTAGGCAACCGTAAGATGTAGGAAGTTGATACTTGGCAGGGATATTAGTTAAGGGTTGCAAGTGTGCAATGTCATGGTGTGACCTTGAGTTCACCTTTGACCTTGCCGTAGTGACCTTGACCTTCAAAATCTTGTCCGGCTATATCTTGAAAACCATAAGGTGTAGGAAGTTATTACATGGAAGGGACATTGGTTAGAGGGTGTAGGTGTGCAATGTCATGGTGTGACCTTGATTTGACCTTTGACTTTGCTATAGTGACCTTGCCCTATAAAATCTTGTCCGGGCTATGTCGTGAAAACCGTAAGGTGTAGGAAGTTGATATTTGGTAGGAACATTGGTTGGGGGTTGTAAGTGTGCAAAGTCAAGGTGTGACCTTGATTGGACCTTTGACCTTGCCATAGTGACCTTCACCTATAAAATCTTGTCCAGGCTATATCTCGGAAACTGTAAGGTGTAGGAAGTTGATATTTGGTAGGGACATTGGTTGGGGATTGTAGGTGTGCATCATCATGGTGTGACCTTGATATGAACTTTGATCTTGCTGTAGTGACCCTGGCATATAAAATCTTGTCCAGGCTATATCTCAGAAACTCCAAGGTGTAGGAAGTTGATACTTGGTAGGAGGATTGGTTAAGGATTGTAGGTGTGCATTATCATGGTGCAGTCTTGCTTTGACCTTGAGTTTCAAAATCTTGTCTGGGCTATTCGGTAGAGACATTGGTTAGGGGGTGTAGGTGTGCATCATGGTGTGACCTTTAACTTTGGCTCTGCCAAAGTGTGTTCACCTGCAGACATGTTTCTCTTATGACAAAGATATATAGATTGTTGCAAGTGATTAGTTTATGTACTTTTGCGTAATTGTGCTATTTCTGTCGAGAGCTATACTCCAATTGATAAAATTTACAGTTTTGTATTTTTAGTTTACTTATTAAAGCTGTCATCTTGCTATTTAAATGTCTTGATTTAATACTTTATCTTTACATACATTTTCGATCTTTTAGATGTTATTTTCTCTTATTACTACATTATTTAGAGCTTTGTATAACTGACACTGCTCTGAAAGTATCCAGATCTTTGTACTGTTTCACTACTTCTATATTTCATGGTGTTGAAAACTATTTCCCCAGGCTGTGGGGTACAGGCATCTCTGATGCTATTTTCATGAATCAGTGACGACCATGTTAAATATGAGGAAAATGATAAAGCTTTTGATCATATTTTTGGATCAATTTGACTTGGTATTTACAAAATATTTGATTTAATTTTTTATTAAATTTTGGATTAACTTTGATCAACCCACTTTAATAACTTTTGGATCAAAACACATAAAAATAAATGACAGAAAATGATGTCATAGAGAGTGAGATAAATTCTAAATCATTCGCTACAGAGACAGAGGGTATTTCACAACTGAATGAACCCTTCAGGTTTCCTAAGTGATTATAAACTCCATTTAAAGTTGTAACAGATGAAAAAGGCAGATCAAATATTTGATTTTTTTCAGCTGAACTGATCACTGCTCTGTGAATAACTTTCGGCTCGGCTTTCTGGCGAGAGATTATAATTTGCACCATGTGTGTGCATCCGTGCGTGTGTGTGTGTGCGTGTGTCACACAGTTTTCTCTGAAACTACTACAGTTACACATTTTTGGTAAATTACTTGTCCTAATGAATTTTTACACTCTTCAATATTTTTGGGGTTTGGTGAACTTTGGCCTACTTTTGAGTGAGTAATAGCATTTTTACTTATAACTCTCAAACTATTGCATTTACAGTATTTTGTTCCAATTTGTTGTTCAGCTACTATGTTGTCAATTTTTAATGATAACCGTAATGAGTAAATTGCTTATATCTTCAAAAGTATTGCAGCTACACAATTTCTCTCTAATAGTTGAGAAAATTTCTAATTTCGAGCAAATTTTCGTCCCACAGGGTAGTACAAGAGTATCCTATGCTATTGGGTTTGGTGAACTTTGGCCTACTTTTGAGTGAGTAATAGCACTTTTACCTAATATAATTATATGACTTATAACTCTCGAACTATTGCATTTAGAGTATTTTGTTCCAATATGTTGTTCAGCTACTTTCTCCACTGCTAAAACATGGTCAGTAGTTTGGAAGTGTATCTCCATAGCTAAGTGAGTAATAGCTACTTTGTCAATTTTTAATGATAACCATAATGAGTAAATGGCTTATATCTTCAAAAGTATTGCAGCTACACAATTTTTCTCAATATGCTGTTCATCTACTTTATTGTGAACTGTAACATATTTAAGTTTCACAACTGTTGCTCAATGTACAAGTGAGTAATGGCTACTTTATTGCTACTTTTAGTGAAAATGTGAAAAATCACAAATGTCTCCCAAACTGTAAGAGATAGAGCAACTTTGAGCGAATTTTTGGCCCACAGGGTAGTACAAGAGTATCCTATGCTAAGGGGAAACATTTAAATTTTCGCTACTTTTGGCGGCCATCTTGGATTTTAGCGGAAAATAAAAAAGCATGAATATCTCAAAAACCGTATGAGATAGAGCGATTTCGAGCAACATTTGACCCACAGGGTAGTACAAGAGTATCCTATTCAAGGGAGAAATATTTAAATTTTCGCCACTTTTGGTGGCCATCTTGGATTTAAGCGGAAAATGGAAAAGTGTGAATATCTCGAAAACCGTAGGAGATAGAGCGATTTCGAGTGAATTTTTGACCCGCAGACTGGTACGAGAGTGTCCTATTCAAAGGGGAAAAATTTCAATTTTCGCCACTTTTGGCGGCCATCTTGGATTTTAGCGGAAAATGAAAAAAAGTGTGAATATCTCGAAAACTGTAAGAGATAGAGCGATTTTGAGTGAATATTTGACCCACGGGGTAGTACAATAGTATCCTATGCAAAGGGGAAAAATTTCAATTTTCGCCACTTTTGGTGGCCATCTTGGATTTTAATGAAAAATGAAAAAGTATGAATATCTTGAAAACCATAAGCGATAGAGCGATTTTGAGCGAATTTTTGAACGCAGGGTAGTACAAGAGTATTCTATGCAAAGGGGGGAAATTTCAATTTTCGCCACTTTTGGCGGCCATCTTGGATTTTAGCGGAAAATGAAAAAGTGTGAATATCTCGAAAATCATAAGAGATAGAGCTATTTTGAGTGAATTTTTGACCCACAGGGTAGTACAATAGTATCCTATGCAAAGGGGAAAATTTTCAATTTTTGCCACTTTTGGTGGCCATCTTGGATTTTAGCGCAAAATGAAAAAGTGTGAATATCTCGAAAACCGTACGAGACAGAACGATTTTGAGCAAATTTTTGAGCCACAGGTTAGGACAAGAGTATCCTATTCAAAGGAAAAACATTTAAATTTTCGCCACTTTTGGTGGCCATCTTGGATTTTAGTGGAAAATGAAAAAGCATGAATATCTCACAGACTGTAAGAGATAGAGCGATTTCGAGCGAATTTTTGACCCACAGGGTAGTACAATAGTATCCTATGCAAGAGGGAAAAATTTCAATTTTCGCCACTTTTGGCGGCCATCTTGGATTTTAGCGTAAAATGGAAAATTGTGAATATCTCGAAAACCATAAGAGATAGAGCGATTTCGAGCGATTTTTTTTACCTGCAGGGTAAGATCTATACATACACAGTGGAGCTTTTGTTATCCAAAAAAATACATACAGTTTGACAAAATATAAATTTTAGTGTACGTTTACTATATAGAACTATATTGATACCATGTTTTGTAAACGTATTTATGAAATCCTTGTATATGACACACATTCACATTTGATGTTTGTTGTTGTAGTTTTAATTTTATTTAATTTTTCGTTTCTTTTAGAAGGAAGAAAATTACTGAGGAGTACGTAGTGAATGAGGTATGGCGCAGTAAAATCTACATTTTTAATATTGTTGGATTTTAAATATCTGTCTACAAACACAAACTTATTTATAATATAGGATTTATAACTATCCTAAAATATATTCATATTTTGTCATAACGTTTAAAAGTAAATAATGTTAAAGCAAATGTTTGTTAAATTATTGAGTTTCAATTTGAGACATTTATGAGCTACTTATTAATCCATCTGGTTTGATTACATATTTTGCTATGACATTTTAGAATATGTCTTTTGTATCATATTATTTGGAACTATATACAAGACACTCCTTTAAGCTTAAGCATGCATTACCTTTGACACCTTTCTTTAAGGATGGTGAAGAAGAACTTAGAAGAAGACACATAGAGATTGTAGAACCAGCAGGTTTAGAAGGGACTGCTATCAGTTTAGACGATGAATTGACAAGGAATGAGGACGATAACTTTAGTGGGAAAGTAGAAGAGAATTACAGTGATGAACAGAACAATAACACTTCAGATATTTCTGATTCTTCTGGCAGTAGCAGACATGATGGAACAGACCAGTTGGAAGATGATAATAATTACCACCATGAAGGACAAGAAGACAGACCTTATACAAATAATAAAGTAGTTAAATTTGCAGATGAAGATTCTGATGAACTGCCTCCATATATTAAGAGAGGCAATCTAGAAAACATTCTGTAATTATGTATTGCCCATTGCTATTAGTTTTACTTTTGCATATTTCATTCTTCATTAGAAACAAATGTATGATGTTGTAGATTGAATTTCATTTTCATTTTTAACAATATTTTCTTTTTTATTAATCCTACATTTTCACAAAATATATGTGATATAAGCTGTATCTAGCATTAATAACATTTTGAAACTTGTTTATGTTGTTTTTGGTATACTCTGGAAAGATGATTTTCATGAGCATTTTTCCTGTTGACCAGAGATAAAAAGGTGGTTATATCCGCAAAATAAAACCTACAGTCATTCATGTTTGAGAGACCAACTATAGAGAAGATATACAAAATCAGAAGCATTAACAAAGTTAGACAAATATCAATTATTGATATCATCACTAAACCCAAACAAATGCCAGTAATACTTTTTATCTATTTTAACTTTATTACAGAAGATATAGGTGTTAGAAAGAAATGTGCTCTTCATTTTGAAGAGTTCAATGTTGAGTATTTATAAACAACTGTGATTATTACATGAATATTATTACAGAGTCACAATTCCACAAAGCTATTATTTTGGAGCAATTATAAAAGTACATTACACAATAATTATTCAGAAATGCATTGTCACTGCCACAGATTGTCCTCATTAAGCAGCCACATCTCACTTTCAGAAGTTACGTGATCATAGACTATTTTTTTTGGTTAAAAAATAATCTAAAACTGTTGTCATAGGATACAGGAAACTGTCTGAAAATGTTCTCAGTCAGTCTTGTAGCCGTGGTGAGAGAATGGGAAATTAGAGTTTTCAATGGAAACGTGGTTGCATGCCCACGAGATCACAAGTTCTCATGTTATGATGAAACAAGATTTAAAGACAATTATTTGGGCATACTAGTTTTTTAGATTCTAACATCTTGTTACATATGCACTAAAATGTTAGGAGGTGAAATGACCCCCCATACACAGTACATTGCAAGGTGTTCTAACAGAGAACTAAAACATAACATATATATATCCCACATAACATTTGTTAATCATTGGGAGGGTGGGAGTGGAATTAAAGTCATATTCTGTGTGTTCAGATCAACTTACACATACAAAATGTGTAAAACCAAATCTTGAAGAAACAGAGAAGGGAGACACAAGGAGAAATTTGATTGGTCAAGCTTGTAAACTAAGACGCCATTGATTAAATGGTGAGTTGGAAGGGTTTACTGCACGGACGAATCCAAACTGACTGATACGCAATCAACTGGGTGTGATTGCCTTAACACTGAAAGCACACCACAGAAAATATAGTAAAGGCTGTAAATGTAACACCTAAACAAAATACACTTTATATTATCAGTCCAATATTTTTAAGTGTTATCAAGCATCTTGCTTCTTATATGATTGAGTTGTAGTTGCCTTTTAACAATCTGTATCTTCCATAGCTTTATCAAACTGCCTACTATGATCAGATTTCAGAGATTTAAGGCCTATTTGGTGGACTTGTCTCTTGTGTTGATGTCTGGGTGTTTCCTTACACATACTATAAAGATAAAAATCAGTGTATATTGAAGTACAAAATATTGTTTTTGAGATATCCCTCAGAAATTGTGACAGACTTCTTTTAGCAGGAAACTTGGACATCCTGAGGAACTGTACTCTGAGGTCATAATCCACTAAGTTATGGGGGCTAGAATCAAAATATGCTGTATGAAGTCCACATAAGAGGTTTAATTCCACTTCATCTGATGTGTACCTCCCCTCTAATTGAATTCACCAACATTTCTCTTTTAATTGTCTTTTAGCAGTAGTTTTCAACTTGTGCAAGAATCTGTACAAACTACAACTTGTACAAGTTCAAATTGTACAAGCTGACTTGGACAAGTTGCAACATGTACAAATTTTGGACCTGTACAAGTTGGAACATGTATAAGTACCATATTGTATCTGCTGAACAAAGTATTTTAATGAATTTATACTTTAAAATTCATAAAATTAATATATCTTATCTTAATAAATGTCAGTTCACCGTATATTTTCATATTTTGTAGCAAATTCATTGCAGTTTTAATGCGTCCATTTGTATTACTTAAAAAATTGGAGTCACACTGGCCGTACTGAAGCTTGCATCTGACTGCAGGCTCTGTTGGTGTGAACAAATTTTTAGCTGTCAGAAATTTTCTATATTTATCCCAAAAAGGGGAATAAATAAAAATGATTCTTTCAAAACAATAAATCAGATAAGCCAGGGTTTTATCATTAAAACATATGTATCAATTGTAATTATACATTTAGTTATCTGTCCTTCGATGATTTTGCTTTACAAGGTCCTCAGAGGCCCAGTGGTTAGTAAGTTTGGGATCTAATCATAGGCTGCTGTCACCTATGCTGATTCGAGTCCTTGCAGTGATAATGCTGATAACCTGTTGAACTATTTATGATATCTTGAAATAAATTTCAAAATATCTCTAAATCAGCAACTAAGTTTTAAGACAATGTAATAAACGTCATTGGCTAGAATTTTATAAATGAAAGGCATGTGTCAATTACAGTTATGTACATATCGCTATCTGTCCTTTGATGTTTTCCCTTGCCGACGATCTCTGGGGCCGGTTTCATGAAAGGACTTAAGTCTGGTCTCAGGCTCAAATCTGAGACTTTGGGCTCAAATATTGTAAATATTGTGCTGAGTCTGTGGACTCAGACTCCAAGCATTTCACATACAGGCTCAACTTGAGATTTGGCTCAGTCATGGGCTCAATTTTGAGCCCACCAAGGAGGTGTCTCAAATTTTGAGTCCAAAGTTTGTCATCCAATACTTGTGTATAAACCAATATAATTTGCATCAAAATGAATTTGTTGAATCTTGAAATATTATATTTTTATTTTGCTTACTAATTACAACTACATATTCAATATTCATAATAAGAAAAGTCAATGGAATTGACAAGCTTTTTTGACCGTTGTCAAGTGACTAGTCTCAAGAGTGGACTCAAAGCTTAACTCAGTCTCAGTTGAGTCTCAAACAATTGACTTGTTACCAATAATATTATATCATTTTTTTTCATGTGTTATCAGTGTTAATGCAATCTAAATCGATAATGATGATGAAATAAATGCACTTGCATAAAAAACAAACGAAGGAAGCATCTTAAATGAAACTTAAAAGTTGAGACTATGACTTGAGACCAGTCTCAGCTGAGTCACCTTTTGTGAAATCAATTTGAGCCAAAAACTCAGCCGAGACAAAAGTCTCAGATTTGAGACCGAGACTCAGCCCAAAACTGGTCTCAAACTGAGACTTTTCATGAAACCGGTCCCTGGTTATTGCTTTGAGGTAAATATCCCTAATGCTACAGGAAGCCACACCAAGTTAGTTGATTGCATGAAGAAGATGCCTATTTCTCATTTGTTACTTCTTTATTTTTCATCTTTGCAGTGTGATTGTTATTCTAAAAAACTTTTCTGCTTAAAGAATTTTAAAAAGAAAAAAAAGTCCAGAGTACCATAACTTCTACAAGTACAAAGCGAGTCTCATAAGTATCAAAAACCACAGCTCACATTCATGTACCAACTGAAACCTCAAAACGGATGATGACTTGCCGCAAACGGTAGGTTGTCTGGCCTGTCACATCTAAAGATTATCAATGGAACATGGTATTTTATGGTAATCTTGTTGCTGCTATTAAAGGGGGGAGATTTGAACTCAGATTTCCATTCCACAACATTGAGTTTTGTTTCATTCAAAATATTTTTATTTTTAGTACAACAGATCATCCATTTCTGGAAAGAAAGTGTCCTAATCTAATCCAGTCAATGTGAAACCAGGATGTTTTTTTTCCACATAGTCTCTGTCTCTCTGCATGTGTGTGTGTATATATATCTTGGTAAATTTAGTAGGAGAGAAGCCAAGGACAGTATTGATTTTGTTGTGGTTTACAATGTATGTGTTAAAAATTAGCTGTATGCTTTCCTCCAACTGGGAAAAAACATTTCCGTGATTTTAACTTTACATATAATAACTGTATATGTGTGATCTTGTGCTTACTTGATGAGTTTTTCCTAACAGGAGAGAAAAGACCTAAAATAATTCACTTGTCAAACAGACATAAAACATAAAATTTTTGACATCTTTCCAATAGATTACAGTCTTTAGGTAGCCAATATTCAGCCACCTCTTACAGTACGTAGTTTTCACAAAGTCAGCCCCAGTAAAATAGTTCTTAAAATCATACCATAAATATGAATTAATTCAGCCAGTGGTGAGTTATACATATCAAAAGTTTGTTTAAACCCAAAATATGTTCAATTTATTTATCTGTTTAGGCATAATAATTCCAAATTGATTTTAAAATGCTGTTTTGTATTACTACGCTATAACAACAGGGAAAATGTTGTCTAAAGTGAGAGGAAAAAAGGAAAGACATGCCTTACTTTCGTGACAGAAAAACAATAGTAAAATGTTGAGAATGCGGCCATAATGACATGTACACTGCTCAGAAAAACAAGCACATTAATTTGTATGATTTATTTTTTTCAAAAGAAGTTTCTCTGATTTTTAAATATGTGGAATATGAGAAAGTTTATAAAAAACAAGACTGTGTAAAGCAATGTAATTTTATTTTCAGTTTTACAAATAAATACCGAGCTTACATAAAAATTTAAATCATTCAAAATTTTTGTGAGACACTTTTCTTTTGAGTGGTGTGCGGAAAACCAAAGTTGTTTTTTCTTTGATATGCTTTTTTTGTCACAAATAAAAGCCATGTCTTATATTTAAGGTGATCAAAATTAGACCACTTTTAGTTCGTATTTGTCATGAGTATTTATTGTTTATATAAATTGTAGTTTGAGAAAAAACAGCTAAAGCAATTTATTTTAATATTTTATTTCATTTATAAAACATTTATGGTAAAAATAAATATGTATTTATGGATATTATTTGACTTTAAGACTCTAAAGATGACTACACTGAAATGGTAATTCAAGTGTTTTTTTATCACTTTGGTTGGCCTTGAAAACTATGCGTTACGTTGATAGCCCCTTAAGCCAAATTGAAGAAGCTTGCTTAATTAGGTATATATAGAAAACCATTAATATGGAAATCAAATTTGGTCATTTATCATTTATTCTCTTCTGGTAAAAGGGATATTTAAGCTTTTAAGTAAGGTGGGGGTTCACATCAGACTTAACTAGACATCAACCCCCAACCCCCACCCCCACCCCCAGGAAAATTTTTTTTTTATTTTGGGTAAAAATATGGTGCATTTCCTGTAAATTTAAATTAAATTCACCCTCTCAAGAAATTATTATTTTGCAAGGGGGGTTCGAACCCCCCCCCCCCCCCCCCCCCCCCCGATCCCCTAGTGATATGCTTGTACTTCAGTACATAAACTTTTACTCGGCACCAACTCTTACTGTATAGTAAAGCAATTCCCCAAATCATTTTTGTAAATGTAACTTTTTAAGGGTTTCCTCAGTAATTTGTTTAAATGAAGCATATTTCATTCATGTCTTGCAATACTGGCATATAAAGTGCCCATTTTTATTAACGCTTTGGGTCACTGTTATGAAAAGTCATGCCTATAAGGCTACAGTTCTGTTACTGAGTTCCCTAAAAATTCCTTGAAAAATTCCCACAGAATTTCCTTAATACAATTACTTGTTACAACTTTGTACATTCGATAGTGTTCAAGACCTGAACAGAGCTGCTCTCGTTAGCTTCTATCCCCTTATATTTACTACCATGTCTTTTGCCAAATATAATCATAACAATAATTACTCCAATTAATGCTACAGATGCAACCGCAGTATTGTAAAATATGCTCTCTTTAACTGTGTATTCATACAAGTAGGCCAATAGGTATCCAAATATAGTATCTGACACTTTACTAGTCATATCTGCTAAACCAATCACAATTGCAAACAGAAATATGTAAATGTCTGCCCATGCGTAACCCAAAGACCAAACCGGAAAGGAGAAATATGCGTACAGACAGGTAATTACTGCAAAACTTAGCTTATCATTGAGTCCCCAGATTACTGTAATAACAGAAAATAAAGCCTGTAAACAAACTGTAACAGGAAACAAAACTGTGATAGGTAAAACAAGTGCAGCAACAATGGCACTTGCTCTGCCTAACATTCCTGCCAAATTGAATGCAGAAGAATACAATGTGCCCTCTTGATTGGTGTATTTCAATGGTCCTTCTATAGCATAGCTTGGGTAATAAAGACCTGAAGCTTTAATGGAAGCCATATTTACGAAATAAAATAACATAAATAGTGCAACCATAATTCCACCGAATACAGCATCTCCACCACCCCATTCTAAGGGTGAAAATACCTGTTTCCATGAGGTTGTATCTTGTTTGTGTGTTTTGGAAGCAGCAGTTATATTCTGTTCTGGTGGATAACAAAGCTGAAACAAAATGAATATTACTCCATTGCATATTCCAAACAGTCCTACAATAACATATGCTATCTCCACCCGTGATTCCAGAAGCAAAGGATCTTCAGTCACCAAAGACGTATTATCCAGAGAGTCATCTGTTATAGTGAAAGCCATTGTTGTCACTTCCGAACCATTACCCACTGGCTGTGAGACAAATGGATATGCCACTAGTGGTGCTACCATTGAACCCAAAGGATATCCAAAATGTAATGCTTGCATTGGAGACCCACTCTTTTCTCCCCACAAAGAGAGAACCATAGGGTTGCCAACTGAAATATAATTACAAATAAAAACACATATGTCCACCTATGTTATTTTGGCCAAAATAAGATAATCTTGTTCTTTATGTGTGAAGCCATGTATCATGACTTCAACTATAATAAACTAACTTCCGATTTTAAACTGCCAAGTCTCTTGATTGGGGGGTCTGATCTTCTTCAGGAATGTCAGCATCTATACTATATTATGTTTGTAATTGTAATTAATCTTAGCTTATTGTTCAAATACAAATATAAAGTTATTGTCTTTTGCTTGGCTGGTCTTGAGTATAATTGAGGCTTCAGGTCTCAAGCTGGATAGACGAGACTTTTAGTGTTAGATGAGGATTGGGGTAGCAATGAGGATAGCCTTGCCTTGTTGGTAAGGTATCAGACAATCAGATATTTAGGTTACTCACTGAGAATAGACAAATAATCTGGGCATCTTTTAATGTCACTTTTGCATCAAATTTAATGTTCTTTCACAAAATAGTTTATTCACAGTGATGGAAATAAGTGTCAGTTTAAATTGTGTCAATTTATACAAAAAAATGTAAGCAAAAAATTTAGTCTGGTATAAGCAATGGATCGTATTCCATCACTGTTCGTCAGACATCAGATAGTATCTTACTGTATTTGAGCATTGTTAGGTATATAAATGGAAATAAAACTTATGTATGATTTAGAGTTAAACAAGAGTTAAAGATATTGTTATTTGTAAAAGTAAAAAATCCATACATATGACCTATAATACATTTTATTATGGATGGGTATTATAGGTCTATAATACCCACCCACGTATGATGTTGTGGCTTTACATGTATGGATACAGTGCAAGTGCAATACGTTCAGACTTTTTAATGTTAACCTTTAAAAATCACACATACCTGCATTAACACACGTCCAGGTGATTCCCTCAATAAAACATACTATTGATAGTGTCCACAGGTTGTTACACAATGGCTTAAAGATTAACACTGAAGCACCAGTAATCACTAACGAAGCAAGCATCACATCAGCTTTCTGGTTATATCTGAAATCAAATAACAATATAGATATATTCTCTGAGAAGACACCAAATAGATATTCTGACACCTAACAGATCCACAGTTGAACAGAACAAGACATGATGCTTAATATCCAAGTTGCATCATGGCTGCAAAACGATGTAATTCGGAGCAAAATCTGATTGATTATTTGACTTCTCAAGGTTGGGAGTGTAATTACAGTGATCTTAGATTGCCATCCCATTTTTAGATTTGTCTTGAGAAGCTTTGTAGGTTAGAGTCAGAATGAATAATTTTGGGGATGAGCTTGTGGTGCTATGGGTTATTTTTCTAGTGCTATGATTTATCTTCTAAATGTTACAATTGATCTTGTACACTTTTTTGTTGTAAAAATGGCTCCGAATAATCAACTAGATATTGGTCAAGAGTTGTCAGGGCTTATTGTTATGACTATTCTTATAAAACAGTCTTTTATTCAAAAGACTGATACCTTTGATAAAACAACTGATCTTTTTACTCAGACAAAATCACATTCGGCTAATTTCCAACCCTGATTTATCTTCTAAGTGTTACAATTGATCTTGTACACTTTTTTGTTGTAAAAATGGCTCAGAATAATTAACTAAATATTGGACAAGAGTTGTCAGGGCTTATTGTTATGACTATTTTTATAAAACAGTCTTTATTCAAAAGAATGATACCTTTGATAAAACGACTGATCTTTTTACTCAGATAAAATCACATTCGGCTAATTTCCAGCCCCTTTTTCAACAGTACTGGTCAAAGTAGCCTCCCGAGTTATAAATCAACTAGCTCTTGCGATAAGTAGCACATATGGAACTTTGGTATTAAGATCCCCTTCTTTTATAAAGCAAAGCAGTTAGGTAAGAGGCCTGTTTCACCTTGGCCATAATGCTTTGCAGTAGGTTTGCGATCCTGCAAATCGTAAGCTCGGGAGATCTTTTCCATCGCAACCATCTTAAGACCATTGTAAATCTATCATGCAGGGAAGTTACAGAACTGTGGGATATGTTTCTGATTGGATGGACACAAGCCAATCACAACATTTTAGAATAATATTAAACTGTTTGAAATTATCGCAAACTGATAATAATCAGATTTCATCATCTTAAACCTATCGTAAGCCTAACTTTTTGCTCACAACATCACTTTTTTTATCTTACAGCGATCTTAAATCTATCTTTGCAGTTGCAAAACAACGTTTTCCATTTTACAGAGATCTTAAACCTATCTTTTCATCTTAATTTGATCTTTTAAGGTTTGTAAACCTATCGTTAACTTTTCAGGAACCCATGCATGGTAATCTCTGCATTATCGGGATGAGATCTTTAACCTGTCTTAAACCTATCTAAAACTACATCCATGGATAGTGAAACATTTTACTTTTTCCAATCTTAAGGTAGGTTTACAATCGGCTCTCCAAGATGGGATAGCCCCATAAGTGTGTTTATGGTATGTCCAAATTAATACTCATCGGTGCTAAATGTGTAAATTTGAACAAAATCTGATCACAAACCACTATTTAATTTTTATTATTACTATTATTGTCATTACCTGTAAAATTTTGTACATTTGTACTTTTACAACTACATCAGTTCAAAGAGTTTTGTGATGTTTATGGTTCTCAGAAGATTAATTTGATATGTGCAAGATTTTACAGGTTTTAATAAACAGAAATTTATTGCAAAATGCAATTTTACATAACTCTGACTCCCACACCCCAATGCTTTATACTTTGAAAAAGAGAGATTTCTGGTTTTGTTTTCAGTGAATTTTAATCGATGTACTGTTTCCAGAAATTCAAACCAATTAGTCAATGAATGAATTTTACAAAATTTAATTTTCAATCTAATATGTTTTTAGAGTAAACAATGACCCGCAATCCATATATTATTCTGTTCTAGTGCTACAAGTGCTGATATATCCCACTCTATCATTTTAGTTACCACACTAAATACAATTTATCTGTAAGAAAATCCTCTCTATTTTCTTAATTTGTAAGAAATTATTTTCGCATTTGTGATTTTTGTGACCACAGTAGATAGATTTCTGGGTTATGAAATGGTTGATAATCTCAAAGCTAACCTGTCGGCCAGACTTCCCAACAAAGCACCAATTATTCCACCGATGCCTCCTATAGCAAATGCCCGGCCTACCTCTTCAATGGTCACACCTACCTTCTCCCTGAGATCAGGCAAAGTGGCGCTGGTTAGAGAATGTGACATACCCTGAAAGAGTAAATAGTTATATTTAATATCCACTACTTTTCAAGCTCTTATTTACCTTACAAAGTACTTTTACAATAAACATATCCTAAGAAAAGAATTGCTCATTTAGATGTGGGGACCATTATTTGCGAATTTATAAGTGAAATCGGGAAATCTGGTAAGATCTTTAAGGATTTCTATGATGTTTAATATTTTTGGAAAAGTGTGTGATTTTGCACTACAACTCCCACAATCAGGAACAGTCTGGTGTATTGTCATAATGGTAATACAATGGAATGGGGTCAAATAACACATATACATATCAGGATGTCTTCCTAACAAAATTTAATCTTTTCCCGTCATATCTGCATACTTCCCAATATGTTACAGACTTGTGCCCAGAGCAGGGGGCCAATCAGATTTGACAGAGTGCTGTCCCGGACTCCATATCTGATTTGCCAGGGTAGAAAGTTCCTGATTTTGCCAAATATTTCTAAGCATAGACTTTTTACAAGTATATATAAAGGCCTATCAGACCGCACTCATCATATTTTTCTGGAGACTTAGAGATCTATTGAGCGAGAAGGGAGAGCAGAATTTAATGTAGACGACACCAGGGAGGACCTAGAGAAGAGGATTAAAGAGGAAGGGTAGATGCAGAGGAGTCAAGGCGAGAGACTGAAAGGTTTGAGGATACAGATGATAGGATGGAGACACACATACACAGCTGTTACAGGCATGTCGGCCACGTTTCAAGAAAGGTAAGCAACACCATGTAGTTGTAACAAGTGCCATGAATCTTACAAATATTTGCCATCTGAAAGAGAAGACTGTGCAACTTGAGAGGATAGTAGGAAGCTGTAAAACCAAGATGTCAAGTGCTTTGCATTCAAATGTGAAACTTCAGATAAGAGAGCATGCAGATCTCCAACCAACATTCCATCATCCATCCCTGAAGAGACAAATGACCCATAGAGATCTTCAGACAGTTTTTAAATGCATAGAGACCAGAATGACAATTCCTACATGGGCTGCAGCTACACTGAAGTCAAACCTGACTGATGAATTTCTCTACCTTTTAGACAAGATGCGAAAACTTATGAACAATTTTGTTGGACTTAAACTTACCAAGAAACAAGATTTCTGCTGTGGCACTTTCTTCAATTTCATGGCATGTAAAGTGGAAGACCTTTCCGATGCAGTTAATGGCCTTTAACAGAGATGTTTGCTCATAAGATTTCAAAATCAAGCTGACTTTTCAAAACAAAACAAAAAAAAAACATATTGGATATCCTCTCGACTCAAATGTACTTTTTGACATATATGTTGGTCCCGACTGAAAAAAACGGTTAGACTGGGGATCAAAGTTTGGAATATGGAATCACCACTTTAAATTTCTAAAGCATTTCTCAGTTGAGTTTTACGCAACTAAAACACTCAGAGGCTTGTTAATATACCTTCATTAGGTTCTATATATTTTATATGTAGTTAATTTATAGGTAGCATAGTTTATATAGAAATATGTAGAAAAAAAATCAGCCCTTTTTAAGTGAAACTGACAAGTTATCCATAGTAAGATACTGGAATATAAGTTAATAGAAGACAGATGGTTTCCTTTGTCTTCAATCAGTGGTTCACCAATTACACAGTGACATCCAAATACAGGACCTCTGAAAAAATGTCAGAATTTCAACAAAAGAAATGATTTTACCGGGTAGGTATATATAGCGTGGTATAGTAGGTCACACTGTCCCCTACCTCTCACGTCCTGGGTATGATCCCTGGCTCGACCGGAAGTGGAAATGTTGGTATTGTTTGCTGGGGCCCGTTTATCCATTGTGATATGACCTAAACATGTATGGGAGTAACATTAAACCCAAATCAATAATTTTAATTTAAGATGAACTTACCATGGACGCCCAGACTCCAATTAAAGCAAAGAGTTTTGTCCACTTGAGCGACAGAAAACATTTAACCTGATTCCTTGAAAAAGTTTCCTCATTTCCAAAGTGTTGCTTATCCTCCAATACCATGGCGACTGGCTTCTTAAATTTAAACTAGGTAAAAGTGATAATAATGACAGTGAAGAAAATACAATGTTAAATATATATGCAAATCGATAAATATTCCCAGTAAACTTTAATTAAACCTAAAACTCATCCAGCAGATATTGACCAATCAATAATTAGTTTATAATCAACAATTTAGCAGTTTACAGGGTTACACTGAATGATATCTATGCAATTGTAGAAGTTTTTTTTGTTTATATTTATCCTCATTAATAGTCACATGTTAATTTTTGCACTTTGCATGTATTTGTCACTTATCTGACAAAAATCTGTAAGAGATGTTACACAAGTATAACAAAGACTGATTGTAAAGGTTAATTAATCAACATTGCCAAAGTATGAAACCTTAGTTTATCATCGGGATACATAAATACAATCTGAGGACAGATTTTGTTTGTAGTATTTGCATTGTTATGAGAAGCAATATTTGCTGGAATTGTAAAACAAGTGTCATCATATTTTTGCTTTATATCTTAATTGCAACTCTCAAGTTTAATACGGATGAAAAGAAAATCTTGACTCCTTCATTTTTCCATAAGATCTATGATCTTGTTCAATCTTTGATTATTTTCCACTTCGTTAATATTATCAAAAACGCCAAACTGAAGAGATTTCTACGGAGCCCTTAATAGGACATGCTAAAATAAAAATTACACCATGTATTAAGTCGTGCGCACGAGATGATCTCGTGATAACGAGAAAATAAGTGGTGATAATGAGATGATCTCAGTATAATGAGATAAATAGGACATGGTAAAATAAAAATTGCACTATGTATTAAGTCGTGCACACAAGATGATCTCGTGATAACGAGAAAATAAGTCGTGATAATGAGATGATCTCATTATAATGAGATAATAAGTCGTGATAACAAGATCATCTCATGATATCAAGATGATTTGGTGATAATGAGATCATCTTGTGATATCAAGATCATCTTGTGATATCAAGAAAATAAGTGGTGCGCACGAGATGATCTCATTATCACAAGAAAATAAATTGTGATAATGAGATCATCTTGTGCACACCACTTATTTTCTTGATATCACAAGATGATCTTGTGCTCACTAGATAAAGTGGTGAGCTCCAGATGAAGTGGTGATAACGACTTAATAAGTGGTGAGCACTAGTTGATGTGGTGCTCACTACTTATTTTCTTGTTATCACAAGATGAAGTAGTGATCACCACATCATTTAGTTATAACCAGATCATCTCATGCTCACCACATCATCTGGTGATAACAAGAAAATAAGTAGTGAGCACCATATCATCTGGTGATAACAAGAATATAAGTAGTGAGCACCACATCATCTGGTGATCACTAGATGAAGTGGTGAGCACGAGATGAACTAGTGATAATAGAATGATCTGGTTAGCACCAGATTATGTAGTGCTCACTACTTCATCTGGTGATAACAACATAATAAGTAGTGATCACCACATAAACTAGTGCTCACTACTTATTATGTCGTGATAACTACTTCATCTGATGATCACCACTTTATCTAGTGAGCACAAGATCATCTGGTGAGCATGAGATGATCTTGTGATATCAAGAAAACAAGTGGTACTAATGAGATCATCTCATTATCACAACTTATTTTTTCGTTATCACGAGATTATCTTGTGCGCACGACTTAATACATGGTGCAATATTTATTTTAGCATGTCCTATTAGGGGCTCCGTAGATTTCAAATTGTACACATGCTTAAAAGTGGCCATTATGATAAGAGACTTATCCATAACGTGCTACTGCAGTCTATTCTTCTCTGGACGATTTTGCTGCTGTTTGTGGGACTCATATCACAGACTCAAGGATTGAAAATTTCGATAGAAGTAAACCGTGTGCAATGTTTACTCAAAATTCTGTACTGTGAACCTTACTCCAAGTTGTCACAGTAATTTTGAAGAACCTTTATCAGATAATTTACACTTATAGATACCGGCTTTTACAAAAGGGTTCAGCTGTGTCTGGTGAGGTAATATGTCGTAACATATACGAGTGTTGTATGGATACTGATACATTGAGTACATGGTAGTAAAGATCTTTGGCATGAAAGCGAGCCTTTCTTTTTCAAGCAATGCCTGTAACTGCACCATCCCCCAAGGTCAAAGGCAAAGGTCCTACGATTCTAGACCTAAAGGCCAGTTTACTTCAAGGGAAAATCATTCTGCCCAACTGAAAAGACAGAGTATATAAGGATTAATAGTTAACCAACTAAGCACCAGAGCAGAAAAAGAAATGATAAAATACAAAGTTACAGAGTGGCAGACAGATTTGAACCATGACCCAAAGGTCAGTGAGACCAAGGTCAAAAGGGTATAGAAAGGTCAAACTTTCATAATACCACCAAAGCCACGTCTTAATACAGAGGGCTTATCTCGGTATATTATAACCTCTCAAGGTAAAGTTCAACGAACAGGTTAAAGGTGGAAAGCTGAAGGTCAAATAACCATCTGCCAGCAGCTCCTTTTCATTTTATCACTCTCTAAAGCAGAGAAGAACACAATGGATTTTACATTTTTTATTTAATTTACACACATACTTCTATCAACTAAAAGATTCTTGTAAGCAACATTTTTTTACTTTTTCTCTCAATGGCGAATACAAGGCCCTCTTGAAGTGAGAGAGTGATATGACAGAGTGCATTATAACAAATTCACCCCCCAATGAAATACTGAGCGAGAAGTTAAATAGGCAGGAATGATTAACATACAATAGCAAGGCGTTAAGAGATAATTGACCAAGACATAAAATATACAAAGTTTAAGATACCTGAATTAGACAGCAAGAAGTATAACAAGACAAGAGATTAACCTGAAATAAGAAGGTAAAATGTCACAAAACATTATGAATTTTTGTAAAAATCGAAAATGACCAATGAATTATGGAGAAAAAGACTCCCACAAAATTTCTAACTTGTCAAAAACCTAATTAAATATGTGGAAACGACATGATTTATAATAATTTTCCCCTTTTGCATCAACACCCACCACTTGTCTGATCCTAGCTTCAACTTGATCGTGAATGGATCTATCATGACTCAAAGTGTGCAAATCAGGTAAGTATTGTGCAAGTCACTTTCAGCTGAGTTTCTGTGGAGACTTGAACTAGCAGCACCCCCAGTACAAACAAGTTTTTGACCTTGGGCTGGATAGCAGAAGCCGAATCTTGTTCAATAGAAATTGACTTACCAATTGAGTCCAGTTGAGATAAAAACCCACTGAGTGATCAATGGCTGAATCGGTTGACTCATCCACATGTCTTGAATTTTTGAAATTTTTCTTGTGACTTACAACAGGTGATTCTTCATAAGAATCCTTACTTTCCTGTGTTATCAAAGCATCAATATCTAATTCAATACTAGTATCAGAACCAGATTTTGAACCTAATTGTCACGGTCGTGATTGGGAGGAAAAATCATGTGAAAATACACTGTCATCTTGTAACTGAACTTCAGTCGGTAAGTGTTATCTGTAGTTTCTTGATTCTGTTTAGTCGCCATCTGTGTGAAGCCAAAGACAAAACTAATCACAAATTCATACAATGACTGAAACAAAAATAAAACGCCAAAAAATAATAAAATTTTAATTTTTAAATTTGTCTTGTCCACTGCCAATTCAAATCTGGCCATTCTCCCCTTGACCGTGGCAAGGGTCAAGTCAGTAGCCATTCAAAAAAACCTATTGGCCAGCACATCACACTATTCTCAAAGGGGTGATACAAAAATAGGGGTGATGGAATGATTAAGGTTGGCACCTCAATGCCAACCCGCAAAAAACTTTGCTAGTGGCTAGTTCTGAAAAACAAACAAAAAACTTTCTATTCATATCCAGAACCAGACCATCTTTAATGAGGACCGAAACACAGGTAGACCCCACCTAATGTGGAAATATGACACAGATCTGATGCACAGTTTTAGCTATGTGTATAAACAGAGAGACAAACAAACAGACAGGCAAACAGATCTGATTACAATACTATCGTCCCTCCCCTTGACCAGAGTTAGCATGATCACCAGAGCAGTTATTGCACTATTTATGCACTGAAAGAATACAAATAATATACTACTGTCCATGAAGCATAAGTGTGAGTTATTTGTTTCTGTTATAAAGACTTCTGTCTTTTTCCATTGTAGTGACTACCTATGACATCCACTGTATTAGATTATATCTAAGATGGAAAAAAACGACATTTGATCCATAAATTTTTCAAAATAATACATGAGGTTTTGGGAGTTCATCTATGGCATGTTCAATGCAGGCTTGATCCTTGGGCAGAGAATTCAGGTTCACTGCACATTTTTGGTATTTATAATAATGAAAAACAATCACTCTCTCCACCACCATCAAAACATCTCCAGATTGTCTCAGGTTGAACGAGTAGCGGCAAGTGAGGCAGGAAAGTGGTCGAATATGTCTATGATCTAATTGTAATTAAGCTGTGACGCCACAATAGACACACGGGTCAATGTAGATCTGGCATATATGAAGGGTCCACACATACCAAAATGATCCTATCCAGTCTCATACTGACAGATAGGAACGCCAACTTAACTGAAGAAAATGGTTATAAAAGTTTTTACTTGAGGTATATACTGTCTGCTTACAGTATATACTGAGCCAATAAAAGTTAAAGAATTTTTCAAAATAACAAGTCCAAAAGGGGTTTCGGTCTACTAGCGCTAGTTGCAAAGCCATCAGAGACACAAGTAGTACACTGAAGCGGCAGTCACCCATCCCAGTACTAACGTAGTCCATTACCACTTAACTTCAGTGAAGAGACAGGCACTCATCATGCTACACCACAATTCATGAATTCTAATTGTAATTCGACTTTTATAGCACTGAATCTCCACTGAGTAGTGGACTCTAAGGCACAATAAGAGAATAGCAATATGCAAATTCAAAGTCCAGGGACAGAAATAGGTCAGCACCACTATACCTTTGCGTAGAGATAGGTTTTGAGCTTCTTTCTAAAAGAGACAATAGTGGGTGATGCACGAATGTCTTCAGGAAGTGAATTCCAAACAGTAGGAGCATCAAAGGCAAAACTGAAGCCAAACTGCTTAGTGGACTTGTGAATTGTACATTGAAATTTTGGTACATTGAGGAAATTGGCAACACTCTGACTACATCTAGTATTGTAAGTAATGCGGTATATAGATAGATGAGGAGCAAATTATTTAGGGAAACCAGTATGAACAAACTTGTACACCAGGGTAGCCAGTTTAAAATCTGAGCGAAACTGAATAGGGAGCCAATGGAGTTTCCCGAGTACCAGAGTTGTCCGAGCATATTTACTCGAATTTGTAACAATTCTAGCTGCACTATTTTGGATAGACTGTAATCTATGACGATTGAATTTGGAGAGACTCCTGAAAAGTGAGTTACAGTAGTCCAACCGACTACTAACAAAAGCATTGGCAACCGACACAGCTGCGTCCTGAGTCAAGATCTGCCTAATATTTCTAAAATCCCTTAGTTGAATAAAGCAGCCTTTACAAAAATTCTGGATGTGTTTAGAGAAGGAAAAATCAGAGTCAAACCACACACCCAAGTTCCTGACTGACTTGGTGGGGTGAACAGGGTTGCCCAAGATGTCGATTGGGAAACATGCATTTAACCTTTCACTCTGTTGCTTGGAGCCAAAAAGTATGAACTCAGTTTTATCAGGATTAAGTTTAAGTTTGCTAGCCGACATCCATTCTTTGACATCTTGATGGCATCTGTTCAACTTATCAAAAGCAGCTGAGGCATTCATGTATGACAGATGGACATAAAGTTGTGTGTCATTGGCATAGAAATGGAAGTTTATGCCTTTGTGTTTACCAATCAGTGTACTAAATGGACAGAGAATATGTACAGAGAGAATAGCAGAGGACCCAAAACAGAACAGAACTTGTAAATCCGACAAAGTAGAGCCAATCTTAATAGACTGATAGTGTTCTGTCAAATAAGAACAGAGCCATTTGAGAGCAGAGCCACCAACACCGAATCAATCCAGAAGACAGCTGAGGGGGCAAAGTCCAGAGACAAAAAAGTGATCCCTAGAAGAGCTTAAAAATTACAACTATGATATGACCCTTGTTGGACCAATAGAGTCATGTTTGGATTTGTGTCACAAAAGTTTTGAACAGGATGAAAATATGTGATATGGTGCTATCCTTCCTAATTAGTGTACTGTAATTCTCTGAGAACATTTCACTCTGATTCCAATTAGAGTGTAAAATTCAGACTGCTATAAAATGCATTCATTCATTGTTTCAAAAATCCAAAGTAAAGACTTGTAAGGCAGTCAAATCATGGACCCAAATGCAAGCTGTCTTTCCACACGTTAAGGCATTGATCTAAAACACTGTGAATGGGGTATTAAATCTTTTAAATGTGCCTACATCAAGCTATTTGTAGTGATAGCAAAGCATCATATTTCTTGAAAAGGGTGAATTTATGCCCAGGTCACACAGTGACGATGTTTGCTGTCGAATCGACGAGATTATCAAATTTGTCATTGTTCTCAGTTTGTTCTCCCTTTGTCTTCAATCTTCTTCATCTTTTGCCGCCCCGCTACGACAAGCTGATGTTCAAACTATCTCAGCAATTCGCCTTCGTTCATGTTTCCGGTCAGTATTTGCTACAATGCGTAGCTATTTCTTTGATGTGATATCCTATTCGCCAAAGGCTTTGCAGCTAATTCTCCTATTGTCGGCACTCTTCTTTGTTGGCTTTGAAGAACTGGTGACGAACAATGGGGAATTAACTGTGAAGTCTCAATGAACTTTCGGCAAAGGAGTTGCAACAATTGAAGATGATTGGTGAATGGGCTGCCATCTCTCCACCAATTAATGAAGAGAAGTGGTGCATTATGACAAGGATGGGATAATATTCTGAGGGCGGAGAGGGAGCTACCAATCAGCTACCACCTTTGGAGAACATCTGCGAACTTGTGGTGAACTGCTGGAGACTATATAAGAGGTGGCTACCAATCTCTGAGATCATTCGCGATTTTAATTTTCTAGGATACACAATGTGCATTTCTTGGATTATACTCTTAATTTTGGAAAAGTTGAAAAACTTTGGGAATATCAAAGATGGTTAAGATGGTTAAGGATTAGGAAGAAGAAAAAGGTTTTCATAGGCAGAGGAGTCAGAAGCACCAGACAGCACCAGACCTTAGGACCTACTATCTATTATGTCTAAACAATCATCTTGTCATTTTTAGTTTTATTACATTTTCCCTCCATTTCTTTTATTTGCAGCTGCTGCTGAAAATATGGTTCAAGGCCATGAGGACCCGGTATGGCAAGCTGACTGCAATGAAGTCTGGTAATGGGACCAAGAAACACACAGAGAGGGACACGTCAATCATCAACACCTTCAACACCTTCAGCTTTCTCCTGCGTGCCTTCCAGGCAGTCCTGCAGTGTAAGCATTCATTCATAATATGTATTACTTTGTTTTTAACTGTGTATGCTCTGATACTTTGTATGGATGTCAGCAGCATCTATGTACTTGAATAGTTGAATAGGGGAAGTCCGGGGTGGTCAGTAATTTAAAGTGACATTCTAATCTTTATTACAGGTATAGCCACAGTTAAATACATACTTCGTACTGGCGTTGGCTAAATGATTAATTCTCTTGCACCTAATAATATTATTTGAAATATATTTGTATGCATGAAAGGCCTAGTAGGCTTAGTATTACGTTTGGTTTTTCATTGGAAGCCACCCACGTCTTCTGTCTCTTCTGTCTCTACCACCCATCAACTCACCACTGCATCAGCCTCTACTGCTATCACACCATCCACATCCACTGCATCTTTCACCAACCCTACAGAGACCAAAGAGGAGTCCACTGAGTCCGAGCTCCATGAATGCAGCACACCTCCTCTTGCACAACAGCCTGTCTCTATGCGATCTACATCTCCAGTGCCTACAGAACCAGTCGCAGAAGCCACAACTCAGAGTTGGAATTTCTGGAGAGATTGTGTGAGTGTAGTGAAAATGTACAGATATCGGAGAGGCTCCATTGTGTACTCACCAACTTTGAGGCACAGACGAACGACCAGACTGCATGGGGCAGCTGGATGACCAGTGCACTTGGCAAGATCCACGTGGAGGTGTGGCCCAGCTTCCAGCAGGGAAGCATGTACCTGGTAAATCTTGGCTGTAAGGGAGCATCAGAAGGTATCTCTTCAGCTGGATGAGAGGCAGAGACAGCTGGACCAGCGACAGAGGAGCTAAAGTAAAGGTAGATGGAGCTACAGCAGCAGAGAATACAGGATGTTGCAACACAACAGCCAACACAAGCCTCACTCCAGCAGACATTGCTTTTTCAGACAGTGGCATCCAATCCTACTCAGCAGTCACTACAACTGGGGCCTTCTTCATCCACTCCGACACCTGGCTCCTCTGCTTCTAGCACCATGTATGTGCTTACCCATGGAGACGGAAAGACCATCAGTTTCACAGACTTGAACCTGTCACACCTGATTGCTTCCTTCGCTGGCATAGGGTGGGTACCTGCCACTCCGCTCACACCTTGTGCTTTGGACAAGACACCCCAAGACAAAGACAGTTGTGTTTAGTATGTGACATGTATGGACAAGGACAGTAGTGTTCAGTATGTGACCTGTATTGACAAGGACAGTTGTGTTTAGTATGTGACCTGTATGTGAAAGCCTGTGATCCATGGACTGTGATTGTTATGTCATTCATGCTTTTAATGATCTGATATACATATATAAGTACTTTGTTATGGTTATGTCAACATATTTTTGAAAATGTGACATTAAATGTTGTTGTTCATTGTGTCTTTGTATTCATTATCAAAATCTGAAATGTTTCCTAACTGCACTCATAATGATGTGAAACACTTGCAGACCTTTTAGCTGTTTGACACCTTGTTTGTAGGTGGTTGTTATATATAACAAAACCAAAGCAAATGGCCTTAGCTGGTTGACACTTTGCTGTTGAGTGGTTGTTATGTATCAGAAATACCAAAGTATATGGCATTTGCTGTCTGACACCTTGCTTTGGATTTTTGTTATATATAATCAAAACAAAGCACATGGCCTTATAGTTGCTCGACACCTTGTCCTTGGGTAGTTGTTAAATACCAAGGCATATCATCTTAGCATCTTGACACCTTATCTTTGAGTAGTTGTTAACAAATGCCAAGGCATATGACCTCACAGTTGCTTGACACCTTGTCCTTGAGTACTTGTTAACAAATACCAAAGCATATGGCTGCAAGAGTAATGAACAGTCATATGACCTATAGGAGTTGGGTTCGGCCTTTCGATCAAATTTGCTGGGTGGCATTGGGGTGCCACTGGGCTCATTCCTTTGGGTGCACCTTAAAAATTTTGTTACTTTGTGATATTTTCATTATGTTACAATATATTTCATTGGTCAAGGAATATTGACCCATTTACTTGACCAGCAATCGGTCACTTTGTCCTTGGAGGGGTTGGGGAGTCAACATCGAAAAAACAAATCATCGCTACTCAAGCTGTCTGGGTGCAACCACGTGTTTCAGGATTTGTATCTTGTCACTATTTTATTATAGAAATTATATTTTAAATATTTTAGTATTTTAACTCTTGTGGATGTAACTTTTATTTGAACTGTTTGCTCTGTTATTTGTGTTTTTTATATGGAGAACAACAGACAATATAACTTGCGTTCTTCAAAACATGCAAGTGTGACAATACCTGTTGAAATTCAAATGTGTACTGATACTGAATTTTTGAATACTTTATTGAATACTAAACAAAGTGTCAATACAGTTGATTCCGTGTCAGATATTTCAAGTCTTAGCGAGTTAGACTGTTCTGCTTTGATTGATATGTCAGATAGTGTTGACAATAAAATGTCGGATGAGGACAATAGCATGGGAGCGGGTAGCCAGCAGGCTGGTTCGTCTGGCAGTGATGGCTACAGCGTTCAAATGCTTGTGAATCAACAAATACTTGCAAAACTTGAACAGTTAAGAAATAGGATTGATAAATTGGAAAATACCAGATGTAAGAAAACTTCGGATTCCAGGTTGATAAAAAATAGTAAGAAAACTAAGACAAGCAGTCCAAAAACAAAATCTTCAAAATCTGTTGCTATGGCAGCTTCAAATTCAGAAACTCACCCACCTACGACTTGTAAAGGCCAGTCATGCCATACTTCTTTGTAGGATGGAACAGGGAGAAATTAGGGATTTTTCGGAATGTGAAAAGATTGAAAGAGTGAGAAGAGCTAATGCTCAAAGACACATGCCACAAAATCAGACCAAAACCCAAAACAATGTTACAAAACCTGGGCAAAAACATAGTAAAACCATGCCATGCCAATTTTACAACCGAAACACATGCAGTTTTTCAAAAACACATGAAACAAAAGGGGTTCTATACAGGCACGTTTGTTCAACATGTCTTATCTTATAAGGGTTTTTATACTGATTTGTCACTGCCGTTCGGGTTCAGGCACGGTTCAATTTTTTTCAGAGATGTAGCAACGCTAGACATCATATCATGCGTCAGAACGACTTTTCTGTCCTCTGGAACTATATAGATGACCTAATATATACTGGTCTTCCATCAAAAATATATCCTTCTTATCAATTTCTTTTGAATTTGCTCCAAGATCTGGGATTAGCCATAAGTCAGGAGAAGCTGATACCTCCCACAACTTTGGCCATTTGTCTAGGTATATTAGTAGATACTAAGACTAGGATAATCTCCATACCTGTAGATAAACTGCTACACATCAAGCAATTATATAAAAATTGGGCATACAAAAAATTTGCTACCAAAATCAATACCAATCTCTTCTAGGATCTTTATTATATATTACGAAATGCGTCAAACCCGCTCACTTTTTCTTAAATAGAATGCTGTCTTTATTTAGATCTCAATTTCAAAGTCAAAGAATTTCTCTGTCACCATCGTTTTATAAAGATCTGAATTGGTTTAATGTCTTTCTGGACAGTTACAATAGGGTTATATATTACGATAATCGACCTGTCGATGAATCCATTTTCCTAGATGCCTGTTTAACAGGCCTTGGTGGAGTTTTCAAAAATCTCGTGTATGCTATTCCCATACCCAGAAATTATAAAGATTTTCATATAAATCATCTTGAAATGATAAATGTCATGGTGGCCCTTAAAATTTGTGGTCAGGCTTGGGCCAATAAAAAGATTAAAATCAATTGTGACAATCAAGCTGTGGTTGAAGTTCTTACCACAGGTCGAGCAAGAGATGAGATATTTGTGACCTGTGCCAGAAATGTTTGGTTACTTACAGCTATGTATAACATTCAAATTACTGTATCACATATTGCAGGGACTAAAAATATCCTTGCAGACCTCTTATCTAGATGGAAAAATACTACTGATAATTATGATAAATTAAAAGCATTATTGCCAAATCATGTCTAGATATATCCACATATTGACTTAATGTTATTTAATAATTCTATATAATTTCAGATTCTCCTTCCCCTACAGTCCAGCTGGCCACCAGGGCCTGGCAGCGACTGCAAACCTCATACAGACCTGCGACTCAAAAGAGCTACAATAGAATGTTCAAGGAATTTTTGGCGTTCCTGGTGGCGGCTGGACTGTCACTTACACAGGTTAATACTTTCACAATACTTGCATTCCTTGAATACCTAGCTGAAAATGGTCTAAATTCTGACAATATTGCTAATTATCTTGCGGCTTTGAGAGTGATGTTCATCACATATTCCATTTCTACAAAACCATTGAGGAATCAAAAAATACAGTTATTTATCAAAGCTCTGAAAATCAATAAACCATTTACTCCTATCAATCCCACCATTATAACAGATGACATGCTGGGCAAGATCTTGCTTGAATGTGAAAAATTGCAAAGCCCTGTAATTTTCAAAGCTTTATACTCATTTGCTTTCTTCAGTTTCTTGAGGATGTCCAACCTGCTGCCCCATTCGGCTGTAACCTTTGATGTCACCAGACAACTATGTAGAGGGGATGTTTTATTTTCCGATTCAGGAGCAACTGTTCTCTTAAAATGGTCCAAGAACTTGCAAAATAGATCTGAGGTTCGAACCATTGTTATCCCTCATCTGGGTCTTTCACCCTTATGCCCATGTACTCTTATCAAACACATGTTACATGTTATCCCAGGTACTTCGAACGACCCATTGTTTTCGACCTTTTATAAAGGTAAACTTGTTGCCTTGACAGACTCCATTGCCACGAAGCATTTAAAACTGGTGGCTTCCCGCCTTAATTTCCCACATTTGACATTTCATATGTTTCAAAAGGGTGGCACCACTTGGGCCTTCCAGCATGGGGTTAGCTTACAAGACATTATGGCACATGGCACATGCTCCTCTCAGGCCATTTGGCGCTATATCAAAAGTGTCCCCTCAGCTACTTCCCCTGTAGCTACCTCCTTTCGTTCTATACTACATTCCTAGTTTGGCTGCTTGGTGGCTTCTTTAAATTTTTCTCCATATTTTCACAACGAATTGTAATAAAATATCACATTTCTTATAAACTCCCTCTATATATTTGACCTTCTTTCACCTTGGTCTTTGACCTTCACATAAAATCTTCAATTGCTTTGTTTACAACTTCTTGCTTTTTCACCTGCCTCACCTCCCTGGTGTTTGTGGGTTATGGATGGGCTGTTCATTAATCCAGGGTTGGGTTACCATCTTTCTAAAAAATTGTTATTTTTCATTGGGTTAACTTAACTTCTCAGAAATTTTAATAAAACCTTAGTCACCCTTATACCTGGGGTCAGGCAGGTGTTTAAATCACCTCTGTGTATTGTTAAAAAATTATTGATCCATCATAATGACATCATATATTATCTAATGTGTAAACTTACAAACCAGTTAGAAATATCATTATACTAGTTCTGTAATTGATATTTTATTATCATTTTATTATTTTAATAAATTTTATAATCCCATTCTGCTTGTATATTTCCTATATTGTCCTCTTGCCCCAAGGGAATGAAATTAAATAATTCTTATAACAAATAAATAGACACATTCATTTGAAAAAAACACAGAGTTTAACAATACTTTTAATGCAATGCTAATATATTTAATACTGATGTTAAAACATATTTCAAGCCCATAAAAGTCATGAAACAGTATAACTCATATTGTATCATATCACAGTCTAAAGACACACATTTTAAGGGAGATGTCATTAAATGCAATGCCATCATATTTAATATTGGTACAAATATCTACAGCACATAAAATGTCACCAAACAGTATAGCTGGTATCATGTCATATCACATTCAAAACACACACAGTCGAAGAAGACTTTAAATGCAATGGCAGCTTATTCTATACTGGTACTATTATGTATTTTAAGTCCAGAAAATGTCACAAAACATTTTACATCATATCATATCATTTTGTCATGCTATTGCACCCACATGGGAATTGTAATAATGTTTAAGATACAGTCTCTGTTTCTTAGCCATTTGAGTGTCCCTATTGCCAGCAGTAACCTCCTCCATGTCCTGCAAGTTAGCACCCTGTCTCCATTGTCCAGGTACCAGCTTATGATATTCATCCTCATCGTCCCCAATGATGAGCACCTGGATATCGAACCCTCATGATATTGTGCATGTCAACTATACAAACCAATAAAATTTAAGTGACAGTGTCTTCATTTTGATTCATAGTGGTGAGAAAACATCCAGATCTATTGGCCATGATGCCAGATGCATTCGCCACAACCCTGTGTGCACATGAAAGTCTGTAGTTGAATATTCCCTGGTTATCTAGAAGCCCACGGCCACTGAAGAGTTTCATGAGCCACATTTGAAGTGAAAAGGCATCATCCTCAATCAGAAAGTATGCATTGGACGATCATCACCGGGAAGTGGTTCAGCGGCTGGGACCTGTAGGGTACTTTCGATAATGCCTGACCTCAGTTCCGACTGGTTAAATATCTTTGCATTAGAACTTGATCTGTTGACACCCACATGAACTTGTAGTTGACAATGATTGAGTGGAGACCCTTGTAGTTCAAATACAATGACCCCCATTCTTAGAACATCTGATTGTCACATGTTTCCCATCTATTGCCCCAAAGATGTGGTGGAAGCTCCACCTGGAAGAAAATTCTGTGGCCACAGTTTCCCACTCAGCACTGGTCCTAGGGCCATGCATTACCTCATCTGAGTATTCATCAAAAATGGCATCACAGCACTCGGACAATCCTGGAAATGCTTTTGTGGGCTACACAAAAGCTATACATGAGGCTTCGGTATCTCTCACCAGTTGCCAGGAAGTGGAGTGTAGTGGCAAGTCTGCAACCAGGATTAATGGCTTTTTGATACCAGGTGTCAAACGTCTCAATCCTTGGACCCACTCTTGTTAGAATTTCTTGAAACCAAGCAGGGTTCATACGAACAAAATTACAAAAGGCTGCCACATCTTCATTCTGCAATTCAGTCATAAGTCTGTTGTAGTCCTCATATTCGAACTGTCTGGCCTGCCAAAGTCTGGCCTAGTACCTGTGAGCCCTAGATTAAAGCCTTCTCCACCTCTCAATAATAATTCCAAGATTATGTATTGCTTCTGGGCACCTCGTTGAAACTCAACAATCTGCTGCAAAAGTCTGAACCTGTGTATATGGTTTGCCATTTCCTCTAAACACTCAATGTGTTTGGTTGCAAAAAAAATGAATGAATGAAATCTGGATCTGGAAGCATATTTTTATATGGAAAAGTATTGGGTGGACGATTCATTCTCAACACACTCTCTCTGGATCCTCAATCCTTGTAGCACTATCTCCATATATGCGGCATCCATCACTCTGGATCTCAAGGAATTCCTATGACATCGCAAGCCATTCTCAGTAACACTTAGCACATTCTTTGTATATCTTACTTCTATCATCTTAGAATGCCGGTTTGGTGCAAAGTTCTCATGGAAACGTATTCGAAGAAACTTCATAGTGGCCTCGCAAAGCTGTGTGGAAGCATCATACAATGAAGTCAGGGCATCATAGATTTCTGGATTTTTTACCATGTGACCACAGTTTTGCACTTCATCTCAGCGAACTTCTGTGACCTTGAATTCTTGGCTGTTCTACCACATTTGCCATTATATTCTCAGCACCATCGCCACTGTGGGACCTGGGCATTATAGAAAAAATGTTCACTCTGTTTATTGTATTGAAACTATTACTGGACATCAAATGGAAATTATCCTTAAATCCTTTGGTTTGTTATATTAAGCCTGGTTTGAATGGAAAAGGAAGAAAATTTGATGCCAAGCATAATGCATAACAAATATGAGGATTTCATTTAAATTAATCTTTCAGTGTTTACCTTTTAAATTGATACAGATAACATTTCTTAAGGCCTTTAACTGATACTCCATTACACTACACACGGCTTGTGATATTCAATAGCTTCCTCGTGATACAAAGTAGAATGCTACAATAAAAACATTAATAAACCCATTGGTTTTAATTGTTCTAAGAGGTGCTTTTCTTAAAGAGGGTTTTCATTAACTGAAGTGGCTTGGAGACGAATTTTTTAAGTGGTTGTGACAATTTAACATTCATGTCTGAGAAATAGAAATCATTTGTCTCTGAAAGATTATCCTAGGCATCCGTGTAAGTGTCACTTATATTGTTACAAATTATCATTATGATTAATTACAGAATTTTCTTCAGATGAGTAAGGACACTATTACACTGATAACACTTTTATGCAGATTTCCTACTTAAAGATTCTTATTTTGCACATTTAGTTGATTGAAATATTATATATATACCACTATTTTTTCTTCTGAGAATGCAACACAACGTGGCAGTCTTTCAAGGCTACACAGTACAGTGTAAGGCTATACGTACAGTGCAATGTCATTCTTACCTGTTAAAGACTTCTACTGGGTTACTGTGATAGACATCTTCCGAGAGAAAGGTGATGGTAACAGACCTCTACTAGGAGCAAGGTGGTGGTAACAGACTTCTACTAGGAGCAAGGTGGTGGCAACAGACTTCTACTAGGAGCAAGGTGGTGGTAACAGACTTCTACTGGCAGCAGAAGGTAGTAACAGACTTCTACTAGAGAACATGGTGGTAGTGACAGACCTCTACTGGGAGCAAAGTAGTGGTAAAAAACTTGTGCTGGGAGCAAGGTGATGGTAACAGACCTGTTTTTGGTGCAAGGTGCTTTGTAACTAGCCTCTACTAAAACAGGGTATTGGAAACAGACTTTTACTGGGAACAAAGTTATGGTAAGATAAGTCTTCTTGGATTAATGTGTATATAAAAGACCTATACTCTAAACAACATGGTGGTAACAGACCACTAGTGAGAAAAAAATGGGAACAGACCTCTATGTATAGGAAGGTGGTAGTGACAGACCTCTGCAGGCAGAAAACGGCTGTGACAGACCTATACTGTTTGCAAGGTAGAGGTAGCAGACCTTTGTTGGGGGCAGCTGGTGGTAACAGACTTCTACTCTGCCGGTGGAAGGTGTTAATAGACTTCATCGAGGGTAAAGGTGGAGGTAGCAGGCTTAAACTAAATGAGATTTCATACAATTACAAGAAACATAAGTACTATTTTGTAGTTACTAGGTGCGGTTCTCTAGTAACTACAATGTAATACTATTTTGTGCTTACTATATAATTTCATTGAAATTTCGAGATCACACATTTAATACAGAATGTAGGGCAATGTAATTTCCAGTGTAAGTTAGCAGGAGAAAAATATAGGTCTCCCTAGAAATACAGTTGGGGTTTGTGCCGTATTGCTTTTGAATAGTTTGAAATATTTGAGGACGACTTGTGTCATTGATTCAAACTAAGATATGTTACAATCATTTAATAAATTGAATGTAAGGGCGAGCCTTAAAAATGGCTATATATGCTTGAATGTACGTGTATTGCATTTTATATTTCTTAACGGTGGTTATTAATCCAATAAGCATTTAAAAATCATTGTTATGTTGAAAAAACATTTTGGAGTTTTGTGTCCAATTAATGCAAAGGGACTGTGCAGTTCTTTCAATGGCAGTATTTTGTAACAATAAATTAATTAGCACTTCAATGGTATTCATTTCAAATAACAATAGTATAACATGAAGATTTGTATCATCCGTTGAAATGGACGAAACATATCAGATCTTATCCAGGTACTCATTCATTTATCTGATTGAACTTTATCTTCAAGACATCTTTTGCTCGTTGAGCATCAACAGTTGTAGTATCAGTGGGTGTTCAAACAACAGCAACGCCAGAAGCCTGATTCATAAAGCTTCTACAAGTTTTTGCTACAAGTTCTTGTATTTCTAATTCCACCAAATATGCCACATGAACATGAAATCATTATGAATCCACATTGACCACATTTTGATAAAAAAGTCATTCAGTCCTCATATAACACCTAAGACAATAGGACTTAAAGAAAGACTAATAAAGCTAAGCTCGACATTAAAACAATTTACAAATTTTACTAATTCTAACAAAGCTCGTACTTTTTGTCACTGGACTTTCGTGAATAGTTGCATAGCGTTATGAATACCCATCTCATCATTGAAGTTACACAGAAATGGGCTATGTTAGTACTTCGATAGGTAACTGACTTCTAGACAAGGCAGGGGATGTATCTGACTCAAAATTTGTTTTCGTCCCCAGGCTTTCATAATTCTGGTGCAGTACACGGGTGGACACAAAGATAAACGGTCTTGAGAGTTTGGCTTATCTTAGTGGATTAAATAATTAAATTTCACAAAATAAATAACAAATGTCTTGATAAGCTTAATTTAAGCATATTCTGTTACTTAGTTCATGCAATTTTGTTGCTTAGACTACTTTTATTTGAAAAATTCTGAGGACCGTTTATCTTCATGTCCGTTTATCTTTGTGTCCACCCGGTACCCATGTACTGTGTGTACTTGGGTCGCACAAGTAGACCAAAACACTTTTCGGCCCTGTTTCACTGACACTGTGCTTCATTGTTCCCTGTGGGTTGATCTACTTCCCTAATTTAAGAACAAAAGGAAGAAAGTTCAGGGAGATTCATGTGGACCATGTTCCGGACAGTTGTGTGTATTTTTATTTTATTTTTAAAATTTTTTTTATTCTTTATTACTAATTTAATTATTTTTTTATTTGTTTATTTATTTATTTTTGGGGGGAGGTCACAAGCCATTTATTTGGTCATGGCATCAATTGCTCCTGAACATTGACAACTTTTCTGGAAAGGTGCCAGGGTTGTATTCATCTTGGTTACCTATGAGATTTGGCAAATATGAGTAAGTTTGTACTATATTTTCAAGCAAGTGTTTACCAATCTTAAATCATAAAACACTCCTTAGTATTCCTGATCTGCAATGGTTGACAATGCCATTAATGCTACATGCCCAACATTTCTGTCAGTGATATATTTGTTTCTTGTTGTTTGTAGCACTGTTCCACTTCACTAAATTAGGAATGTGAAAAAGTCGGGGTCACTTGAGCAGAATTGTGAACTGTTTAGCAATCGTTTTCATTTTGGGGGGTTCAGAAATTGTTTGTCTATGGCATCAATCTCCCCAGAAATTTGAGAGCAGTTCCTAAAAGGTGCACTTCTAGTTATAGCCCTCCTGTATTCTCATGCAATATTGAAAGTTTTCTGGGGTTAGTAATTTGATTCTTACCAGTTTTGTCATCATAAAGTATTATTCAGGGTTTCTTGCCAGTTCTATGTCTGTCACAGAGATTTTGATCCTTAAATAAATGCTGGACTACCCTTATTGTTACCTAACATATCACAGTGAGTAAGATAGTGAAGTGTTTTCTCACCCAACACAACATCCTTCGAATGAGGAATGAGTGTAAGCTCAAACCCCAGCCTCAGATGTTAGGGTGGTGGGAGTGGTCTGATTTTTGAGGTAATATACAGTGGCGGAGTAGGGTTTGCTGGGGTAGCAAATAGGGTGCTACCGTATTCAGTGCTAGCAAAGGTTTTTCTTGTTTGTGAACTGACATAGTTATGTAATTGGTTAACCCAGTTTCTGAACTTTAACCTCCCGCCAAAAGTAGCCATATTCATTCTAAATTTTGAAACCAAACATGCAACACGTTTTACAAAAATAATTTTCCCCTAACCCACCCTAAATACCTTCATTTTGCTATAATTTAAGTTTTGTAGTTGTAGATCACATGAGGGGATCACGATTGGAGGATCACCCAGTGTATGAGTCCTCTTCATGGCTATGGGTGTCATCTTGAATGAATAAGTCTGTGAACAGTCTTCTCCTCGTGCTGGCTATGTAATCACTACATTGTGTTAGATCTCAACTCATGCAGTTAACAGCAGCACGCTGACATGTTATGCCTCAATATCATCAGGAAGCACTCACAGCAGTTATACAGAAATGTTGCCTGAAGCTATGTATATGATGTCAATTGGCTTCAGAAGTTATTCATTGTCATCATCTGGCTACTGTATGTGGCCACGAAGTCTAGGATCAAGTGCTCACAAGTGTGATCACATCATCTGGTGTCAGTGTTGTCTTCTCACCACTGGAGGCTTCACCCCTGTTCATGGGACCAGCTTATACATACAAGAATTATGAACTATAATACATTTTAGTATATTAGCATTATGTACGTGTACAACTTTTTAAATATGTCTTACTGATATCACATGTAATTCATGATGATTATAATTTAAATACTTGCTCTGCATATTCAATGTTACTAACCATATAATAAAGCATATATTAACACTTACAACCTTGCAACTGGGGTCGTCACTCTGCCCCTAGGGGTTTTAGTTTTTTATTTAGCTTTAAGGTGGCTGCATTGCGCTAGCTACTTAAGGTGTCTATACTTTGAGCTAGGTGGGTAGGAGCCCCTCAGTTGACACTTTGACCTTTGGTCTATACTATCTGTGTTTTATTCATGTCTTTTATTTATACATCATCACTCTTTTTATCTGTAACTTTTATTAACGCTACATTATTTTAACCACCCTCTGACCTTCAGAGGTCACTACACCCTCTATTTTAGTCTTTACTGGTTGTTTAAGTTTGTATTACCAGCAGCTTAAATATGTATTCATTGTCATTCTTCATGCTTGCTGTTGGGGTAGCTCGTATACTTACCTTCCTATCTTTAGTAACCCTTATATTTTGCTATACTACAACCAGTAACTTTCAGTATCATACATGTAACTTGCTCACCATATATAATTACCTGTTGCCCCCTCCCAAGCTAGGGTGACCTTTGTAAATCCTCAAAATTTCACTCCCTTAAGGTCCAACCTTAAGGTCACTTTCCTCCTATAGACTTATATGTTTAGGTCACCTCTCTTGGGCTGGGGCCTTGGCTAAGGCTACCTTAACTTAGCATTATGTTACCTTATCTTAACTCTTGTATTTTATGTTAAGGTGGCCTCATCATCTCAACATTGTATGTAAATATTATCTTAGTATTGTTAATTATAGAATAAATAGTATCCCAACCTCAGTAGTATCTTTACTCCTGCATAACCTACTTTGGGCACTGTGAAGTTGCAGTTTTGGGATCTGGGACCTGACTTACAATCTGGGGCTTTGGATTTGACAAGATTGGAAGGCTGAAGCTAATTAAACCAAATTCAGCTCAATGTGAGATGGTTTAATCCCTACTCATGTTCCCATATACAACTGGCCGCACAATCCACCATATGTATTTTTTGATATTTTCAAATTGCTGGTGAACCGTCCTGTTGACAAAAGTTCAGCCCAAATTAGAATAAGATTATGACAAATGGGCAAGTGACTGACCTTTTGAAGTTGTGCACTGCAAAGGTGGAGTGGGATGTTCAACATTTCTGCGATCAAGGATGGTTACAACCCCCTCAAAATTTATCAGCCAGCTACAGGGGACTGACTATGTAGCCAATGGAACATGGGTATAAGGCGAACCATTATCCCAGACCTATTCTAGAACTCCATGCAAAAGTCATTGAACCAACGTATTTCTGGTGTGTAGCAGATTTTTGTAGTGTGCTGAGAGTGGTTTGCATGCAGAGATGAATTTTGCTCCAAATTGGTGCACTTTTGTTGCAGAATGACAAGGAACTGAAAGGATTACTTATTTGGAGATGAGGTGTTGTACTAGACTTGTTCCAAGTCTTTGTATTTCCTATTCCACCACATCTGACGTACACAGATATTTATGACTCCACCTGATGAGTGGGAAACCTCGTACAATACCTTAGACAAAAGGACTTGTAGAACGTTTAGGGCTGTGACAATCTGCTTCAATCCACCTTTGGGCAGGGTTAGGATTTATATCCTTGCCAACTAGAATTAAGAGTGTTCACACTTAATCCCCTATCTGCTTCAATCTGTGTCAACCAGAATAAATTTACTGGTCTGAAAGCCAGGCTATGTCAATCAATATATGTCTTTCTCCCACATGTTAACAGGAATAGCAGGAAGAAATCCCACAAATTAAGAAGTTCCATAATTTAAACCCAACACTATATCACCAAGACCCCCCACCCCCACCCGTTTCCCCCCTCTAACACCCCTTCTCCATCCTACATTCCATCATCACAAAGAATATGTATATTTCCTGGGTCACCTGGGCAATATATACAATATATGGGTCCATTAAGCTACCCAGTGTTTTGCTAGCTGTTTCACACCGACTGAGCACAGAGAGAGATATAAACCTTTAGTTCAGTTGACAGGTTATTAACTAATGGTGAAATTCAAGCCATGCTCTTCCCTGTAATAGAGTCAACACATTGGCATTAGAACATACCACAGAGACTGCATATCTTATCAGGCACACCTGACAAGCGATTAACTAATGATGGAAATTGAAATCATGGGTTAATGTGGGGGTTAAGTTCTTCTCTGTGGAGATGGTTTTTTCTGTATGTAGAAGAGAGTATAACATATATGTCGGGTAGCCTTGTTAAAAGGCTTTAAATATACTCTATGTAATATGTTGTTGTTTCCGCCTTAAGCTCCACTAGGGGCGAAGAGGATAAGTAAGTAAGTAAGTAAGTAAGTAATGAGCATGGCTCTTATATAATTTTGTAGTGTATACCTTCCGCAATATTAGAGTTTCATAATTAGCAATCATACTAGTTTCCTTGTCAGCACAATTGCTTTTGATAACCACTTTTCCATTATATTTCTATGCTCTGTTTAACAACTAGGTTCATATTGAGACTGAGAATCTGTATTTCTGATATGTAATCATAAACTAGATTCAGATCAGAGACAATAGAGGTGAGAGCTAGATGGTTATTTTCCAAAATTGGTATCGATGAGATGGGAAATCATGAAGGTTTGTTTTGGACATGACCTCAAACTAACTATTGCAATGAGAAGCCATCATGGTTCACTATCTTTGCAGAGAATAGTTGGGTCTTCAGTGACCAAGTGGGTTAAAGAAGGAAGCATTATATATGTTGGAGCCAAACTTGAAATCTCGCCATTCTTAAGATCCTAAGTTTGGCTATCAGTTTATTTTGTGTACACAAATAGAGTAGTTTTCTCTACGTTTCCTGATTTTCTTTGTAATTTACGCCAAAGTAAAGACTATTTAATAATGTGAGCATCAATATCCACAATTTTATGAAGTCAAGGTCAATGATAGCCTTAGATGAAGCGGTGATGAATTTAGACCAACATGTTGACTGTTCAGATATAAAATACTGAACAACCAAGAGTGACATATGGACCACTGTCCTGAATAGTAATGAGATATAGGAAGTTTGGTATTCACGTGTTCAAATTCTGCAGTCTTGTTCTAGTGCCGAAAAACAAGAAAAAGGGGATTTTCTATCAAGATTCAGATTTGAAAAAAAAACTTTAGGCAGACCATACTGTGTACAAATATAGCTTCAACCTGAATAATAGGTTTTGAGTTATACATGCAGATAGTGCCAGAAAAATCACAAAAACCGATTCTGCATCCGCAATGGACATGCAAATCAACTTTTAATCGGACCAGGTCATGAGTATGTCTGACCTTGTCTGAAAATATGGCTCTGATCTAAAATATAGTTTTCGAGTTCTGCACATGGACAAACTGAAAAAAAGATTAGCCAGGTACGGTGCCATTACCCTTGGGTACAAATGTGTAAGTTCACAGTGCAATAAGAACTTCTGTCTCCACCATGATACATGTTAAAAATTGCTCTTTCCTTTTTCCACAGGTTTGATTTGATTTATTTGGGTTTATCATTACTTTGTATTAGTTAGTCAAGTGTGCTAGTTGGTCAAGATTCTATACTGTAAATTGCTGGGCATTAGGAAATACCAACTTTCCCACATAAGGTCGGGGCAGGGGTTTGAACTGCTGATCTGAGAGATGTGAGGCAAGTTTGTTAACCACTACATCACCAAACTCCATTTTGCCCATGGCAAATACCAGACATAATCATCGTTATAATGTGTCTATGATAAGGTGGTGGCTGGCCGATATTTTTATGTAATATTACACAAATACTTAAAAGGAATATGAATCATGAATCACTCATCACCTTATTTATATATTTCATATTCATATTGGCTAGTGGTGCTCTTATAGGAGCTGGGTCAGGGAAGCCTATCCTGCCATCCTCAATCCTCCTCTTCAGCTGAGAGGCATTAAATATCTGGCCATCCGAGCAGGATCCTTCAGTACCCACATCCACCCATCTAAACTTGTACTGTCCATCTACCAGGGCCAACATCACAATGGAAAAGAACCCCTTGTAGTTGTGGTAGAGGGCTCCAGTGTTCTTGGGCTTCTTCAGGGCCACATGCTTCCCATCCAGAGCTCCCAGGGCATGTGGAACATTCCACCTGATCCTGAATTCCCTCTCCAGTTCTTTCCACTGATCTGGGGTAGTAGGACACTTCAGGTACTCCCTGGTGAACTCATCCTGGATGGCCCTGCAGACCTCTGGTATAAACTTGCAGATGGTGGATCTTCCAACCCTGAACTGACAGGACAATGATGTGTAGGACTCTCCAGTGGCCAGATATCTGATGGTGAGGGCTAACTTCTCCCCAACACTGATTGGTGCTCTGTAGTTGGTGGCCTGCCTGGCTAGGTGTGGTTCCAGTCTGGTCTTAATCATTTCAAAGAATTCTGGGGTCATCCTCATGTAGTTGGTGAATCCTGGAATGTCTGTGGCATACAGATCAGCCATAATGTTGTGGTAGGCCCCCCTCTCCTCTCTCTGCAGTAGCCATGGCCTGACCCACATGTTGTGCCTTCTTCTAGGTCTCTGTATGGGTGCTGGTGGTGCTGGTGGTGGTTGCTGTGGTCGACGTAAGAAATGGAAATACATGATTATTTGTAACTGAATAAAAACCAAAAAAGCCCTAAGTTGTTGTTGAATCTGTCTTCCATTAAAAGGTGGCATCCTGCTGTGTTCCTAGAAAAGCAATGATGATTAGATCGCGAATTTTATATATATATACCCAGAAAATCCAGCAACTTTGGAAAACAATAATCGGGGATCCTGGTCTGGGGAAGACTGAGGAGGCCTGAGGACGCCTGAGGACGCCGGTAGTTAATCGTGGGTTAGTCGGGGCTTAGTCCCAGGAGGCCTGAGGCGTCCTGGGACCCGGTCGGTATGTGTACGACAGGATCGTGGTTGAAACCGACCTGAAAACTGGCTTAGTCGGTTCTTAGTCCCAGACCAATCGGGGACTGTCTGGGGCCACCTGAGGCGTCCTGGGGACGATCTGTTCTTAATCCCAGACTTCAGTACCGACCCAGTATTCCCACCCATTTTTGTCTTTTTTCCACCGACTGTGCATGATTAAGGGTCCCAGACAGGATCGGGGCTTAATCTTTTGGTGGAACAGGGGCATTATTCAGTGTCTGAAGGTTGAAGTAAAAATCTGCGACAAATTCATTAATAATGATATTCCTGTAATTTTATAAATATGTCATGTGAATAAATTTGAAATTAATATTCAAATATTATTTTGTTACAAATAAAGAAAAAATGCGCACTGCCATATCCCTTATTCTATACTAAGAAGGTTAATTTATAAATATGACAAAGCATCAAAACACAAAATACACCTTCTGTTTCAGAAGAAAAGACCAACAAGTTTAATCAGAGTTTCAAAAAAACCCCAAAAAGTGACAATTGTATTTTCAAAACACACACCCTGATATGAAGTACCATTTTGGACTCGTATCACATTTATAAAAGGGGGTCAGTGAAAATTGGCTCAACCTATTAAAGTACAAAAAAGCTAATTTTTTTGTCTTAAGCTAATATATTTTACATAAAACCAGTCCTTGTATTTCCATTTTGAAGCTGGGCCCATAAAGGCTAAGTATAGTTTTGTATCATAGGCAGTTAGAGCCATTGAGTGGGTGACTGTATAGTGATTCCCCACGGTTGAATGCATTTACCAATCAGACATTTAGGGTATCCACTTACAGTACACATATACATTGGGATAGACTGTGGGGTTTAATGAGGCTGACATTACCAAAATATGGTAGGTATATCTTGATTAGATTAACCCCCAATGTAATTTGTTGCTATAACGAACTCACTTGAAAGTGATACTTCATGGCAATAGCAAAAAACAGGTTGGATAACAGGCAGTTATTTGAAAAGTTTCACTTTTTCACAAAATTTTTCCTCTGTGAAGCCACATGTTGACTTCGTTTGGTGTCATGGTACTTGTTTATATGTTTAAAATATTGAGAGTCCAATTAAATTTTAAATATCAACAGAAAAAAAATCACTGTTGTGACTATGAAAACATTAATATGTGAAGCCCAACAGAAAGATTTCTTTAAAGCAGTTTTAGTGATATCTTTCCTTCTATAATTATCTTACTTATGACATTCAATTTGAAAATTGATAACAATTCAACTTGACAAAACACCTACATGCATTGAGCCAATGGTTGGGGTCCAGCTGGCGCCCATGCTGTGTTTAATATTTTAGAATTAGATTATATGTATAATCTTAAAACCTTTTTTTCATTAAATCGAATTAGCAACAAATATATACTAGCTATACTTACTTTAGACATTCAAGGAATTCAATTATTTCCCTCGTATGTGAAACCAATTTAAAACATATCAGTTTTGCAGGTGGTCTTGAACTGATCGACAATCAGTGACTTTTCAACCCTGTTATGACGATTTAATGTTTTAATGTAATCTCAGATTCTCAAGTAGTGTAGGTACAATTCCGCCCTTTCCCTTCTTTGCACATAGTATTGCATTTTAACATCTCATTTTTCAAGGGACATGGCTTCTAGTTTAACTACCCCTTGTAACATAAAATGGGCAATAATTTACCTATCGGTCAATAAATTAAGTAGTACTTTAAGACATGTGAAAAGATTTTGAAAATAAAAAAGCAATACCACTCACAATCCATGGATGCATTTTACGATAGGTTTCCGATAGCTTTCAGAGGGACATTACCATTGGGTCTAGAAAACCATTGCTTCCCAGAAATATTGCAACTGTTTTGCAATTCATCAGGTCAGTTCCCCCAAAAGTCCTGATCAGCTCCTGAATCAGTCCTCCTGGATGGATTAAGGACCTTATGACTCGATCACTATTATCGACTTCAGATGGAAAAGATTGTTTTACAAATGTTAAGTGAGCTTTAAAGATAGGTATGCGATGGGGTTCCAAATCACAAGATCTTATAAGGATCTACAACATTTAATGATAATTTAAAATAGTTTGAATTAATTGGGGACACAGGTGATTCATTCCCACATGCTCCCAAACATTCCTAATCGAGAAATGCCAGTTTTGAGTCGGTCCCGAATATTGTATTCATGGTTTATGAGTATTCTGAATGAAGATCTCAACTTTCCGAAAGGACAATTTTCAAAATCGGGAGGTAGGTAACCAACTCACTGGTACATATGAAACAGCCCTCTTAGGCTGTAGAATAGGTAATTTTAGCCTTACAGAAGACTCAAGTAGCATCACTTATTTATATATAGTTCCTTATTTATATATGGGCACAAGCTATACATGATATCTCATTTTTGTTAGTTGTCTCTTTCCACCTCTGAGTTAAATGTATTTTGATAATAAACTTGTATGGGTACATTATTGTTTTGTAAATAGACCTCAACACACTGAGGGGAAAACTATATTCCATAAAAGCTTCGCCAGCAAGTAATTTTATGTCAGAAAGGAATTTTGTTTAAAAAATGTGGACTTTCTCCCAGAATGACCAATATGATAGAAGTTAATTTGGTTTGGGACTAATATTGCATGAGTGGAATAATTCACAGATTTCACATTGAACTTAAGTTATGGGGGTTTTCATTGTTTTATGGTCATTTTTTTGTTTGGACAAAATATGACAAGCAAATTCCTCATAAGATTATAAATATAGGTTAACAATGGTATCTTTATTCTGACAATGCTTTAAAAGATTATCACCTTCAAATGTTGCTAAATATATCAGACAACTGATTCCTTGCAATTGTCCTTACAAATTACCAATATTGGTGGGGAAAAAGGGGCAATTTTTAGTAAGATGGGCTCTGCTAAGGAATTTGACACTGAAATCTGGGAGGAAGATTAATTTCTTTCACAATGGCAACCCAAGTCTTGTAGTCTTAATGACATAAAAAAGTGGAAATAAAACTGTTTTAATACCTCACTAAGTCATGACTTTCACGTCTCACAGAGGCTGAAAGATGGTAAAAACTCAACAATATTTTCAATGGTTAACCACAGCCAGGCACTTAATTGTGACCTATGATTTTCTGGCAAAGGATCATTTGTCTTCTTATCAAATTAGAAAACAATGAAAAGGACTTAGCTCTGCAAGGGAAAGAGAAAAAAAAACCCTGCCATAAATAAAAGAATTTGACCAGCCACCAATCTTTTCTCAAACAAATAAATAGGGCGTTTAAAGAAAGCCCCAATTATTTGTGCCCCATCACACTGTTATAGCAAATGGCCAATAAATAGGCGATTTACAGGAGTTTGCTAAGGGCCAAAAGCTGTTGGCCTGCTCTGATATCTCGCTCTTATTGCTTATAAATGGTAATGCAATGTGGCAGGCGTGTTCCGACTGCCAAGGAGCTGTTGTTTTCTGATTCAGTGGCCACCAATGACCAACCTGGTCAATGGGCTAAGCCTTTATGGCTGGGTTCTTAAGTTGCGTTATGTCATGTCTAACTGATGACGCTATTATGGAGCTATCGTCTACAAAACGCTGTGTTTCACTGACTCTGAGTTTTATGTCAGTTTTAGCACACATTTGTGTTTTGTCACATTTTCTCCACACACTATGTTTTGCTGTTTTTTGCCTGTAGTCCAAGCAGCTCTTGTGGTTTGAGATGTGAAACAGAGAAGGGAAATATGGCTTACATCAACTTTTTTGCGTTACTTAAAACTGCATTAATTTAAACATTAAAATGTGAATATTCCAACTCTATATTGATAAAAATGAAAATGGTTTCAATAATGTTTTTAAAAACCTATATCCTGGAACTTAATTATTCAATGAACAACAGTAAGCCAATGTTACATAAAGGTAAAAATAATTGGCATAATTATTACAAACAGCTTTAGTCTACTCTAGTATCAATTATATCTTTAAAACTGCATTTTTGCCAACAATGCAATGTAATGGAGCAGTTCCACTCTGACAGATGGTCGGACTAGATAGAAACACACCCTGGACAGGGAATATTTCTTGTGGTTTGGGAGCCTTGCTCCTGAATTTACTATAATTTTTCTCTTTTAAACCCTTCCATACTGTTATTGGTGTACCATGTACATCTACGTACTGCTCCAATACTTAGCCTATTTTGAAGCAAGACCAATCAGGGCCCAATGCTCCTGCTCCTGGATGTCCACGCTCATACCCAAATGCAACCAAATCTCCCAGAGTATGTCCCTGTACTACCTATGTAACTTAAGGCAGCAGTTACACATCAAAGGATCCGCCACAGATATAGGCCGCAGTTCCATATATGGTAATTGGCAAGGATTTCCTGCAGATCGAGGGTTTTTGGGGGGATTCATAGAGAATTGAGTGATTTACGGACGCGCCACAAAAACTCTACAGATAATAAGGATGCCACAAGGATGTTAGGGACGCGTTTCATCACTTGCGGATCACCCATGACTACACGTCTGTGACCACTCACAGTGCAGCGGAAACACTCCAGGACACGCCAGGACTACACAAGGATGCCCCAGGACGTCGCAAAGACACACCGGATGGGGTTTAAGGACCTTGCGGACACTTGCGGATGGGGTTAAGGACCATAATTGTTTTTGCGGATGTCAGCTTATCAATAAGGGAGTTTTATGATAACATTGTAGGTGTCCTGCTGGGAGCTAGTGACCACTGGATACCTGGATCCCAATGACTATGAAAGGGATAAGGCTCAGGTCACTAGCCACATAGATTTTTGTTGCCAATAGGAACAGAGAGGAGAGAATTCTTGTACAACTCTTACTCTTAGAAATGGAGAGGCAGTAAGTCATCATTTCAGCTATGATAGAGAGGCTGAGAAGAATATGGGGTCTGCCAGTAAGACAGAGAAGACACAGAAGATATTGGGTCAGGCCATGGCTAACCAGGCATCACGTGAAGAAGAGGGTCAGTACAGCAGACTGATGCCAAAGCTCGAGTTAGATGACCCTATGGCATACCAAACCTTAATCCGGTTGCCAACCAAGGTGTTTTAAGAGCTGGAGCAGAGACTCACTGATGAGCTCCAGAGGGAGAGGACCTGGATGAGAGAGCCCCTGAGTCCAGGACTCAATTTGGCAATCACCCTCAGACATCTGACCACCCTGCAGTTTGCCTTTAGGATGGCCAGGTCAACTATCAAAAAGTTTGTACCCGAGGTCTGCGATGCTATCATCAGGACCTATCAAGATCAGGTACTGATGTGCCCCACACTCCCAGAGGAGACTGGATGGAGGTCAAGTATGTCTTCCACTGGAGGTGGAACATACCGCATGCCCTGGGTGCCCAGGATGGAAAGCACATTCCAATCAGATGTCCACAATGGGGAGGCAGCCTCTATCACAACTACAAGGGCTTTCACTCTATAGTACTCCTGGCCCTGGTGGATGGAGATTACAAGTTCCTCTGGGTGGACATGGGGGCAGTCGAGTCAAGCTCAGATGCTCAGGTTTTCAAGCACTCCGATTTAAGGCACATAATAGAGGATGGCAGCATCTTCTTCCGTGAGAGTGAATCCCTGGGGATTGGTAGACCAAAGGTAAACTTTTTCATCCTCGGGGATGACGCTTTCCCCTCAAGCTCTGGCTAATGAAGCCCTACTCAAGATGCAATATGGACTTGCCAGATAGAATCCTCAACTGCAGGATCAGCCGGGGAAGAAGGGTGGTCAAGAACACCTTTGGGATTCTCACGTCTCGATTCAGGATCTTCCAGAGGCCAGTGCAGCAGGGGCCCCCGGTGGTGTCCAGGGTGGTCATGGCCTGCCTTGTAATGCACAACCTACTGAGGCGCAGATACCCCACGGGTCAAGCGGAAGACTTTGGGGGAGAAGGCCAGCCTCCAATAGTGCTGGAGGGCAATGACATTCCACATGAGGGCAGGAACCCACTGGAGGCAGGTCCCCTGGCAAATGGACAGAATTTAAAATATTGTGATACTGTGACACCTAAATGTCAATAGAACAGTGCAGCACTTTAATACCAAAACAATTTTAAAAAAAGTTAAAATCTAGGAATGACACTCGTGCTTCAATTTATACACTAAATCATGGACTCTGAAGAACTTTACAAAAGTATTAGTATGGACACTAATGGTGAAAAAGCTCGAGTATTATTTGTACAATTTGTCATTTTTATGCTTTTTCATATGTTATACATTATTGTCCTTGCCTATGTTATAATTTCTTTATTTTACTATTACAAATAAATGAGATACATGTTTTATTTTGGTTTATTTTGTTTGAGATGGGGGGTTAATTCACACTATATCTTTTTTTGGGGGGTGGGGGGGGGGGGGGGGGGGTGGGGGGAGGGAACCGTGCAAACTTTAACTTTCATTTGTACTAATTACAATTTTTTTATGAATTTTTAAATCTATTGTTTCCTAATTTAGTAATTCAATTTTTTCCTTCCTTTATTATTTGAGGGGTGGGGTTGGGGGAGGCAATTTGTTGTATGTGGGTGGGTGTTTTTATTAATTTTTGTCTTTTGTTTTCATCGTTTTTGTTGTCGGGTTAAATTATAGATATTAATTTTTGTCTTTTGTTTTCATTGTTTTTGTTGTCGGGTTAAATAATAGTTATTGTGTGTCATAAGGAAATTAAATTGGTTTGACATATTAGGACCTTTGGGAGATTTATTGGGTCATTTCTATTTTTTCTTCTTTTTTGTGTTTGGTGGGAGTGTGGTGTGGGGTCTTTATTTCAATATTTTTTATAGCAACAACAAAGCTCAAATGATTGTTCTTGGAAGATATGGTGGCCCTAAAAAGGGCCTTAAAAAATTGTCAGGTAATGTTGATATGTTTGCTGGGGATGGATGGATACTGGTCCCCTGAGCCTGGTTGGTCTGGTTGGGTGGTTGATGTTTCTACGACTGGCTGGAACTGAGGCATGTTGATGGCCCCAAAGCTGACATCCCGTGATGTGTTGGGAATGTTGCTGAAGTACTGGCTGTCAACTGAGGGTGGATTCCTTGGCGGTGAGAGTGTGAATCCAGTGGGTGTACTGCTAAGTGATGGGCTGCCTTGGCGCCAAGTGTGGTTGTAACTGGTGGCGACATGGCCCGCACCTGGGAGGAACTTGGTCTCTGTTTGGCTAGCAGCTGTGATGTTTGTTGGCTGTGTTGTTGTGTGGGCTGCTGTTGTGAACTTTGACCAGTTTGTTGATGATGCTGTATGGTGACATGTTGCGATGTAGACATGGTTGCAGGCTGTTGTATGGGCTGCTGCTGTATTGGCTGCTGTGACTGTGAATGCTGTATTGGTTGATGTTGTTGTATTGGCTGCTGTTGCTGCTGCATCGGCTACTGTGGCGCTGCCATCGCTGACATGTGGTGCTGTGGCTGCATCCTTTATTGTGGAGCCTGGCCGTGGATCTGCAGCTGTGCTGGCACCGTCCCTGAATAAATGTCTGTTGAAAGTAATACTGTGAATGCTGTAAATGTTGCTGTTGTGGAAGGGCTTGTGGTATGTGTGTGAATGTCTGTTGCATCTGCTGCTGTGGTTCCTGTATCAGGGTGAGAACCATAGGATACTGGTGTGAGGTCAAGGCCTGGCTGTGTGTGGCAGTCTGAGCCATACTCATTACAATTGCCTGTTGGAGAATTTGCTGCTGCTTGTCTCTACATTTGAATCTCACCATTAAATTGAATGTCTCTTCTTGAAATTCGTCATACAAGTCGCTTGTTAGTTGTACCACCTGCACTGTTACAAAGTCACAGAACCCCAGTCTTGGGTTTTCAGGCTTGTCATCACTCATGACAAGCCACAATGTCTTGAGGTTAAACTGATGCCACATGATCTAAAAGTAGGGGTATGTGTATCCAGGTTGCATGGGTCTGATGGGTCATCAGTGGATTCTGGATCAGAAGTATTCTGTGACGGTTCCACATGCATGGTCTTGCATCTGGATGATGAGCCGCTGCTGCACTGACTTGAGAAGCAGACCCCCTGGGAACCCTGAATTCACTTTTTGCTGTAAGATGGTGCACGATGTGGTCCCTGAGGAAGGGAAAATTGCCTCTGATCCATTTCTGCCTCTCTCTGCCAGCTGTGGTTCCCCCTGGCCCGACTTCATGTGAGTAACCTTTCCAAAGAGTGTGTGCTGGCTCTGAAACCATCTTTGACAGTCATCTTTGTCCATGTTGTTCTCGGTACAAAACTTATCCCACACAGCCTCTCTCTTTGACCTATCCCTGTAGTCCATTAAGGCCTTGTTGTAGAGAATTTCATTATCATACAAAAAGTCAACTAATTTCTGCTCCTCCTCAGCAGTGAACAGAGCAGCGGGTTTCTTGCTTCTGTTCACAGCCCTCTCTTCTGTTATATCTTGTCCTTCCTTGGTCTTTGACTTGCACTTGCATTTGCCCTTGCCATTCTGTGCCCCCAGCAGCCTGTGTAGCCTGTGTGTCAACAATGTCCTCATCACTTGAATCCGAATCCTGCTGTGTCTTAAGCGCAGTATCACCCTGTTCTGTATCCAACATCTCCAGAGGATCCTCCACTCCCACCACCAACTCCTCCACCCATCTGCCTGCTGGCTCTGTTGAGTCTCTGGTATACAACTCAACTTGTCCACCTCTGGACTCCTGGTCTTGGCCTGGGTGGACATCCTCTCCTCCTCATGACTGCTTCACCTATTTGTCCTTTTCCTTGGTGGCATTTCACAGAAATATTCACCAAATTTCCTGTCCAAAAAACAACAAAAGTCTGAATGATTTTGACTAAACATGCCAGCAAAATTTATCCTCAAATATCTCCTGTATCTGTTGTAAAGTTGTTGAATTGATGTGTCCTCATCAAAATGCAAAATGCAATATATATGTGAGCAAAACCCAAGCCAAGTGGCCTTTTTATGCTCTCAGGAGTCTTTCCGTAACTTTCTGAAGAGCGTGGGAAACCACAAATCCATCTGTAAACCCCGTCCTTATTCTCGTTGATCTGTCCTAATCATCCATAAATCCCATCCCTAATGTCCTGGGAAACATCCTCGCATGTCCATGCATATCCGCAAAAAATTTCATTTCCATGACATTCTTCCAGGACCATTTGGATTGGTTCTGGGAATGTCCGTTAACATCTGTAAGCATCCTTGGATATCCATGGAAATTTTCTAAGTCTTTATTGGCACGGAAGAGTCAAGGATGAAGAGTCAAGAATATCCCGGATTGGTTTAAGGATGTTAGGGATGACTTACGGATGAGTTAAGGGTATCAATTAGAGACAAGATCTGCAAAAACTTTACAGAAAAATCAAACAGTTTGATTTTTCCGTAGTGTCATTGTGGACACATTGCATCCATGGTGGATGCCACAAGGACATTACGGATGTTAAGGATGAGCTCACGAATGAAAAATATGCTTCGTAAATCATTCAACATTTCCCATATTAGGAAACCTAGTGCGATCCGGCAGCCGATCCTTGGAAGTGTAACAGAGGTCTAAGGGGCTAGTACCTTCAAAACTGCTCCCATTTCAATCATGTATTGACAGTTGTTATCCACATTCCGGACATGTGCAGAGCCATTCCTGGTCATTCTGGATCAGCTGGGGCTTGTCTCTCTCCTTGATGAATGCAGATGCACCACAATGATCCAGGATTCATATAAGCACCCTTGATTCAGCTTTGGTTTTCAAATACCTATGCAAGTATGTAGGTTGTACATCTTAACATTTGTTGGTTTTATACTTGCCCCATCATAACAGAGCAGGGTTCTAACTATAAGCATTCCAAGCTTTACCAAGGTGTAGAACCCATGGCTCAAGTTATCGTAGGTAGTCCATTCAAAGCCAAAGTTTGAACCCTATTTGGTTCAATCCTAAACATTAAAAAGTTCTGTATTGGATTACCTGAGTTATAGCTTTTAACTTCGGCTAAGGTATGGCCTTACTGGAGGATGTCTGGTTTTCTTACCCTGGTCTGCCATAAAGGGCAACTGGTCTGGGGTTTGGACTTACTTGATGGGCAAGATTTCATGTGTTGTAGTGTGGGCGAGTCATAACCAAATTCCATAATAGGGGTTCTCAAAACATTCAAAATATGTTTTTTACACTTCCCCATATTCTGGTGTATATGCTTTTATGTATGTAAGGTGGTGTGGTGTGGTGGGAAGTAAGCAAAATTGTTAGGGATGGACAAGCATAGGCTTTCATTATTTTTATTCATGACAACAGTCAGCCTTTTTGAGGGATTATTTTTATATTTTTTCTTCTTTTTCAATCGTTTTTTCTTGCTTTTTCTGTTTTTTTTCCCTCTTTTTTCAGTATATCTTTAAGTAAAATATAAACTTTCTCTACTCCATGCCCTATTCTGTGTCCCTCTTTCTATTCTATTCTGTACTTTTTATAGCATTTAATCTCTGATAAGCAGACTCTAAGGCACAACACTAAAATCCAATTAGAAAAATCATGTATCCATGGCCGTTACCAAGTCTAGTACCATGGAGATGCCGGATAGAATGTATGCTAAGTTGAGAATGCCTTATTGAAGAGATACGATCTTAACCTTTTCCTGAAACAGGCAAACGGACCTCATCAGGCAAATGATTCCAAAACGTGGGAGCATCAAAGGCAAAGCTGTGGACAAAGTGTTTGTTTTATCTATGTACAAATGGACAGAATTGAAGAACCTCTAAGAACCTTTTATCTGGACGGTTGTATCTTGTACTATATCTTCCACAACAAGTAGACAAAAGAGGACCAAAGTAACTGGGATGACCACTGAGAAGAAACTTGTAAACTAGGGTCGCAGTTTTGAAGATACAGCGAAATTCAACTGGGAGCCAATGAAGTCATTTGAGAATAGGAAATGCCTGTGTGTATTTGTTACAGTTTGTGACAATCCTGGCAAGTGTGTTTTGAATACACTGTAGTTTGCGCATGTTGAGACTGGACAAACTCCTGAAGAGAGAGTTGCAGTAATCAACAACTGCTGGATGCATGAAATTACCACATATCCTAACTGGGAGATAGGAATTTAATTTCTTGAGTTGGGCATGGAATCCAAAGATGATAAACTCTGTTTTGTCAGGATTTAATTTGAACATACTTGATGACATCCATTTCTGAACATCCAGAAGACATAAATTCAGTTTGTCAAAAGCCAGGGCTGCATTTTGTGAGACATATGAAAAACGACTGCGTATCGTCTTCACAACTGGTATTTCATGTCAGGATGCATTCCAATAACCTTACTCAACAGAGTGGTGCATAAGGAGAACAGCAGAGGTTCAAGGACTGAGCCTTGTGGCACTCCAAACAGCAGCTCATGCAATTCAGAGAGGTTTGACCTAATTTTAATTGCTTGGAAACGGTGACTGAGATAGGACGTGAACCACTTCAAGGCTGTGCCACACACACCTAACCTTGACTAAAGACAATTACGAAGAGTAGTGTGGTCAATTGTGTCGAATGCAGCCGACAGATCCAGTAAGACCAATGCAGTACGCTTGCCCAGTGATAGTGAGAGATGGATCTTGTTTTTGATATACAGCAGGGCGGTTTCCGTGGAGTGACCACTTTTGTATGCAGATTGCCTAGGATTATCAAAATTGTTACTATTGATATGCTGCATGAGCTGTCTGACAACTACCCACTCCAGCAATTTTGACATGAAACATAGTCCAGATAAAGGTCGATAATTTTACAGATCTTCATTTGGGAGTGATGCTTTCTTAATGAGGGTAATGACAACCACCTTCTTGAATTTTTGAGGAAATACACCCTCAGCTAATGATAGATTGACAAGTTCTGTAATTGATGGAAATAAAATTTCCACACAATCTTTCAAAAGGAAAGTAAGCACTGGATCTAAAAGAAATGATTTTGTAGGGGATGATTTTGATGATTTTGATGACTTTTAGTACCTTGTTCTCCGAGACCTCACTGAAGCAAGATAGGTTGGGAGTTGTACACATGGGTGGTATGACTGTTGTTGAAGAGGATGTGAACATGTCATGAATCTGTTGATTTCTTGAATAAAGAAGGAAGCAAATTTGTTTGCTAAGGATTTCTCAGACTGATGAGGAGGGAGACTCGTCTCTTGACCCTTATCGAGGACATGACAAAGGGTATGCCATAGTTTCTTTGGGTCATGGCTATTATCACTAATGATGGTACTATAGTATTCAGCCTTGTCTCTATTTATGATTGCGCAATCAACTTCTGCTCAACTGAGACCTATCCTTATGCCACATGCGCTCAAATTGATTCCTGATAGATTTGGCCCTATGATATGAATTGGGCAGCCATCCACCTGGTGTTTTCTTAGCTCTTCGACAAATCAATGGTGCATGTCTGTCTAACACAGCACCAAGGTCACTAATATACTGATCATACAGGTCAGCAGCCATGCTAGCAGGAGATATAACAAAGGAAGTGTTTGCAAGATCCTCGCAAAAGCTAAGAGAAATACTGTCAACCTTTGGTATCGCAGGACATGCAAAATCCAGATCACATTTCACCAGTGTGTGATCTGAGACCAATTCACCAACTGCCACATTGCTGACAAAAGAGGAATCGCTTGGGCTGAGTATCAAATCCAGTATATGACCATGCAAGTGGGTAGATTTATTAAAATTTTGAGAAATTTTCTTTGGTCGATACAGTCTGTATCCACATGGATATTGAAGTCACCACAGATGATGAAGGAGGGAGTAAGAGATGACAGAAAACCACAGAAGAACAGGAAATCTTCAAGAAAGGCAGAGGAACATGAACCTGGGGTGCGATAGACACAAGTCACAACAAATAATTTTAAATGAGTGACAATTGATATGACAATGTTTTCGAAAGTGGAATGTGTTGGTGAATCAACAGTCTTAGCAGATAAGTCTTTCCTGGTAACGAAGCCCACACCACCACCACGACCAGTCATCCGGGACCTATGAGTGAGTTGAAAACCAGGTGGAGTTACAGACTTCAGTAGGCTGTCGGTATCAGAAATTTGAATGTGAGTTTCTGCAAGGACCAAAATGTCAAGATTGTTTGAAACAATTGTATCACCAATCAAGGGACCCTTATTCCTGATGGAATGGCAGTTCACAAAGTCAAAGTTTATAGGACCTGGATTAAGGGTGATGTCACCAGATAACACCAACCGAATCAGAAGACACTTGACATTACAGTGTCCTTGTAATCCTTACACCTATTGTTACACAAAGATCATGGTCCTCATCATTCATCCAGTCCACCACATGTCGTGCATGTACATCAGTCATATTTTAGCAGCAGCTTCCTTCCTCTTTTTCTTCATCCCCTGGTAATCCTCCTTATCAGTGGTCTTATTGGTATACCCAGGGTCTTTAGTGGTTGATCAAAGTCTATAGTATTTGTGAAATCTGGGTCTCAGGAATGGCCACAATCTATCTCCCCGATTAGGCTGGGGGTAAGTCCATGTCCTCCTCCTTGTATCCCCTCTTTCTCATTTCTGGGGGTGCATGAGTACTTCCTTACAGTCTTCTTATAACTGTCACCTTTCTTCTTCTTCCAAAATCGGCACCTTTAGGAAATATAATATTTCCCTTTTAAAATTGGAGGCCTACTGTTGAAAATCAAGGATTCCTCTAAAAACACAGAGGTTTATACAGACTGCTGACATCCAGGAGCAATACACCGACATTCCAAAAAGGTTCAAGGTATGTTCCAGGGCAGTAGCCTGATTAGCTGTAGCCTACTGGAGTGCTGCATGATTGCTAGGTGAGTGGTCCAGTGACATACAGGAATATTATTAGGGACGTGGTCTTTCTCCTTTGCAAGTCCTTGACAGGTCTGTGGCAGATATTTGACACGTATGGGAGTAATAGTTGTCATTTGGGAAGTCATCTATATGTCCTGCGGCAGTTGGTGGAAACCACCTGCCCGTCAAAGCTAAATGAAATACAAACACATCTGCTGAGGCCAGATACAGTGGATTTAAAATAAAGTTGTTTTAAATACGAGTTTCACCATTGAACTAACAATGCAGGCACAGAGCCACCATGCTGTTTATGGTTATAACTATTTAGATATCAATGGGGACAAGGTATCTGGATTTTCTGATGATGGGGAGTGGCAGGCTGGTGTTATTCTAAAAGATTTGTTGGATAAAAGTGACAACCCTAATGGAATATTAATTGTTACACGAAAACATGATGGCCCAAACTTGGGCAGAAAAAGATTTGAGGTGATGAGAAAAGTTGCAAATGATGTTCTTGACATTGCTGCCAAATAGATTTCTAAGGCCAGTGCATTAAAATACAAACTACAAGACAAGCTCAAACATAAGTAATTTAATAAATATCTGGTACATCTTTAAGTACTATCTATGGAAAGTAATTCTTGAAAATAGGAAATTCTTTGTAATTATGTAAACATTTCCTAAAATATTTACTTTTTGAGTTGTTTTTTTTGTGTTTTTTTAGCAAATGTTATGATGTTCTTATATTATAACCGGTTGTGGTGTGTTTAAAAGATAAGCAATACCTAAGTAGAATAATGTGACAGAACGTAAATGTAATTAGCAGAGAGAAAAGAACAAAGTATAACAATTACAACTATACCTTCAATGCCAGTAAAGTTGGAAAGTATCTTCTGAACATACTTATTTAATAATTTTAATTTGTCAAAGTCTAATGTCAATATTATAATTACAACATATATACCATCTGTTGGATGCATTCAGTATAGTAAATAAGGTCGCCTTGATCAGACTAATGTAAAACTAATTGGTAAGTTCAGAGAAAGTTCTTTTGAAAATACCTACTGAATAATTGGAGATAGCCAAAGTATAATATTAATATCAAAATTACTAAATACATAACAACTGGTGCATGCAATAAGATTGTTTTGAACAAAATAATATAAAGTAATTTGTAAGTTTAGAGGAAGTTTTACATTTTCTATTTCCACATGATACTTGAGTTTATACTTTTTTGTAACTAATGAAAAAAAATAACTTGACGGTGTAATATATAAAAATTCAAATAAATTGTACAGTTTATACACTGGTATGGATGTAAAGAATGATAACACAAATACAAGTTATAATTCAGTGCAGAAGTATAAAAATTAAATCATACAGAAGTGTACCAACAAATAACAGAATACAAATATGTGTATTGAAGTTAAAGGTCATTAGATAAATATAATGTTATATTAAGCTCATAATCTTAAAAGTTAGTAGAACAAAAATGCCAGTAAAAGTTAATAGATACAAATAACATCATATTAGGAAAGCCCACTAATACATGTATATAAAACTAAATAATAGACTTGCCTGTTTCTAGCATAAACATTATCAAGCTTTGATAATAGAGGTGATATAATAAATTTGGTAATACATGTGGACAGTATCATGTATGTATAGGTTATTTGGTTATAAAACATTGGTTTTGTTTTTCGACAAGTATTTGGAAAGGTACCAAGGCAGTGTCTTTTAATTACATGTGAAAGCTGTAATATTTGGGAATTTGTTCACATATATCCCTAGTTTTCATTTTTATAAGTAATTGTACCATGAATACATGGTTTGCAAGTGTGTTTCCCAAACTATGTATTTTTATGGCAGGGAGTAGTATACAGATGTTTTTTTAAATTTTTATTAAAAGATGAAATTAATTCTTAGATGGAAAATGCATGGCATGATTTTTTTGCCAAGAATACTGGTAATCTATTACTAATCAAACACCTACACTGTGCCATGTACTTTGTTGAAAGTATAGGTGTATGCAAAGATACAAACAAAGGCAGCATGTTGGTATACATGCATGAACAGATCGTGATTTTAGACCAGAGATATTAAAAAGGTGAATTATTATTTTACTCTGTAATAAAATAACACTAACGTCACAAGTAAAATTCTTATAACACATCATTTTGAGGTATAACACACTGCATAAGTGGTTAATATATTGCTTTTCAGTACTATTAACAGGAGATTGGTCAGATTTTATTAAATAATTACCATTTGATACTTGTTTGTAATTGCAGTTCTTTTAAATTTAGGATATATTTTAAGCCTATATATTAAGCTTATTTTTTATCTACTGTTTCTTCACACAAATGTGATATACCAGGTAATACCCATTTGGGTTGTAGTCGTCTGTGGTGTCATTACAGTATCTGTATTTAAGCAATCACCTCTATTAAATCTACGATCAAGTTTACTCATGAAATAATATCATTTGTTTTATTAAGTAGTATCCATCCATATTTTTGAATAAATGTTCAGCCACACTTGTTTTCTAAAGAATAGATTAAAGATTCTTTAAAGATTTTGTGATAACAAATGTTAATTGGACTTAATGTAAAATTATAACACTTTGAACGTCATCATTGTATAGGGTAAAGGTAAAAAAATCTTTGTATACGTAAGTCGACATCATTGAAAGCCCAACAGCAAGATATATACATTGATAACAATAGTATAATTGACAGGTCTAGTATATATATTACTCGATTTGATAATGGTTTGATGCAATAAATTCCTTATTTGCAGTGGGGTAATATTATGTATTCTTTTACATTAATTAAGGCTTTTTCACATAAAATTGTACTATAAAAAAGATTGCAATCCTATCTAAACTTTCTTTATTACATCCAACTGTATTGTGAATAGGTTTTGCAGTAAAAAATTAGCACCTGCAAAAAAGAACTAGTAAAATTGAATAAAAAGGTAGACACCTAGACGACAAAGTTTTTTTTTCGTTATGTAATTGCATTTGCATTATAGCAGTCAGTCAAATTGAATAAATCTAAGCACACCCTTTATTAAATTAGCTGTATTATGAAAGAAAATAGTAAGGTTATCTAAACTTTATTTATTACATATTCTTATAGTAAAAAATAGTTCCTCCAAACAACTTTGATACCAAGTGCTGGTATCTAACTTGAAATTTTACTGGACAATATTGTAAATATAAAGAACAAGATGGGTACCCTAATGAGAAAGACTTTAGTTTATAAGCAAGGTATTACAGTATTTAGCCAAATGAAGAAATGTAAATACACCCTTCCCCAGTCATCTGTATCAGTTAAGATATACACTTAAACAGTATCAGTTATGTTGTTTAACAAGGAGTTTAAGAGAACCAAGCGTATTATCTAATCACTATAGTACAATGTGACCTTGTTTTGAACCCACACTATAGTTATGATAGTTTCTTTTTTGCATTTTTCTTTATGTTTGTGTCTTCCTTTATTATTAATCATTATGTGTTACCAAAGTGCAATGCAGTTTTGTAAAGGGTCAAGACCAACCTTGCAATTTATGTCAGCAATCTTAGCAAATATGCCACCTTTCCATTGTTTCAGTTTGCATATTATCACGGTTTGTTTTGTATATGCAAAAGAAAGATACAATTGCAATAAATCATATCCATTTATAGAGAGTGCAAAATATCAAATAGAATACAGTGTCCAGGAATAAACTCAAGGTGATATCCGCAAACTGTCAGGGTCTACAGAGCAAACAGAAAAGGGCTGACGTTTTAGGGTATTTTAGAGAAACAGATGCCAATATAATATGTCTTCAAGACACACATTGGGTTGAAAAGGATTTAAAGTACATCAAAAGTTTGTGGGATGGTGAATGCTATATAAACGGATCAAAAACAAATGCAAGAGGTGTGGCAATTCTTTTGAAAAAAGATTTCGAATATGAGGTAAAGTCATTTCAAAAAGATGCGGAGGGAAATTATATTAGTCTTACTTTAAAGCTTAGTTCTATGACTGTAAACCTAATGACAATATATGCTCCAAATAAGGATAACCCTTCTTTCTTTTCAGAAATACAAAAAATAATGCAAGAAAGTATCTGTGAAAATAATATAATATGTGGAGATTTTAACTTAGTTCTAGACCCACTTAAAGACACAAATGGTTATAGGCATATAAATAATCCAAAAGCAAGACTGGCAACTCTAAAAATGATAGATGATCTGAGATTATTAGATATATACAGACAACAACATCCAAATATTCGTAGATATACGTGGAGAAAAAAAACCCCACAAAAACAAGCCCGTCTTGATTATTTCCTAATCTCGGAGACACTTTTAGATACAGTTAGCAATAGTGAAATTAAACCAGCATATAGGTCAGATCACTCCAGTATAGAACTGGAAATAAAAACACACAAGTTTAAAATAGGGAAGGGCATATGGAAATTTAATAACAGCCTGTTAAAAAATACTGACTACGTGAAGTTGATTAATGGAGTAATAAAGGCAGAAGCTTTGATGTATGCCCTACCTGTCTACAACTTATCCTATCTTGAAGATCATTATAAAGAAGTTGAATTCACAATTGACTATGATACATTTTTGGAAATGCTTTTGTTACGTATAAGAGGAGAAACTGTAAAATTTGCAAGTTTCATAAAGAAGAAAAATGAATCCATGGAAAAGGCTCTTAAAAAAGATATTGAATTTCTTGAAAATGAGTTGGACCAAAGTGGCAGAATTTCAGATTTACTATCGGATAAAAGAGCTGAACTTGAAACTTTGAGAGAAAATAAAATTAAGGGAGAACAAATAAGATCTCGTATTCAATGGCTAATTGAGGGAGAAAAAGCTTCAAAAACATTTTGTAAATTAGAAACTCGAAACTATATTGAAAAAACTATCAGAAAGTTGCAAATAGCAAATGACCAATATATTTATGACCAAAAAGAATTGCTACACCACACAAAGAGTTATTACTCAAATCTGTTTGAAAAAAAGGATAAATACTCTAATCTGAATGTTTTTAATTTATTAAACCGCCTACAGTTAAAACAAGTTTCAGACAAAACTTTAGGTAATCCGATCCAATTAGAAGAGCTAAATTCTGTATTAAAGAACATGAAGCATAACAAGACTCCCGGAATTGATGGTATCACGGTTGAGTTTTTAAAAGTGTTTTGGGGAAGTCTGAAAAATTATGTACTAAAAGCACTTAACTGCTGTTTTAAGAAAGAAAAAATGTCTACTTCATTATGCCAGTGCATCATAGTATGTTTACCAAAACCAAATAAAGACCGTAGTTTAATAAAAAATTGGAGACCAATTTCCCTATTATCAGTAATATACAAATTGGCCTCAGGAGTAATAGCAAAAAGATTAAAAGATGTTTTGGATACCATTATTTCGAAATGTCAAAATGGCTTTGTACCAGGTAGACATATAAGTGACAGTACCAGGCTAATATATGACATTATGTATAAAACTGAAGTAAATAAACAATCAGCCCTATTAATGCTAATCGATTTTGAGAAAGCATTTGATTCTTTGTCATGGAAATTTTTATACAAAATTCTTGAAATGTTTGGCTTTGATAAAAATTTCATAAAATGGGTGAAAATGTTTAACACAGATATAAAAGCATATATACTACAATGTGGTTTTTTGTCTGACGAAATTTCAGTCAACAGAGGGTGTAGACAAGGTGACCCATTATCCCCATACTTATTTCTGATAGGGGCAGAAGTTCTTTCAATGCTCATTAATATGGACCCAAATATAACAGGCGTCATAATAGGAGAAGAAAACATAAAATTAACACAGTTTGCGGATGACACCACTCTTATTCTAGATGGATCACAGCACTCTCTAGAATCAGCACTTAACACTTTAGAAATTTTTGGAGATTACTCAGGACTGAAAATGAACATGGAGAAAACAAAGGTTATTTGGATAGGTCGAAAACGTTTTTGTAAGGAAAAATTAAATATAAAATTTAAACTTGAATGGGGCAATACAGAATTTTCCATGCTAGGACTGCATTTTTCCACAAATCTAAAGGATATTCCACATATTAATTTTACAGAGACATTGCAAAAAATCAAAAAAGAAATGGGGAATTGGAAAAGTAGATTATTGACCCCCTTTGGTAGGATAACACTGATAAAGACTTTATTCTTACCTAAACTGATCCATTTGTTTATGTCATTACCAGTACCAAATGCTTTATTAAAAGAAATCAACAGTCTTATGTATGAATTTTTATGGGATTCCAAACCAGACAAGGTCAAAAGGAAAACCATTTGTGCTGAATACTCAAATGGAGGGTTGAGAATGACTGACATTTTTAACTTTGAGAAGGCCCTAAAATTAAGTTGGATACGTAAAATAGTTCAGCAAACAAATTCACATTGGAAGTCACTTCTAATAGACAATGGTTATAACATAAATAGCATACCCATAATGGGAGGAAGTTACCCTTTCTACTCAAGACTACAAGAAAACAAATTTTGGAACAAGGTGTTCGATTACTGGAAAAACTTTTGTGAAAAACAACAGCCAACCTCAAATATACACATATTAAACTCCTGTCTTTGGTACAATTTTCAACTATCAAGCTATCCCTTATTTCTACGTACCTGGAACAACAAAGGAATTCGATGTGTTGGAGATATAGTAAATTCAAATGGATCTATCATTACTCATACAGAAATGTGTAAAATGTATAATTTAGCAATAAGTGTATTTGATTATCATAGAGTAAAACTTATGATCAAGAGCTTTATCAATAAATATAAAACAAACAATATTTTTACAATGTCAAGGCCTTTCTTGCCATTTCATGTAAGAACTATATTTCAGTCACCAAGTGGAAGTAAAGATTTTTACAAAATATTCATGCAGTATGAAGCTGCTGAGCCTATATGTAAAGAAATATGGTCCAAAAAAATTAATTTTTATATAAATGAGAAAATTTGGCAAAACATCTTTAAAGCTTGTATAAAATCAGTCATTGATAATGACCTTGTCTGGTTTCAATACAAAATCCTGTTTAATATATTGGATACTAATGAGTATCTGTACAAAATTAAAATCTCTAATTCCAATCTATGTAGATTATGTGGGGAATGTCCAGAAACAATCTTACACTTATTTGCACAATGTAAAGAAGTACAAGACTTGTGGCAGAACTTAAATAGTTGGATCAGAAATAAATTGTCAATACATATTGATCTCCTTGATTCTAGAAAAATACTAGGTTATGAAGATTATGATACACATTTCTGGCCACTAAATTTTATACTTACCAATGTTAGAAATTATATATTTTGGTGTTCCAAATATAATTTTAAAATAAATATATATTTTCTCCAAAAAAGGTTGGAAAGCAAATTTAAAGAACAAAAAACTTTAGCCATTATAAACCAGACTGAAATAAGATTTAACAAACGATGGGAAGTGTGGCAAAATTTATTTACATAGCAATATGAATCAGGAAACCATTAGGTTTTTTTTCTTTTTTTTTTTTTTTTTTTTTTTTTTTTTTTTTAAAACAACAAAAAAACATGACCCTACAAGAACCAGTAGGTGAAACAGTGAAAATGTATAGATATGGAAGTAATATTATTAAAAAACAAACTAGAGTTCACGCAAATGTATAGAGAGTTGTATGTAATATATATGTAATATATAAAAACTTATGCTTTGAATACCGTGCCAATGTTTTTTTTTTTTAACCTTATTGTATATGTTTTTCTTAAAGAAATAAAAATATAAAAAAAAAAAAAAAAAAAAAAAACAATGCAGATTTATAATTGATTTGTTACAATAATGTACCTTTGAGCCTCAAGCAAATGGACTATGCTGCAGCATCCAATGTGTTCAAACTAACAAGAGAATTTAAAAGATAGATGTAGCGACATACTCCATTCTCCAAGGTTTAAACAGTATTTAACAAGATGCACTCAGAGAGAGCAAAATGCTCGACTCCATGTGACCAGTTCATCAAGTGATATAAAGTATTGTAAGGAAGACAATAAAATAAAACCAAACATGTAAATTAATCTTCATAGAAATATCAAGTAGAAAGCTAGTCATTTAAAATACATTGAAATGGGACCTCTGAAAAATCATGAATTTTTTGTATCCAAATTAAGATCCTGATCTTTCTTTTAGTAACTACATCCCCCCCACACACACAAAATAATAAATAAAATAAAATAAAAAAAATAAACAATAAGCACACAAAAACATTAAACTGCTGGTGGAGGTAAAAATATTGCTTAAAGGTCACTTGGTGAAAATCACCAAGACTGTCAAGGAATTGAAATAAAGAAAGAGAAAATAAAACAGAAATAATAATTAATAAAAATGATGAATATACCACCTCCCTCTTTATTATGTTTATTAAAATGAGAAGAAATATTTTTACTTAAAGACAGCAAGTATCACAAGCTAGGTTTGTGACCTCACAATGACAGTTGCATTGTGACATCATGGAGTAATGACATCATCAGAAAGCAAAATATTGATTTTTTTACCTATGTGACGAAGAGAAGCAGTTTCACTGTGTATTCCCAATTAAAAATAAGAAAAACTCTCTCCTGGCTTTAATTTTCAAACAAATTACACCAAATTTGTAAGAATCCGTCTGTTCCCCATAAAATACCTTCCCACCAAATTTGAGATTGATTAATGTTATAGTTTTTGAGTTATAAGGGCAAAACGGTGCACAGACAGAGAAGCAGAATTTTCACTGTAAACGCCCAATTAAAAATAAGAAAAACTCTCTCCTGGCTTTAATTTTCACACAAATTACACTAAATTTGGAAGAATCCGTCTGTACCCCATAAAATACCTGCCCACCAAATTTGAGCTTGATTGGTGTTATAGTTTTTGAGTTATAAGAGCGAAACGGTGCACAGACAGACAGTCAGACAGACAGAAACAAACTGATTACAATAACCCTCTCCTATCGTCGAGCGTTAATAAATTACTATAAGAAAGAAAACTGTGTATTCTCATTCAATTTATATTGGCTCCTAGAGGGAAAAAATGATAATCGCCTTTTGAATACACAGACACTTGGACACATAAACGGATGGATTGCCAAAAATAAAAGACATGGAAGCAGGGTCTAAATACACCCTACAGTGTATACATAAACAAGGTTTTGTGAAACTTTCATTCTATGAGCTTACAATTGCAATATTTTACAAGACCAATTTAACCTAACGACTAAGTTGATAACAGAAGAAACATCAACATCATTCTGTGTCTCTGTGTCTATTAGATTGATACTTGTGTTGAATTTGTACTAGAAATCTGTATAAAAAGCTGCACTTACATAACGTGGAGAATGAACTGTAATAATTAGCTTGCAGTCGGCTGAAATGCAGATAATTGGAGAATCCTTGAGAATGCTGTGCAAAGTTGAATCATTGGTGAGATAAATTCCAATCTGATAGCCTGACTGTGATTGCTCGTCACCTAGCCTTTCCACTGGCCCATAAAGAGTAATATCGGCAAAAGGAATAGTAATGAACATGGAAAGCTTTCTCTAATATCTCAGAGGTGGTGCTTTCATATACAAGAACAAACAAACCAAACAGACTTTGGAAGTATCACCCACAGTCTGTATCACAGTGAAATCCCACAAAAAGGAGACTGTGGCTGTTTCTAGCTAGGTTTACTTCCTCCTTAAAGGATTATATCCTTGGGCAAGACTGTATAAAGCAGTATCACCATATAGATATGTACATTCATTTTTGTAGTACTGTCAAGTGTATGTCAGGATGTATGTTTTAGCATCATGTTTCAATTTATTCATAATTCTTGCATAACACAGAGAATTACTTTGATACTTTAGTATCTGGGAAGCCAATTCAAATTCATCTATTAAATCACTATACTAATTAATTTTCTCATTTTATTTGGGTGGGTGATAAAAGAAAAACTGTCAATTTATGTCACCAGATAATTTAATTCAATAAGATATTGTTCAAATTGTGTGTCATAGTTTGAAAATATGAACTTCAGTTTTCTAAAATACACTTGGAATTTCAAGACAATATTCTCCCAGGTGAAGTGCTAGTTGGTAATTAAACATCTCTCGCTGCGTTTATCATAAGTCTCACTGTTTTTAAAAGTAGCATTTTAGTTATTGATTGGTGTGTATATTGAAATAGCTTTCTTCAGCAAGGCTAATTTCTATATTTCTAATATTTATTGGTGTGCTACTGATCAAACTAAGATGCCATCACACCAGGACACTACTTGTACACCTGAGGTTTTACTGCACATATGAATTACTAACCATACTAGGGCTCTAAATAACAAAAGCGCTTACATTTTCTTAATCAAAAATAGTCAATAATGTACATTTATTATTAAAATCAAGTCTATAATACATTACTATGTCCCAATTTTATGGATGACATTTTGTATTGGTGAGTCGAGTAGACCTGTTGTTCCAAAGAAGGGGTGGGTTTGTGTGATTGGTGACTTTTGAATTGGGAGCATCTTCGTGAAATACCATGATGAAAATTTACAACCGACACCTTGCTTTTCAACATATATAGCTGAAGGAAAACTTATATATAGCTGAAGGAAAACTTATATATAGCTGAAGGAAAACTTATAATACTGAGTTTTGTTGAGGGAGGAAACGTCCATGTTTGGGTTTCACGAGTTTCACTTCCTGTCAATGACTGCCTTTAGATTGGCAGACACCTGATCTACACATTTTCATACCTCCTTATTCCAAAGCCATATAGTACGGTTTCCATCCTGCTGTTTATGGCAAATGTCAGCCCAATATTGGTGTGACTTGGACTGCAATCACTGGTGAGTTTAGAGAAGGTAGCTATATGTAGAGCTTAATGCATGTCAACCACTGTCAAGGTATGGTCAATGTCAAGGCAATATTCTTTGCCCATTTTTCATGATGTAAAAAGACACAATAAACAGCCAAACATGGGTTGTAAGATTGTAAGCAATAGGATTTGGGTAGTGGTAGCCGAACATCACCTTTTTGTATATTTGTAGTATTTTTAATATAATTTGACACAGGTATAAACCCAGGTCTTTCTGTACCTAACACAATCACTCAATCCATGAGGACACAATTTTTTAGGTTTGACATTACTACATCATATTATGTAAGTCATATCGTGACAAGGGATAAAAAATTCGAACCTATAACCTCTGTGGTGTAAGGACAGTGTGGGCAAAGACACGAAATGTTCTAACGACAACCAGAGATAATGCTGATATCCTCAAATATATAAATACATGTAATACGATAACCATTATTATAAGCAAAATGATACAATGTCGCTTATAAGGAAGCAAGCAAGGCTAGGCTATGGGAGGGCCTGGAGTGTAGGCTGCTTCACATGTGTAATGTAGCATTTGCAATAATATATTATATTAGACATTTCTGACATCTTATATCAGACCTATTGAACTTTAAAGAAGATGAATTTGTGAATGTCATGTGTCATTTCCGATATCTATGATTATTACACAATCTCATGCACAGGGTTCACAGTCAATAGATTATACTCTGGAACTTCCAAAGTCCACATAACACAAGGACTGGATAATAATGCACTGCCAAGAAATGTAGCAGAACTAATACCAATATTCAAGAAGTTTTATATGTTTGAAATTTTTTGTTATCTGATGATTTCTGCACTTTTGCCACTTGCCAATGCCACTATGGAACATGTAGTGATCAGCATTTCTAGCATTGGTTTGGTGGGCTTTTTGTATGGCAATTTATCAAGTATTAATTGTTTGAATATAAATTCTTGTGTCATATGATGTCAATATATGTTTGTCTTTATGACTAACCACCTGACTCTTGTAACAGTTTAAACCTTTGTTCAGATGTTCAGTTTTTTTAAATGCAGTGGAACATAATTGCTAGACCCTACAGGAAGCCAGTAATTTATTTCATCGTGGTTGAAACGATGTATTATCATTTGTTCAATGTCTAACTCAAATTTTATCACCGCTGGAACTTGGTGAGACATCTCCCAAGACTGTAGCACAAGATTTTCGAGATTTAGAATCCAGCATCTAAACTGCTCAGTGACAATAAATGCTCATCACTATTTTTCAGGAGTACTACTTATTGCCTGGGGATCGAGAGAAGATCTTGTGAGAACTAGATGATCAGTGCTTATTATCTCATGATGATGATGGGTCCAAGAGCTTATGTATTTATTTTGAAATGGCACTTCTGTATCTTCTTCTGTGTATGTACATTAGGCTCTTGTTAAAATACCAAATCTTCTCCTGTGCATCACACAAAATGTGATATTCATGAGAAAATAAATAGTGAGCATGACATAATAAGTAATAGGCACAATTTAATCAGGTATACACAACTGATTCATGACGTAGCAAAATATAGACAGCTATACTTTTGATATACATTTTATTAAAGTCCTGGTCCAGGCTATGTAGAGATCCCCACAAACAAACTCCTTTATACACCTACCTGCTGCTTTTGACAGCTTTGACCAAATTATTGTGTAAAAGTTCAGTGAAAGACCAGTTTGACACTAACGACACTGTCTAACAGTGCATTACATTTGTCCATTAAAGTTTAATCCATGACATATTTTCTTCAACAATAAGATGTGATACATATAGGCCACAAAAAAATTATGTGCTATCCACCATATGTAATCAACTAGACTTGTCCCATGTCTTTGTATTTCTTATTCCACCAAATCTGACATACATGGAATCATTATGAATCCATCTGATGGGTGGGGGTCCTACTGTCCTATGAAATACAAATTTTGTCAGCACCAAATGCTGTAAAAAGTCATTCAGTCCTCAAACACAAAAGAACTTAAAGAAAGTCTAGTAATCAACCTGAGCTTATATTTTCAATTGACGGCATCGTCCTTTTGCCTCTGAAAAGAGACCTTGGGTAGTACACGATGAAGAATGAGATGCCCTATATATCCAGTCGACTCCCACTCCGACACCCACCCATCCACTGTGTATATTTCAAAACAGCTTGTAAGAGAATGTAACGTCTCTATTCAGGCATTTAAGAAAAAAGTGGTCTCAAATGAAAATCGTGTTCCGAGTTGTGTTGAATCACCCCAAACGTGTCCTACCCAAATCCAAGTCACACCAAACACCACTACATGTGTCTTTCCCAAATACAAGTCAGACAGAAGGTAGACGTGCCAGTACAGTTGTAGCTCATGGCAATAGCACAGAAATGTGTGACCGATGTCAAAGAATGGACTAAGAAGAAGTCAGATTATTCCAACCCCTAACATCATGTTTCAGCAGGCAGGCCATATTATAGTTTGTAAAAATCCATGTACAAAACTAGACGTGGGAACATATAAACTTTGGAACAATTCACTAATTTAGGTAACTCTCATCGTCGTTCAGTGAATACCAGGGTGTCTATTGCTCTCTTAGAAAAACTCAGTCAGATGTAATAGTAGCTTTAGCATTTAAGACGTGACATTGTGCCAGACAATCAGAATTTAATGACTACACTCTCCATAGCAATGTTATACACTACCTTACATGTATTGTTTAAGGACCAAAAGCCAAATACATCAAACATTGACTGTTTTCAAGTAACTCTATTGGCAAGTATCACGCATTAACATAATTATTAGAAAATAATACTGCCACTGGTAGTGTTATAATTGTTTGGTCATAATTAAGATCATAATCAAGAAATGAACAAATAAATCACAGAATGATTTTAAGGTAACATTAAACTGTATGCAAATGACACAGAAATTAAGTTGACTCTTCCTGGCAGCATAATTCACTTCAACTAGGAGGGGATCAAATACCCGCCAATATCCCCAGATCAATTACGTCCAATCATGGCTTGCTTAAAACCTCCAATCGCCCACTGATGGATGGCAATAATTACTCACAGTTTTAATCGCGTGTGTCTCTGGGAAAACCAATTTGACATGAGGCGGGGGAGGGAATGGGGTAAATGACACAGAAAAAGAGGGAGGGGGAAAGGAGAAGACTTCTGGTGCCAAAGCTGTAACGACATTTAGACCTTGTTCATTGTATTACTTCAGCAAATGTATCTTAGTAACCTAATATGCCCCTTGAAGTGACTGTGCATTTCATCTGGAGGTTGATAGTGCCATAACTCGCATTACCAAAGTGCTGACATTGAAATCAACGGTTCAAAGTTGAAACGGTATATTATGGATAAATGCAGGAAAAGTTGCTATGTAACATAAGAAACATTTTTAAGATATTGACTGAAAACCACTGAACAGATCATAGAGTCACCATTCGAATCTTGTTCCAAATCATATGTCAGAAGAATGAGTGACAGGTAGACCCCAAATTTTGTGAAAATTTGACCTTGACATATATAGTATATAGTTTTTATTCAGTTATGTGCATGGACAAACAGACAAACAAAAGGACGTAAACACAATACCCTTACCCTTCCCCACAGGGGTTCCCGGGTAAACATAGTTCCTTAAATGGCCACCATATAGCATCAGTCATGGAGTAATTGCTGTGGCTGTTGAAGGAGAAGGCAAAAATCAGCAATGCAATGGGTAGCCAGTTACATGTACATATATTTATGTAGAAGTCAGTAATACAATGTAGAGCAAGTTGCGTATACATGTATTTATGCAGAAGTCAGTAATGCTATGTAAAGCAAGTTGCACATACATATATTTATGCTGAGGTCAGTAATGCAATGGGCAGAAAGTTACACATATTTATGCAAAAGTCAGCATTGCAATGGGTAGCAACGTACATGTATTTATGCTGTGTCTCACACAGTAAGCAGTCACCCCAACAGGCCTAATGGTCTGGTTGCAAGCCAAAGTCATAGTCACGCATCTTAAGTTGAAAGTTTTCAGTTGTTTGAAAAGAACGCAGTATAGTTCAAGAGACTGACAGACTAAGCAAAACAGCAGTCGCAGCAAACCCAGTCTAAGCCAGTAAGCTCACTGGATAGGTCAACAACACCAGTGATCACTATGACACAGTATGTGCACCCAACATATAATTTTGGAACTTGTAACTGTTAGCAGCTTATGCAAATTGAAATATATATGCAAGAGTGAAGGAGAGGGCATGTTTGCGAGGGTCACTCTTCACAGTCGATACTAACATTCTAACATCGGTGGGTGAACCTCATTCAGAGCCGCCGAAGATTTTAAATCAGAATTAAGTATTAACTTTTAAAAACCTGATCATAAAAATCTTCTGGACCAATGAGCTCAATCTTGCCTATTTCTGTATTTTGTATTTTCCTTCATATACACGTATATCTCCCTCGAAATATAAGAGAGTCCCAGAAATTGTTGATCCCTTTTTTCTGTTATTTTTTTACTTTTTTATGAGCCCGATTTGAAACTGATACCTTTAATGTAAGAAACCCACAAGATGGAATCCAAAGATTTATTGGCCAGACCATTCATATGCGGTTCAGACTATATGTTGGACACCTCAAACACACATATGTCCAGTGTGTTCCCTCGTATATCAACCACAAGTGTTAATGCAGAGGGTTCTGTTCCAATACAATCCTACAAAAAAAATACTGTAAAAATTTTTAATGGACTGGAAAGAGTTACAACAATCATAAAAATCCTATCAAATTGTTATTTTGAAGGGGGTTAGAATGTCACATTGCTTGCAGATGTCAGCCACCTCAACCTTGTCTGCTACAGTATACTGTGTCTGAATAACATCGGAGATGATAGTTCAGAAAAGTATGAACTACGTATTAGACAGAATTGAAATGAACCTTTTAAAGATCGGGAACATAATAGATAACAATTGAATATATTTACATAAACATCTGAATTCCCTTTTAGTATGTTAACAAAAACAATTGTGGTACTGTTACATGAGTCTTAATTACCTACACAGTTTGTCATGTTTTATGGATATTTGTATTCATTCACAAGATATGAAAGAAAGTAATTTCCCATTTATACAGTCTGTGATTCATGATCTACAATCTGCACACGCTATTTGCAATATCTGTATTCCTATATATCCCTATGTGCATGTTACAATAAACTGCAAACATCATCCCAAAATTTAGAATACATTTTCAACAAAATTTAAAAGATTTTAAAGTATCAGTTATTTTCTCAAAAAAGTTATTACTGAATTAGAAATAAATTCCAAATTAATTTTCCTCGTGTCCAAATCATCGATGGACACATTTCCTTTTCTGACATAAAAAGGGGTTTGCATTTGCTAAGTCCGGATCACCAAATGTAGATCATGACAAGAAAACCTTCACTAGTACAGGGAACAGGAGAGATTACTTGACCAGAACATCCCAAATTAAGCCTTGCTACCATATCTTGCTTTACTGGTAGCTTCCAGTTGGTTCATACTAAAATGTGGAATGCTAAATGTAGAACAATGAATACTTGCTTGTTTAAGGTTACTAAATAAATTTTGTACTGAGTGTGAATTAGGGTTGGATTTTCATATTTGGAAGTAGAACACAATCCGCACTCAGATTCATTTAAAACTGAACAGCTTGCCCTCTCTAGTACCCCTGCTGTTACACCTTGATACTTAATCTATTTTATTAGTCTCAGAAATAATCAAGAAAAGAGCAGCATATGAAATTTTGGAAACCTGCATGACTTATGAGAATTTTAGTTGTTGTTGGGTAATGTTAACATACCGTTCATTGAGGTATTATCTATTAACATTTATCTGTCATTTTTTTAAAAAGACCAAAAAAAACAGTGGTGCTTTATTATTTGTTGTCTTGTTTTGAAAGGTTACTATACATGCATCATGTAGCAAATAAGGCTTTGTACTTTTATCATAGTTGTGAAATTTCTTGTAAACAAAAGTTGTTTTAAAACTGTGCAACTTGTTGCCACATCCATGATTCATTTCCCTTGAAATGACTTGTTTTACTTTTTCCCTCGCGTGAGAATTATAAACAAGTTGTAGAGCGGAGATCACAATATTTACTACAGAACCATAGATGTCATCCTTTCAAGGGATGATCATTTTTCAGTTCATTGAAGCCTGTTTTATGGAGGTTTGGGCCAGCTTTCCCATCATATAATAAGACTAGACACATGATACCAGCATCACTATCATTTACACATGTTTTAGATTATTAAATATAGTAGAAAAAATGGTAATTGTCCATCTAACTTTGCAGTTTAATGACTGTAACAAGTCTTAAAATTGCCATACATAACATTTTTGCAATGGAAACAATTCACAAAACATCAAGCAAAATGCAATCATTGTGTCATATAAAAGTGGGAACCACTTTTTACCCCCTTGTATTTTCATTTTGTGTGCCTTTTTTTCCTCTCTCCAGTGTCAAACTATTCTGCGGGTAAAAATTACAGCAACAATTTAGAGTACTTTTGGCTGCTATTAATCACAATAGTCTTTAAAAGGCCAATTGGGCGGCAATAACATTTGCAATAAATCCTGACGTATCTTTGTAGCAGACGACAATTTATGGCCGGATAGGAAAAACACCAACTAGATTGCACATTCGCGGGTGATTATGAAATTCCTGTGGAACAATCAAGCACAAATTAGCAGTACAATTGCTGTGCTGTTGCAATGTATGTCTAGGTTTGTTCTCTCTTTTTGGAATGAGTTTATTTGCGCACAACCTTAAACCTGTTTTCCCTGTAGTTTCATTGTTAAAACTTTGCTCTGAGAAAATTTGATTTGTGAGGGGAAATAAAGTAAGGATACTGCATGATTCAATTCATTGACATTAAATCATCACTATTGGTAATTAAACTAGCCTTTAATATAATGAGGCTTTATATCAAACAAGGCTAGAGAGAGAAAATATAAAATTGTTCCATTCCAATATGTAACCACCATAATTTCAATCCTAGCAATTAAATACCATATTTATCAGTTGGTAAACAGAAATCACAAAATTTGATTTTAATCTTCAAAATTAAACATTTGTGATTAACAGTTTAGCATGAAATATCGTCATGACAGCAACATTATTGTAATACTAAATCTCTCTCTCTCTTTTTCAGCCGCCTGTTTGGCAATGGTAATAATTATAGGGGTGATGAGTTATAACAACTATTACCATTTTCAATGAAGCATTTGTAGTGTTTGCATTAGTAACTTGATGAATTTGGTATAATTGATCACACTGCGGATCAAAGGTTACGTATTTTTTCATTTTTTTTTTGTAAGTATCCTTATCTAAGAGGACCTTATTATAAGCAGAAAGGTTAGTTTAACAGGGTCTTTTAGGGGGTTGGTTTCTATTGATTCCAATTGCCCTGTTTTTGGAGTCTGGAGTACTGCTATTAAACTGGGGAGGGGAGTGTAATGAAATAAATGGGGAGGGGGTGTAGTGAATGATTGGAAACTATAAGGGGGGGCTAGAGGAGGGGGTTTAGGGGGGTGAACTGAACCGGACTTGATGTGTAATAAAGTGCTGGATTAAAAACATCCTGTCTAGTGATATGATTATTTTCATGTCAAATTCAACAAGTTGATAAGTTGATATTGTAGTTGATTACGGCTGCGGAGCATAATGTTCTATTTGAGAAAATTAGTGGATTTTTTTTTCTGGGAAACACTTTCATGTGCAGATGTGAAGGCTCAGACAATTACCACTGTATAAAGAGATTGTGACAAGAACAATGTGGGCGTTTTTTATATTTAACAAGAGTAATTAGAAAGTGGAATAATGCTTTATTTAATTGCATACGCGAGCCCTTTAAATTGATAAACCTTCTTATTTAAATCTATCAATGTGTACAATGACCAATAAAACCAGATGCACATTAAAACAATTTTGTGGATTTCAATTTTGTGAACAAAAGATACCCTAAAAAATTGACGCAGTGCATCAATCATTGTCAATTATATAAAATTTAATGTGACTTCAGAGTTTTTGACTAAGATTTTAACAACTACGACCTTCATTTGAGACCCCAGTTTGTAAAATATCATATAATGGTCTAAAGTATCAGTCTAATTTAGTGTTTCAAACAATTGAGGCAGTGCATCAATCATTGTCAATTATGTAAAATTTAATTTGATTTCAGAGTTTTTGACTAAGATTTTAACAACTACGACCTTCATTTGAGACCCCAGTTTGTAAAATGTCATATAATGGTCTAAAGCATCAGTCTAATTTAGTGTTTCAAACGAGAACCTTAGCTTATTTTCATTCGAGTGGGCAGCCATTAAAAATCATATAGCCTTTTCACCTGTTGCAGCACTGCTATAGCGAGGTGTGTAAAGGGTCATGTGGTCAGATTTTAGCCAATCAAATTGGCGTATTTGGCCCTGACGTATAATAAATAATGGTACATAAGCATGATTTTACTGTCGTACTTATAAATCACTGATTTTAAACAATGGTGATTTTGTGATGAAGGTATTGAAGATAAATATAACATATTATTGACCCACCTTTTTGTGCTGTCTTGTTTTTGACACATCAGTACATTTTTATAATTGCACAATAAGATGCCTCCAAGTATTCCGGGAATACCTTGCATGTCCTTCCAAAACACATTATTCATTATATTAAAATAATAGTGGACTTAATTTATATTTCCCAAAGTAATTGAGATCAAAAAAGGTCTGATGTTTGGGTTTAAGCCAAAGACCAATATTGCTTCAGACTGGATATTGAGTTGAACAACACCAATGTGACAATGGTTTCAAAGTTAATACTAGGGTCTCCAATATTTTCCGTAATCTCCACTAAAGGTTCTTTGAGGTCTTGCAAATTTGGATGGTTCAGATAACTCCTACAAAGCTGAATGACAGAAACTCTGTCTTATACACTTGCACCATGTTACTGTGTTTATTTTTTTCATTTATAGAATAGATATTTCTATGTCCTGCAATATGTTCAACTGAATATTACCAGTCATTCTACATCTGAATTATTACAAGCATCTGATGAAAAGTGACAAAGCCTAACCTTGTTGGTAATTAATTTGCTAAAAGCTGGACATAGCTTTGGCATGTCTCTGTGTGTATATTGGTTCAAGATGCAATTATTAATTACACCATAATCGTTTTGGGGTGTTGGGTCATTACACTGGATATTAGAAAGGCTTCAGCTGGTGCCCAGCTTATAAAACTATTTTTATAAGTAAACTCCGTCATTTGGACATCTATTAACATTAATTTCCACTTTTCATAACCATATATGGGTTAATGTTTTTACATGCTTGGGACACAACACCTGGGCCCGTATTCACGAAAGGTCTTAGACTTAGCCAGGTCGTAGGCTTAAATCCAGTCTTAAAGTTAATACTTTTGTCTCAGCTAAGTTTTGTCTTAAAACCATATTCACAAAGGGTGACTTAGCTAAGTCCAAGATTGTCAAATAACCACAGTGGTTTTCTGTGTCATGTGACCTTTCTTTTCTATTCAAACTATACTATTGGCGATATATATCCTTCATTTAATGCATTTCATCTAACAAAAAGTGCTGTTTTGAAATGGAAAACCTTGTTACCAAATATAAACTTCTAAAGACTGCTTTAGTGAGATGTTCTGTATAATATTTCCCAAAGTAATTGAGATCAAAAAAGGTCTGATGTTTGGGTTTAAGCCAAAGACCAATATTGCTTCAGACTGGATATTGAGTTGAACAACACCAATGTGACAATGGTTTCAAAGTTAATACTAGGGTCTCCAATATTTTCCGTAATCTCCACTAAAGGTTCTTTGAGGTCTTGCAAATTTGGATGGTTCAGATAACTCCTACAAAGCTGAATGACAGAAACTCTGTCTTATACACTTGCACCATGTTACTGTGTTTATTTTTTTCATTTATAGAATAGATATTTCTATGTCCTGCAATATGTTCAACTGAATATTACCAGTCATTCTACATCTGAATTATTACAAGCATCTGATGAAAAGTGACAAAGCCTAACCTTGTTGGTAATTAATTTGCTAAAAGCTGGACATAGCTTTGGCATGTCTCTGTGTGTATATTGGTTCAAGATGCAATTATTAATTACACCATAATCGTTTTGGGGTGTTGGGTCATTACACTGGATATTAGAAAGGCTTCAGCTGGTGCCCAGCTTATAAAACTATTTTCATAAGTAAACTCCGTCATTTGGACATCTATTAACATTAATTTCCACTTTTCATAACCATATATGGGTTAATGTTTTTACATGCTTGGGACACAACACCTGGGCCCGTATTCACGAAAGGTCTTAGACTTAGCCAGGTCTTAGGCTTAAATCCAGTCTTAAAGTTAATACTTTTGTCTCAGCTAAGTTTTGTCTTAAAACCATATTCACAAAGGGTGACTTAGCTAAGTCCAAGATTATCAAATAACCACAGTGGTTTTCTGTGTCATGTGACCTTTCTTTTCTATTCAAACTATACTATTGGCGATATATATCCTTCATTTAATGCATTTCATCTAACAAAAAGTGCTGTTTTGAAATGGAAAACCTTGTTACCAAATATAAACTTCTAAAGACTGCTTTAGTGAGATGTTCTGTATAATTATACTTTATTTACAGCCATTTCAAATTTTGAAGTGGAGAAAAGTTTATGGCGGCCATATTTAAGTCCTCTTTGCAAAATTTAAGCCCACTACTAACCAGTCTTAAAGTTGAGCCCTTGGCTAAGCCTAAGACTGGTCTTAAATTCTTTGTGAATACCACTAAGCCTAAGACAAAAGTCTTAGCAGGTTTTGGGCAGAAACTTGAGACAAAAGTCTCAACTTTAAGCCTAAGCCCTGACTAAGACCTTTCGTGAATACGGGCCCTGGTCATTCACGTACTTTGATTCTACGATGTATACGGTTGAAGAGACAGTAGTAAATAGATTATCACGATTACTACACTTCAAGATTACAGCATTACTTTTGCTGATGCTTCCCCATCCAAATCTTTGCCCTGATTCAAATCCTGGTGGCAGGTGTAGGAGATGTGTGTGTTAATGTAATCTTATTTTGTAGACCTAATCTCTTAGATTTTCAAACTCAGAAACACTAATTTGATTTACTTTCAACACATTGTATAGGTTATATCACAATGGCTAGTTTTAAGGGCCGATGTGAACCAATACATACCAGTTGCTCAAGATGCTGTAATATAAACTACTTGGCAATGGCAAAGCAACTATCAACTTTCCCACATAGGGTCGGATCCAGGGGAATCATTATCCGAAGTTCACTCATCAATTGGGTGAGCAGGGTCCCTAAGCGAGAGTAAACCACACTTTGGCCATACTTATTTTTAAGAATTAAACACCAAAAGGCATGAACTGTGTGTTAGCACCTTTTCAACTACGACTGAAACATTTTATTCTTTCTGGTTCATACCTTAGTCAGCTGGTGTACTGACACAATATTGACTTCTCGTCTTAATTGCTACACTGCTGTTATGCTGTTTGACCAATTGGAAGTGTTTGATACAATTGACCACAGCAAACTCCCAGATTGTCTGAGTCTTTGGTTTGGCATTGGTGATAGAGTTTACGACTGGTTCAAATCTTACCTCTCTGAGCATTTGCAGTGTGTCAAGCTCTATTCTATCAGATGCAAACAAGCTTTTGTTTGGCATGGCTCAGGGCTCTGTCCTAGGTCCAATACTCTTTTCCTTACATACTACTCCCCTTAGCAAAGTCATTCAAAATCATCCTGGCATAGATTTTCACTTCTATGCAGATGATCTGCAGTTATATGTTCATCTCACACACAAGAATGTGGCTCATGCCTTCAACAGGTTGGGAACTTGCTTGTATTATGCTAAAAAGTGGTTGCTTGCAAATAAGTTGAAGCTAAACCCAGATAAAACTGAATTCATTTTTGGTTCAAAAATGTGTGGAAAATGCAACAAATCTTACTCAGTAAATATTCTTGGTAATTTTCTATCTCCTGCAGAGGCAGTCAGGAACCTTGGTGTATGGTTTGATAGTGATTTTTCCTTTTGAGGCATGTCTAGAATATCTGTAAATCCTGTTTTGCTCAAATCCGCGATCTTAAGCATCTCAGGGCCTATGCTGCTCTTATGGCTGTGAATGTTTTTGTTGGGAATGGACTTGACTGCTGTAATTCCTTGTTAGCTCTGGATCTTCATGAGCTACAATGTGTTCAAAATAGTCTGGCTAGAATCATCACCAACACCGTTAAGTACTCAAACATCACTTCTGTTAGGAAGACACTCCATTAGTTGTCCTACATAGTGCTTATCCGAAATATTTTGTACCTTTCCTTAAACCCAGACATAGTGTTTATAACACACGTAAAAACCCACACTTTGCCACTTCAGTATATAAGTCTACTAAGTATTTTGGCTTCAGATTTTGCTTATGATGCTCCAAAGATTTAGAATGATTTGCCTGATGATGTACATTCGGCCAATTCTCAAGAAACATTCAGAAAGAAGCTCAAAACCTTTCTCTTTGCACAAGCATATCCACCCTAATTTCTGCTTTTCCCAGTTTCTCTCTATGGTGCTGACCCCTGCTATGTCTCAGGTTAATGATCATAGTTTTCTGCTTTTTCTGTATGGTGTGCCTAGAGTCTGTCTTAAGGTGGAGATTAAGCGCTATAAAAATACTATTAGAATTAGAATTTAAGGAAAGAATGCAAATAAAACTATGATATGTATAGGGCAGTAGTGAATACAAAATCTTAAATTTTTGAACTTGCGATTTCTCTACATGGACTGCAATGGATAAAAAATGAGCAGAAGCTCTGTTAAAATACCCTTCTAATGATGTATACAGCATATTTAGATCTTACACTAATTAATGAAATCTTAACAAAAAGTCAGCACTTGTTGACGAATTTATAACGACCGATTATGCGCAGTAGGTGGCACCAAGAATACAAAAGCTATTACCTGGTCTGTTGGTCTGCATGTACCGGTATCTAGGTCCAATCCAACATATGGTGGATAATACAATGATGTGTTAAACAGAAAGCCAATATATAGGGACTTATGCAGTCCAGCTAACAAACAAAAGAGACAAGTAAAATAATACCTCGTTGGCAGAGATAATAACTTACAAAATAGTTTTTGATTAAAATACACTTGTGGATTTTGCCATATATTTGAACTGCAAAATTATGTCAAAAGTAAATATATTCATCATTCCAACCCAATACACAATGCATATTGAATCTGTACAATATGTTTTTATAAGCACAAAAGGCAAAACAAAGGAAATGTATAGATGGATAATTGTCTATAGAAAAGCATTAACAGAAAATAATAATAAGAAAATTTTTTTTTCATATAGTGAAAAAACTTTTCAAAGTCATCGCTTTATACAGATCTATTCACCCATTCATAACATGGCAAGCCATTTTAACAAACCAAAATATAACGTAAATAAATGTATAAACAATCCCTACATTAAACACCGACTATTAGAAATGCAGTAACATTCACGACAAAAAGTACCCCCCACATTACATAAAACATAAACTTGCATTCATTACAAATGGGATTATCATAGCACATATACAGTCTATGCCTAAATAATATATTTCACATTATATTTTATTATTCCAGATAAGTCTATCGTTATTTTGACATGAAACTAGTAGTCTTATACTTTATTGCCACTTGTCTTCAACCTCTTGTTTAGTATGTTCACCTTCTGAAGAATCAGTGTCATTTTCAATTTTTTCTTGAGAAAGGTCCAATGCTGCGTCTTCACTGTCATCCAAGTGATTATCTGTTTTCTCAACTTGTGGTTCTGCAGTTGTGACGTCAATCTCCTCATTATCGCCCATTTCCGGTTCTACACTCTGGGGTTGTACATTATCGCCCACGGAGTCATTGAAGGAACATTCTCCAGTCTCTGAGCCACTGTCGTCGAAATGGAGTGCATTAGATGTCTGTTCTTCATTGAAAAAATGGGCCCTTTGTTCTGGTTTGATAATCCACTTGGGACTCTTGCTACAATCAGTATCAAGGCGTGGCTCAGACGAAATGCAATGATAACTTTGGGCCATATTGGGAGAAATCTGTTTTGGGGGCAGTGGCCAAAAACCCCTTGCTTGGCTTAAGATGGCCGACTGCTCTGACAAAGGAGACAAAGCGTCCTGTGGAGAGGCATTGAGCTTTGAAGAAGTCACACTGGAATGATGTTTCGCCAAGGAGTAGCCCACTTGTGCCCCAACAGGAGAAGATGGGGCTACTTTTTTCCCTGCGGCACTCCGTATTTCAGCCACCTGTGACTCGCTGATATTTTCCTGCTTCTTCCATTTGGTTCTACGGTTTTGGAACCAAATTTTTACCTGGAAATATTAATGTAATATACTTATTGTACAAAAGATATTTTAAGATTTCAACATTGCTAATTTGACATGAATCACTGAAAAATCCATGGAGTCAAAATGAAAAATAAACTTCATTTCACAGCTATTCAAACTGGTTTGGACAAGTTATTGTGGAAGAAAGCAGTGTATAGCAATTATTTAAGATTATTCACTGTATTTGGAATTCATCAAACATGGCATAAATTTCAAATTGATTGTGTCTGAAAAAAATACCAATGCAGAATTTCTTACAGTAAAAGGTGCAACTATTCCTTGAGGCATGTTAAAACTTATCCCAAGTATTTTTATAAGTATTTGCTTGAACTTATTCATGGGTTTCTAGATTTCTTATATAGTACTTTCTCAGCCCTAATGGGGTGTTCCACTGGAGCCAACCCTACAATTGGCTCTATGACTTTAGGGTTGGCTGCTTAAGGGAGACCAAAATCCTGAAAAAAAGCGCACAAAAAAATTGGGTCCTTTTCATCTCCCCTACAGGACATAATGTACCCAGGCTTATCTGGATCAAGATCCTGACCTTACTTGGGTTTCGGATATTATTCTCCATGACTAGAGAGAATGTGTTAGTGGAGAATGCATTTGGAATATTGGTGAACAGATTCAGGGTACTACTGGGCACAATGGAGCACACATACTGAGGACACATCAGGGCAGAGCAGACAGGTCACCCACCCCAGCAAATGATACAGTGGTTCTTCAAAATGAAAAGGTGGTGCATTATTTTAAGTTTGTTTAATTTTAGCTTGAAATTTTCAATCACTCACTCATTCACTCATTTTGTTGTTTTTTTTTTCTATTTGTTTGGGGGTCCTGTGTTGGGTATGGGGCAGAAAAATGCTTCTTCTTTGAGGATTTTTGTCCAACAGCAAGCGCAAGCTATTAATTGTTTTTGGAAGATTCGGGTGGTCCTGAGAGGGACCTATAAATTTTACAGCAGTGGTCTAGAAAAGGACCGATTGTAGGAAAGTGCAGTAGTTCTACTGCTGTTGCTGCTTGGGCTCAGCTGACTGCTGGGGAGGCTGGGGCTCGGGTGTCTGCTTCTGAGGCTCATGATGCACAATGGTGGATGGAGGAGAGGCGTCTTGGTGAAAACGGTTAAAGTGTATCAATCTGCTGGTGGGTAATGACTGACTAGATTCCCAAAGAGGCTAGAGCATCCTGATATGTTGTGTGACCTTTCTTCGCCTGTGGCTGAGGCAACTGATGGTGGGTTGAATTGCTTTGTCGGGATCAGCGTCAATTGAGCAGTTTGAAGGGCCGGCTTGTTGGTCGTCAACAACTATGAAGGAAGTTGACTGCCCTCTAGGTGCCACTTGGCTCTGCTGAACTTGACCAGGCTTGCTGGCATCTGAGTCTCTGGAATAGTTAAGATGTATTCCTGACCAGCTGGTGCTGGTTGCTGTAGCTGTTGAAAAGTCAGTGGCACATATGTGGAAGTGGCACTGAAGCTCCTAAAAAGTGAAGGTTGCTGAGGTTGATGGGTCCTTTCCTCTGGCCTGCACTGGATCCCACTTAAAAGTTTCACAGCCTCATTTCTGAATATTTGAAAGTCTCTTTCTTCTAACGCCTCAACCTCAGATGCCAGGTAATTGCAGAAGGCTGTTCTGGTGGTCTCCTGCCTTGGCCCGAGAAAAGATGACAGCATGGTTTTCATCTGTGCAAAGTGGTCCATAACTGGCTGGTCAACTGTTGAACACTGCAAACTGCATTGAGGCTTGTAACTGAAGGTTGTATTGTGGTGTCTGATCACATGCTGATCTCCAGACTATCCATGTCGTTTGAACCTCTGGATAAGTTGTGTGCTGAGGCAGCAAATGCACTGGCTCCTCGGACATGGGGACTTGAAGGCTGAAGATTTGCTAAGTCCTTGCATCTGCTGTGTGTTTAAGAAGTTGAATTTATCCTGAATCCAGTTATGCCTCTTTGTCATTTCATTGGGAACCTGGCCAGACTTAGACTGAGTGAGTTTTCCGGATTGAGTCCTTTGGTTTTGAGCCAAGTCTTGCACACTTTGACAGACAGCTTGCAGCTACTGGCGAACCTCTCTCACAGGCATTCCTTCCTGGCCTTGTCCTTAATGTGCTCATTGGTTTTGTCCTAGAGCTCCTCGTGATCCTTAAAAAAGTCCATAATAGCCTTCTTATCTGAGTTTAAGTAAATGTTCTCTATATGCCCCTTCTTGTGCCTAGATTGCAATTAGATGTGCCCACCTCTTCTCCACCCTCTGTGTCCATTTCAGTGTCACTCCTCATAGTTCTTGGTCACTTTTCGGCCAGTCCCTCCCCTATTGAGTGTGTAGTTTCCTCCATCCTGGCTTCGTCTGTCTCCTTCCTCTGTTGTTTCTGTGCCTCCTCCTCCCTCTCCCTCTGTTCTCTCTCCTCCCTACTCTATATGTCAGCAGCTTTATCCCCCCAACTCAAACTCTGTAGGTGTGTCTGTGGGGACTTCTATCTTCCTCATTCTTCTGCTCTTTTTAGGACCCACCTGTTTTTTAAAAGCAGTGTTTGCGAAAACAAAAGAATATCAAAAAGGCAACCCAACTTGTATGACTACTCGAAAAATCCATAGTTACCTACAAGACGGCCCCAGTGGAACACCCCCATGAACAAGTAGTAAGGGAATTTCTGTACACCTGTAGATCTATCTCACCAAGACATTACAAAGGAGCTTCTGCACATTTTGGATGAACATATCTAATGCCTGTGTCCCACATACAAAACTATTCTTAAGATAAATGAAGACTAGCCACAAATGGCAAATGGCCAGGAAAATAGGGTCGCATGGCCCGAAGATCTCTCACCACTCTGTAACATTAATTCTCCCATTTAAACTGAACTTCGTATGATTATAGGACAAAAACAGGAATATTCATGAAGGAAATTGTACAAAGGTCTAGCATAGGTGTCAGTCTTCTGGCAACTGAGGAGGACTGTAATAAGATAATTGATGATCTATGAAGATCAATCCACAGTTACATACAAACGTACGAATTATGGCAACTGATACAAAGACAGATGATAGCATCACTATGGGTGTGCTACAGGCTAGATGGGTTTACTACAGAAAGGGGTGACAATACAATGACAGACATCATACTGGTGACAACACAATTTGGCCACAATTGAAAAAGGAAGACAGATAACGGACAATGGAGATGAAACTAGGACTTACATTAAGTGGATTATAGTATGGGGTGATGAAGATTTTTTAAAGTCGTCGCTAATCGTGATGAAAATATGTAGGTGGGACCTGGTCCTTATATAGTTGAATGGGTTCGAAAAAACTTGCAGATGCTGACAGTCTAAATTAAATTCAGAATTAGCGTCCACTGTGCGCTGAACTGCAGAGGAAGCCACCGATCCAAGGAAAATCTAAATTGGGAGCAAGATTTACCATCGAATTGTAATAGTGGAGCAGCCCCATTAGGGGGATCTAACCCACACAGTGAGATACCCTGTGAGTAGATGCCAAACTTACTAACCATGGGCCACTGATAATCTTATAGTGAACATTAATATTACACTGTTTATCTTAATCATAATTTCAGTTTTATGTCAAACTGACGCTTTACGTGGGTGGATATGCCCCATTGGAATTTGTTGCTGGAAAAAACTATACGTTGCTTCTAAAAATGTATCTTAACTGTCCCATATGGTTCTGTGGCCTTGATATCTGGTGTTCATAAGTTTGATTTGTCGCAGGTATTTTCTAAATGGTCATATATATACAGTGTCATTTTATTTATTGCTTCAATGAAATTCAATATTCGTAAAACACATTCAGTAAGAGATACTTTACTGCAGTGTTAGTTTTTACGATCTAATTGTCCACTTTATTTAAAAACTGCACACAGATCGGTTTATGGTTATAATGGATGGAGGATTATTTGCTGTTAAACAAATTACAGGGCTTGTAATTAACCTATCGTTTTACAAGACTTATCAGACATATCTATGTTATTATATAATGCACTCTAACAATTAAGTCACTTAGCACCACTTCTGATTCCGTGTTAAAACTGCTATTGTCATAAAAGATATATGCATTATTGTTTTAAAAACCAAATTATAGGACTATTTCCTTGTTCACTTATTTCATTATACCATATCCCATTATACATCACAATACATTGGGATATTTAAGTAGTCACTGTTACATTTTAACCCATTTCCACTTGCATTTGACAGAGACAATAGAAAAGTACAATGTTACTCTTTGCACCAAATGCAACCCATTGTAGAAAATAAAAATAACTACATCAGCCTCTGTTTCAATTAGTTATTGGTCTTGCGGATCATCTACTAGATAGTTTGACTTGCAAAAAAATGGGCTTAAGTACACACTTATTTCCAGACCATTTTGTTCAAATGGATATTAACCTCAGATATTTTATTTATATATGGTCATTCAATATCATTTAAATCAAGGTTTGTTATCTCCAAAGCTCATTTGAATTTTAAACGATCATTTTATTAGTGTGATTGAATGATTTGTATGTAGATTTACATAAATAGTTTGAATATCAATTAAGCATTTTATAAATGTCATAAATATCTTCTGATTATTTAGATACAGGTAACACATGTTTGTAATTGTCTTTTGATAATGCATTCTGTGAAGCTTTGAGTATCATTTTGCTAAATTGACCGAAGAAATTTGTGAATAAACTCAATACAGATTTTTGAATAATAGTTTTTTCATTCAAGCAATTAATAATGTAAATGATATCAATATAACATCTCATATGAGAATTATGTATTCTAAGGTAAAACATACAACAGTAAAATTTAAAAAAAATCTACACAAATGTAAATGAACCATTTAATGAGAAGAATAATATTGGTAATTAATTCCGAAAGCATACCTGAGTAACAAGAATGGGTTGGGTTTTTTTTTTTCAATGTCAAATGTGCAGCTGCCACGACAGTGAAACTTTGCATCTATAGTTAGTGAATAATTTTTATTCCCCTTATCATGGCTGCATTTTGCTGATTTATGCGTGAAATAGTACTGATTTGTGGTGAATATTCCTAGATCTATGTAACTTTAAATATGTAAGAATGGTCAGAAAGATGTTTGAAGTGAGCTCAACTCTGGTTTGTTGCATTAAAATCCATGCAAAAATGACGGAGAAATCTTAAGTTAAAAATTAAAGTTTAAGATGATAGGCGTTCCTTACTATGGATACAAATCACCACTGATTTTGTTTCATGCTTTTTTTGTTGATATTGACTTACTTTGATTATTATTAAAGGAGGGTGGTTGATAATTAATGTTTGACAACAGTTGTGACGTATGCTTTTATATTGTTTTAGAATTTTCTACATTTTCTAGGACACCCATCGTCCCATCGTGTATAGATCACATGATATGTTTATCATGATATGAATATGCCCCCCCCCCCCCCCCCCCCCATATACGGACATACGGAAAGGAACCTTTAAGGCCATATGACATTGTTTTATCAATGGTATGTTTTCGGATCTATAATCCGGTTGCCCTGGACATTTAAAACTGTTGAAAACACTTGTGGTTCAAATCCTAAACATGGCTGGTTTTTGGGTGTGTGTGTGTGTGGGGGGGGGGGGGGGGGGTGGCGGTCATATTTCTGGACTTTCCCGATACTTCAAGGAAAAGTTAACGAAATTCTATCAATGTTTAACCTACATTAGTATTGGTTGCCAAACTCCTACAGTAATGCTTTACAAAGATGTGCGATTGGGTGTTTACTTCAGTTAATATTCCTTGATGTAAACGCAAATGCATTGTTTACATATACAAAGTATTTGTCAAATAAATCTAGAGAACATGAAACAATACTTGAATCAATCAGGTATACCAAAAATTCCTAAACACAGTCACCAAATCGCTATAATGAGAGCCCAGCTTTATAAAAATTCAATTGGTATGACAATGGAAATATTTGTAACATTTTACATTATGTATTGTGTATGTCACATTAGTAAATAAATAAAGAAATAAATAAAAAATACTTCAGAGTGGAAGTTTGTGTTTGTCACATAACAATAATCTGATGCATTTGATAGAAAAACAATAGAGTCACTACTCTTATCTGTGACAGTAGACACATTAAATTTGAAACATTTTTATGATATAATTCAGTCAGATTTGAATGGATAAAACTATGTGTATAATCTCATTAGTTCTGCTGTTATCAGAGAATGGCAAACCCGTTGCAAATGTCACTTGATAATTATGACTAATGGAGCTTTTGAAGTCACCAGTCATGTTAATTAACATTGCCTTCTTATGAATATTTCTGGGCTTTACCATGGCATTTAAAGCAACTCTATAACACCAATATCTTTGGGATTTGTATCTCCTTCTCTGTTAAAATTAGTTTCTGGGTCAATGTGATATATGTGAAAGTGGAAGATTTACTGTATGTGCCATTTACAAAAGTTACTCTTTAAACATTAATTTAGTTTTAAACTCATAACTTCATACAACTGTATGACTTTAAAACTGACACATATTCCTGTACATGGGTAATCAAAACGGGTAGGAAACACCGGTTCAAGTGTTTGGAGTAAATTAAGCCTTTGTGAGGGTGGATGTATCAATTACAGCTGTAATTATGCTATCAAATTCCCACGGTTTCATAAGCTTATCAGCTAATGTAATGGAGTTTATATAATTTTTAACATTTTATTCATTTCCATGCATGTGAAAACATAATGGCTAGATTAGGGTCACATATATGATGCCACCATTAACATTACAATGATACATAGAGTGTGTATTTATTTTACTATTTATAGCTTTTTCTGGGAAATCAAATATTGGTTTATCTTAATCTGTCGGAAGTAAGCAATTCCATGATATGGTAATGAGACTGACAAATAGATGTACATACTTAGAATTCAACAGTGCTGTTATTACACTGGTATTGGCAATACAGTCTGTCTTTCAATTGCTTTCACAGATACTGACCTGCCTTAATCAACATGAACTTAAGAACTCAAAAAAATCTTAGTATTTATTATTTTTTCCTTTTCACTTACCTAATTCAGCTTACAATTAAAAAAAGGCATAGTACAAGGCAAGATTTTGGGTTTATATAATTTGAAGCCTTTAAACTATATCTTAGGGGTATTACTGGCTTGTTGTTCAATTTACAGGGTGCATTTAGAAGGGTTTTATATGTTTTGTCGTGTAATTAATAAATTTATGTTGAAAATGTAGAAGACTGTGTAGGCTACTGTACCTAGTATGTACATTATTTATACTTATTACAAATTTATGTATTATAAAGGTATACAAAAATAAAAATACAAATCATAAATAAGTAGCCCCATTTCATACGAGTCATACCGAGAGACTTTTAATGCTGAGTTATCACAAGTGACGTCATAGATCCTTACTTTTAAATATACATATATACATAATTATTGGTGTTTACATGTATACATGTACTATCGTCTTCAACACCCGATTTCCAATGGTCAATACATCCATTTTTCCTTTGCCAAGGAATGTTAGTTCAAGCTGCAATTTGTTTGACAAGAGAACTATCACTAAAATAATGTTTATATTAATTTCCAAATATGAATATGAAATTATTTTAGAATTTTAAATTGGCCAAGCCAGGCTAGGCTATCGTCACATAAGCTAATGCCATAAGGTTGTCTTAAACCCTTGCTTTGATCCAGTATCAATATCAATAGAATTTGTCCAGATATATTACTTATAAAATACAAGTTGTTTTACAAGACATAGACATCTTTAGTATAGCATACATGCATAAATGCTACCCCAAACAAGTTCAGAACTTGTTAATTAAACTCCCACAAAAACATAAGACAAACAAGATTCAGTAAGAAAAAAAAGCATTGATTGCATCTTTGCATACAATGTAAAGTCAAAACTGCTGATCAACATGTTATGGTTACCATACCTTAACGGTCACTGCACATATTTTGGAAGTTTATTTCTTATCCCGAAGACCGATTTTTGTGTTGATGTGAATTCATTTGATTCAATTTATTTATAAAATGATCTACGACTGTTAAAAGGTAATCATTTATCGAAATTAAAAGGCAAGGTTTAAACAGGGGGTTTTGGTCTACTAGCGTGAGGTCAGACCTAATGTAGCCCATTGCCGCTTAACTACAGTGAACAGACAGATACTCATCAAGTTGCAACACAATTCATGAAAGTCCAGAGACAAAAAAAATACGACAAAAGTGACCTCTAAGCTTAAAAATGTTATTTGCTTACCAATGTTTACAGTTCAGAATTTTCATCAACTAGTATGTACTGGTTTCCTCTGCCTTTATATGACCTTTATAATGTGTTAAAAGAGACGGTCCACCCAAATAAATCAAACCATATTTAAAAAGATTTTGACAGACAATTATGGGTGTTCATAATTTCTGCAATGACCACTGTTGCTAGTGATGTAATGTCACCAGGAACCATGTACCATTATCACTCTAACCAAAAAAATATAGTGACTATATTTTAAGTTATAAATACCTGTGTCTCTGTGACACTTAGCAGACTGGCCAGCTCACTTCTCTCTGTCGCTGACAGATATTTCTTCACCTCAAACTTCTTTTCCAGCTCAAAGATTTGTCTCCCAGTGAAGGTTGTTCTGGCTTTCTTCTTTTTCTCCACCGATCCACCACATGGTCCCTCTTCTCCTTCATGATTTCCCGCCAAATCTCCCTCGTCACCTGACCCTATGACGTCACCAAACTTCCTCTTTAAGGTAGAGCTAAACTGGTTCTCTTGATGATGTTGTTGTTGTCTTAAGAAAGATCCATGTGACTGTGATTTAAAATGGTACCCATTTCTACAGCCATGTGGGTCTTCTGGTGACTCTGTACCCTGAGTTTCTGCTACATCTTTAATTGAGTGTTTGGATTCATTACCCAGGGGCCTCTGTTGTCTTGGAGGACATTTTTGTCGATAATCCCCCTCTTCCCCGTCTTTTTGATTACCACTGGCAATGATGGCCACTAATTGGTGATTTTCCTGCAATCTGCTACCCTGCGATTGTCTCTTTCTACTAATTCTATCTGATTCATCCCTCACATGGTCATTATTGTCAGTTAATATTCTAGTGGCATTCAGCTCATTAATAGTGTGCCTATCATGATTAAGTCCATCCTTTCTCTTGCTGCCGGTCTCTTCTGTCTCCAAGATGTCTGTAATAAAATGTCTTGTTAATGGTTTCTTTGCAGATCCCTGTGGTGGAGGGATACAGACACTAGTAGCCCAGTTTGGGTAGGCTATCCAGGGGTAATACATGCCATACAAACTGTGAAGACAGTGCATACTTCTTATATCCATTCTTTATGTTTTTGTGCAAAACTTCAACAAACTATTTTTTATAAGACCAGGAGATAGACTGGTATGTCAATGTATACTGTTAATTGTTTAACCTGTGTTCAAACAAGGATTTAGAGAGCAATTTTATCATCAACAAAATTTGTCCCTTCTGTGCATTATTAGTTTCTGTCAAATTGCTTTTAGGATCCCTTTACTGTCTTTAATTTCCATTTAGTTAGTATTCTTTTGTTGCCTCCAACAAGTTTCATCTGTTTGAAAGGGTTTTTTTACCGTTCACAGATGTATATTGTACAAATTTGATATAGTTTTATGCAATATACTCATAGTCAATGTCAAAATATAAGTACTTCACACCTTCCCACCATTTTGGAGTACATTCACAAAAGTGTCTTATTGATGTCTCAGTATGTGAAGTATAACAATGTTGCAACTCTTTGACAGTTATCAGTTATCCTTTTTCATTTACAGTCTTAAAATAAATAAAAAGCTATCCATTCTATGCTTGCTTTCTTATACGTCTTTAATAAGATGCTTTATTAACGACAGAGTTTACAACAAAAATACATTGTAAAACAGACAAAACTCTACCTCCTCAAATGCACTGACAATGAGTAAAGACAGGCAGTAGTAGAGACACTTTATATCACACATCAACTAATTGATCACAAATAATCCAGTCTCCCATCCCTAGCTGTTAAAACCTTGAATGTGAGTGAGAGATACTGGGGTGGGGGGAGAAAGGGGGAGGAGCTAGCCATATCCACCAATGAAAAGTCTGCAAAATTGTTGGGAACAGTTTTATTACACTGTAGCAAATTCTCGGAATTTAACGGCTAAATAAAACTGGACAAAAACATAACTTAACACATCCTACTTATTATTAACAAAAAGTTACAGAAATTCTTAACTTTACTGCTTTCAATACACACGGATTTTAATAGCTACTATAATTGTCTAGTTATTTTTGGTGGATGTAGATGCATTTGGCCAATAGACTGGTTTATTGTATTTATCACCACATGACATTAGTTTAAATTCAAAATTCAATGGAAAATTTAATACTCCGGCTTGAACGTGTTAGTAATGCTATTACATTAACAAACAAGCATTGTTTATTTTCAAGAAATATACACATGACAGAAATTGATAGAGTCATCAGTGTATATAAGTGTCACATTCCAACATTGTGCCGACTTAAAATCTTACTCTCTCAAAAGTGCGGAGATATTGAAGAGCATTTTCAACCATTTTTATTTTGCCTTGGTTAAAACCTCCTTTTCAGAACAACCATTTCACTTTTAATTGGCAGGAGATGTGGATGAAAAAAGAGCACATTTCCAGTGGCTGCACGTGTGTCAGTAAATCAGCGTGAAATTACTGTGGAGAAAGCATTCTGGAATCCCTTCCCCCTTGAAAATTAAATTATTCTTGGTTGTAATGAGTCCCACTTCAGTGCTTGCGGGATTTTGATGCTCCTCTTAACATCAAAGGTAGAACAACTCCCAGGGAAATCATAATTGGTACAAACAAATGACTATTAGTTTTTTTTCACTGGAATAAAAGTTCAGAGAAACACGGCTCTAACCTCCAGTAGGCTCTACAAGCTTTATCTTACTTTTTTGTTTCTGCGAGTCTATTTTAACTTTAGAAATGCACTTAAATAACTCAAATTTTGGTTGTGAAAAGTCTTCATATTTTGTCTAGTGGTAACACCATTTAATGATAACCGTATTACAACGTTTTGCACTGAAAATTAAAAATCCTAGGATTTATTCCGAAATTAAGGAAAAACAGCTTCCACGTTTTATTGCAAATTACTGAGAAGCCATGAAATGTGAATGAATTAAATGATATGATACAACATTCAATAAATTGTCACATTGGTTATATAAAGTATTAAAACCTTCTTAACCATATACAAGAGCTCTATAATGACAACGGGAGTGTTCAATACAATTTAATCTTTGTACTGGTAATTTTTAATGTATATATGCACATATATTTTTCATTGTTCCACACACACATAGCTCATGAACTAGCCGGGCATTTAAGAACATGAGAAGGTTGAAAGAGCAACTCAGACACTCAGAACCAGCATTTGAAAACCACTGTGGCAAAGTGATAACACAGTTGCCTCCCACCTCTGAGGTTGGTGGTTCAAACCCCGGACCTTATGTGGCAAAGTTGGCATTTGCTTACTAATGGTGAGCAGTTAACAGTACAGAACCCTGACCGTCCGTATGTACTGGTTTACTCTGCCCACATAACAAGCTGTCGTGATATGACCTGTACAGTGTTGAAAGTGCCATGAAACCCCAAATAAACCAAATCAATCATCGCGTCTCACTTGATTTATGTTAACTCACAAATTCATGTTGAGCTTATGTGATATACATGCAGAGATGTATCTAGGTTAAATGCTCATTATATGTGTGCAAAGCTTAGGTCCAGTAGTACTGAGATGTCCATTCCCAGCAACATGTTCACACAGTTATCCATGTAAACATGGAGGACGTTGGTTTGAGGACTAATGATTCAGGACAAGAACAAGTGCTTTGGGTGACTCATGAAGAAGTCTACCTTTCAAACAGGAGGCAATACCAGCTTACAATATGAAATAATCCTACATCTAAGCCAAGAAGTTCTCTGCTGCGCTTGACCCTTTTTCCGTCCCTGGATCTGAAACTGGTTCACCTTTATTTATGCTGTTTGCATCTTAGAGTCCCCCTAAACATGTAACATTAAGCAGTATAAAAGTCCAGTTAGAATTACAATTACACTGATATCTTATATGACTTTCGATAAGACAATCCCTGCACTTCCAAATAAATTCATAAACTGGGCAACAGTATCCTAAATTCAACCCTTCGATCATTTGGGAAGAGGAAACGCACAGGGCAGGCTAGGATTGCCATCTATCCTGATATTCTGAACAAGGTCATTTGTTTCTGATGATAATCCCGACTACAAGAACATCACCCCCACAATCCCCCTTTCTCCAGTTGTACACCTTTTTGTCCCCCTCTGCCCTCTCTTAACCCTCAATATGCCCAATTACACCTTTCTGGTTTGACACCAGAACCTCATGAACAGACTTGATACACATGGCATGTATGGTTCAATTAGATTGCCATTTCTTCAAATTGATATGCTGATTGAACAGTCGATGGATCTACTCCTCGGTTTTTGTCCCCCCCTCTTCCCCACTCGATCGTTTAATAGCTTTGTAAGCTTCATTTGACTCAGCAGTTAGGCAATTACAGTGCTTGCTGTGCACTGATTAGATAGGTAAGAGGATGAATTTACACTGGGAGATGGAAGATAGCAGGCAATAAGTGGCTTACTTAAGTCTACTACTCCTGACTGGGTGACATTCATACAAAGCACACAAAACAAAGGGGAAAGAGTGTTCCAATGGTTCTGAATAATAAAGCAAAACTACTGATTCATCACACAACAATTTGTGTTGAAAACAAAGCTATAAAGATATCTTGATAACTTCATCAAATCGGATGGATGAATGATGTTTTTCTTTATTTGTGTTTGTGTAGATTCTCACTGTTTGCTATTGATATTATTATCTGCAGCTGTGCATTTATGTCATTTATAAAGCCACCTATAACAATATGGTTGAATGGCTTTTCATCAAGGTCAGTAACTAGTCAACATTTATATCACATTTTCAATTGCATCTTCATACTCTAATGCCCAAGTCACACACCACAGGTTGTGCGCACCGTCAATGTTTCCATCACACTACAGACAGTACAAGCTGTGGTTATAGGCACTGGGTGAAGTGCCCTTGTCCTTGAACTACCGTGTGAGGTTTGTATGCACAGTTGTGACACAGTGGTGAAACGTCCATTTACCTCCACTCACCTTATGTCACTGTGTTACTCTGAAACATGACCGAGTCAAAACCTTGTATACACCATGGACTACACCTTCAGTTACCAGAGCAAGAAATTCATCTACGCATGCTCACATTCATCTGTGCTTGCCCACGGTACCAAATTCAGAGAAAGATATTTTAAACATTTTAAAACTTCTGTAGAACACTTAAGCTAATGGACTTTTCGGCACTGTGTCCCAAGGTAGCATACAAACCTCGGACGGTTGGTGAAGGTAGTTGAAGGACAGGGTGGTTTCACCCAATGCCTTTAACCATGGGTTATACCACCTATAGTGTGACTGGGGTTTAAGCTGTCAGTAGGCATTAATATTTTTAAGCTGTGTTAACCACAAGATAATACAGATGCGGCATTGACTTTTTGACACATATAGCATGAAAATCTTGTTTAAAAATGTAACCATTTCTGAAATGATTGATCCCTTACATAGACTATATTGGTTTTAATATTTATACAGAAGTAATTAAGCATTTATTTATGGAATGTCACCTTGATATGGAAATCACACTGAATCAGGCATAATTGTAAGAACCGGGTAAATTTAATATGACCCAAGATTTCTTGCCCTACAGCACACTGTTTTCCGGATAGTATTGAGATGAAAAATTTATCTGGAGAGAAAAACAGTAACTAACTTTCGCTGAGGAAAAAGTCAAAGTTAAAAATGAATTATAGAAATTCTTGAACTCAAAATATTTTATAATTCCCAAGCCTCAAAACTTGATCAGATCGGTAACAGGAATTACAAAGGTCAAAGGTTGGTAACTAAATCATACGAAAAATAAAGATTATTTTTAATCATTTAATTCAGTCTAATATTTTTGATGGCGGGTGAGACGTGACAATATTTGACAAGGATATTACCACAATAACTTCAGGTTATTTTATAAAACATAATGCAGTGATATCACACATTTGATGAGTACGTTATAAATACATTAAATAGATTTTAAACAAAACCGTGGCATGTCATTTAGATCCAAGAAGCTGCAATGAAATTAGGAAACAGTTTCACTTTTACTGAATTTACAACACTTGATCCTGAATCTATTGTAAATGAGTTAGTACATGATCGAAACACTTAATCAAGTACAGCGGCTAGTTCCCCTTGTCTGTATTATAATCGCCTTCATATTGCTTGAGTTAATTAGCTTGACCTGTCAGTGAATACCAGCCTGTCTGACTAACAGCTGGAGTCTTGGTATGTTCTACACATTCTGGAGTATCCGGTTATACATGGGGGAATCTCAAGACCACTTACAGCCCAATGAGTAGCGATTAAAATGCAATCAACTCTGATGCCAAGATTGTAACAGCAGGACATTAAATGGCCAAGGGACTGTGATATCAGAAGGCACTAATCTGAAATGGCTATTCAAGTGGTGAATAAATGCTTCACCACGTAATAGGAAAGTCGTTAATGAATATAAGCATAATGATAAACAATGGAGAATATCGGACATATTTTGTTTGGAGTAATTTACAAGTCTGGTTTCCATATGTAAATACCTGTGGCTGATCTGTGTGGTATTTTAATCAACTAACACAACAGACATTCACAGTGCAAGTTATTATTTCCAAAATATAAAAAATAAATATAAAACAAGATAAAATTATGCAAAAAAACAACAACACTATATTGTAATACCAATATACCTTTATGTCTCATCTACTTCAAGTTAGCAGATTCTGCTGGGGAGTCTGAACGTAACCATAATGCTCTAGTATCATTCTTGTAACTGATAACATATCTGGTTCATAAGAGCCCCATACATATCAACGTAATTGTTAAGACTCAAGAATGGTGAATGGTGTCACTTTGCCTCAAGTGATTTTGTAGTAGTTGCAAAGGTTGTATTTTTTCCCACACACTGGATGATGGTTTTCCTTCGTCTTGTAAAAAAAAATACCAAAAAAATCAAAATAAACTGTTGACTCATGAGACATATGATGTGCACAGTTTTCCCCTTGCTGCTGTTTTTGGTTTACATGTAGGTAGTATGTCCCAGTAAAAGAGCAGAGTATATTTGACTGAAAGTCTGAACAGAATGTGAAATAGATGTTGAACCTCAACTTGCAATCCGTAACGGATCTAGATTGTCCGAACTTGTGATCTGGAGTTGAAGCAACCATCTCGAGATTGGAGGCCAATCTTGAGTTGGGGCTGCACAAACTGAGGATATTTACCCGGCTAATAAAATGTCTGTCTTGAATGGCAGATTGGTGATTGGCTTATTTTAATGACTAAGTTATAGCTATCTGCTGTTTGGTCATTTTGTTATGTAGTCCACACCATTTGCAATTGTTATTACTCTGACATTATGAGTGTCATTTATACATTTAACGCCGTCAAAGTTGTTTTGTCTCTATATAACTATAAAGAATCTCTGTAATATGCATGTATTTAAATACATATTTTTGATCAGAGATATATTGTAATGAAGACCCAAATAAATTTATAAATTTTGAAGCATTAAATAATTGTACTGGTGAGTTTATTCCTACTTGCTATTGTTTTGGAATATGTTAACATAAAACTTCAATCCTACACAAGGGTGAATTATAAAAATGCAATTGACAATTTTCAGAAAGGAAACATCTGACAACACAACAACAATTAAAGAAGTCAAATTCATAATCTAGGCAAAGTTCAGGCATCATATATACCAAAGAAACCCTTTGATCAGGATATAACCCTTTTCAAGATTATATTTGGAAACCACATCTGTGGGTTTCGTCCCAACCCAGTTGTCATTATAGCTAAAGACAATTCACAATATATCCCTATATATCCCCAAGATATCTATGTAAATCTAAGTATGTGCAGCCCTAATTCGAGATGTTATGCACAATCTCAAGATGTTTGTTTCAACTCAAGATGACAAGTTTGTGCAAGGACAATGTCAAGATGTTCACAAATCATGAGTTGAAGCCTAATGGGGTCGCTCCACTGCAACAGACCCTTCCCAGCTTTCGGGTCAGTTTGCTTTGTTTACAATTCTAATTCTAATTGGACTTTTATAGTGATGAAATCTCCCCAAACAAGAGGACTCTAAGGCACAACAAAATAAAAAGCAGTCATCAAAATTTCTGTATCCAGGGACATAAGAGGGGTCAAGTACCACGGAGAACGCCAGGGGAATGATCCAGGCTTAAGGGTTGGTAATGTTGGTTGACTAATGTTGGTAAGAGTTGGTTAAGGGTTTTCTGTTGTACTTTGGGGGTTGTTTAAACATCAAAAATGTTTGATATTTCACCAGTCCTCCACGAGTTTCATTCCCAACCCTGGCTCTGCCTTGTTTCTTTGCTTCTTATCCTGGTCATTTTCAGTCCAGTCCTATTGACTACCCATCTTATCATTAGGCACTTTTCAAGTACTCCAACCTCATTCCAGGACAAGCCGCAAAATAATATCGACTGTACGTGAAAGGAAACTGGCCTGTCCCAATCATGCAATACGAGATATGTTGGCTTCACGTCAAGACGGGAAGTCTCCCAGACCTTGTCCACAGTCAGTTTCATCAACAGCAAGTCAGGCCTGCAACACAGCAGTGGAAGATGTAAGAAGAAACCGAAAAGATAGTTTAAGCAAAAGATAAGCTGTGAAGAGTAAAGAACAGGTCTGTTTGGACTTTCCTTGAAATTTGTTTGAAACCTGGTAGAAAGTTGCCAGAGATTTGTTGGAAACTTGTTAGAAATATTTGGGAAATTGGTAGTAATATCGTTGGAAATTGGTTGAACACTGGCTTGAAAGTAAAGTTCTTGGAACAATAGGGTGGTGATGATAATGAATGATATATGCCAGTTATTTCTGTACCCAGGGTAAGTCCTTCTCAAATCTTCATATCCTCTCTTCCTGCACAGCCAATGCACCAACATGGTTAAAATAATCCTCAATTACATCTTTTTGTTGCTCTGCCATCTTTGAAGGATTCTTGCAGTTTTCATGTGTCCCACATCAGAACAGTTCATTTATAGCTTGCATGCCATCCTGTGGGTTGCGTGGCTGGGCCCCTCCTCCTTGATGTATCCTCAGGCTGTTAACACAAGATATATCAATACTATGTCTCTAACAAGCTTCGCTCCATTGTGCTGAGTAGGACCCTGAATCTGCTCCCCATTTCCAAAGGCTACCTGAAATTGGTGGCTTCTTTCTTTAGGTGATGTATTTGTGAATGTGGTTGAAAACTGCACAGAATTCCTCATTCAAAAATCCTGGACCATCAATTTAAATAAACTTAGCAAAAAAAAATCTTTTATCCCATTCTATTATGTACTTTTATAGCACTTAATCTCTACCAAGGCATGCAGACTCTAAGGCGTATGGTGCATGAGAAAGCCTTTTTTTAAGAGATAACATTTTTCTGAATCCACTTTATCTTTCCTTTGATTGACCCATGGTTGGGCCATGGTGGTGCAGTGGTAACATACTCACCTCTCACCTCTGAGATCAGAGTTTGAACCCTCGCCAGACCTCAAGTGGGAATGCTGGTAGTTGCTTGCCATTGCTTGCCAGTCTATAAAACTACCCTTTGTTATATCACCTATACAAAAATCTATCATCGGTAAGAAATGACCATTTTCTCACATAGCCCAGCAGGCAATAGGATGTCAAAAAGAAATCAAAAAGACACTGGGTATGACATCCAAAACTCATGCTTATTTGAAACTCGAAATGACATCATATGTTAAATGTCAAATAGATCTTTAGTAGCCTAGTCTATTTGACATCTCCAAAAGCCAGAAAAATGACATCTAGTAGCCCATTATAAATTTGATATCAGCATAAGACATCAATATGATGACCCAATTTGGACTGACTTCATATCTGTGACATCAGAAACTGACATCAATTTGATGTACTGATTTAAAAATCTGATTGACATCATTTTGCAAGTGCTTTTTAGTAATACAAATTCAGTTAAAAATATTTTTGGTTTCAAAGTTAATACTGTGTTACATTGTTTAAACTAACAATATACAACTGCCATATATGCACACTTACCTGACACAGCCTTAAGTCATTTCCATGTACTATACAGATTATTCCATGGGAGAAAATAATGAATGTTCACCGGCAACAAGTTGGAAAAATTTATACCACTTGTAAAGATACAAATTATGGGTACAAACGTTTGAATATTAGAAGCACTTTTTCAAAACTTTTTTTCTTTATTTGTTCAATCTTTGGCTTGGTTGCAAACACTAAAGAATACATTTGTTTACAAGTCAACATATTTCTTGAAGGTTTTTGCTGTTACACAGCATTTTAGTTACAGTTTTAAACATAATTGTTTTGTCTATACCAAAAATTAATTATTTCTTTCAAAGCAACATCACACAGACTATAGGACAAGTTGGTTAGCAGGTTCAGCATCTAATCACAGGTTGTCACCTCTGCCTGGGTTTGCCCCTACTCATGGTAAAAAGCTGAGGGCCTGTCCTAATATGACCCTGGCTGTTTTACAGGATGTGAAACTCAACTTTGACTTAACACAGACTAGATAAATTATTCTGACTTAGGCATGATTTAGACATCCATACGATGTATTGGTAATATTCATAAAAAATGAAATCATAATTTTATAGAATACCAATGTCAATCTTATCTCAAATGATATGATGATACTCTACTTTAAATGTCTTAACAAAGTGACATCATAGTAATATCACTAAGATGTCAGAAACAATGCCCGAGTATAATATCATGTCACACCATATTATTCGAACATCATATTTTCATCATTTGACATGACTACACAGAGTCATGTTGGGATGGTGTCAAGTTTATGTCATTGAATAGGATAATACGATCATGTTAGGTCTGGTAATCATTTTGACATCTAGTTGATATTATAGGTATGTCATTGACATAAAGTCATGTCATGTCACATAAACTGGATGTCAGATTTGTGTCAGATGACGTGACCACCTAATATCATGTCCGAGTGATAGTTACTTGATGTGATATACTAACATGACCAAAACATGATGTCAAGAATTGGACCTGTGCCTGCTGGGAGGGTTGGGGTTTGAACTGTCAAGATCAGAGGTGCGGGTGAGTGTGTTACCACTGGGTCATCATGGCCCCTGTGTCATTGATTTAAACCAAAAAACACCAGTCTATTCCTTGCTAAATTTTTCACCCTCAAGTACTTTATAAAGTTTCTCTTTGTTTCACATAAAATTTGAAACCACTTTACTTTTTCTCTTGCAATTAATATTTTGCTGCATGCATGCATAATGATATTTTACTGTAAAATCCAGGCTGGGGCTCTTAACTTTTTACCAGAACATAGTGTGTATATGGTAAGTGATAATTATGGAAGCAGTTATCATGATAATTTATTTTAATGATCAGAATTAAAAAATGAACATCATTAGGTATATTAAAACTTGAAAGAAAATCCTACCCAGCAGACACACAACGTTCGTCTGACGTTGTTTTATAGTTGTAAATACGTTGCCGACGTTGTCAACTATGAAACAACCTTATCACAACTGTTGGGGATCAGAATAGCATGTGTCACATGGTGACGTTTACTTCCTGTGGCCATTTTGGATAGAAATCAGTCATTTTGAAATATTTACGTTTGTGCAACACAAAAATTACATTGATCCAACGTTCATATTTTAACGTTGTTACAATGTTGTTGTTTTAACGTTGGAACAACATTGCAGTACTGACGGTAGCTAAACCTTTATTTTTGCATGGTCACATAAGTCACTCCTTCTATCCCCAGTGATCAGGATACTATTGTTGATGTCAAAATTTGTGATTTTATATCTGATCATGCATTAGTCAAATGGGATAGTTTTTCACTGCTGATCCCAGTTCTTAGAAACCACCTGATCATTACTTTAACAATGCATGCTTCTTCAATAATAACTTGCATGATTTCTAAAGTCTGTGTACCATTTAGTTCAGGTTAATAATTTAAACTGAACTTCAGATATAAGTGTGACGATCGTGGATCGTTCCCACTATTTACTTCTGTAGGGGGGGGGCCCCGTTTATTTTATTTTATTTGTCTGGTTATCTGTCCACTAATTGGCAGTATTTCCATCTAAACTCCCTGTTTATTTTATTTGTCTTGGGTGTTTGTTCATTAATTAGCGGTATTTTCCTTCTAAATTTCCTGTTTTTAATTATCTTTTCCTGTCAATTCTCGGCTGAAATTGCCGACTTTTCTGGTTTATTTTGTACTACTTTGTGATTTAATTAGGTGTGAAATGCAAATATTCCCAGTAATTCTCAGTTTGTTCTAAGTGGGCCCACACATGGTTTCCTCCAGGATGTAAATCAAAGTGAAGTAATCCAGGCCTTGTATTAAAATAGATTTAGCGCCAAATAGATAAGCATGTGGATGCAGCATGCATCTCCCCTATCCAATCTCCTCCCTCAGATTATGGGGTGACCTTTGCCTGAGGCATCCTGGCCAATCACAGCCCTAGATAAGGAAGCAGCACATGTGCTGTTAGCTTGGGTTTGGCCTGGGATCACTCTCTTCTGTCTCTGGATAGCCAAGTGATAAGACCTGTTTTTTTATGTGTGTGGATTATTTGTGGTTAAGTTGGGGAATTTACATTATAAAGGTATGGTTTTGATTTAATTTATTTTTATTTACAAATTTGATGGGGTAGGGGGGACCCAGGGGCATATTTATCAAATTAGATGTTAATTTACTACTCCTAATTTTGACCCAAATAGTCTTGAGCTGTAGATTTTGAACTGGTAAGAGGGGATTCTGGTAATATGTTGTAATTAGGGCTGATCACCATGCTTGCAATTTTTGCTTGTTAATTAAATCCATTCATCTTCCTGGGAAATAGTTTTTCATTTCATTTCACTTTGGGGAGGGGAAGGTCAGGTACTGTTACATATTTGGGGTGTATCTGGCTACATGGGTTTCCATCCCTCTCTACAGGTCTTTAACAACCAGAGGGTAAATGCATCTAATTAGTTAGAGCTGGTGTCATCTAGCGGATGCCTAAGTTTGGGATTGGCTCCAAGAGGTGAATGCATCTACCCAAATGTTAATCATTAATGGGTCATCAATCATCAGGGTTGGTTGGGCTTTTAGTTATGTGTCCATTGATCTTATCCATAAACACACTGTCCCTCCTTGGTCTGGTTTTCTCCCTGGGTAGTGGTGGAGTACTCCCGGTAAGAGTCTGGTTCTCAGTCACTTTCTGGGAGACCCCCCTCCCAAATGGAGGAAATCCCCCCCATTTGGCTTCTGAGACAGAGAGCAGGGCTTTTACCAGTATGGTATTTGGAGAAATATTGGGTAAATGGGTCACATTTATTTTCATGTTAAACTGGTAAACTTAGGAGATAGCTCAAGTATATTTTGCTGTGTATTGTTTAAATTTGAAAGTACTTTTGAGGCAGACAAGTGCCTGTCATTGTAGCATTTTTAAAGACAAAAGTAACTTTTCTAGGTTAAAACAAGAAATTTAAACTTTTGATCTTAGTTCTAAGTGATGAATTTTGGGCATATAAATATTTGAATATTTAAAAGCAGATATATGCAATGAATTTCTGATAAATTAATACGCGAGTGTTTTAAAGCTAAAACCCCTTTTGTTTTATAAGTGAGTAAAGCATCTTTCTAATATGTTTGGTTAATGGTGTTACTGCCCTGTGTATTTTGATAAGGTTCTGTGGATCTTCCCTTTTCATTCTAACTGCTCAACAACTGGCTGTCAAAACTGTTTTTTTTTCTCCCTCTTTTTATCCTGGTATAACTTTAGCCTTTCCAGTGGCTCCTTGGTCTTCCAATAAATTATATTAAATAAATAAATTCTAAATTCCAGTATTATTTTTCTGTCCAAATTATTACTGTTACTAACTAATTCTTGTGTAATATAACTAGCCTTGCACTGGGCTTTACATTTAAATATCTTATCTTTATGTTGAAGTCAATACTTCTGGTTATCCACTCAAAATATTCTGTTGATTGTTTCCCTTCATATGTTTACACAGCCAGTTGGTGCTCCAAATTAGCCTTGCAGCACACTTGTATTTAATCCTACTTCTTTTATCATTATTCACTTGTCATTTCATATTCCTGTTCAAACTTGTTAGCCTTCCCTATTTTACTTGGGCTCTGCATATGATATCTATATTATATTTTGCACCTTCTAAATTTTATTCTGCTTTGATTTCCTGCCTTATGCTTTTGTGGTTTTTTTAATGGTGTTGCATAAGCTTGCTGTAGTGTGCACTGATTGTTTGGTCCATGTTAAATGTCATGTGTGTTGTCACTTTAAGTTGGGTTTACAGGTATTGGAGTGCCATTTTTTTTTTTTGTAATTTGTTTAACTATTAGAATTTAGTACCCTTTTTTTAATGAAATGTTAATTGTAAATACTCCTTTAAATTTTGGTGTTTTAATATAATAGCCTTGCTTAAGTCTCTCATTAATTTAATTATTCAGGTCCTGGATCTTAACTAAATTTAGCCTTCCCTAAGTCTCTTTCTTTAATTATTGGGTTTCTGGTTTGTAACTAAATTAAGCCTTTCTTTAGTCTCTAATTATATAATTTCTCAAATAATCTTTAACTCCATACTTGTGTAATTTGAGTGTTTACTTTCATAAAATTTAATACATCTACACTTTCTCAAAATTGCATAACTTGTTGATTATAGTCTTTCCCTTGTCAATATTCTGTTTATACACACATTTTTACCTTGTTACTATTTTTGTTGTCAATATATATATCATGAATTTCAATACTTGTGTTTTTACTTTATTTTAAGAAGACTTGTATTAGGGTCTGAACTTTGACTTCACTTTCTGAAACTTGGTCTAGTTGATCTTGTCCCAGGAGACCTTTGCAGAGTTTTGGCAGGAACTTGACTAGTAACTTACCTGGACTGGACCTCACACCTCATGGTTAGATGGTGCCTGATTGATGATAAATGGTCATATCGAGACAGTGAATGACGACAGCAACTGCAAATTGGTCATATTGGGATTAGTTAAAAGCACCTGATTTAGAGTATCAGAATTTGTGACCCTGTAGTCCATCTTCACCTAATTAATACACCTTTGAGTTTTGTTTTGGTCATCTTAGTTAAATAAATCTTAGTACTTTGAAGTTGGAATCAGCAACATCTTTAAATCCTTGATACCTAGAGCACTCAGATCACAATAAGTCATCTTATCCACGTTCTCCTACTCTACAATTTAGGTCACAATACCAAAAGTTGAAAATGATAACAGGTTGGTCAACCTCAATAATGACCTGGTGGCAGCATAGGTAAATTGGGATTACGGTTGGATTTTATAATTCTTGAGGTAGGTTAATTGGTAAAACAAGGCAATTTTGATAGGTTACCAGGGTTTTTCAGGGTTCAGGGAAAAACCAGGACACGTCCACTCTCCTGCTCGGGATTGAGTTGGTTGGATTTGGGTTCTTTGTGAACAATCTGAGGGGTCACGGGTTCAAATCTGCACAGTCGTTGGGTGAGCAGGGAGGCGGCCTTCGCAGTATATAAGCGGGGCCGCACCTTTGGGTCGCTTGAGAGCGGGCGCCTCCGGTCTGTAGAGTGCCGGGGTGCCGTCAGCCTCTTTGCCTGACAGGGGCTGTACCCTCTGGTTGTGGGACGTGTCACCCAAGTGGTTCCGGGGCGGGTGGTAGGTGGTAAAACTCACCCCTCTATGTAGGTTTATGGTGGCAAGGGTGGGTCCCGGTCCATAATGCACCCATATAGGATGGATCCTCGTCCACAAGGCTCTCATTTAAGGGGGATCTCTTGCTTTCATGGGGGTCCCTGTTCATAAGACACCTGTGCAGGGCAGGTCTGCGGGTCCATGGGAATATGGTGATGGGACCGGGGGCTCGACCCTCCATTGGGTTTACACGGGGGTGGGGGCCCGTCCCGCCACATTATTTTATGGCGGCAGCGGTGGGATGGCTTAACAGTGATTGTCATGGCTGTAAGTGCTTTATTAATGATTAATTTCTTTGTATTTTTTTAGTAGTGAATCAGGACCAGCTGTTTTAAATCTTTTTTTTTTTGTTGTAGGTTGTAGGTGTTGTATTAATCTCAGTTTCTCATTGTTTTCCTTTGTTCTAGGTGTTGGTTTGTGGCCAGTGTTTATTTTTGTTGATTATAAAGGTTGTGGTCATGAGCAACAGGGAGCAAAATCCTGGAGATATGTGGGAAGATGGTTCCGATACCCAAAGGTCGCCAGCAGGGTATATAGGGATCGAGAGAAGCAATGGACAGAAGGCCTTTTCGATGGTGGGTTCAAGTAATGGTTCACCAGCTCTGGCCAGTTCCCAGAGTGATGGACCTGTGGATTTAACAACTGCTGAGACCGCCAATAAGGTGGATTGTATGGGTGCAGGGGTGAGGCCAGCTCCATCAGCCGGCCCCCCCGCATCAAACTTCTGTATGGGCCAAGCCTCCAACATTTGATGGGGTTAACATGGGCTGGGAAGAATTTATCATGCAGTTCAATGCTTGTGCAACAATCAATGGATGGGTAGGGCCAGAAATTGGGCTACGCATGTTTTTAAATTTAGAGGGGGAGGCAAGAAGTTTTATTTTGGGACTTAGGCTTCAAACTCTGGATTATCATGTTTTGGTTGAGAAAATGGAGAGTTGGTTTGGTTCATTTGGGAACCGGCTGCATAATCGTAGATGGCATAATGGGGAGACAGCCTCCTCCTATGCCTCTGATATTCAGTGGTTGGTGGGAAGGGCATTTCCAGGGTGTCCAGAGGATGTCCAGCAAAAGCTGGCCCTTAGGACTCTGTTGGATGGCTTGTTTGAGGGTGATTGGAAGCACACACTTCAATTACATGATCCTCAAAGTGTAGAGGAGGCTGTTATTTTGATGGAAGGGTCTGAGAAAGCTTCCAAGGAGGCAGGGGTCCCAGTTAGGGAGGCTGATGAAAAGGGGGCCCAGAGGGATGATGTATTAGTAAAGTTGCTTGAAGAGATTTTGGAGCAAATAAAGATGAAAGATATTAATGCTAATGGGAAAAGGGGGAAAGTCATTTGTTTTCATTGTGGTGGGGAGGGTCATTATAAATCCCAGTGCAAATCTTGGGGGAAGGCGAACTCAGGGCCAGACCTATCTCCAGCATCACTTTGAGTCTGGCAGTGAGGTACAGTGGTCCTTAACCATGTACAGAATGACATTAAGAGAAGATTAAAAAAAATAAATTTTTTTTGTATTGTAGATTTTTGTTTTACGAGGGGTAAGATTTGAAACTCTCAATGGAAATATTATAAATTTGGGTTTAAAGGTCAACTTATATTTTAAGTTTAGATTTCCTTATATTTTCAGTTTAATTTGTATACATGTCTATTTAGTGTATTTCAGCGGGTGGTTATCAGGATTCACTTTTGCTGTGAGGCCAGATGTAGATGTCAGGGTGAATAGAGGTTATAAAGTAAAGTTATAAAGTCGGTTTGTTGGTTGGACTGGGTATGGTATGCATCCCTTGTTACTTGCAGTTGCCATCACTTTTTATATGAATAGTTCATTGAGTGGTATTTTGTGGCTGTTTAGATAAAACTGATTGTTAAGTACACAGTGATTTGAATTATGGAAAATTTGTTTAATTGTTGTGGATTATGTGATTAAAATTGGATTTCCTATCTGTAATCTTCTTGAAGATTTAATGGCCAGTCTGTGTTAAGATTAACTTTGGTGTACTTTGTAATGCATCTCTGTTAAGATGGGCAGAGGCACTTGGAAATCCTGTGTAGAATACACAGGCAGTGATGATCCAGTTTTGTGCGTGGGCCCCTAAGAACACTGTTAAAGGAGGCTGGAAGTCAAGTACAGACCCCGAGGTGGTGACTGAGGCTGTCCCCGGATCCCCAGGCTGTCTGTCAGAGAAGAGGGAGGGTAGTGAAGAGGTATGAACAGTGACATTCCTACGTGGACGGTGTACTATGAGAACTCAGTGGGAAGTCTGGACAGTAACAAAATAGTATCCCCTGTCACCTTTCCCCCAGGGACTTTTAAAGAACGAGAAGTGGGCCACAAGAAGAAGCTCCTATCATCTCCCATGAAGAACATTTAGACTCAGTACCCTGTTTCGGGTAAGTCCCCAAGGACTTTTAAAGAACGAGAAGTGTGCCACAAGAAGAAGCTCCTATCATGTCCCATGAAGAACATTTAAACTCAGTAACCTGTTTTATGTATCACCCCCAGAAGGAAGAAGTCTGTTTTGCAGCTCCCTGATGGCAAGAAGGACAGTTGGTGGTGGTGTTAAAATTTTTTTTGTGTTTGGGTTAGGTTGCATATTGATTTGTGGTGTGCAATATGTTATGTGGTTAAGGTACTACTTGCTGTATGTCTTTTTGTCCAAATTGGGTTTCAAGTGCCTTTTAGCTGTACACTTGTTAATGGGGTAAAGTATGGTAGGAAAGCACAACTGTTTAGGGAGGGGCAAAATGGGTTGTTGACAAGCAAGTAGGTGACAGTTTCTTTATTAAGTTTAAATGAAGTTGATTATTCAGGTCAAGGTGACTTGAAGGGTTGGTTTATTTGTTGACTGTTTTATGTTAATTATGTGGTGATGGTGATTGCAAGGTTCTGTTTGGTGGATCAAAAGTATGTTTCAACAAAGACTTTGTGGTTAAGTATGATACAACTGGTGTTGGATTGGTGTTGGGTATTGATCTAGGATGATTTGTTGTTGGTGGGTTGGCCGGGCAATCATGGTCATCATTCCCTATTTCCTTAACCTTTTCAATTTTAACCTAGTTAGGTCAGTCGAGGACGCCTGCTCCTAGGAGGGGGTATTGTGACGATCGTGGATCGTTCCCACTATTTACTTCTGTAGGGGGGGGGCCCCGTTTATTTTATTTTATTTGTCTGGTTATCTGTCCACTAATTGGCAGTATTTCCATCTAAACTCCCTGTTTATTTTATTTGTCTTGGGTGTTTGTTCATTAATTAGCGGTATTTTCCTTCTAAATTTCCTGTTTTTAATTATCTTTTCCTGTCAATTCTCGGCTGAAATTGCCGACTTTTCTGGTTTATTTTGTACTACTTTGTGATTTAATTAGGTGTGAAATGCAAATATTCCCAGTAATTCTCAGTTTGTTCTAAGTGGGCCCACACATGGTTTCCTCCAGGATGTAAATCAAAGTGAAGTAATCCAGGCCTTGTATTAAAATAGATTTAGCGCCAAATAGATAAGCATGTGGATGCAGCATGCATCTCCCCTATCCAATCTCCTCCCTCAGATTATGGGGTGACCTTTGCCTGAGGCATCCTGGCCAATCACAGCCCTAGATAAGGAAGCAGCACATGTGCTGTTAGCTTGGGTTTGGCCTGGGATCACTCTCTTCTGTCTCTGGATAGCCAAGTGATAAGACCTGTTTTTTTATGTGTGTGGATTATTTGTGGTTAAGTTGGGGAATTTACATTATAAAGGTATGGTTTTGATTTAATTTATTTTTATTTACAAATTTGATGGGGTAGGGGGGACCCAGGGGCATATTTATCAAATTTGATGTTAATTTACTACTCCTAATTTTGACCCAAATAGTCTTGAGCTGTAGATTTTGAACTGGTAAGAGGGGATTCTGGTAATATGTTGTAATTAGGGCTGATCACCCTGCTTGCAATTTTTGCTTGTTAATTAAATCCATTCATCTTCCTGGGAAATAGTTTTTCATTTCATTTCACTTTGGGGAGGGGAAGGTCAGGTACTGTTACATATTTGGGGTGTATCTGGCTACATGGGTTTCCATCCCTCTCTACAGGTCTTTAACAACCAGAGGGTAAATGCATCTAATTAGTTAGAGCTGGTGTCATCTAGCGGATGCCTAAGTTTGGGATTGGCTCCAAGAGGTGAATGCATCTACCCAAATGTTAATCATTAATGGGTCATCAATCATCAGGGTTGGTTGGGCTTTTAGTTATGTGTCCATTGATCTTATCCATAAACACACTGTCCCTCCTTGGTCTGGTTTTCTCCCTGGGTAGTGGTGGAGTACTCCCGGTAAGAGTCTGGTTCTCAGTCACTTTCTGGGAGACCCCCCTCCCAAATGGAGGAAATCCCCCCCATTTGGCTTCTGAGACAGAGAGCAGGGCTTTTACCAGTATGGTATTTGGAGAAATATTGGGTAAATGGGTCACATTTATTTTCATGTTAAACTGGTAAACTTAGGAGATAGCTCAAGTATATTTTGCTGTGTATTGTTTAAATTTGAAAGTACTTTTGAGGCAGACAAGTGCCTGTCATTGTAGCATTTTTAAAGACAAAAGTAACTTTTCTAGGTTAAAACAAGAAATTTAAACTTTTGATCTTAGTTCTAAGTGAGGAATTTTGGGCATATAAATATTTGAATATTTAAAAGCAGATATATGCAATGAATTTCTGATAAATTAATACGCGAGTGTTTTAAAGCTAAAACCCCTTTTGTTTTATAAGTGAGTAAAGCATCTTTCTAATATGTTTGGTTAATGGTGTTACTGCCCTGTGTATTTTGATAAGGTTCTGTGGATCTTCCCTTTTCATTCTAACTGCTCAACAACTGGCTGTCAAAACTGTTTTTTTTTTCTCCCTCTTTTTATCCTGGTATAACTTTAGCCTTTCCAGTGGCTCCTTGGTCTTCCAATAAATTATATTAAATAAATAAATTCTAAATTCCAGTATTATTTTTCTGTCCAAATTATTACTGTTACTAACTAATTCTTGTGTAATATAACTAGCCTTGCACTGGGCTTTACATTTAAATATCTTATCTTTATGTTGAAGTCAATACTTCTGGTTATCCACTCAAAATATTCTGTTGATTGTTTCCCTTCATATGTTTACACAGCCAGTTGGTGCTCCAAATTAGCCTTGCAGCACACTTGTATTTAATCCTACTTCTTTTATCATTATTCACTTGTCATTTCATATTCCTGTTCAAACTTGTTAGCCTTCCCTATTTTACTTGGGCTCTGCATATGATATCTATATTATATTTTGCACCTTCTAAATTTTATTCTGCTTTGATTTCCTGCCTTATGCTTTTGTGGTTTTTTTAATGGTGTTGCATAAGCTTGCTGTAGTGTGCACTGATTGTTTGGTCCATGTTAAATGTCATGTGTGTTGTCACTTTAAGTTGGGTTTACAGGTATTGGAGTGCCATTTTTTTTTTGTAATTTGTTTAACTATTAGAATTTAGTACCCTTTTTTTAATGAAATGTTAATTGTAAATACTCCTTTAAATTTTGGTGTTTTAATATAATAGCCTTGCTTAAGTCTCTCATTAATTTAATTATTCAGGTCCTGGATCTTAACTAAATTTAGCCTTCCCTAAGTCTCTTTCTTTAATTATTGGGTTTCTGGTTTGTAACTAAATTAAGCCTTTCTTTAGTCTCTAATTATATAATTTCTCAAATAATCTTTAACTCCATACTTGTGTAATTTGAGTGTTTACTTTCATAAAATTTAATACATCTACACTTTCTCAAAATTGCATAACTTGTTGATTATAGTCTTTCCCTTGTCAATATTCTGTTTATACACACATTTTTACCTTGTTACTATTTTTGTTGTCAATATATATATCATGAATTTCAATACTTGTGTTTTTACTTTATTTTAAGAAGACTTGTATTAGGGTCTGAACTTTGACTTCACTTTCTGAAACTTGGTCTAGTTGATCTTGTCCCAGGAGACCTTTGCAGAGTTTTGGCAGGAACTTGACTAGTAACTTACCTGGACTGGACCTCACACCTCATGGTTAGATGGTGCCTGATTGATGATAAATGGTCATATCGAGACAGTGAATGACGACAGCAACTGCAAATTGGTCATATTGGGATTAGTTAAAAGCACCTGATTTAGAGTATCAGAATTTGTGACCCTGTAGTCCATCTTCACCTAATTAATACACCTTTGAGTTTTGTTTTGGTCATCTTAGTTAAATAAATCTTAGTACTTTGAAGTTGGAATCAGCAACATCTTTAAATCCTTGATACCTAGAGCACTCAGATCACAATAAGTCATCTTATCCACGTTCTCCTACTCTACAATTTAGGTCACAATACCAAAAGTTGAAAATGATAACAGGTTGGTCAACCTCAATAATGACCTGGTGGCAGCATAGGTAAATTGGGATTACGGTTGGATTTTATAATTCTTGAGGTAGGTTAATTGGTAAAACAAGGCAATTTTGATAGGTTACCAGGGTTTTTCAGGGTTCAGGGAAAAACCAGGACACGTCCACTCTCCTGCTCGGGATTGAGTTGGTTGGATTTGGGTTCTTTGTGAACAATCTGAGGGGTCACGGGTTCAAATCTGCACAGTCGTTGGGTGAGCAGGGAGGCGGCCTTCGCAGTATATAAGCGGGGCCGCACCTTTGGGTCGCTTGAGAGCGGGCGCCTCCGGTCTGTAGAGTGCCGGGGTGCCGTCAGCCTCTTTGCCTGACAGGGGCTGTACCCTCTGGTTGTGGGACGTGTCACCCAAGTGGTTCCGGGGCGGGTGGTAGGTGGTAAAACTCACCCCTCTATGTAGGTTTATGGTGGCAAGGGTGGGTCCCGGTCCATAATGCACCCATATAGGATGGATCCTCGTCCACAAGGCTCTCATTTAAGGGGGATCTCTTGCTTTCATGGGGGTCCCTGTTCATAAGACACCTGTGCAGGGCAGGTCTGCGGGTCCATGGGAATATGGTGATGGGACCGGGGGCTCGACCCTCCATTGGGTTTACACGGGGGTGGGGGCCCGTCCCGCCACATAAGCCAAAATTTTAACTGGTCCTGTGCAGCGTGGACTGAGGGTGGAACTGAGGATGATGGAACTGTACCATCGATGTGAGTAAACACAGAAGAAAAGAGACTGTATCAGCCACCATTTTACACAATTCCTCAGAAGACCCTGCAGAGTAGAAGACAGCCAGATAGCAAATGGAGATAGTTTCCAATAGTTAAAGTAAAGTTTATTTCAGGTGAGATCAGTTGAGTATTTTTGAAACAGTATGAATGATTAAGTATTGTGACCACTTAAATTAACCTGAGGTTTCCTGAATGGTAATAAAAATAATAACATATGCAATAAACAGGGCCCATAACTGGCCTAAACTATCAGAACCTATTTTGCCTAAAACCAAAAATATTTATAAATTTGGTCACATTTTGCCTTTATTTTGGGATTTATTTATTTGAAAAATCTAGGAAAGTGATTTTTTCTGTAGTGTCCAATAGGTATGCAGTGAAAAAAAAAAGTTATGAATGCGTGAGTGATATACCTAGTTTCCATAGTTTAAAATTTAAACAGAAATTCAAACAGAAATGTAACACACAGAAGTAGCCAGCAGCCACAGTTCGTGCTGGGGATGAGAGAGTATTACTGGTGTTACTGTATCAAGGCCATTTTACTGAGCTGGATTTGCTGAATAGAGAGTTAATTAGTTTAATTCCAGAGACCTAATAAATGGCCTGGTAAGGCAGATACATTTTATTATATTAATGCAAACTGATGTAAGTTTAACACAGAATGTTGTTAAGCTAGAATTGTTCACTGTATCTGGTATATTTAAGATAATTAGAAATAAAATTAACACCCAATAATAATAAATTTTTACAGAGTTTTGACCAACGACATGATGTCAAATATGAACATGAGGGAAAAGAGGAGAAAGCTTGTGTTCTGTATCACAAGAACATATAAAAGGATGAAAGGTGAGTACATTACATTTTTATGGTGGTTGCATGAATAATCAATGCTTAGTCAAATATGTCTATTTTTGTAGTGTCTTCACAATAATTTCAATCTTCAAACTTACAATACCAAGTGATGTAACACAAGCAAATTTAGTCTCAGATTTGGTCTCAAACTTAAGACTGGTATATTTATTTGCTCTCAGGAAAGCCATCTCTGCCATAGGATTAGAACCCAAGGAATATGGCTATCACTCCCTGCGTAGATCTGATGCCTGCTGGGCTTTTGATAATGACATAAATGTTCATCATATTCGTACCCATGGAGGGTGGAAATCAGATGTTGTCTGGAGGTACTTAACCAAGACACCAAAAGCAGCCAGCAGTGTAGCTCGCATTTTCCAACAACTCATCACCTAACCCAAGGACCTACCACTACTGTTGACGTTTGGCAGTTTCACAATCCTCTTCATTTCTGTAAATAAACTTTAAATAGACCAGTAGAGTAGTTGTAGAGGTAACATAGTGCTGTTAATCTTAAGGTGATCTTACCTCAACCTTAAAGTAAAACATGTGTAAACTGAAGTCAAACTTTGAGGCTGCCTTAAATGTGCTTACAGTTAATCATATTGAAGGAAAGTCCAACTTTTGTGATTGTACTTAAGTAATACAGAGTTAATTTAAGGCAAACTTTGAGGTACCCTTAAGTGTATGCAGTTAAACTAACAAGGTGTGTTGTGAATAAATACTCCAAATGTTAATCAGTCTTTCTTGTCTACTTAAGGTGAATAAATTATGAAAGGCTTAACTTATAAAATTTTGGTTGAGACTGTGAAGTGGCGAGTATAAGATAGCACCTTCCTCAGTCTCGGCCTAAAAGTTGTTTGTTGACATATCTGTACATTAAGGTGTATAGTATACACTCTGCCATTTTGAAGATTTTTAATGCTTTTATTCAGTTATATTATATAAAGTAAAAAGCTTGTCTAGCACTACGTCTGGCTTTCTGTAAGGTCCCGGATGTCCTAGAAACTATTGTGTTTGCTATTGTGACGACCAACTCGAACGAGTCTTTTTTAACGGTTTCGTCTGCTGGTTTCTAGACGTGAAACCCCAATTAAAGTATATATATTTATTCATCTGCTGGTTTATCGCGCAGACACTTGTAATATAAATTGGCTGTCTGCGCATCTAACTGACTTCATTCATTCATCGAATCATGACAATTAACTTAAAAAGTATTTGTTGTGAACCAATCACATCACTTGACAGATATTTGTGTTTAAAATAGTAGTTCTGCATTCAATCACTCGAAGGCGCTTGTGTATATTTGGGTTTCCAAAAATAATCTTCATTTCCTAGAAGTTATCATGTGATTTCATTTTTTCTGTCAATCTGTTTCAAAGTGGCTGGTTTGCTTGAGAATGAAAATACTACAAATTTGCAGCTTACATGCACTCGATTTATGACAAACGTTTAGTACTCAATAAAAGATTTACTACATAGATATTGGTCAATAATGTCAGGAAACCCCCACAAAGAACTACCGTGACCGTGCATATTTGCTCATTAATATTAATGAGGCAAATCCGTGAACAGGAAATATGCTGGTAGTTTTCATCTTAAACAATCCTTGTAGAATATTGTCATTATTGACCAATATCCATGTATACGGACTTGCCTCATTAATATTAATGAGCAAATATGCAAGAACTGCCGTGACTGCGCATATTTGCTCATTAATATTAATGAGGCAAGTCTGTTAACAGAAAATATGCTGGTAGTTTTTATCTTAAACCAGCCTTGTAAAACTGCGCATCTACAGACCCATATCCATCTCCCGACATAAATCTGAAAACAACTCCACTGGAAGCAGTTTGCAAATGCAGGCAATAATACCGAGTTTACAGATTTCAAACCCAGCGCTGTCCTAAGATTCGACTCTGTGGTTGGCAGAAAGCCAGCCACTGCACCCTTGTTTTTTATGGTCTTGCATGGCCAAGTGCGATGTTCATTATGCATACACTTATTTTAGTTTTTTAGCTATTAGCCTGTATTGGCAGTTTCACAATCCTCTTCATTTCTGTAAATAAACTGTAAATAGACCAGTATAGTAGTTGTAGAGGTAGCATAGTGCTGTTAATCTTAAGGTGATCTTACCTCAACCTTAAAGTAAAACATGTGTAAACTGAAGTCAAACTTTAAGGTAGCCTTAAATGTGGTTAATGTGGTTACAGTTAATCATTTTGAAGTAAAGTCCAACTTTTGTGATTGTACTTAAGTAATACAGAGTTAATTTAAGGCAAACTTTGAGGTACCCTTAAGTGTATGCAGTTAAACTAACAAAGTGTGTTGTGAATAAATGCTCCAAACATTAATCAGTCTTTCTTGTCTACTTAAGGTGAATAAATTATAAAAGGCTTAACTTATAAACATTTGGTTGAGACTGAGATAAGTTTGAATAGGTTTTAAAAATGTTTTGCGAATGTTTAACCCATTTTAAAATGTTTCAAATGTTTACTGGGAATACATGTCGAGCTAATGCTTTTCCATTATTTTGTGCAATGGCAGAATAAACAGGTAGGCTATGTTGTAACTTGCTTTTACTTCTTAAGTCTATCAAACATAATGTTTCTATAAAGTTTAAAAACCACATGTGGTCTTTACATAGAAAACATATACAATGTGTATTAGTATAGGGATTGATGCTCGATCTTTCAATATCGATCGATCATCCCACAGAACTGCCGATATCGACACACACTACCAGCATTTCAATATCGAAATAATATACAACAAACACAAAAATTATTTAAAAAATGGCAATTTTACTGCTTAAATGCATATTTATTGTATAAAATCTTTAAAAGGCACATTTACAACTGAAACAAAACGGGGTCAAGTCTGGCGCCATCTTTGTTTACATTGCCAGTGACCTACTTCCTGTTTCACGGAAGGGATACAAAACCTGACAGCTAGTGCACAGGAAAGCAAGAATACTCTTGTTTAATGTACGTTTTGTTCATTTTATTTAATTTTATATTGCAGAAATATATTTTTGATGCATAAGTAGTATCTTTTGATATTTTCGTGAATTTATATGTGCACGTTTTCAAAGAACCTCTATTATCGCCCACGGCTTATGTTAACGGTCCCGATATTGAAATATCGATCGATCCATAACCCTAAATTTTCATTCGATATCGATCCTCAACATGGGTCTCGATCCCTATACTAATGTGTATACTGTAAAAATCAGACAAATAAAAAATGCAAAGTTGTTTTATGACTTTCTGCCTTCTTTGGACTGATGGTCACAATATTTGACTAGAACACAACGTTGAAATTTCCACACTGAAGTATATAAATACTAACATTGAAACAACGTTGAAATCTGCACATTGGTTTGACGTAAAAATATTGACGTTAACACAACGTCAGACATAAGACGTTGAAGCAACATTCTAAATATGACGTCAACCAATGTGCAGAATTCAACGTTGGCACAACATCAGTGTATGACATTGCTTCAACGTTGGATCAATGTTATTTTGCCTGCTGGGTACTTTATTTTACAATAAGTTCACAAAACCGATGAAATCTTCTTGGGCACTTAAAACCACAACCTTTAACTTCAGGGCCAAATTATAAGCCTTGTCGTAGTTCCGAGTGCGCATGTCTGCACGGAAACTTCCGTCAGCTGACAGTGGATAAACAAACTACGTATACGACAAAGGAACCAGGAAGTAGCGAAAATAAATTTTCGTGAGTTATGTATATTAACGTACAAATAATATGGAAATTATTACTGGAAATAGAGGAATATATTTTGTAGATAAGTTCCTTTTACTATATAAAATTTACAGAAATTATTTGCAGCAGTTTCAACCTTATATCTCCTATTTTCGCCCACTGTCAGTGGTCCAAGTAGCATTACAAATTCGCCAAAAATTGCAGATTTTCCTTCAATATTTATGAATATTATATTCATTATACATATGTTTTTATTGTCCCGTGACACATGCAGCCTTGTCATATACATAAGCATATTTTTAGTAAATTATATTTTGATGACAAATATTTTGAAAAATTTTAATCCAGAACACCTGCGAATTCATTTTAGCATATGACATGTAAACCTGATTTATTTTTCCTTTGTTTTCCGAATTATTTGGGCTTTAGAATATGAATAAAAATGAAAGAAAAATACTGTTGTGTAGAATAAAAATATTATATAAATTATTATATAATTAAGTTATTATCATGTTTTATATTTTATTATATCCATTATTGCATGTCCAAGAACTCACCTACGCATACTAACCAGGTCCAGTGCTGCTTACCTTCAGTGGTGAGACAGGTACTCATCACAATACACCACATTAGCAGATTTCCAAATTTAATTCATAGACTTTTCATGGCAGTTAACCTCTACTTTGGGGCCACGGTAGCACAGTGGTAATACAATCGCCTCCCAACTCTGACCTTAACAGTGTGTCCTTGACCCTTGGAAACTATAATGTTTAGAAAGCTGACATTTTCTAGCTTTATTAATTTGGGTGTGCAATGCTATGGACTTGCTCTGGACTGACCTCAGTGAAATGCCCACCAAATATAAAATATCCCATCCGAAGGCCCAGTTTACCAGTCTTTTGGCTTGTGACCTTTCACCCATATTTCAAGGTCAAACAGGTCAAATTGACCAAAAAATGCCCATTATCTCCCTTAATTGGTGTCAATCAAATGATTGACCCAGCTCCTCCTGGGCTGTGGTGGGGGTGGGGGTGGGGGGGGGTGTGTGTCTGAGTTGGAGGGGGGGGGGGGGTAGATAAAAAATTTTTTTTTAACAACAAAATAATTGTGTAGCAACCCACACAAAAATTCATAAAAGAAACAAACTTATTTTCAAATTTTAGAACCAGTTAAATAAAGAACCTTAAAAAATATAAGTACATTAATATTTCTTTATTTTCTATCTAGAGAACATACAACAACAAAAGACAAAGGGACATATGAAAGTCCTGACGCAAAAGAAAATAAAGGTTATTATCAGACATCACTATAACTAAAATTCCCTCAAGATATAATTTTGAAAATTATTTAAATATTTTTTTTAAATTATTTTTCTAAAATATAATACAAAGATGATTTTTAAATTATTTAAGTTTTTTACATTATTTTTAAAATTCTTTTAAAAATATAATAACAATAAGTAAAAAAATATAATATAAACATATAATTTTAAAATTATTTAATTTTTTTTTTTTTTTAAATATCTTTAAAAATTATTTTAAAAAAATATATCACCAATAAGTCAATTTGCTATATTTTGCTCAATTTTATATAAACAACTGTTGTGATAACTCCATTAGATATATATTATATTTTTAATTTTATATATTAATAAAATAAGATATAAACCCTTCTATTATATATATTTTAAGTCAAATGACTGGCATATTTGATGCCTAAAATGCACGATTTTTATGTCCAAAGACATTACATTGTTCAGGTGTTCAAAAAATTTTGGTAAAAATATTTTTAGGACCTCACAGTGTATGTACTACAAAAACAACAGAGAGTGGGCGATAATAGCATATTTCTTTTAAAACACAAGTAGGATACAAAAATATTATAAAAAGATCTAGTAGATATAATATTAGATGACTATTTCAATAACAGGAATGCTTAAAACCTACATTACTGTACAAAATATGTGATAATTATGCAATTTAGTTTATAGCAAAAACACTTCCTGGTTCACGCCAAGAGTTTTGTTTATCCACCTCAATCCCACAATGCATCGCGGTTTCTGGAACTACGACAAGGCTTATTCCACGCAAGCTATAAGAGAAATCCATATCATTCAAGAGAGTAATAGTGATTTATCAGTTTTTGGAATCTGTCACATATTGTAAAATTTAAATGAAATCATTCGGGGATTTGGAAAAGCCAAATAAATTCTATCATATCGTTATCCATATTGTACGAGAGTTCGCGTTCTTCAAACGAGATTTTCAAATGTCAAAACAAACCTGTCTTTGGACGGTTTTCGTTTGTCACATAATTATGTGACACCTGTTTAGAGACATTGCAACTACATTTCTGTTATCTTCCTAAAACAAAATCTAAGCTTTCAGTATGATTTTGTTTTGTTTGATGTCACTTCTCTTTGTTCACCAAAAATTCTCGGCGGTCCTTGGTCGTGTTTACACACAGCAACTGGACATATTTTTTAATTATGACGAAGTGAATGAACATGTGTACACAACATTGATGCCGAGAAGTTTTGGATTCTTAAAAGATGCAGAAATGCATTTTAAAATGACTTGTCCCCTCGATGTAAGTCTTCAATAATGATGGTGTATTGAGAGCAAAATCGCATAAAATATGGTGTTCCTATTCGTTTTCTACCAGTAAACGCCCACCTACCAATGAACACCCGCCTTAAGCAAGAACTTCACCTGTCCTTGCCCGTGTCCGTAATTTCCGTCAGTGTCCGTGTCCTTGTCAGTGATAGCGACTACACCTATCCTTATTTCTGTCCGTATTTTTCAATTGAGGTTGTTGTGCTGAGGACTCGGATGGGGAGGGGGATATTGATTTTTGTATAATCCTCAAGCAATGTTTACGTTTTGTCCCCCTCATCCGTGTCCGTGAAAGAACGATCAGAAACCATCCCATCCGTGAACTGACACGGGTATTAACTTTCAAGGGTACGGGTAAGGACAGGTGTAGTTAGCTGTGATACTTTGATTGGTTTCATTCTTTTCACGGGCACGGATACGGACACGGGTACGGACGAACAAGGACAGGTGAAGTTCCTACTTTATGTTTCTTTGTTAGAGGTCAAGGGCAGCAGGTCTACAGATTGGGTGTTCACTGGTATTTCCAGTTTTTATAAAAATGCCAATAATAGAGAAGATAACGAAATATAACACTTTCAAAGAAATGTTGAACAGCATATTTTATTGCGTTAATACAACTTACCTAGTGGACAGATGCATTTGTCCGGCGCTCTGCCGGTCACGCCAAACGTTAGAAAAAAACGTCCTGAGCTGGGCTCTGGCCGGGACCGGTAGTGTCCTGTTCACTCGCCAGGTGGCTGTACAGCCTACCTGCTGGTATACTGCGCATGCGTGCGCATGCGCTCTTCCTCTTTTTGTTTGGCGCCATTTTAAAAAAGTTGTCAAGAAAGGTTTATAGAGACGTTTTTCAGTATTAGTGTTGGATATACATTTTAAAGTTACATCAATTTTATATCAAGTTATCACTGAATATTCATGGCATCCCCTGGAGATTTTAAAGGGCAGCGCAGAGGCGCGTGCGGACATATAATGGCTGCGTTTGATCTTCACGAACGTTGTGCAAGATGTAGGGAGAAGAAGTTGGGGGAGGACCCATGTGTTAAGGACAAACCTTGCTCATTATGTGATCAATTTTCAGATACTCAAAAGGAAACTTTGTCTACTCCATCTTATAGAATAAGAAAGGAAAGGAAAGCAGGATTGCTAGTGTCCCCCAAGGAGGTGACAGTTATTTCTCCGGTGGAAGACTTGTCGTCTGCTAACGCTCCGACAGATAATTCTTCTGCGCATCCTTCTGCGCATCTAGTGCCGGAATCTCAGCCCTCTGCGCAGCCTGCTGCGCAGGCACCTGCCGCGTCTTCTGCTTCTACTTCAGACGCCTCTTATGTCACTTCTGATCAGTTAGTTGCATTATCTGACAAGATGTCTGAGCAGTTTGCCAGATTTGAGGCTCTTCTCTCAAGAGGTAACATTTTTACTGCTCCTTCTATGCCTGTTAAACCAGTTTCTGCTCAAAAGGTCAAAAGGTACTATCAGATACTCCTTTCCTTGACCCTTCTTCTGCCCGACCCACCGGTCCGGTGTGGCCTCCGGCAGAATCTGTAGATGATAACGGGTCTGTTGTTAAACCGGACAAGAAAAAACCTCACAAACACAAGAAATCTGATAAGAAGACTCACCGACACTCCGGTAAACATTCTGAAAAACCCACCGACAGGCAAAAGTTTACAGCTGAATTAAATCCGGTCGGTGCAAAACCACTAACCACAAGTTCATCACAGGCACCCGCCGAAGACATGACCGACACCGGCTCTCAAGCTCTTCCATCCAAAGCACCTGTCTCTCAGCCGGCTGGCCAGTCAACCGGTCCACCGACAAAGGAACTGTCAGCTACCGGTCCGGCTCCCTGTTACTCTCAGGCCAGTGCTAATTACAGAACAACCGGTCCGGAAGATTATTCACAGGCTAGTGTATTTTCTGATCTACCATATGAACCGGAAGACAGTGAGCGTTATTCAGCTTCTGAACCTGATGAAGGGGAACTGTCGGATACTGGTGAAAAACAAGAAGTTACAGAGGATATGAACTACCGTGAGACAGTCCGGTCTGTTAGATCCTTTATGGGATGGAATCATATCCCGGTTTTTGAGGCTGATTTTAGTGAGCCCGACAAAAGTAACAACCCTTGGAAAGGGAAGGTTCCCAGGAGACCGTCTCGTGTGTCTGTAGCTATGCCACCAGACGACTGGTTATGTCAAAAACTTGAGCGTCTCAATACCACGGTGGCTGAGGGTTATCCCTCTAGGAGTCAAGACTCAAGTGGTCTGAAGAAGGACCAATTCATTAAGATGCCGAAATCGCAAGCACGTTGGTACCAGATGCACATCCTCAAACCTGACACTACTCCTCGCCCTGGCAAGTCCGTGTTTAGTTGGAGGAATACCGAGGCAAAAGTAAATTCACAATTTCCACGTATTACCAAGGCCTCTTCCTACCCGCCTTCTGGTCCTGTCTCACGACCTATTTCCCAAGAATATCTACGTCGATGGGAACGGAATGCCAAAGAAGGCAGCTACATTGTCAACCAGGCGGCAGGCTTTAACAGATGTGCTAGTGAACTGCAGGACCGGATGAATCAGAGCTTAGTGTGCCTTCAGTCAAACTTCAATAAAGGAAAGGCCCCCAAAGAAGTCTCAGAGGCTCTTCACGACCTGAAAGACTACCTAGCCTTCCATCAAAATGTCTCCATTGCCATGGGAACTTCATTGCAGCATCTGGCTGACAGCCTTTTCGTCAACATGGCAAATCTTGTGCTTCTTAGACGTGACTCTTATTTAGACCATGTCAAGTCTGGAGTAAAGTCTGACACCTGGAATCGGCTCAGGAATGCCCCATTGTTCAATTACGGTCTCTTCCCTGATGACCTGATATGCATTGCAGAACAGGATATTACTAAGTCTGAAACCACCAGTGCTGCTCCAAGGCCCAGTCCGGGTGCTATGCAGCGCACTGGGTGGCGAAACCAGAATAGGTTCCAACCCTATGATCGCCGGGATTCTAGAAATGCAGCTTCAGCTGAACCTACCAAGCCATGGCGACAGTTTGCTCGGGGCAGGGGCAGATCAAGAGGAAGGGGTCGTAGTAGTAACCCCCGTTTCTCTCGCTCCCGTGGATTTAAACAACAAAAATGACAGTTACCATTTCAACCCAACCTCTGTAGTCAAGACATTAAATCGGTTGGGCAGAAAACAGACTCTAAACTTAGTCAAGAAAGTTTGTCACAAACCATTTCTTTGTTCAAAGTTAAGTCCAGTTCCACCGGAAATGGCCGGTTCCAGTATTCAAGAGACAGTAAAAGACATGTTAACAAAAAGTTCGGGTCCATTACTGGCTTCAGTTCAGACAGGTTCAAGACCCCACACATCTCAGAATCCAGACTTTCCCATGAGGCAAGTAGATCATGTAAATCAGGATGTGTTCTTTCATGTTGCAACTCATGCTCCTTCTGTAGCTACCACCGGGCTTCCGCAAAAGAAAGGTCTAAGTCCCGTACCAGTGTTGAGAAAAATAAAGCATGTGAACAGTGTTTCTTGTGTCGATCCATGTCTTTTTGTCCAAAATGCTCAAGGTGTCCCCACTGTTGTGCACGATGGTCCTGTAGGGGGCCGTCTTCAAAAGTTTTGGCAAGTTTGGCAAAGGTTAGGCGCAAACCCTCGGGCAGTTTCCATTTTAAAGGAGGGTTACAGCCTACCTTTCAAATTAAGACCTCCTCTCACCAGGGTTCCAATCATTCAGAGCAGTTATGCCAATCCGGTCAAAAGCCGTTTCCTCAAAGAGGCACTGATCTCTCTCCAAGGAAAGTTGGTAGTGGAACCAGTCCTGGTCCGGTCTTCTCTCGCCTTCTACAACCGGCTGTTTTTAGTACCCAAACAAGTGGCAAACAAGTGGAAAACAAGTGGCGGCCTATTTTAGATCTGAGTCGGTTGAACAAGTTCCTCAAAACCGGAACATTCAAGATGGAAACTCCGGAAACCATCCGGACCTCACTACAGAAAGGGGAGTGGGTGACCTCGCTGGATTTCAGCGACGCATACTTTCACATCCCTATTCACCCCCGGTCGAGGAAGTACATGCGATTCTTCCTCAACAAAAGAGCGTACCAGTTCACTGCCCTTCCCTTCGGGTTGGCTACGGCTCCTCTAGAGTTCACCAAGATAGTCAAGGAGGTGAAACTTATGGCTCAGAACAGGGGTATAAGAATCCACCAGTACCTAGACGACTGGTTACTGAGAGCCCCTTCGAGGGAAATTGGTCTCCTTCACACCCAAGTTCTTTTGTCGCTTTGCCACGAACTGGGCTGGCTGGTCAACCTCAAAAAGTCGGAGTTGAATCCTCAACAGGTCTTTACCTTCGTCGGTTACCGGTTCGACCTGTTGACGGGTCGGGTTTTACCAACTCAAGAAAGATGGGCAAGCTTGCGTCAGAAGCTGTTGTTTTTAAAGGCTCGGGACAGTTGCACGGTAAGGCAGTTCATGTCCTTGATAGGACTCTTGACAGCCACCGAGAAACAGGTCAGGTCAGGCCGTCTCCACATGCGTCCCATTCAGTGGCACCTAAAAAGACACTGGCAGGTACCTGAGGTCCTAGAGAAAGTCATTCCGCTACCTCCCTCTCTGCAACCTCACCTAGATTGGTGGTTAGACAAGGAAAATGTTTTAAGGGGCCAACCCTTACATCCATTAAGTCACGCCCTTCAACTGTTTACCGACGCATCAAACGAAGGTTGGGGCGCTCACTTAGGGGACTCTACGGCAAGAGAAGTTTGGTCAGAAGTAGAAAGTCAACTTCATATCAACTTTTTGGAACTCAAGGCAGTCTTTCTGGCCCTCAAGAGTTTCGAGCCTCTCTGTCTGAACCAGATTGTCTTGGTGGCGACCGACAACACAACTGTGGTCGCCTATATCAACAAACAAGGGGGTATGAAATCAGGCTCTCTTTGTGCCCTCCTCTGGAGACTCCTTTCCTGGTGCCACCCCAGAGGAATAGTTCTGAGAGCCAGGCACATTCCGGGTCGGTTGAATGTCATAGCAGACAAGCTGTCCCGGCACAATCAGGTGATCCAGACCGAGTGGTGCCTGTCCCAACAGGTGTTCAATCGCTTGTGTTCCAACTGGGGCCAGCCGCAGATAGATCTTTTTGCCACCAGATTCAATCACAAGCTTCCCAAGTTTGTCTCTCCAGTTCTGGACTCGACAGCTTGGGCGGTGGATGCTCTCAGCCTTCCATGGGGCAACCTGAATGTGTACGCCTTTCCCCCAGTCTCCCTGCTCAGTCAGGTCACATCCAAACTGGTGAATCAGGAATTTCACAGAATGATCTTAATCGCTCCGGGTTGGCCCAACATGTCTTGGTTTTGGGACCTGATCAGTCTATCAAGTCAAATTCCCTTCAGTCTTCCCTTAGAGAGGAACCTGTTGACTCAACCGTTCAACGGCCTTCTCCACAGGAACTTGAATCATCTGAATCTGCATGCTTGGCTCCTAGAGCCTCGTCCATCAGGCGACAAGGGTTCTCTGAGGAGGTGGCAGCAAGAATTGAGGCTCCTCAGAGAAGTTCAACCAGAGCGGTCTATAAGTCAAAGTGGGCCATTTTTGTTAAGTGGTGCGAATCCAGCCAGGTGGACTTCAGGGCGCCCTCTCTAAAACAAGTGGCCGATTTCTTGTTGTATCTCTTTAAGGAGAGACAGTTACAACCCAGTACTATAGAAGGCTACAGAACAGCTATTGCCGATATGTTGGGTAACGACCCGGTTCATTTTGGCAAGGATGAAAGTCTGACTCGCTTGTTGGACAGTTTCCATAGAGACAAGCCGAAAGGCAGGCGGGGAGTCCCTGCGTGGAATCTTTCATTAGTTCTCCATCAGTTGACCAAAGCTCCTTTTGAACCCATGCGGAAGGCCTCGCTTAAACATTTGACCTTTAAGACGGTTTTCCTATTGGCTTTGGGTTCCGGCAAAAGGCAGAGCGAAATCCATGCATGGTTATACCGCAACATCAGGCATCAGGAGAATTGGAGTCAGGTCTCATTATATCCCTCTCCCAGTTTTCTATCTAAGAATCAACTAGCGCGGGACGGCCCAGCTGCTGTGGCACCGGATGTCATTCCCGCGTTGGCTCCATCATTGGACAGGTCCCTCAAGGAAGACAAGTCACTTTGCCCGGTCAGGGCCTTGCGTTACTATTTAGACAGGACCAAGGATTTACGCTCGGGCAAAGATCTGGTGTTTGTGTCTTTCCGGAAGAGTTTTCAGAAGGACATTGTTCCGGCCACTGTTTCTTCCTGGATCAAGCAAACTGTGTTGTTGTGCTATCAGCTTTCCGATCAGGAGGCTCAAACTATGCATCAAGTTCGGGCTCATGATGTGCGGGCCTTTGCCGCATCCAAAGCCTTTCAGGGCGGGGTTTCCTTGGATCAGATCCTATCAGCTTGCCATTGGAAGGCCCACAACACTTTTACACAATTCTACCTGAAGGACCTAGCCTGGGCAGATTCAGAGTTGTACCACCTAGGTCCTGTGGTAGCTGCTCAGCAGATCCACGAACATCAGTAATAGTCTTATTACTGACTGTATTTAGTGTACACGTTTTTTTGGGTTTAGTGTATATATAAAAAAAAAAAAAAAAAAAAACAAAAAAAAAAAACCCTCCACTATCCTTTGCTACTGGATTGCCATGATCCAAGTGGATCCAGGAGCTTCTCAAGGATGGTGTTTTCTTTGCTCCTGTTCTTCTTCCACATTCATGAATTTGTTAGTTCATGCCCTCATTAGTCTTCCTGCACCTTCGGCTCGAATTGGTGCACAGGCTGTTTCCGCTTAGGAAAAATCAGGGGGGGGGGGGGGCAAGGGTGTTTTGGTCCTTAGAGGTTGGTTTATTTAACCAGTACCGGACACACCCGTTATACTATTGTCTATATGGGTTCCCCTTGTTTGGCTACCCCCCCATCCAATGGGTAGTCATTCTGCATCTGTCCACTAGGTAAGTTGTATTAACGCAATAAAATAGAAAATTTAATAGTAAATTAAATTTTTATAAGTTAATACCTTACCTAGTGGACAGGGGGAGTCCCACCCTACCTTCCCCGCTATCATAACCAACAAGGGGTCATAAGGTAGACAACAAAAAGAGGAAGAGCGCATGCGCACGCATGCGCAGTATACCGGCAGGTAGGCTGTACAGCCACCTGGCGAGTGAACAGGACACTACCGGTCCCGGCCAGAGCCCAGCTCAGGACGTTTTTTTCTAACGTTTGGCGTGACCGGCAGAGCGCCGGACAAATGCATCTGTCCACTAGGTAAGGTATTAACTTATAAAAATTTAATTTACTATTAAATTTTCTAATTAAATCATTAATTGCATTGTATGTCATTTGTTAATTTGGTTAAATGAGAATATAAGCTAAATCTAGTAATACAATAAAAATGTTAAGTATTGTCTAAAGCATGGGCGATTAATTACTGGTACAAAACAACTATTTAGTTGTAGCGTACGCCGTACGTAAATGGACTGGTTTTTGATAATATAAACGGACCATGAATGTCAAAACAAATTATCAAACATATATAACAATCAAATTTTTTCCTAAACTCTGATTCATATTCATATGCATATTCATTCTACAGTATAATGAAAACTAGGGGTGAGTCTGTATACCGGTATCGAGACCGTATCGAGACATATTTACTGAAAACGATCATCACCATTAACAGCTGGAATCTCGAATGTCAGCTAATTAATATAATTATTGGGAAACATAAAATATTAAATGCCGGACCTGAATCTGAAGAAATTGTAAATTATTATCTCATATTTTGTTAGATTTTAATGCATTTATAGCAATTTCTTTGAGAAAAACTGCCATGTTTGGATAACTGAAAATCACTTCCAGCTTGTAGGTCTATTCGATTGGGGAAATGCTGAAACTCAAACTTTTTCGTTATCAAAAACAAGGCTGTGAGCTTATAGTTTAAATGATCGAAATGTGAATATATCAAAAACATGTACATTGGGGATATACGAAGTGACCATGGCAACTCGCTACTCTATTATCTTGCTACCAACTACTACATACACATGCATGCAGGTTGTACTGTAAATGATTAATATTCATTATAGTGTAGAAAATATGAGTCAAGGAATTCGGTGGGGTTTCATAACGATATTTTATAAGATGTACTTGAAGATCAAACAAAGTCTCAGGCTTGTACAATATTTTAACAAACAGTGTTTAATAAAATGCTGCTTGAAGATCAAATGCATCAAATTTGTGATAATAGCTTCGAATATCGGGTTCGATGTTTGGTATCTGTATAAGCTAGCGAACTTTGATCTAGTTCGATCTTCGAAACAACGTTTTCAAAAACCAGTTAAAACGCAGAAATCTCACATAAAATCTTGTCACTTTATTGAAAATATAACAAAAATGTAAAATCCATATATATTTTAAGTAAATTCTGCCATATTTTCAACAGAAGAAACAAGTTTTATAGATGGGCAAAAATAGGATCCGTTGGGATGTGGTGTGATATTGGGGATTTCTAAACATTTTGCAAGGTTTGAATTTCAGACGTTTAAACCGAACTCTGAAATTGGTGTAGTGAACGAGCGAACTATCGAACTTCTTCAAACATCGTCACAGCACTAGTAGCAAGATGTGATAGCAAGATGCCATTTTAGTGAGTCATACATAAACATACATTGGCTAGTGTGGTGACTTCAGTATACTTACTGATTGGCCATTCATGTACAATAAATTGCATAAATATTTAATAAAATAAAGCTGCATAATGGTACCTTACATCTAGGGCTGCAACAATTCTTTGGTTACTCGCAAACAAAACGATTCCGTTTAATATTCGAGTCAAGAAAACTGACCCAGGTCTTCGAAAACAACTGAAAATAGACATAAAATCTGCTACAAAATTTGATTTTTCTTTAAATAAATGGATATATTCATATATTTTACTGATACCAGGTGTTTCTGTTTTCAATTTTATAATTTTCAAGCATTTGCAAATTTTAAATGTGTGTGTTACAATGTTTTTGTAAGACGGCATTTTAATATAACATATTTTGAAGACGCCTCAAATCTTGCAATATAAAAATAGCTAAAGTTTCCTGTATTTTGCATTATAAATACGTCTTTATTCAAAAATTCTATGAATATCAACATTCTTTCTTGTTGTATCTATTTTAAGCATTTATAAGGTATAATATGTTAAAATATGATGCAGTTAATTTCGTGGGCAATAATCAAGCGATTATAATCAAGCGATTAACCGAGTCCGAGTCGGTTCTTCATAAACGAATGAGGCGCATTTTCGGGCTTGCTTGCAGCCCTACTTACGTCTTCCCACATGGATTCCATCAAATATGTAACTTAGCCTTATTATATTTCTTTAAAGCCAGAAGAATAAAATGAGTAGTGTCACATGCAAAAATAATTTAGAACACTAATATTATGCAGGCACACCCCATGGTTCTGAATATTAGACACAGTAATGACAATAATTGAGCTCCAGTCTCTTGATCATCGAGTAATAAAAACAAAATAGCTCTTACCCATAGATATTTGAATAAAATCACATATTTCCCACCATAACAAAGACAAATAACAACCTTTTAAAAGGTTGTCAAAAACTGAGGAAAATCGACTGACCTTATTGATTTTATATGAACATACAAGAATTGCAAGGATTTGCCAGCTACATGTAGAATATTTCATGGCTGTTTGAAATTATAAATAATTTAACACTCTATCTGTATGCCGTGTATGGAAACAATAAGTGTACAAACATACAATACGCTGTTATATATGCACCAGAGTTATAGCTGGAAATGATGATGACCCTGTTTTTACATTGTAAATGTTGGTTTGTGTCGAATTATGTATCTGCAACATTAAAGAATTGTACATACAGTTACATACATTTTACCCTGAAGTGATAAATGGGTGATTCACTGGCTAGTTGTTACTTCACTGGTATGTTGGCTGCACTAGTAATCATATATGCTACTTAATTAAAAAAGAGCAATAAAGTATATGATAAAACTAATGTAAATTAAGTTCTCCATAACTGTAAAATACTTCAGGCATTTTTAATGCTGCATTATGAAGAAAATATCCACTAAAATGCTGAAATATATTTGTTTTATTTAAACATGAATGTCAAAGGTTATAAGTCACAGGTTTATTGACTAGTGGTACCTGTTGGTTATTTCAAAAACTTTAAAATCTAAATAATTTTCAGACAATAATGTACAAAAAGGCATAATTGTTAAACTCTGCTCTTAGTAACCTTTCCAATGGTGTATTAATTGTAAAATTTCATTATGAATTGACAGATTTACAGTCAATTAAACATTAACAAAATTTTACATTGTATGAATAAAAAATATGGGCAAGCAAAGTTTTGTTTGAAACCAAAAGAAGGACTAAAAGAGTTTGATAAGTGATATCCAAGTGGCCGATACAGCAACAGAAATGACAGATGTATCATTTTAATAAAAAATTATAGTAGATTTTGACAGTTTTCATTTGAAGAAATTATGTTTTATATTGGCAGAGATATTGTTAAACATGTTGCAAACATAAAAAACTGGTTCTAGCACAAAAACTGAATTGTCATTACCCCGCATTACAATTCAAGCGATTGTTGGCCAAAAAGCTGCAAAATCTACCAACCGTGTGGCCAATAGCTAGTTTTGAAACTTACCAAGAAAAGACAACAATTATAGTGGCGTAATACCTTTGAACAGTGATCTACCGATAAAGCAATTCTGCCTTTGTTTACATGTGTGGTCGGGGAAAGTAAACACAGAAGTGAAACAAGACACAGACAAATGAGGATTAGTGTTGCATTATTTGACTTAGAGGTGTCATTATTGCAGAGATTGGCCCCTTAACTTAAAAAAAGTTAGCAGTTTACACACTTCGACAGATAACCCGCACCTGTTTAGTTTTAACACCTTTTTATCAGATTTCACGCGGGGAATCTGTCGGAAAATACGGTAATCTCGGTCCAATGGTGGAATGCTATGTGGGGTTGATTCATGAAGTATGTTCGTCAAGTTTTTCTTGAATTATTCCACAAAACGGATCAATTAAACTACAATAAATAATCCTTCGTATCCATCTGGTCCATTTCATATAACGGTATAAGCAGATTTAATGTCAGCCTTATGCATATTTGTGCAAAAATTTTGACAGATGGTATATATTCTCAAAATAGGATTGTTTGTTACACACATGATTTTGTGGGACAAAAAAATGCATTAAAATGTTGCAAATGTTACCACTAAAAAGGCTTTACAGTTTTCATTGTAGACTCAAAATAGGTACAGCAGTCATATATGTATATCAATAGTATCATTTTCTAGATTTTGTCCCATTAAGACATATTTTGTAGGAAATTATATACAGTTCAAGACTACACTGTAACATATCGGTTCTTGTTTGTTCATAGCTGTTAAATTCACCAAATGAAATACAAATTTTTAATTTTACCCAGCTTCAGGAATCAGGAGGAGGAATAGCCTGGTTGTAGTAACGTTACATTTGCACAGAACAAATTAATTTTAATAACATTGATATTTTTTTTTTACAAACAGTTTCAATGAACAAAAGTATATACTAAACCAAAAAATATTCTTTCATATTATATAAATTTGAACAAGGGAAATGTTTTTCTTATAAAAAAAAAACAACCCACTTAATGAACATTGCATGTACAGATTACTTACATGTAATGTTAAAAATTGCTATTTGTTATGCATGTCTACCAAGTATCATGGTTTCATAGTATTTACCTTTACAGCAGAAAAACCAACTCACTTAATTAAGCGTCCCTTGCGGGACGCTTGTTTGTGTATGGGAGACCTTCAGGTTCCGCCGGCTCCGCATTTTGTTTTCCTTATAACTCTGTAACTGTTAGGCGGATTCTTTTCAAATTTGGCAGGTTTAGGCAGTAGCCTTGGGGAATTTTTTTGAATATGCTGCAGTGACATTTCAACCAATCAGAGAGGTCACATGACCAAAAATGTCTTTTTTCGATGGGGAAGCTTGTCCGGATGATAACTTGAAAGGAATTTTATCAATTCACCTGAAACTTGGCAAATACATTCATTCTATTAAAATCTGGAAATCATTAGATTTTGGCATTGATTGGTTAAGAAATGGCCGAGTATCATTATAAATTTTCCAAATAAGGAAAACACAAAAATGCTTATAGCTCGAAAACCGAGTTAGATAGAGCGATTTCGGCGAAATTTTTGACCCACAGGGTATCTCTGCAGAGTAGTTATCCCAATTTGCAAAAAAATTTTTACTCGCCAAAAATGGCGGCCGATTTGAATTTTCGAATTTTTCGCAAAAATTGCAAAACATAAAAATGCTTATATCTCAAAAACTGTACTAGATAGAGCGATTTCGACGAAATTTTTGACCCACAGGGTATCTCTGCAGAGTATCTCTGCAGAGTAGCCATGCCTATTTTTCAAAAAATTTTCTCTCGCCAAAAATGGCGGCCATTTTGAATTTTCGAATTTTTCGCAAAAATTGCAAAACATAAAAATGCTTATATCTCGAAAACCGTGCTAGATAGAGCGATTTCAACAAAATTTTTGGTCTACAGGGTATCTCTGCAGAGTAGCCATGCCAATTTTCCAAAAAAATTTTGTGTCGCTAAAAATGGGGGCCATTTTGAATTTTCGAATTTTTCGCAAAAAATTGCAAAACATAAAAATGCTTCTATCTCGAAAACCGTGCTAGATAGAGCGATTTCGATGAAATTTTTTATCCACAGGGTATCTCTGCAGAGTAGTTATCCCAATTTTCAAAAAAAAATTTTACTCGCCAAAAATGGGGACCATTTTGAATTTTTGAATTTTTCGCAAAAATTGCAAAACATTAAAATGTTTATATCTGGAAAACCATACTAGATAGAGCGATTTCGACAAAATTTTTGGTCTACAGGGTATCTCTGCAGAGTAGCCATGCCAATTTTCAAAAAAGTTTTGTCTCGCAAAAAATGGGGGCCATTTTGAATTTTCAAATTTTTCGCAAAAATTGCAAAACATAAAACATGCTTATATCTTGAAAACCGTGCTAGATAGAGCGATTTCGACAAAATTTTTGACCCACAGGGTATCTCTGCAGAATAGCCATGCCAATTTTCAAAAAAATTTTGTCTTGCCAAAAATGGCGGCCATTTTGAATTTTCGAATTTTTGCGCAAAATTGCAAAACACAAAAATGCTAATACCTCGAAAACCGTGCTACATAGAACGATTTCGATGAAATTTTTGATCTTCAGGGTATCTCTGCAGAGCAGCTATCCCCAAGAGCTTTCACTCGGTGAAGTATCAGACCCGTAGCTAATTATTCACCTACTCAAAATGAATAAATGCTAATTATCTCTAAAACTATTGCGGATACCCAATTTTTATCAAATAACTCATTCATCTACTTTTGGGAGAGCTTTCACATGGTGAAGTTTCAGACCCATAGCTAATTACTCACCTACTCAAAATGAGTAAATGCGAATTACCTCTAAAAGTATTGCAGATAGCCAATTTTTCTTAAATAACTCATTCACCTACTTTTGGGAGAGCTTTCACTTGGTGAAGTTTTAGACCCATAGCTAATTACTCACCTACTCAAAATGAGTAAATGCGAATTATCTCAAAAACTATTGCGGATACCCAATTTTTATCAAATAACTCATTCATGTACTTATGGGAGAACTTTAACATGGTGAAGTTTCAGACCCGTAGATAATTACTCACCTACTCAAAATGAGTAAATGCGAATTATCTCTTAAAAGTATTGCAGGTAGCCAATTTTTCTCAAATAACTCATTCACCTACTTTTGGAAGAGCTTTCACATGGTGAAGTTTCAGACCCATAGCCAATTACTCACCTACTCAAAATGAGTAAATGCGAATTATCTCTAAAAGTATTGCAGATAGCCAATTTTTCTCAAATAACTCATTCACCTACTTTTGGGAGAGCTTTCACTCCGTGAAGTTTCAGACCCATAGCTAATTATTCACCTACTCAAAATGAGTAAATGCTAATTATCTGTAAAAGTATTGCAGATACCCAATTTTTATCAAATAAATCATTTATCTACTTGTGGGAGAGCTTTCACATGGTGAAGTTTCAGACCCACAGCTAATTACTCATCTACTCAAAATGAGTAAATGCGAATTATCTCAAAGTATTGCAGATAGCCAATTTTTCTCAATAAATCATTCACCTACTTTTGGGAGAGCTTTCACTTGGTGAAGTTTCAGACCCATAGCTAATTACTCACCTACTCAAAATGAGTAAATGCGAATTATCTCTAAAAGTATTGCAGATAGCCAATTTTTCCCAAATAACTCATTCACCTACTTTTGGAAGAGCTTTCACTTGGTGAAGTTTCAGACCCATAGCTAATTATTCAGCTACTCAAAATGAGTAAATGCGAATTATCTCTTAAAAGTATTGCGGATACCCAATTTTTATCAAATAACTCATTCAACTACTTTTGGGAGAACTTTCACTTGGTGAAGTTCCAGACCCGTAGGTAATTACTCACCTGCTCAAAAGGAGTAAATGTGAATTATCTCTTAATAGTATTGCAGATAGCCCATTTTTCTCCAATAACTCATTCACCTACTTTTGGAAGAGCTTTCACACACGAAAATGAAAAATTGTGAATATCTCGGAAATGTTATTTCTTCTCCTTTAATGCTCGGCGGGAGATACACACCGCGGCAGTGGTCTTGTCAAAAATTTTTGTCTCCCCAAAAATGGTGGCCATTTTGAATTTTCAAAGTTTTTGCAAAACACAAAAATGCTTATATCTCGAAAACAGTGCTAGATGGAGCGAACTCAACAAAATTTTTGACCTGCTGGGTATCTCTGCAGAGTAGCCATGCCAATTTTCAAAATATTTTTGTCTCGCCAAATATAGCGGACATTTTGAATTTTCGAATTTTTTGCAAAACACAAAAATGCTTATATCTTGAAAACCATGCTAGATAGAGCATAAGGCTAGAAACGAAGCATTTTCTTAATACTTTAGCACTCACCTTTATATCATTTTCGGGACACTTTGTTTTTGCTATGCAAAAACATTATCTTTTTTTTTTGCGAGCGATCCTCTAGTTAACATTAAGTGGAGAAATCTTTTGTAGATTTCATGCTTTTGCTCTTTATGTAAACAAGTTATACATAGAAATTACTTATAATGTTTAATACTGCAATTTCTTCTGATTGTCTGCCAGGTATTCAGTTCATGCTAACCCAAGTAGTGCAGTGACTGTTAACTGTCATCTTTTTTTTTTTTTCAACTTTTATTTACCCTTTTTTCACAATGTGTAAAATAATCTGGGAGGGCGAGAGTAGCGAACCCCCATCAGATTTGTACATGTTCAGGTAATTCATAAACAAAACAAGGCCACTGTCGCAGTGGTTATCTCCCGCCTTAGAATCAGTAATAATGGAGAAACTAAAGGGGATATAAGGCCTATGCAGTAAGATAACCGCACTCGACATTGAAGAAGGGGCCAAAGGTAAAAGTCAGCAATTGGAAAAGAGTCTCAGGCCTTGACTTCCTTTAAGTTGTTTTCACATATGGAACCCCTAGTAGCGATAATAAGGGTAATATAAGGCCTTTTTAATAGGATAATCTCATTTAACATGTGATATGATGGTCGTTTTGTTTTCGAAACTAGGCCAAATTACTATCAGGCTAACTTTCCTAGCCATATATCTTTTGCGCAAATTTGATGAACCTAGCTGCAATATTTCAAGTTTAAAATCATCTTAATGATTTCAAAATAATTAAGCGGCCCGTCAACACCTCAACAAAAAGATTTCCATGCCATGACTTCCTTAAAGTTGTTTTCACTTTCCGAACCTCTAGGAGCAATATTTGGGGAGATATATGGCCTTTTTAATAGGCTGTACTTTTTACTGGCACAGTGAAAAATGAAATACTTTGCCAAGATATATATTGCCAAAAACTGGCAAAAAGTATGTTCAATGGATCTAAGCTTAATTCAAAATTAATGGATCTCTGTAACCAGGTTCTCACATTTTTCCAGAAAAGTAACTTTTTTCACATTTCACAAAAAGATTTAATATAGTCTCGACAATTTTGCCACAAAAAAAAAACAGAAAGGATTTTTGGTTATTATAATTTAGTCTTAAATAAATAACGACTCGTACCCAATATTCTGAAAATAACTCTGTATTGGAACCAAATGAGATCATTATCCCTGATAGAGTAGAAACAATTGGTATAAATATTTCTCCTTGTATCTGAATCAATTGTTAAGTGTAGTTTCCCACTTCTCAAAATGTTCAAACAAATTTTTTTGTGGATGAAGAACATAATATGGTATAAAAATCATGACTACCTTTTTTATGTCAGCTGACATTATGTCGTCACTCTGCGGTGTTGGCGTATGCATCAGCGTGAACAACTTCTCCTCCAAAACTACAAGGCCTAGAGACATGCTGTTTCTTTTTAAAAGATACCTTATCTATTGAGGATGAAAAATTGTTCAAGGCATGCAAATCCTCTGTCTGTTTGTCTGTTTACAAGGGAGGTACCCCCACTAAAAGTGTGAAAATTTTAACACTTTATCGCAATTTTCTCAGTGACTATTTCAGGGATTTCTCTCATATCTTGCATATATGTACTAGACCACAAGTAAATTCCCTTGTGTGAGTGTCAGACCTGGATCTTTCTTAATTATTTTTTTATGAATTTTAATATAATTTTTAATGCATTAAAATTAATGAAATCATGCACTAAATCAATTATAACTTGAAAAGTATTGCATTTAGAGCATTTTGTTAAAATATGTTATTCAGCTACTTTTTCCATAGCTACAACATGGTGAGTAACTTGGGTGTCTACCTCAATAGCTAAGTGAATAATAGCTATTTTTGGACTTTTCAGTAACTTCCATCATGAGTAAAATCACCTGTAACTTGAAAACTATTGCATTTAGAGAATTTTGTGTAAATATGTTATTCAGCTAGTTTTTGGGTCAGCTATAACATAGTAAAATTTCAGACCTGTAGCTCATGGCATAGCTGAGTAGTAGCTACTTTTAGGTTATCACTGTTGAGTAAATCACTCATAACTTGAAAACAATTGCATTTAGATTATTTAGTTTCGGTATGTTATTCAACTATTTTGGGGTCAGCTATAACATAGTAAAATTAAAACTATTGCATTTGCAATATTTTCTTTAAATATATTTTTAACTTACTTTTTACACCTTAACAGTTACCTTCTTACTTTCCTTCTGAACACCATTTCCAGGGCACAAAATTTGTGTCCTTTTCTTCTGTCACTTCTACTCTGAAACTCAAAACACACAGTCAGCTGACACAGAGCCTGTTCACAGGCACTGATTGCTTGTTAGATTTAGAAAGCATATTTATTGGACTCAAATGAAATGGTCTCACAAAGTGATCATCATCTTATGAAATTCCTAACTGTCATCTTAATCCTCAAGTATTTCCAAATGCAGTTGTATCACCAGATAAAGTTTTCTCTAATACTTTTTTTGAGGTCACATAGGCTGTCTTGTAAGATTGAGAAAAAGGAAATTTCTGGCACATTAATCTCTTTGAAAATATGATGTCTTTTAGAGCGAGTCTCAGAATATACTAGGCCAGAGTTTTATACCCAATAAAAAACTACCACAAACTGTAACATATGCAAAACAAAACAGCAAAAGTAGAAAAGTTCAGTAATTTTTCAAATTTATCATCTGTAATATTCTCAAGTTTTCCACCATTTATATGCTGACAATTGAAATGTAAGTTCTATTTTTCTTTTGGCATTTCAGTGAAATTTCTTGATACTTTCATGCAGTCACTGATATGTCATCCCTGGTTCTATGTAAAGCATGGTATATCTTTATTTTTCAGGAGGATGAGGGGAGGCCTGATTTGTGGCTGTTGTTTTGTAGTACAGCTGAGGCAAGAGAAGTAAGTATCATATGGCCCAAATCTACAAACAAATATCTCATAATTTTGTGTCAGTGAGTGCTATAATTAGTGTATGCATAAAAAGTCATTATATGATTCTAATTGCCTGTACAGGTAAGACTCGTTGAAAAGATTCACACCCACAGAAGTGACATATCACAGCTTCAGGTTATGCAGTGGATATTTACAGGAGGAACCTTTGACAGAATTGACTTAGAGTAAACAAAATTGAATCTACAGCACGGGTCCACTTGAGTAACGTCATTCAGATTAGTAAATATATTCTAGAAAAAAACACAAACTCTGATTCATTCCATTGCGATCTTGCATTATATTGTTAAAGAGACTTAACTGCTTACACAGAGACATGCATTGTTGCAAGAGGAAATAGAAACACTGACATTTTACTGATATTATAATGTTTCCATTGGTTACTAGTCAAATTGAATTGAATTCAGTTTGTACTTATTGCTTTTAAAATTCTCCATATAATGCCAGCAGACCACCTGCATGATCTGATAACATTGAAAAATACTGTCTGTGTTACTGAGATATAACAAATTTTTGCTTGAGGTAGTGAAAATCAGGACTAAATTTCATTCCAAAGACCTCTGGTTGATACCACTGAAAGTTATCTCTGGCCACACAGAGCTTTTCAACATGGTGTGGTGATGATACTCTGTGAAAACTCTCTTTTTATTGCGTAAAATAGCCTTACCTTATCCTCACAAGTGCCTGTTTGGTTTTGTGGAGCAAAACGTATCGACCGACAAGAATTTTTTTAAGGAATATTCTTGTCACAAGAGGTGACCCCTTGTCTGCGCATGTCCGCGCTTGCGCAGTAGTCGTTGTCGACAGACGAATGTCGAGAGCTCTTCATTATATTTTTGGTCGAGATGGGAGCAACACGTACTTTTCCTTATTATCGTCCATTCACGGATGAAGATCTATGAAGTTTTGAAGCGTGCAAGCGTGCACCTACCTGTAGTTGTCCATTATTCGACTGGTACTACCAATAATTCTGCCTCCCTTGTCCTGAAAAGGGTCAGAATAAGATGTGCAAGAAGATGTTGCTGTAAAGTCTTCAGTGGAAGACGGTGTATATCTTCGGCTGTACTCACCCATTATTCGACTGGAACTACCTCCTTGTTGATGAAAGGGATGCCGAGAAGATTTTGCTGTAAAGTTTTCAGTGGAAAACTGCTTTATGGTTCTTTTGATGGCACACCATGAATATTCCTTGTGAAAAGTAAAAAGAATGCAGTTGTCTTGGCAGCGGAGGTCGTAGATTCTTTACTGTGGGTGGAGCGCCACTCTGTTACAGTAACAGGTCTCCCTCCAAAAGAACGACTACAGAAGCGTATCCACGGATCCTTGCAGTTATTATTTTGTTTCCCAGCAGGTACAGTGAACTTCCTGCTTTTCAAGACATGAAAATATGGACAGATTACCTTCCTTTGCTGTAAATTTGGATGAAGATCCAACAGACATCTTTCGGGCAGTATGTGTACTGCTTGTCTGTTTAGCCCTGTTGAAGAATTCTTCTGCAAACTCAACGAAGATCAAACTGGCTAGATGAGATTTTATGTTCTATTATTTTATATGTTGAAGTCCTTGCTTCCAACTTTTACAGTGTATTTTGCACAGTATATTCAGGACAGGAGCTATGTCCTGTAATTTCCCCTACTAACCACAAAAGATCGTCGTACCACTCTGCCTAGTTTACCAGGTCAGAGGGATACAGAAGAACGTGGCTACATTAATGCAAGTCACCATGGAGGCTCTTCTTGCAGAGTTACTGGCAGTGATGGGAGATTTTCATTGCCATCCCAGAGTTGTGCGAATCTTCAGACGGAGTTGTCGAATTACTCCCCAATCGAATTCGCCAATGCCTGTACTACCCACAATGCAAAGCGATGACGTCAGACAGGAAAACATGGCTACAGTAAATATACCGCTGAAATATTGCTGGAAATCCTTCAAAAGAAAGCAATTCATCCACTCTACAATTGCAGAACTCCAGGTTTCTATGGCAGTTTATTCTTGTATACAAACTCGGCTAATGACCTCTGATAGATCTCAGTGTCCTGAATTGATTTCTAACTACGAATTCAACGATCACTGCCCACGAGTGAAGTTCGTTTACTACGTCAATAAATACCTGCTTGTCGCATCATTTAAACTGGAGACAGCAGAAATTATTAGAAATTCGGTTACAAAAGATGCGTTCTTCTATGTACCGATTCACAAGTTTCTCAACATCTACTTCAGTTTAATGTACACTGGCAAACCTATCACTTCAAAGCATTAGGAAATTCGGGTTAGCGACCCCTCTACAGTATCATGCGAGTAGTAAAGAGGCAAATCTCATTCTTCAGTCTCACGGAATAGGAGTTCACCATATACCTGGACCACTGGTTGTTAAGTTTACGTAAAAGACACCAGTATTGGGTTCAAATCAAAGAACTCATCCAATTATTCAACAACTGGGCTTCGTGATATCGATTTCCTAGGTTACCACTGCATTTTGGTACCAGGAAATTTCTTTCACCATATACCTAGACTACTGGTTGTTTAGTGTACGTAAAAGACACCAGTATTGGGTTCAAACCAAAGAACTCATCCAATTATTCATCAACTGGGCTTCGTGATATCGATTTCCTCGGTTACCACTGCATTTTGGTACAAGGAAATTTCTTTCTACCTCGAATAAATTAAATACCTGAGAATCTATTTAAGACATGGAGATCTCATCACAATCGACCCCAAGGTTGCTTATATCCCAGGTAGGGGTACGAGCACCTTTCGAAAAGACTATACCAATGGGTCAGTTATGTAGGTGTGCCTTTCACTGGTATCTACTACAACTGGCAATATCTCCAGTCACTAGTTGTGAGAATTCCTGTTTCAAATCCTTCTGAAAAAGCATATTCAGTGGTGGAAAATGCCAAAAAATGGGAAATAGGATGCCTTTTCTATACACAGGTGCACAATTCCCTTATTTTCGTAGATGCATTAAACCAGGGTTGATGATCCCGTCTATAAGCATCACAGTTAGTGGCTTTGGACAGTTAAAAATGTATATATTACATTTCAATGTCATACAGCTGAAGACAGTGTGTTCAGCCCTTAAAAGCCTTCAAGACAAATTCCACACAAAAGAATTCTGATAGCATCAGACAACACCACTGTGTTCGGTTATCTGAACAAACAGGGGGGGGGGGGAGCGTATACCTCCTAGTTTGGCGCAGCTTGGCCTACTGCAATCCTTGAAATATACTCATAACAGACATATTCTTGGTTGCTTAAAGGTCATACTCAACATCATCTCCAGAAGGGATAAAGGTTTGGCGCATCCTGGCCTACTACAATCCTTGAAATATACTCATAAGAGACAGAAATATTCTGGGGTTACTTAAATGTCATGCTCAATGATCTCTACAGAAGTGACAAAGTAATATGTACAGAATGGTTCTTACTCCCTTTATGGTTCCAGACAACGTGCAAGTTTGGCACAAATCAACAATAGGTGTTTTATGCAGGTATGCTGCATCTTGGCCTACTGCAATCCTTGAAATATTCTCATATGAGCCAGATATATTCAGGGTTGCCTAGATGTCATGACAGCCTCTCCACAAAGAACGAAATAATACAGACAGGAGAGTCTTCATCTTTAACATTCTATTTGATTTACATAGTTTGTCAAATACCAATGGTAGAGATGTTTGCCACCAATACCAGTCATAAACCTCCATTCTATGTTGCCAGTCCCGGATGCAAATGCTCTGAACATATATGAATAAAACATCTTGTTGGAGGTTCTGGACTGCTAGGCCTTTTGTCCTATACCACTTATTCCAAAAAGTCATTGAACAAGTGAACACCAGGTGCAAAATGATTGTAGTGGCCCCTTGGTGGCCCATGATACATTGGCTTTGGGGTCTGGTGAGTCATTCAACCAAACCTCCATTACAGCTACTTCACTGGTCTCAGAAACAGCCATTCAGTCAGAAATACCATCTGAATCTGTTGCATTGGCACCTTCATGCTTGGCACCTTAACACCACTCAGAATCTCTTATATCATTCTCTGGGCAAGGGATAGAGAGATTTAGGGCATCTCAAGGACCCTCATCTTGGAATGTATGAGTCATGATGGGCCATTTTGAGCTCTGGTACCCACAGAATAAGGTGGCCATCTCAGAGCCTACGGTCTCAAATATACCAGATTTTTTGATCCATTTACTTGCAAAAATCTGAAACCTGTCACTATTGTTGGCTTTGCAGCAGCCAAAGCGAAATTTTTCGTGCAGGAGTTGAGCAAAAGCCTGGATCTTTAAAGGCCTATTGCAAGTGTTTATAGAGAGAAGCCCACTGCTAACAGAGGTGTAGCATCAAGGGATTTGCCTTTGCTTCTGTTGGTTTTCACAAAAGGCTCCTTATTAACCTTTAAAGGAGGTCAGTCTAAAAAAGTTTGACTTGCAAGACTGTTGCAATGGCATTGGAAGTGTATTCTGGGACTTTGGCTCCTTCAGACACAAGCCTCATAGGAAGGAGGTTACAGTTTCTCCCTCCTACCTACCTTTTCAGCAAGGACCTATTAGCCTCAATTGGTCTAGATTGGCTCCAGTGGTCTCTTCAGCTCTACATCATTCCTGAACTCAAATTGCCTAGACACATGATTCGTTGTCCTCCTACAGCACTTACATCCTTCTTGGACAGGACTACTGCTTGGAGAAAAGGGAAAGTCTCCTTCTCCTGATTTTAGCAAGAACCAGTTGGCTTCTGATGCCCCAGATTGCTCAAACCAGTGGTCATTCCAGCTCACAAACCTTTCTTGAGCTGACGTTAGACTGATGTGACACTCTGCCCTCTTACAGTACTTAGTTACTATCAAGACAGACGGAGATATCTTGAGTTCTGCTATCTCTTCCTGGATCAATCTGGATGCATGATTAGATTGCCAGTCCTTTAATTCTGATTCTCAGAATCCATACATTGAGACACATATTACATCCATGGCTGCCTCTTTAGTTTTCAAGAGTGGGGTCTTACCTGAGCAGATATCAAATTCTTGTTATTGGAAGACCCACAATTCTTTACTACATTCCACTCGAAGATGTAGCTTGGCAATCCCATGACCAGTCCATGAATAAATTGGGTCTTGTGGATTCACCTCAGCATGTAGTCAATTTTCTGTGTATTTATACATGTTATTCATATGACTCGCATATTTATGTTCTCTCCAGTTATACAAGTGTTGTGTCACTGACATATGTCTTTCTTAACTTACATATGGCCCCATATCTGCAGTTTATGCAGTTCAGTTTGCCTGCTTGGAGATATTCCCATTGTCAGATGATGACATCTTGTTTGGGGAGTCATACAGACATCTCCGGCCAATACTGGGTGATGGTTAATACTGCTATATGATTTGTTGTAAAATTGTCCACAACAGCAACAGCAGCAACAATGACGACCACATCATGGATCTCTTGTTGAGGTTAGCAAATTACTTATCTGTGACGAAGAAGTAATATATAACCTAAGATGTGGCGTATGGAAGCTTATCTTATCCTCTTATCAGTGCTTTATTTGGTGACCCCTTGTCTGACAATCATCTAACAGTGTGGCCAAAACAAATACCCTCCACCTGTTATGGTTGTATTCAAGCACTTGTGAGGATAAGGTAAGGCTATTTTACGCAATAAAATGTAACAAATTTTATTGTAATTTAACTTTTTACAAGTTAAATACTTACCTTATCCTCACAAGGATAAACCCACCCTACCTCCCCGCATAATTTGTTTTCTGGGGACCAAAAATACAATGAAGAGCTCTCGACATTCGTCTGTCGACAACGACTACTGCGCAAGCGCGGACATGCGCAGACAAGGGGTCACCTCTTGTGACAAGAATATTCCTTAAAAAAATTCTTGTCGGTCGATACGTTTTGCTCCACAAAACCAAACAGGCACTTGTGAGGATAAGGTAAGTATTTAACTTGTAAAAAGTTAAATTACAATAAAATTTGTTACAATTTATTGTATATTATGTCATTCACATTTTCTGACTATGTCGGTGATTATGCATGTACAAAGTTTTAGTGCTATTTTTTTAATATTTGATCATGTTAAAATTTTTGTGATGGCTGTTTTAGATACCTTTTTAAATGATGCAGTTGTGTTATTTTTGTGGTATTTTTAGTTCTCCAGAATGTCATCTAATCAGATTGAGTATGAATGTGACCTTCTCAGTAAAGATACACATCGAACTGACAAATATTGCTCGAGAGAAGCGGTGAAGTACAACAACACAGGAATGGAGGTTAGAAAATTTGCAGTCATAAGACTGTTAATCTTTTGGTGTGAAAAAGACTTTGCAACACAATGACCAATTAAAGTGTTAAACCTCTCTTTGGAATAAAAGTTTTCAAAAGCAAATTTATATATTAGTTACACTGGTATTCATATATAGCCCTAAAGTCATTGAATATCTACAGTATGCTATAGAGAATGTAAGCACAATGTCAGGTGTTTAGGTATCAACAGTAACTATAAACCCACTATTTCATGTAAAATAAAAAAAAAATATGGATACTGAGTTGGCACATCTGACAGTCACCTTTAAATTGTGAATTTCATTGGACAAATATGATTTACCTAAGTCGGTCATCAGAAGTAACAGATGTAATTAAATTGATAAATTTCTATTTAATAGTACTGGATTAAAGTGCTTAAATGTAATACTTTTAGGTTATTAGTTCTACAACTTTGATTTTGACTTCAATAATAAGTTTGTTTACAAATGACTTCTTTTTGACACTGATGTTTCATTTCAGGCTCTGTACACCTACTCACAAAGAATGGACTACAACAGGTTTTACACCATGATATTGCTTCAGTGTCCTAACTTTGGCAATTCCACACCAGCCACTTACAGTTGTAATGTATGTGAGATATGCATGTTTTTAATTGGGATGGGTCAGTTGCATATTTTCAGATATATTCACTCACCTTTTCAAATTAAGTTTCCCCTCCGAGTATCTCCTAATGCTGCAACATTCTTGCAGAAATTCATAGTTTTCTTGACTGCTCCGAAAATAAAGTGCAGTTCAGATGTTTAAAATTTGGACTCTGCATAGCATTTGGAAATCACCAACATGGCACAAAAGATACTATTTTCGCCCCAACTATAAAACATGCATTCCTTTGAGAATATGATGAAGGTTTTTCAGATATCTAGAGATATTATATTTTTATCATATTTTTAACCCCAACCCCTCAAAGGCTGGGGTTATAGTCGTCCCCTGCGCCGTCCGGGCGGCGGTGGCGGTGGGGGCTGGCATAAACTTGTGAGTGTTCCACAGCCTAAACCCATCCACGGATTTTCACCCAATTTTCAGGGTATGTTTATTCGAAGAGGATCTAGAGCTGATTAGCTTTTGGGGATTATCTGGTAACAACTGTTGCCATGGCAACACTTTAAGTTTTTTGGGGTCTTAAAATTTGTGGGTGTTCCACAGCCTAAACCCATGCACAGATTTTCACCAAATTTTCAGGTTATGTTTACCCCAAGATGATCTAGAGCTGATTAGTTTTTGGGAGTATCTGGTAACAACTGTTGCCATGGCAACACTTTTAAGATTTTTGGGTAGGTGTTTCACAGCCTAAACCGATTTATGGATTTTCACCAAATTTTCAGGATATCCTGATCTACAGCTGAGTAGGTTTGGGACTGTATCTGACAACACCTGTTGCCATGGCAATGCTTTAAATACTTTTCCGTCTTAAACTTCTTAATTGAAAAAGGGCACTGTTAAACCAATGTTACTACAGTTGAATTTTAATCTCCCGCCGGCCAAGGCTGGGGTTGGGAGATTATGAAATGCTTTTGCGTGCATGTGTGTGCATGCATGTGTCACATTTTTAAATCAAGCTTTATATATCATTCAGTTATGAAGATATCTTCACCAAATTTGCAGAAAATGTTTATGGCTGTGAAAACATGTCTGTAAAAAAATTATGGTACTCATTTTAAAAAACAGCATGGCCGCCATAGCGGATTGCTCGAAAATCATTGATATGTTCTAAAATTTAAAATATTGCAGCTGTCTGTGTCAGATTTGTAGAAAATGTAAATGGCTAGGAAAGCTTGCCTCAGGGTAATTTTGACCTTGTTTTGAAAAAAATATGGCTATATCACATCTTTTATGTCAAATGGGGGGGGGGGGGGGGCATATAAAAAAGCCCTAATATCTCCCTTATCATTGGTCCTAGGGGTTTGGAATGAGAAAACAACTTCTTGGAAATTGTGTTCTGCAAATCTTCTGCAGTGCCAAATTTGACCTTTGACCCCTGCTTCAAGGTCATGTAGGGTCATCATGCTAAAAGGGATTTATATTCCCCTTATAATTGGTTCTAGGGCTTCAAAATATGAAAACAACTTGTAAAAAATTATGGCCTGTGAATCTTACATCTGACAACATTTGGTGGATTCTGTATACTTATTACAACTGAAGTTGTTCCGAAGATTTCCCCAAATCTCAATGTTGTAGCCCATTTAGTTGTACCTGTGTGCTGGTGTTCTTGCCTGCCGAGGCTGGCTATATTTAACATAGTTGCAAGAGTTTTTAAACCCAAATTCTAAATTACAACACTAACATTTTCCCTAAGTTTGCCCCATGTTTGACCAAGAATGGCTTTGGACCTTTGCCCATATTTTTGTTAATTTAGAACAGAAATTCCCCTTGCAGGGAAGATCTTGTAGATTAGATTAGATATTTATGGTACTGGTATACCGGCCATGCAAGACTTATGATTCTGGGATATTGAAAAAAATTCGTTTTGTAGTTACCCATTCAAATAGGCCTGCTGACAGGAATCAGAGTTTATGAAACAAAACAGGCTTCTTAGTATCAAAACTATAAATCTTTAAAATGAAAAAAAAAATATCCAGAAATGTAGGCTAAAAACTCATAATTTCTTCACTTTTTGTTGTTAATTTCTTATATTTTATGTTTTGCTATCATTTAATCAGCTTACAATTGAGATCATATTCCACCATAAAACAGAAAAACTTTTCCATTGTTGGTTGTTCCAGTCAATCGGCTTAAAATAATATTGTCTGTCTTGTGTCATGTAGGTTGATAAATGGTGTATGGTAAAATTAGTGCTGGAATTAAATAGGAGAAATTGTTGCTCACTGTTCCACTTTTTTCAATAACATGGATCTCTGGTGTTAGACCTACATTGTCTGTTAAGTCTTAGCCAGTAGACCAATCCCAATGAGTTTGCAATTACTCTATAGTGATAATTATGTGTCTGAAGTTTTCTTTAAATTTATTGGGCACACCAGCAATTGTATACTAGTTACCCATGTTTCCTTTTCCGTGGCCATTGAGCTTAAACATCAGTCAAGTTATGCAACCAAGTCCTTAAAATTATTTGCCACATGAACAAAAATAAAATATAATGCATTGCATGATAACTTCAAATACATCAGCATGGTATTAATTGCTGAATGTAGTAAAAAGTCTCAGGATTTTTTCTATGTTGTTAGTTTAAAGATTTAAACTTAATACTTATTTATTGCCATTGTCGAACAGAGTAAATTGGAAGCCTTGAACCCAGGTCCCCAACACTTGAGCAGTGATGAGGTGGCTGTGCCAATGATTTACACAGCGATTAACCTCATCTGGGCCTCTGCTGTGACTCTGTGGTTCTTCAACTGGGTGATTTACTTCAAAGTAAGCTTCCCTCTGTGATCAGTTCATGCAGTGGTATCTGATATTGGAAGAACTATGAACAAGAATAGCATTCAAACATTTTAACTGCTAGTTGTTTTACGGTTTTAGTAATGACACCTGTTTTAATATTTTTTTTTTGCCATGTTTAAAACATAAGACATTATTATACCCAGTGAAGAACCCTAATTTTGGTAAAAAAATTCCTCCCTAACAATTTGAAACATGTGATTGCATGGGCTTATTGTAACTTTGAAGTGGTGCACAGTATTAATCTCCCAATAATTGAAATGGAATACAAAAACCAACTGATTTTTAAAAAGTGTTTACTGTTTTGAATATTTATTGCAAAAAAAAGTTTGTTCATTTTCTCAATTTTCCTGATATTTTCAGAATATATTGTTCATCCTACATTGTCTGAACTTCTGTTATCTATCCAGTTTCAATTTATTGCGTAGGTCTCATTTATTCATATTAACTAAATTAGGGAAAATACTTACAGGTCAGTATTATATATTTCAAGATTTCATACTCAGGGGACTGAGAGACTTTGGTATTTTTTTGTCTTAGTTTTCCAACCGTCTGCACCAGTTGATCAGCGCAGCTCCCATACTGAAGGTAGTTCTGGTCGTGTTGGTGCTTCTGTGGTGGCAGCGAGTGGCAAACTCAGGTAACTATTCTTATCAATTAATTTGATAGAAATTTCTGCATGGTACTAATAAACATATGGGTGTAAACATTGTTGTCATTTTGATTTGGAAATATGTAACATTCTAACATTAATGATGTAGAGGGTTTATAAGATTTCAGCTTCTGTCAGTTAGACTGTCTTGTAAAGGGGACACTTATTGGTTTTACCCTGGCGTCCGGCGTCCCACTTGGTTTCCAGACATTTTAGGCAACAGTTCTTATCCTATCTTTACCAAATTTGGCATGCAGGTTTATTGGGTTAATAGCTTGTATGGGATTGCTTTTGGTGATGATAGCTCTACAGCTAACTGAGTAATAGCTACTTTGCTACTTTTGAGTAGCTCTTTGGTTTCCAGACATTTTAAGGAATGCTATTAAGTCTAGCTTTCTGAAATTTGGTATGGAGGTTCATTGGGTTAATAGCTTGTATGGGATTGCTTTTGGGGGGAATTGCTTCATAGATGAGTGAGTAATTAATTAAATAAATGAGTAATTAGCTATTTTGAATACTGAAAAAGGCAAATGTGCTCATATCTCCTAAACCGTGCGAGATAGAGCGATTTCGTCGAAATTTTCGACCCACAGGGTATCTAACAAATGTAATCTCTGCAATTTTCAAAAAATTTTCCCCTCCCCAAAAATGGCGGCCATTTTGAATTTTCGAATTTTTGCCAAAAATGGCAAAACACAAATTTGCTTCTATCTCCTTAACCGTGCGAGATAGAGCGATTTCGTCGAAATTTTCGACCCACAGGGTATCTAAGGAATGTACTCTTTGCAATTTTCAAAAAATTTTCCCCTCCCCAAAAATGGCGGCCATTTTGAATTTTCGAATTTTTGCCAAAAATGGCAAAACACAAATTTGCTTCTATCTCCTTAACCGTGCGAGATAGAGCGATTTCGTCGATCCTGTTTCTATTCGCATCTACTATCAACAGGGCATCCTATTTCTAGTTCTAATTTTAATTCTAATTATAATTATAGCACTTTTATAGTGCCTAATCTCTGTTAAAAGACAGACTCAAGGCGCATCACACCAAAGACCATTGTTCAATATTCATAAGCCAGAGACATTGCAGGGGTCAGCACTGCAGAGAGAGAAGGAGAAGAATGGAAAAATTAGGGTGGATATGATTTATCAAGGAGGTAATACTTCAGCCTTGACCTGAAGGAGGCAAGTGAATTTGCAGAGCAGACCACTTTAGGGAGGTCGTCCTAATCATAGGTGCGTCATACACAAAACTGAGGCCAAAATACTTTCGAGACTTGAAAACTGAAGCAAAGAGGGAGACCTCAAGAAACATGCCATCAGATTGACTTGGACGAGTGTTATATGCACTATGTCTGGGTATCAGAAAAGGTTCAAAAATATTTGGGGTTACCCCTGTGTAGAAACTTATATACAAGCATGGCAGTCTTAAAGATAGAGCGGTACTTAATCGGCAACCATTGTAGTACAGTTCTAACAGGAGTGATGTGTGAATACTTGGTGGTGTTGGCCACAATTCTTGCAAGACTGTCCTGAACACACTAAAGTTTACGCAGATCCAGAGCAGAGAGACCTCTTTTATCAAAGTCATATTACAATTTTTTTCTGGTACTTCATTTTCACCATATTTTCTCAGAATGTACAGGCAGTTAATGGCACGACAGTTTATGTATATATATGTTATGTACACATTGAGATTTTGTACAAGTTGCAGTTTATACAGGTTGACTTGTACAAATTGCAACATGTACAAATTTTGGACCATATTTATCAGTTAAACAATGTATTTTAATGAATTTATACTTTAAAATTCATAAAATCAACATCCGATCTTCATGACTGACAAATTTACTCTAAAATATACTTCTTGGATGAGAAAACAAACTGTAGATCTGTATATTTTCATAATTTTGTTGACAATTACGACACTTTTAATGCATATTGTATTTTAAAATTTTGAGTCACACTTGCCCAACTGAAGGTTGTATCTGACTTTTGGGTTTGTTGGTGTTGGTAATCTTGTTATGTATAATCATGTTTTCAGTCAACAATTCTCCTAAATTTAGTTGTTTTACAACAAAGGGATAAATAAAATTTATTATTTTATGGTAGTAAAATCACATTTAAATTTTAAAACTATACAAGGATTTTATTAATGAAATGCATGTGTCAATTACAATTATGCATTTACCATCATCTGTCGTTTGATGCTTTATTTCACTTACCTATTTGTGATCCTAGTTTATTGCCTAGAGGTAAATCACGAAATAGCCCTGATGCTGTAGGAAGCCACACCAAGACAGTCGATTGCATTTAGAGGATTTCTATTTCTTGCTTATTACTTTGTTAACTTTTATCTTTGAAGTTTGATGGTTATCGTTAAAACTTTTCTACCTAAGTATTATTAAAAAGACCCCAGTCCACAGCTCCACAACTCCAATGATAACAAAGCGCGAGTCTTACAAGCATCAATAAGGATCAGCTTACATTCATGCTGAACTTAGTATTTAACACAAAAGCTAAATTTTTTTCTGCATGATGAACAATTTAAATAATTTTACCCTGAAGGGATCAACTTAAGTATCAACTTAATATATTAATACACAAATTTTAATAACTGTTTTTATATTATAAGTGTTACTGCCAATTTTTTAAAGGATTTTCTGTATATTCAGTGTTAATTTTTTACCCCACAGCCCTTAAGGGCTGTCGGGGTATTGTTTTCACCCATGGTGTCCGGATGGGCGGGCGGCGGGAAATAGTTTGTCTGGGCTGTATTTCAGAAACCGTAAGGTGTAGGAAGTTCATACTTGGCAGGGACATTGGTTGGGGGGGGGGGGTGGGGGGTGGGGGGGTGGGGGGGTGGTGGTGTAGGTGTGCAACGTCATGGTCTGACCTTGATTTGACCTTTGACCTTGCCATAGTGACCTTGAGTTTGAAAATCTTGTCCGTTCTATATCTCGGCAACCATAAGGTGTAGGAAGTTGATACTTGGCAGGGACATTAGTTAGGGGTTGTAGGTGTGCAACGTCATGGTCTGACCTTGATTTGACCTTTGACCTTGCCATAGTGACCCTGAGTTGAAAATCTTGTCCGTTCTATATCTCGGCAACCATAAGGTGTAGGAAGTTGATACTTGGCAGGGACATTAGTTAGGGGTTATAGGTGTGCAACGTCATGGTCTGACCTTGATTTGACCTTTGACCTTGCCGTAGTGACCTTCACCTATAAAATCTTGTCCGGGCTATATCTCGGAAACCATAGGGTGTAGGAAGTTGATACTTGGTAGGGACATTGGTTAGGGGGTGTAGGTGTGCAACGTCATAGTCTGACCTTGATTTGACCTTTGCCGTACTGACTTTGACCTGTAAAATCTTGTCCGGGCTATATTTCGGAAACTGTAAAGTTTAGGAAGGTTGTTGGGGGTAGTAGGTGTGCAACGTCATGGTGTGACCTTGATTTGACCTTTGACCTTGCCGTAGTGAAATTAACCTATAAAATCTTGTCCAGGCTATATCTCAGAGACTGTAAGGTGTTGGAAGTTTATACTTGATAGGAACTTTGGTTGAGGGTTTTAGGTGTGCCACGTCATGGTGTGACACTGATTGACCTTTGACCTTGCTGTATTGACCTTTAAAATCTTGTTGCACCTTTGGGTCTGTCTGTTGATGCGGATTAAGCACTGTTAAAGTCATATTAGAATTCATTAAGAATTTTCTTTTGCAATTTCCCGTTGTAACAGATGGAATTTCATCAAGTGAGCCACAGGCTTTTCTCCAACACCACACATAAGCATTCATTGAATGTATTGCCACTTCTGTATGCATGGGTAATATTCAAAACATCCAAACCATAATTCGGCCATTTTTGGTTTACTGATAAATGCTGTCATTTTATTATTGAATTGTCTTGTTTTAATACTTCATCTTTACATACATTTCTTTTCCTTAGATATTATTTTCTCTACTTAAGCATTATTTGGACCTTAATATAACTGACACTGCTCTGAAAGTATCTTGAACTTTGTACTGTTACAGTACTTCTATATCTCATGGTGTTGAAAAATATTTCCCTAGGCTGTGGGGTACGGGCATCTCTGATGCTATTTTTTTTTTTTTTTTGTGGGGGGAGTGATCTATAGAGTCAAACTTTTGTATAAAGACCGCCCAAGGGAAATGCTAAAAACGGTCTTTAGTAGGGGTCGGTCTTTATATGAAACCTTTGTATAAATTCCTTTGATTTCACTGAATTTCTCTCTCCATTCATTTTGCATTGTAATCCACAATCTATGTGACATGTTAGAGATCACTCACAATGAAGCAATTGAGAGAATAGTGGTAAACCTTACTGTATTTGTGGAATCCTGATAATTGGTTTAAATTGATTATTTAACAAAATCTAAAATGTGCACAAGTATATGTAACGGCAAACATTTTGGATTGAAAAATAGGCTATTACTAATTATGCTTAAATCTCTCATTTGTAATATCCATTAAAAGCTAATTTGTGTTCTTATCTTGTTTTACACAGACTATATTGTAAATGTCTTATCGTAAATAGTCCATGCAAATTCAACCACTACACCTCCCTTTTCCTTCCCAGCTATTCATATGTCACACTTTCTTTGAAAGGATTATAGAAATCCCTTGTTTTTAATGATCAAAGAAAATAGGCAGGTACTTTATATCTGTTTATTGTTAGATGGAGCCCTTAATTGAACATGTATGTGGACATGGACAATGGGAACAATTCATATATGGTCCATCCATTGATTGTCAGTGCCCATGTTAGCCTCCAGTCTCCATTGTGTGGTCTCTTGTATAGAGGTTTTTGTGGGTCCTTGGGAATGATTTTAGTGGTCTCTGGTCACAACTAAGGAGTGGTCTCTATTCGGGGTATGTTTTAAGTCTAAATTTCCTTGGGGGGAATAAAAGCGGTCTCAACTAGCAAGTGGTCTCTGTTCGAGAGTGGTCACATGTACAGGTTTGACTGCATATGTCACTCACTTTATTTTTAAGCGTCCCTGAAAGGGCGCTTATTTGTTTTCATCTCAGTTTCCTCGCCGCCGCCGCCGCATTATGGTCTCCCTTGAATATCTCCCTTATTATTAGGTTTCAAACCATATTTGGCAATTATATACCTTAGGCGTGGGAAAATTTTTCTGCATGCTTAAATTTGACCTTTGACCTTTATGAAGGTCACATGATCAAAAACAATTTTTTTAAGTACACCCCCCCCCCCCCCATCATCACAGTTCAGGAAAAACTACTTGCTACACAGCCTTATAATTTGACACACCTGTTCATAATATCGAAAACGCGAGCTGATTAGATTTTGGGAGCAATCCCTTGAAAAATGTCTCATTTATGGGTGATTTCCTCACACCTTCCAATCTGAGAGCCTTAAATTTAGGTCAACCCCCCTATTATCTTCTTAAGTATTGCATTTAGAGCCATAAAATGTATTGGGAGGTAATAAGAAACCATATGTGGAGAGTCTAAATAGCCGGTCAGTTTTACCCCCCGACCCCACCTTATGGGTCAAACTGGGGTCATAAAATAGCTGATTTTGAGTTTTTGCCTTATATCTCCTTTATTGTTGCTTTTATAGCTTCAGAATGTATTAAGAGGTATTGGGAAAGCATATGTGGAGAGTCTAAATAGCCGGTCAGTTTTACCCCACGGCCCCCCCTTATGGGTCAAACTGGGGTCATAAAATAGCTGATTTTGAGTTTTTGCCTTATATCTCTTTTACTGTTGCTTTTATAGCTTCAGAATGTATTAAGAGGTATTGGGAAAGCATATGTGGAGAGTCTAAATAGCCGGTCAGTTTTACCCCCCGACCCCCCCTTATGGGTCAAACTGGGGTCATACAATAGCTGATTTTCAGTTTTTGCCGTATATCTTCTTTATTGTTGCTTTTATAGCTTCAGAATGTATTAAGAGGTATTGGGAAAGCATATGTGGAGAGTCTAAATAGCCGGTCAGTTTTACTTATGGGCCAAACTGGGGTCATAAATAGCTGCTTTGGAGTTTTTGCCTTATATCTCCTTTATTGTTGCTTTTATAGCTTCAGAATGTATTAAGAGGTATTGGGAAAGCATATGTGGATAGTCTAAATAGCCGGTCAGTTTTACCCCCAACCCCTCCTTATGGGTCAAACTGGGGTCATAAAATAGCTGATTTTGAGTTTTTGCCTTATATCTCCTTTATTGTTGCTTTTATAGCTTCAGAATGTATTAAGAGGTATTGGGAAAGCATATGTGGAGAGTCTAAATAGCCAGTCAGTTTTACCCCACGGCCCCCCCTTATAGGCTAAACTGGGGCCATACAATAGCTGCTTTGGAGTTTTTGCCTTATATCTCCTTTATCGTTGCTTTTATAGCTTCAGAATGTATTAAGAGGTATTGGGAAAGCATATGTGGAGAGTCTAAATAGCCAGTCAGTTTTACCCCACGGCCCCCCCTTATAGGCTAAACTGGGGCCATACAATAGCTGCTTTGGAGTTTTTGCCTTATATCTCCTTTATCGTTGCTTTTATAGCTTCAGAATGTATTAAGAGGTATTGGGAAAGCATATGTGGAGAATCTAAATAGCTGGTCACTTTTATCCCCTGATCTTCCCCCCCCCCCCCCCCCCCCCCCCCCCCCATGGGTCAAACTGGGGTCATAAAATAGCTGATTTCGAGTTTTTGTCTTATATCTCCTTTAATGTTGCTTTTATAGATTGAGAATGTATTAAGAAGTATTGGGAAAGCATATGTGGAGAGTCTAAGTAGCCGGTCAGTTTTACCACCCGACCCCCCCCCCCCTTATGGGTCAAACCGGGGTAATAAATAGCTGTTTTGGAGTTTTTACCTGATAGCTCCTTCATTGTTGCTATTATAGCTTCGGAATGTATTAAGAGGTATTGGGAAACCATATGTGGACAGTCTAAATAGCCGGTTAGTTTTACCTCCTGACCCCCATGTATGGGTCACACTGGGGTCATGAAATAGCTTTTGCCTTTATTGTTGCTTTTATGCTTTCACAATGTATTAAAACCTATTGCAAAACCCTGTGGACAATCTAAATAGCAATACATACTTGCACACATGATTATATATGAAGTTATCAATACTCGTTACTGAAATGCTTTGTAGCATTTACACAAAATTTACTAAAGTGACATCCAATGTTGTACATCCAATGTACAACACTTTCTCCAGCTTGTCTATGTCTACAACGCTTGTTTATGTTAATTAAAGAAGACCTTTGTAGGATTTTCCCTGTCATGATATCACTAAGGGGGTTGGTTTATGTAACAGTACGGTACAGCTTTGTGCATTCTTAGGTTTACAGCATGCTTATTAAAACCACAAGGCATTTTAAACTCTCAGAGACGCTTCGCTTTTGTTAGCAAAAGCATTCATCTAGTTGATATTTATACACATAAAATAAGAAATATTTTTAATAAAATTGTTAATTTATTAAATGTAACCAAAGTTCTTTTTAAATCCAACTTGTTCAACAGTATTCTTCATGTTGGGATGATTTGATAGTGAAATATTGTGTACAAGTTACATCTTATACAGCCAATCTTTATGAGTTGCAACTTGTACAAACTGCTTGTATTGCTAAGTACATCAGTCTGAAGAATTATTGTAGAATAAAGTTGTTAGTACAACTGTTTTATATGAAACATTATGGTATCAAGGTTACCTTAAAATCAGCCAAAGCAGAGGTCTTTGGTTTACTGTATGTAGACAGAAGAGATATTATTTAAAATGTCAAATATCTCTTTTATTTTTGGATTTAGATATTTGATATGTATTGGGAAGTCCTAGGAAACCCGCTCATAGGCAAACTGGAGTCATAAAATTGATTTACTTTTATTTTACAATGTGTCTACAGAAATATCATCTGAAATCCTATAAAACTTCATGACTATTCACACCTAGTGATATGGTCAGCAACATACTTCTACTTTTGTTTGGTGTGAGGCATTGATAAAATGCTTGTTTTCACCCATGGCATCCGGATGGGCAGGCAGGAGGGTGATGGACATGTTTGTCTGGGCTGTATCTGAGAAACCATAAGGTGTAGGAAGTTGGTAGGGACGTTGGTTGGGGGTATAGGTGTGCAGCATCATGGCGTGACCTTGATTTGACCATTAAACCTTGCCATGGTTACCTGGAGTTTGAAAATCTTATGCAGGCTATATCTCAGAAAACATAGATGTAGGAAGATGATTTTTGGTAGGGACATTGGTTGGGGATGTAGGTCTAAAATGTCATTGTGTGACCTTGATTTGATGTTTGACCTTACTGTAGTGACCTTGAGTTTTAAAATGTCTGGTCTATATCCCAGAAACTGTAAGATGTAGGAAATTGATATTTGGTCGAGATATTGGTTAGGGGGTGTAGGTGTGTGGTGCATTATGGTGTGATGTACCTTTTCACTTCTTCTATATCTCATGGTGTCGAAAACTATTTCTCAAGGCTATGGGGTACAGGCATATCGGATGCTATTTTTAAGTCAGCTGACTTGTCTAACTATAACATAGTGAAATTGCAGACCTGTGGCTAATGGCATAGCTAAGCAATAACTACTTTGAGGTTCTCACTGTTGGGTAAATTGCTTGCAACTTGAAAACTATTGCATTTAGGGAATATTGTTTAAATTATGTTATTCATCTACTTTCAGGTGAGCTATAACATAATAAAAGTGCAGACCTATAACTCATGGCATAGCAGAGCAATAGCTACTTTCAGGTTCTTGCTGTTAAGTAAATCAGTCGTAACCTGAAAACTATTGCATTTACAGTATTTTCTTTAATTATGTTATTCACATAGTTTTCAGTCGGTTATAAGATAGTGAAATTGCAGACTTGTAGCTCATGACATAGCTGAGCAATAACTACTTTCAGGTTCTCACTGCTGAGTCAATCAGTTGTAACTTGAAAACTGTTGCATTTTCAGTATTTTGTTCAAAATGTTATTCAACTTCTTTCGACACCCTTGTTTTTACTGAAAATCATTAAAAATTCTGTAAACATACTTAAAATTATGCAAAGCATTGGATCTGTCATATAAATATGCAAGGCACATTTACTTTTCGCATATTTAACTTTATTGTATCTGGAAATTCTATTTAATGGACAATAATATAAGGTTTATGCCAACTCAAGAGATGTAACCGATTTCATATCGGTAACATGGAGTGCTTGTTTTACCATTACACCCTTTTATATGCTGTTGAATGCTTCGTTTTAGTATTAGCAAAAACATTGTGTCCTGTTGAAGTTAGTTTTAGCAATTCATTAATAAATAGAATTTTAGTGTTCTGTCAACATGGAAAAAGTCACATTAAGATACTTCTTGCGGAAACCCATGATTTGCCCAATTAACTTGTTACTTCAGATACTAAAATGAATAGAAATTTGTATGGCTATGTTTATTTGTTGATGCAGGGTCATATGATCAGTGAATGTATTATTCATTGATATAAATGATCATCTGGTTCAAACATTTGTTTCAAATCTGGAGATACTACTTCTGTTAATGAATTTAAATGGTAGAAATTTATGTGACTTTATTTTGTAGGTGTAGAATCCCATGACCTCTCTACACTGAGGTACTTTGTTCAGAGTCTGGAGCACTCACTGTTGTTTATGACTCTGATGGTTATTGCAGAAGGTTGGGGAGTTGTGAGGTGTTACTTCAAGTACTACAGATGTACTTCACTCTTTTGTAAGTTAGAAGAGCTCAAAGAACTAGTTCTTAAGAGATACCACATTCCATTTTTGACTTGGTTTCTGGTAAAAACCAACAAAAATCTCTTTGTATTGTGGAGAGGTGGTTATTAAAAACTGACTGGAGTGATATTTTCCCTCATTACTATTAAATTAGTATATGTCCTAGCAACAATAAAGTTTATGCAACTTGAAAATCTAATGTGTATCAATTTATAGCTACATTTCACCAATTATCAAGTTATCATTGAAGGAGGACATAGGAATAGTTATGGGCCACCCATCCATCCCTCCTGCCAATGTTCTGTCCCCTCTGAAGATGATAATATTGCTCAACAAATTTTCAGCACATGTTAATCCTAAATGGAAGTAGATCTGATTAACTTTCGGCACATTATCTAGTAGCAACTGTTGCCATATCATTTTTTATTTTCTGTAAATTTGTAGTAACAAGTGTACCCATTGGGAGATCAATGTACCCGGCTATTTTAATCTCTGTCATTACTACCTACAGAACCTAAAGGAGTACTTAAACTGTAAAGCTGTAAGGGTGTAGGATTGGTTGATTCTTGGCAGCATAATTAGTTGGGGGTGTAGGTGTGCAACATTATGGTGTGACCTTGATTTGACCTTTATCCAACAACTTTGCAGAAGTGGGTACCCTTTCAGATCTATCATCAAGCAATGTCACACCTCTAGATTGTTAATATTTTATTTACAAAGACATCTGACTATAACCCTTTCTCTTTATATTGCATGCTTTGATGTGGCATATGTGATGATTCTGCATCCTCTCTCTATTCATTTCTGCCTAATAATATTTTTTTATGTCAGCTGACATTATGTCATCACTCTGCGGCTTGGGCGTCCGCGTCTGCGTGAACAACTTCTTCTCCAAAACTACAAGGCCTAGAGACATGCTGCTTTTTTTAAAAGATACCTTATCTATCGAGGATGAAAAATTGTTCAAGGCATGCAAATCTGTCTGTTCGTCTGTTTGCTACATTACAAGGGGGGTACCCCCACCAAAAGTGTGAAAATTTCAACTTTTTATCACAATTTTCTCAGTGACTATTGCAGGGGTTTCTCTCATATCTTGCATATATGTACTAGGCCAGAGGTAGATTCTCTTGTGTGAGTATGAAACCTGGATCTGTCTTACTTTTTTTTAAATAAATTTTTTTAATAATTTTTAATGCATTAAAATTCATGAAATCATGCACTAAATCACTTATAACTTCAAAAGTGTTGCATTTACAGCATTTTGTGAAAATATGTTGTTCAGCTACTTTTTTCATAGCTACAATATGGTGAGTAAGTTGGGTGTCTGTCTCAATAGCTAAGTGAGTAATAGCTACTTTTGGGCTTTTCAGTAACTTCCATTATGAGTAAAATCACTTGTAACTTAAAAACTATTGCATTTAGAGAATTTCGTATAAATATGTTATTCAGCTACTTTTGGGCCAACTATAACATAGTGAAATTTCAGACCTGTAGCTCATGGCATAGCTGAGTAATAGCTACTTTTAGGTTATCACTGTTGAGTAAATCACTTATAACTTGAAAACTATTGCATTTAGAGAATTTCGTATAAATATGTTATTGAGCTACTTTTGGGTCAGCTATAACATAGTAAAATTTCAGACCTGTAGCTCATGGCATAGCTGAGTAATAGCTACTTTTAGGTTATCACTGTTGAGTAAATCACTTATAACTTGAAAAGTGTTGCATTTAGAGCATTTTGTTAAAATATGTTATTCAGCTACTTTTTTCATAGCTACAATATGGTGAGTAAGTTGGATGTCTGTCTCAATAGCTAAGTGAGTAATAGCTACTTTTGGGCTTTTTAGTAACTTCCATCATGAGTAAAATCACTTGTAACTTAAAAACTATTGCATTTAGAGAATTTCGTATAAATATGTTATTCAGCTACTTTTGGGCCAGCTATAACATAGTAAAATTTCAGACCTGTAGCTCATGGCATAGCTGAGTAATAGCTACTTTTAGGTTATCACTGTTGAGTAAATCACTTATAACTTGAAAACTATTGCATTTAGAGTATTTTGTTTCAATATGTTATTCACCTATTTTGGGGTCAGCTATAACATAGTGAAGTTTCAGACCTGTGGCTCATTTCATAGCTGAGTAATAGCTACTTTGAAGTTCTCACTGTTGAGTAAATCAGTTATAATTGGAAAACTATTGCATTTACAGAAATTTGTGCAAATATGTTATTCAGCTACTTTTGGGTCAGCTATAACATAGTGAAATTATAGACCTATAGCTCATGGCACAACTGAGCAATAGCTATTCTCAGGTACTGACTGTTGAGTAAATCAGCTATAACTTGAAAAATATTGCATTTGGAGTATTTTGTTAAAATATATTGTTCACCTACTTTTGGGTCAGCTATAACATAGTGAAATTACAGACCTATAGCTCATGGCATAGCGGAGCAATAGCTATTTTCAGGTTCTCACTATTGAGTAAATCAGTTGTAACTTGAAAACTATTGCATTTACAGTAGTTTGCTTTAATATGTTGTTCACCTACTTTTGGGTTAGCTATAACATAGTAAAATTTCAGACATGTAGCTCATTGCATAGCTGAGTAATAGTTCCTTTCAGGTTCTCACTGTTGAGTAAATCAGTTGTAACTTGAAAACTATTACATTTAGAGTAATTTGTTAAATATGTTATTCACAGAATTTTTGGTCAGCTATAACATAGTGAAATTGCAGACCTCTATGTCATGGCATTGCTGAGCAATAGCTACTTTCAGGTTCTCACTGGTGAGTAAATCATTGTATCCACTGGATAGCCGCAGTGTGTAGAGAGAGATTTCACCATTACTGCTCTGATGAAAAAAAATATTATAGCTAGCTTTCTTAAGTTTGCAGTATATATTAATAACCAATGAAAATGTTGTCTGGGAATATTTTTGGCCTCATTTTGAGAAACAAGATGGCCGCCACAGGTGTTTTTTGTCAGTCATGAAAAGTGCTTATATCTCCCTTATTATTGATCCTAGAGGTTTGGGATGATAAGCCAACCTGTAGGAAATCATGGGGTGGGAATCTTTTGGTGTGGTCAGATTTGACCTTCAATGACCCCTCCTTCAAGGTCAAACAAGGATAGCCAAACTTAAAAGTGCTTATAACTGGCTTATTATTGGTCCCAGAGGTTTGGGATGGTAAACAGACAGGAAATCATGGGCTGTGAATCTGTTGATATGGTCCGATTTGACCTTGGAACCCTCCTTCAAGGTCAAATGAGGATAACGAAAATTGAAAGTGCCTACAACTCGCTTATTATTGGTGACAGAGATTTGGGATGGTAAACCATCCCATAGGAAATCATTGGCTCGGAATCTTTTGGTATGGTCAGATTTGACCTTTGGACCCCTCCTTCAAGGTCAAATGAGGACAGCCAAGCTTAAAAGTGCTTATAACTCATTTATAATTGGTCCTAGAGGTTTGGAATGGTAAACCATAGGAAATCATGGGCTGGGAATGTATTTGTGTGGTTAGATTTGACCTTGGACCCCTTCTTCAAGGTCGAACGAGGATATTGCATTTGTAGTATTTCTTTAAATATGTTTTAACCTATTTTTTACACTTAAACAATTACCTTGTTATTTTCCTTCATAATACCATTTACAGGGCACAACTTTTTTATCCTTTTCTTCTGTCAGCTTCGGAATTTCTTTCGAACTTGCTGTTCAGTTACCATTTACTGTATTTCTGTACAGCCCTTTTCCTGATAATTATTCTGTCCTCTAATCACCTTCACAAATCAAAAACACTCAGTCAGCTGACACAGTGCCCGTTCACGGGCACTCTCCTCTTGTAATTAGAGAAGTGGCTGAATTAGTCATGAAATATTTTGATAGCCGCACAAAGTTTTATGCTTATAATTTATTAGATGCCTGTTTATAACCATATGATAACAATTGCAAAATTCTTGTTTTCAATGTTTTCAGTGCTATTTCTGTTGTTTGCTACATCACTGATGTGTGTGCACTGGGTTCACAAGTATTTTCTGGTAAGTTTTCAGGGTTCGTTTCCTCCATAGAATATTCTTATGCAAATTAATGTTCATAAGTACAAAACCTGAGCGGGGCCATGATATAAATGTTTTCCATTCTGTTCACATAAATAACTGAATAACATCAATGAAGTTCATAATTTGAGTTTTGGACAAGTACACCACAAGTACATCAAAATGTTGTGTGGTTACACTTATTTAGAGTTAGATTGTCCATAACATTTTGTGTGCATATTGTGTTTCCATTCGAGTAGTTGTTGTAAAATAACAAACTCAACTGCAGCTGCTTTTTTGTAACATTATCCCGTATGAGCTTTTGCAAATGGGATTATGCTTGTATAAACAAAATCTAAATTTTATTGAATGTCAGGTTTCAAAAAGTGCACCATTTGTATTATATTTACCATTGCTCAGTAATTGAATGCTATATGAAGCTGCTTTGCTAATTTTATGCTGCATAATAACTGCATATATTAGAGTTAATTTTTACCCCATACTGATATCAAAAGAACTGCCAATTTATTTTTAATAAGTGCATTGACATGTGTATGGAATGCATATACACATGTATATTCTGTGTTTCTTGCAGAAATGTGTATTTCTTCAGATAAGATGGATGAAGGGACACGTTTTCTGAATGGGTGTCCAGATATTAGATTTAAAAATTAGTGTTTTAAATGATTCCCTAGAAATCAAAACACAGACAAGAGTTTAATGGATTAAAAGTTTTTCTGTGTCGTAAACATGCATCAATAATGCATGTTAAAAACATGGTTTATGGTTGGTTATATGAATTTTTTTGTTAAAAACAGAAAAAAAATTGTTGTATTAAAGATACAGTGTGCTTGTACAGTCTCTGAATATCTTCAATGAAGTGTTCTATGAATCATTAATATAAAAATAAAGGCAAGAAAAGGCACTGAAATCATCCCTCAACATTTTCAGCAGCTCTCAGATTTGGTGTGTGTGGGGTATGATCCACCCAACCCCCTTTTTGAAATTCCTAAAATTAACAACGAATACCCACAAACTAGAGTTAAATACTAACAATAAAGCAGCCTTTTTATGTCAGCTGACTTGTCAGTCAGCTGACATTATGTCGTCACTCTGCGGCGTGGGCGTACGCATCCGCGTCCGCGTGAACAACTTCTCCTCCAAAACTACAAGGCCTAGAGACATGCTGTTTTTTTTTAAAGATACCTTATCTATCGAGGATGAAAAATTGTTCAAGGCATGCAAATCTGTCTGTTCGTCTGTTTGCTAGAGACATTACAAGGGGGGTACCCCCACCAAAAGTGTGAAAATTTCAACACTTAATCACAATTTTCTCAGTGACTATTGCAGGGATTTCTCTCATATCTTGCATATATGTACTAGGCCAGAGGTAGATTCTCTTGTGTGAGTATGAGACCTGGATCTGTCTTACTTTTTTTTTAATAAATTTTTTTAATAATTTTTAATGCATTAAAATTCATGAAATCATGCACAAAATCATTTATAACTTGAAAAGTGTTGCATTTAGAGCATTTTGTTAAAATATGTTATTCAGCTACTTTTTTCATAGCTACAATATGGTGAGTAAGTTGGGTGCCTGTCTCAATAGCTAAGTGAGTAATAGCTACTTTTGGGCTTTTCAGTAACTTCCATCATGAGTAAAATCACTTGTAACTTAAAAACTATTGCATTTAGAGAAATTCGTATAAATATGTTATTCAGCTACTTTTGGGTCAGCTATAACATAGTAAAATTTCAGACCTGTAGCTCATGGCATAGCTGAGTAATAGCTACTTTTAGGTTATCACTGTTGAGTAAATCGCTTATAACTTCAAAACTATTACATTTAGAGAATTTCGTATAAATATGTTATTGAGCTACTTTTGGGTCAGCTATAACATAGTAAAATTTCAGACCTGTAGCTCATGGCATAGCTGAGTAATAGCTACTTTTAGGTTATCACTGTTGAGTAAATCGCTTATAACTTGGAAACTATTGCATTTACAGTATTTTGTTTCAATATGTTATTCACCTATTTTGGGATCAGCTATAACATAATGAAGTTTCAGATCTGTGGCTCATTGCATAGCTGAGTAATAGCTACTTTGAAGTTCTCACTATTGAGTAAATCACTTGTAACTTAAAACCTATTGCATTTAGAGAATTTCGTATAAATATGTTATTCAGCTACTTTTGGGCCAGCTATAACATAGTGAAATTTCAGATCTGTAGGTCATGGCATAGCTGAGTAATAGCTACTTTTAGGTCATCACTACTGAGTAAATCAGTTGTAACTTCAAAACTATTGCATTTACTGTATTTTGCTTAAATATGTTGTTCACCTACTTTTGGGTCAGCTATAACATAGTGAAATTTCAGACCTGTAGCTCATTGCATAGCTGAGTAATAGCTACTTTGAGGTTCTCACTATTGAGTAAATCAGTTGTAATTGCAAAACTATTGCATTTAGAGAATTTAGTATAAATATGTTATTCAGCTACTTTTGGGTCAGCTATAACATAGTAAAATTTCAGACCTGTAGCTCATGGCATAGCTGAGTAATAGCTACTTTTAGGTCATCACTATTGAGTAAATCAGTTGTAACTTGAAAACTATTGCATGTACAGTATTTTGCTTAAATATGTTGTTCACCTACTTTTGGGTCAGCTATAACATAGTAAAATTTCAGACCTGTAGCTCATGGCATAGCTGAGTAATAGCTACTTTGAGGTTATCACTGTTGAGTAAATCGCTTATAACTTGGAAATTATTGCATTTAGAGTATTTTGTTTCAATATGTTATTCACCTATTTTAGGGTCAGCTATAACATAGTGAAGTTCCAGACCTGTGACTCATTGCATAGCTGAGTAATAGCTACTTTGAAGTTCTCAATGTTGAGTAAATCACTTATAATTTGAAAACTATTGCATTTAGAGAATTTAGTATAAATATGTTATTCAGCTACTTTTGGGTCAGCTATAACATAGTAAAATTTCAGACCTGTAGCTCATGGCATAGCTGAGTAATAGCTACTTTTAGGTTATCACTGTTGAGTAAATCACTTATAACTTGGAAACTATTGCATTTACAGTATTTTGTTGCAATATGTTAGTCACCTATTTTGGGGTCAGCTATAACATAGTGAAGTTCCAGACCTGTGGCTCATTGCATAGCTGAGTAATAGCTACTTTGAAGTTCTCACTGTTGAGTAAATCAGTTGTAATTGGAAAACTATTGCCTTTACAGAAATTTGTGCAAATATGTTATTCAGCTACTTTTGGGTCAGCTATAACATAGTGAAATTACAGACCTGTAGCTCATGGCACAACTGAGCAGTAGCTATTCTCAGGCACTGACTGTTGAGTAAATCGGCTATAACTTGAAAAATATTGCATTTGGAGTATTTTGTTAAAATATATTGTTCACCTACTTTTGGGTTAGCTATAACATAGTGAAATTACAGACCTATAGATCATGGCATAGCGGAGCAATAGCTATTTTCAGGTTCTCACTATTGAGTAAATCAGTTGTAACTTGAAAACTATTGCATTTACAGTATTTGCTTAAATATGTTGTTCACCTACTTTTAGGTCAGCTATAACAGAGCAAAAATTCAGACATGTAGCTCATTGCATAGCTGAGTAATAGTTACTTTGAGGTTCTCACTCTTGAGTAAATAAGTTGTAACTTGAAAGCTATTACATTTAGAGTATTTTGTTAAATATGTTATTCACAGACGTTTTGGTCAGCTATAACATAGTGAAATTGCAGACCTCTATGTCATGGCATAGCTGAGCAATAGCTTCTTTCAGGTTCTCACTGTTGAGTAAATCATTGTATCCAACCTGTAGGAAATCATGGGCTGGGAATCTGTTAATATGGTCCGATTTGACCTTGGAACCCTCCTTCAAGGTCAAATGAGGATAGCCAAACATAAAAGTGCTTATAACTCGCTTATTATTGGTCCTAGAGGTTTGGAATGAAAACCAACCTATAGAAAATCATGAGCTGGGAATTTTTTGGTGTGGTCGGATTTCACCTTGGACCCCTCCTTCAAGGTCAAATGAGGATAGCCAAACTTAAAAGTGCTTATAACTCGCTTATTATTGGTCCTAGAGGTTTGGAATGAAAAACCAACCTATAGAAAATCATGGGCTGGGAATCTTTTGGTGTGGTCGGATTTCACCTTAGACCCCTCCTTCCAGGTCAAACGAAGATAGCCAAACTTAAAGTGCTTATAACTCGCGTATTATTGGTCTTGGAGGTTTGCGATGGTAAACCAACATATAGGAAATCATGGGCTGGGATTCTTTTGGTGTGGTCAGATTTGACCTTGGACCCCCCATTCAAGGTCAATTGAGGATAGCCAAACTTACAATTGCTTATAACTCGCTTATTATTGGTCCTACAGGTTTGGGATGGTAAACAAGCTACAGGAAATCATGGGCTGGGAATTTTTTTGTGTGGTCGGATTTGACCTTAGACCCCTCCGTCAAGGTCAAACAAGGATAGCCAAACTTAAAAAGTGCCTATGACTCACTTATTATTGGTCCGAGAGGTTTGGGATGGTAAACCATCCTAAATTCTTTGGCTGGGAATCTTTTGGTATGGTCAGATTTGACCTTTGGATCCCTTCTTCATGGTCGAACGAGGATATTGCATTTATAGTATTTCTTTAAATATTTTTAACCTACTTTTTACACTTAAACAATTACCTTGTTACTTTATTTCATAATACCATTTGCAGGGTACAACTTTTTTGTCCTTTTCTTCTGTCAGCTTCGGAATATCTTTCGAACATGCTGTTCAGTTACCATTTACTGTATTTCTGTACAGCCCTTTCCCTGATAATTATGCTTTCCTCTCATTATCACCATCACAAATCAAAAACATTCAGTCAGCTGACACAGTGCCCGTTCACGGGCACTCTCCTCTTGTTTATATGAACAAAATCTCAATCAGTCGGCATATTCAGATTGTAGAGGTACCAGTGTATTTGTGTGACTTTACATGTTTTACTTGATGTTACCCCATTACTTTACTTGCTTGGAGTGCTAGCTACTCCACTTATCACAGCATTAAAACAAATGATGATTATTCGAAGATTAGGATTTTCCCATTTACTTACTATTGAGCCATTTCTAAAAAATCACACATGCATTGGTGGAGTTGTGTGCATTCTGAGTGCTCTTGTTTTATTTGTTTTCCAGGCCTTCTTTAGCTGCTGCCTATATTGTAATGGATAATATTTGCTTTGAGCCGTTGAGTACCAATATGAACCCTTGCCATTATAACTCCTCCTCATTTATACTTTCTTCTACTCCCTGTTTTTGGATTCCAGGCTTTCTCGATCTGCTGTGTAGTCTTCATCATGTACAAAACTCTCAAGTGGACATCAAGTAATATTGAGCTGCTTCGTCGCAGGCGCCGCAAGATTCGCCGCTTCATAAACCGTCACAGTCTTCACCATACTGGCTCAGTGACCATCGATATGCAGCTCTATAACAAACTGGACATCTACCACAAATTCCGCATTATCTGTGCCACCTTCTCCATGACCTATGCCATCACAGTGACACTCTCAACATTTCTACATGAGTATGAATTCATCCGCGTCCTCGTGGCTGAAGTTCCAGAGCTGGTTGTCTATGTAGCCATTGGCTTGTTGTTCCGACTTCGTAACTTTGAACCATACAATAACATCCAGTTGGTGCCACCCAAGGAGAATGTGGTCGTGTTAGAGTTGCCAGACGTCTGCTATGGTCTGGTGGACCCTGAGTTTATACTGGGTTCTCCCATACAGTTAAAGCTGGAAACTCAAACACAGTTGAAAAGATGGAGAAATGGGTATCAGTAGCCTGTATATTGCCATGTATGTGCAGGTTATGTATTGTCATACACTGGGAGTTTAAGGAGCAGTCTGCATTCAATTTGCTGTTCTCACAGATGACGTAATATGCAATGACAGGGAAGCTATCACCGCACATTTATTTTGATTAATCCACACAATTTTTTTTTTGCCAAAAAATACAGTAGAACTTCTATTATCTGAATTTTCCATTATCCAATCTCAACTCTACTCTGCCAACTGCATTTAAGTGTGTTATTTTAGCCTTTCAATTATCCAAACTTTCTATTATCCCCCCCTAATTGTTACGCCCCCAAAAAAATGTTGGATAAAAGAGGTTCTACTGTACTTAAAGGAAATATAACAAACAGCAAACAGAGTGTATTCAGTGAAACTTTAGGTGTAATATATTTAAAATATCTTCACAAAGTACAATACCTAAACTTTTATTCCAACAAATTCAGGTAATATTTATTGAGATATCATGTCCAGAAATTCTGGTGTATTCTGGAAATTCTAATTGAAAACATGGAAAGAGATATTCCATATAAAAAATTATTACAAATTAACTAAAGAAGATATTAACTTAAAAAATTTTCTGCAAAACCTTTAAGAATCAAGGCTTATGTTTAAATAGTATTGTGTATCATATATTTGCTCTTAAACTATTAAAAAATCTATTATCTGTCTTTGAATGTTCTTTTTAAAGAATTAAAATGCAAATCATATTTGAGGAGCTGATATTTGAAATTTGCAAATACAAATTATTTGTTGTAGTTTTGAACATTTCTTGAACCATGATCGATTGTTAGTCGGTGTAATATTACCGATGTTTGCACTCACGCCACGTTTTCATTTTCTTTTGGTGAAAATGTGAATAAGGCAAATACCATTGTGTCCCTATAACAGTAGAACACTGAGTTTTGCTTTTAAATTAGGTGTCAGGTACAAAGACCGCCTTTTCTATTGACTTTTACTTTGGTATCCAGAATATTTTTTTTTTTTTAGTTGAAGTATTTTTTCACTGTACATGTGATAAAATAAGGTTTCATTGTAGTGTCTACTAAGATGCTTCAATCAATTCCATCTGACACTGACAAAGTGAAATTCAGATGTTTTGTTGGCTTGAAATAGATTCAGATACTTAAGTACTTGTAGCTTTTGCAGTTGTATTTAACTTCTGTATTTAGATTTGAGAGGTCAAAGTAAAAAGAAAATTATATGTACATGTATATAATACCACATCAATGACAAGCTCTGCTTATGAGGTGTTTGATTTTTAATCCATATTTGCACTATCACCCCTTGTAAAACTATAGTTCAACTTAATAGATTTCCCTTATAAGTAAAAGTAAATGGCCCTTTAATGGTTTGTCTTTTGGTTCACACTTTAATCTGGAACTCCTTGTTAATGTTAAGTTTTATTTTTGATCCCTTTAAATTAATTGTAATGCTGAAGTTTGGATGTAGACTTGCCAAACCATTTAGTGGCCTAAGTCTATATGTCTAAGTCATGAATAGAATCAATGTGTTTGCTAAAAATATAGAATTTGTGTTGTAATTACATTCTACGAATTCTGTCTGCATTCTGTCCAAATTAAAGAGACATGAGAGGGTCAGTATATTTACATTCAATATAGATCTCCGTTATTTGGTTAACAAGCATTTAATATTCATTTCTATGTACTAATTCTTGATGTATTTATCTCATTTACTGGATAGTAAACTCAATCCAGAGAAAAACAATTATATTTACAGACTAAACATTAAAAAAATCTTGTAAATAACAAATGTTCATCAACGGTTACAAACTTGATGTGAAATATGTGTTAAATTATTTATTCTTTGGGTGTATAGAAGTATCTGTGATTATGTACCAGTTTTTATTTATTTGAAGCATTGAGTGTATGTGTGACAGTACATAAGTGAAATTTGCTTCTTTAAATATTTAAGTAAATGTGTGTATTAATTGAGATTCGTGTAATTCTATTTCATAACATTACTGAGAATAAAATTATGTTTGGGGATTTTACATCAGTGGAAAATGGTATAAAGTATATGAAATTAGTCAGTGGTGGCATCATTGCATTTTTGCCAATTTTGCTTCAGGGGAGATCAGAGGGTATTTATAAAGTCACAAAAATATGTAAAAATTTTGCCACAAATCAGGATAATGGGGGGGGGGGGGGGTAGCATTTATTGTATTTTATTGCGTTAATACATCCTATCCAATGGACAATTGCTAAACCGGTCGGCGCAGACCGGCCCGCCAAACGCCAGAAAAAGACGTCCTGTGTTTCCACCGGCTGGCCGGTCCCAGTACTGTGCATTCGCAAGGTGGCGCATGGTATTTACTTCCTGTCTAGACAACATGACGTCATAGCATCTTTTTCGTTTGGCGCGTGTACTGTGCAGACGTGTTTTCAACATCTCCAGAATTTTAAAGGAAAAGTGTGCTTTATGACGGATTTTAAACCTTATATGTGGAGAGTTTCTTTGTAAAGTGTTACCAGCTGGTCAAGCACGGATATACATTTAGAAATCTGCTGGAAACGCTCCCTAGTTGGCTCAATTTATTATTGATGATAGGGCAGTAATCGACGAGATATATGAAGGCAGCCATTTTGCTAGTTTCCTCCCATTCAACCTTTGTGTTGTTAGGGGCAGATCAACAATATTGAGGAATTATGGATATACTTGTAACAGGTATTTTTATCCGTGTCTTTTGTTTGAATTTTTCATCTATAACCTTCCAGCTACAATCACCATAGAAACGTCTCTACACGAGATCTTCAGTCTACGTAGTTTTGAAATCTGTGAATGGAAGGAATTCCCCATCACAGATGCATTCTTCAGAGCGCACTGGTACCGACTTCTCTGCTGTAAAGCATCAGTCACACCAGCCCAGCTCGAGTATTTGGTGCTTTTTAATCAGAAGCATGAGATGAATTCTTCAGATTTCTTCAACCGACCTCTCAAGTATTTTCTACATAGAAGGAACTTTTGTCACTCTCAGTCCCACCCTTATGGACCCGGCACTTGTGTCGGTAGTAAGGGCAGTGGATGGCCAGGAAACTGGTTTGAGTGTACAGCCGGCTGAGAAGAAGAACCGACTTCAGACCGACCAGGAATTTCATCTACAGAGTGCACTGGTCCAGGCTTTTCTGCTTTTAAAGCATAAGCCGACCGGCCAGCTAAAAGAACGCGACCTCTGACGTCATACCCAGTCAGCCAATCGCGTGTCTTCACGAAGCTGGTCACGTGTTTTCACCGACCAGTCACGAAGTTTATCACGTGATTCACCGAACAAGAAGGTCGGAAGTACATTCTTTGCACTCACGTCTACTGTGATTCCAGTTTTTTTTTAGTTCCTGTAATCCACCTCCAACGTACTGGTACAGACTTCTCTGCTACAGACATCAGTCGACCAGTAAGCTTACGTTTACTGTGATATAAGGAAAGAACACCTCTAGTGAGGGCGTGTCCCCGAAGTTGGTCACGTGATTTTCCGACCAGTTCACGAAGCTGATCGTCATCTCCAACCAGCCAATCACGTTGTCCCTCCGACCAGCAAGCTGGTCACGTGACACACCGACCAACATTTGTTTCTAAATATAGCTCACAAGGGCTTCCCCAGCAACTGTCAAAACCAGTACCGTCTATACAGCCTTGTACACTTGATTTCAACAACTGGTTACAGAGTGTTCCGGCTATACAGCCTTGTACACTTGCTTCAACAACCGGTTACAGAGGAATTAATGGAGGAAACTGAATTCAACACAAGATAGTTGTAAACTTCATTCAGCAACTGGTTACAGGGTGTACCTACTGGCTACACAGCCTTATACACTTACTTCAACAACTGGTTACAGAGTGTACCGACTGACTACCGGCTAAACAGCCTTGTACAGTTACTTCAATAACTGGTTACAGTATGTACCGACCGGCTACCGGCTTCACAGCCTTATACAGTAGCCTCAACTGGTTACAGTGTACCGGCTACACAGCCTTGTACACTGGCTTCAACAACTGGTTACAGAGTGTACCGGCTGGTACTGGCTACACAGCCTTGTACACTTCAGCAACTAGCTACAGAGTGTACCGACTGGTACTGGCTACACAGCCTTGTACACTTGCTTCATTCTATGGGTTACAAGTCTACTAACAGGGTGTTGGCTACACAGTCCTTACTGTAGTACTTCAACCCAACTGGTTTTAAAAAAAAAAAAAAAAAAAAAAAAGCTGGCTAAATATAGACCAGTAGCTGTCGAAATTCGTTGGTGACCCCAACCTGCCAGTTTTTGCCGGTTACAAGAATTACTGGTTACAGTAAAGTACCGGGTATGGAGTCCGGGTACCGGACAGAGTTGCCTAAGGTTAATTGGGTTACAGAGAATTCTTAAACTGGTCAGTGATCTTGATGATAGGACAGTTTCCCAAGCTACTGCCAGGCAACCTTCCCTTATCACACCTCTCAACAACCTGTTATCGGTGCTGGACTTGACTGCAGAGATAATAATCAATTTTGTCATCAGGTCCGGCCAGGGGACTGACATCTCACATATTACAATTGCTCTGTAAATGCTGCACCTTGCAGGCTGCTGGCCCGGGGCAAAGAGTTTATTAATGTGAAAATAAGACTACAATAAAAACAGAGAGACTGTTAACCTGGATCATTGTCACCAGACCGGACCAGTGTCCGGAGGGACAGGAAATATTGTCAGAATACCAAATGTCCCAAATGTGGCACACAATCTGCCTATAAGGTCCAGACTAAGCCCTCTTTTTGGGAACTTAGGAAGCCTTGGGGACTGGACTTTAGGTAGTACAACTGTTGAAGGAGGGATACCTACGTCCATATACCTATACAAGAACAATCCAGGAAATGCCTGAGATTTCACATCCAAGGTCGGGCATACCAACTCAAGGCCCGGCCATTCGGGTTGTCCACAGCACCTGTGGAGTTCACCGTGATACCAAGCAGGTGAAATTGATGGCCATACACAAGGATTTAAGAGGCCACCAGTACCTAGACGGCTGGTTGGTGAGAGCTAGATCTAGATAGTGTGTCAGCAACTGGGTTGGCGAATGAACTTAGAGAAATCAGAGCTGGAGCCCAATCAAGACTTTGATTTTGTAGGCTACCAGTTTCGACTTCAGGTCTGATCGGTTCCGACCGACCCTGGACTGGGTACAGAACCTTCAAGAGACTGTTAAAACTGCTATCCCTACCGGCTTGCCCGGTCCGGGAATTCATGTCCTTGATAGGTTACTAACATCTACAGAAAAGCATGTTAATCTAGGCAGACTTCATAGGAGACCCATACAGGGCATCTCAAAAACAGCTGGAGGGTACCAGAATCACTGGAAAAGGTGATCCAAGTCCCCAGGTCCCTGCACCCCCATTTACAATGGTGGCTGAAGGAAGACAATGCACTTACAGGCCAACCATTACACCCAATAAAACATGCTCTGCAAATATTTACAGACGCATCAATAGAAAGGTGGGGCACTCACTTAGATGAGCACTTGGCAGGAGCAACTTGGTCCCCTCCGGGAAGCAAGTTGTATATATAAACTATCTAGAACTTTAAGCAGTTTTTCTGACTTTAAAGAGTTCTAAGACCTTTGCTTAAACAAGATAGTACTTGTAGCAACTGACAACACCACAGTAGTGTCATACATAAAGGAAGGAGGAATGAGGTCGGGCCCACTTTGTGCCCTACTATGGAGAATCTTGACCTGGGTACCAGGAAACAAGTGACTCTAAGCACGACACATTCCAAGCCGGCCTAATGTGGTAGCAGACAGGCTGTCCAGGCTAGGCCAGACCATCCAAACAGTGGTTTCTCCTTCCAGAGGTCTTCCACTCTATGCAGTAGGTGGCACCGGCCCAAATAAACTTATTTGCCACGAGGTTCAACAACAAGTCGCCTCTGTTTTTGTGTCACCGGTACCGGATCCCCTGGCCACAGCAGTGGATGTACTCAGTCGGCCATGGTAGGATCTAAAAGCATACACCTCACCATCAGCCATATTGGGCAAAGTGGTGAGGTTGCAAGACTCCCCATGTAAGAGAATCATTCTGATTGCTCCGGGGTGGCCCAACATGCCTTGGTTTTGGGATCTAGTGGCCATGTCCAGCCACATCCCGCTGAGCCTGCCCAATCTGTCCAGCCTGTTCACAGCCATTCGATCAGATCCCTCACAGAAATCTGACAAATCTTAATCTCCATGCAGGGCTCCTAGAGCCTCAGCAATCGAGGAGCAGGACTTGTCTGAGGCAGTGGCAGCAAGAATTGAGGCTCCTCAAAGGGGGGTCAATCAGATCAGTCTATGAGGCAAATGGGTCTTTTTTACCAAGTGATGTATCATTCATCAGGTGGACTTCGGGCACCACCTGTAAAGTCAGTTGTTTACTTCCTTAGGTACCTGTTTCAGGACAGGAAGTTGCAGCCCAGTACCATTGATGGTTACAGGTCAGCCATTGCTGATGGTCTAGAAATTTGCCCATCAATTTTAGTAAGGATGAAAATCTCACTCGTCTCCTGGATAGCTTCCACTGAGACAGACCCAAAGGCCGGAGGGTAACCCCTTCCTGGAACCTCTCCCTGGTTTTTGCACCAGCTGACAAGGTTCATTTTGAACCAATTAAAGGCCTCCTTGAAGCATTTGACCTTCAAGTCAGTTTTCCTCTTGGCCCTGGGTTCGGGCAAGCGTAGAAGTGAGATACATGCTTGGCAAACAGCCCAACACCATTGATGGTTATAGGTCACTCATTGTTTATAAACGGGAAATTCACCCTTTAACATCAGTAAGGACGAAAATCTCGCTCGTCTCCTGGATAGTTTCCTGAGAGACAGACCCAGAGGCAGGAGTGGCATACCCTCCTGGAACTTCTCACTGGCCGTGCACCAGCTGAGACTCCTTTTGATCCAATCAAGGAGGCCCCCTTGAAGCATTTGACCTTCAAGACGGTATTCCTCTTCGCCCTTGGGTCGGGCAAGTGCAAAGTGAGATTCATGCCTGGCAAAACTGATGTATTGGACACCAATCCGATTGGTCAAAGGTGTCCCTGTATCCATCACCCAGCTTTCTATCCTAGAATCAGCTGGCCATAGAGTGTCCAGTGTGGCCCCTGGGGTTATAACAGCCCTGGCCTCGACTCTGGATAGATCCCTCAAGTCTGACAGGTCCCTCTGTCCGGTCAGAGCATTATGCTACTATTTGGACAGGACCTCAGACATCGGGCAGAATAAGGAGGTGGCTTTTGTCTCCTTTAAGAAAGGTTTCAACAAAGACATCTCACCTGCCACTATCTCCTCTTGGATCAAGCAGACTGTGATCCTATGTTATGAGCTCTCTGACCAGGAGGCCCACATTTAACATCAGGCTAAAGCCCATGATGTCAGGGCCTTTGCTGCTTCTAAGGCCTTCCAGTCGGGAGTCTCCTTAGATCCAATCTTGTCAGCCTGCCACTGAAGTCACAATACCTTCACACAGTTCTATATGAAGGGCGGGGCTTGGGCTGATTCAGAGCTTTACCAATTGGGCTCGGTAGTGGCTGCTCAGCAGATCCACAAGTGGCCCGTTAGATTGAGGAGATTTGTATATATGTATAAACAGTTTCTTCATGTACATAAGAATTAAGTGTGGCGTGCTTCCTTTGGGAGGTTTATTTGCATTCTGGGACTGAACTCATCCCTCTCTTCCCCTACCTCAGAGCAGGTCTGCAAAAAAAGGGGGGGGGGGGCGACGGCGGTATAGCCCCAGGTAACCGGCTGCTGGCAACCGACCATGGCCTTGCAGGGTTTCCTGACCTTAAAGTCAACCCAGGCCTGGACCTATAGGTCTCCTGACGAAGTCAGCCTAGACCGTAGGTTAAAATTTGCTATTACTTGTGAGTTCACATAAGTCCCTAGTAACTTACCCGCCGACCAAGCGGTAGTTATTCAGCAATTGTCCATTGGATAGGATGTATTAACGCAATAAAATTGCAAATTTAATAAGTAAATTAAATTTTTATAAGTTAATACCCTATCCAATGGACACACAAGACCCTCCCACCGACCCCGCTGTCAGCTTACTAGGGGTCTAATAGTTTTAGACAACGAAAAAGATGCTATGACGTCATGTTGTCTAGACAGGAAGTAAATACCATGCGCCACCTTGCGAATGCACAGTACTGGGACCGGCCAGCCGGTGGAAACACAGGACGTCTTTTTCTGGCGTTTGGCGGGCCGGTCTGCGCCGACCGGTTTAGCAATTGTCCATTGGATAGGGTATTAACTTATAAAAATTTAATTTACTTATTAAATTTGCAATTCTCTTTCCTAAACAGAGTGATATTTAAAATGATAGGCTGTAGTATAAAATATAAGCCAATAGGAATATTAGTTCACATTTAGACAGACTCAAATATGATTAACAATTGATCAGTTCATTTCAGGATGTAAGTTCACAAAGTGAAAAAATACTCAAAGACAAAATCAAATATAATTGCAACCTCAATTAGGGAAATCAGGATATTTTACTGCGGTTGATTAACTTTCATGTGGGTTAATGTAAATTGTCAGAACTAAAATTTTCATATGTGATCACAAAAATGTAAAAATTACTTATACCTTCTGTTCTGTAAAGATAAATTATTGATTGCCTCTGCTAGGACTCAATCCCAGTGCTTTTGGATTAGGGATAGGTCGGTATATTTACCTTTGATCTTGGTACAGGTAACAGAATGCTGATATATATACAACACAAGGCCACTGCCGCAGCAGTTATCTTCCGCCTTAGAATCAGAACTAAAGGAAATTTAAGGCCTTTGCAGTAAGATAACCCCACTTGATATTGAAAAAGGGGTCAAAGGTAAAAGTCAGCAGTTGGTAAAGTCTCAGGCCATGACTTCCTTTAAGTTGTTTTCACATTTGGAACCCCTAGTAGCAATGATAAGAGAGATATAAGGCCTTTTTAATAGGATAATCCCATTTAACATTAAACATGTGATATGACGGCCATTTTGTTTTCGAAACTAGGCCAAATTACTATCAGGCTAACTTCCCTAGCCTTATATCTTTTGTGCAAATTTGATTAATCTAGCTGCGATATTTCAAGTTTTAGAGCATCTTAATGATTTTGAAATAATTGGCTATGGTGGCCATTTTGTTTCTCAAAATAAGGCCAAAATTTTTCTCAGACAAAACATTTGGAGGCCAGGACTTTTCATGGTCTATCTTTACATTCTAAAGCCATAACACCAATAAAAAGGGAGAAACAAGGACGTTTTAGTGTGATGACCCCATTTAATCTTGAAGCAGGGGTCAAAGGTCAAATTCAACACCTGGAAAAGATTCCCAGGCCATGACTTCCTCCACGAGTTGTTTTCACATTCCGAACTTCTAGGAGCAATTTTAGGGGAGATATCAGGCCTTTTTAATAGGATAACCCCGTTTGACATAAAACGTGATATGGCGGCCATTTTGTTTTTTTGAACTAGACCAAAATTACTATCAGGCTAGCTTTTCTAGCCATATAGCTTTTGTGCAAATTTGATGAAACTAGCTGCAATATTTCAAGATTTAGAGCACCTTTATGATTTTCAAACAATTAGCTATGACGGCCATTTTGTTTTTCAAAATGAGACTAAAATTTTGCATAGGATGGTTATCACAGTCATAAACATTCCCTGCAAATTTGGTGAAGATATCGTTATAAATGAATGAGATATTAAGGTTTATGTAAAAACGTGACAAACGTACGGACGCACACGCATACAGAAGGCATTTTATAATCTCCCTAGATTGTAATGCTCTAACATACAGTTGAAGAGAAAATTTGAAAAAAAAAGATGAAATAATGATCTCAATCTAGTTCTTGAAATATAAATATCTGTATCAGATGGAGGGTTCAATTCAGTATTAGGTAACCAGTGGATCTGGTTCTAGTATCGACTGATACATTATATTCTTGACATCAGAAAACTTCTCAAAAATTATTTAATTAACTCCGTTAGATATTTATAGTATGTTTTATGCTTAACCTGAAAGATATATGCATCTATTTGCCTCATGTAAGCAAAGAATAAATATACAAGGAACAATGTTATAGACAAAGTAATCAAAATGAAGGGTTTTATGAATAACATATTTCTGTTGTACCAGTGAAACAAGGTGTTTTTT